>OY821763.1:18320293-19564193 GCA_963682095.1 Potentilla sterilis | reverse complement strand
CATAGACATAAAAATTGAAACCAAGAATTCATGCTATCCTTATAGACAAAGTTTAACATAACTACACAAAAATTTACAAAGCCAAGAGTAGGGAGTGGATCACACATTAGAAACCTTGAAGACTTCGTCGTGTATGGATCAGTGGATGATGGTGTTCGGATGGCTGCTGCTCGGCAGTGAAGGTTTCGGCAGCAAGAGAACAAAATTTCGGCAGGAAACTTTGGTGTGGTGGTGGTGGTTTTGGCTAGGGTTTTTGTGTAGGATTCTTGGGGAAATTTAGGCAGAGCTTTGGCTAGATTTTTTTGCTTTGGAATGTGACAAGTTTTTCTGTGTAAAAGTTGGGTATTTATAGGGAGAATACTAGGTCTTGCCGGCAGCCCTTCTTGTACAAGGAAAAACAAAACCTAATGGGATATGGTTTGAAACTTCCTTTTTCTACTTCAATTAGGTTTTGTTTTTCTGAATTTTTCTTTCAAGGCTTGGGCTTCACATCTTCATGGACTTCTTGTATGGTCTTGCACTTCAATTGATAGGCCTTGATCCATCGAAAATGCCCCATATGCCGGCAGCAACCAAAGACATCAAATCTGCCAGAATCGGCAGCTTTTCCTAGTTTGACTAGGAGAACTTGTTTCTTCATGTTTTTCTTCAATGCTATGGCTAAATGTCGTCCTCCTTCCTTCCCTAAGCTTGGAATGTCTTCAAAAATGCCCTTGTACATCATATGGTCCATCGAAATGAAGCACTTGTGAAAAGGAAGCAATCTGTCCCTGGAATCGGCAGCTTTGACCTTGTCGCAGTAATTCCGGCATATCTCCACCTTCGAAACTCCGATTGATGCGATTCGAAGTCTCACGTAAACTAGACACATATGGTCATCTCCCCATAAAATATCTCGGCCAAATTCTATGCAAGTCGTCAGGAATGATTTTTCGAAGTTGGGACAAAGTCCCAGGAAAATCCTGTAAGCCCCTGGATTGGAATGTTCGGACTGCTGTTTTGCAGCCAACTTTTGGGTGACTTTCCAAACTCCGATTGATCTGAAATTTTAACACAACACTCCTCAACATGTGAATATTAAGCACACAAAATTTCATAGAATTCGGACAAGGATAGATCATACTTGTACTCGTCACAAAATCGCGAAAAAGACATATTTTACACTATTTTCCAGATTTCTCAAACTTAGTTTTTTTTGGGATTATTAACCATATTTCACCAAAACTCTACCAAAATGACACTAACTACATTATGACTCTATCTTAGACAAATAAGGGTTAAACAAAGCATAAACGAGGGCATAAGCATATAATATCGTCGCACATTGTGCTCCTATCACTTCGCTTCACTACCAGATACGGCCGAATAGCCGACGAAAATTTTTTCGTCGGCCATTCCATTTTTTCGTCGGCTATACCCTCTGCCGACGAAATTTTCGTCGGCCATAAGTCGTCGGTAATACGCCGTCGGTAATACCAATGGCCGACGAAAAAAAAAATTTCGTCGGCCATTCCAACCTTGGCCGACGAATTATGGCCGACGAAAATGATTTCGTCGGCTATTTGTTCGAGTATGGCCGACGAAATTTGGTTTCGTCGGCTATTTGTTCTGAAGTATAGCCGACGAATTGGGCTATTTCGTCGGCTATTTCGTCGGAATATATTAATATTTTAAAGTTATAGCCGACGAAATAATGTCAATTTCGTCGGCTATAACTGCATTTTGGGCAAAAAAAAAATACCGGATCGGAGGAGGAGAAGGAGGAGGAGGAGGAGGAGGCCGGAGGAGGAGGAGGAGGGGAAGGAGGAGGAGGAGGGGAAGGAGGAGGAGGAGAAGGAGGAGGAGGAGGAGGAGGAGGAGGAGAAGGAGGAGAAGGAGGAGGCCGGAGGAGGAGGAGGAGAAGGAGGTGGCCGGAGGAGGAGGAGAAGGAGGTGGCCGGAGGAGGGGGAGGAGGAGGAGGAGGAGGAGGAGGCCGGAGGAGGGGGAGGAGGAGGAGGAGGAGGAGGAGGGGAAGGAGGAGGAGGAGGAGAAGGAGGAGGGGAAGGAGGAGGAGGCCGGAGGAGGAGGAGGAGGAGGAGGGGAAGGAGGAGGAGGCCGGAGGAGGAGGAGGAGGGGGGGGGGAAGGATGAGAGAAAAAAGGCGGGAGGAAGATTTAAAAGATTTAGAAGGAGAATAGCCGACGAAATACAATGTTTCGTCGGCTATACTTAGAGAATAGCCGACGAAATTAATATATTTCGTCGGCTATACTTTGGAAAATCAACAGCCGTTGGATCTGAGTCATCCAACGGCGGACAATAAAAAGGCGCGGATCAAGAGTTTAGCCGACGAAATACAATGTTTCGTCGGCTATACTTAGAGAATAGCCGACGAAATACAATGTTTCGTCGGCTATTCTATGAAAACATACTAAACTGCGGTTTTGAGGCCCTAAACGAACTCGAAAGCCCGAAAAAGCCCACACGTCGTGGCCACGCTACGAGTTTTGTTCCTGGCGTCGTTCCCTTTCCGGAATGGTATCACAATCGTCATTCGGACGCCGGACGCCAAATCTACAGTAAACCGGGTTTTGACTGATTTCATTATTTCGGCATGCGGATTTTATCGGAATCTTGTCATTTTTCAACCGTAGACGTATTTCATTATTTCGGTCATATCTTATTTGACGACATATTTGCATTTGAAGAGTGTACGTATAGTAACTATTTGAAACTGTACATTCACTTAAACACTTAGTAAACAAGTTAAGGAACATTAGTACATATGTTCCGATTTTGAATCTAAAAGTTTGGAAAATCTATTCCAACCGTCAGATATCACCGTTAAGATTAAATACATGTATGAAAAAAAATCCAACTACATCTGACAACGTTAAAGGCTCGATCGGGACGGTCAACCGGGTGAGTCAAACCTCTAAACGCTTTAAAACGGAAATTGGCCCGTCTAAATGACGTTTTTTGGCCTGATCTTCAATAGAGAATAGTTTCAGATTGATGAGACGCGACTAATCGTATAAAAATTTTCCACAAAATATTTACCGACCGTAAGGCTACCCATAGGAAAACGGGAGTAAAAAACAGTTAACCGCAACATTCGGCACACAGATTTTGTCGGAATCTTCCCATTTTTCAACCGTAGCCGTATTTCAATATTTTGGTCATGTCTTATTTCACGACACATTTGCATTTGAAGGATGAAGCAATGGTTTGTCGATAGTGATAGAAAATGGAAACTGCTCTTTTTTTGTTTTTTTTTTAATCATAGCCGACGAAATCAAACCTAGTATTCGTCGGCTATTCTTTTGTCGTTTTCTGTCAAAAATAATCGTATAATTATTTTTTTAAAAACTTATGGCCGACGAAATGCTTAATTTTCGTCGGCCATTGTTCATAAAATAATTATTTTTAAAAAACGTATGGCCGACGAAATAATTAATTTTCGTCGGCCATTGTTCGTAAAATAATTATTTTAAAAAAAACTTATGGCCGACGAAATAAAAAATTTTCGTCGGCCATTCTTCCAAAAGTTTATAGCCGACGAAAACTTTAAATCGTCGGCCATTATAGGAGTATAGCCGACGATTTTTCATTTTTACCGACGAAAAAAAAAATCGTCGGCCATTCTATGGGAATGGCCGACGAAATTTTTTTTTTGCCGACAACAAAAATTTTCGTCGGCCATTCTTGGGAATAGCCGACGAAAAAAGTGTTTCGTCGGCCGTTTTTTTTTTTTCGTCGGCAAAACCCTTTTTTCTTGTAGTGCTTGATCTTCTAATGAGAACGGAAAAGCCTTCATCTTGAAGTGTTGCAAATCGGTCCCTCTTGGACACATAGACTCCGTGGTGAAGTTAAACCACTGTAGATGCATGTTAGGGTCCTCACTAGGCATCCCATAAAACGATTTCAGCTTATGGAGGAATCCACTCCTCAATTCAATCTCTCCAGTCTTGTCAGCTTCCAAGGGAGGATAAGTGATATTCGAAGGAGCAACTCCAGCTCCAGCAACATGACCATTCTGTGATCGGATTGAGGCCATTATCTCTTCTTCTTCCTCTAATTCGGCAAAGGCCTCAAACTCTGGATTTCCAAGATCACACGACGACGAAACAAAAGATGGGGAGCTCGGCAAAGAATTAGAAACGGACGGCAATGATGAAACTGATGAACTGGTTGGTGACGATGGCGGTAATGGCACAAAACGAGCAATAGCGAGTTCTTGATCTAAACGTTGCAAACGGCCTTGAAGATCTCTTGTCCAAATATTAGATTCGGACATGCATTATTTCTGAAATTTGCAACATTTAAACAAGTTAAAACGTCGTAAAGAAATAGAAAGCAAGAATATACATCATTAGAAGCCACGGCATTGGCAATTACAATAATCTTTCAAACAAATACATAAAAAGATTTCGGCAAAGCACAAAGACATTTCGGCAATAAGGGATCAAAAATTGGAACGTTCATGATGATGTAATCGCTAAGTCTAATTTCTTTTAAAATTTGTTCTAACTCTCGAAGTACGTGGAGCAGAGGAGATAACGGTGCAATGGACTGATACAGCCCCCGGTAGTATCATGCTTAACCCGATATACATCAAGAGTTTGAACCACACAACATGTTTTATCTTTGAAGAAAATAGGCCACATATGTCAAGTTATGTTCTAGCGTCTAAAGTGAGGTGATGCTTCGGCACAAGCTGTCGACTAGGTCGTGCGGATTTTACGTTTCAAAGGTCATTAAAAATCACGGAGGGCGAACCGCCTAAAGGAACCAGGCAGGACTCGTTGTTGGACACCACGGAGGGCGAACCCCCTATCGACTCACTCACCGAGAATGAACATCAGTCTATGGGCCTTGAGATCCAGTTAAACAAACCTGAGAACCATATCTATGATAATAATTTCCCCATACTTTGTAAAACAAACACGGATCCCTAGCAGTCTACAAGTATTGATTAAAACCGCCCTCAACCTCATAGAAGTAATACCATTGCCGAAAAGACGCTTATATGCGTGGGGGGGAAGTATCCCGCGTTTCCCAATCTACATAGAAACGGTTTCCGACATAGCACCATTCACATGAAGGGTTTTGGTTATGATCAACAAAAGTGGCTCCACCTACATGTTACACTTTAGAAACTACAATAAACTCAAACATACACAACACTTTCAACTCCCTAGAAATTAAACTAAGTGATTACCAACATACATCAATATACATCATGCAACTTCCGAAATTTAAACTCTACATGCCGAAGCATATTTCTACTTTACAAAATCCCAAAATAAAATTAAAATTACAACTTTACAAATTCACAACAAAAATTTCCAGCAACATTATATACACAACAAAATCATAAAACAAGCTTTTATAATCCCCGGCAACGGCGCCAAAAATTGATGGGAGCCGAAGCTTGCACACAATAATAAACCCTACAAAATATCGTTAGTAGTATGAGCTAGTAGGGATCGTTCTAAGCCGGGGATTAAGGGTACCTGAAATATGAGATTGTTAGACAAACATATATACATATATACATTGAAACCGTCACAATTGGGGGAAAGGTATGGATCGGCAGCTTGCTGCCCTAGACCTAAATTACACGAAATTTAAAATCCTAATTTACTATATACAAGTGATCATCATCTCTCACACAAAACAGTTCACACAAAGACTCTTTAACACATAGATTCACATGCAAGAAAGTAAGAGACAAGTATTTAGCGTATTCAAGACTCAAATTAGTTTCGACCATAACTAGAACTTCCGCTCTGTACCTAGTTACTAGACTCCTCAAGTTCTTTTAGGACAAACTTCCGTTCTAGCCCTAAAGATTATTATGCTAATCCGGTTAAGACTTAACATTTAACGCACAAGAGTCTTAAATCGAAAACATGCAAATAAGCAAGGTTGTCAATCATCTTATTTAACATGCAAGTTTTAGCTAAGGTTTTACCCTAAGTGAGCTCAACAAATCAAAACAACCGTTAGGCCTATAGTTTTATTCATTGTAACTCGGGTCAGATGAAACCTAACATCTAGATTTACATGCTTCTAGCCAATACTAATGCTTCCGTTTTTAAGTCACACCCTTAGATTACTAACCAATTTAAATCCTAAACATGCTTCTAATACCACTGCCCTAATTATCCATACATACGAAATCCATGAATTAAAATTGCAAAACAACTACATAAACTTCAACAAAATCGGTTCATACAAAAGTTTAGCAAAAACCAAGAATTGAAACAAGTTCTTACAAGACAACCAAACAAAACTAAATACAAAAGCCATAGGGTGAGTGGATCACACTTTAAGAACCTTAGAAGACTCCTCAAACGTGATGAAGTGAAGCTCGGCTGCTGCTCCTTAGTGCTCGGCCAAAGCAGGAATCGGCAGGAAACCAAGGTGAAAGGTACGGCAATTTGGTAGTGGTGGTGATGATGGGTTTTTGCTAAGTATTTAGGTGTTGGTGCTTGATAGACTTGGTAGAGCTTTTAGGCTAGTATTTTATGCTTGAGATGAGATGATTTTCAGAATGAAAAAGTGAGGTTATATATAGAGGAGAGGAGGCTGCCGGCTGCCCTATTGCATAAGGGATTCAGAAAACCAAGTGGGATAAGGATTTGAAACCTTCCTTTCTTAGTTCAATTAGGTTTTCTTTTTCTGAATTTTTTCAAGGCTTGGGCTTCAAGTCTTCATGGACTTCTTGTATGATCTTTGGACTTCATTTGATATGTCTTGATCCACCAAAAATGCTTCAATTGCCGGCAGCAACATTAAGGCACAGAATCTGCCACTTTCGGCAGCTTCTCCTTGTTTGACTAGGAGAACTTCTTTTTTCGTTTTCTTCTTCAACGCCTTAGCTCAGTGTCTTCCTCTTCCCTTCTTTAAGCTTGAACCATCTTCATAAATGCATTTGTGCACCATTTGGTTCATCAAAAACAGAAAGCACAAAAAGGGGGCAGTAGGTTCCTGGAATCGGCATATTTGATGTTGATGTAGTAACTCCGGCTTATCTTCCTCCTCGAAGCTCCGATTGATGCGATTCCAAGTCTCAGATAAACTAGACACACATGGCTACCTCCATATAAAACAGTTCGATCAAAATCCTTATGAGTCGACGGGAATGATTTTTTCGAAGTTGGATCAAAGTCCCAGGAAAATCCTGGAAGCCCCTGGATTGATTTGCTCGGACTGCCGTTTTGCAGCCAACTTTTGGGTGACTTCCCGAACTCCGATTGATCTGAAATTTTAACACAACATTCCTCAGCATATGAATATTAAGCACACCAAATTTCATAGAATTCGGACAAGGATAGATCACAGTTTCACTCATCTCAAAATCACAAAAAAGACATATTTTGCATTATTTTCCAGATTTCTCAAACTTAGTCATTTTTCGGATTCTTAACCACTTTTCGCCAAACTCTACCAAATTAACACTAAACTATATTATGACTCAATCTTAGATAAATAAGGGTTAAACAAAGCATAAATGAGGGCATAAGCATATAATATCGTCGCACATTGTGCTCCTATCACGGGTCTGCTAAGACATCGCTCGTATGAAGGGTTAAAGCTAAGACCAACAAAAGCGGCTTTTCCCTACATGTTACACTTTAGAAGCTACAATAAACTCAAACATACACAATACTATCAACTTCCTAGAAATTAAACTAAGCTATTACACACATACATTCTTTATACATCATGCAACTATCGAAATTAAACTCTACATGCCGAAGCATATTTCTACTTTACAAATCCCAAATAAAACCAAAAATTACAAACTTTACAACTTTACAACAAAAATTTCCAGCAACATTATATACACAACAATCACATAAATCAAGCTTTTATAATCCCCGGTAACGGCGCCAAAAATTGATGAGTCGCCTAAGCGAGCATCAAGCAATAATAACCCTACAATCGTTAGTAGTATAGACATAAGTAGGGATCGTTCTAAGCTGGGGATTAAGGGTATCTGAAACATGAGATTGTTAGACAAATATATACATATGTACATCAAAAAATCGTCACTTATGGGGAAAAGATGGGATCGGCAGCCTTGCTGCCCCTAATGCTAAAGAACAAGAAAATAAAACCTAAAAGGGGAAAGTATGGCATTGGCAGCCCTAGGGCTGCCCTAGCTATGCTACATGAAAATTCAAAAGAAAAGCTGAAAATTAAATCCTAAAGCTACTATTTACAAGGTTGGTCAACATTCTTCCACAAAGCACTAACACGAAAGCAATCAAAACACATATCAAACAAGCAAATAAGACTCACGGCAAAGTACTAAAGCGTTCTAGACTCAACTTAACTCCAACCCAATTAGCTCCTTATCGGTTTACTAATTAAGACTCTCTAATACTTCAAGATTAACTTATCGTCTAACCCTAAAGTTATACTAAACATATTTGAGAACACTTATCGTCAAAATCAAACATGCAAAGCAATTAGGCACAAGGTCTTCTTAGTTGGAAACAAGTTAATATAGTAAGGCGTCACTCTTCTTATTAACAAGCATGTTTTTTAAACCACTCTAACCCTTGTGAAAACAACACAAACAAAATAACTCGTTGGTTACTTAATCTATATTATTTGCGGCTAATGAGATCAATAATCCACATATTGCAATTACGTAGGCTACCAATCTTTAAGCACACGAATTTAAAGAACAAGTCAAGAAAACCCTAAAATCAATTTTAATACATGTTTTGCCGATTATCCTACTTACTAATTCGTTATATATTTTCCTTACTTTTTAGCATGCAATCCGTATTCTTACATCCAAAACCCATTTAAAGACAAAGAAAACGAATTGAACATACAAATTATAAAACCAAATTTCACTCCAAACAATACATAGACATAGAGTTTGAAACCAAGAATACATGCTAACTTTATAGACAAAGTTTAACATAACTACATAAAAATTACAAAACCGAGAGTAGGGAGTGGATCACACTTTTGTAGACACCTTGGATGACTTCGACTCGTGTGGATCCGATGGTTGGTGGAGAAGATGGCTGCTCGGCAATGGGTGTGTCGGCAGGATTTTTTTGGGTGAGATGGTGGTGGTTTCGGCTACGGTTTGTATGGAGGATTCTTGGGAAATTTAGGTAGAGCTTTGGCTAGATTTTTGCTTTGGAATGTGACAAGTTTTCCTGTGTAAAAGTTGGCTATAAATAGAGGAAAAGCCTAGGGTTGCCGGCCACAACAAGGAGAGGAGGATTTCCTTTTCCTAGTTGGCTTATGTTTCCTTGTTGAATAATTATTGCATTCTTGGACTTCTTTTTCTGAATTTTCTTTATGGCATGGGCTTCACATCTTCATGGACTTCATATGTGGGCTTGACAACTCCATTTGGTGAACTTGATCCATGGAAAAACGCCCGAAGTCCGCCAAGAACACAACGCCGGCAGCATTGCTGGCCGATCGGCATACAATCCTAGCTTGACTAGGAAATCTTCTTTTCTTCACTTTTTCCTCAATTTCCCTAGCTCAATATCTTCCTCTATCCTTCAATAAGCTTGGACAATCTTCAAATATGCAATGGTACGCCAAAATGTCCATCGAAAACAGAAACAAAGGAAAAGAGGCAGAAACTTGGTGGAATCCGCAGATATGACCTTGCTTCAGTAAATCAGACATAACTCCCTCCTCAGAGCTCCAATTGATGCGATTACTCCATATAAAAGGGCTTGATCAAGTGCTTTGTGAAACGTCGGGAATGAATTTTTGAAGTTGGTACACAGTCCCAGGAAGATTCCTGGAAGTCCCTGGATTGGTTTGCTCGAACTGCTGTTTTGCAGCCATCTTTTAGGTGACTTTCTGAACTCCGATTGATCTGTATTTTTGATAAACAACCCATTAGCAAGCCAATAACATGCGTACTAAATTTCAGCAAATTTGAAAACGAATAGGTCACAATTCCATTCATCTCAGAATCACGAAAAAGATACATTTTTGCACTATTATCCAGAATTCTATACTTAGTCATTTTTCGGATTCTAAACCATTTAATTCCAAAACTCTACCGAAACAACACTAAACTAAATTATGACTCTATCTTAGATAAATAAGGGTTAAACAAAGCATAAACGAGGGCAAATACATATTAATATCGTCACACATTGTGCTCCTATAAGCGCTTAAGTATTTAAAGTCCTTAGCCTAGACTCTTCACCGTGTGTTTTGTGTATTCATCGTGCCATGTGCTTGGAAGTTGGGGCAGCAGCCCTTCTCGGCAGTATGCTGCTCGGTAGGGTTTGAGGCAGCAGCCTTGTCTCGGCAGTAGCAGGCTCTCGGCAGGGCCTTCTCTTCAGCAGCAAGGCAGGCTGCAGGGCCAGCAGCATCGCAGGCAACGCGTAGGCTGTACCGGCAGCAGCAGGGGCATATGCAGGGCGGCAGCTCGTGCGCAGGGTCTCGGCAAATGCAGCATAGTTGGCAGGATGGGCAGCAGCAGGGGCAGCAGCTTTGCGGCGGTATGCAGGGGCAGGAACAGGCTGCAGCATCGGCAGCATGGTTGGCACTATCGGCAGCATTGTTGGGGGGTAGGTAGGCTGCAAGACTTCAGCAGTGTCATGGTACGCAAGGGCAGCAGCATTGACAGCATACAAAGGCAGAGGCAGCAGTAGTCTTCTCGTCAAGTGGACGCATGGGCAGGGATAGCAGCGGCGTGCAGGGGCAGCAGCATAGGCAGGGGCTGCAGCAGGTTCCTCCCGGCAGCAGCACAAGTAGATGTCTATTGGCAGATTCACGCTGCAGGCTACCTGTTGGCAGCAGCGTAGGCAGGCTGCTCTAGGCAGATCACCTTGGCAGGACCTCGACAGAACAAGTTGCTCTTGGCGGGGTTGTTCAGCAGGTTTATCGGCAGGGACATTCGGCAGGTGCTCGGTAGTGTGCAGGGCAGCAACAGGGTAGGCTGCAGGCATCTCGGCAGAAGGTTTGGCAGATGGTACACTTCCCTTTTAGGCTCGAATTTGGGTGTATTCTACTATCCTAATGCAAACGTGTTGTAAATAAATGTTGTAGTGGCCACACAGAGCTTTCCAACGGTATACATTTTGCCTCAATCCAACTAGCAGAAGTACTCTTTATTTGGCCTTTTATCGGACCTAATGATCTGTCCAGTTTTCTGTTTCCCCAGATTGACCTTCCTGTACTCAAATTGAAACTGGGAACAGTTCGCTGCTCCAAATTCACTCCTGTAAATTCCTACTGAAAGTAGACTCTGTGACCTTTCCAACGGTGTATGGCTCAGTTTCCTAGATTTTATGAACTGCAAATGGAAACCTTCCAAAGTTGACAGACTGCACTGCCCGAGTTCTGTTTTGGGCAGAAGTTTGAAATTTCCTGCACTTTTCGTTTAAGTTCGACTGCACACAAACAAAACACATCAAAACGAACAAAAACAATAGACTAAAATGCAAGAATATACAAATTCTATACTTATACAAATTTTTCAAGGCATTACATGAAATTTTCAAGAATTTTTCAAGCTATACACGACATCAAAGATTCAAGGTACGTGGAGCAGAGGAACAAACTGTGCAATGGAGTTGTGCAACCCACGGTAAGGTCATGCTTCATCCGATATACCTCGATCAAAACTTTAAAGACTCAAAATGATTTTCAGAAATTTACAAAGTTAACATTGAAACAAATCAAGATTTTATAATCCCCGACAACGGCGCCAAAAATTGATGTGAACCGCGAGGCTCACACAAATAATAACCCTACAAAATATCGTTAGTAGTATGAGCAAGTAGGGATCGTTCTAGCCGAGGATTAAGGATACCTGAAACATGAGAATGTTAGACAAGATATTCACATATTTACAATTAAATCGTCACTTTTGGGGGAATGATAGAATCGGTAGCCCTATGGCTGCCCTAAACTAGGTACGAAAAAGCTAAGTACGAAAATAAAAACCCTAATTCTAATATGTACAAGTGATCATCATCTTTCATACCAAGTAGTTCACAGAAAAGACTCTTTAACAAGTAGACTTGTATGCAAGAAAGTAAAGGACAAGTTTGAAACGTATTAGACCTAGATTAGTTTCGACACAATTAGAGCCTCCAGCAGTTTTCCAATTGTTAGATTACTTAAATTCTTAGAATCAACTACAGCGTATAATCCTAAGGTGATGCTACTCCGGTTTTACGCGTTTTAACATTTAAGCACATGAATCTCTAATCGAAAACAAGCAAACAAGTAAGGTTGTCATTCTTCTTATTTAACTTGTAAGTTCTAAGGTTGTTAGACCCAGGTGAGAAACACAATTAAGACTATTCCAGCATATGACTTAACCATATTACTCTATCACATGAAACCTAGCACTTAGACTATGTTCTTTGACATAACTAGTGTTCGATTTTTCTGCCCTAACCTTAGTTCTAACCAATTTTTAGTCTTTAACATACTTCACAAACCACTGCCCTAATTATCAATGCATACAAAATCAACAAGTTAAAATTATAAAACTATATCAATAAACATGGAATCGGTTCATACAATAATTTAGCAAAAACCAAGAATTGAAATAAGTTCTTACAACACAACCAAACATGAATAAATACAAGAGCCATAGGGGGAGTGGATCACACTTTTAGAACCTTGTGAAGCTCTTCAAGACGTGGTGGATTGATGATCAGCTACTTGGCAGAAAATCAAAGTGAAGGGACCAAAGTTTGGGTTGTGGTGGTGTAGGTTTTGGCTAAGTATTTGGGTGTTTGGTGCTTATGAGACTTAGTAGAGTTTTTGGCTAGTACTTATGCTTTAGATGAGATCATCTTTTCTGTGAAAAAAGTTGGCTATATATATGAAATAGCCCTAGGGTTGCCGGCAACACAAAGGAATGAAAATTCCATTTCCTAGTTGGTTTATGTTTCCTTGCCGGCAAAGCTATGCATTCTTGGACTTCAATTATGCACTTGGACTTCAATCAGCATCAATGACATAGCATGGACATGTCCAACAAGTCTTCAGGTCCAAAATATCCGATCCATGCTTCTAAATTCCAAAGGAGAGCTTCCCTAATGCAACCGGGAAACTATTGGTTTTACCAGCATAATTGACCTTGTTCCAGTAAATCCGGCATAACTTTCTCCGCCGAGGTCGGATTGATGCGATTCTAAGTCCCAAAGAACTAGACTCGTAGAGCTTTCCAACGGCGCATACAATGTTCTCTGGTTCCAAGTGATGTGTCCCACAAAAATTCTGGAAGTCAGGACACAGTCTCAGGAAAATCCTGGTAGTCCCTGGTGATTTTTGTTCAAACTGCCAAGTTGTAGCCATTTTTTGGGTGACTTCCTGAACTCCGATTGATCTGCAATTTTGATACAATATGATTTAGCTTGCCAACTATATACATACCAAATTTCATTAAATTTGGAAAAGGATAGGTCAGTTTAGCATGAGTCTCAGAATCACGAAAAAGACATGTTTTACATTATTTTCCAGATTTCTATACTTAGTCATTTTTCGGATTATTAAGCAGATTTTTCCAAAACTCTTCCAAAACAACACAAAACTATAATACAACCTTACTCTAAATAGACCTAACAAAGTACAAATAAGAGATAATAACACATTAATATTGTCGCACATTGTGCTCCTATCACATCACCACCGAATCCACTCTTTGCCGAAGTCTGTTCAAGGTTCTACAAAGTGTTATTCACTCTACTCTCATGGCTTTATGTTTTCTTTGTAATTATAATACTTTGTCTATGAAGATTATATGTATTTGTGGATGGTTTTTTTTTTATTAATTCTATTTTGGATTTCCGAATTTGCTACTTGGTTATCTAATTTTCGGGTTATGTTCATAATGATTTTCGATTTTAATCAGGGTTTGTAATATAGTACGAATAACATGTGTTTTTGATGATGTTTTGGTTTATTTTCTGAATTTGTATGCACCACAAGTTTAATGCAGGAGTTCGGCCTTGATGATAGGAGCATAATATGTGACGTTCTTAATATGTTTTACCCCCATTTACCCAAGTGCTTAACCCTTATTGTTGTTATATAGAGTCGTTTAGTCGAGTCAAGAGTCTTTGGTAGAGTTGGCTTATGAAATGAGCTTAATTGTCAAATAATGCTGAATTTATGAAGAGTTTCAATAAAAGTAGAACTCCTCGTTGATCAGGAAATCAAAATGGAATCAGTATTCTAACTCTAATAAATTTCGGCACATGATATTATTATTTTCCTAACATATATTTCTCTTATTTATTTTCAGAAAATTAAAAGAAGAGAAATTTGATTAAATGAAGAGCATGCCGTGCACATGAGAGGGAGAATTCGGATCCAAGAAGGAAAGCCTAATGCCGAATTACTCAAGGGAATTGATGCCGAATTAAAAGAAGAATGTAAGGATGAATGTGGACTGAATCCTCTCTACATTCATTTAGGATTTGCCAAATTATACAAGGGAAGAATATTCAGAATTTATCAAGGGAATTTCGGCATACAAAGGAAGGAATAAGTCTTGCCTTGCAAGAAAAGTAAAGAGAGTTTCGGCACAACTCTTTGTGCCGAACCCTATCAAAGCGGAAAGCCTAATTCCCTTGTGCTTCTATATATAGGGCACGGCTGCCCTTGTAATATTATCTCTTTCTCTCACAAATACAAAGCTGAATCTCTACCAAAGTGCCTCCATAAATCCTATACAGAAATTCATTAAAGGCGAACCACCTCCTTTCCAAATCGCAAGTCATCATCATCGAATCATCTCTTGCCGAAGCATCTTCAAGGTTCTTCTAAAGTGTGATTCGAACAACTCATGGTTTCTTTAATTTTCTGTATATATTGCGATTTCAAGTTGTATGGATTTATGGATTATAACTTTTGGTTTGAATGTTTTATTATGAAGTTCCGAATTTTAATCAGGGTTTATGTAAGTTTGCCGAATTCCATTCAGGGTTTCTTATATGATTTCCGAATTTAATCAGGGTTTCTTTGTGATATTGTACATACTTATACATGTTGATTTCATAATTTATTGAATTAGGGAAGTAGGTTTCGCATGTGTCATTGATATTATTTGATTAATTTTCATGTGTTCGAGCACCACAAATCGTGTACTGAAGGGCTGACTTTGTGGCTTCTCCTTAGGTGTCGATTTCATCCACCAGAATAATATGGATTGCATCATACGCTGAGTTGTTGTGATTTAGATTTTTTAATTAGGGCTGTATAACAATGGAAATTTACATGTTGAAGCAAGGTGAGGTGACGCCATACTTGTTGCATGTCTCTAATTCGACTTATTGTGCTTATGTGTTCTTCATGTTTAATTTCTACACTGAGTGTCTTTAAACTGATTAGCACTATGTTTAGGATTATACGCTGAGTTAATTCTAAATAATTAAGAAGTCTTAACGATTAGATGAACCGCTGAGGACTCTAATTAGAATTGGAATTAAATTTGTCTAAGTGCTATGTGAAATATTGCTGCCGTAATAATATAATTTTCGATTGTTACATGTGTAAGTGATTTAGTGTTATGTGTTTATGTGGAGAAGATGATCATGTGTAAATAATAGTTTTAGATTTTAATTTCGTAAAAATCATTAGTTGTTAAATATAAATCCAAAACCCCCATATTGATATGTGATGCTTTGTGTGATTAAATGCCCTTGATTTCCCCAGATAGAACGATCCCTACTTGTCAATACTACAATCGACACAAGAAGGGTAATATATGTATGAGATTGTTTTGCAAGTACAAATGCGCTTGAGAATAATTCTCATCACTTGATCATGCCCGAATCTCATGTGTTTGCTTCATATGCTGAATAATGTATAAGATGAATTATGCGCGAAGTTGATTCATCTTATATGTGTTTAAAGGGCTAGAGTAATTCTGAAAATATACATGTTGATGGGGTGAGGTGATGCCATACTTGTCACTTGTTTCCAATTGAACTCATTGTGATAATGTGTTTCTTAGTTTAATTTCTACGCGAAGTGTCTTTAAACTATTTAACACTATGTTTATGTGGAGAAGATGATCATGTGTAAATAATAGTTTTAGATTTTAATTTTGTAAAAATCATTAGTTGTTAAATATAAATCCAAAACCCCCATATTGATATGTGATGCTTTGTGTGATTAAATGCCCTTGATTTCCCCGGATAGAACTATCCCTACTTGTCAATACTACAATCGACACAAGAAGGATAATATATGTATGAGATTATTTTGCAGGTACAAATGTGCTTGAGAATAATTCCCATCACTTGATCATGCCCGAATCTCATGTGTTTGCTTCATATGCCGAATAATGTATAAGATGAATTATGCGCGAAGTTGATTCATCTTATATGTGTTTAAAGGGCTAGAGTAATTCTGAAAATATACATGTTGATGGGGTGAGGTGACCCCATACTTGTCACTTGTTTCCAATTGAACTCATTGTGATTATGTGTTTCTTAGTTTAATTTCTACACGAAGTGTCTTTATATTTAACACTATGTTTAGGATTATGCGCGAAGCTAGTTTTGAATAATTAAGGAGTTTTGCTAATTAGATGAACCGCGAAGGGCTCTAATTAAATTGGAATTAAACTAATCTTGAGTACTTGCTGATTTGCTATGTTTTTACCTTGTGCTTGAGAAAAAATTTCCATCAACCCCTACACCATAGATTGGTGCACCGGGTTGTACACAACGAACCCGGTAAGTTTTATAAGCTGGTATGAGTAAAACTTATTTGCAATGACACACGCAACACATGCTTATAATTCCTCAGTTAAAAGTAACACTTAAACACTCAAAACACACCCGCACACGAAACACAGGGTGTTTCTGCTCAAACCCGGGGGCCTGGCAGAACCACAATAATAAAGCTATACCGAACACAGCGTGTATAGTGGTTCACCGTGCCATCGGAGGGCACGGCTACGTCCACTTGGAATCCAGTAGGCATGGCCAATAAGCCATCGGGTTACAAGGATGGAGTGCCTTGGATCCAAGATCCTTAATACTAAGGGGGAAGCCTCCTATTTATAGGGAAGGAAGGCTCCCTCCTTTACTACGTTTCCAATGTGGGATGCTCACTATACTATTACATATTTCCCTACTCACGAAGCTACTTCAGGCGCCCGGTGGCACTGCTTCCGAGTGCGGCACCGGTGATGTGGAACAATGGAGATGTAGCCGGGGTGCTGGACTACTCGCTAGAAGCCGGAAGTAGGACTCCCGATGCCGGTTGCACGGTCCACGAGGTCGCCGGATGTGCTTGGCGGTGTACTATATGTACTGTCAACAAGTCCCCCAAGTTCCCGAGTAAGAGTGCAATCTTACTTGGGGAGTTAATCATCATGTGCCGCCAAGCGTAGGTGGTGACCGAGTCACCCCTACTACCACCAGTCCCCCAGTCCCTAAGTGAGATTGGGCTCTTCTCGAGGTGTTCGACTTTCGAGTCCCCCAAGTTCGTGTTGGAGATGTGACTTGGTCGGGAGTGTTGGGGTGGTGGACGGCCAGGGAGGATCCGGGTTTGACCGGCCCTGACGTGCTGAAGCCTGATCGGGCGGAGCCGCTGCTGAACAGGACTGGGCCGGCTGAATCCGGGGCGACCCGCTGGCTAGGGTGCCCCGCCGGATAGGACCGGTCGGCTAAATCTGGGGCGACCCGCTGGAGGGGGTGGCCCGGTGGATAGGACCGGTCGGCTGAATCCGGGGCGACCCGCTGGAGGGGGTGGCCCGCTGGATAGGACCGGTCGGCAGAATCCGGGGCGACCCGCTGGAGGGGGTGGTCCGCCGGATAGGACCGGTCGGCTGAATCCAGGGTGACCCGCTGGAGGGGGTGGCCCGCCGGATAGGACCGGTCTGCTGAATCCGGGGCGACCCGCTGGGGGGGTGACCCGCCAGATAGGACCGGTCGGCTGAATCCGGGGCGACCCGCTGGAGGGGGTGGCCCGCCGGATAGGACCGGTCGCAGAGTTGGCGATTCCGTCCGGGCATTCCGCCATCGGACGGATCGGTGTGCTCGGCGATTCCGTCCGGGCGTTCCGCCGTTGGACGGATCGGTGAGCTGGCGATACCGTCCGGGCGTTCCGCCATATCGGACGGATCGGTGAGCTGGCGATTCCGTCCGGGCGTTCCGCCATCAGACGGATCGGAGAGCTGGCGATACCGTCCGGGCGTCCTGCCATATCGGACGGATCGGAGAGCTGGCGATACCGTCTGGGCGTCCTGCCATATCGGACGGATCGGAGAGCACGGCGATGCCGTCCGGGCGTTCTGCCATATCGGACGGATCGGTGAGCTAGCGATACCGTCCGGGAGTCCTGCCATATCGGACGGATCGGTGTGCTCGGCGATTCCGTCTGGGCGTTCCGCCATCGGACGGATCGGAGAGCTGGCGATACCGTCCGGGCGTCCTGCCATATCGGACGGATCGGTGAGCTGGCGATTCCGTCCGGGCGTTCCGCCATCGGACGGATCGGAGAGCTGGCGATACCGTCCGGGCGACCTGCCATATCGGACGGATTAGAGAGCACGACGATGCCGTCCGGGCGTTCTGCCATATCGGACGGATCGGTGAGCTGGTGATACCGTCCGGGAGTCCTACCATATCGGACGGATCAGTGTGCTCGGCGATTCCGTCCGGGCGTTCCGCCGTCGGACGGATCGGTGAGCTGGCGATTCCGTCCGGGCGTTCTGCCATATCGGACGGATCGGTGAGCTGGCGATACCGTCCGGGCGTCCTGCCATATCGGACGGATCAGTGTGCTCGGCGATTCCGTCCGGGCGTTCCGCCGTTGGACGGATCAGTGAGCTGGCGATTCCGTCCGGGCGTTCCGCCATATCGGACGGATCGGTGAGCTGGCGATTCCGTCCGGGCGTTCCGCCATCGGACGGATCGGAGAGCTGGCGATACCGTCCGGGCGTCCTGCCATATCGGACGGATCGGAGAGTTGGCGATACCGTCCGGGCGTCCTGCCATATCGGACAGATCGGAGAGCACGGCGATGCCGTCCGGGAGTCCTGCCATATCGGACGGATCGGTGTGCTCGGCGATACCGTCCGGGAGTCCTGCCATATCGGACGGATCGGTGTGCTCGGCGATTCCGTCCAGGCGTTCCGCCGTCGGACGGATCGGTGAGCTGGCAATTCCGTCCGGGCGTTCCGCCATCGGACGGATCGGAGAGCTGGCAATACCGTCCGGGCGTCCTGCCATATCGGACGGATCAGAGAGCACGGCGATGCCGTCCGGGCGTTCTACCATATCGGACGGATCGGTGAGCTGGTGATACCGTCCGGGAGTCCTACTATATTTGACAGATCGGTGTGCTCGGCGATTCCGTCCGGGCGTTCCGCCGTCGGACGGATCGGTGAGCTGGCGATTCCGTCCGGGCGTCCTGCCATATCGGACGGATCAGTGAGCTGGCGATACCGTCCGGGCGTCCTGCCATATCGGACGGATCGGTGTGCTCGGCGATTCCGTCCGGGCGTTCCGCCATATCGGACGGATCGGTGAGCTGGCGATTCCGTCCGGGCGTTCCGCCATCGGACGGATCGGAGAGCTGGCGATACCGTCTGGGTGTCCTGCCATATCGGACGGATCGGAGAGTTGGCGATACCGTCCGGGCGTCCTGCCATATCGGACGGATCAGAGAGCACGGCGATGCCGTCCGGGAGTCCTGCCATATCGGACGGATCGGTGTGCTCGGCGATACCGTCCGGGAGTCCTGCCATATCGGACGGATCGGTGTGCTCGGCGATACCGTCCGGGAGTCCTGCCATATCGGACGGATCGGTGTGCTCGGTGATTCCGTCCGGGCGTTCCGCCGTCGGACGGATCGGTGAGCTGGCGATTCCGTCCGGGCGTTCCGCCATCTAACGGATCGGAGAGCTGGCGATACCGTCCGGGCGTCCTGCCATATCGGACGGATCGGTGAGCTGGCGATACCGTCCGGGCATCCTGCCATATCGGACGGATCGGTGAGCTGGCGATACCGTCCGGGCGTCCTACCATATCGGACGGATCGGTGTGCTCGGCGATTCCGTCCGGGCGTTCCGCCGTCGGACGGATCGGTGAGCTGGCGATACCGTCCGGGCGTCCTGCCATATCGGACGGATCGGTGTGCTCGGCGATTTCGTCCGGGCGTTCCGCCGTCGGACGGATCGGTGAGCTGGCGATTCCGTCCGGGCGTTCCGCCATCGGACGGATCGGAGAGCTGGCGATACCGTCCGGGCGTCCTGCCATATCGGACGGATCGGAGAGCTGGCGATACCGTCCGGGCGTCCTGCCATATCGGACGGATCGGAGAGCACGGCGATGCCGTCCGGGCGTTCTGCCATATCGGACGGATCGGTGAGCTGGCGATACCGTCCGGGCGTCCTGCCATATCGGACGGATCGGTGAACTTCAGTACTGGACCTTGACCGGGTATTCTTCCATATCGAGACGATTCCAGGAGTATGGAAACTCGACCGGGCGTTCTGCCATATCGAGACGAGTTCCCCATTGCTAGGCTGCAGGGAGATTACCCCGGTGTTGCTGTTTGAAGCACCGGTGAACACTTGCTAGTTCTTCTCAGCTTGTGTTTGAATAAGCGTTGAGGTAAGGGGGGTGGCATTGAGGTGACAAGGCTCGCCGTGTAGCCCCATGTTGATCACCTTTCAATGCGATGCAGGGTTTTTATCCTGCTGGACAAGCGTGCATGGGTTAGATGCAAACTCGCCCGGGTGTATAAAGCCCGCCGGTCGAATGTTCTCGACCGGGGTCAGCCATGGTACCGGGCGGAACTCGACCGGGCGTCCTGCCATATCGAGACGAGTCCCCCAGTGAAATGCCATGGGGCCGGGTGCATTATGTTCCCGGTAGGGGGATGGCGTTGAGGTGACAAAGCTCGCCGTGCAGCCCCCTTTTGCCGCAGCTGGTGCGATGCAGGGTTTTTATCCTGCTGGACAAGCGTACATGGGTTAGATGTAAACTCGCCCGGGTGTATAAAGCCCAAGCTGGTCGAATGTTCTCATGACCAGGGTCAGCCATGGTACTGGGCGAAACTCGACCGGGCGTCCTGCCATATCGAGACGAGTCCCCTAGTGAAATGCCATGGGTCCGGGTGGATCCTATTCCCGGAATATGCTCTCGAGCCGGTTGGATGCGTCGTAACCGGTGGGCGGATCTCGACCGGGCGTTCTGCCATATCGAGACGAGTCCCCCCAAGAGAGATGCAACTGGGTGGACCTCGACCGGGCGACATGCATATCGAGACGAGGTCCCCAGTGAAATGCAGCGAAGAGCAAGGCGATTCCGTCCGGGCGTTCTGCCATCGGACGGATCTACCGTAAATCGATGCATTGATGCGATGCATTGGAATGCGTGCACCGTAGTGCGATGCATTGTAATGTGATGCATAATGGCGGCGATGCATTGATGCGATGCATTGATGCGATGCATTGCAATGCTGATATGATCAACCGATGCATAATGATATGGGCAGCACTGATAAGCGCATAATTACATGCGTGCAATGATGCATACTGATATGCGATGCATTGCAATGCTGAGATGATCAATCGATGCATAATTATATGAGCAGCACTGATAAGCGCATAATGACATGCGTGCAACGATGCATACTGATATGCGATGCATTGCAATGCTGAGATGATCAATCGATGCATAATGATATGAGCAGCACTGATATCACATGTCTAATTATCAATATTTCCCAACAGATTATGCACAGGTGAAGCACGCGTTGAGTAATAATAGATAAGTTAGAATACTTAGCTTTGGAGAAAGCCGCCGGGTGTTGAAATAGCATGCGAGAATGATTCCCGAGTTGCCCGGTGAACGTCTACGGGTGTAGAGAGCAGCTTGATCTTACTGTTTGGAGCAGTGGGTGTCCAGAGAAGATGCTTGGGTGTCCGAAGGAGATTGCTGCAACCCAAACTGCTGGAAGCTGTCCCTTGCTGCAGATCTGATCCGGCCCAAGATCTGGTCCCTTGCTGCAACCCAAACTGGCCCAGCTCAGCCCAATCCGCTGCTGCTGCCCAAGCCCGGCCCGGCCCATCTTGCATGGGGTGAGGATGTTGACCGGACATGCAGCTTTGACTTTCCCGTTTCCCGCCAATTTCTCTCTTCTCTACTCTCTACCTTCTTTCTGGTTTCTTTCTCGGCCGGCGCCTCTCGGCCGGTACCCTTCTCGGCCGGTGCCCTTCTCAGCCGGTGCTCTCTCGGCCGGCGTTGCCCGATTCCGTCCGGGGTTCCCTCTCTCCTAGGCCGGACTCTCTCCCGCTCGGGGTTCTCCCTCGGCCGGTGGCTCGCTCATCCGGGGTTTCCTCTCATCCAGTGGCTTTCGTCCGGTGTCCCTGCTGCACCGGAGACGAGTTCGTGCTTGACCAGATGATCCTGGCTGACCCGGGCTGGACCTCGGAGTGGCCTGCTGGCTGGAGCGGGAGGCGACCGGAGAGGGGGGCGCACGGCGATCCTGCTGAAGACTGACCCGGGTGGGGTTGACCCGGTCCGGCGTGCATGCAAGAATGCTCATGCTGACGAAGCTTCATTGGCCGGTCGGGACCGCACCGGAGAGACGACTGCTCGGCAGCCGGAGGTGAGCTGCACCGAACCGGAGGAGCCTGCTGCACCGGACCGGAGGAACCTGCCGCACCGGGGACGAAGCCGGGCTGGGCCTCGGAGGGGTCTACCGCTCTGGGAGGACGAAAACCGGGTTGACCCGTTGATTGGGCCTCACGGGCCGGTGACCGGACATGCTGCCTGGCCTGCTGACTTCCCTGGCCTGCTGACTTATACTGGGTGGGCAAGCTGGGCTGCCTGCTGGCCGGGGCTGGGCTGCCAGCTTGGTTGACCTGTTGTCCGGGCAGTAACTTGCCGGCAGAGCAACACAGCCTTTTGTAAGTGTTCCCACAGACGGCGCCAATTGTTTCTGCTCAAACCCGGGGGCCTGGCAGAACCACAATAATAAAGCTATACCGAACACAGCGTGTATAGTGGTTCACCGTGCCATCGGAGGGCACGGCTACGTCCACTTGGAATCCAGTAGGCATGGCCAATAAGCCATCGGGTTACAAGGATGGAGTGCCTTGGATCCAAGATCCTTAATACTAAGGGGGAAGCCTCCTATTTATAGGGAAGGAAGGCTCCCTCCTTTACTATGTTTCCAATGTGGGATGCTCACTATACTATTACATATTTCCCTACTCACGAAGCTACTTCAGGCGCCCGGTGGCACTGCTTCCGAGTGCGGCACCGGTGATGTGGAACAATGGAGATGTAGCCGGGGTGCTGGACTACTCGCTAGAAGCCGGAAGTAGGACCCCCGATGCCGGTTGCACGGTCCACGAGGTCGCCGGATGTGCTTGGCGGTGTACTATATGTACTGTCAACACAGGGTAAATATCAGTCTATCCGTAATAGAATTATAGTTCAGGAAAGTACGTAACTTATACAATTAAAATCATGACTCATGCATATAATTCAGTTCAGGAGATTGCATTTAAAAACAATAAAGGAAGGATTGCATATAGTTTATTTCAGAAAGTCACACTCGAATCACACAATTACCAAACGAGGGAAGGTAAATATGAGATCCGTCAACTCAAAATAAAGCCAAGAAATCGTCATCTTAAACTCAAGAAAGACATCTCACACCTTGTTTTCTTTTAAAACTCAACACCCTTTGCTCATAAAATAACATGTCAATTGGTAACGAAATTCACGTATTATCACATTAACACTTGTACATAAGAAATCGTGTCCCATGTGAACATCAAAGGAAACAAACACAAATAGACTCTCTTTTAAAAATCCGCACACACGAGACCCGGATAACCCTCACATGGTTACCCCTCATGACATGTGTGTACTCATAGGACCTAGGTGTCCCACATGGACTTCCCATGACGTACAATGGCAGACGGACTAAAAACTTGGTTCCCGATATAATTGGCTCTGTCACAACTGTAACCAAGGTCCGAAGACCAGAAAACATTTAACTTGGCTCAACTGTTAAATTCAACACGTACAATACAATCAATCCATCACATGATGTATATTGAACCCAAAACAGTGGGAGTCCCACATGACTCTCATAAACCCAACCAAGTTACTCTTCTACACAAAATATATCAACCCAAGGCATGATAATAGATTCCTTAACAAGAGTAATTCACGACCAAATCACCATCCAAAAGAGCCACAAATACACCTATTCCACAATTCTATATCATCAATACATATTTCATGATTCCACATCATCAATACACACACACACACACACACACACACACACACACACACACACATATATATATATACACACACACACACACACGTAGGCATTCACTTAGGAATTGTTCACTAATACCAACTATAGTTCATTGATCGCAAAACCCCTTTAGAAATCATTTTTATATTAAAAACATTTTACTTACCCATGAACCGTAGCTGATGAAGTTCATATGATTTAAAACAAATATTTATTTCCATAAAACAATTCCATAATAAGCGATTCAACAATTATAAGATAACTTGTTTATGAAGAACATTGTAAGGTTTACTCGCCTTTTACTCCTGATGCGTCTTCAATCTCACTAAAGTGAGGTACTCGCTCTCTATCAATCATCTAAATGTTATTAACAAATTTTCAACAACCAACTCAAAGAAAATAGATTACAACTCGCACCGGTCGCCTAATCCTTAAACCGGGGATTTGCCAACACATGAAAAATCTCCTTCCGAGCCTCTCAAGATCTCTGGAATACCTTACCAACCTAAGATAGGACACCAAGCACCTATTTCCAAGTTCAAGTTCTCAAAACATCAAAAATCACACATAACGGACTCACAAATGATAACTAAATCATGCAAATTATATATCCACGCGCTCGTAACGACGAGCACAAGATTATAGAGCATACGAATGCTCCAAAGACTGTCGGACGCGCCACCACAAACCGCCCTAAGCGGCTGTGCGTGGGCTCCACGTGCCGCCTCCCCACAACTTGCGAACTAGCACAACCTGACGTCTAACATGAAGATTAGAGGCAGGGGATCGTCGTTGTACCTCAAAAATACCAAATCGGCCGAGAAGTGGCTAAATCGGCGCCGCCCAAGGTGAAACTCGAGCTCAGCGGCTATACCCTTCGAAGTGGATTTCGAGACTGACGTGGTTGTGCTGAGAGGGTTGCAAGCTACCGGAAATGGGTAGCCTCGAGCTCGGCTTCGTCGGAAATGGCTCTAAGCGCCGCCCTCGATGGTGGAAGTTGCTTCCTAGCTTTGCTGCGCCTCGCACGTCGAGCAGCTCAGTGTGGGTCTTAGTTCAAATGAAAGAGGAGAAGGAGACGAGAAGTTTGGTGGGTGGCACGAGCCGTAGCGTCGCCGGACGACAAAGAACCAAGCTGGAGAAGATTCGACGACGTGGAAGATGAACAGTCGCGCGCTTGTGCGGCTACTGAGATGCTTTTGATATTTTTGGGATTTTAAGGTTTCATTCTATTTATACTTCCGCTGGTCATAAATTTTTCGTACGACACCGTTTCACGCATACCACATGTCTACGAACTCTACAATTTTCATAAAGAAAACTTTTTGAAATACCTCACAGATCAAAAGTCAACTTTTAGCCTTCAGAACTTAATCGTTTTCAAGATTTTAATTTTTGAAAATACTTCCGCTTCGAAACACAACTAGTTAAACGAGTACGGAAAGAGAATTTAAACAATTCATCCTTTTATTAATTTCGAGAAATAACAAGAAATCAAAATTAATATCCCAGGAAGTCACAATTTAAACAAACTGACTTGTCAATATTTTTTCAAGAAAATAATGATCGAGCTTATCGATCTATGCTGACTATTTAATTTTTTTTTTTTTTTGAAAATTTTAAGAACAGTACATGAAGTATGCGCCACTGAGAATTAAGATGACTTAACTTTATAAAATATCACAATCATACATGGAGTTGAGTATCCTGCACACGTTCAGTACATGCCGTCAATAACTCTGTTAAGTCTTCTGCAATCATTTATGTTTCGAAGGATAACGTAGTCGTTTCGCTCACACTCTCTCCTCCGCCTCCTCTCTCCCTCCCTCCAACGGCCCACAGCCTGTCTCTCTCTCTTCCGAGACTATCTTCTCTTTCACCTTCGACGAGGAAGCCGATTTACCCTATAAGGTTGTCGTGAACAGTAACCTCGGTGAAGACCGATAACACCTAAAAGTGATCCATCAACTCCCAACCAAATTCGAAATCAACTATACCAGATTGTACAACACGACGAGGAGACCAATTTACTTACCTTATGATGCTTTCGGGCTTCGATTCTCTATCCTCTGCTTTATATTCAAGTTTTCAGGCTTCAATCATCAACCTCGTCGTGCGATTTCTTCAAACCAAGACACAAAAAATTCCTAAAACATTTACAAAAACCTTAAGACCAGAAAACTCAATATCAGGCCATCAGATTATATTCATTATTGATGCAAAATCCAAATAACTTTTGATGTGTTTCATAGAGAGAGAGAGAGATAAAGATCGGATGATTAGGATCTATGGGTGATGGGTTTCCAATTTGGCTGGTGGCTAGAGAAAATGATTAAGGAATGAAATTGGAAAGTGTTTGGTGGAAGATGAACAGTCGCGCGCTCGTGCGGCTACTGAGATGCTTTTGATATTTTTGGGATTTTAAGGTTTCATTCTATTTATACTTCCGCTGGTCATAAATTTTTCGTACGACACCGTTTCACGCATACCACATGTCTACGAACTCTACAATTTTCGTAAAGAAAACTTTTTGAAATACCTCACAGATCAAAAGTCAACTTTTAGCCTTCAGAACTTAATCGTTTTCAAGATTTTAATTTTTGAAAATACTTCCGCTTCGAAACACAACTAGTTAAACGAGTACGGAAAGAGAATTTAAACAATTCATCCTTTTATTAATTTCGAGAAATAACAAGAAATCAAAATTAATATCCCAGGAAGTCACAATTTAAACAAACTGACTTGTCAATATTTTTTCAAGAAAATAATGATCGAGCTTATCGATCTATGCTGACTATTTAATTTTTTATTTTTTTTGAAAATTTTAAGAACAGTACATGAAGTATGCGCCACTGAGAATTAAGATGACTTAACTTTATAAAATATCACAATCATACATGGAGTTGAGTATCCTGCACACGTTCAGTACATGCCGTCAATAACTCTGTTAAGTCTTCTGCAATCATTTATGTTTCGAAGGATAACGTAGTCGTTTCGCTCACACTCTCTCCTCCGCCTCCTCTCTCCCTCCCTCCAACGGCCCACAGCCTGTCTCTCTCTCTTCCGAGACTATCTTCTCTTTCACCTTCGACGAGGAAGCCGATTTACCCTATAAGGTTGTCGTGAACAGTAACCTCGGTGAAGACCGATAACACCTAAAAGTGATCCATCAACTCCCAACCAAATTCGAAATCAACTATACCAGATTGTACAACACGACGAGGAGACCAATTTACTTACCTTATGATGCTTTCGGGCTTCGATTCTCTATCCTCTGCTTTATATTCAAGTTTTCAGGCTTCAATCATCAACCTCGTCGTGCGATTTCTTCAAACCAAGACACAAAAAATTCCTAAAACATTTACAAAAACCTTAAGACCAGAAAACTCAATATCAGGCCATCAGATTATATTCATTATTGATGCAAAATCCAAATAACTTTTGATGTGTTTCATAGAGAGAGAGAGAGATAAAGATCGGATGATTAGGATCTATGGGTGATGGGTTTCCAATTTGGCTGGTGGCTAGAGAAAATGATTAAGGAATGAAATTGGAAAGTGTTTGGTGGAAGATGAACAGTCGCGCGCTCGTGCGGCTACTGAGATGCTTTTGATATTTTTGGGATTTTAAGGTTTCATTCTATTTATACTTCCGCTGGTCATAAATTTTTCGTACGACACCGTTTCACGCATACCACATGTCTACGAACTCTACAATTTTCGTAAAGAAAACTTTTTGAAATACCTCACAGATCAAAAGTCAACTTTTAGCCTTCAGAACTTAATCGTTTTCAAGATTTTAATTTTTGAAAATACTTCCGCTTCGAAACACAACTAGTTAAACGAGTACGGAAAGAGAATTTAAACAATTCATCCTTTTATTAATTTCGAGAAATAACAAGAAATCAAAATTAATATCCCAGGAAGTCACAATTTAAACAAACTGACTTGTCAATATTTTTTCAAGAAAATAATGATCGAGCTTATCGATCTATGCTGACTATTTAATTTTTTATTTTTTTTGAAAATTTTAAGAACAGTACATGAAGTATGCGCCACTGAGAATTAAGATGACTTAACTTTATAAAATATCACAATCATACATGGAGTTGAGTATCCTGCACACGTTCAGTACATGCCGTCAATAACTCTGTTAAGTCTTCTGCAATCATTTATGTTTCGAAGGATAACGTAGTCGTTTCGCTCACACTCTCTCCTCCGCCTCCTCTCTCCCTCCCTCCAACGGCCCACAGCCTGTCTCTCTCTCTTCCGAGACTATCTTCTCTTTCACCTTCGACGAGGAAGCCGATTTACCCTATAAGGTTGTCGTGAACAGTAACCTCGGTGAAGACCGATAACACCTAAAAGTGATCCATCAACTCCCAACCAAATTCGAAATCAACTATACCAGATTGTACAACACGACGAGGAGACCAATTTACTTACCTTATGATGCTTTCGGGCTTCGATTCTCTATCCTCTGCTTTATATTCAAGTTTTCAGGCTTCAATCATCAACCTCGTCGTGCGATTTCTTCAAACCAAGACACAAAAAATTCCTAAAACATTTACAAAAACCTTAAGACCAGAAAACTCAATATCAGGCCATCAGATTATATTCATTATTGATGCAAAATCCAAATAACTTTTGATGTGTTTCATAGAGAGAGAGAGAGATAAAGATCGGATGATTAGGATCTATGGGTGATGGGTTTCCAATTTGGCTGGTGGCTAGAGAAAATGATTAAGGAATGAAATTGGAAAGTGTTTGGTGGAAGATGAACAGTCGCGCGCTCGTGCGGCTACTGAGATGCTTTTGATATTTTTGGGATTTTAAGGTTTCATTCTATTTATACTTCCGCTGGTCATAAATTTTTCGTACGACACCGTTTCACGCATACCACATGTCTACGAACTCTACAATTTTCGTAAAGAAAACTTTTTGAAATACCTCACAGATCAAAAGTCAACTTTTAGCCTTCAGAACTTAATCGTTTTCAAGATTTTAATTTTTGAAAATACTTCCGCTTCGAAACACAACTAGTTAAACGAGTACGGAAAGAGAATTTAAACAATTCATCCTTTTATTAATTTCGAGAAATAACAAGAAATCAAAATTAATATCCCAGGAAGTCACAATTTAAACAAACTGACTTGTCAATATTTTTTCAAGAAAATAATGATCGAGCTTATCGATCTATGCTGACTATTTAATTTTTTTTTTTTTTTGAAAATTTTAAGAACAGTACATGAAGTATGCGCCACTGAGAATTAAGATGACTTAACTTTATAAAATATCACAATCATACATGGAGTTGAGTATCCTGCACACGTTCAGTACATGCCGTCAATAACTCTGTTAAGTCTTCTGCAATCATTTATGTTTCGAAGGATAACGTAGTCGTTTCGCTCACACTCTCTCCTCCGCCTCCTCTCTCCCTCCCTCCAACGGCCCACAGCCTGTCTCTCTCTCTTCCGAGACTATCTTCTCTTTCACCTCCGACGAGGAAGCCGATTTACCCTATAAGGTTGTCGTGAACAGTAACCTCGGTGAAGACCGATAACACCTAAAAGTGATCCATCAACTCCCAACCAAATTCGAAATCAACTATACCAGATTGTACAACACGACGAGGAGACCAATTTACTTACCTTATGATGCTTTCGGGCTTCGATTCTCTATCCTCTGCTTTATATTCAAGTTTTCAGGCTTCAATCATCAACCTCGTCGTGCGATTTCTTCACACCAAGACACAAAAAATTCCTAAAACATTTACAAAAACCTTAAGACCAGAAAACTCAATATCAGGCCATCAGATTATATTCATTATTGATGCAAAATCCAAATAACTTTTGATGTGTTTCATAGAGAGAGAGAGAGATAAAGATCGGATGATTAGGATCTATGGGTGATGGGTTTCCAATTTGGCTGGTGGCTAGAGAAAATGATTAAGGAATGAAATTGGAAAGTGTTTGGTGGTAGAGAAAGGATTTGTGTGATTGGATCTTAAATAGCTCTCGCATTCCCATGCCTTTTTTTTCAACTTTTTTTTTTTTTTTTCCTACTGAATAGACAATGTTATTCTCATTAAATTGGCGGAAATCAGTAAGACCAACGATCAAGCTGACAGTATATATGTATTGAAATTCTGTCGTATTTTGAACTTCGAATTCATGTATCGTTGTGATGTTTTATAAAATATATACACTTTAATTCTCAGTGGCACATACGTACTGTTATTAAATTTTTATTTTTTTTTATTTGTCTACCACTTGTAATAAGAGTAAAAAGGAAAGTCTCAAACTCTGAGACACCTGTAATTGTCACTGCGAGAGGGCCGGGGTTATTTGATCCTACTCAGTTTTTAAGACAAGCCATGATTGGTTGATGTAATTCTACCATACAGTATATCTGGGTTGTTGCATTTTAATTCTCCGCCTCAAAAGTCAAAGGTCGAATTAATTGAGTCGCTTCACAGAGGTCGGAGCAAACCAATACCTTTGGGTTTGGTCGACGACCTCTAGTCCTTTATATGCACTTATGTTTTCTCTAGCGTCGCTCTCCGTGAGGCATTTGAGAGGTGCCCTGATGACATTTAGTGAGGAATCGAAATATTCCTCGTAAAAAATGACATTTACTTATAGGACACGTTTACTTACTTGGAATGGAATTCATCTGGAATAGGAATCGAAAGGAATGGGAAACGGAATGGAATAATATGGGAGGAATGAGAATGAAACTATTACGATTGTTGTTGTTTACTTACGATAAGGAATTGTAATTAAATTTAAATTAATTACCAAAATGTCTTTTTAAAATATAACAAAAAAAATCTTTTTTAATAAATCATGAGGATATTTTGGGAAGAAATTTTTCATTCCCATTCCCATTCCCCATTCCCACCTCCCCCCTCCGGAATACAACTCCCATTCCCTCCCGGAAAACAGTACCAAATTCAGAGGTGGGCCCACCACCATTCCCATTCCCATAAGCAAGTAAACACCGGAATGGAATCGATTCCGGGGGAATACAATTCCATTCCGATGAAGTAAACATGCCAATAAATTAAATTCCTTGAGAAAAAATTGGTCGATGAAAAGACAATCTATTGTAGGTGCCTCTTGAGTTCATTCCGGCGATGTTCGACGGATACATCATTGGAGATTTTTTCAGCGACACAGTACGTCAGGTTCTAAGGTCGGGCTTCAGGTAGAAGGAGACGGCGGAGGATTGATCATGGATGGCGACGAACGCTAGTTTGCGAAGGTGGTTCAAAGCGGCTGATCGAGCTCGAGTTTCACGGATCAGTTGCGCCATCCGCTTTTCGAAGGAAACTAGTTTTGTACCCTCTGAGCGACGTAACCATGGCTTACTGGCTTGGCAAGCCACCGGATTGCTTACGCGACATCAAATCCTCTCCAGGTCACCAGCTTAATCTGGATGCAAAATTGGGTTAACGCTTATGGGCTATGGCTGTAGGAATACAACTCGGTGGGTTAGGCTTTTGAGTTCAAGTTCTCTTTTTCTTCTCTTTCGTCTGAGGTGGGTCTATGTTGGTTTTTTAGGGAGGAGTGAGGAAATGTTCCTACATATCCTTTTTGGAAGGCTCTAACCCCTCTCCTTGATGGATAGGTACACTATTGAGGTTTTAGGCCTCAAATCGACGAGGTGGTATCTTCATCTTTTAGAGTTCGTAGGATACTTGTTTTCAATAAAGTCCTTTTGTTGTGGACATTTTTAATTTTTGAATTTTTTTCAGATTTTAGTTAAGTTTTCTCTTAGCATTGATGTTACTAATATGGTGCAGCAGCATCTTGTAATTTGAGTTTTCTTCAGACTTTCTTGCTTTCCTTAGTACACAGTCGTATCAATCTAATGACTTGATTCGTTTACTACAAGAAATTGATAAGTGTCCGCTTCATACTATTAGAATCACATGATAGATTTTGCTTGATTTTATTATCATAATTAGGCAACAATATATATATGTTTATAGAAACAGAAAAGAACAATAGGAAGGGGTAGTCACATCTTGAAGAATAGTGGCATAGTCCACTTATTTTGATCATTCTTTGTCCTAGTGATGTCGGCAATCTCCACTTCCCCACAAACTACAAAGATGTCGGCAGCCTCCACAGGCTCTTGACTGATTCAGCAACATTGTATATCTATCACTTTCCTCTTCGTTTTTAATTTTGACGCGTTTGGCACGGGATGTATTTAGGGAATTTTTGTTGTGGTATTTATATTTGTCATGAGATATTTGATTTGTATATTTTATTTTCAATAATGTTAGTAAAATAAATTTAAATATTTGTTATCAGTTATCACACAGTGAAAAATTTTGTTCCACCCACCACGTGGTGTTAGGCATGGGTGGAAGGCCATCCAAGTATGGCGTTGCCGAACGACGAGTCATTAGTAGGGGTCACCTCTTGGAATTAGGTCTTCTTCTGAGATAGTAGCCGATATATTAATTTTCAAACAAAATGAATGTTACATACATATTTGCTGCCATTTACTAGACGGAAACAAGAGGTTGTGAGAGTACCACAAGGATACATAGTGATAGACCACTCATTTTACGTTTAATGCTCACCTAATAAAACTGATCTTATTTATAAGCTAAATTTTGGTTGGTTGAGATACTCAATCAATCATTTCTTAACCAGAGATAAGAAAAACACTACTAAAATTGAAATTATAGTCACACGTCAGGGTCATTTGATCTAGTAGAAAAGTCTTCTATTTGTAAGTGAGAGGTTATGCGGGGGCTCACAAATGACTCGTCGTAGCATTTTTTTTTAATCAAAAATACAACTGATATGTTATAACGAGTGTATTCTGAGTCGAACCTACGACATCTCACTTAAAGGAAGAGAGTTAGGTCACTGTATTGGGCGACTCATCAAAGCATTTGAGTTATTTATCCGATAAAAAAATGAAATTATATACAAATTACTTTCAACTTGTTTTATGTCGTCGGGTAGACGAGAACACCCCATATAAATAAGGGTTTTTTTTAAGCACCACAGGTGGTCGAGTTGGTAAGAGTCTTGGTGTGAGAATCCCTCATACCCAGGTTTGAATCCCGCCGACGCTAAATGGAGTTAAATCCCAATTTATTCTTAGTGACCAGAGAGGAGGAAACGTTTTGACAAAATCCCTCAGCGCGGATTAGTCTCTGGGTCTAGAAAATCTGTGAGGATACCGTCGTTGATTGATTCAAAATAAAAAAATAAGAGTTTTTTTTTTACCAATAACTACATTTTTGAGCTCATAATTACCAATATCGAGTCTGTTTTTTTAAATTACCAATAGCTGATTTCCTTCCATTTAACTAACAGAATCCGTTAAATTGTAATTACGAAATTGTCCTTTCACTTTTTTTTACGACATTGTTGAGGGTCAGTAGCATTACACGATATTTAGGGTCAATAGTATTACACTATTTTTTAGGGTTAATTGCATTAAGTGATTTTTGATGGTCAGTAGCATTACACTGAATATAGATATATAATTACATACTGTCGCTCAGTAGTATACTGGCCTCAGTATGATTAACATTCAAATAGTTTAAAATAGTATGGTAAGATCAAATATCCCCATAGCCTAGTTGTAACTACTGATCCGTTAATGGTACTGACCCTTTAAAGTTGGTGGAATACTAATGATCCTAAAAAATGTGTAATTCTACTGACCATCAGAAATGCGCAATGCTACTGACCTATAGTAGTGTCGTAAAAAGGGGTAATTTCATAATTTATGGATTAATGAATTCTATTAGTAATGGATGGAAACGTGCTAGTGATAATTTTAAAAAGTAATCTTGTTATTAATAATTTTAAAAAGTAATCTTGTTATTAGTAATTATAGGCTGAAAATTGTACGTGTTATTTAACATTGATCATCGAACATTTTTGTTTCGTTTGGTCAGGTACGTATATACATTTATCATCTAGAGTAGATATATGACGGCTAGAATATAGGAACGTGCTCAATTGAACAGAACCATAATGTATGAACGTGGGAGCTTTTCATCAAGATGTGTAGTATTCTATATATATGTGGGTGCATATGATCACCTAATTTCATGCCAACTGCTCTATTTTTTAGCTAGCTACCACCAGACACCAGTCACCGCTAGTTGAATCAATGGCCATCACAGAAAACCCAGCATTGGATCATGATGAAGAGGAAAAGCTCAGTGATGAGTGCAAGAAACTCCTCCTTTATCTCCCGAAAGAGAAAGGTTGGAGAACCTTCCACCTCTTTCAGTTCCAAGGCTTCTTGTGCCAATCAGCTGAAATCCAGTCTATAATGGCTTTCCAGAAGCACTTCCAAGCTAGTGACACAGACATAGTCCTGGCCAGCATCCCAAAATCAGGCACCACATGGTTAAAAGCCCTGACTTTCGCCATCGCGAACCGACACCGTTTCGCAGTCTCTCAGTCCCATCCTTTGCTCACCTCCAACCCTCATGATCTTGTCCCTTTCCTTGAGTACAAGCTCTATGCAAACAACCAACTTCCTGACCTCTCCAAATCTCCTGAGCCAAGAATTTTTGGCACACACATTCCTTATCCTTCTCTGGGAACAATCAAAAACTCCAACTGTCAGATTGTCTACATCTGCAGGAACCCATTTGACACATTTGTGTCCTCTTGGCATTTCATTAACAAAGTGAAGCCACAGTCTCAAGCGCCGCTCTCTCTCGATGAAGCATTTGACATGTATTGCAAGGGCGTCGTCGGCTTTGGTCCGTTTTGGGAGCACATGTTGGGGTACTGGAAAGAGAGCTTGAACAGACCCGACAATGTCTTGTTCTTGAAGTATGAGGAAATGAAGGAAGACAGTGTGTTTCAGTTGAAGAAATTGGCAAAGTTTCTGGGGTTCCCTTTCAGTTTGAAGGAGGAGAGAGGTGGTGAGATTGAGAATATAGCAAAGCTGTGTGGTTTTGAGAACATGAAGAACTTGGAGGTCAACAGAAGTGGCAAGTCTATTAAGAACTTTGAGAATAAGAATCTGTTTAGGAAAGCCGAGGTGGGAGATTGGATGAACTATTTGACCCCTAATATGGTTGAGAGGTTGTCCAAAGTCCTTGAAGAAAAGTTGGGAAGTTCAGGTTTGACATTCAGTGTGTTTCCCCAGAGTGAACAGAGGTAGATATATATATCTCAAGCAAGGAGTCACTATTATGGTTTGTGTTCGTAAAACAAGTATTGAAGAATAACATACATGTATTATATATACGTATGTGCAAGCTTTTAGTTGATTTTAAACAATAAAAGGTTTGTAAAATGTATGCAATTCGATCAATTGTCCGTAGAATTAATTTAACCATGAAGTGATTTGCATTGTGATACTTAATTGGACAAAATAGTGGTCACTCCTTATACTTTTAGAGTCTCGACAGTTTAGTCATCGTGCTTTCAATTTCAACTGATCACTCCTCGTAGTCTCAATTTTCGACCAATTGGTTCATTCTGTCCAAAATAGTTGTTAACTATTTTATAATTTCCTCAATTGCCCTTAGGTGTTGTTTTATTAGTTTTCTTTTTATTTTCTTTCCCTTTTTCTTCAAAACCATAACCGAAGAATACACAACCGACCATGGAAGGATAAGTAGCCCAATTAAGTTTGAGCCTTATTAACAAAAAATAAAATAAATTTGAGCTTAGTGTACGTAGTAGTGTTGTTTGTAAGCTTAATTAAATGAAATGGTAATTATTTATATAGTTTCATTCATGGAAGCTTAGAGAGGGCTGTTAATGATAAAGATGATGATAAGAATTATTTTAATCTCATTTTGGTTTAAATTGATATGATGAAGATTTGATTGAATTTTATTTCATCAAGATACTAAGAAACAAAATTGCTCTTTATTTCTTTATACCACACCATATTCTTCTTTCGTAATCTTGATTGATGTTTAACTATATATTTGGCGGCAATAGCTATACATTTTCCGACTTCGAAAAGATAGTACTGTTGTTGTGGTGGGTTGAACAAAATACAGAATGTAGGATAAATTACTCGTCACTCCATTTACTTGTAGTGTTTCGATAGTTTAGTTTTTGTGCTTTTAATCTCAACCGATCACTCCTTGTGATCTTAATTTTCTACCAATTCGTCAATTTCATCCAAAATGATTGTTTACAATTTTTCAACTTCCTCAAATGCCCTTAGGTCTTGTCTTATTACTTTTCTTCCTTTTTACTTTCGCTTCTTCAAAACCAAAACCGAGAGACGACCCAATTGCAAAATATATGGGGTTTATGATTGTCGATCTTCAATCCAAAATTTTTATAATTACAAATTGATTGCAATCGGTAAAATATATATATGCAAATTGATTTGATACCTACTACGTACTAACAAAATCAAATAACATCACCATAATCACGAAAGTATCCTCTAATTTTGCGAGTCTTATCGAATGGATTTATAATTATCAGGGCACTGGCCGACACCTCAAATCCAACGATAGCTTTCAAAATGTAATGCTAAGAACACTCAACATCGCCGAATTTAATGAAAGAGATGTGGACATTTAGATCACAAGCAAAACAGTTTGGTGCCCGGTGAACTGTTGTTTTGGTGGCCGGTGAACATTTGGAGCTAGCAACGTTACAAAAGAGTGTTAAATCTAGTCGGTGGTGCCATAGCTAGTTTTAACATGAATTCTATACATCGTCTATTTACATGAAATCTTTGCAGCGGAAGAGGCAAAAAGAAGAAATAAATAGACAAGCTTTGGCCTGGGGGTGCCATGGGGCTTATTTTTTTCCTCAAAAAAGAAAGGGTTTTACTCTTACTTCTCATTAATAAACTCATTGTTGAAGGAAAAACACATTATGTGCATTCGTCAATGTAACTGACGAGAGATAATTATGTAGTCATTATTGTCATAAATGTATTTACTATTACCGTTGTAATACTCACCATATATAAAGGGGATTATCAATAAAATGAGTAGACAATTCTTATTTTCCTACAATACGTTATCAGACACTTAGCTTTATTCCTTGAGTTTTTTAGCCAAGAAAAAACAAACATAAAAAAAATCAAAAGAAAAAAACCCTAGATTCCCCCGCCGCCGCCGCTAACCTTGCTAGCAGCAGCCCCGCAACCAACGAAGCTAGGCCTCCAGACTAGCGTCGACAACGCCATCTTAGCCAAACTCCGACGACGCCAACACCGACCCAAAGCCCGGAGCTCTTGACCAGAGGCCAACGACCCGGCTCCCAAAAATTTACTCTGGGCACCGTACTTTTCTCCGGCCCGGCTTCCTCCTCCAGATCGACGCCGTCCCAAAGTCGGCGAGCCCGAAGACGAAGCGTTGATGCTCCGATCGGACAACCATCAGCAGCTCTGGCCACGTCCCGGCACCACTGCCCAGTCCTTCGATCCAGTCGTCCTCATCGATCCCCCCCCCCCCTGATCCATCTTCCTCCAGTCAACCATCGACAACGCCTGGGCCGACGACGCACGACGACCTGGTGCCGCCCTCCACTCCGCGCCTCCGCTGCGATTTGCAGAAGAAGAAAAAAAATTACAACCCTGATTTTTGGGCCTGATCCGACCCGGCTCCTTTGGGCCTGGTCTCGACCCGGACCTGTTGGGCCTGACCCGGATCTGCGTGACCCGACCCACGAAGAAAAAAAATATTTTTTTTTTGGTAAAAATTTAAAGGTAATATTTGAAATTACCGCATAGTAAATCATATTTACTGTTTGACTATTTACTGTTTTACGAATTTAATGGTAAATATGAAATTATTTAATTTATATGGTAAATGTGAAATATATATGATTAAAGTGACTAATCATATGAATATTGTTTGTTTTTATGTGACATATCAATTATGATGCGGCGATCAATATGTGACAACAATTTGGAGTCGGAAATCGAGCAATCGCTTCATATGCAGTTTATTTGGCAAACTTACAAGTAATATTTACATTGAAGTTATGCTTTCATTATATTTTGTTTCAGTTATTATATGATATAATGCTCTATTCAATTTGATCGCATTAGTATTTTATATAAATATGAAACTTGAAGCATTATATGTTCATTTTATTAGTGTTAAATAATTATTTTATTTAACATGTTATTTAGTTTGAGCATTGCCATGATAATGCAATTTCATGAGCATTGTAATATAAAGAAAAATGGACAAACCTACTATTGTGATGAAGCATTTTCACAAAGCATCGAAAAAGGGACCATTATGAATCTTAGGGGAGTGTATTGTATATGGATTTGTATGGAATTTTTTTAATTCATAGACTTTCAGAATAGTCCACAGACTTTTTAAAAAGACCACAAACTTACATTGATTTCTGTCGATTTCTTTAAAATCATTGATTTTGATTACAGACTTTTATTGATTTGAAAATCCACAGAGTTCATTATGAACGACTTCTACAGATTTCACCTCAAAATAATGTTATAATAGAAAATAATTAGAACATAAAGGAAAAATATCTCAATGTAACGAATAAAACCACAGGTAAATGTATTAAATACAAAACAAAAAAAAATACCAAAAAAATGGAAGAAAAAAAATACTTTAACAAAATGTCATGTTGGCGGACGAGTCCCTAAAACAATGAAAATATCATTTTTCTCCTTCATCGTCACTTTCTTCATTGTTATCGTTTTCATTATTGACATTTTGTTGAACATTTGGTTGGGCATCTTCCCACATATGACTGCCAATACTCATTCTCCATTCATTAGCACTATCTCTCTGCTGTTCTTGGGTTTGAAAATCATCTCATTCAAAATTATTTTCTTGATCGGCTCTGGGGTCCTCTTCTGGATCTGGAGGAAATTCATCGGAACGACATTCCTGTCGAAGAAAAATTGTGCAATCCTGCACAAGACAAAACTAGCTCTGCTTGTGTCTTGTATGGAAATGGTGGTGCTGATTTGAAAATAGTGAAATGTGACTTGAATACTCCAAATATCCTCTCAATTACGTTCCTCAAGGAAGCATGTTGAAAATTGAATAACTCAATTGCATTAACATGATGATTTCCTTCACCACCAAAGTCTTTGAGATGATATCGGGTACTTCGAAATGGAGTTAAAAATCGGCGTCGATTGGGAAATCTGCAGTCACCTAAGTAATATTTACCTAATATTGAAATAAAACGTATAGTAATTAGTGAGTTATATATTAGTTACATAATTATTTTATGTAATTATTGACTTTTTATTGTCTTATATCCTATTATAGACCGACTAAAAATATGTAGTTTGATTTATATTCATTTGATCAATCTTATTAATTAATTAACGAGTATTGAAAAAAATGAAATTGAAAACTCCATAACTGACTCGTGGAAACGATAATATTTGTGTTTTAGGATTTTATAAATAAATGAGAAATAAATTAAAAATATTTGAAAAACAAATTCAACAGCAATGAACTTGTCAGTATAAGAGTTTGATTGCATAAAATATTATAGAAAAAATGAGAGGAAAGAAAGACAAGAAAGACAGATGATATGTTAAAAAATAAAGAGATGACGGAGGATTAACCTCTTCATAGGCAGAAAAAGTCTGTCGTGGACTTTTCGAAATCTTTGGTCTGGAGACTGGAAAAATATTGGAGTTTTGTGTGCATAATTTACAATACAAAGTTCATGATTATCCATGAGTTACTAATTCCATAAGTATGAATGATATTTTGAATACCCTCAAAATTCTATTCATTTTTAAAAGTCCATAATGAATACCCCTAGACTTTGGTAGACTCCATATTGATTTTTTTAAATCCTAATTGAATACATCCAGATTTTTATGGACTTTTAAAAGTCTATATCGAATACACCTGGACTTTCAGATTCCATTGACTTGTATTAAACTCCCACTAATTCCATACACAATACACCCCCCTTAGTCTTGAAATCCCATTCATATTTCTTGGAAATCAATTTACAGAATTGTCGTTGTAATTGTTGTTAAAAAGCAATGAAAATGAAATTTCATAAGCTTAAAAAGCAATTGATAAAATCGAAAATTTTATAGTGATAATGTAATTTCACAAAGTTTCAACTTTACCATAATGTATATTGGTATATTTAAGTTGTCATCGATATTTATTTAGCCTGCGAAGGTAATACATTTTTTTCTTCCTATATTTTACAAATGGTTTAACCATCACAGTTTGGCTTTGACACATTGCACTCTGAAGAATTTGAGTACCAAATTCCCCAACTGAGGCAAATAAGGCTTGAACATGGTATATTTATACAAACAACTTTATGTAAATAGCTGAGAAATAGTTAAAATACCTAGAATGACGATGTAAGGTCTGAGGCAAAGAAATTTTCTAAAAATAAATTATGCAAAGTAATGCAACAACCCTAATACAAAGGGCAATTACCATGGACGTAAAGATTTTTATAATCGTCCAAAAGCAAGTGGAAACAATGCACCATTTAAAAGATGACTTAGGGGACATGTCATGTGCAGTGAAGCACTCTGCCATTGTTGTAAATCATCAAACTATTAATACGCACATTGCAAACTAGCAAAAAATTAGCTGCGACTTACAGGACGTACAAGAAGTACGAGGATTTGGAAAAGTATATTCAATATCCAACAATAACACTAAAAATGAATTTACAACTAAAGGCTTACCATTTGGGAGAAGATGACAATGACACATCTCATCATTCCAGTTATTAAAAGAGCAAAGAAGATCTAGCTCAATCCAAGATAGACTTTGATTAGTCCACTTTTATTTCTAAATTGGACAAGACTAAATGTAATCGTTGGCATGTTAAATTTTGAATTTTCTCTTAATGAATTGAGATTATTCGAATTTTATTCATGATATACATGATTCAATTTTCTGCATATAAATTTGTAAAATATTGCATAAAGTAAAGCAACATATCATAATATAGGCATGACATAAAGAACTGTGTGCAAAGCAACGTACCATGTAATCCCTAGAATAATAGTACTGAAGGACAATGATACTAATATATCACAAAAATAGCATAATAGTACTGAAGAATAGTAGTACTATATCAATAGATATAATGAAAGTGATAAGGATCGGTATACCTGTTCCTTTGAGATTCATAATGCACCTGCCTAACTGGGATTACCATACCTTTTATTACAATCCCCATCGAGTTATTCTAAAGAACTTGAGTTAGGTTCGATGTATATATATTGAACATATGTCAAATTGACAAATTATGCCAAGAGAAAATTGATTTTTTTCCACATTATAAAGAAATTTATGCCACGATTTTCATGTGAAAAAGACACAAGTAAGAATTCACTTGAGCTCCTTTGCATTACCTCTAAGGACTACGGATGTAAACGAGTATTAGAGAAATTTATATGTCAACTTAGTGGGTTATATGTAACTGCTAATTGAATCCAAAGTCATAAGAAAATGATCTTTTGAAATTCTGACATAGATTGGCTTTGACGCAACTACTCAAAATATGGTGATCCTTACATTAAAGAAATTACTATGGACACCCATATTTTGGATGAATAGAAGCAAACACCAGAAAAATATGTTTCCCACACGAAACCGAGGACGACCAAAGAACATGTTATCCTCAAATATTGTTTCGACACAATTCATGTAGGGTTGAATATATTTGATGCACAAGTATATGCACTTGTACCTTATTATGCTTCTGACATCCATCGTGATTTTATGAATAAAAGCACATCATTCAAAGCCAACTCGTAAACTTATGATTGACACCATCATCAGCAAAGGAAACATGTGTTCTCATTATGTTCTTATATTGAATCCAAAGAGGATTCAGTGAACTGATTCAACCAACTTGCGGACACCATAGATATTTTATGGTGTTGGTTGTTGTGTAGACACGCTGGTCACGTGTCATGACACCATCCACAATTAAAATTTATGCTGCTTATGCTAGAAAGTCAAAGCACCTAGGCCAGGTTAATTTTCTTAGGCGCAATGATTTTATAGCTTATTATATAGGATCTGTAATGGGCATCATATTCCTATATAAAAACTCAATTGGTCGCACGAAGAACGACTACAGTAATAGTATTAATATTGGTAAAGCACACCAATACTTCCGTTTTGGGTTATGCAATTTTGCATGCAGCGTTACTTATTCATCTATGGTTATCATCATTGAACCAATTTACACCATAGCTAGTGACTATGTGTGAGGATTTTAAAGGATTTCAAACGAACTTGTAATCCTTGACCTCTTTTGGATTGATACGGATCTACAATTCCTGAGCTCAATTAAATGTTTTTATGTGCCAAAATTGCGCCGCCACAGTGCACAATGATGGGTTACTTGAGATGAATAAATATTTATGATGGATATGAACTTCCAGCTAGTCCGCTATGTCGAAACCTTGACAGACGATCTCCTTACCGCTAGATTTGCGGTGTGTCACTTTGATGAGACAGTCTTCCCGTCGTTAGGGGGAGATAAGAACGAGCATGTTCAAGTGGAATGACAGGAATTGTCGTGGTTTGTCCCCACTGTGTCTCATCCTGATCCTCAAAATCACCCAAAGTAAAGTGTGCAGATGTCTTGTACATCTCATCTCGATCCTCAAAATCACACAAAGTAAAGTGTGCGTATGTCTTATACATTAAAGTGACGAGATCATATAAACCTGCTGCAAATATACCAGCAAGGATTGTGTTTTATAAAAAGGACATGGTACCACCCAAGAGGAATTGTGTATTGTACTGCCACTATGGATGGTGGTATGGTGACGCCATAAGTGGCATAAATGGTGTCACAGGTCGTGGCTCTCCAAGGAAGAGGGGAAAGCCACCTTAGGTTCGATAATTACTCACCCAAAGGAAGAAAGTGAGTTTTGTCACAACATGATCTATTGATCAGTGATACTCAAATCCGTCTCATAAGAATATTTCTGGATTGTGGTTATCATTGGGGGACGCCTCAAATGTTAGAACCAATCCTTGAAAGTATAGAGATCTCTATAAACACATTACACTAGTGTACATGAGGACGTGGAATAATGAGTCTAATATCGAACCATACTTCGTTGAAAAATATCAACGTAGTAAATTAGCCAAGCGATCCAGTATAAACAAAGAGATAGGTCATTTGGACAGGTGCCGCCGACACCGCAAATATAAACCCTATCAAATATATCTTTGTTAGAATGCGTAATGAGAATAAGAGTATGTAGACTCACCTTATGGCGCAAGGTCTCTCAAAAACGCAATGGAATCGACTACGGGAATATATTCTCTCGTAATGAACTACGAAGAGACAATTTCTCGTAATGGATGTCATTGCACTCCACTACCTTGTCAGTTTGGTAGTTTCTGAAAAACTGAACATGCAGCTTACGAAAGTAGACAAAACATATATCTCTATGAGGATCTAAATTAAGAGATATACATGAGGATCCTAAACGGACTTCATCCACCCAAATCAAGTGGCTCTAGATCACATGAGTACGTTTGCAAAAGAAATTGAAACGTTCACTAAAGTGACTACTTGATTGGGAAGGGATTGATGAATTATACCCTTACATTTTCATTATGGATATACACGAACTCTAAATGAACTAACAGATACTCTATGTATTGTAAATCCTAAGTTAAGAATGAAAAAGATCTTGGGAATACACAGTCTTGAAATGGAACTCAAGGACTGTAATGATGGTGACCATCTATCAATCGGCTTAGACACTCTAAAGAATAAAGTGAGGCCTACATATACTCCCATGATTAGTTGAAGTCTTTACTCTAACAATAGATCCATTTTTCACCTAAAAGAAGATGACGAAGAAGTGTTGGGAAACGAAATTCCCTATACAAGTGTAATAACGCATGATTGTACTTTAACACAATACGTAAGACTCAACCTCTCATTCGAAGAAAATTTGTAAGGCTATGTGTAGCTCTGCGCCCAAGCAACGCAAATGGTTCTTTCAAATACTTAAAGATATGAAAGATTTTGGCTTATTCAATCTCTACATAGAATGTGACATGATAAAGAAACTATCCACGTCATAGCTAACTATGGATAAATAAAAACGCATTAAAGGTAAAATAAGAAAATCTGTTATTACAGATCAATTTCAAATCTCTTAATGGTTCATCCATACCATACTCTAGACGAAGTTATGACTGTTTTATTATATGAAGGTCATACCACGAGTGAACCTGATGTTCAATATGAACCTATGTGTTCGGTTCATGAACAACCGTATCCTCAAGATCAAAGTAAATCAAGTTGGATCTGAGGACGATTGTGGCAAGATTTAGTTACTAAATCATTGCTCAAAGTCATATTTGGAAAAACATGTGAAAATGCATAACTATGCTAATGTTACTGAAGCTCCCTTGATCAAATGAAAGAATCAGGGAGAATCTCATAATTAATGTAAAAATCAGGGGGATGTGCAGACATCAGAGGGAGTCTAACACATACATATTGTTTCCAAATGTAATAGGTGCGTTGTGCTCTTTTTGTCCTTCGACCAAAATTTTATTTTCTCCCATTGAGTTTTTGTTACTTGGCAAGGTTTTTAATGAGGCAACACCACACGCACCATTTTATCTCTGACTCGGCACAACAGGGAGTGTTGAAGGAAAAACACATTATGTGTCTTCGTCAATGTAACTGACGAGAGATAATTATGTAGTCATTATTGTCATAAATGTATTTACTATTACCGTTGTAATACTCACCCTATATAAAGGGGATTATCAATGAAATGAGTAGACAATTCTTATTTTCCTACAACACTCATTCATTATTTACATGCAGTAAATAAATCCAAAGCAAAGAAAATTATAAAACTTTACACTCCCAGCCACATGTTCTTTACAACAAGATGTTATTTACATTCTAGAGAGATGACATTTCTTTCCCTAAATAAATTCTTTGAATATAAAAAACAAGACTGCAGTTTCCATATATAATACAAATGTTGCTCAACTGATTTCCCCAAAATCGTGCCTTCCATATCGATCACTTGCCGCGGCCGGCCGGACCTCGGATTTGACTAGACCCTTACGAAGAATATGCTGAGCTCAGGCCCGTTATTCCCATCTGGATTCAACATGTAGTACGTTTCCGAATCCTTGGACCCGATCACACGCTCGAACTGTGCTCTCATGTACATGAAATCACCGTCCGGCAACTCACCACCGTCGTTAGGTACCACCCCGGCTCCCATAGAAATTGCCTGCAATACTTGCATGACACTCAAGTCATCGTCAGTGGCTTCCCTCCGGACACCATAACCTGATTTCTTCCCATTGCAATACAACATCCATATCGGCTCATCAACGATCTTAGTCTTATCACCTGATCTCTTCTCACACTCGAGCGCTATCCTTACGAACCCGGCACTCATGTCCTGGAGGAGCTTTCCTGTTGGAATTGCTAGTTCTATTACGAGAATGGGGAGGCACTTGGGGCTTTCTTGAATTGCAAGGCTCACCCTAGCTCTACGGTTCCCAAATAGGGTTCCAGTCATTCTGATACCACCGTGGATGTGCCCTTCCCCGATCCGGCCCCCATGGTGGAGAGACACCGGCATTTTGCACGACGGGGTTATGATGGGAAATGACCGGAAAACAGAACGGAAGCGCAGGAAAAGTTTTCTGGATTTTGAGGGGCCTTTTTTGTTTGATGCAGGTTGGAGGGAGATGGCAGGTGGTGATTGCACATTCGGTGATGAGGACTTTATTGCTTCCAGGTCTGGAAGCCGCCGCGGCGAGGCTGGAGGCAGTGGAAGCGGCTGCCGTTGTGATTCCCCCATATGTTAATTTGCTAGAAGGCTTCTTTGATTCTTAGCGGGCAATGCTTGAAATATATATATATATATATATATATATATGACTTAATTTGGAGAGCTTGGTGATGATGATGAAAATGCATGTATGTTAAGAGAGCAATTGATTTGTGGTGTGCACGTTGGGAACTCTGAATAATATATTGGGAAGTATATGGGGAATGTTTTTCTTGTTTATACTGAATTGCAGTCATTGCAGTTATGTTTCGGTTTTTTGGTTTAGCTAAAGATATATATGTATTATTGACTCAAGCAAAGTGGTTGTTTCTGCTTTTAGTTTCAGACATACCATCTATAATTTTCTAGAAAATTTTGAAGTTATTATTAGCTCTAGTACTTGAGGCTTTATTGTTGGCATGTATACCGGGCAAATCTGACTTGAAAGTGTAGTCAGCAACAGATTCTGCTCGCTGGATTAATTAACTGCTAGCTGATAAGCCATCTTCTCAAAAAAAAAAAAAAAAAAACTAGCTGATGAACTAACAAAATTATGAGATATAACATAATCAATATGCTAATCGGAGTACTGTCTAATTAGTAGGTAATCTAAATGCCGAAAACATCATATAGCCAAGTTCTTTCTATCTGTTTGCCGGACTGATCAACTATAGCAGGAATTGCATGCCATTAATTAGTTTTCATGTACATTATAGTCACCTATGACAGTGTCACGTACGGCGGCTTCCTAAACCCTAACTGCATGTCATAGCCTGAGGGAGTAAATCTTGTTATCGATGTTCCCATGAGGAATGGGTGCCGGCGTGCCGCACGCATCAAGCTTAGTGGTTTCTTGCTTTGTGTAGTGGCGAAGGACTCCGGCAAGATCAAATGCCGAGCCCTTAGAGATTGGGGAGTTGGCCCTGTTGGATTCAAGTGATCGGTTTTGTATGGTGGCTTTTCCCGCGTAGGTATAACTGTCTCAAGAAAGCTTACTAGCTTAGAGTTTGGCTCAACTCGATCTGGAATGTTATGATTGTCCATTGGTCTCCAGAGGAATCAGGAATGTCTTGAACTCGAAGTTGTTTCGGCTTGCTCTCCGATATATTTATGTTCTTCATACTTTTAATTATGTCTTAAAGCATAATGACGTTTAATCATTTCTGTTGTGCATGGCTGCATGCAACCATTTCTGCCATATATGCAATATCTGTATTAGTTGAAAGAATAATCAAAACAAGACGATAAGTTTTACAAACCGAATTTCGGAGAATGAAATCAACCAATATCTGTATTAGTCACGCGTGTGTGTGTGTGTATATATATATATATATATCGACTCAAAGAAGCCTCCTACTAGCCGTCCGTTGGAGTTGACATTTTTTCTTTTTATTTAGAAGAAAATGGGATCTGGGACCAGTCCTGGGAAAAAAAAAAAAAAAAGATGGAAACCCAGACCATTGGAGTTGACTTGTGATATTTTTTTCGATGAAAGTTGACTTCTAGTACTGCTAGTTGACACGGATTATATATATATATATGTATGCATGGATAATGGATTACAATATTATCTAGCCAATTAATTAGCAGTTGTTTTAAGAGATATGGTTCAACGAACACTTGCTCCATCGTGGAACGATGTATCAAAGTCAGCTTGGCTCGAAGTGGATATAATAGCATATTCAAGTATTGGATCATAAAATACATAATTCCATGTGATGATCACAAAAGAAGTGAGGCAAATGCTCGGCATGATATTCTATGAGATAATTGGTAATAATTTAAAAATAGCTATACATTAGTCTAAGGATGGTCGATCCACTACTGCAGGTAAGGACTGAAGCGACGAAGAATCGAAAGGGAAAAAAAATTTCGTCGCTTCAACACATTCAACCGATAAATGTTGGAGTCGTCGCTTGGAATTTCAAGAGAGACGCATTTTGCTTAATATTCGTCGCTCAGAAATTATTAAAGCGACGAATATTAGTAGTTTGTCGCCTCCGTTGATCAAATAACCAGGTTTTGGAAAATTTACCGACGACATTCAATCTTCGTCACTCGCTAATTATTGAAGCGACAAAGTGCAAAAACTTTGTCGCTGTAGTATAAACGAAGCGACGAGATTTGTACAATATTCGTCGCTTCGTTTTTTTTTCATCGGCCTTTGTACTTCGTCTTAAATGCAACCTCTATATATAGGTAAAAAAAATTCTACTGTTTCAAATCGGGTTTCTTGATCTGTTCTTGGAGGAGGAGAGGGAGAAGAGGGAGAAATTAGAAGAAAGTGAGCTTTTGTTGCCAATTCTTCGATTCTAAAGTAAAGTTAGTGCAATTTCTTTCTATTTATCCATCTTTATGAGCATATTATGTATTAATTCAATTGAAATTGTTGTTTATGTTGATTAATGGAAGTTGGATGATGTTGTGTTGAATTTTGTGTTTTGTTATTGTTTTAGTGTTAGAATATGGAAAGTGTGATAAACCATGTTTTGGGTTCATTGAAAATGTTAGCATTTAGGTGAAATTTAGTGAAATTGAGATTAGGTTAGTTTGTGAAATTTAATGAAATTGAATTTTAGTGTTATTTAGTGAAATTGTGAAATTTAGTTAAATCTAAATTTAGTGAAAATGAAATTTTGTGAATCATTGTGAAATCTAGTGAAATTAGAATTTTATAGTAGATTAGGTTGAAATTATTAATTAATGATCTAATTGGTTTGTGTTGTGTGTGGATTGTGGTAGTTAGGGTTTCTGAAACATGCGAGTGGCTTAGTGAGGGAGTGTGGTGCCGTGTGTAAATTTATGGTTTCATATTATATATAATTTTGGTGTTTATCAGCTTAGAACTCCCGTTTGAGAATCAACAACTCATCTAGTTGATCGAGATGAGTTGTTGATTCTCGAATTGTCTCATTTTTGGACACTTTAGGCGAGCACGACTTTGTTGATCCTTTTGCTATTCATGTGGTTTCCGTTTCAGTTTTGGGATATAGTTTTGACAGTGTCTCTCTACAATGTTCCTCGAGTGCAAATTAGGTTGTTTAGATTTTTGTGCACTTGAGGAACTGTAGGGAGATGCTGCCGAAATTTCTCAAAACTGTAGCAGAAACCACATGGGTGCAAGAGGGTTAACAAAAGTCGTGTTCTCCTGAAGGGTATAGGACCCAACTTGGAGGAATAAGGAGAAGAAGTGTTGGGACAGGTTTTGATTGTATCATAAATGTTGTGTGCTAACATTATGCATATTGTCTGTTCACTACAAAAATTAATTTAGTTGCCGACGGCGGCTCGCCATCGCTAAAAGCCTAATTGCCGTGGCTAATGACCATTCGCCACGGCGTGGCGACGACAACTGGACCGTCGCCAATGCTGGCGTTGCTAAAGGGTTTAGCGACGGTAATCCGCCGTCACCAGCCGATTTTGCAACGGCATAAGCGTCGCAGCATCGCCATCGCTCACTTGGCCACGGCATTCAGCGACGGTAAGTACTGTAGGGAAATAACATTTTGCTACGACATTTTGCCATCGTTGAGGTTTTTAACAAATAATTTTCATTTAAATAAATTATTTACTACGACAATTGTCGTCATTATATTTGCGTTAAATTTAAACAGGTTAGATAAATTTAAATCCTTGCTACGGCATTTGCCGTAGTAAAATAATTTTCCCACCAAATCAATTCTCCAGCCAATTTTGAAATTTCATTTGCGATGGGTTTGCGACGGCTTATGCATTTTTTGCAACGGCTTTTTTCCGTCGCATCTTTCATTTTACCAAAAACGAAATTTGATTGAACAAATTGAACCCATTCAAAACAACTTGTAAATGCACCATATATTTTTCAATTTACAACAATCAACAACCAACAGATTGAACACAATCAACATTTATATAAATATAACTATCAATGCCAATTCTACATTATAAACCAAACTAACCATAAACAAGTTCACAACACTAAAAAAATAGGTGCAAAACCATGTACATAATGGCCAGCCAAGTAAAGAAATGTAGCAACTATACCAAGTAAAGAATGTAACAAACTAACAATCTGTGTGAAAAGGATAAACCACAACTTGAAGAATAATTTGATAAACTAGCAATATGACCATTTAAACTTGTCTTTCCTCAGCTGGATCTTGTTGTTCAGTTGAATCTTGATGACCTTCCTCTCCTATGGTAGCTTCTGGTTCTTGTTGGGAAGTTTAAGGATGTAATTACTCTCCAATGGACTCCCTCTGATGACCACTTGTTGCATCAGGTACCTATTGCATAGGAAAGATATAAAAGGTTGCAAGAATATGAGAAAGGGAGTAAGTAAGCATTCTGTATGTACTATCTGGACCATCTGAACTTATCAAGATTTTTTAGTGCATAACCCTGATTTATACAAAAGAATACTTGAATAACGAACATTGACCCTAACTTCCTAACAGTAACAAAATATGCACATTCCTGACAGTAACATTTTAATCTACAGTATTCCAGCAAGACAAAGGGTGTGATGCATGTAACAAGAAAATATGCACATTCCTCTATCCACTTTGCTCCAACAGGCAAAAACAAAGCTATTGAAGCTAACACAACAATGATACTAGGACTAGAAATATTAGACAAATGCTCTGCTTCCTCATGCCAATTCATACAACTCAGCTCAAAAACTGGGGGAATAATATAACTACTCAAATTAACTCAAACACCAAAGTTTTGCAGTAAATTACAACACTGCCAAAATTTTAACTCGAGCAACCAAAAACTAAAAGTATCTGAAGACATAAATTATTTTGCAATAAGTAATAGAATATCGACCATTTACAATTATAACTCGTACTAACCAGTCTATGCGCATTTCTCCCCTCGCTGGTCTCATAAAAGTTCATTTGATCACGAAGCTGATTAAAGCGGTTCTCCATTTGCTTTGCTATAGGCTCTTTCAGTTTCTCTGTTATATCCTCAGTGACTTTCTGCGTTACCTCTTCAATCACTTGCTTTGTTACCTCTTGAGTGATTTTCTGAATAAATTCTGAGGTATTACGAGGTACCGATGGATCTTGTGGATACACCAGACTGCGAGGGACAACAGAACCATAGGTACGACAATAGCCGTGACCATCAGATCCCATCACATCCCATCACATCATGAAATACTTGGTCACACACAACTGTAAGATGTCGCTGGTCCTCAGGTTTCTGTGCAAGTGCCGTATTATATTCCTCCTACATGAATTTATGAATAATTTAGCTAGGAAAACCCACAAAAAGAGCAACAATACTGTTGACAGTAGCCGCAGAGGGGCTACAGCAAGCCCACAGACCCGCGGCAAGTGCACCAGGGCCCGGCCCAGGACCCAGGATCGGATCACCAGCACCAGGCCTCGGGGCCCAGCGGTCAATCCTGCCTCCAAGGGTCCTGGGACCGGGGGCGCCTGCCTGCCAAAGAGGGCACCAGAATATCCAAACAGAAGGGAACCAGTCCCACATCGAAGGGTAAGGCTAGCCCTCACCCTCAACCACCTATATATGGGCCTCAACTACCACCATAAATAGGTAACTTGTCTCTCTCCCTGCTTACATACGTGCCCAGGTTATATATATTCCAACTATACTAACTTAGGAATCGGAGAGGTGAAGGCCGGCCCGCCCGGTATTCCCCTTAGTAAGCAGGATTGCAGGAGATCGAGTTGGATTCATCAAGTATCTACCAGACCCCCGGGTTTAGGCAGAAACAATTGGCGCCATCTGTGGGAACTCTGAACAAGAAGCCGTGCAAGCAACACCGCTGGCTGAGATTGTGGGAATGAGTCAAGAGAAAGGAACTACTGAGGAGGGGCGTGTTGCAACTGTGCAAACGCTCGCCTCCACCCCTGTCGTCACGCGGGAGCTGCGTGGCGAGCGGGGCAGCGATTTGGGAAGGAGCCATGGAGGACCCTCCGGTGATCCGGAGCCCCGCCACGAGAGCTCGCACGGGAAAGACCCGATAGAGGACGAAGGCAGCTCGGTGCTTCGTGGCCTATCCCTGACGTTCTCGGATGATCCGAGTGATCAGTCTGAGAGCCAGGATCAAGACCCCACGTACAGCCCCGACCATGACGGCATGGCAGGAAAGGTACGGGCAATGGCCGCAGAAGTTAGTCGTCTCAGAGAGGAGAACGACCGGGACCGAGCCAAGTCCCAGGCCCGATACGAAGAAATAGAGGCAGTAAACGCCGCCCTGGTAGCCGCCCTAGAGAGGGGGCAGCAGCGCAGTGCCGCCATGGCCGAGGCACAAGCAGCACCCCTGCTAGTTCAACCCCGGCAGCTAGAGGCAGGGCAATCTTCGGGCGCCCGGCCCAGCGAGCCTGTGCGAGAGAAGTTATGAGCCGGCGAGGACCTGCCGAAGAGCACGCCCGCCTCCCACCAGCCGCACGCTTCGTCCATGGGTGAAGTGGATACTCCAACCGCCCGGGCGCTGCAACTGCTAGCCAACACCGTGTCGGATCTGAAGGCCCAGATGGAGGCAAACGAGAGGAGAGCAGCCCGGCCATTGGAAGGCGCCCGGTTCAACGAGCGCATGGGCCCCTTTTCACACCGAGTCATAGAGTCGGGGAGATCTGGCAACCAGAAGTCCCTCAAGCTCACCTATTCCGGGTCCGGTTGCCCGTATCAGCATCTAGACAGCTTCCGATCCCAGACCTGCGCCAAGGGTTACTCCGATGCAATCTGTTGCAACATCTTCCAGGAGACTCTGTCCGGAGAAGCGCTCAGTTGGTTCTACGAGCTTCCTGCGAATTCAATCGAGGTATTCGAACAGCTGGCTGACCGGTTCGTAGGCCGCTTCATCCTCCGAGTCGAGGGAGCACAGACGTCCACCGTCCTCTTCAACTGCATCCAGGCCCCCGGGGAAGAGTTGAGAACCTTTGTCAACCGGTGGCAGACGGCCACGGCCGGGGTTCGGAACTTGGACAAGGGCATCGCCGAGATGGCATTCAAGCAGGGGCTTTGGGCAGGGAAGTTTTCCTACGCCGTCAGGGTAGAACTCCCTCAGGGCTACGACGAGTTGATGGCTATGGCCATCCGGCATGCCCAGGCTGATCATGAGACCTACGGGAACCACCTGCTGAAGAGGAAGCGGGATGAACAGTCTTTGGACCATCCTCGGGGGGAGGATCCCCCGCGCAGTCAAGAGAGCAAAACCGGCCAGCGAGCCGAGCACGGGAGTCGCCGACCCAGCCGGAACAACAACAGCAACGGCAAGACCTGGCCGCAGCGACAGCAGAGGCCCTTCTCTGACAGGCCCCAGTCTCGGGCCGAGAACAAACCTGCACCGTACCACCAAGAGCGCCCCCTGGCAATTATGCCAGCACCCCCGGCTAATCAAGAAGTCTTCTCCACTCTCACCGCATCCTATGAGGACATCCTGCTGGAGAATGCGGACGTCATTGCCCCACCGCCCCAGAGAAGGTACCCCAAGGGGAAGCTTACGACGGCGCAGACAGGCAAGTACTGCTCGTACCACGATGAGGCAACTCATCGGACGAACCAGTGCTTTGCCCTCAAGACTGCAGTGCAGGGCTTGATTGATAGCGGCCAGCTCCAGAGATATGTAGGGGAGAGAAGAGCAGACCCCGACCAGGAGGGTAACCCGGCTTGGTAAACCCACTAGGTCCAGGCGGTTAGTTTGGCATATCGCCGGTTCAACCGGTTGTAAAGATCAAATATATGCAAACTACTTTTGAAAACTCTGGCCCCGCAAGCTCAGATATATATTCATAATTAATTAAAGTATTCAAACAGTAACCGCTCCGGAGAGTTTCTTTTACAAGCAAGAGCAAGAAAAACATCCTAAGGAGCCGCATCTCCAGCGGTAGCTTCGTCGTCGACCTCAGCTCCGGCAGGCTCGGCACTGTTGGTAAAAGAATCCAAGTGCGGGCGACGCTCTGCTCCTGGTTGTTCCTCCACCGCCAGCTGCTGGACGACCGGCTCCACAGGAGCATTTCCTTCGGCAGAGGTACCTGGCATCAGGGAAGTATTTAACCACCCCTTCGCCGCCCATTCCGTGTACGCATCCGAGATGCCTTCTTCCCGGGCCTTCTCCAGGCAGTCCAGGAACCGATCGCTCTCCTCATATTGAAGAACGAACCGATCGAACTGTCCCGGGTCATCTCCACCAGCAGCAGCAGCGGTGGCACGTGCCTGGAGCTCGTCTATCTTGGCTTCCAGCTCGGCCCTCTCAGCGTCAGCCCGCTCCCGCTCCCTCTCCATGCTCCGGTTCTGCTCCTCCAGCTCCCGGGCCTTCTCCTCCATCTTCCTGGCCTTCTCCTCCATCTTCTTGGCCCTCTCCTCCGCCCTGGCCTTCTCCCGATCCGAGCAGGACTTCTCCACCTCCATAAGCTTCTGAGACTTGGATAGCGCAGTTATCTGCCCCTTCAGCTCCGGGAGCTCCTCGCTCGCATCCGGCTGGTACAGGTGGTAGAGCAGCTGCAGGGCAACAAAGGCAGTCAAGTGGCAAAGAAAGAAGGCAGGATATAAGCAGTACGGTGGTACCATGCGGTACTTACCCGGAAGATGAATTCCTTGCATTTTGGCCGGTTGCCACCCGCCAGCACGCCATCAACCCCGGGCTTGTCCAGGCCGAAGCTGGCCAGGTCCGCCATCATCTGCCGAACGAGAGCATTGTCCGGGCTTCCCCTCGCCGCCTCCGCAGGCGCAGGACTGCTCTGCCGGTCAGCTCCAGCTCCCTCCCCAGCATTGGATGTTACGCTGCTGGTTGTCCTGACCCGCTTCGCCAGGACCTCCCGGGATGACCCGCCGGTTAGCGTCACCAGCAAAGGGGGACGGACCGTCCGGCCCTTTCTGCTTCTCTCCCCGCCCTTCGGGAGCAGCGGCACGTGCGTTTGCACGAGGAACAAAAGTAGCGATACTCAGGCTCGCCGCACGGTTGGGGATCCTGTTTGCTCCCCCAAGAACCCGCACCGGTCCCCCGGTGCTCTTGCCCTTCCCAGGCACCACTGCTGCCGCAGAGTGATGGGTCTTCACCCGCTCCGGCAGGTAGGACGATTCATCCATATCCCGGGCCTGGGGCTCCGCATGCAACGTAACCCGCCCGTCCGTTTCCACCGAGGACCGGGCGACGCTCGCACCCTTCTCCGTAAGCTGCCTCAGGAGGTCTTCCCCGTCCATCGAAAGAGTGTTTTCGGGCTTGATCACCGCCCGGGTTGACGCACCTGCAGGACAAGGAAAACGTTAAATTGTTAAGCAAAACCTAGCACAAGTCCCACCGCTAGGGTTTGTTACCCACCGGGATCCCGCCCAAGCCCACAGTGTTCCAGCACTTCTCGCCGGATGAAATTGTACGAACTTCGCTCCAGGTGGTCCCAGCAGCCGAGAATAGTCAAGACCCTCTCCTGCTCCAACTCGGACAGCTGGAACGACTGGTCGCCTATGGGCTGGAAGGCGCCAGGCACCCGGTACATCCTCCTCTTCACCTGCCAAGCCCCGCCAGCCATCACCACCTTCTTTCTCCAGCTATTGTCTACCCATGAAGGCATAGTGGTGATAACCGCTTGATTGTTGCGGGAGTTGAAGGATAAGCAGCCTTTGGACCCCGCCTTCCTCGAGTAGGACAACCTATACAGCACCCGGAATTCATTGATCGTAGGCATACTCATTCCGGACAAGTCGTATAGGCAGCCTAGGCTTAGTAGTCGCCTCCATTGGAGACCGGGCAGCTGCGCGGGCGACGCTGGCAGGGCACTCAGTATATACTGCACAAAGTCAGGCAGCGGTAGCGACATCCCGTGCCGGAACTGGTCCGGATGCACGGCAACCCAACCCTCCTCCGGGTTACAGGCCGACTCTCCAGGGTTCAATGGACGCAAAAAGATATCGTCCGGGATACCCCACGTTTCCCGGAACGCGGCAATCTCCGTGGGAGTCATGCTCTCCTCCGGTTCATCACACACCACGGCAGTTCTTCCCCTACCAAGCGTGTAGCTTCTAGCGGGCGCACCGGCCATGCGCACCCCGTGCGGTATCTCAGCTTCCGAGGAATCTGACCCGGAATCTGAGGACGAGGACGAGGCACCGCTCCCGGAGCGGTCCGCGGCTTCTTGCTCCGGGGCTTCAGAATCGAGCCAGTCCTGCATCCTCTCCACATCATCCACCACAGGACCTCTTGCGGCAGATTCAGAAGCCTCCTCCGAGCTCGAAGTGTACATCTTAATCTAGGGGCAGAAAAGCAAAACCCTAACGCTCGTCAGCAACAGACTACAACACCACCTTCAACGGCCTCTCCCCAAAAGTTTGCCGCTGAGCAACCCAGTCAGCGACACAGATCCCTCCCCCCCGCCGCAAAACAACAAATCAAAAAGCAAGAAACACCGGGGCAAAGAACACAACTTACCGATTAGTATGCTCAGCCGAGGACAATCCGCCCTGCGAAAGCAACGAGCAATGGTAAAAGGAGGCTTGGGAGCGCTTCAAACAACGGATCTCTTGGGGCAAGGAACTTAGGGTTTTTTCGCCGGACCACCTCCTTTTTCTCTCAGTCTCTCTTAAAAGTGCAAGAAGCAAAAGTGGAAAGAAGAGCAGAAGAGACCTATTTATAGAGGGGACCGGTGCCCTAGGCATTTAGAAATCCCTCCAAAAAACGCAATCAGAGCAACTCAAACGCCTGTGAATCCAGGCCCTCCATCACAAAACCGTTCCCTGATGGCACGTGTCCCAGCATTGGTAAAACTGCCCACGCCATCATAACTGACGGGACTGATGGACTCCCTCCTTAAATGCATGTCAGCCACATGTCCCACACGCTGGCGACAGGAAGGTAGGAGCAGGAACCAGGGAGTCACGCTCCCCTACGCTTCCCCAGATTCCACGGTTGCACGCCATCATCATTGCAATTCAACCGCTTGAAAGACCTCTCACCGGTTATGCTGATCCAACCGCTTCGAGAGCATCTATCTGGGTTTGAGCAGGACCTCGTCTCGATATGACATGTCGCCCGTGCGAGTCCCGCCCGGTTCCATGGCAGTTCGCGGTTGTGATCTTCCAACCGGCTGCATGGCTTCTTCGCTGCAAAGCTTGAAGACCTCTCACCGGTTATGCTGATCCAACCGCTTCAAGAGCATCTATCCGGGTTTGAGCAGGACCTCGTTTCGATATGGCAGGACGCCCGATCGAGGTCCGGTCTGCAAGTTCATCCGGGACTCGTTTCGATTTGGCAGAACGCCCGTCGAGCCCCCACGAACTCCACCTCGCACCGATATGGCAGAACGCCCGGGCGAGGTCCACCCCATCGGTTCCGTCATGTCCAACCAGCTTGAGAGTACTTTCCGGAAACATAATCACCCGGACCCATGGCTTTTTCACAGGGGGACTCGTTTCGATAGGCATGTCGCCCGTCGAGTCCGCCCGCCTCCATGGCAAACGCATGGGCTTTACAAACCGGGCGAGTTTACATCTCACACATGTACTCTTGTCCAGCAGGATAAAAACCCTGCGTCGCATTGAACCACGATACTGTCCAGCAGGATAAAAACCCTGCATCGCACTGAACTGCGATACCTTTGGGAACACATGGGGGAGACTCGTTATCTCTACACCATCCCACCGGGCAGATTGTATCTCTAACACAGAACAAATCTCCCCGCAGGCTAACAAACCTGCACATTTACCTCATCGCTTATTCAAACACAAGCTGAGAAGAACTAGCAAATGTTTGCACCGCTCCGTTCTGATTTGGCAGAACAACCGGTTCTGGCCCAGTTCGCACCGCTCCGTTCTGATTTGGCAGAACAACCGGTTCTGGCCCAGTTTGCACCGCTCCGTTCTGATTTGGCAGAACGCCCGGTTCTGGCCCAGTTGGCACCGCTCCGTTCTGATTTGGCAGGATGCCCAGTTCGGGATCAGTGAGCTCCGCCTTATTCCGAAGGACAGTAGGCCCAATCAGAATTCCGTGCATTAACCTCTTGCATGGAGGATTTCAACGCCTCATTATCATTCCATGCACCATCTCTTGCATGGCGGATTTCAACGCCTCATCATCATTCCATGCACCATCTCTTGCATGGCGGATTTCAACCCCTCATCATCATTCCATGCACCATCTATCGCATGGCATCATCTCATGCACTCTTCGGGTTTTCACCCCGCTCCATGCTCTAACACTCGAGCACAATCCTGTTTTACATTACCAAACATGCTTATAAATTATTTCTTGCCATCGGTAACAGGTACTCACCTCGGTCACGCCCAATCTTTAACGCGGACTTGGGGGACTGGGGACCTGTAGGTTGGTAACCCCGCGGGTCTGCGGGACAAGAGCAAGACAGATAAGTCCCCATTCAAGATTGCACTTGACCGGGAACTTGGGGGACTTGTTGACAGTAGCCGCAGAGGGGCTACAGCAAGCCCACAGACCCGCGGCAAGTGCACCAGGGCCCGGCCCAGGACCCAGGATCGGATCACCAGCACCAGGCCTCGGGGCCCAGCGGTCAATCCTGCCTCCAAGGGTCCTGGGACCGGGGGCGCCTGCCTGCCAAAGAGGGCACCAGAATATCCAAACAGAAGGGAACCAGTCCCACATCGAAGGGTAAGGCTAGCCCTCACCCTCAACCACCTATATATGGGCCTCAACTACCACCATAAATAGGTAACTTATCTCTCTCCCTGCTTACATACGTGCCCAGGTTATATATATTCCAACTATACTAACTTAGGCATCGGAGAGGTGAAGGCCGGCCCGCCCGGTATTCCCCTTAGTAAGCAGGATTGCAGGAGATCGAGTTGGATTCATCAAGTATCTACCAGACCCCCGGGTTTAGGCAGAAACAAATACTAAATGAGAGGTCAAGAAAGGTAAAACATAAAATGACTTGAGCAACTTCAGGATTTGACTGGTTCCATGCTTTTATCTACACACTCATCGTATCAGTAGGTTCTCCACTTTGTTGCATCTGCCAAGTACACGCACAGTAAAAATGCATCAAATAGAATCATTTTGAGTTAAGAAAAAATAAGAACTAGAATTTCTGTTAATGTGTCAACTACAAAAGTACCTCATATCTTATTTGAGCATAAGGCTTTCGACCAGTAGTATGAAGTGGTCCACGCTGCTCCCGATTGGAAGAATTATGCGCTGCTATCACCTGCAGAATGAGCAATTACTAATCATTATGTTAGAGTCAACAATTTTGTCAAATTTAATCGGAAATGGCATCACACCTCTACATACCTTTGCATCATCACTACTCCAATATGCAACAAGCACAGGCCACTGATCTGGTACGACGTATGGAGGAACCACAGATAACAACTCTGCCGCATCTTTGTTCTTCTCAAAGTAGTTTAGTTTGGTTTTGCCTTTGTGATCATTCCACAAATAATTGCAACATTTTAGACACACAGCTTTGTATCTGTCTGGAACATCTTCCAAATTTTTCTACAACATGCAGACAACAACAATGAATCAATTTTAATAAATATGCCAAGTGTAGATACACTACCAGAAAAGGCGTCATAGCCGACGACGCCATCTCGTCGGCCGTTTCCATTAATTCGTCGGCTATAGTCATAGCCGACGAAGTATCGTCGGCTATTCTCTCGTCGGGAATGCTCCGTCGGCTATAGTATAGCCGACGACACCCGGGGTAAGTCGTCGGCTTATGAAACACCAGGTATAGCCGACGAAAAAAGCGTCGTCGGCTATACTTCGAACATTGCCGACGACAAGATCGTCGGCTTCAACAATTACGTAATTACCCCTAACCCGAAGTATAGCCGACGACACTATCGTCGGCTATACGTCGGTTATAGCCGACGACACTATCGTCGGCCATAACAATCGCCGGTACCAGGAACGGCTTTTTTTTGCCTGAAGCCGGGAGGGTATAGCCGACGACATATGTCATTTTCGTCGGCTATAACGGTTATAGTCGACGAAATTTGGTAAAAATCGTCGGCTATAGCACTTATAGCCGACGAAATAATGCCAATATCGTCAGCTATAACCCCTAAATATTTAAAAAAATTTAAAAATTTAACTCGGGCCCAATTTCACTTCGTCTTCGGTTTGGCTGCAGAAAATGCACAAACAAACATCCAAATATCCAACAAATATCCACATCAATCCATCCCAAATATCCTACATACTGTACAAATTAACCCACTATCTACTCATCATCACCCCCTAAACGCGTAGCGTCGTCAACCGGATCGTTCGAGTTCCGGTGGCTATGGCTGTCCTGATCGGCTGGCGTACTCCGATGCGGGGGGGGAGTGGGGACGACGAACTGGGGCATCTGTGGCGGAGGCGGGGGCTGGAGTCCAGCCTGCTGGGCCTCCCAAGACTGCTGCATCCATCGGTACATCTCCGCCACAGATGCGTCTCTGGCCTGCTGCGCCGAAGCCTCCGCGGCCCTCGCCAACTCCGCCTGCTGGAGCGCCTCCACCGCCCTCGCCAACTCCGCCTGAGTCCTCTGCAGCTGCGTCTGCAAGTCTCCTCTCGTCGAAGCCGCACGCTGCGTGCTGGGATTGGCCGGCGTGTACTTGAGAACCCCATCTCCCGCCGCGCCTAGGCCTCTCTGGTAGAAGTAGTTGTTCCCCGTCCCTACCGCCGCGTGCATGATCTGAGAGGCCAAGCGCGGCTCAAGGGTGTCGATCGTGGAGGCAAACTCCGCGATCGCCTCGTCGGACGCCCCGTCTCCCAGGGTGTCTCGCGCGATCCCGAAGGTGATCGCGTCGGTCTCCGCATCTATTTCCGCCTAATTGACAAGAAAATATAATAAACGAATTAAACAATATATATATAAATTAATTTAATGAAACACTTTTATTGAAGATGGGCGAATACTTACCACTTGGTCGGGACGCCCCGGATACATCTGCGCATGAATCCACGACAACGGTCTCAGCGGTCGGTCCCTCCTCGCCATCTCTGCCCACTGCCTCCAGGAGCAGGCGCCGCCGTGGTGGGGGTGCTCGTTCCTCCTGCGGTTGTCGCTGTTCGTCCGCGAGATTTTCTGTATTATAAGAACGAACATATAAACGCAAATATAAATTAGTAACTAAATTAAAATATTAGGAACTAACCAAAATAAAATTATTAACTAATTTAGTTACTAACTAATTTAATTTAATTAGTAACTACTTAACTAACTAATTTAATTTAGTAACTAACTAACTTACTAACTACCTAATTTAATTTAATTTAATTTAATTTAGTAACGAACTAACTAACTATGTAACTAACCAACTAACTTAATTTAATAACTAATAACTAACTAACTAACTAATTAATTTAATTAAGTAACTACATAATTTAATTATTGAATAACATTAAAAAGTTATATACTAGCAGGCTAAATTTTCTTACCGAGACCCTGTCGCTCCCGAAGTAGGCTACCAGCCATAGCCACTCGTACTCCCTGTACCGGAACTCGTGGGGGGTTGCAGCTCGCCCCAAGCGCTGCTCCACATGGTACGTCCTGTAGTGCGTGGACAGCTCGTTCTTCCACTCGGAGTACCTATATTAACAGAACACAACTGTTAGATATATTCGTACACTGCCAATAAATATATTTATACAAAAAAAAGCAAAACACATAACCTGTTCTTCAGCTGCTCGTCTCTCCACCAGTCCAAGGTAGGATGGACTCTAAACCATTGCTGCAATATTATAAATTAATTAGAAAATATTTTTATATAGTTATAAGGACTGAATTCATAAATGTTTATTTTCTATAATAAAAATCATATTTAACTCACCGACAGTGCATTGTACACTCGCGCCTTGATCTCATCGGGCACAGAGCCCCAGTCGGGCCACAACAGTGGGACCCTGTCCTGCACGAGCATGCCCGTCGCGTTGATGTACTTGGTGGTGGTGTCTCTCCTCTCAATCGGGCGTCCATCCTCACCGGGACCGGGTAGGATCTCTCTGATCCCACCGGCGAGCTCCCTCTCCAGGGTCGACATGTTCGCTAGCCCTCTGGTCCGTCTCGTCCCCGCGGGTTTATTGACGAGGACGCCTGTTTCATAATTAAAATGAATACATAGTTAAATAATTATTTAAACTAACTAATTAAATAATTAATTAAATAATCTAAATAATTAATTAAACTAACCAATTACCTGCGTCGTTGTACTGCTTGTCCTTCTCACGAACGGCCCACAGGCCGCGGCAGTCCTCTGAGTCGAAAGGACTGTAGAAGTAGGCCTCCTCCCAGGGAATCTCGTGGGGCCGGTCGTGCCTCCAAATCTGCCTCCCCCTGGCGTCGTACTCAGGGATGGCAGGGAGGAACTGGACCATGTACATCCCCGATGGCGGAGACATACGGGGCGTGGACCCTGAGGGGCCTGCTCCCCCTGACGGTGGGCCCCGTAGCTGTGGACGTTGTCGCTGTGGGGGGACAGGGAGCATCTCTGGAGGGTCCAGATCGGCGCGCGGTGGGGTCGGCTGCCGATCCTGGAACAGTGCTGAGGTGCACTGGGGTCTGGTAGCTCTGCGTCCTCCTCCGACACTCGAGTCAGGGCCCGCTCCCGTCGACTCATACGAGGAGCCCCCACGTGGATCGCTCGGGGTCAATCCCATCAACGTCTCCTCTCGTCGACTCATAGGCCGGCCTAGGCCCCGACGACCGCTGGATCCGCTCCCCCCACGGCTGGCTCCTGCCTGAGCGTCGGGGTCGCTCTCGGTCCGTCTGCCAAGCCATCGGTCTACAAAGCGGCAGTTTCCTGCACAATTAGTATATAAATTCCATAAATTGCACAAAAATTCCACAAAAAAATTAAAAACTTCATTCAATGTATATATACCTAATTATATATATACCTAAATATATTTATACCTAATTATATATATATATATATATATATATTCCACAATTAGTATATATAGATATATATATATATATATATATATATATATATATATATCCTCCTACAAATCGTTGTTAATTCCACAAAATTAAAAAAAAATCCACAAAATTCCATAAATTTCACAAAAAAATAAAAAACTTCATTAAATATATATATACCTAATTATATTTATACCTAATTAATTATATATATATATTCCGAAATATATATATATATATATATATATATATATATATATCCTCCTAAAAATTACACAAAATTAACAAAAATTTCACAACATTAACAAAATTTTCACAAAATTCCACAACAAAATAAAAAACTTCATTAAATATATATATACGTAATTATATATATACATAAATATATTTATACCTAATTATATATATATATATTCCGAAATATATATATATATATATATATATATATATCCTCCTAAAAATTCCACAAAATCAACAAAAATTCCACAACATTCCATAAATTGCACAACAACCCTAAATTCCACATAATTTCACAAAAACCATAAAATTTCACAAAATCCCTAAATTCCACAAAACCACAAAATTCCACAAAATTAACAAAAACCCTAAATGAGGGAGAGAGGGACTACCTGACATGGTGGTGCGGCTAGGGGAGGTGGTGACGTGCGGCGGCGACGGCGGCTAGGGGCGGCTGTGGCGTTGCCGTTCGGGGACTGTTTTCGGGTCGGGGAGGGCTCGGGAAGGAGGGGGCCGGGGCGGGGAGGGGTCGGGTGGGGCCGGGGATAGCAGATCGGCGGTCGGTCGGCGTCTCTGTTTCGGTGGGCGGCGAAATCCGGTTTTAGGGCAGGAGCAGAATGAGGGAGAGGCGCGTCTGTTTCGGTTTAAATCGAAGGACTATAGCCGACGATGTAATTTTAATTCGTCGGCTATAGTCATAGCCGACGAAATTCGTCGGCTATACTCTGACGGGCCGGGCCGAAATCCGGGCCGGGCCGAAGTTGGGCTTTGCGGGCCGGTTATAGCCGACGAAGTTAAGTATATCGTCGGCTATAATATGCATGTCGTCGGCTATAATATGAATCTCGTCGGCTATACTTTACGCTCTCAGCAGCCGTCAGATCTCGCCCATCCAACGGCGGACAATGAAACGGCGCGGATCGCAAACGTTTAGCCGACGAAGTTAAGTATTTCGTCGGCTATTCCCTGGTCAACTTTTGGTCAAACCTCTAAACGCTTTAAAACGGCAATTGGTCCATCTAAATGACGTTTTTTGGCCTGACCTTCAACAGAGAATAGTTTCAAATCGATGCGACGCAACTAACCGTAAAAAAATTTTCCTCCAAATATTTACCGACCGTCAGGCTACCCATAGGAAAACGGAAGTAAAAAATACCTAACCGCAACATTCGGCACACAGATTTTGTCGGAATCTTCCCATTTTTCAACCGTAGTCGTATTTCAATATTTCGGTCGTATCTTATTTCACGACACTTTTGCATTTGAACGGTCTACGTATGGTTTCGGTCAATATACTTTAGCCGACGACTTGGAAGTCGTCGGCTACAGTATAGCCGACGAATTGCAAGTCGTCGGCTACAGTATGGGCATTATAGCCGACGAATTATGGTCCATTTCGTCGGCTATAATGCTGATCTTTCTGAAAATTTGCCATTTAGGGCCTGAAAATTGCCTATTTCACCTGATAAATTCCTGAATATCGCACAAACAATTGAATACAATTTCCCATAAATTCGGAAAACGGTAATTAAGGACAAAAAATGTTTTCATACATGCATGCACCATCGTACACAAATACATACATAAATAGTATACTAAGGATGATAATCAGAATCATCCTCATCACTTGAGTCAGACGTAGTATAGTAGTTAATATCTGGCAACCGGTGCTCGTACTCGTCGTTTGAGTCATCGTCTGCCTGATATAGACGATTCGGATTAACATCATACATGGGCACCTGACCCCTAGGAAGTCGAACCACTCTGCCCGGCGTCACATTATTATCGCGGATGGTGGAGGATTCTGGAATGTCGCCGGCGTCCGGCTCTTGGTATGCGGTCGCTTCTTGACACTCTGTGCTCACACCAAGTGTGGTAGCACTGTATATGTCTCGCTGAGACACATGGTTAACTACCTTCCACGTGCCTTTGTTCAAAGGATCGTCAAGATAAAAGACCTTTTTGGCCGCTGTGGCGAAAACAAAGGGGTCGTCTTCATACACACTAGTGGCGGTATTCACCGAAAGTATGCTGTACTGATCGATCCGTATGCGGTGCGGCCTAGTATCAAACCATCGACACTTGAACAAGTGGACTTTCATGCGGTTCCCATAAATGAGTTCAACAACTGACTGTAGGACACCGTAAAAATCCACGCCCCCCTCTGCACCATCCACCATCACCCCACAATTCTGTGTTTTGCGTTCCCCGTCTCTAGCTTCACATATATACTTAACGCCGTTGACATCACACATTGGGCGGACTGTGGAAGATATCGGCTTCATCGACAACAGCCTCAATTCCTCTGAGTAATTTGTATGACCACCCCTCGCAGCCACTTGCATCAGCTGAAAAATATAACTCAAATCACTCGGTGTGTTTATGATTAAAGAATAGGGAACTGTAAAAGAAAGCCATCTAATATATATATTTATACACTTACCCATTGTGGAAAATAGTCTGCAAACGTCGTGTTGTGGTACTCGACATCACCGCGAACTTCCTTGCAGTGAAGATGGTGACGTTTCCAATATTGTACCTCCGGACAGTTTATTAGAACCCACCAGTGGGCAATCCCTACCTCATGGTCAGGCAACTTGTCCACACCCTTTTTCTTGAAGCTTCCGTATGGTACAACAGAGTTGGCGTCGATAGATAGGTTGAACTCGGGGTCATCTCGACTTGGATGTTGTGGGGGGTCCTCCATCGCTCCCAAGTACAACTTGGCGTACGTTACACACTCATGCGCAATGTAAGCTTCAGCAATACACCCCTCAGGCGCAGATTTATTGTGCACATATTTCTTGTAGTCTCCAAGTTGTCTGCAAGGTTAACAAGTGCATGTTAAGAGCATGCAACTTTTATTTAAAAACATGTATAAATCAAATTTATGAATAACATGTACCTTTCGATGGGATACATCCAAGTGTAGTGTACGGGACCGGTAAGCAACAATTGTTGGGGAAGATGGATCATCAGGTGAGGCATGATGTCAAAGAAGTTTGGGGGAAATATCCTCTCGAACTTGCACAAGATAAAAACGATTTCCTCATGCATTCTCATGAGGTCTGATTTTCTAACTTCTCTAGCGCATAACTTCTGGAAGAATCTTGACAACGCCACCAACGGCTCAACCACTTCATCCTCCAAGTACGCTCGAATGAAAATAGGGAAGAGGCGTTGAAGCAGTACATGGCAGTCGTGACTCTTCAATCCGTACATCTTGTTGTCTCGGTAGTTAACACACTTGCTTATGTTACCCGCATAGCCATAAGGATACCTGCATAGCCATTAACAACAATTAGATTTCATGCATATATAGTCGTCCAACAACAGATGGATTCTTTAGGGAATACATGCCTAATAAAAAGTTACCTGACATTACTCAGCCATCCAAAGATTTCATGTTTCTGGTCCCTGGTGACGGTGTAAGGAGCTTGGGGCATTTTGCTCCTGCCCTCTCTCAATCACAAATGGTCCCGCAGTCCCATATTTCTCAGATCAACGCGTGCCTTGGGGGTGTCTTTTGTTTTCTTCTCCCAATTCAAAACTGTGCCAACCACGGCTTCACCCACGTTCTTCTCTATATGCATGACATCCAGGTAGTATCTGGTAGCCAACCTGGCCCAATAAGGAAGTTCCCATAAGATGCTCTTGTGTGACCAGAACCTATACCGATCCGGCCTCTCTGGAATCGTGCGCAACACATCGGGATGATTGCTAAGCGGACCAAAGTCATACTCATTCAACACTGCCAATATTTCCTCCCCTGTCCATTGCTCCGGTGCCCAGCCCCTTTCTTCAGTCCCATCAAAAGCCTGTGCATCGTCCCTAAATGGATGGTCATGCGGAAGCCAACGACGGTGACGCATCTGGACAATCTTGCTGCAATGAGGACTGGAGCAATCAACAGTCATGTACTCTGAACAAGCCCTGTAACCCCTGGTGACGCTGCCCGACAACATACCCCTCCCAGGAAAGTCACTGATCGTGCCAACAAGCATGGCATGCATCCGGAACATCTCATTTTTGAACCGGTCGTAGACCAGGTGGCCGTTCAGACTCAAGTACCGAAGCTCCTCAATTACGGGTCTCAAATACACATCGAGACACTTTCCCGGATAACCTGGGCCTGGAATCAACAATGTGAGCATGTTATATTCCTTCTTCATGCACATCCACGGTGGAAAGTTGTACGGAATCAAAATAACTGGCCACACACTGTACTGAAGCTCTTTCTTGCCAAAAGGGTTGAAACCGTCGGATGATAGCCCTAGCCAAACATTTCGAACCTCTGATGCAAATTCAGGAAACTCCAACACGTTCTTCTTCCAAGCCTCTCCGTCGGCGGGATGTCTAAGGGTGTCATCGTCAGGCACATTCCTCTCAGCCCACCATCTCATAGCTTCGGCCGTGAAAGCACACATGAACAACCGCTCAAGCCTATCAATCAGCGGGAAGTATCGAAGTATCTTCACAGCTTTCTTGTTCCCTTTAGGAGTGAACTTATACCGCTCTATATTGCATAATGGGCAGTATTCAAGATCTGCAAGTCCTTCCCCGTAAAACAGAACGCAATCGTATCTGCATGCATGAATCTTGATGTAGGAAAGGCCGAGATCTTTAAGGATATGTCGCACCTTATGATGACTGGTAGGAAGCCGATGTCCGGGGGGCATCGCCCCACCCCATAGCCGAAGCCAATCATCAACCGATTTGACAGTGCCTTTGTTCTCCGTTTTGATCTTCATCACTCCCATGACAGATTCAAGGACAGTCTTACTGCATCCGGGGTACAACGGAGTCTTTTGCAATGCGATCAGGTTGTTGTACTTTTCCATACCACTTGTGTTGACCGGAGATCGGGGTAATGGCTCGAGTGGCTCAATATCAGGGAAACACTCCATCTCCGGAGGTGGGAGTTGCACATCTGGTGCTTCCTCAAAGACACCGCTCTCACGAGGAAACATATCGTTGATCCAGTTCGTTGTTGGATCATTGGAGGAACTCCCTCTCTCGGCAAATTGTCCATGATCATGACGACCCGCAAACTCTGGTTCACCGTGATAAATCCAATTAGTGTATAGGACCCAAAATCCATATCTAGCCAGGTGTTGCTCCACTGTCTCTATGGAAAACCGGTGTCGTGGGGTGGCACACTTGCACTTTTTACACGGACAATAATGAAGTGTAGTGTCTCCACAGTTAGCCATCACAAAATCCAGGAAACTCCTAACTCCATCATGATACGCCTGATCCCATCTTCCAAGGGTAATCCAACTCTTGTCCATCCTGTAAATTCAAGAAATAAATATAGCTATATATAGATATGTATATATGCACGTACTACGTACGTACGCACGTACTAATTAATTAAAAAATTCATCATTACACACACACATATATATATATATACACATGCATCCCTAAATTAATTAAAACATCGTCAATCTCCCTAATTAATTAAACACAATGTATTTTTTATATATACCAACAATATATTTTTAATTACAATTAAATTAATTAATATATATATACATTTTTTCATCAAATTCATCTAAAATCACCTATAAATCAACAATCAATCACTAATCTTCAACAAAACTTCAATTCTATCTAACCAATACAACATATATATCAACCCATTAATAATCTCATCTCAACACACATATATATATATATATATATATATATCAAATTAATCACACATTTATTCTAATTAAACTCTAAATTAACACACCTCTGCATACAACCAACTAAATCAACACACACAGCAATATACGTACCTTTCAAGCTTATGGCCGAGGTTTTGGACGATTTCAGAGCGTTTTGGACGATTTCATCGACGAATTAGCTCCCTGCTGCAGAAGGTCGATCTGATATAAGAGTTATAGCCGACGAATACCCTCCTCGTCGGCTATAACAAAAAACTTTTCGTCGGCTATAACTCTTATAGCCGACGAATACCATTCTCGTCGGCTATAACCAAAAACGTTTCGTCGGCTATAGTTATAGCCGACGAGTTGTCGGCCGTCGTCGGCTATAATATTATAGCCGACGATGTGGCCGACGAAATAGTAATTCGTCGGCTATAAGGGGTTATAGCCGACCAGGTACTATTTCGTCGGCCGTTTTTTTCCATATCGTCGGCTATAACCCCTTTTCTGGTAGTGATAACATTTAACAATAAAATATGTACTCACCTTAACCTCATCCCATATTCCCTCTTTGACTGAAGTTTCAACAACCTTCCAATCGATGCATGTCAGTGGAACCCTCTGGCCATCGCGTACCATCATACCTAGTTATGACTTCAGCTGTGCAACTCTATCTCCAATAGGTTGGAACTTATCATCAAACATAACTTTGACTTTAACCCCACTGTTCCACTCTAGGACACCCTTATTGTGTCCTCTACCAATAGTCCCTTCTGCAATCGCAAAACCAAGAAAGTTAATTACAACCATTAATTAGAGTGGGGCTGGAAATAGTTAAGTATTGAAAACAAAAAATAAAATCATATAATGAACCCATATATACATGTGGTTGGAAGAGGTACTATTTCAGAAGTAGGCTGGGAGGCAGGCAATAAAAGCGGAGCAGGAGTTGGCTGAGGCAGTGGCGTTATTGGTGATGGAGGTGTTTGTCGATTCGACGTCAAGGATCCTTGCGAGGAGGAACCAGTGCCTCTAGCAGAACCGCTTGAGGACAGGAAATGAGACATCTGGCGTGGTCTGCCTGCGCTAGCAACCTTCCTTCTGTTCATGGCCACCTAGCTATAGGATGACAAAGTGATATATAGAAACTGTTATGTACAAAGTAATGAACCCAAAAAGTATGCCAAGTACACATACGTTACAACAGTTAAAATGGCTAAACCAAATAAATATTGACTCAAAACCATATCTAGATATAGACAGTAGTCAATAACACCAATTCGAACAATCCACGCATCAATATCATCATTATCATACATGGAATAATATGAAAATTCAAATTTTCTACCAAAAACTTAAAACATGATATGTCAACTACTGGTAGGCCTATTCATCTATCTCAACATAAGCCACTGAATCCATTTCTTCAGTATTATCGATATCCACATGGGAGAAGGCCTTTGACTCGGTTTATGCGACATTTAACCAACCTTGTTCTGATGGATATGGAGTATACCACACCTGATGTGCTTGAGATGCCAAGATAAATAGTTCATCCCCCACCCGGTTATGTTGGTATAACAATCTTCTGAAGTTAACTAAAGTGAAGTTAAAAGGATCCAACTTCACCCATGTTGAAGGATCTGCCCACTCACATCTAAATAACACATACTTGACATCCTCATTGTAGGTAATTTTGATTATATCTATCAATTCTCCATAATACGGTAAACTGTCCCCTAGTAAAGACACACCACTATTTTGTCTAGTTCGCTTATTGTCAACACTTTTCACACCTGAAAAAAGTAGCCATTGGCAGTGTATGAATTCAACTTAGCTGCTGAAGGAGTAGGAGGCTTCGACAAAGCAACAATTTCTTCCGATAAGGATACATCACCCATATTTTGCAAAGTCATAACCTGTTAGATACAAAAATTAGCTTCCTATCCAACACATCATACACAACTGTACAAATAGAAACTTAGATGCATTTAACAACTCACATGTGCCTTAAACCAGTCCACAAACTCATTAAAATGAATTCTTGCAACATGTACATCATCAACATTAGGAAACTGATTCTTTATGGCAGTCATATGTTCCCTGCACAGTTTGAGAATGAACCAATATGAGTTTCTGTACGCTTTTTCCAAAGTGACATGCTCAATATGCTTTTGTTTCATGAATAAAATAAAAAACTTACTTGAGATATGGTGTGACTGAATCAGTATGAAACAAGACCCAACGATGAATTTGTGCTCGAGTAAATTCAGAGAGTATAAAAGTCTTTCCTTTCCTGAAGTCATCATCAATCTTCCTTCTTTCCTTTATGTTTGACTTACTCTCCACATCTTTAAGATACTGGCTGCAGAAGTTCATACACTTTTCCATCAAATACCCTTTAGCTATTGATACTTCTGGATAAGCTCTTTGTCGTACATATTCTTTTAAAACCAGTAGGTACCTTTCAATGGGGTACATCCACCGAAACTGCACAGCACCACCAATTAAAGCTTGCTCAGCGAGATGTATAGGGAGATGCTCCATTACTTAAAAAAACAAAGGTGGAAAGACTTTCTCTAGATCGCAGAGGGTTACAATTATGTCCAGTTTTGCCTTCTCAAGATCAGCTGCAATGTTTACTTTAGAGCACAACACCTTAAAGAACTTGGCTAGACCAATCAGTCCTTCAACTACATTCTTCGGTAAAGAGCTTCGCACACATAACAGAATCAGTTGCTGTAGAAGAATATGGTTGTCATAACTTTTCAGGCCTCCGATGCTCTGCCCCTTCAAATTTACACGCCTTGCAATGTTGACTCCGATAAGGCTTTGAGAAATTTATCTTTGCCATCAATGGACATCTAAAAATCAGCACACTCAAAATATTCTGCACCACTCTCCCTTGTCTTGACATGGTAATCATTTCTATTTCCCATAAGCAGAAGATCACGTCGAGAACCCAGGTTGTCTTTTGTCTTTCTAGCAACTCCCATTATGGTACCAAGAACATTATCAGCATTCTTCTCTGTATGCATCGCATCAATGTTGTGGTGCAAGAGGTTGTGCTGCCAATAAGGGAGCTCAAATAAAATACTCATTTTCTTCCAATTGTGCTACTTTTTCTTCAACGGATCTTTCACTGGTTTCTCTGGTCCCATCAATTGCCTCATTCGAAGATCAACCTTCTTATACTCTGTAAGTATACCATTGGTCTGAAGCTGTGTGTACATATCTACTCCAGATACTCTTGCAGGGGTCTTCTAAATTCTCTTAAGCCATAGAAGGACTTGGGATCTTTTCGGTATCTGTGGTCATAGGGTAAAAATCTCATACTGCTCCCATATGACCACTTTCTACCATTCACCAACCAAGCTGCATCAGATTGAGTGTTGCAAGAAGGGCATGCAAACTCACCTTTTGTACTCCACCCCGATAAATTAGCTAAGGCAGGAAAGTCATTGATCGTCCAAAGAAATCCAACACGCAGTAGAAACATTTGATTGCTTGACGCGTCAAAAGTTTCTACTCCCTCTTCCCACAGTTCCTTCAATTCTTCTATCAGAGGCTCCATGTAAACATCGATCTTATCTCCAGGTGATTTTGGTCCATCAATCAGCACAAACAAAAATATAAAAGGTTGCTTCATCAACAGCACAGGTGACAAGTTGTACAGAACTGCTATGATAGGCCATGTACTATGACCTATATTCTGAGCCCTGAATGGATTAAATCTATCTGAGGCTAAGCCAAGCCTTACAGACTACCAGAAAAAAGGCTTTTCCCGAAGAAATTAAAAAAAACGGCCGACGAATTAAAATTTTCGTCGGTAATTCCAACGAATAGCCGACGATTTTATTTTTCGTCGGTGGAAAAACAAAATCGTCGGCCATAGTTTAACCATAGCCGACGATACTGTTTTTTCGTTGGTATAAACAAAAATCGTCGGCTATATTCATATTTCAGTCGACGATTTGGATTTTCGTCGGCCTTTCTCTGAAACATTAGCCGACGAAAATTTTGAAATTTTGGCCGACGAAATTAACATTTTCGTCGGCTATAAGTCTATATATTTTCAGATCTAGACAGCAGCTGCTCATTTAAAAAAAACGAAAAAAAACGAAAAAAAACGGGAGAAAGAGTGAAAAATCTGTGGGTATTGTTGAAATCCGTCCTCTCTTACATTGTGGAGCTATATATAGGTACGTATATGTGTATATATGTTGATTTTGAGTTTTAGTTGAGTTGATTTTGAGTTTTAGTGATTTTGATTTAGTAATTGATTTTTTGTTTTGTTGTTGTTTTAGTGTTAAAATGTATGTATATATGTTGATTTTGAGTTGTAGTTGAGTTGATTTTAAGTTAGAGTTTAATTATGTGTTTTAATTTGATGTTATTTTAATTAGTGTTAAAATATATATATATGTGTGTGTGTGTGTGCATGTGTGTGTGGAGTTTAATTATATATATATATATATGTTAATTAATGGTTGTTGATAGTGTAATTAACTTAAATAATGGTTGATATATAGTGTACCTTAAATAATAGTTGTTAATGGTATATATATATATATATATATATATATATATGAGTTGATGTTGATAATAATATATATTGTAATGTAATTAATTATTAAGGATTTATATATATATATATGTATGTGTTAATTAATTTCTTATTAATTAAAGTTATATATATATATATATATATTATTTTCAGGCTATATATGGATCCGGATAAGAGTTGGATTTCGCTTCCAAGGCATGACCGACGATACACTACAGGAGTTGTGAATTTTTTGCAGTTCGTCGAGGAAAATGCAAACGGGAATGAATACCATTATTGCCCGTGCAATAAATGTAGGTGTCGCAGTGATATGTGTCGATTTCCGATTAGGACAGTATGGGAGCACCTAAAGAGTAATGGGTTTTGGCTGAAGTACACACGTTGGATATATCATGGTGAGCCATCATTAGATGGATCGCATGATCATGGACAGTTTTTTGAGACGGGCAGTAGTAGTACATCTAACGATCCAACAATGGCATTCGTCAACGACGTGTTTCCTTTTGAAAGCGGTGTACGTGGGGAACAATATATGCATGACCCGGTGTAGCCCTTCCCACAAGTTGTCAACACTGCTGCCTTTGACAAGTACAACAAACTGATTGCATTGCAACAGACCCCTATGTCTTCAAGTTCTGAGAAGACAGTTCTTGAAAGTGTGATGGAGGTAATGTGGATTAAAGTCGAGACAAAATCGACTATCAGGCAAGTGGATGAATATCTACAGTACACTTCTTCATTGTTGGAGGAGGGTCATCGTAATCCTACCAATCACCGTAAGGTCCGAAGTATCCTCAAAGATCTAGGGCTTTCCTACATTAAGATCCATGCATGCGCATTTGACTGCATTCTCTTCTGGGGTAAAGATGCAGAAGGGAATGACCTTGCTAGCCTTGACTTATGTCCGATATGTCATTCTGACTGATATAAGTTGACGGGAGCAGGCAATAGGAAACCTGTGAAAGTGCTTCGGTATTTTCCGTTGAGAGATAAGCTTGAGCGGTTGTACATGTCAGAAACTACCGCAAATGTTTTGTTCCTTCGTTTCCCTAATGGTAGCGTTACCTTCGGTAAATATTTTGAGGAAAATTTTTATACGATTAGTTGCATCTCATCGATTTGAAACTATTATCTATTGAAGGTCAGGCAAAAAAACGTCATTTAGACAGTCCAATTACCATTTCTAAGCGTTTAGAGGTTTGACTTACCCGGTTGACCGTTCCGATCGAGCCTTTAACGTTGTCAGCTGAAGTTGGATTTTTTTCCATACATGTATTTAATCTTAACGGTGATATCTGACGGTTGGAATAGATTTTGTAAACTTTTAGATTCAAAATCTGAACATATGCACTAATGTTCCTTAATTTGTTTACTAAGTGTTTAAGTGAATGTATAGTTTCAAATAGTTACTATACGTAGACTCTTCAAATGCAAAAATGTTGTGAAATAAGATATGACAGAAATAATGAAATACGTCTACGGTTAAAAAATGACAAGGTTCTGATAAAATCTGTGTGCCGAATGTTGCGGTTAAGTGTTTTTTACTTTCGTTTTCCTATGGGTAGCCTGACGTTCGTTAAATCAATTTTGTAAAATTTTTATATGATTAGTTACGTCTCATTGATTTGAAACTATTATCTGTTGAAGGTGAGGCTAGAAACCGTCGTTTAACTAGACTAATTTCCGTTTTTAAGCGTTTAGAGGTTTGACTTAGTGGTTTGACCTATAGTTTAGCCGACGAAAATTATATTTCGTCGGCTAAACTCTTGCGATCCGCGCCTTTTTATTGTCCGCCGTTGGATGGCTCAGATTCGACGGCTGTTGATCTTCCAAAGTATAGCCGACGACATTCAAAGAATAGCCGACGAAATATTTTAAATCGTCGGCTATTCTCTCTGCTATAAAAGTTGAAAGTCGCTTTCAGCCCGACTTTTTCTCTCCTCCTCCGGAAAAACATCTCCGCCGCTCTCCTCCGCCGATCTGCATCTACAATCCTTCGAATTTCATCGACTTCCTCCTCCTTCTCCGATCTGCAGCGTCCTCCTCCTCCTCCTTCTCAAATCAGCGCCGGCGTCCTCCTCCTCCTCCTCCTTCTCCTCCTCCGCTAGGTAATTTTTTTTTTTTACAATTTATTTTAATTGTATAATTTAGATATTTAAGTGTGTGTCAAATTGTTATATATATTGGTTATATATATAAATTGTTAGATTAATTATATATATAAATTTGTAGATTAATTATATAAATTGTTATATATTTGTATATATATATATATGTTAATGTATATTTTAATTGTTATATATAAATTGTTAAATTAATTATATATATAAATTGGTAGCCTAATTATATAAATGGTTATATTTATGTTAATATATAAATGGTTATTTGTATGTATATATATGTTAATGATGAAATATAGTAATATTTGTATATAAATGGTTATATTTATGTTAATGGTTAGTATTATTTAAAATTAGTTAAATTATAAATATTAATTTGTTAGTATGTTTTAAAATATGTTAGTATTATTGGTTATTATATTAATTAGAATTTGTTATTTAATGTAATATAATTTAATATTAATTAATGTATATTAATATTTTGTTAATATTTTAATTATTAGTTTAATTATTTTATAATTATTACACTAATATTTTTTTATGCATTTTTCTAATATTTTATTATTTGTTTGAAGGAACGGTCTCGGCAGAACTCTGCGAACCGCCGCCGTAACACAACCCCCCATCATGGTGGTTCTAGGCCATTTTCACAATATCAGGAGGAGGCGCTTAGAAATCATCCTTTAAGCAACCCGTACGTAGAGACGTTCAAGAAGGCTTATCCATTAGCTACAGAAGAGCTTCTAAGTCGTTGATTACGATTTAAAAATTTTAATTATTAATTTTACTTAATTATATATTTGTTAGAATATTAATTTTTTTTTCCCGTTCAATTAGGAGAGGGTGAACCGGGCCGAAGAAGAAGTGTTGCAGGCAGTAGTTCGAGAGACACAACCGAACATTTCAGAGGAAGATTTGCAAGAAGTCCTGAGCCAGGTCGACGGATCGAATGTCCAAACTGCAGCGAGGATATTCGACGCAACCTTCCCAAAACGGTCAAACGACTACTACTGCTGGGGTTTGGGAAGTTCTGGAATAGGGGTCCTGAAGACCATTAAGGGAGCTCAAAAGAGGGGAGGCAGGGACACTCAACAGATGAAGGGGGAAATGCAGAGATTGGCAGAAGAAAATGCAAGATTGGCGGCCCAGTTCCAGAGATCACAGGAGCAACAACGCAGAACACAGCAGTATCAGATGGAAATGGAGCGTTGTCATGCTGAATGCGAGAGAATTCGGCGACAGAACTACGTCGGCCAACAAAACTGGTGGTATGCTATGTTCGCGGCACAACAACAAGGCCTTGAACCCCCGCCCCCGTTTGAGCCGTTAGATGAACCTCGAATGCCGAGAGCTCCTGAGTTCATTCAGCAGGATGACGAGCATGATGGACAGCATGATGGTGGCCAGGATGGAACAAATTAAATAATTAATGAAAAACGTGTTTCCTGTTGGATTGTCATTGTGAATTGCAGGTTGCTTGGAATGGTAATTTAGAAATTAATTTAATTTTTTTCCCCAAAATGTAAGAACAGCCGACGATATTGACATTATTTCGTCGGCTATCACTGCTATAGCCGACGATTTTTACCAAATTTCGTCGGCTATAACTGTTATAACCAACGAAAATAACATTATTTCGTCGGTGGTCTATGTTAAATAGTGACGGTTTCGTCGGCTATAACTAATTAATGCCTCTTAAAATATTAATATATTCTGACGAAATCTGCATGTCGGCTATATTTCAGAACAAATAACCGACGAAACAGAAGAGATCGTCGGCTATATTTTACGATATCGTCGGCCATATGTGAAAATATCCGACGAATTTCATCGGGCATTATGCCAAACCTTCGTGTTTGTATTTTCACATAAATACATTTCTTCATTTTTGTTAATAATTACTGTCATTTCTGTTTTTTTTTCCTTTCTTCAATGCTATTGTTTTTCAATTTCATTTACATGACTTCCAAACCAACAGTTACTTTGGATAGATACTACTGTAGTTACTAAGATAGTTACTAAGATGATAGTTACTAAAATAGTTACAAAGATGATGTTACTCATATGATAGTTACTACGATAGTTACTAAGATGATAGTTATTCAGATGATAGTTACTAAAATAGTTACAAAGATGATGTTATTATTCATATGATAGTTACTACGATAGTTACTATGATAGTTACTACGATAGTTACTAAGATGATGGTTACTCAGATGATAGTTACTAATGTAGTTACCAAAATAATTACTAGCAAAACTACCTTGAAATTGAAACATATTATAATTACCTTTGAGTTTTTCTTTTTCTCTTGCAGACCAAATAGTTACTTTGATAGATACTAGTAGAAATACTTTTATAGTTACAGGAACTTCCAAAACAAATAGTTCCTTTTATAGATACTAGTGCAGCTACTTTTATATTTATATGAAACTGACATTATTTTTTGTTTTCTTTTGTTTAGGATTATATCCAGTTGCTTATGCTATTGTCGATTATGAAAATGAGAGCAACTGGACCTTCTTTCTTAAGATGTTGTCTGAAGAGTTGTCAAGATATTCTATAAGGCAAATTACTTTCATATATGATCGTAATATTCTTCTTCTAAATGCAGTTCGTGCAATTTTTCCCAACAATCGACATGGATTTTGTTATAGGCATCTTCAGGCTAATCTGAGCAACAAGTTTGCATGTGGTTCTTACTTGATCAAAAAGATTCCATTGTTGTTTATGATGTGTGCTTATTCTCGCACTCGTGAATACTTTGAGATTAATTTCTAGAAGTTGAAGAATGAAGGTGGTGAGGTTGTTGATATGTTTTTGAAGGATCTTCCTTTGAAAACATGGGCTTCTTGTTTTTTTAATGGAGAAATGTTTGGGGAAATGACAAATAATTTGGCTGAGTGTTTCAACAATTGGGTGAAGGAGTTGAAGAGCCTTCCCATTATTGAATTAAACGAAGGCATTCGTCTTAAGTCTATGGCTTTAATCGATTCTCGGAAGGAAGAATCAGCTGGATGGGTTACTGAGCTGTGTCCAAAGTTTGAAAAGAAGCTGGTTGACAACTTGGATTTGGGAAGATACTGGTTAGTCAGTAGATCTGATATATATATACATTTATGAAGTTCAGTGCCAAAAGTATTATGTGATGGTAAACTTGGAAGAATTCTACTGTTCATGTGGTGAATGGCAAGCTCAAGGATTCCCTTGCTCGCATGCCCTTGTCGTGATTCAGAAACACGGTTCTGATGTGTACTCATTTGCCAACCTAATTTTCAAGGTGCACAACTTCTCCTAAATCTAACATTACTTAGACAGTTACCTAGGTAATTACTTAGATAGTTACTTCAGATTAAATAGTTATATTGACATATACTAGTGAAGTTACTTGTATGGTTACATGAAACTGATATTATATCCTTATTTTTCCTTTTTTTTTTTTTATAGGTGGATAAATATCGCGAAACATATTTTTTCTCAATCAACCCGGTTCCTACTATTTCAAAGCCTGTGGATCTAGCTCAGCCTGCATTGTTGGTGAACCACTTTTAACAAAGAGACCACCTGGAAGGCCAAAATTACAGAGGTATATAAGTAAAATTGAAGTTAAAAGGACTATGAGGTGCAGCATGTGTAACAAATATGCTGGTCACAATAGAACAAGCTATAGAGAAATTATATAGTTCATTAGATAGTTATTCAGGCTGTGCTACTTTGTTTTGAAAGTTACATTGAAAGTTATATTGGAATGTACATTGATTGTTTTGTGGTTTTACTGTTATTGAAAAGTTACTTTTTTATTATTGTTCATGTTTATTTCGGCAGCAGAACTCTGCTGTGGTGCGGTGCAGCGGCACGCTGCATTGTTTTTTTTTTCAAAGTAAGATAGCTACTTTTTTGAAAGTTTACATTGAAATGTATATTGATTGTTTGTTGGTTTTACTGTTATTGAATGCCATTGTTGATGTTTATTTTGGCAGTGGAACGCTGCCGTGGAGCGGTGCAGCGGCACGCTGCATTATGTTCTGTATTTTTCATTTATGGTTCAATTTCTTTCTATTTTAAATTCTTAGTTTTCTGTCTTGCATATCTACTTAAATAGTTCGTAAGATAGTTAATAAGTTAGTTACTAATATGATAGTTAGTTTAATAGTTAGTAAGATAGTATTTTCTAGATTCAGAATTTCCACTGAAGTCTATTCAATTACAAACCATTTAAGTGATTATAACTGAAGTCTATTCAAATCAGAATTTCCACTGAAGTTTATCACTGTAAGAACAATCTGTTTCAATTAGCCTCTTCCTTCCGAAACTTCTTGAACAATAAAAAAAAAATGATTGAAACTTTAACATGTTTGGATTGAAAAATGAGAAAGAAAGCAATCAGAACCGCAACCAATTCAGCTTAACATCATTCATTAATTCATTAGATTACAAAAAAGATTCAAGAAAAACATAAAAATAAACATGTTGACAGTAGCCATAGAGTGGCTACCCAGAAACAAAACAGATTACAGATACATAGAAACATCTACTTCTGATTTTTCATGATGATTGCTTGGAGAGAGATCAATTCTTCTTGAAGAAGAACTTGTTGCCTAGTAAGAGTGTCCAACCGGTCCAGAACATCTTTCACCCATCCTCTCATTTTTTCTTCCAATCCCATGAGATACGCTCCAAAATATTCCATGGTGTCTTGTTCAACAGGAATTGGAGGACGCCATGGCTCCCCCTCAAACATTGCTGGAGGGATAGATCCAGTGTATCCTTCCATTTTAGGAGGGGGAGGAATGCGACGCTCAACTGGAGGTAGAGGAATGCCCGGAGGAAATATGGGCAGATCCTCATAAGAGCGATGCAGATGACGAGGAGGACAGTCAGATGAATCAGATGATGAAGAGAAGGATGAAGAGGAAGAGAGATGAGGGCGTTTGCTAGCAGGTGATTCACCAGTAGTCATTCTCGTGGTCTTTAACGTTCTCATATATAAGCATGTAGACACTGAGAGAAGAGAAAATTACAGAGAATATGAGCAGTTAGTGTTAGACTTCATGCTAGAAGGATGAGTTATTTAAAGAGAAGCACAGATAACCAACCGTCATGTATTGAATTCGGAACAGGGAAAATAAACAGTCATGTATTGGGATAATCAACCGTCAATTATCAAGTTTAAAGACACGCAAAAACCAACCGTCATGAACAGTTATTTTGATAGTTACTAGGCTAGTTACTAAGATAGTTACTGAAATTGTTACATTGATAGTTATGAGTTTTGAAGAAACAAGAACAGTTGATTTGATAGCTACTAAGATAGTTACTAAAAATTTTATAGTTACTAAGATACTTACTAAGCTAGTTACCGTCAAAAACTTTTTGAAGAAACAAAAACAGTTGATTTGATAGTTACTGGGCTAGTTACTAAGAGAGCTACTATGATACTTACTGAAAATTTGAAAGTTACTTTGACTAGTGAATTAGAGAGTTACTAAGATAGTTACTGAAAATGTGAAAGTTATATTGAAATGTACATAGATTAGTATTTAGATAGTTAGTAAGATAGTTAGTAAATTGATAGTTAGTAAGATAGTTAGTAAATTGATATTTAGAAAGATTATAGTTAGTTTGATAGTTGGTAGTATAGTTCGTTTGATAGTTAGTAAGAAGATAGTTAGAAAGATAGTTAGAAAGGTAGTTACTAAGATGATAGTTAGTAAGATATTTAGTTTGATAGTTAGTGCGATAGTATCTTTTGGAAGCAGAATCTCCTCTGAAGCCAATTCAATTGCAAACCATTTTTCACTGTAAGATAATATCAAACATTTTCCCAATGTATCAAAGTATCTGTCTTCAGGTAAAGGATCAACTTGATCTGTACTATTCACATAATCACTTCTCTAAAGTTATATTGAAATGTACATTGATTGTTTTTTGGTTTTACTGTTATTGAAAAGTTACGTTTTTTATTTTGTTCATATTGATTTCGGTAGCGTTCCGCTGCATTGTGTCCTGCATTTTTCATGCTTGATTCAGTTGCTTTCAATTTTAAGCTCTTGCTTTTCTGTCATGCCTTTTTTTTATTTTTCATAGTTACTTAGATAGTTACAAAGATAGTTACTAGGATGGTAGTTACCTAGATAGTTAGTAAGATAGTTAGAAGGATGATAGTTACTAGGATGATAGTTAGTAAGATATTTAGTAAGATAGTTACTAAGATGATAGTTAGTAATATGATAGTTTGATAGTTAGTAATATGATAGTTAGTAAGATAGTTAGTATATGTCTGCAGGTAAAGGATCAACTTGATGTCTTGATCTGTGCTATGCACAGAAGCATTTATCTAGATGATCATGAAACAATCTGTTTAACTTATCATGAAATAGTCTGTTAAAAAAAAGCATAAACAATCTGTTCAAACATTCATGTTACAAAAACAGTTCCTTGAATTGTTCAAATAAAGCATAAACAATCTGTCGAAATAACTTCCTAAATTTTCCTAACAATCTGTTGAATCAATCTAACAGTCTCTCCAACTATGCCGATTGTCCGTAAACCGCTTCAGAATGTAAGCCCTAAACTTGTCAGCCTCTTCCTTCCCAAACTTCTTGCTGAAATTGCCTTGAGACATGATAGCGCTCATGAAGTACATGACATATATCCCACAGTCCACGCTATTTTGTCACAATAAATAGATTACTAAAAGTCAGACAGTTATAAAGATGATATAGTTACTTAGATAGTTATAAACATAGTTGCACAGATAGTTACAAATATGATAGTTACTGAGATAGTTACTAAAATAAAAATACAGACAGTTACAAAGATGATAGTTACTTAGATAGTTACTAACATAGTTCCACAGACAATTACAAAAATGATAGTTACTCAGATAGTTACTAACATAGTTGCAGACAGTTACTAAGATGCTGGGTTTAGAACTTATGAATCAGATTGTTGTTGAGCCAATTTTCCCTTGTACGAACTGATAGTCATCTTCGACTTACAGTTGTTCTTTATCCACCTTATAGATTGAATTTCATTTTCAGTAAGAGCCTCTTCTACCATCTTCAATTCAGTGCTGGAGCTCTTGCTGGTGTCTATTTTATATAGGCATCCTTGCTCCAGCATTTCATCCGATTGATCAAGCATTGCTTTCATCCATATATCAATCATTGTAACCTGTTAATAATATAGTTAGTCAGATAGTTACAAAAGATGATAGTTATTCAGATAGTTACTGACATAGTTAGTCAGATAGTTACTAAGATAATAGTTTCACAGATAGTTACAAAGATGATAGATAGTCAGATAGTTACTAAGATTATAGTTACTAACATACCATTTTTTCAGCATCTTTAAAACTCTGTCTGGTTTCTCTTCTTCTTGCTCTCATTGAATCAAAGTGGATAAATCTGCACGATTCCTTCTCAAAAAACCAGAAGAGTATGGTGAAAGTTCCTCTTACGTGTAAGTGGGAACAGAATGATGTCCGCTTTACCAAGTTTCTCATAAAGTCGTTCACACAAGAACTGATTCATTGGTTTTGTTTCGAGATCTTCTGTGCACATCTGTTTTCAAACAAAACCTATAATTAGTTATCTCATAATTTTTTAGAAAAATATAATTCTCCTGTTAATTAGTATCTTACCCAAGAGTGAGTCTGCATAATTTGTACTTTAAGTGCATCTGGATTGTCCATGTCTATCATTTCGCTATGTAACAAAGCTACAAATGCATCAATCATGTTTTTTGCCACTTCAATTCCGAACACCACCTGTTCTATTTCATGCTTCGAAATTTCTGTTCCCACCTCCTTACCCTCCCAGAAGAACACTCTGCACACATGATAGTAAATCAGATGATAGTTAAACTCAGATGATAGTTACTAAGATAGTTACTCATGTAGTTACTCAGATAATAGTCTCACAGATAGTTACTAAAATACTAAGATAGTTACTCATATGATACTCATATGGTAGTTACTAAGGTAGTTACACAGATAGTTAGAAAGATAGATTCTTAGTTGATAGCTACTAAGATAGTTTCTACGGTAGTTACAAATAATTAGTCAGAAAGATAGATACTTAGTTGCTAGTTAGTACGATAGTTACTAAGAAAGTTACCCAGACATATACCAGGACATATAGTAGGATACACAGTTACTAATACAGATAGAAGGATAGATAGTAGGATAAATCAATTTTATGCTTACCCGCTCGGTGCATTGTTTCGGTATTCTTGCAGCCTGAGCTTTGTGTTGTCTTCCATGTACTCTCTATAAACTTTGTGTCCATCCCAGTCCAGCACCTCTCTTTGGCTGGGTTGAAAAGGTTCCTCTGAATCACCAATGATGTATATTGGTTCACCATCTTCTGTCACCCCAATTACGTCGTCAAATGACTTTGGAACAGATACAGATTCAACCTGTTCTGCTTCCACCACCTTTCTCAAACCTTCCTCATCTCTTCTTCCCTCTTTCTTCTGTTTTCTTCTATTATCTTTCTTCTGATTTCTCTTTCAGCTTTGAGATCACCCCACCAGTAAATGTTGTCTTTTTTTGACATCCTCTTCCTATTCTTTATCCGGACAACATATGAATATATTCTGAGTGATGCAGCCGTACTTCCAGAGTGCATTTCATCATCTTAAATTCCGTCACACTTTTGTTCGATTTGAAATGCACTCTTTTTTTGGCTTTTGCTTCAGATAGATTGAAAACAGCCATGGGAATCGGTGCCTCCACGATCTGGAACTTGTGAGGTTCCGCTACCATGTCACTCAGTGTTGGTGATCTGGCTTGTGGAGGAGGTGGAGTCCTCAGATTTTCTGCTGGAATTTCAATTTGGTGGTGCGGTGATTCAGTTGTAGTGCTGAAACCTCCCCAAGGAGATATAATCCCCGACAAGATATGGAAAGAAGGCATTTCTATCACCGGTGTCTTGGGTGACCATCTTGCTTCCTTTGGGATTTTTCTACGATATGCTCTTGTTTCTTCCTCATCACCTGCGCGATAGGAAATCAAATGATAGTTATAGTTACAGTTATAGTTACTAATACAGATACTCAGATGATAGTTACTAAGATAGTTACACTCAGGTGATAGTGACTCAGTTCTGTTGATAACTAATCAGAAAGTTACTAATATAGTCACACAGATAGTTTACTCAGATGATAGTTACTAAGGTACTTACACAGAATAGGTACAAGCATGATAGTTACTAAGGTAGTTATACAGACAGTTACAAAATTGATAGTTACTAACATAGTTACATAGATAGTTACTAAAATAGATAGTTACACAGATAGTTAGTAAGATAGATATTTACTGAGATGATAGTTACTCAATAAATAGTTGGTTAGATGATAGCTACTAAGATGATAGTGACTCAAATAGTTACTCATATAGTTAGCTCTACAATTACTAAGATAGTTACTGACAAGTAGTAGTTACTAATGTAGTTACCAAAACAATTACTAGCAAAACTACCTGGAAATTGAAACACATTATAATTACCTTTGAGTTTTCTTCCTCTCTTCGTTTTTTCTCAACTTCTTCTTCCTTCGCTCTTTGTGCAGCCAGCCTACAACTTCTTTTCATTTCCTCCACTTTTTTTTTAAAGCGTTCAGCTGATCTGCTTCTAGCTCTTCTTCTTCTGTATTTTTTTGACTGGTTTTTTCCTCCACTTCAGTTTTCTGCCCTTCTTTTTCGGCTTCATTTGCCAAGTTTTCCAGGCCAGCTGATTGAGGTTCTTGTGGTGTCATCTCCATTGAGTCGGAGAATTGAGTCAATGCGGTCACAATCTTCTTTTGGCTCTCCAACTCAGCCTTTAATTTCTCATTTTCCATGTTTTTTGCTGTTGCAGTCTGCTTCAGCACCACAATTTCCAATTCTGCAGCTTCTAATTTTTCTGACAGCTGCGCCAATCTGCTGTCTCTTTCCTTTAACTGTCTCTCTAGATCTGTTATCTGCTTTAATCTGAGCTATTTTGAAAATTCCTCGCTCAGCATTGGAGGTTGCTTTTGGTCCTTTTTAGTCTGCTTATTCTGTTGAGGTTCATCTTCTTTCTGTTGAGCTTCATCATCATCATCATCATCACTGCTGCTCCCTTCCAGGTCTTCGTTGCAGTTTGCAAAATGTTTCTGAAAAAAATAAAAGAACAATTACTGACACAGTTAACATATATCTACAGTTCCTAACACAGTTACTAAAATGATAGTTACTCAGATGATAGTTTCTCAGATTATAGTTACTAAGATGATTGTTACTCAGATGATAGTTACTCAGATTATAGTTACTAAGATAGTTACTACTCAGATGATAGTTACTAAGATAGTTACACAGATGATAGTTACTAAGATAGTTACTACTCAGATGATAGTTAATAAGATAGTTACTACACAGATGATAGTTACTAATATAGTTATTAAGATTATAGTTACTCAGATGATAGTTACTAAGATAGTTACTAACATAGTTAGTCAGATAGTTACAAAGGTAGTTATTAAGATGATACTTACGGACAAGTCTTTGAGCTGATACTTCCACATTTTTTTCTTCAAATGCTCGAGGTCCCATTTTTTGATCAGATGATGTTCATCCTCCCTCCCTGGAATCGGCTGCACCATTTTTGTTTTCATGCATAGCCAATACTGTTTTCACAAAATGAATGTTAGTTTATAATCAGCAAAATGAAACATTACAAAAAAAAAGAATAAAGGAAGACAAAACTCGCACACTTACCAGAATGACATGAATACTTCCTCCTGTATTCTTTGATGCACTGTTCGATTTCTTGTATTTACTGAGACATCTTTTCAGGAAGATTTTGACTTCTTTTGCCCAGGCATAGTTAGAAGTTTCACCTAAATCCTCCACAGCTCTTATCATGTCTATATGGACGGCTCCTTTTGCATTTGGGAATAGAAGCTTGATTAGAATGTCAATGATTATCAGCCTTGCTACATTCTCATCTCTGCTCTGTCTTTCCTCATCAGATTGAGGATTCTTGTTCAATTCTGCTGCGATGGCTTTATTCATGTCTTTTTATTTACTTCCTTCGCTTGTCCGAAAAATCTCATCACAAAATCAGAAATGGGGGTCGCTTTTCTCTCAATGTAGGTTCTTGTACGGTTCAGCCCCAGAATTTTTGAAACATATGATGATTTGATTCTAAACCTCTTCCCAGCAAACTGAAACTCATCTCTTACTTGATCATAAGCTTCCAGAACCATCCCCACCTGGTTGTTTTATTTTGAACCGTAAACAAGGTTATGGGGGAGTGCTTGAAACAACTTTGCAAACGGAGTGCTCTCAATCAGCTCTACTACTGCTTGAGGTATTTGGCATTCGTATTCTTTAAAATTTGGTATGGTGCTTCTGAATTGTACAGTCTGCACCTGTTTCTTCTGTTTCTGTTCATTTTAAAACACAATTACTTTGACAGTTAAATAATAGTTATTATTATATTTACTAGTTACTTTTTTATATTTTACAATGATAGTTACTAGTTACCTTTTGATAGTTACAATGATAGTTACTAGTTACTTTGATAGTTACTATGACAGTTACTAGCTAATTTTGATAGTTACTATGATAGTTACTAGTTATTTTGATAGTTACTAAGATAATCAATAGTTAGGTGAGATAACTATCATAGTTAGTTACTAGTTTCTAGTTTATGTGACAGTTGCTATGATAGTTACTAGTTACTGTGATAGTTACTATGATAGTTACTAGCTACTTTTAATAGTTACTATGATAGTTACTAGTTATTTTGATACTTACTATGTGTTGATATTAGCCACAGAGGGGCTACATAGGCCCACAGACCCGCAGTCAGCATGTCCGGGGCCGGACCCGAGGCCCAGTAGTCTACCTTGCGACCAGGGGCCCGGGAACCGAGGACGCCAGCCTGCCGAACAGGCCACCAGAGCTGTCCTTTTGTGTACGAACAGAAGTAAACCAGTCCCACATCGAAGAGTAAGACCAGACCTCACGCCCGACCACTTATATAAGGGCCTCAACTACCCTCTTTAATAGGTAACTGATCTCTCCAACTACTTATCATACGTGCTTAAGTTATCTATTCATCCCAACTGTACTAACTTAGGCATCGGAGAGGAGAAGACCGGCCCGCCCGGTATTCCCCTTAGTGATAGGAGCACAATGTGCGACGATATTATATGCTTATACCCTCGTTTATGCTTTGTTTAACTCTTATTTGTCTAAGATTGAGTCATAATGTAGTTAGTGTCAAATTTGGTAGAGTTTTGGAAATATGAGCTTAATGATCCGAAAAATGACTAAGTATATGAAATCTGGAAAATAGTGAAAATATGTCTTTTTCGTGATTTTGTGACAAATACAAATATGATCTATCCTTGTCCGAATTCTATGAAATTTGGTGTGCTTAATATTTATATACTGAGGAATGTTGTGTTAAAATTTCAGATCAATCGGAGTTTGGGAAGTCACCCAAAAGATGGCTGCAAAACCGCAGTCCGAGCATTCCAATCCAGGGACTTCCAGGATTTTTCTGGGACTGTGTCCCAACTTCGAAAATTCATTCCCGACGTTTCACAAGGAGTTTGATCGAACTGTTTTATGGGGAGATGGCCCTATGTGTCTAGTTTACGTGAGACTTGGAATCGCATCAATCGGAGCTCCACAGATGGAGATATGTCGGAATTACTGCGACAAGGTCAAAGCTGCCGATTCCAGGAACCTACTGCCTCCTTTTTGTGTTTTCTGTTTTTGATGGACCTAATGGTGCACAAATGCATATGTGAAGATGGTTCAAGCTTAATGAAGGTTAGAGGAAGACACCTAGCCATGACATTGAAGAAAAGCATGAAGAAACAAGTTCTCCTAGTCAAGCTAGGAGAAGCTGCCGATTCTGGCAGAATGTGTGTCATTGTGAGCTGCCGGCATTTGGGGCATTTTCGATGGATCAAGGCCTATCAATTGAAGTCCAATGATCATACAAGAAGTCCATGAAGATGTGAAGCCCAAGCCTTGAAGAAAAATTCAGAAATAGAAAACCTAATTGTACTATGAAAGGAAGGTTACAAAACCTAATCCCATTAGGTTTTGTGAATCCCTTTTGCATCTAGGGTTGTGGCCGGCAGCCTCTCTTCCTATCCCCTATAAATACCAACTTTTCCTACAGAAAAAGTGTCACATCTCAAGCCTAAACACAAGTCTAAACTCTACCAAATTTCCTACCTTAAGTCTTAGAAAGAAAAGCTAGCCGAACCACCCATCACCACCATCCAGAAAATCCCTGCCGATTCACCTTCACCTTCAACCGATCAAAATCAATCGTGCCTCCATCTTTCATCACCGAGATCCACACGAGCTGCTGCCCCAAGGTGTCTAAATGTGTGATCTACTCCCTTCGGCTTGTAATTCTTTTATTTTTCAATACTATGTCTATGTAGTTTGGATATTCTTTGGGTATTTGTTTTTATGTCTATGTAAAGACAATTTGTTTGTTTGGTTTTGCATGTTTAAAGTTGTTTATGAATTCGATTCTTGGTGTCTTGCTAACTCTAAGGTATTGATTTCATGGTTTTATAAAAGATAAATATGCAAACACAATTTGTAAATATGTAACCGGTTAGGTCTTAGGGATGCATGCTTGACTTGATTCTCGATTTCTTCTTGATTAGTTGTTTGAATTCGTGTGCAACCGAAGGAGATGTTTAGATGCATTCGAAAGGCCATGAGTGTTGTCTAGATGTTGAATTCACTTGCCGTAGTAACATAGGTCAAGTTAGAACGCTAAGTCGATTTGGTTTATGTTGTTACCTAGGGTTAGAGTAATTCCTACAACTTGCTTGTCTAATATGAAGAGTGACGCCTTGCATGTTAACTTGTTTCCGACTAAAAGATTTCGTGCTTTATATGCTAATTGGTTAATTTCTACGCTAAGTGTCTTTAATCGGTTAGCTAAAGGTTAGGGTTATGCGCTAATTAAGCTAATTCTAAGTATTTTCGTGAAATCTAAAATCGATTAGTAAACCGCTAAGGAGCTAGTTAGGTTGGAATTAAGTTGAGTCTTGAATATTTCTATGCATGTTTCCATGAGTCCTTACTTGTTACTTGTTTCGATTTGTGATAGTTTTTGATGAGTGCTTTGCGTGAGAGATGTCGACCAACCTTGTAAATAGTAGACTTAGGATTTATTTTCAGCATTTAAATTATGTTGCCGTGCCTAGTACTAGGGCAGCTCTATGGCTGCCGCACCATTCTCTCCCCCATATGTGACGTTTTGTATATATGTATATGTGTTTTTGTCTAACAATTTCATATCTCAGGTACCCTTAATCCCCGGCTTAGAACGATCCCTACTTGCTCATACTACTAACGATATTTTGTAGGGTTATCATTGCATGCGAGCTTCGGCTCCCGTTCAATTTTTGGCGCCGTTGCCGGGGATTATAAAAGCTTGTTTTATGAATTTGTTGTGTATATAATGTTGCTGGAAATTTTTGTTGTGAAGTTGTAAAAGTTGTAAATTTTAATTTTTTGTTGGGATTTTGTAAAGTAGAAATATGCTTCGGCATGTAGAGTTTAAATTTCGGAAGTTGCATGATGAATAATGATGTATGTTGGTAGTCACTTAGTTTAATTTCTAGGAAGTTGATATGTTGTGTATGTTGGAGTTTATTGTAGTTTCTAAAGTGTAACATGTAGGTGAAGCCTCTTTTGTTGATCATAACCAAAACCCTTCATGTGAATGGTGCTATGTCGGAGGGCGTTTTTATGTAGATTGGGAAACGCGGGATACTTCCCCCCCACGCATATAAGCGTTTCTTCGGTAATAGTATTACTTCTATGAGGTTGAGGGCGGTTTTAATCAACACTTGAGACCGCTAGGGATCCGTGTTTGTTTTACAAAGTATGGGGAAGTTATGATCATAGATATGGTTCTCAGGTTTGTTTAACTGGATCTCAAGGCCCATAGACTGATGTTCATTCTCGGTGAGTGAGTCGATAGGGGGTTCGCCCTCCGTGGTGTCCAACAACGAGTCCTGCCTGGTTCCTGTAGGGGGTTCGCCCTCCGTGATTGTAATGACCTTTGAAACGTAAAATCCGCACGACCTAGTCGACAGCTTGTGCCGAAGCATCACCTCACTTTAGACGCTAGAACATAACTTGACATATGTGGCCTATTTTCTTCAAAGATAAAACATGTTGTGTGGTTCAAACTCTTGAGGTATATCGGATTAAGCATGATACTACCGGGGGCTGTATCAGTCCATTGCACCGTTATCTCCTCTGCTCCACGTACTTCGAGAGTTAGAACAAATTTAAAAGAAATTAGACTTAGAGATTACCCTTGCCGAACCATATTTCTACTATTGCCGAAATGCTTGTGATGCCGTGTGTACTTATGTGTTGCCGATTGTGTATATATGTGTACCATTGTTTGAAATTTGTTATATCGCCAATGCCGTGGCTTGTAATGATGTATATTCTTGTCTTCTATTTCTTTATAAGGTTCTAACTTGTTTAAATGTTGCAAATTTCAGAAATAGTGCATGTCCGAATCTAGTATTTGGGCAAGAGATCTTCAAGGCCGTTTGCAACGTTTAGAGCAAGAACTCGCTATTGCTCGTTTTGTGCCATTACCACCATCGTCACCAACCAGTTCATCAGTACCATCATCCTTGCCGAGTTCACCTATTGTGCCGTCAGTATCATCATCTGGGCCGAGTTCACCATCAGTTGTGTCATCATCGTGTGATCTTCAGAATCCAGAGTTTGAGGCCTTTGCCGAATTAGAAGAAGAAGAAGAGATCATGGCATCAATCAGATCACAGAATGGTCATGTTGCTGGAGCTGGAGTTGCTCCTTCGAATATCACTTATCCTCCTTTGGAAACTGACAAGACTGGATAGATTGAATTGAGGAGTGGATTCCTCCATAAGCTGAAATCATTTTATGGAATGCCGAGTGAGGACCCTAACAAGCATCTACAGTGGTTTAACTTCACCACGGAGTCTATGTGTCCAAGAGGGACCGATTTGCAACACTTCAAAATGAAGGCATTTCCGTTTTCTCTAGAAGATCAAGCGAAGGAGTGGTTGTTTGAGGTGCCTAGTGGGCGTATTGTTTCGTGGAGTTCTATGATGGATGAGTTTCTACTCAAGTACTTTCCTGCTTCACGTATCACAGATCTGAGGAAGCAAATTACAAGTGTGAAGCAAGCCGGAGATGAGACTTTCTTCGACTACTACAAGAGGTTCAAGTCCCTAGTTTCTTTGTGTCCATCGCATGGCATTAGCGATGGGCTCTTGCTACAATATTTTTATGAGGGATTGCGCATCATGGAGAGAGAGTTTCTTGACTCGGCCGCGGGAGGTAGCTTTTTGGAGTTGAACGCCGGAGCGGCTAGAAGTTTGTTGGAAGTTCGTGCTTTGAACAACCAACAATTTGGCATGGCACGAAGCAATGTGCAAAGGAATGAGAAAGTGCATGAAACTTCTTCGAGCTCAAAGTTAGAGGAGAAAGTGGACAAGCTTACCGACTTGGTGAGTAATTTGATGAAGAAGCGTGCAAGTGTTTGTGGAATTTGCACCGAGGGCCATGAGACCGAACAATGCCCTCAATTTGGAGTTAATGAGGGAGTAGAGGAGTGCAATGCCATTGGTTTTCAAGGAGGCCAACGATTTGGCAATTTCAATCCAAGGTTCAATGATCATCCGAACTTTCGATGGGCTAACAATGATAACGTGCTTAGGGCACCTATGCAACCGAGAGAGGGAGGAGCGCCATTTGTACCGAGGCCACCATTTGTGCCTCGGCAACCTTATGTGCCGAACCAAGGGAATTTTGGAGGGATGCCGAGTCAAGCACAAGTTGTGCCGTACCAAGGCCAAGGAGGGCCGAGCCAAGGCCAAGCTTCGCCAAGCAATCCGAACTACGATGCTTTGATTCAATCTTTGTCAAGTGCTACTCAAGCATTACTCGCGGGGCAACAAAATCATCAAAAGGACATTGGTGAGCTCAAGACTCAAATGGGGCAAGTTGTGGATTTTATGGGAAGATTTAATGAGCAAGGAAAGTTGCCAAGCAATACTATTCCCAATCCGAGGAACGAGCAAGCCAAAGTGATTCAAACTCGAAGCGGAAGAGAGTTGGTTCCTCCATCAAGTCCAAAGAAAAAGCGAGTGACTTTTCAGGGTATTGAGGGAGACGAGAGGGCTGCCGGACCTGTCATTGCCGGCAGCCATGATGGAGATGCCGAGCATGGTGTTGCCGAGCATGTTGATGCCGGCAAGGGCAATGATGCCGAGAAGAATGCCACCGGAAAAGGGTATGATGCCGGCCATGGTATACAAGACAAGGGGCTGCGTAACGAGCTTGAGTACGATCCCGCCACATCCAAGAATGAGATATTGCCGAGCCAAGCAAGCAAGGGAGGGGTGTCATCATCTAGTGCCCCATTCCCTTCACGCTTTGCTAGAACGAAGAAGGACAAGTCCGATGAAGAGGTATTGGAGATATTCCGGAAAGTGCAAGTCAACATTCCTTTGTTGGAGTGCATCAAGCAAGTGCCAAAGTATGCTAAGTTTTTGAAGGAGCTTTGCACGGCAAGAAGGCATACTAGAGAGACTCGTGTGGTAACAATGAGTGAAACGGTGTCGGCCGTTATTCAAAGGAAGTTGCCACCAAAGATGAAGGATCCGGGAAGCTTCAATGTACCTTGTGTTATAGGCAATACACGGTTTGAGGATGTTATGTTGGATTTGGGAGCATCGATTAATGTCATGCCACTCAATGTGTACCATACGTTGAGTATAGGGCCTCTCAAGAAGGATAATGTCATCATTCAACTTGCGGATCGCTCAAGCAAATATCCGGAGGGTTATGTAGAGGATGTGTTGGTGCAAGTCAACCAATTGATATTTCCCGCCGATTTTTATGTGGTTGAGATGGAGGATTCGCCGGTAAACAATACTCAATTGCTTTTAGGGCGACCATTTATGAGGACCGCGCGCACAAAGATAGATGTAGCCGAGGGCAACCTAACTATGGAGTTTGATGGCGAGGTGATTAAGTTCAACGTGTTTGATGCCATGAAATTTCCTTGTGCCGATTTGAAGGAGTGCCATGTTAGTAATGTTTTGGAGGAGGTCGAGCAAGTTATGTCGACCTCGCTCGACGCATAGCAATTAGCGATTGAGCAAGGGGTCGGATTTGACAAGAGGGGAGAACGAGTGCATAATGGAGCCGAGCCAAGTCATGCCGAGCAAGGGATTGCCGAGCCAAGCAACCATGCCGAGCATTGTGCCATATTGCCGAGCCTCCAAGAAGTGTGTGCCGAATTAGAGGCTCAACCTTATTCGAAATTTAGCTCGTTCTTGTCAATTCCAAGTGCCACAACAAAATTTCGTCCAAGTGTGGAAGAGGCCCCAAAGTTAGAACTTAAAGAACTCCCTAGTCACTTGAAGTATGCTTATCTTGGAGAAGGAGACACACTACCGGTAATTGTGTCTTCAATGCTTAGTGAGAAGCAAGAGGAGGATTTGATTGGTGTGCTTAAAAAGCATAAAACCGCTATCGGTTGGACCTTGGCAGATATCAAGGGAATAAGCCCTACTACATGTGTTCATAGGATTCTACTTGAAGAAGGAGCAAAGCCAACGAGGGAAGGCCAACGACGGCTTCACCCTCCCATGATGAAAGTGGTCAAAGAGGAAATCATCAAGCTTCTTGATTGCGGTGTCATCTACCCCATATCGGATAGTAAGTGGATTTCTCCCGTACAAGTAGTGCCAAAGAAGAGTGGTGTAACGGTTGTCAAGAATGAAAAGAATGAGCTTGTGCCACAAAGACTTGTAACCGGTCATCGGATGTGTATTGATTATAGGAAGCTAAACGCTACAACAAGGAAAGATCACATGCCTTTGCCGTTTATGGATCAAATGCTTGAAAGGTTAGCCGGCCATGAGTTTTATTGCTTTTTGGATGGCTATAGTGGCTACAACCAAATCATGATACACCCAGACGATCAAGAGAAGACCACCTTCACTTGTCCATTCGGCACCTTTGCTTATAGAAGAATGCCCTTCGGTTTATGCAATGCACCCGGCACTTTTCAACGATGTATGTATGCCATCTTCTCGGATTTTATTGAGGATATAATCGAGGTTTTCATGGATGACTTTAGTGTCTATGGAAGCACATTCGACACATGTTTGAAGAACTTGGAGAAGATATTGGAGCGTTGTGTAGAAACAAACCTTGTGCTTAATTGGGAAAAGTGCCACTTCATGGTAACACAAGGCATTGTGCTTGGCCATATTATTTCGGCAAGAGGACTTGAAGTTGACAAAGCCAAGGTTGAACTTATACAACACTTGCCGAGCCCTAAAAATGTAAGGGACGTGCGAAGCTTTCTTGGGCATGCCGGGTTCTATCGACGATTTATCAAAGATTTTTCCAAGGAAGCTAAGCCATTGAGTAATTTACTTCAAAAGGAGGTGCCATTCATGTGGGATGAGGAGTGTGAGCTAGCGTTTGGCCGATTAAAAGAAGCACTTTGCTCGGCACCTATCTTAGCCGTGCCTAATTGGGAGGAGCCGTTTGAGCTCATGTGTGATGCAAGTGATTATGCCCTTGGAGCCGTGCTTGGACAAAGGATTGACAAGAAGCCGAATGCCATCTACTATGCTTCGAGAACTCTCAATGATGCTCAACTCAACTACTCCACAACCGAGAAAGAACTCTTGGCGGTAATATTTGCTTTGGAAAAATTTCGATCGTATCTTTTGAATTCCAAAGTTATTGTATTTAGTGATCATGCCGCCTTGAGATACCTCATGACAAAGAAGGATGCAAAGCCAAGGCTTATTCGGTGGATTCTTTTGCTTCAAGAGTTCGATATTGAGATTAAAGACAAGAAGGGAGTAGAAAATGTTGTAGCCGATCATTTGAGTCGAATTGTTAAAGAAGAGGATCGGCTGCCCCTTATTGAGAACTTCCCGGATGAGCAACTCTTTCGCATGGATGCACATGTGCCATGGTATGCCGACTTGGCTAATTACTTGGCCACTCGACAAATGCCTAGCTCCATGCCGAACCATCATAAGCAAAAATTGAAGAAGGATGCTCGGCACTACTTATGGGATGAGCCATACTTGTGGAAGCAATGCAGCGATCAAGTGATCCGTAGATGTGTTGCCGAGCATGAACATTTGCCTATCCTTAAGCTTTGTCATAGTGAGGCGTGTGGAGGTCACTTTGGGGCAAAGAAAACGGCATTGAAGATACTTGAGTGTGGATTCTTTTGGCCCACAATTTTTAAGGATGCTTACATGTTTTGTAAGTCATGTGATCGATGCCAAAGAATGGGGAATATTGGTCCAAGAGATCAAATGCCGTTACATCCCATCACTTCTATTGAGATTCATGATCTTTGGGGGATTGACTTCATGGGGCCGTTTCCTTCAAGTAAGGGCTTTCTCTACATTTTGCTTGCGGTTGATTATGTGTCAAAGTGGATTGAAGCCAAGGCCACACGCACCAACGATGCTAAGGTGGTGGCCGAGTTTCTCAAGACCAACATCTTTTCACGTTTTGGAGTTCCAAGAGTCTTGATTAGCGATGGAGGATCCCATTTTTGTAACCGTACCATTGAAGCCTTATTAAAGAAGTATGGAGTCAAGCATAAAGTTTCTACACCATATCATCCCCAAACTAGTGGCATGGCCGAGGTAAGTAATCGAGAGATCAAGCAAATTTTGGAGAAAACCGTTGGACCTTCAAGGAAGGATTGGAGTGATCGTCTTGATGATGCTTTGTGGGCTTATAGGACCGCATACAAGACACCGATAGGTATGTCTCCTTTTCGGTTAACATATGGCAAAGCATGTCACTTACCGGTTGAACTTGAGCATAGAGCATGGTGGGCGGTTAAGGCTTTCAACATGAGCATTGATGAGGCCGGTCTTCATAGGAAGCTTCAACTCAACGAACTTGAAGAAATACGGAATGAAGCTTATGAGGCCGCATGGATTTACAAGCAAAGGACTAAGGTTGCTCATGATAAGATGCTTCGACGAAAGGAGTTTGAAGTTGGTCAAAAAGTTCTCTTGTATCATTCACGACTCAAACTTTTTCCGGGTAAGTTGCGCTCTCGTTGGATCGGACCATTCATTGTTCTTCAAGTGTTCCCTCATGGAGCCATAGAGATTCATAACGAAGCTACGGGTAACACATTCAAAGTAAATGGACATCGCCTCAAGCCCTATTACCCGTCCTTTCAAGAACATACGGTGGAAGAAACCGTTGTCTACCCCGCATCACCACCATCACCACCGAGCCAAGCTACCCCTACTTGTGCTGCCGAGCGGCAGCCACTACTTTCAGCCGAGCCACCACCACCTGCCGGACCTGCCATTGCCGGCAGGGTTGACATACGGCCATACAAGGCCGGACACAAGGGCGACACGCCCTCGGATACGCTAGAAACGGAAGGACAAGGGTCGGACACGCCACCCAAAACGGATACAGGAACTTGGACAGATTCGGATACAAGTTGCAATACACTTCTTCTTGAACTTCTTCTTGCCGATTTGGGATGTTTTGGAGCACAATGAACACATGCAACAACACGGTGAAAAGTCTAGGCTATGGACTATAAACACAAAGCGCTACTTGGGAGGCAACCCATGTCGATCAAAGAAAAGTGAAGGAGCCATCACCGAGAGTTTGAATTTTCTTAACCCTTCTATTTCTCTTTGATTTGTGATGATTTGTTGGTATATGTTAGTCGATTGCATGCTTAGGAAATTCATTGATATTGTTTTGTGTTTACATTGGGGACAATGTAATTTTCTAAGTGTGGGGTGGGATAACGTATTCCGTTTTTATTGTTGCTTTTTGTGTGCTTAGTTTAGAAAAGAAAATTCAGAAAATTGTTCCACAAAAAATAGAGTGTTTAAATTGTTTGTTTTGAGTCTTAGGATGCCCCTAATATGTCAATGATGTTTTTCTCCTCTTTGCATACATAGATGATAGTTGTGCATACTATTAAAATTGTAAGTTTCATGGATTATGTGCATTGGTAGGAGCATGTAGGACTTGTTAATTACGAAGCATGCATGTTTTAGCTAGTTTATTGCGAAAATAACCTATGTGAGCTTTTGTGCCAAATTGCCTTCTTCTTGAGCGATAAAAAGATAAAATTCGATAGATTCGTAGGAAGCATGAAACCTCATAATTCTTTGCAAATTCGATGACTATGTGCCATAGCTTTTTAATGAACTCTAGTATGCTAGAACTTACTCTTGTTGATTTTCGAAACTTTTATATCATAAAATACCTTGATTTTGAACATGATTGAATAAAGATCATTTAGGTTTACCACCATTGCCAAAGAAAGCATGTGCCCTATTAGAGCCCGTCGTGGGACACCTTAGTAAACCCCTTTGAGCCGATATTGAGCCTTTTCTTTCATCATCCTTAAACACTTTCCATGAGCTTAGTATAGTTGTGCCTTTACCCTTGATCAAAGTATTGGCAAAGCTTGATTTTTGAAGGCGTTTTTGCGTGTGTGATGAAGAAGAACAAGTGTGGGGTAGACCTAGCCATAAATTTGTATGTAATATGTATGCATGCCGTGCCCTTAGAAATAGAAAAGAGAAGAAAAATGCTCGAATCAAAAGAGAGAAAAATGCCGAGAAAAAGAAAGAAAAATATGAAAAAGAAGGGCACGGCATAGGGTTGAAAAATAAAAATGTTGTGCATGGCTATGGTCTAGATTATTGTTGTAATATTTTATGGGAAGAAAAAGAATGACGTATGGGTCCAACAAGATGAAATTTGACCCTTTTGGCGAGAAGACATAAGGAGATTTGAGCTTTGCCGAATGCCATGGTGACGTTTTTGAGCCTCCTTATCCAAATATCGAATACCTCTTAGCCTAGCCCCATTACAACCCTTTTATTGATCTTTTTCATGATTCTTAAGATGGTTAAATTTGATTGTGGAGATTTTCTCAAGAGTAAGCATATGGTTCTGGTTCATTGGTGCATATAGTTATCATATGAGGTTTTTCCATCAAATTTCACAAAGTGCTTTCGTTTCGTTGACATATGCAAATCACTCTTTGTATTTCATGATCTTTCGCTTGCATATACTTATGTGTGAATAACCATGCTTTGAGAGAAAAGAAGAGAGTATGCCTAGTGAGGTGATTTGAATTAGCTTTTAACATGTTTACATGCTTACCTTTGTGCTCTTGTATGTTCATATTGATGTCACATGTTCATGAAGCTTGGAATTTTCATGCTTAGCATTCTCATGCATTAACTTGAAAGCTATGTGTACATACGAGCCTGAGACAAATTGTTAGGGGCAATAGTTTGTTTAGAGTCTAGTTTAATTTAGTTTGCTAAGGGACTAGCAAAGGATAAGTGTGGGGTAGTTGATAGGAGCACAATGTGCGACGATATTATATGCTTATACCCTCGTTTATGCTTTGTTTAACTCTTATTTGTCTAAGATTGAGTCATAATGTAGTTAGTGTCAAATTTGGTAGAGTTTTGGAAATATGAGCTTAATGATCCGAAAAATGACTAAGTATATGAAATCTGGAAAATAGTGAAAATATGTCTTTTTCGTGATTTTGTGACAAATACAAATATGATCTATCCTTGTCCGAATTCTATGAAATTTGGTGTGCTTAATATTTATATACTGAGGAATGTTGTGTTAAAATTTCAGATCAATCGGAGTTTGGGAAGTCACCCAAAAGATGGCTGCAAAACCGCAGTCCGAGCATTCCAATCCAGGGACTTCCAGGATTTTTCTGGGACTGTGTCCCAACTTCGAAAATTCATTCCCGACGTTTCACAAGGAGTTTGATCGAACTGTTTTATGGGGAGATGGCCCTATGTGTCTAGTTTACGTGAGACTTGGAATCGCATCAATCGGAGCTCCACAGATGGAGATATGTCGGAATTACTGCGACAAGGTCAAAGCTGCCGATTCCAGGAACCTACTGCCTCCTTTTTGTGTTTTCTGTTTTTGATGGACCTAATGGTGCACAAATGCATATGTGAAGATGGTTCAAGCTTAATGAAGGTTAGAGGAAGACACCTAGCCATGACATTGAAGAAAAGCATGAAGAAACAAGTTCTCCTAGTCAAGCTAGGAGAAGCTGCCGATTCTGGCAGAATGTGTGTCATTGTGAGCTGCCGGCATTTGGGGCATTTTCGATGGATCAAGGCCTATCAATTGAAGTCCAATGATCATACAAGAAGTCCATGAAGATGTGAAGCCCAAGCCTTGAAGAAAAATTCAGAAATAGAAAACCTAATTGTACTATGAAAGGAAGGTTACAAAACCTAATCCCATTAGGTTTTGTGAATCCCTTTTGCATCTAGGGTTGTGGCCGGCAGCCTCTCTTCCTATCCCCTATAAATACCAACTTTTCCTACAGAAAAAGTGTCACATCTCAAGCCTAAACACAAGTCTAAACTCTACCAAATTTCCTACCTTAAGTCTTAGAAAGAAAAGCTAGCCGAACCACCCATCACCACCATCCAGAAAATCCCTGCCGATTCACCTTCACCTTCAACCGATCAAAATCAATCGTGCCTCCATCTTTCATCACCGAGATCCACACGAGCTGCTGCCCCAAGGTGTCTAAATGTGTGATCTACTCCCTTCGGCTTGTAATTCTTTTATTTTTCAATACTATGTCTATGTAGTTTGGATATTCTTTGGGTATTTGTTTTTATGTCTATGTAAAGACAATTTGTTTGTTTGGTTTTGCATGTTTAAAGTTGTTTATGAATTCGATTCTTGGTGTCTTGCTAACTCTAAGGTATTGATTTCATGGTTTTATAAAAGATAAATATGCAAACACAATTTGTAAATATGTAACCGGTTAGGTCTTAGGGATGCATGCTTGACTTGATTCTCGATTTCTTCTTGATTAGTTGTTTGAATTCGTGTGCAACCGAAGGAGATGTTTAGATGCATTCGAAAGGCCATGAGTGTTGTCTAGATGTTGAATTCACTTGCCGTAGTAACATAGGTCAAGTTAGAACGCTAAGTCGATTTGGTTTATGTTGTTACCTAGGGTTAGAGTAATTCCTACAACTTGCTTGTCTAATATGAAGAGTGACGCCTTGCATGTTAACTTGTTTCCGACTAAAAGATTTCGTGCTTTATATGCTAATTGGTTAATTTCTACGCTAAGTGTCTTTAATCGGTTAGCTAAAGGTTAGGGTTATGCGCTAATTAAGCTAATTCTAAGTATTTTCGTGAAATCTAAAATCGATTAGTAAACCGCTAAGGAGCTAGTTAGGTTGGAATTAAGTTGAGTCTTGAATATTTCTATGCATGTTTCCATGAGTCCTTACTTGTTACTTGTTTCGATTTGTGATAGTTTTTGATGAGTGCTTTGCGTGAGAGATGTCGACCAACCTTGTAAATAGTAGACTTAGGATTTATTTTCAGCATTTAAATTATGTTGCCGTGCCTAGTACTAGGGCAGCTCTATGGCTGCCGCACCATTCTCTCCCCCATATGTGACGTTTTGTATATATGTATATGTGTTTTTGTCTAACAATTTCATATCTCAGGTACCCTTAATCCCCGGCTTAGAACGATCCCTACTTGCTCATACTACTAACGATATTTTGTAGGGTTATCATTGCATGCGAGCTTCGGCTCCCGTTCACTTAGTTAGCAGGTTCGCAGGAGGAGATCACATCTAGATTCACCAGTCTCTACCAGGCCTACGGGTTTGTGCAGAAACAATTGGCGCCGTCTGTGGGAACTGTTTGATCCACGAAAAAGTAGCATTGCTCTACCGGAGGGTAAAACCCGATCGATCCTTTGAAAGGCAGTTTGAAAGCAAATCCACGATCCAGACGCCATGGAGGGAAGGAAGATGAAAGCCAGTGGAAGAGGGCTGAAAGAGCGATTTCGGGTCCCCGACCGGGCCCAAAACCCTAAAACTGAGGTTAACGCGACGTTTGTCCCTTCTCCCGAACGGGACGGAACCCTCGATCGCCGGGGCTCAGGCGACCCTGACCGATACGATGAGGGGCGGGAGATAAAAAAGATGAAGGCAGAAGTCGCGCGATTGCGAGAGGAGGGCAATCGAGACCGACTGAGGGCGGATGCCCGGTGCCAAGAGTTGGAAGCGGTAAAAATCGCCTTATTGGCGGCCCTGGAGAAAGGACACCAGCCGGACACCTCTCGGGCGGCATCAAGGCCCGTGAATAAAGGTAACGAGTTCCCGCACCTAGAAGTGGGATAGCCTACGGGAAGGAGAAAAACTGCGCATTTGCCCACGCCACTCTTTCCGGAAGCTCTGAGGAATTCCGGGCCGGTTAAGCCCCCATACCGAACGAACTTGGCGTCGGGCGAGCAGGACAGCTCTACCGCGAGGACGCTTCAGACGCTCTCCGCCTCGGTGTCGGACATAAAGGACCGGTTGGAGGCCAGCGAGAAAAGGGCGGTGCGACCGCAGGACAGTGCGCGATTCAACGAACGCACCGGGCCTTTCCCACCCCAGATCAGGGAATCCGGAAGATTTGGTAACCAAAGGTCCCTGAAACTGACGTACTCAGGAGCAAGCTGCCCATACCAACACCTGGACAGTTTTAAGTCACAAACGGGCACAAAGGGCTACTCAGATGCCACGTGCTGCAATGTATTCCAAGAGACGCTCTCGGGGGAGGCATTGGGCTGGTTCTACGAGCTACCATCAAACTCGGTGGAAACATTCGAACAACTGGCTGATAAGTTTGTCGGCCGAATCGTCCTTAAAGCCATGGCGGCCCAAACGTCAACGATCCTTTTCGATTGCATACAGACTGACCGCGAACCGCTGCGTGCTTTCGTTAACCGGTGGCATATCGCCACTGCCGGGGTCAGGAACTTGGATAAAAAGATCGCTGAGATGGCATTCAAGCAAGGGTTGAGGCCCGGGGAACTCTCGTACGCCCTGCGAGTGAAGGAGCCACTGGGGTACGACGAGCTGATGGCCGTGGCCGTCAGGCACGCCCAAGCAGAACATGAGACGTATGGAGATAAGATGCCCAAGTAAAGGTCAGGCGACCTATCACCAATACCCTCCTATGAAAACAAGGCCGGGCGACAGGATCGCAATCGTACACCTACGACCGGTAAGAAGGCCGAAGTATGGGAGGATCGGTGACCCCGCCGGAGCAGCGACAGGAGTTCATCGGAGAGGAGAAGACCACCGCCTTTGCGACCGGCACGGTCTGTGGCAGCAGTACCAGCGGGGCGACAACCACGGGCTCTGGCCATTATGCCAGCAGGAAAACCCGATGACCAAACCCTCCGGACTAACGACCACCGATCCTAGAGAATGGCTGTGGATGGCCGAGTCCGGACAGATGATCCGCAAAGGGACAAGCAGAGTGCCCGAGAGGTAGGAAGCATACGCACCCGAGTCCCCGGGGGGATCAAGGTGCATGGAAGCATAAATATGATACATGGTGGGGACCACATAGATCGACTCACCCGGAGCTCGAAGAAGCGGTGCTTAAGGTCGATCCGGGGAAAGGAAGTATATGCCTTTGGGAGAGGAAGCGGCCAAGCCGCTAAAACCGGATGGAACTCGGTCACGTTCTATGAAGAAGAAGAACCGGAGGATCTGATCCAACCGCACAACAATCCCTTCCTCATTACGGTCCAAATAGACCACTGGATAACCAGCCACATGTTAATCGACATCGGGGCTTCTGTCAATGTGATGTTCCGAGACGCATACAAGGGGCTGCACCGGGGAAAGGTCAAGTTATCCTAGGATAACGAGCCGCTGATAAGCTTCTCCGACGAGGTGGTCCAGCCTTTGGGATCAGATTATCTGCCGCTAATCTTCGGCGAGGGAGACAGGATGAGGAAGGAGCACCTGAAGTTCATCATCGTGGATTGCCTGTCCTCGTACAATGGCATAATCGGTCGGCCGGGGTTACGGAGGCTGAAAACATTCATAGCCGGCCACATGCTGATGTTAAAAATGCCTTCACCCGCCGGCGTCATTACCATACGCGGGGACCAGAAGATCGCTCGCAGATATTATGCGGAGGCCCTGGCCCACGGGAGAAAGCGGACCAAGGTCTTCACGGCTACTCAACAAGCGCTAGTACTGGATCTGAGTATTGACCTCCGTGATGACACCGACTCCGACGACGAGAAGCTAAAACGACCATCGGCTGTGGAAGAAACCGAAGCAATCTCCATTTCGGAGGATCACCAGGAACGAAAAATGGTGATAGGAACGAAGCTCACCCCGGCTGTCAGGCAAGAGCTCATCACCTTTCTCCGAGACAACAGTTCAGTGTTCGCATGGTCCTACGAGGACATGCCGGGCATATCCCCAGAAATAGCCGTCCACCGGCTAAATTCGTAGCCCAAAGTTCCCCCGGTGAGGCAGAAAAGGAGGTCCTTCAGCCTGGCGAAGTATGAGGCGATCAGAGAGGAAGTGCAGAAGCTGAGAGGCATAGGTTTCATCCGAAAAGTCCAGTATCCCCGATGGCTCGCCAACGTGGTTATGGTCCCAAAGAAGGGAACCGACCGGTGGCGCATGTGCGTTGATTTCACCAACCTAAACCGGGGGTGCCCAAAAGATAGCTTCCCCCTCCCCCGAATAGACCAGCTTATAGACTCCACATCCGGTTTTAAATTGCTCAGCTTCATGGATGCCTACTCCGGATACAATCAGATAAGGATGAGCCCGGACGATGAAGAGCACACCTCGTTCACGACTGACCGAGGGACCTACTGCTACAAGAGGACGCCGTACGGTCTAATGAAAGCCGGGGCCACATACCAGCAGATGGTAAACCGCATGTTGGAGCAGGAGATGGGTAAAACGGTGGAAGTATACGTGGATGACATGCTATTCAAAAGCTTGACCGCAGGGGCCCACGTCCGGGACTTGGCAGTAGTCGTCGGTAAGATGCTCAAGTTTGGGATGCGCCTGAACCCGAAGAAGTGCATTTTCGGGATTTCAGAGGGCCTGTTCCTAGGCCACATTATCAGCCAGCGGGGGATAGAAGCTAACCCGCTGAAGGTCCAAGCGATCCTACACATGGAAACACCAGGGGAAAGAAACCAGGTCCAGATGCTGACCGGCTGACTAGCCGCCCTGGCCAGATTTATCTCCCGCCTGACCGATAAGTACGCCCCATTCTTCAAACTGCTCAAGGCACAGCAGTTCAAGAAAATTCACTGGGCAGTGGAGCACGAGGCGGCATTCTAATCCATCAAGACATACCTGTCTACGGTACCTCTCTTATCCAAACCAGTGCCGGGCGAGATGCTATACCTCTACATAGCTGCATCAGGAACGGCCGTCTCTGCGGCTCTCGTCAGGAAGGAGGGAACGCTCGATCTTCCGGTATACTATGTAGGGAAGGGACTTACCGGAGCCGAAAGCCGATACCCTGACATTGAAAAACTGGCTCTGGCCCTGATCGTCAGCGCCAAGAAGCTCCGACACTATTTCTAAGCTCATTCCATCACCTTGTATACCAATCACCCTCTGCGGCAGATCCTGCAAAGACCGGATACGAGCGGCAGGCTTGTACGTTGGGCAGTCGAGTTGGGAGAGTTCGATATAACTTATGCCCCGCGAACGGTGACGTGTTGCCGAAGCGAACATCAAGCAATAATAACCCTACAATCATTAGTAGCATAGAATAAGTAGGGATCGTTCTAAGCTGGGGATTAAGGGTACCTGAAATATGAGATTGTTAAACAAAATACACACACATATATATATACACAAACAATGTCACTTTATTCACATATATACAAACAAGAAACGAAATCATGGGGGATGAATTGTGATCGGCAGCTTTGCTGCCTTCTAACATCTAGGCACGAAAGTAAAATCCTAATTTACTATACACAAGTTTGGTCGACATTCTTCCACAAAGCACTAACACGAAAGCAATCGAAACACAAAACAAACAAGCAAGCAAGACTCACAGCAAGATGTTAACATGTTCTAGACTCAACTTAACTCCAACCCAATTAGCTCCTAACCGGCACTACTAATTGATTAAGACTCCTTATGTATTTTAAGTGACTAACCGCCTAACCTTAAAATTGTACTAGTCATCTTTGAATATTCTAACCGACGTAAACAAACATGACAAGTAATTAAGCACAAAGTCTTTTTCTTTAGTTGGAAACAAGTTAAATAAGCAAGGCGTCACCACTTCTTACTAACAAGCATGTTCATTTAAATTACTCTAGCCCTCGTGAAAACAACACAAATTAAAATAACCCTAAAGATTACTTAACCCATATTATTTTCGGCTAATGAGATTAACAATCTACATATTGCAATTACATAGACTATCAATCTTTAAGCACACGAATTTAAAGAACAAGTCAAGAAATCCCTAAAACCAAGTTAACATGCATTCTTGCCGATTATCCTATTAACTAATTCGTTACATATTTCCCTTAATTTTTAGCATGCAATCCGTATTCTTACATCTAAATACCACTTAAAGATAAAGAAAACAAATTGAACATACAAATCATAAAACCAAATTTCACTCCAAACAATACATAGACATAGAGTTTGAAATCAAGAATTCATGCTAACTTCATAGACAAAGTTTAACATAGCTACAACAAAAATTTCAAAACCAAGAGTAGGGAGTGGATCACACATTAGAAACCTTGGAGACTTCGTCTTGGTGTGGATCCGGCGGATGGTGGTGATCGGATGGAGGCTGTTGCTCGGCAGTGGTACTGTCGGCAGCAAAAGAACCAAGGTTCCGCAAGAACTTTGGGTGTGGTGGAGGTGGTTTTGGCTAAGGTTTTTGTGTAGGACTCTTGGGAAATTTAGGTAGAGCTTTGGCTAGATTTTTGCTTTGGAATGTGACACTTTTCTTCATGGTGCCGGCCTCTATTTATAGGAGAAAAGCTTATGAAGTTTGGGACTTTTTCCTTGTTCAAAACAGGATAGAAATCTTCAATAAATAAGGTTTCCAAATCTGAGTTGGAATAGGCTTTTCTCTCCTTATTGAACAAAGAAACTCTAGATTGGCCGGCTTATGATTCCTTCTTGGACGTTGCAAAGCTCTTTGGAATGATTTGGCACGCTTGCAGCCGCTTGAAGACATTACCGGAAATTCCACTCTGCTCGCGAGTACAGATTTTGCTAGTATCAGGTACTGGCGAGGCTTCTTGGCGGGTCGCGCGAACATGCATGCTGGCATGCGCGGATTGTTGGCGAGCGGATCTTCTAGCAAGCGAAGATGTTGGCGAACGAGGCTGATGGCGAATATAAGCTTCTGGTGAGCAAGGTTGTTGGCGGCTGATCTTCTGGCGAGCAAGATCGTTGGCGGGCGGATATGTGCAAGCTGGCGAGCTAGTGTTGGCGGCTGATCTTCTAGCGAGTATACTGGCGAGGCGAGTTAAGCTGGCGGGTATAGGCTTCTGATTTTCTTCTTCTTCTCAACAGATCAGACCTTTGCGTCTTCAATTTAGCATAACTTCCTCCTCGGAGCTCCGATTGATCTGTATTTTTGACACACAACCTTTTAGCAAGCCAATAATATGCATACCAAATTTCAGAAAATTTGGAAAATGATAGGTCACAAATCTATTCATCTCAAAATCACGAAAAGACATTTTTCACTACTTTCCAGAATTCTTAAACTTAGTCATTTTTCGGATTCTAAAGCATATATTTCCAAAACTCTATCAAAATGACACTAAACTATATTATGACTCTATCTTAGACAAATAAGGTTTAAACAAAGCATAAACGAGGGCGTAAACACATTAATATCGTCGCACATTGTGCTCCTATCAACTACCCCACACTTATCATTTGCTAGTCCGTTAGCAAACTAAATAAAAACTAGACTCTAAACAAACTATTGCCCCTAACAATTTGTCTCAGGCTCGTATGTACACATAGCTTTCAAGTTAATGCATGAGAATGCTAAGTACGAAAATTCCAAGCTTTATGAACATGTAACATCAATAAGAACATATACGAGCAAAAGTAAGCATGTAGACATGTAAAGCTAATTCAATCCTCCTCACTAGGCATACTCTCTTCTTTTCTCTCGAAGAATGGTTCTTCACACATAAGTATATGCAAGTGAAAGATAATGAATTACAAAGAGTGACTTGCATATATCAAAGAAATGAAAGCACTTTGTGAATTTTATGGAAAAACCTCATATGATAACTATATGCACCAATGAACCAAAACCATATGCTTACTCTTGAGATAATCTCCACAAATCAATTTTGACCATCTTAAGAATCATGAAAAAGATCAATAAAGGGGTTGTAATGGGACTAGGCTTAAGAGGTATTCGATATTTGGATAAGGAGGCTCAAAACGTCACCGTGGCCTTTGGCAAAGCTCAAATCTCCTTATGTCTTCTTGCCAAGGGTCAAATTTCATTTTGTTGGACCCATACTTCATTCTTTTTCTTCCCATAACATTACAACAATCCTCAAGACAATAGCCATGCACAAATTTTTTTTTTTTCTTTTCTTTTTCAAGCCATGCCCTACATTTTTCTTTTCTTGCTCTCGGTATCTTTTTCTTTTTCTTTTGGTCCGAGCAAAATTTTTCTCTTTTCTTTTCTAAGGCACGGCGTCTAGTACACTTTACATATAGATTCATGGCTAAGTCTACCCCACACTTGTTCTTCTTCATCACTTCACGCAAAAACGCTTTCAAAAATCAAGCTTTGCCGACACACAAGGTAAAGGCATCACTATACTAGGCTTATGGAAAGTGTTTAAGGGTGATGAAAGAAAAAGGCTCAACGTAGGCTCAAAGGGGTTTATTAAGGTGTCCCACGACGGGCTCCAATAGGGCTCATGCTTTATTTGGCAATGGTGGTAAACCTAAATGATCTTTATTCAATCATATTCAAAATCAAAGTATTTTATGATATAAACGTTTCGAAAATCAACAAGAGGAAGTTCTAGCATACTAGAGTTTATTAAAAGCTATGGCACATGAACTTTGAGGTTTCATGCTTCCTAAGAATTTATTGCATTTTATCTTTTTACCGCTCAAGAAGAAAGCAAATTGGCTCTAAAGCTCACATATGTTATTTAGGAAATAAACTATCTAAAACATGCATGCTTCGTAATCAACAAGTCCTACATACTCCTACCAATGCACATAATTCATGAAACTCACAATTTTAATTGTATGCACAATTATCATCTATGTATGCAAAGAGGAGAAAAACATCATTGATATATTAGGGGCATCCTAAGACTCAAAACAAACAATTTAAACACTCTATTTTGTTGGAACATTTTTCTGAATTTTTCTTTTCTAAACTAAGCACACGAAAACATAAACGGAATACATTATCCCACCCCACACTTAGAAAATTACATTGTCCTCAATGTAAGCACAAATCTATATCAACAAATTTCCTAAGCATGCAATCGACTAACATATACCAACATATCATCAAAAATCAAAGAAAAAGAGAAGGGGTAAGAAATTTCAAACTCTCGGTGATGGCTCCTTCACTTTTCTTTGATCGACTTGGGTTGCCTCCCAAGTAGCGCTTTGTGTTTATAGTCCATAGCCTAGACTTTTCACCGTTGTGATTGCATGTGTTCATCGCGTTCCAAAGTAGTTCAAATCGGCAAGAAGTAGCTCGACGAGAAGATTATGACACGTTGTGTCCGTGTCGGCGTTATTCTGCGTGTTCGGTTGGAGCAGCGTGTCCGGCAGTTTTTCAGACGTGTTAGGCGTATCCGGCAGCTCAGCGGCAGTGCTCTCGGCTTCTAGTATCATCTCGTCAATCCTGCAGGCGCTGGCAGGTCCGGCAGAAAGTGTATTTGCAGCTGGAACAAAGGGCTGCCTCTCGGCAGTGGGTAGTATCATTGATTGGACGTCCGGCTGTGGCGGCAGCAACAAGTTTATCTCGGTGGCTGAGTTGGGGCAGTGAGGTGCGGGATCGGTAGTGAGGCAGTATGGCGCGGCAATGACAGTAGCTACGGCAGCCCCTTGGCTTTGAGGGTCGTGGACATCGGTTTCATCGTTTAGAGGCTCCAATGGCGCGTAGTACGGCTTGAGTCTATGTCCATTCACCTTGAATATGTTTCCCGTAACTTCATTCCGAATCTCTATGGCTCCATGTGGAAATACTTGAAGAACAATGAATAGTCCAATCCAACGAGAGCGCAACTTACTCGGAAAAAGTTTGAGTCGTGAGTGATACAAGAGAACTTTTTGGCCAACTTCAAACTTCTTCCGTCGAAGCACCTTATCATGAGCAACCTTGGTCTTTTGCTTGTAAATTCATGCGGCTTCATAAGCTTCATTCCGTATTTCTTCAAGTTCGTTGAGTTGAAGCTTCCTATGCAGGCCGGCCTCATCAATGTTCATGTTGAAGGCCTTAACCGCCCACCATGCTTTATGCTCAAGTTCTACCGGTAAGTGACATGCTTTTCCATATGTTAACCGAAAAGGTGACATACCTATCAGAGTCTTGTATGCAATCTTATACGCCCACAAAGCATCATCGAGACGATCACTCCAATCCTTCCTTGTAGGTCCAACGGTTTTCTCAAGTATTTACTTGATCTCTCGATTACTTACCTCGGCCATTCCACTTGTTTGGGTGTGATACGGTGTAGATACCTTATGAGTGACTCCATATTTCTTCAATAAGGCTTCAATGGTTCGGTTACAAAAATGGGATCCTCCATCGCTAATCAAGACTCTTGGAACCCCAAAACGTGAAAAGATGTTGATCTTGAGAAACTCGGCTACCACCTTGGCATCGTTGGTGCGTGTAGCCTTTGCTTCGATCCACTTTGACACATAATCAACCGCAAGCAATATGTAGAGAAAACCCTTACTCGAAGGAAACGGTCCCATGAAGTCAATCCCCCAAAGATCATGAATCTCAATGGCATTGATAGAAGTGAGTGGCATTTGATCTCGAGGTCCAATATTCCCCATTCTTTGGCATCGATCACATGACTTACAAAACATGTAAGCATCTTTGAAAATTGTAGGCCAAAAGAATCCACACTCAAGTACCTTTAAAGCGGTCTTCTTTGCTCCAAAATGCCCTCCACACGCCTCACTATGACAAAATGTTAAGATCGGTTTATGCTTGTGCTCGGCAGCACATCTTCTAAGCACTTGATCACCACATTGCTTCCGTAAGTACGGATCATCCCAAAGATAATGACGTGACTGCTTCTTGAGTTTCTCACGTTGATGGCGTGGCAAGGTACAAGGGAATGTCCGAGTGGCAAGAAAGTTGGCAATGTCGGCATACCAAGGCTCATGCACTTCAAGTCGAAAAAGTTGCTCATCCGGAAAGGATTCCAATAGGGGCAGCTGATCCACATCATTGATGAGTCTACTCAAATGATCGGCTACAACATTCTCTACTCCTTTCTTGTCTTTAATCTCAATATTGAACTCTTGAAGCAAAAGAATCCATCGAATGAGCCTTGGCTTAGCATCCTTTTTCGTCATAAGATATCTCAAAGCGGCATGATCACTATACACAATGACTTTGGAATTCAAAAGATATGATCGGAATTTTTCTAAAGCAAAAATTACCGCCAAGAGTTCCTTCTCCGTTGTTGTGTAGTTGAGTTGAGCATCATTAAGGGTTCTTGAAGCATAATAAATGGCACATGGTTTCTTCTCAATTCGTTGTCCAAGTACTGCTCCAAGTGCATAATCACTAGCATCACACATCAACTCAAACGGCTCATCCCAATTTGGGGAAACCAAAACCGGCGCCATACACAACATCTTCTTCAATCGGCTAAAACTTGCCTCACACGCATCCGTCCACTCAAACGTCACCTCCTTTTGTAACAAGTTGCTTAATGGCTTTGCAATTGAAGAGAAGTCTTTGATAAATCTTCGAAAGAACCCCGCATGGCCAAGAAAACTTCTCACATCTCTAACACACCTTGGGCTCGGCAATGCTTGAATGAGCTCCACTTTGGCTTTGTCAACTTCTAAGCCTCTTGCCGAAATAATGTGCCTAAGAACAATGCCTTGCGTGACCATGAAGTGACACTTCTCCCAATTGAGCACTAGATTGGTCTCTACACACCTCTCAAGTATCTTCTCCAAGTTCCCCAAACATGCATCGAAGGTGCCTCCATACACACTAAAGTCATCCATAAACACTTCAATAATGTCTTCAATAAAATCAGAGAAGATAGCATACATACATCTTTGAAACGTGCCGGGTGCGTTGCATAGACCAAATGGCATTCGTCGATAAGCAAACATGCCAAATGGACAAGCAAAAGTGGTCTTCTCTTGATCGTCCGGGTGTATCATGATTTGATTGTAGCCACTATAACCATCAAGAAAGCAATAGAAAGAATGGTCGGCTAACCTCTCTAGCATTTGGTCCATAAATGGCAAAGGCATGTGATCCTTCCTTGTTGTAGCGTTGAGCTTCCTATAGTCGATGCACATCCGATGACCGGTTACAAGTCTTTGTGGTACAAGCTCATTCTTCTCATTCTTGACAACCGTTACACCACTCTTTTTCGGCACTACTTGCACGAGAGATATCCACTTACTGTCCGAAATTGGGTAAATTACCCCACAATCAAGCAACTTGATAATCTCATCTTTCACAACTTTCATCATTGGAGGGTGAAGTCGACGTTAAGCTTCCTTAGTCGGCTTAGCTCCTTCTTCTAACAAGATGCGATGAACACAAGTAGTAGGGCTTATTCCCTTGATGTCCGCTAAGGTCCAACCTATAGCGGTCTTGTACTTCTTAAGCACACTTATCAAATCAAACTCTTGCTTCTCACTAAGCATTGAAGACACAATAACCGGTAGAGTATCTTCTTCTCCAAGATAAACATACTTCAAGTGACTAGGGAGTTCTTTTAATTCTAACTTCGGGCCTTCTTCCACACTTGGTCGAAATTTGGTTGTGGCACTTGGAATTGACAAGAACGAATCAAATACCTTGGCATATGGCCGAGCCTCTAGCTCGGCACAAACTTCCACAAGACTAGGCATTATCATAAAAGGCTCGGCAATGTTGCCAAGCTCGGCAACGTTGCAATGCTCGGTTGAATCCCTTCTCTTTTCTTGCTCGTTTGCGACTCGTTCTCATTTCTCGTCAAATCCAACCCCTTGCTCAATTGCTAATTGCTATGCATCGAGCGAGGTCGACATAACTTGCTCGACCTCCTCCAAAACATCAATGGTACAACAATCCTTCAAATCAACATTGGAGAATTTCATGGCATCAAACACATTAAACTTGATCACCTCAGCATCAAACTCCATAGTTAGGTTGCCCTCGGCCACATCTATCTTCGTGCGTGCCGTCCTCATAAATGGTCGACCAAGTAGCAATTGAGTGCTATTGACCGGCGAATCCTCCATCTCAACCACATAAAAATCGGCAGGGAATATCAATTGGTTAACTTGCACAAGCACATCCTCCACATACCCCTCCGGATACTTACTTGAATGATGACATTGTCCTTCTTGAGAGGCCCTATACTCACTACAAGAAAAAAGGGTTTTGCCGACGAAAAAAAAAAAACGGCCGACGAAACACTTTTTTCGTCGGCTATTCCCAAGAATGGCCGACGAAAATTTTTGTCGTCGGCAAAAATGAAAAATCGGTAAAAATTTTTGTCGTCGGTAAAAATGAAAAATCGTCGGCTATACTCCTATAATGGCCGACGATTTAAAGTTTTCGTCGGCTATAAACTTTTGGAAGAATGGCCGACGAAAATTTTTTATTTCGTCGGCCATAAGTTTTTTTTAAAATAATTATTTTACGAACAATGGCCGACGAAAATTAATTATTTCGTCGGCCATACGTTTTTTAAAAATAATTATTTTACAAACAATTGCCGACGAAAATTAAGCATTTCGTCGGCCATAAGTTTTTAAAAAAATAATTATACGATTATTTTTGACAGAAAACGACAAAAGAATAGCCGACGAATACTAGGTTTGATTTCGTCGGCTATGATTAAAAAAAAAAACAAAAAAAGAGCAGTTTCCATTTTCTATCACTATCGACAAACCATTGCTTCATCCTTCAAATGCAAATGTGTCGTGAAATAAGACATGACCAAAATATTGAAATACGGCTACGGTTGAAAAATGGGAAGATTCCGACAAAATCTGTGTGCCGAATGTTGCGGTTAACTGTTTTTTACTCCCGTTTTCCTATGGGTAGCCTTACGGTCGGTAAATATTTTGTGGAAAATTTTTATACGATTAGTCGCGTCTCATCAATCTGAAACTATTCTCTATTGAAGATCAGGCAAAAAAAGGTCATTTAGATGGGCCAATTTCCGTTTTAAAGCGTTTAGAGGTTTGACTCACCCGGTTGACCGTCCCGATCGAGCCTTTAACGTTGTCAGATGTAGTTGGATTTTTTTTCATACATGTATTTAATCTTAACGGTGATATCTGACGGTTGGAATAGATTTTCCAAACTTTTACATTCAAAATCGGAACATATGTACTAATGTTCCTTAACTTGTTTACTAAGTGCTTAAGTGAATGTATAGTTTCAAATAGTTACTATACGTACACTCTTCAAATGCAAATATGTCGTCAAATAAGATATGACCGAAATAATGAAATACGTCTACGGTTGAAAAATGACAAGATTCCGATAAAATCCGTGTGCCGAAATAATGAAATCAGTCAAAACCCGGTTTACTGTAGATTTGGCGTCCGGCGTCCGAATGACGATTGTGATACCATTCCGGAAAGGGAACGACGCCAGGAATCAAACTCATAGCTTTGCCACGACGTGTGGGCTTTTTCGGGCTTTCGAGTTCGTTTAGGGCCTCAAAACCGCAGTTTAGTATGTTTTCATAGAATAGCCGACGAAACATTCAAATTTCGTCGGCTATTCTCTAAGTATAGCCGACGAAACATTGTATTTCGTCGGCTATTCTCTAAGTATAGCCGACGAAACATTGTATTTCGTCGGCTAAACTCTTGATCCGCGCCTTTTTATTGTCCGCCGTTGGATGGCTCAGATCCAACGGCTGTTGATTTTCCAAAGTATAGCCGACGAAATATATTAATTTCGTCGGCTATTCTCTAAGTATAGCCGACGAAACATTGTATTTCGTCGGCTATTCTCCTTCTAAATCTTTTAAATCTTCCTCCCGCCTTTTTTCTCTCATCCTTCCCCCCCCCCCTCCTCCTCCTCCTCCGGCCTCCTCCTCCTTCCCCTCCTCCGGCCTCCTCTTCCTCCTTCCCCTCCTCCTTCTCCTCCTCCTCCTCCTCCTCCGGCCACCTCCTTCTCCTCCTCCTCCTCCTCCTCCTTCCCCTCCTCCTCCTTCTCCTCCTCCTCCTCCTTCCCCTCCTCCTCCTCCTTCGGCCTCCTCCTCCTCCTCCTTCTCCTCCTCCTCCTCCTTCTCCTCCTCCTCCTCCTTCCCCTCCTCCTCCTCCTTCTCCTCCTCCTCCTCCTCCTCCGGCCTCCTCCTTCTCCTCCTCCTCCTCCTCCGGCCTCCTCCTCCTCCTCCTTCTCCTCCTCCGATCCGGTATTTTTTTTTGCCCAAAATGCAGTTATAGCCGACGAAATTGACATTATTTCGTCGGCTATAACTTTAAAATATTAATATATTCCGACGAAATAGCCGACGAAATAGCCCAATTCGTCGGCTATACTTCAGAACAAATAGCCGACGAAACCAAATTTCGTCGGCCATACTCGAACAAATAGCCGACGAAATCATTTTCGTCGGCCAAGGTTGGAATGGCCGACGAAATTTTTTTTTTCGTCGGCCATTGGTATTACCGACGGCGTATTACCGACGACTTACGGCCGACGAAATTTTCGTCGGCAGAGGGTATAGCCGACGAAAAAATTTTCGTCGGCTATTCGGCCGTATCTGGTAGTGACTCAACGTTTGGTACACATTGAGTGGCATGACATTGATTGATGCTCCCAAGTCTAACATCACATCCTCGAAACGAGTGTTGCCTATCACACAAGGCACATTGAAGCTTCCCGGATCCTTCATCTTTGGTGGCAGCTTCCTTTGAATAACGGCCGATACCGTCTCGCTCATAGTCACCACACGAGTCTCCCTCGTATGCCTTCTAGCCGTGCATAGCTCTTTTAGAAACTTAGCATACTTCCGTACTTGCTTAATGCATTCAAACAAAGGGATGTTGACTTGCACTTTCCGGAAAATCTCCAACACCTCCTCATCGGACTTATCCTTCTTCGACTTAGCAAAGCGAGAAGGGAATGGAATGCTTGAGTTTGGCACCCCTCCCTTGCTTGCTTGGCTCAGCACTAACTCACTCTTCGATGTTGCGGGATCACGCTCAAGCTCATTGCGCAGCCCCTTGCCTTTCATCTCATTGCTGCCGGCCTTCTCTCTCTCGGCAGCATCCTCGCCGGCTGTTTGGTCTCTCTCGGCTGCAGCATTGCCGGCTGCAGCCCTTCCCTTTCCATCATCATGGCTGCCGGCAATTGCAGGTCTGGTAGCCCTCTCGGCATCCTCAACTACATCAAAAGTCACTCGCTTCGTCTTTGGACTTGTTGGAGGCAATAACTCTCTTCCACTTCGAGTTTGAATCACCTTGGCATGCTCGTTCCTCGGATTGGGAATCGTATTGCTTGGCAACTTCCCTTGCTCATTAAATCTTCCCATAAAGTCTACAACTTGGCCCATTTGAGTCTTGAGCTCACCAATGTCCTTTTGTTGATTTTGTTGCCCCGCGAGCAACACTTGAGTCGCACTTGACAAAGATTGGAGCAAAGCATCATAGTTCGGATTGCTTTGTGTGGTGATTGCTCGGCATGGTATTGTAGTTGCCGTGGTTTGGTTGAAACGGTTGCCGAGGGACAAAGGGTGCCCTCGGCGCAAATTGTGCTCCTCCTTCTCTCGGTTGCATAGGTGCCCTAAGCACATTGTCATTGTTCACCCATCGAAAGTTAGGGTGATCATTGAACCTCGGATTGAAGTCCCCAAACCGTTGACCTCCTTGAAAACCAATAGCATTGCACTCCTCTACTCCCTCATTAACTCCAAATTGAGGGCATTGTTCGGTTTTATGCCCCTCGGTGCAAATACCACATACCATGGCATGTTTCTTCATCAAATTACTCACCAAGTCGGTAAGCTTATCAACTTTCTCCTCTAACTTTGAGCTTGAAGACGTCTCATGCACTTTCTCATTCCTTTGCACATTGCCTCGTGCCATGCCAAATTGTTGGTTGTTCAAGGCACGAACTTCCAACAAACTTCTTGCCGCTCTGGCATTCAACTCCAAAAAGCTACCTCCTGCGGCCGAGTCAAGAAACTCTCTCTCCATGACACGCAATCCCTCATAGAAATATTGCAACAAGAGCCCATCGCTAATGCCATGCGATGGGCACAAAGATACTAGGGACTTGAACCTCTTATAGTAGTCGAAGAAAGTCTCATCTCCGGCTTGCTTCACGCTAGTAATTTGCTTCCTCAGATCAGTGATGCGTGAAGCGGGAAAGTACTTGAGCAAGAACTCATCCATCATAGAGTTCCACGAAATGATGCGACCATTAGGCACTTCAAACAACCACTCCTTCGCTTGATCATCCAATGAGAACGGAAAAGCCTTCATTTTGAAGTGTTGCAAATCGGTCCCTCTCGGACACATAGACTCCGTGGTGAAGTTAAACCACTGTAGATGCTTGTTGGGGTCCTCACTTGGCATCCCATAAAACGATTTCAGCTTATGGAGGAATCCACTCCTCAATTCAATCTCTCCCGTCTTGTCAGCTTTCAAGGGAGGATAAGTGATATTCGACGGAGCAACACCAGCTCCAGCAACATGACCATTCTGTGATCGGATTAAAGTCATGTTCTCTTCCTCTTCTTCTTGCTCGGCAAAGGTCTCAAATTCTAGATTTCCAAGATCACACGACGACGAAACAACGGAGGGCGAGCTCGGCTCACTAGCAGAACCTGGCGACAACGATGGTAATCTGGACGGCGATGAAGGTGATGACGGCTAAGTAGGTGACGGCACTGATGAACTGGTTGGTGATGATGGCGGTAATGGCACAAACAGAGAAATGGCGAGTTCTTGGTTTAAACGTTGCAATCGGCCTTGATGATTTCGTGTCCAAATATTAGATTCGGACATGCATTATTCTGAAATTTGCAACATTTAAACAAGTTAGAACATCGTAAAGAAAATAGAAATGCAAGAATATATATCATTACAAGCCACGGCATTGGCAATTACACAACATCTTTCAAACAATGGCACACACATATACACAGTTGGCAAAGCATATCAATATATTCGGCAATAAAGAGCAAGAAATTGAAACGTTCATGTGATCATGTAATCGCTAAGTCTAATTTCTTTTAAAATTTGTTCTAACTCTCGAAGTATGTGGAGCAGAGGAGATAACGGTGCAATGGACTGATACAGCCCCCGGTAGTATCATGCTTTACCCGATATACCTCAAGAGTTTGAACCACACAATTTGTTTTATCTTTTGAAGAAAATAGGTCACATATGTCAAGTTATGTTCTAGCGTCTAAAGTGAGGTTGTGCTTCGGCACAAGCTGTCGACTAGGTCGTGCGGATTTTACGTTTCAAAGGTCATTAAAATCACGGAGGGCGAACCCCCTACAAGAACCAGGCAGGACTCGTTGTTGGACACCACGGAGGGCGAACCCCCTATCGACTCACTCACCGAGAATGAACATCAGTCTGTGGGCCTTGAGATCCAGTTAGACAAACCTGAGAACCATATCTATGATAATAACTTCCCCATACTTTGTAAAACAAACAACGGATCCCTAGCGGTCTACAAGTCACTACCAGAAAAGGGGTTATAGCCGACGATATGGGAAAAAACGGCCGACGAAATAGTACCTCGTCGGCTATAACCCGTTATAGCCGACGAACTACTATTTCGTCGGCCACATCGTCGGCTATAATATTATAGCCGACGACTGCCGACAACTCGTCGGCTATAACTATAGCCGACGAAACGTTTTTAGTTATAGCCGACGAGGATGGTATTCGTCGGCTATAAAAGTTATAGCCGACGAAAAGTTTTTGTTATAGCCGACGAGGGGGGTATTCGTCGGCTATAACTCTTATATCAGATCGACCTTCTGCATCAGGGAGCTCATTCGTCCATGAAATCGTCCAAAACGCTCTGAAATCGTCCAAAACCTCGGCCATAAGCTTGAAAGGTACGTATATTGCTGTGTGTGTTGATTTAGTTGGTTATATGCAGAGGTGTATTAATTTAGAGTTTAATTAGAATAAATGTGTGATTAATTTGATATATATATATATATATATGTGTTGAGATGAGATTATTAATGGGTTGATATATATGTTGTATTGGTTAGATAGAATTGAAGTTTTGTTGAAGATTAGTGATTGATTAATGTTGATTTATAGGTGATTTTAGATGAATTTGATGAAAAAATGTATATATATTAATTAATTTAATTGTAATTAAAAATATATTGTTGGTATATATAAAAAATACATTGTGTTTAATTAATTAGGGAGATTGACGATGTTTTAATTAATTTAGGGATGCATGTGTATATATATATATATATATATATATATATATATATATATATGTGTGTGTGTGTGTAATGATGAATTTTTTAATTAATTAGTACGTACGTAGTACGTGCATATATACATATCTATATATAGCTATATTTATTTCTTGAATTTACAGGATGGACAAGAGTTGGATTACCCTTGGAAGATGGGATCAGGCGTATCATGATGGAGTTAGGAGTTTCCTGGATTTTGTGATGGCTAACTGTGGAGACACTACACTTCATTATTGTCCGTGTAAAAAGTGCAAGTGTGCCACCCCACGTCACCGGTTTTCCATAGAGACAGTGGAGCAACACCTGGCTAGATATGGATTTTGGGTCCTATACACTAATTGGATTTATCACGGTGAACCAGAGTTTGCGGGTCGTCATGATCATGGACAATTTGCCGAGAGAGGGAGTTCCTCCAATGATCCGACAACGAACTGGATCAACGATATGTTTCCTCGTGAGAGCGGTGTCTTTGAGGAAGCACCAGATGTGCAACTCCCACCTCCGGAGATGGAGTGTTTCCCTGATATTGAGCCACTCGAGCCATTACCCCGATCTCCGGTCAACACAAGTGGTATGGAAAAGTACAACAACCTGATCGCATTGCAACAGACTCCGTTGTACCCCGGATGCAGTAAGACTGTCCTTGAATCTGTCATGGGAGTGATGAAGATCAAAACGGAGAACAAAGGCACTGTCAAATCGGTTGATGATTGGCTTCGGCTATGGGGTGGGGCGATGCCCCCCGGACATCGGCTTCCTACCAGTCATCATAAGGTGCGACATATCCTTAAAGATCTCGGCCTTTCCTACATCAAGATTCATGCATGCAGATACGATTGCGTTCTGTTTTACGGGGAAGGACTTGCAGATCTTGAATACTGCCCATTATGCAATACAGAGCGGTATAAGTTCACTCCTAAAGGGAACAAGAAAGCTGTGAAGATACTTCGGTACTTCCCGCTGATTGATAGGCTTGAGCGGTTGTTCATGTGTGCTTTCACGGCCGAAGCTATGAGATGGTGGGCTGAGAGGAATGTGCCTGACGATGACACCCTTAGACATCCCGCCGACGGAGAGGCTTGGAAGAAGAACGTGTTGGAGTTTCCCGAATTTGCATCAGAGGTTCGAAATGTTTGGCTAGGGCTATCATCCGACGGTTTCAACCCTTTTGGCAAGAAAGAGCTTCAGTACAGTGTGTGGCCAGTTATTTTGATTCCGTACAACTTTCCACCGTGGATGTGCATGAAGAAGGAATATAACATGCTCACATTGTTGATTCCAGGCCCAGGTTATCCGGGAAAGTGTCTCGATGTGTATTTGAGACCCGTAATTGAGGAGCTTCGGTACTTGAGTCTGAACGGCCACCTGGTCTACGACCGGTTCAAAAATGAGATGTTCCGGATGCATGCCATGCTTGTTGGCACGATCAGTGACTTTCCTGGGAGGGGTATGTTGTCGGGCAGCGTCACCAGGGGTTACAGGGCTTGTTCAGAGTGCATGACTGTTGATTGCTCCAGTCCTCATTGCAGCAAGATTGTCCAGATGCGTCACCGTCGTTGGCTTCCGCATGACCATCCATTTAGGGACGATGCACAGGCTTTTGATGGGACTGAAGAAAGGGGCTGGGCACCGGAGCAATGGACAGGGGAGGAAATATTGGCAGTGTTGAATGAGTATGACTTTGGTCCGCTTAGCAATCATCCCGATGTGTTGCGCACGATTCCAGAGAGGCCGGATCGGTATAGGTTCTGGTCACACAAGAGCATCTTATGGGAACTTCCTTATTGGGCCAGGTTGGCTACCAGATACTACCTGGATGTCATGCATATAGAGAAGAACGTGGGTGAAGCCGTGGTTGGCACAGTTTTGAATTGGGAGAAGAAAACAAAAGACACCCCCAAGGCACGCGTTGATCTGAGAAATATGGGACTGCGGGACCATTTGTGGTTGAGAGAGGGCAGGAGCAAAATGCCCCAAGCTCCTTACACCGTCACCAGGGACCAGAAACATGAAATCTTTGGATGGCTGAGTAATGTCAGGTAAGTTTTTATTAATTAGGCATGTATTCCCTAAAGAATCCATCTGTTGTTGGACGACTATATATGCATGAAATCTAATTGTTGTTAATGGCTATGCAGGTATCCTTATGGCTATGCGGGTAACATAAGCAAGTGTGTTAACTACCGAGACAACAAGATGTACGGATTGAAGAGTCACGACTGCCATGTACTGCTTCAACGCCTCTTCCCTATTTTCATTCGAGCGTACTTGGAGGATGAAGTGGTTGAGCCGTTGGTGGCGTTGTCAAGATTCTTCCAGAAGTTATGCGCTAGAGAAGTTAGAAAATCAGACCTCATGAGAATGCATGAGGAAATCGTTTTTATCTTGTGCAAGTTCGAGAGGATATTTCCCCCAAACTTCTTTGACATCATGCCTCACCTGATGATCCATCTTCCCCAACAATTGTTGCTTACCGGTCCCGTACACTACACTTGGATGTATCCCATCGAAAGGTACATGTTATTCATAAATTTGATTTATACATGTTTTTAAATAAAAGTTGCATGCTCTTAACACGCACTTGTTAACCTTGCAGACAACTTGGAGACTACAAGAAATATGTGCACAATAAATCTGCGCCTGAGGGGTGTATTGCTGAAGCTTACATTGCGCATGAGTGTGTAACGTACGCCAAGTTGTACTTGGGAGCGATGGAGGACCCCCCACAACATCCAAGTCGAGATGACCCCGAGTTCAACCTATCTATCGTCGCCAACTCTGTTGTACCATACGGAAGCTTCAAGAAAAAGGGTGTGGACAAGTTGCCTGACCATGAGGTAGGGATTGCCCACTGGTGGGTTCTAATAAACTGTCCGGAGGTACAATATTGGAAACGTCACCATCTTCACAGCAAGGAAGTTCGCGGTGATGTCGAGTACCACAACACGACGTTTGCAGACTATTTTCCACAATGGGTAAGTGTATAAATATATATATTAGATGGCTTTCTTTTATAGTTCCCTATTCTTTAATCATAAACACACCGAGTGATTTGAGTTATATTTTTCAGCTGATGCAAGTGGCTGCGAGGGGTGGTCATACAAATTACTCAGACGAATTGAGGCTGTTGTCGATGAAGCCGATATCTTCCACAGTCCGCCCAATGTGTGATGTCAACGGCGTTAAGTATATATGTGAAGCTAGAGACGGGGAACGCAAAACACAGAATTGTGGGGTGATGGTCGATGGTGCAGAGGGGGGCGTGGATTTTTACGGTGTCCTACAGTCAGTTGTTGAACTCATTTATGGGAACCGCATGAAAGTCCACTTGTTCAAGTGTCGATGGTTTGATACTAGGCCGCACCGCACACGGATCGATCAGTACGGCATACTTTCGGTGAATACCGCCACTAGTGTGTATGAAGACGACCCCTTTGTTTTCGCCACAGCGGCCAAAAAGGTCTTTTATCTTGACGATCCTTTGAACAAAGGCACGTGGAAGGTAGTGAACCATGTGTCTCAGCGAGACATATACAGTGCTACCACACTTGGTGTGAGCACAGAGTGTCAAGAAGCGACCGCATACCAAGAGCCTGACGCCGGCGACATTCCAGAATCCTCCACCATCCGCGATAATAATGTGACGCCGGGCAGAGTGGTCCGACTTCCTAGGGGTCAGGTGCCCATGTATGATGTTAATCCGAATCGTCTATATCAGGCCGACGATGACTCAGACGACGAGTACGAGCACCGGTTGCCAGATATTAACTACTATACTACGTCTGACTCAAGTGATGAGGATGATTCTGATTATCATCCTTAGTATACTATTTATGTATGTATTTGTGTACGATGGTGCATGCATGTATGAAAATAATTTTTGTCCTTAATTACCGTTTTTCGAATTTATGGGAAATTGTATTGATTTGTTTGTGCGATATTCAGGAATTTATCAGGTGAAATAGGCAATTTTCAGGCCCTAAATGGCAAATTTTCAGAAAGATCAGCGTTATAGCCGACGAAATGGACCATAATTCGTCGGCTATAATGCCCATACTTTAGCCGACGCCTTGCAATTCGTCGGCTATAATTCCCATACTGTAGCCGACGACTTGCAAGTCGTCGGCTAAAGTATATTGACCGAAACCATACGTAGACCGTTCAAATGCAAAAGTGTCGTGAAATAAGATACGACCGAAATATTGAAATACGACTACGGTTGAAAAATGGGAAGATTCGGACAAAAGCTGTGTGCCGAATGTTGCGGTTAGGTGTTTTTTACTTCCGTTTTCCTATGGGTAGCCTGACGGTCGGTAAATATTTGGAGGAAAATTTTTATACGGTTAGTTGCGTCGCATCGATTTGAAACTATTCTCTGTTGAAGGTCAGGCCAAAAAACGTCATCTAGACGGGCCAATTGCCGTTTTAAAGCGTTTAGAGGTTTGACCAAGCAGTTTGACCGATCCGATCGAGCCTTTAACGTTGTCAGATCTAGTTGTATTTTTTTTCATACATGTATTTAATCTTAACGGTGATATCTGACGGTTGGAATAGATTTTCAAAACTTTTAGATTCGAAATCGGAACATATGCACTAATGTTCCTTAACTTATTTACTAAGTGTTTAAGTGAATGTATAGTTTCAAATAGTTACCATACGTAGACCGTTCAAATGCAAAAGTGTCGTGAAATAAGATACGACCGAAATATTGAAATACGACTACGGTTGAAAAATGGGAAGATTCGGACAAAAGCTGTGTGCCGAATGTTGCGGTTAGGTGTTTTTTACTTCCGTTTTCCTATGGGTAGCCTGACGGTCGGTAAATATTTGGAGGAAAATTTTTATACGGTTAGTTGCGTCGCATCGATTTGAAACTATTCTCTGTTGAAGGTCAGGCCAAAAAACGTCATCTAGACGGGCCAATTGCCGTTTTAAAGCGTTTAGAGGTTTGACCAAGCAGTTTGACCGATCCGATCGAGCCTTTAACGTTGTCAGATCTAGTTGTATTTTTTTTCATACATGTATTTAATCTTAACGGTGATATCTGACGGTTGGAATAGATTTTCAAAACTTTTAGATTCGAAATCGGAACATATGCACTAATGTTCCTTAACTTATTTACTAAGTGTTTAAGTGAATGTATAGTTTCAAATAGTTACCATACGTAGACCGTTCAAATGCAAAAGTGTCGTGAAATAAGATACGACCGAAATATTGAAATACGACTACGGTTGAAAAATGGGAAGATTCGGACAAAATCTGTGTGCCGAATGTTGCGGTTAGGTGTTTTTTACTTCCGTTTTCCTATGGGTAGCCTGACGGTCGGTAAATATTTGGAGGAAAATTTTTATACAGTTAGTTGCGTCGCATCGATTTGAAACTATTCTCTGTTGAAGGTCAGGCCAAAACACGTCATTTAGACGGGCCAATTGCCGTTTTAAAGCACGCAGAGGTTTGACCGAAAGTTTGACCAAAGAATAGCCGACGACATACAGAACTTCGTCGGCTAAAGTGTTGCGATCCGCGCCGTTTCATTGTCCGCCGTTGGATGGGGGAGATCTGACGGCTGCTGAGGTCCTTGACTATAGCCGACGAGATTCATACTATACGCGACGATGTGCATACTATAGGCGACGATATGCACACTTCGTCGGCTATAACCGGCCCGCAAAGCCCAACTTAGGCCCGGCCCGGATTTAGTTAGAGACTATAGCCGACGAAATCGTCGGCTATAGTCATAGCCGACGAATTAAAATGAAATCGTCGGCTATAGTCCCTCGATTTAAACTGAAACAGAGGCGCCTCTCCCCCATTTCTGCAGAAAACCTAAACCCCTAAATCGCCGCCCACCCCTCCCCGAGCCTCCCCGACGCCGTCCGAGCCTCCCCGACGCCGACCAAGCCTCCCCGGCCCTCCCCCACCCCTCCCCACCCCGTCCCCGGCCTTCCCGAGCCCTCCCCGACCCGAACTCGAACCGATCGGCGCCGTCCTTCCCTAGCCGCCGTCGCCGCCGCACCGCACCGCCGTCCTCGTCCCCTAGCCGCACCACCATGTCAGGTAGTCCCCCTCTCCCTCATTTAGGGTTTTTGTTAATTTTGTGGAATTTTGTGATTTTGTGGAATTTAGGTATTTTTGTGAAATTTTATGGTTTTTGTGAAATTATGTGGAATTTAGGGTTGTTGTGCAATTTATGGAATGTTGTGGAATTGTTGTTAATTTTTTGGAATTATGTGGAATTTTGTGAAGGATATATATATATATATATCTTCCGGAATATATATATATATATATATATATATAATTAGGTATATGGAAGTTTGTGGAAATTTTTTTAATGTTGTGAAATTTTTGTTAATTTTGTGGAATTTTTAGGAGGATATATATATATATATATTTCGGAATATATATATATATATATATATAATTAGGTATAAATATATTTAGGTATATATATAATTAGGTATATATACATTTAATGAAGTTTTTTATTTTTGTGTGAAATTTATGGAATTGTGTAGAATTTTGTTTAATTTTGAGGAATTAACAAGAATTTTTAGGTATATATATATACCTTTAGGTATAAATATAGTTATGTATATATATAATTAGGTATATATATATATTTAAAAAAGTTTTTTATTTTTTTGTGAAATTTAAGGAATTTTGTGTTATATTTCGGAATATATATATATATAATTAGGTATAAATATATTTAGGTATATATACATTGAATGAAGTTTTTAATTTTTTTGTGGAATTTTTGTGCAATTTATGGAATTTATATACTAATTGTGCAGGAAACCGTCGCTTTGTAGACCGATGGCTTGGCAGACGGACCGAGAGCGACCCCGACGCTCAGGCAGGATCCAGCCGTGGGGGGAGCGGATCCAGCGGTCGTCGGGGCCTAGGCCGGCCTTTGAGTCGACGAGAGGAGACGTTGATGGGATTGACGCCGAGCGATCCACGTGGGGGCTCCTCGTATGAGTCGACGGGAGCGGGCCCTGACTCGAGTGTCGGAGGAGGACGCAGAGCCACCAGACCCCAGTGCACTTCAGCACTGTTCCAGGATCGGCAGCCGACCCCACCGCGCACCGATCTGGACCCTCCAGAGATGCTCCCTGTCCCCCCACAGCGACAGCGTCTACAGCTACGGGGCCCACCGTCAGGGGGAGCAGGCCCCTCAGGGTCCACGCCCCGTATGTCTCCGCCATCGGGGATGTACATGGTCCAGTTCCTCCCTGCCATCCCTGAGTACGACGCCAGGGGGAGGCAGATTTGGAGGCACGACCGGCCTCACGAGATTCCCTGGGAGGAGGCCTACTTCTACAGTCCTTTCGACTCAGAGGACTGCCGCGGCCTGTGGGCCGTTCGTGAGAGGGACAAGCAGTACAACGACGCAGGTAATTAGTTAGTTTAATTAATTATTTACATTGTTTAATTAATTATTTAATTAGTTAGTTTAAATAATTATTTAACTATGTGTTCATTTTAACAGGCGTCCTCGTCAATAAACCTGCGGGGACGAGACGGACCAGAGGGCCAGCGAACATGTCCACCCTGGAGAGGGAGCTGGCCGGTGGGATCAGAGAGATCCTGCCCGGTCCCGGTGAGGATGGACGCCCGATTGAGCGGAGAGACACCACCACCAAGTACATCAACGCGACGGGCATGCTCGTGCGGGACAGGGTCCCACTGTTGTGGCCCGACTGGGGCTCTGTGCCCGATGAGATCAAGGCGCGAGTGTACAATGCACTGTCGGTGAGTTAAATATGATTTTTATTATAGAAAATAAACAATTATGAATTCAGTCCTTATAACTATATAAAAATATTTTCTAATTAATTTATAATGTTGCAGCAATGGTTTAGAGTCCATCCTACCTTGGACTGGTGGAGAGACGAGCAGCTGAAGAACAGGTTATGTGTTTTGCTTTTTTTTGTATAAATATATTTATTGGCAGTGTACGAATATATATATCTAACAGTTGTGTTCTGTTAATATAGGTACTCCGAGTGGAAGAACGAGCTGTCCACGCACTACAGGACGTACCATGTGGAGCAGCGCTTGGGGCGAGCTGCAACCCCCCACGAGTTCCGGTACAGGGAGTACGAGTGGCTATGGCTGGTAGCCTACTTCGGGAGCGACAGGGTCTCGGTAAGAAAATTTAGCCTGGTAGTATATAACTTTTTAATGTTATTTAATAATTAAATTATGTAGTTACTTAATTCAATTAATTAGTTAGTTAGTTAGTTATTAGTTATTAAATTAAGTCAGTTGGTTAGTTACATAGTTAGTTAGTTCGTTACTAAATTAAATCAAATTAAATTAAATAAAATTAGGTAGTTAGTAAGTTAGTTAGTTACTAAATTAAATTAGTTAGTTAAGTAGTTACTAATTAAATTAGTTAGTTAAGTAGTTACTAATTAAATTAAATTAGTTAGTAACTAAATTAGTTATTAATTTTATTTTGGTTAGTTCCTAATATTTTAATTTAGTTACTAATTTATATTTGCGTTTATATGTTTGTTGTTATAATACAGAAAATCTCGCGGACGAACAGCGACAACCGCAGGAGGAACGAGCACCCCCACCACGGCGGCGCCCGCTCCTGGAGGCAGTGGGCAGAGATGGCGAGGAGGGACCGACCGCTGAGGCCGTTGTCGTGGATTCATGCGCAGATATATCCGGGGCGTCCCGACCAAGTGGTAAGTATTCGTCCATCTTAAATAAAAGTGTTTCATGAAATTAATTTATATATATAATTTTTAATTCGTTTATTATATTTTCTTGTCAATTAGGCGGAAATAGATGCGGAGACCGACGCGATCACCTTCGGGATCGCGCGAGACACTCTGGGAGACGGGGCGTCCGACGAGGCGATCGCGGAGTTTGCCTCCACGATCGACACCCTTGAGCCGCGCTTGGCCTCTCAGATCATGCACGCGGCGGTAGGGACGGGGAACAACTACTTCTACCAGAGAGGCCTAGGCGCGGCGGGAGATGGGGTTCTCAAGTTCACGCCGGCCAATCCCAGCACGCAGCGTGCGGCTTCGACGAGAGGAGACTTGCAGACGCAGCTGCAGAGGACTCAGGCGGAGTTGGCGAGGGCGGTGGAGGCGCTCCAGCAGGCGGAGTTGGCGAGGGCTGCGGAGGCTTCGGCGCAGCAGGCCAGAGACGCATCTGTGGCGGAGATGTACCGATGGATGCAGCAGTCTTGGGAGGCCCAGCAGGCTGGACTCCAGCCCCCGCCTCCGCCACAGATGCCCCAGTTCGTCGTCCCCACTCCCCCCCCGCATCGGAGTACGCCAGCCGATCAGGACAGCCATAGCCACCGGAACTCGAACGATCCGGTCGACGACGCTACGCGTTTAGGGCGTGATGATGAGTAGATATATATAGTGGGTTAATTTGTACAGTATGTAGGATATTAGGGATGGATTGATGTGGATATTTGTTGGATATTTGGATGTTTGTTTGTGCATTTTCTGCAGCCCCCGAAGACGAAGAGAAATTGGGCCCGAGTAAAATTTTTTAATTTTTTTAAATATTTAGGGGTTATAGCCGACGATATTGGCATTATTTCGTCGGCTATAACAGTTATAGCCGACGATTTTTACCAAATTTCGTCGGCTATAACCGTTATAGCCGACGAACATGACATATGTCGTCGGCTATACCCTCCCGGCTTCCGGCAAAAAAAAGCCGTTTCTGGTACCGGCGATTGTTATGGCCGACGATAGTGTCGTCGGCTATATTGGACGTATAGCCGACGATAGTGTCGTCGGCTATACTTCGGGTTAGGGGCAGTTACGTAATTTTTAAAGCCGACGATCTTCTCGTCGGCAATGTTCGAAGTATAGCCGACGACGCTTTTTTCGTCGGCTATACCTGGTGTTTCATAAGCCGACGACTTACCCCGTGTGTCGTCGGCTATACTATAGCCGACGGAGCATTCCCGACGAGACTATAGCCGACGAAGTATCGTCGGCTATGACTATAGCCGACGAATTAATGGAAACGGCCGACGAGATGGCGTCGTCGGCTATGACGCCTTTTCTGGTAGTGAGTGTTGATCAAAACCGCCCTCAACCTCATAAAAAAAATACCAAGTTAGCGTCTTTTTGCGTGTGGCGGGGGGGGGGAAGTATCCCACGTTTCCCAGTCTACACAAAAACATACCTAACATGGCACCATTCGTATGAAGGGTTTAGGTTAAGATCAACAAAAGTGGCTTCACCTACATGTTACACTTTAGAAACTACAATAAACTCAAACATATACAACACTATTAACTTCCCAGAAATTAAACTAAGTAATTACAAACATACATCAATATACATCATGCAACTTTCAAAATTTAAACTCTACATGCCGAATCATATTTCTACTTTACAAAATCCCAAAAGAAAACTAAAAATTACAACTTTACAACTTTACAACAAAAATTTCTAGCAACATATATACACAACAATAACACAAATCAAGCTTTTATAATCCCCGGCAACGGCGCCAAAAATTGATGTGTCGCCAAAGCGAGCATCAAGCAATAATAACCCTACAATCGTTAGTAGTATAGAATAAGTAGGGATCGTTCTAAGCCGGGGATTAAGGGTACCTGAAATATGAGAATGTTAAACAAAACACACACACACACACACACACACATATATATATATATATATATATATATATATATATACACACAAACAATGTCACTTTATTCACATATATACAAACAAGAAACGAAATCATGGGGGATGAATTGTGATCGGCAGCTTTGCTGCCTTCTAACATCTAGGCACGAAAGTAAAATCCTAATTTACTATATACAAGTTTGGTCGACATTCTTCCACAAAGCACTAACACGAAAGCAATCGAAACACAAAACAAACAAGCAAGCAAGACTCACAGCAAGATGTTAACATGTTCTAGACTCAACTTAACTCCAACCCAACTAGCTCCTAACCGGCACTACTAATTGATTAAGACTCCTTATGTATTTTAAGTGACTAACCGCCTAACCTTAAAATTGTACTAGTCATCTTTGAATATTCTAACAGACGTAAACAAACATGACAAGTAATTAAGCACAAAGTCTTTTTCTTTAGTTGGAAACAAGTTAAATAAGCAAGGCGTCACCACTTCTTACTAACAAGCATGTTCATTTAAATTACTCTAGCCCTCGTGAAAACAACACAAATTAAAATAACCCTAAAGATTACTTAACCCATATTATTTTCGACTAATGAGATTAACAATCTACATATTGCAATTACATAGACTACCAATCTTTAAGCACACGAATTTCAAGAATAAGTCAAGAAAACCCTAAAACCAAGTTAACATGCATTCTTGCCGATTATCCTATTAACTAATTCGTTACATATTTCCCTTACTTTTTAGCATGCAATCCGTATTCTTACATCAAAATACCACTTAAAGATAAAGAAAACAAATTAAACATACAAATCATAAAACCAAATTTTACTCCAAACAATACATAGACATAGAGTTTGAAACCAAGAATTCATGCTAACTTCATAGACAAAGTTTAACATAGCTACAACAAAAATTACAAAACCAAGAGTAGGGAGTGGATCACACATTAGAAACCTTGGAGACTTCGTCTTGGTGTGGATCCGGCGGATGGTGGTGATCGGATGGAGGCTGCTGCTCGGCAGTGGTAGTGTCGGCAGCAAAAGAACCAAGGTTCCGCAAGAACTTTGGGTGTGGTGGAGGTGGTTTTGGCTAAGGTTTTTGTGTAGGACTCTTGGGAAATTTAGGTAGAGCTTTGGCTAGATTTTTGCTTTGGAATGTGACACTTTTCTTCATGGTGCCGGCCTCTATTTATAGGAGAAAGGCTTATGAAGTTTGGGACTTTTTCCTTGTTCAAAACAGGATAGAAATCTTCAATAAATAAGATTTCCAAATCCGAGTTGGAATAGGCTTTTCTCTCCTTATTGAACAAAGAAACTCTAGATTGGCCAGCTTATGATTCCTTCTTGGACGTTGCAAAGCTCTTTGGAATGATTTGGCACGCTTGCAGCCGCTTGAAGACATTACCAGAAATTCCACTCTGCTCGCGAGTACAGATTTTGCTAGTATCGAGTACTGGCGAGGCTTCTTGGCGGGTTGCGCGAACATGCATGCTGGCATGCGCGGATGGTTGGCGAGCGGATCTTCTAGCAAGCGAAGATGTTGGCGAACGAGTCTGATGGCGAATATAAGCTTCTGGCGAGCAAGGTTGTTGGCGGCTGATCTTCTGGCGAGCAAGATCGTTGGCGGGCGGATATGTGCAAGCTGGCGAGCTAGTGTTGGCGGCTGATCTTCTGGCGAGGCGAGTTAAGCTAGCGGGTATAGGCTTCTGATTTTCTTCTTCTTCTCAATAGATCAGACCTTTGCGTCTTCAATTTAGCATAACTTCCTCCTCGGAGCTCCGATTGATCTGTATTTTTGACACACAACCCCTTAGCATGCCAATAATATGCATACCAAATTTCAGCAAATTTGGAAAATGATAAGTCACAAATCTATTCATCTCAAAATCACGAAAAGACATATTTTTCACTATTTTCCAGAATTCTTAAACTTAGTCATTTTTCGGATTCTAAAGCATATATTTCGAAAACTCTACCAAAATGACAGTAAACTATATTATGACTCTATCTTAGACAAATAAGGTTTAAACAAAGCATAAAGGAGGGCGTAAACACATTAATATCGTCGCACATTGTGCTCCTATCAAACGGCCATCAAGGGCCAAGCCGCTGCGGATTTCATATGCGAACTCACCCCGATGGCAGTAGAAGCGTATTTCGGCCGGTCCGAGGGCACCGAAACAGTTCAAGCCATAAAGGTCGAACCAGGCCTCCCCAGCGGTTGGAAGCTTTATGTGGACGGCTCTGTAACGAGTAAGCGGAGTGGAGCCGGCGTCATGCTAACCTCACCCGATGGCCAGTCATACGAGTAACCAGGCCTCATACTCATCTAGTACACGGCCTCCATGGGGACCCGGATGTTGTTCGCCTCAGTGGCGCACCCGCAAACCAACGGCCAGGTTGAAGCGGTCAACAAGATTATCAAAAGTCTCCTCAAGAAGAAGCTGGATGACAAAAAAGGATGTTGGGCTGAGGAACTCCCCGCGGTTCTATGGGCCATCCGGACGATAGCAACCCAAGCAACAGGGGAGACCCCGTTCTGCATGGCATTCGGGAGCGAGGCGGTACTCCCCGTAGAGACCGGCATGCCCAGCGGCATGGTCGAGAATTACGACGCTGAAACAAACGCCGAAGGCATACGGCTCAACCTGGATCTCATTGAGGAGCGGCGTGACCAAGCGCATATGCGAAACCAATCATACAAGCAACAGGTCGCTCGATACTATGACAGAAAGGTCCGGGAAAGGAAGTTGCAAGTGGGGGATTGGGTGATGAAGAAAGTTCAGAAAAAGCCGCTGGCCTTGGAGCCAACGTGGGAAGGGCCCTACCAAATCACCGCAGCCGCAGGTCCGGCGACATTCCACATCATAGACACCAAAGGCATCTACTCCACCCGCCCATGGAATATCCAGCATCTACCGTTTTATCCTAAGTAAGATTGCTGCCTTAAATTTGGACAGTACTGTATTTAGTACCAACATTGCAATACAGATAGTCACTGCCTCTAGAATGAACTACAACTGGTTACAAAGTAGATACATCTGCAAAGTATATATAAAAAAAAAAAAAAAAAAACCCCCGCTAATCAGCGCCACCGGAGCCTCTAATCCCTGACCCACCAACCTTGAGAGACTGCTCTTGCTCAAACTTCTCGGCCAAGGCTACCTCAGCCTCCATCCGCTCGGCATCAAGCCACCCTTTCTACCTCCACTCCAGATACGCATCATTTATACCCTTCGCACGGGCGGTCTCCAGCATCTCAGCAAGTTCCACCGACTCCCGAAAATCGTCAATAGCTTTATCGGCGGCTTCGGCAAGTTGGGACTCTACGAGCTTCTCCCCTCCCTTGAGGACTGCTGTTACTTGGGTCTGCCGCTCCAAATTCTTCGCCTCCAATTCCATAATCCGCTCTTCCCGAGCGACCGCCAGTCGACCGACCTCCGCAAGCTTAGCCTCCGCCAATGACAGCTGCATGGTGAGGTCCTCCACTTGCCCCTCCAGAACCAGAGCCCCCTCACTAGGTTCAGCGGCATAAAGGCTATGAACCAGCTGGTACAAGTACACGAAAAAAGAACATCAGCTCGTAGCACAAAGAGACAGAGGGAGCGCAGAAGAACCTTAGTGCCACACAGGTACGCGATCAGACTTACCCGAAGACCCAATTCCACAGCTTTCTTCCTGCTCTCGCCCGGCCGCACATCTCCGGGGGCCTCCCGATCAAGTCCCAAGGCCTCGATGGTAGATGCCACGAACCTACCAAAACCACCATCACCAGAGCCGCGATCGGCTTTCGGCTCAGCGGTTTCCCTACTCCTTTGGCCACCGGTTCCCTCCGCCAGAACTAAGACTGACCCCCACCGGCCGAGCTTGACGCCCCAGTATCAAACGTCCTCGCCCTCTTGGCCGGAGCCTCGCCAAGACCGCTTCGGCGGTACCAAGTCATCTCCGCTGCCTCTCTCTCCTGCGGGGCTCGTATCCCCACCGGCCGCGCTAGAGGTTCCTGACCTGGTGAGCCCACCGGTCCTACATCTCCAATAACAAGTGGGACATTCTCCTCACCGCCCGGCCGCCAACCGTAGTGGGAATCCGAAAACATGAGCGGCACAGGATTACTATGCACCGTGCTCTCTAAGGTGTCCAGATCTACAACGGTTTTCGAGGCCATCTCCCCCATCTCCATCAACCTCCGGGCCACAAGTTCGTCATCCGCCTCGACAGTCTCCTCGCTCCGAACAACGAGCCGGGGGGCATTAGCTGCAAATCAATAAACCGAGCGGTTAGAATAAAATACGACCGCACAAAACAACAGTGCAAGACACTTTACCAGGTTTCTTTCCATCTCGCATATCTCTAGCACATTCCATCAGATGAAATTGTAAGAGCTCCGACCCAGGCTGTCCCAGCAAACAAAAAGCCGGGCTATACGTTGCCTCTCCAAGTCGACCAACCGGTACGACTGATCCCTGATAACTTGATAAGCCCCGGGCACCCGAAAGCTCCTCGAATTACGCTGCCACCTACCCCCGGCCATCACAATCGATCTCCGCCATACATTCGAAACCGACGACGGCAGGTGAGTGATGGGAGGACCGAAGTCCCGTGCGGCAAAATTGACACAGCCGGAGGCCTGAGCCTTTTTGCAGTAGAGAATCTTATACAGCGCCCGGAACTCGTTTATCGTGGGCCAGTCCATGTTGCTAAGACTGAATAGGCACCCGAGACCAAGCAACTGTCTCCATTGGTTGCTAGGAAGCTGGGCGGGGGAGACATTTATCAGGCTCAGCACGTACTGGACAAACTTCGGCAGCGGCAGAGATAGCCCGTGCCGAAATTGATCCTCAAAAACGACAACCCAACCCTCCTCCAGGTTGCAGGCCAGTTCCCCAGGATGCAGGCCCCGGAGCTTAACGGAGAAGTCAATGCCCCACTTCGCCCGAAAATCCCTTATCTCGCCAGCAGTCATGCTTCTGGTCGGCTCGTCACAAAAAATTACCATGTCGCCATCCAACAGCTGGTGCCTCACGGACCCTCCCGTCGACGCACGGCCGGCACCGACAGGATTGGCTGACCTCCCAGGTTCCATAAAGCCTAAGAACAGAATTCACCCTACGCCCAGTTAGTTGTGTAGCAAGATAACAACACAGACAGACGACAGACGAGGAGCCGAGCTTCAACAAAATATAGCAGGAAGAGAGGAGGGGGGTGGGTGCGAAGCATCTTATAGGCGGCAAAACTACACCTTGTTGATAATTAGGGCAATCAAAAAGGAGAGGCAACCCCAGCCGCAGATTCCCTCTATCTCAGACCGCTCCCTACTGACACGTGTCCCAGCATCGATTAAGTTCCCACGCCATCATAACTGATGGGACGGATGGGCTCTCTCCTTCATTGCATGTCAGCCACCTGTCCCGCCTACAAGCGGCAGTTAGGGGAGGTAGGAGCGAGAACCGAGGCGTCCAGCCCCCCTACTTCCCCAAGAGTCAACCTCAAATCAAGGAAAGGCACACCACCGGTTATGTAGTATTCAACCGGCTCCATGGCATTCCACCGGTTTAGTCACTCTCCTTCGCCCTTGCGGGCAAGGACAAGCCAGCAACAACTCAAGGTTTCAAAAACATGGGCTTTATAAACCCGGGAGAGTTTACATCTAACACATGCAAACTCTTCCAACAGGCTAAAAACCCTGCATCACACTGAACTGTGATAAATTTGGGGATCCATGGCGAGACTTGTTATCTCCACACCACCCCACCGGGCAGATTGTTTCTCTAACACAGAACAAGTCTCCCCGCAAGCTAGAAACTATGCACATTACCTCACGCTTATTCCAACACAAGCTGAGAAGAACTAGCAGGTATTAACCGGTGCTTCAACATGGCCGCAACACCCCACCGGGGTACCTGTTGGCTTATTCCACGCTCCAACAGGCCTCCCCGCAGGCTCGCAACCCTGTACATTACCCCACGCTTGTTCCAGCACAAGCTAGGCCGAACCACCGGGCTACTCCCCGGCCTGCCTCACCGTTGGCAGCAATTTTACCCTGGGAACTTGGGGGACTCGTCCTGATAAGGCAGTCCACCGGTCGAGTCCTCACATCATCATCATGCCTCGTCCGCACTTCAACGCCACATCATCATCCCATGCACTCGTCCGGGTTTCACCCCGTTCCATACTCATGGCACAACAACACTTGAGCACAATACTATCGGTATTGCAAACATACTCATAACTGTCGCACATCATCATTAATAGGTACTCACATTACCACGCCCGGTCACGCCCAATCTTCAATGCGGACTTCGGGGACTGGGCACCGTTGGGTCGGTAACCCTGCGGGTCTGCGGGACTGGAGCGAGACATATTAAGTCCCCATTCAAGATTGCACTTGACCGGGAACTTGGGGGACTTGTTGACAGTAGCCACAGAGGGGCTACATAGGCCTATAGACCCGCAACCAGCACGTCCGGTGCCGGACTGAGGCCCGGAGCAGGATCACCAGCACCCGGACCCGAGGCCCAGCAGTCTACCTTGCGACCAGGGGCCCGGAAACCGGGGACGCCAGCCTGCCGAACAGGCCACCAGAGCTGTCCTTTTGTGTACGAACAGAAGGAAACCAGTCTCACATCGAAGAGTAAGACCAGACCTCACGCCCGACCACCTATATAAGGGCCTCAACTACCCTCTTTAATAGGTAACTGATCTCTCCAACTGCTTATCATACGTGCTTAAGTTATCTATTCATCCCAACTGTACTAACTTAGGCATCGGAGAGGAGAAGACCGGCCCGCCCGGTATTCCCCTTAGCTAGCAGGTTCGCAGGAGGAGATCACATCTAGATTCACCAGTCTCTACCAGGCCTACGGGTTTGTGCAGAAACACTATGACAGTTAGTAGTTACAGTGATAGTTACTAGTTACTTTGATAGTTACTTACAAGACTTTGCAGTTGATGTTCTTCTCCTCCTTGTTTTTTTTTATCACAGCAAGCTTCTTTGCATCTTTATCATCTTCATTTTCATCAATTTCATAATCAGATTCACTACCACTACTAGATGTATCATCTTCAGTTTCAATACCATCATCACGATCATCCTCTTGTTGCCGTTTTCTTTTCTTAGTTGTAGCTCTTGTTTCTTCTCTTATCTGCACATTTGATAAGCAGTTACTATGACATTTTTTTTCAATTATAACACAGTTTCTAAGATATTTACTAAAAAGAAAAACAGTTACTATTACAGTTACTTACTAATTGTCGTGCTTGCTTTCCTTTTCTTACATGAGTAACATCTTTATCTTCGTCGCTTTCAACAGCTTGTTCTCTTTTTATTTTTCCAGCTGCCACTACTTTATCTTCTACCTTTTCTGTTTTCTTCTTATGTGCTCCCATCAATTCATAGTTAGATGATTTATACACTAACATTTGCATTATCAACTGCTTAATAGTTAAGCTAACAGTTACAGAAAAAATAAAATTTCAGTTACAAAGATAGATAGTTACCTTGTGTTGTTTTAGCTTTTCAGTCTCTTTTTCTTTATGGTAATCATTCATTTTCTTTGAACGTATCTCGTGTTGTACATCATTTTCGTTTCTATTGACCTCTTTTTCTTGACTGTTTCTCACTTTTGGTGCCATTTTCTGCATATGTGAGGGAAAAAAGTTATCAAACAGTTTCATAGTTACTAGAATAGTTACTGTTATAATTCCATCAGATAACACTGTTTCACACACACACACACACACACAAACACTCAGAATTTTTTGCGCTCAAGCAAAATTTAAAATAAGAGTAGTTACATAATAGTTACTTTGATAGTTCCAACCATTTTATTCTTGAACAAAATGTTCTATAACATCTATTAACACTGTATATATGTATTAAACCTAAAATCATCATCCAAGGTATCCTCTAATCAACTCAGTGTAAACATCTCAGATTTCTGATCTCCTTCTTCATATTTCTCATCTCAGATTTCAAGGACATTTTTAAATATCGGGTACAATATCACCAAATCGATTCTCTATTTGCTCAATTTTGATTTCAAACTTCATAAATTCATATCTCATCGATTTTGTTTTAAAACTGGACAAAAAAGTATGTGAAAAGTTTTCTATGTTTGTTACCTGTAACTGAATCGGATCTCCCGTACGGCGAGGTGGAGAAGCAACAGTGGAGAAGCGACGCAACGGTGGAGAAGCGACGCAACAGTGAAGAAGCAGCTCGGTGGAGAAGCAGCAGTGACGGTGAAAATTGATTCGGAGAGAAGGAGACGATGTTGATTCGGAGAGAGTTTTAGGCAGAGAAGGAGAGAAGGAATCGAAGAGAGTTTTAGGCAGAGATGTAATAGAGTGGAGTGAGGAAGTTGAGTGAGAGGGAATAGTACTGTAGTAGTGGTGTTATAACCTTCCAACGACATAGTCTACCAACTCCGTTATATCTAATGGATCAGTTCTAATTCCGTTACAGTGAGTTTTCGTAATTATGTGATGTTTTATGGTTATTTGTTGATGTTTTATGGTTATTTGTTAAACGGTGTCCTTTTTTATAAACATGCCAAAGTTCAGGTATTTTTTCTAATTTTGAGCATTCAAAAGTCCTAAATTATAAAAACACCAAAAATCTATGAAAATATAAAAATTCACTATATATTAATTATATTAAATAATAAGATAGTTCATGATTTTTTTTAATCCAAAATTTGCACCCTCCCATCGCTCCCGATTTTTTAGAGCGTTTCACACTGAAACCTAGGTTTGGGTACTTTGGGGTGTGTGTAACATCCCGACCCTTAGTATAATTAAATTATCTATAGTAGCACTTATTACCGCGAATATTTTTCGTGTTACCAATTAAAGAGGTAGGAATTAATTTTTTTTGTAGGATAAATAATTTGGAAAATTTTCTTCGAGGTTGTCGTTACGAACTCATCGGTATATTATTCATTGTAATTGGAGTTAGAACGCAAAAGTTGTGACGTAAATACGATAGTTTCCATTTTAATTGCGGGTAAAAAGAAAATGGTAAGGGTAACTTGGTAAAAAGTCGGAAATCAGAAAAATTTCAACCCCTTTCTCTCTCCCCGACCCCGAGCCTCTTCTTCTCCCTTCGGATTTTTCGACACCGCGCCGCCGTCGAGCCACCAATGGTCGTGTTCTTGGTATCTAGACGAAGCATTCTTCATCCTCTACAAGTCTAGGTAGGTATCTCATCCTCTCTCGACGTCGATTGAAAGGAATCAATCGAATTAAGCCGATTACTGTTCATTTACTTTTTTCGTCAATTCCCTCTTATCAGGCTGGTGTTGATCGAGCTCTTGGTATTGGATTGAAGCTTATGTCGTCATGAATTTTCAGTAGGTAAGGAGAAATCAAAGAATTTAATTTCTAGGGTTCTTGATGAATAGTGGCGAATTAGGGGTTTTTGTAAATTGACCCCTTTAGGATTGAAATTGGTGATTGTTGCAGAAGGGAAAGCTGTTTGAAATGTTGAGACAAACCTTTTGTTAAAATTTGGTGATTTATTGTGGCTGCCAGCGGTGCTGCCGTCGTGGGTGGTTTTTGAGGTCGAATTTGGGATAGTTATGAGGAATGGTGTATTTTGGCATGTATTTTGGAATTTTTAGAGGAGTTTAGCAATGGATGAGCTAATTGTTTAAATTTAGAACAAATGATTTTGTGGAGGATTAAAGGCTTAATGTTGGTGTTATTCTTGAAGTAAGAGAAGGATAAATGAGAACTTAAGGTCTAGGGACTTGTTGACAGTAGCCACAGAGGGGCTACAGCAGGCCCACAGACCCGCAGCTAGTGTACCTGGGCCCGGCCCGAGGCCCGGGACAGGACCATCAGCACCCGGCCTCGGGGTCCAGCAGTCTATCCTGCTACCAGGGACCCAGGGACCGAGATTGATGCATGAACAATAGACAATCAATTGAATTCATGTGTTGGAATTTTAAGAGTCATTAAGCTTTGGTATTCTACCTTAATTAAGTCAGTTTTTGGGAGAAGTATAGAGTCTTTTGGAGTTCCTATGTATTAATGTTGTGTTCCTATAAATGTGTTATGTACTAGAGGCCAATGGGCAGACTTGAATATATGAATTTTCCCCAATACTTACTGTATTGATCTCTTTTTGGTGAGTGATTCCCAAAATCCTATCTTTTGGTTGAGTGATTCCCAAAAACCCCTATCTTCTGGTTGAGTGATTCCCAGGTCAAACCCCATCTCATAAACTCTTTATATTTATCCTACATCAGACCCAGGGACCGAGAGCGCCTGCCTGCCAAAGAGGTCACCAGAGCTGCCCTTTGAAGGGAACCAGTCCCACATCGAAGGGTAAGGCCAAACCTCACGACCGGCCACCTATATAAGGGCCCCAACTACCCTCATTAATAGGTAACTGATCTCTCTCACCGCTTACATACGTGCTCAAGTTATATCTATTCCAACTATACTAACTTAGGCATCGGAAAGGAGAAGACCGGCCCGCCCGGTATTCCCCTTAGTAAGCAGGTTTGTAGGAGATCACACGAGGATTCATCTGTATCTACCAGGCCCCAGGGTTTGTGCAGAAACAATTGGCGCCTTCTGTGGGAAGTTTGGGCAAGAAACCACGTAGGCACTACCCATGGCTGAGAGTTCGGAAGCAAGACAAGAGAGAGGCACCACCGAGGAGGGGCGTGTTGCATTAGTGGGAGCCGCTCGATGACCAGGGCGGTCAGGAAGGAGGGAGCTGTGGGAGGCCGTCCGGCATGCCGGGACCGGGACACCACGACAACTCGCGCGGGAAAGGCCCGGCAGAGGAAGACAGACTAGTGCACCGGGGCTTCTCCTTGACGTTCTCGGATGATCCGAGCGACCGATCGGAGAGCCCGCACTGTAACAGCGACCGGGACACCACCTACAGCCCCGACCAGAGTAGTATGGCGGGGGAGATACGGGCAATGGCCAAAGAGGTCAGCCGTTTGCGTGAGGAGGGTGACAGGGACAGAGCCAAGTCCAACGCCCGGTACGAAGAGATGAAGGCGGTGAACGCTGCCCTGGTAGCCGCCTTAGAGAGAGGACAACAGCGCAGCGACGCTATGGACAGGGCGCAAGCGACACCCCCGCCAGTCCGAACTCAGCAGTTTGAGGCAGGGCAGTCATCGGGCGGTCGGCCCTGTGATGCCGAGCGAGCAAGGTCACCTGCCGGCGCAGGTCCGCCGAAGAGCACGCCAACACCCCGCCCGCTCCACACTTCGTTTGAGGAAGAAGTCGTGACCCCGACTGCACGGGCATTGCAGATGTTAGCCGACACTGTGTCGGACTTGAAGGCCCAAATGGAGGCCAACGAGAGGAGAGCGGCACGACCGATGGAGGGCGCGTGGTTCAGTGAGCGTATGGGCCCTTTCTCGCACCGGGTCATGGAGTCGGGAAGGTCTGGTAACCAGAAGTCCCTCAAGCTCACCTATTCAGGATCCGGCTGCCCGTACCAGCACCTGGACAGTTTCCGGTCCCAGCCCTGCGCCAAGGGTTACTCTGATGCAGTATGCTGCAACATCTTCCAGGAAACTCTGTCTGGAGAGGCGCTTAGCTGGTTCTATGAGCTTCCGGCGAACTCGATCGAGGCTTTCAAACAGTTAGCCGACCGGTTTGTAGGCCGCTTCATCCTCCGGGTCGAGGGAGCCCGGACGTCGACCATCCTCTTCAACTGTATGCAAGCGCCCGGAGAGGAACTGAGGACCTTTGTCAACCGTTGGCAGACGGCAACGGCCGGGGTTCGGAACCTAGACAAGGGCATCGCCGAGATGGCGTTTAAGCAGGGGCTCCGGCCAGGAAAGTTTTCCTAAGCCGTCTGGGTAGAACTCCCGCAGGGGTATGATGAGTTGATGGCAATGACCATCCGGCATGCTCAGGCCGATCACGAGACATATGGGCACCACCTGCTGAAGAGGAAGCGGGATGAGCAGCAGGAAGACCATTCCCGGGAAGAGAACCCCCCGCCCAGTCAAGAGGACAAGACCAGTCAGCGGACCGAGAACCGCGTCGCTCGACCGAACCGGCATAACAACAGAAACTGGGCGCAAAGGCAGCAGAGGCCTTATCCTGATAAGCCCCAAGGCGAGCACAAGCTGGCGTCTTACAGCCAAAAACGCCCCCTGGCAATCATGCCAGCACCACCGGCCGGTCAAGAAGTCTTCACTACTCTCACCTCTTCGTATGAGGATATTTTGCTTGAGAACGGGAACGCCATTCCCCCACCGCCCAAGAGAAAGTACCCGAAGGGGAAACTTACCACAGCACAAACGGGCAAGTACTGCTCCTATCATGATGAAGCTACTCATCGAACGAGTCAGTGCTGTGCTCTCAAGACAGCGGTGCAGGGTTTGATTAATAACGGCCAGCTCCAGCGGTACGTAGGGGAAAGGAGAGCAGATCCCGACCGGGAGCAAGACCAGGCCTGGTAGGCTCGCCCAAGCCTTCGGTTAGTTTGGCATACATCCGGTTCAACCGTTGTAACACCACAAGATATATATGCAAACTACTTTCGAGAAAATTCTACCGGCTCCGCAAGTTCGAATATATTCATAAGTCGAGCAATTATACAAGCAGTAACTGTTCCGGAGGGATTACAAGAAAAAAGAGCAAGAGCAAAATCCTAAGGAGCCACGCCTCCACCCTCAGCGGGCAATCCGCCAGCCTCTCCTGCGGTAGCCTCGTCGTCGACCTCTGTTCCGGCGCTGGCTCTGGCCGGGGGAGACTTGGTACCGTTGGTAAAAAAATCCAAGTCCGAGCGAATCACTTCTTCCGGCTGCCCCTCCACCGGCTGCTGAAAAATTCATTATTTCGTCGGCTATACTAATAAAAGCCGACGAAAAATTCATTATTTCGTCGGCTATAACTATATTGGAAAATACATATTTTATTTTAGACAGGAAAAGACAAAAGAATAGCCGACGACTTCGAGTCTCTCGTCGGCTATGATTTAAAACAAAAAACAAAAAATTATCATATTCCATTTTCTATCACTAACGATAAACCATTGCTTCATCCTTCAAATGCAAAAATGTTATAAAATAAGATATGACCGAAATAATGAAATACATCTACGGTTGAAAAATGACAAGATTCGGATAAAATCTTAGCGGCGAAAGATGCAGTCAAAGGTTTTATTCCTTCGTTTCCCTAATGGTAGCGTTACCTTCGGTAAATATTTTGAGGAAAATTTTTATACGATTAGTTGCATCTCATCGATTTGAAACTATTATTTGTTGAAGGTCAGGCCAAAAAACATCATTTAGACAGGCCAATTACCATTTCTAAGCGTTTAGAGGTTTGACTCACCCGGTTGACCGTTCCGATCGAGCCTTTAACGTTGTCAGCTGAAGTTGGATTTTTTTCCATACATGTATTTAATCTTAACGGTCATATCTGACGGTTGGAATAGATTTTATAAACTTTTAGATTCAAAATCAGAACATATGCACTAATGTTCCTTAACTTGTTGATTAAGTGTTTAAGTGAATGTATAGTTTCAAATAGTTATTATACGTAGACTCTTCAAATGCAAAAATGTTGTGAAATAAGATATGACCGAAATGATAAAATATGTCCACGGTTGAAAAATGACAAGATTCTGATAAAATCTGTGTGCCGAATGTTGCGGTAGACTGTTTTTTACTTTCGTTTTCCTATGGGTAGCCTGACGTTCGATAAATCAATTTTGTAAATCAATTAGTTGCGTCTCATTGATTTGAAACTATTATCTGTTGAAGGTGAGGCCAGAAACCGTCGTTTAACTAGACTAATTTATGTTTTTAAGCGTTTAGAGGTTTGACTTACTGGTTTGACCAACAGTTTAGCCGACGAAAATTATATGTCGTCGGCTAAACTCTTGCGATCAGCGCCTTTTTATTGTCCGCCGTTGGATGGCTCAGATCGGACGGCTGTTGATCTTCCAAAGTATAGCCGACGATGTTCATAGAATAGCCAACTACATTCAAGGTATAGCCGACGATTAAAAAAGATTTTGTCGACTATTCTTTCTGCTATAAATCAGACAGTCCCGAACCCTAGCCGACTTTTTTCTCTCCTCCTCCTCCTCCTTCCTCAAATCGGCTGCGTCACTTCCTCCAATCCGCCGCTCTGCTCCTCCTCCTCAAATCGGCGGCGCCTCCACCTTTCCTCCTCCTCCTCCTCCTCCTCCTCCTCCTTCCTCAATTCGGTCGGCCTAGCTCCTCCTCCTCCTCCTTCTCCTCCTCCTCCGGCCTCCTCCTCCGATCGAGCTAGGTTTACCATTTTTTTTTTCCAATTTATTTTAATTGTATAATTAAATTGTTATATAATATTTGTTAATATTAATTATATAAATTGTATATATTTTTATATATTTGTTAATAAATTAATTATATATTTGTTATATATTTGTTAATTATATAAATTTGTAAATATATTTGTTAATAAATCGAGCTAGGTAATTAATTATATAAATTGTTATATATTTGTTAATATATACACATATTTGTATATACATATATATGTTAATGTATATTTTAATTGTTATATATAAATTGTTAAATTAATTATATATAAATTGGTAGCCTAATTATATAAATGGTTATATTTATGTTAATATATAAATGGTTATTTGTATGTATATTGATGGGAACCTAAGCTCGCATGCAATAATAACCCTACAAAATATCATTAGTAGTATGAGCAAGTAGGGATCGTTCTAAGCCGGGGATTAAGGGTACCTGAAATATGAGAATGAAATTAAAGTCCTAATTTACTATATACAAGTGATCATCATCTTTCACACAAAATAGTTCACACAAAAGACTCTTTAACATATAAACTCGCATGCAAGAAAGTAAGAAACAAGTATCATCAATTTTAGTTCTAACTACAACTTAGTTATAAGACTTCTCAAGTTTTAAGACCAAACTTTTGGTTATGGGCCCTAAAGTTATGTTAATACTTTTGCGACTTAACAATTGTGCGCAATAGTCTAAATTGGAAACAAGCAAAACAAGTAAGGTTGTCAATCATCTTATTTTAAACATGCCAGTATCTAAAGTATTAAACCCTAAGTGAGCAACACAAATCAGAGCGACCTTTTGAGTATGGCAACGTTCGTAATTACTCTAGCTGATTAAACCTAGCACCTAGATCAATGTTCAAGGCAACACTAAGTACCGATTTTCATGCCCAATCCTTAGATACTAACCAATTTCAAACCTAAACATGCATCAATACCACTGCCCTAATTATCTAACACATGAATTTACAAGTTACATATTACAAATTAGCATGCAAAAATCATTGTTCTTGTCGAAACCTAAACTTAAATCTAAGCATCAATTCAAACAAATCTTTAACATACAATTCATAAAACCAAAATTGATTCATACATAGACATATAAACCAACACCAAACATACATGAGTGTTTCATAGACAAAACTAAACATAACTAAACAAAAATTACAAAACCGAAGAAGGGAGTGGATCACACTTTGAGACACCTTGAGAGCTTCACGTCGTGTGGATCCGGCGAAATATGGAGGCTGGGGTGAGGCTGCACGGCAGTGAGTCACGTCGGCAGTAGGTTATGGAGGCAGGAAGTCCAAGGTTTTGGCAAGGCAGAAACTTGGTTGAGGTGAGGTGAGGTGGTTTTCGGTTTAGGTTTTTGTCTAGGATCTTTGGGGAATTTTGATAGAGTTTAGGCCTTGTGTTAAAGCTTGAGATGAGATGAGTTTCAAAATGAAGAAGTGAGGCTTTATATAGAGGAGAGGCTGCCGGCAACCCTAGTGCAAGAGGTATTCAGAAAACCAAGTTGGTTAAGGATTTGAAACCTTCCTTTTCAAAGTCTAATTAGGTTTTCTTTTTCTGAAAATTCTTCAAGACATGGGCTTCACAACTTCATGGACTTCGCATTTGGACTTCATTGGATTACATTTGATCCACCAAAAATTGTCCAAAACTTCCCGGCACACATTGCCGGCAGCACAGCAGCCGATCGGCAAGCAATCCTAGCTCGACTAGGATTGCTACTTTTCTTCAATTTTTCCTTCAATGCTCGGCATGGTGTCATCCTCTAACCTTCCTTAAGCTTGAACCATCTTCAAATATGCATTTGTACACCATTTGGTCCATTGAAAACAAAATTTACAAAAAGGAGGCAGTAGCATCCTGGAATCGGCAGACTTGATGTTGTTGCAGTAACTCCGGCATATCTCCCTCCTCGGAGCTCCGATTGATGCGATTCCAAGTCTCAGATAAACTAGACACACATAGCTACCTCCATATAAAACAGTTCGATCAAATTCCTTGTGAGTCGACGGGAATGATTTTTCGAAGTTGGGACACAGTCCTAGGAAAATCCTGGAAGTCCCTGGATTGGTTTGCTCGAACTGCTGTTTTGCAGCCATCTTTTGGGCGACTTCCCAACTCCGATTGATCTGAAATTTTAACACAACATTTCTCAGTATATGAATAATACACACACCAAATTTCATTAAATTCGGACAAGGATAGATCACATGTTTACTCATCTCAGAATCACGAAAAAGACAACTTGCATTATTTTCCAGATTTCTCAAACTTAGTCATTTTTCGGATTCTAAAGCACATTTGATAAAAACTCTACCAAAATAACACTAAACTAAATTATGACTCAATCTTAGATAAATAAGGGTTAAACAAAGCATAAACGAGGCGTAAACACATTAATATCGACGCAGCCTTCCCACACCGGTCAAACCAATACTATAGCCGACGATTTTTACCAAATTTCGTCGGCTATAACTTTTATTACCGACGAAAATGACATTATTTCGTCGGCTATAACTAATTAATGCTTATTAAAATATTAATATATTCTGACGAAATAACCGACGAAATATATGAAATCGTCGGCTATATTTCAGAACAAATAGCCGACGAAACAGAATATATCGTCGGCTATAGTTTACGATATCGTCGGCCATACTCGAAAATATCCGACGAATTTCGTCGGATATTTTGCCAAGGTTTGGTCGACAAAATTAATTTTCATCGGTAATATCGTCGGCCATACTCGAGAATAGCCGACGATTTTGTTATTTTCGTCAGCCATTGGTTTTACCGATAAATTATAGCCGACGAAACTTTCGTCGGCAGAAGGAATAGCCGACGAAAATTTGGCATAGTCGACGAAATTTTTGTCGTCGGTTATTCTGTCCGATCTGGTACGTAGTGAATGTTTCATTTGATATTCACGGAATGAATAGTGAATCCTATGGTTTTAACTGGTTATTTTTGAAACGGAAAAATATGATTTATTAAGTCCTTGGAGGATTTAATTGACTTTTGGAGATTTCACGGTTTATGATTTATGAATTTCATGACATGTGAGACATGTGGATTATATACATTTATTTACTTCGAGGCTGCTATTTTAATTGATTATATTTATAAGCCTCAGATATGCAGTCGGGGACCGTACAGATTTTTGATCAAATGGGGGGGTAGCTTGTTTTCGGATTTGATTTTGACTTGTTTTTACACCACTTATTGGGTCGTCATATTTGCTAGCTAGCATTAGCGTGGGACGCTATTTTAGAAGTCCTGAGAGGTTCCGACCCGAGCTTGGGGGGCTCCTGTTCATGGTGTAAACACTTCCCCATTGTTTCGCTTGTTTGGGCCAATAATATTGGCTTATCGTTTTTTTTTTTTTTTTATATATTTTGGTTGACTTGATTGGTTTCATATCGCCAATTTGGAACTAGTGATTTGCATGCGCTATGATTTTCTCTTATTATATAAATTGGGAGAGCATTTATTAAGTTTATTGCCTATTTTTATATTATTTTAACTTTTGGAATATTGATTTCTTTCCACTCACGCTAATGTTTTAAATGTTTCTCCCATAGGCCCTTCGTTTTAAAATGCCTTGTCTGCAATGATTGTTCGCCGACTTTTGGAGCGAGCCATAGCTACCATTTTCTCCAGTTTTCACCTCAGGAGGTAACTTGTTAATCTCCTTACATGTTATTTTCCGCTTCTAGATTAAACGCTCTGATAACCAAGGGTTGTAATTATTCAGATGTTGACGAGTGCCGAAACACAGATGCAATAATAACCCTACAATCGTTAATAGTATAGAAATAAGTATGGATCGTTCTAAGCCAGGGATTAAGGGTACCTTCATTATGAGAATGTTAGACAAATATTCACATATATTTACATAGAAGCGTCACACAAAGGGGGTTGATTGATTCGGCAGCAAAGCTGCCCCTAATTTACTAGACACGAAAATAAACCCTAAATTACTATGTACATGTTTTGGTTGACATCTTTCACACAAGGCACTTAGCACATAACTAGCATGCTTTAGACTCAAACAAGTTTTGATTGACAACTAGCACGGAACCCGAATTTACCTAGTTGTGAGACTTCTAATGTTTTTAAGACCAAACATACGTTATGGACCCTAAAGTTTATGTTACCGTTATACGACATGTAACATTGAAGCACAAAGTCTATAATCAAAGACACGCAAACAAGTAAGGTTGTCAATCTTCTTATTAAACATGCAAGTCCTAAGGTTAAACTACTCTAGGTGAGCACAACAAATCAAAGCAACACACGTAAACTTAGTTCATTATTACTCAAGCGGATTAAACCAAATACCTAGATACCGTTCAAAGACAACACTAAGTACAGATTAGATGCCCTCACATTAGTTCTAACCAATTTAAATCCTAAAATATGCTTCTATACCGACTGTCCTAATTATCTAGTATCCGAAATTCTTACAAGTTTTATATTACAAGATTAACATGGAAAGACTCAATGAAACCGAAACCTAGACCTAAGCATTGAATCAAAGATATTTTTAACATGAAATTTATAAAACCAAACTCCAAACCGAGTCATACATAGACATATAACCCGAAACCAAGAATTCATGCTAACTTCATAGACAAAGTTTAATATAACTACAAAGAATAAATTGTTACACTCAAAGTAGGGGGTGGATCACACTTTTGTAGACACTTTGGAGCTTCAAGACGTGTTGATCTGGTGATGGTGATGATGGCACGGATGGACTGTTTTTGGTGGTGGTGGAGATGTGTTTCGACTAACTCTTCAATGTAGGATTCTAGGGGAATTTTGGTAGAGTTTATGGCTTTGTGTTTTGGGTTAAGATGTGACAAGTTTTTCTGTAGAAATTTGTGCCTTTATATAGGAGAGAAGCTGTGCAAAAGTCGGCAGCAATTGGGATAGCCTATTTGGTTTAGGTTTCCTTATCGGCAAAGTAATGCTTCTTCTAGAAATTCTTCTGCCGATTTCCTTCTTGGATCGGGCTCCAACACTTCATGGACTCCTCTTGTGGACTCAGCAACTCTTCATGATGAATTTTTGTCCAAAGAACACGCAGCATTTGGCTTAGACACATAACCGGCAGAATGATAGCTGGAACCGGTAAAGTCTCCTAGCTGAGCTAGGAAAACTATCTTCTTCATATTTTTCGGTTCTTTTTAGCTTGTTGGCTTCCTCTAACCACCATTAGGCTTGGACAATCTTCAATGGTACAATCAGATGCCATCTTGATAATTAAAAACGCAAAGGAAGGAAAACGGGCAGTAGGTTCCTCTGTTTCGGCAGACTGGACCTTGCTGTCTTGCAACTGGCATAACTTTCTCCTCAGTAAAGCTTTTGATGCGATTCCAAGTCTTGGAGAAACTAGACTCATAGAGATTTCTATACATATATGGCGCACCTTCTGGTTCCAAGTGATGCGTCGTACAATAGTTCTATAAGTCAGGACACAGTCCCAGGAAAATCCTGTTAGTCCCTGTATCATTTTGCTGAAACTGCCAAGTTGCAGCTATCTTTTGGGTGACTTCCTGAACTCCAATTTATCTGAAGTTTTGATACAATACACTTCCGCTTGACAACTATATGCCTGCCAAATTTCATAAAATTTGGAAAAGAATAAGTCAGTTTAACACAAGCCTCAAAATCACGAAAACAACATATTTTGCACTTTTTCCTCAGATTTTTATACTTAGTCATTTTCCTGACAATTAAGCACATTTTTCCAAAACTCTACCAAAGCGACACTAAACTATATTATGACTCTATCTTACGACATTAAGGGTTAAAGCATAGTATAAATGAGGGTAAAACACATTATAAACGTCGCATTTTATGCTCTTACCAGATATCGATTATGAACTTTAGATTTTCTGCTGGAACTGAGTTAAGACGTAGAAAGTGTGTTGACATGCGAATTGGGAATTATTTAGCTATGGTATTGGTGAATTTTTTATTTTTGTTGTGGTGGATGTTGATTTGGGGAGCAGAAGGCTCCAGGAGTAAGGTGGATTATTGTGAGTAATGTTGGTTGAGTTTTTCTACAGGTAGGGTTGTCTATTTTTAAGGGAGGTTATGTCAAAATTTTATGGTATAATTTTCCCTTAAGGTGGACCCTGCATGATTTACTTCGGATTTAAGGTTGAAATTCGGGGTGGGTCCTGACAGCGTGTATCTTGTTTAATTTGGAAATGAAAAATTTAAGAGTAAAGCAATGTGTATTAAGAGGTTAGGGCATCCGCCACGGTAGGTTAAAGGGTAAATTGATATGGCCTATCAAAATGGGAATATTCTCCTTTAGATGCCCTTTTGGCCTATCCAGATGAAGCTGCTCTCTCCCCGTAGGCCAAAATTTAGAATTTAAATAAGATATTTTTGGCTCTAACGGCTAGTTTGACTAGCTGACTTGTTTGATTATATATATATATATATATATATATATATATATATGTTTGTAGAAAGGCTAAAAAAGGGCTACTTTGATAAAAATTATTATGATTATAATTATGAATAACGGATATAAACGGCTAGTTTGATAAATATTGTTGTGCTAATAATTGTGAATAACGACTGTTTCTGCACAAACCCGTAGGCCTAGTGGAAACTGATGAATCTAGATGTGATCTCCTCCTGCGAACCTGCTAACTAAAGGGAATACCGGGCTGGCCGGTCTTCTCCTCTCTGATGCCTAAGTTAGTACAGTTGGGATGAATAGATAACTTAAGCAAGAATGATAAGCAGTTGGAGAGATCAGTTACCTATTAAAGAGGGTAGTTGAGGCCCTTATATAGGTGGTCGAGCGTGAGGTCTGGTCTTACTCTTCGATGTGGGACTGGTTTCATTTTGTTCGTACACAAAAGGACAGCTCTGGTGGCCTGTTCGGCAGGTTGGCGTCCCCGGTCCCCGGGCCCCTGGTCACAAGGTAGACTGTTGGACCTCGGGTCCGGGTGCTGGTGTTCCTGCTCCGGGCCTCAGTCCGGCCCCGGACTTACTGGCTGCGGGTCTGTGGGCCTATGTAGCCCCTCTGTGGCTACTGTCAACAAGTCCCCCAAGTTCCCGGTCAAGTGCAATCTTGACTGGGAACTTAATATGTCTCGCTCCTGTCCCGCAGACCCGCAGGGTTACCGACCCAACGGTGCCCAGTCCCCCAAGTCCGCATTGAAGATTGGGCGTGACCGGGCGTTCGGGCAGAGAAGGCGTGGTGATGTGAGTACCTATTAATGATGATGTATGACAGTTATGAGTATGTTTGCAATACCAATGGTATTGTGCTCAAGTGTTGTCGTGCCATGAGTATAGAACGGGGTGAAACCCGGACGAGTGCATGGGATGATGACGTGGCGTTGAAATCCGCCATGCAATGGATATGGAGCGGGGTGAAACCCGGACGAGTGTATGGGATGACAATGTGGCGTTGAAATCCACCATGCAATGAATATGGAGCGGGGTGAAACCCGGACGAGTGCATGGGATGACAATGTGGCGTTGAAATCCGCCATGCAATGAATATGGAGCGGGGTGAAACCCGGACAAGTGCATGGGATGACAATGTGGCGTTGAAATCCGCCATGCAATGAATATGGAGCGGGGTGAAACCCGGACGAGTGCATGGGATGACAATGTGAGGACTCGACCGGTGGACTGCCATGTCGGAACGAGTCCCCCAAGTTCCCAAGGTAAAATTGCTGCCAACGGCGAGGCAGGCCGGGGAGTAGCCCGGTGGTTCAGCCCAGCTTGTGCTGGAATAAGCGTGGGGTAATGTGTAGGGTTTCTAGCCTGCGGGGAGACTTGTTCTGTGTTAGAGAAACAATCTGCCCGGTGGGGTGGCGTGGAGATAACAAGTCTCCCATGGGTCCCCATATTTATCACAGTTCAGTGTGATGCAAGGTTTTTAGCCTACTGGAAGAGCTTGCATGTGTTAGATGTAAACTCTCCCGGGTTTATAAGGCCCATGTGTTTGAAGCCTTGAGTTGTTGCTGGCTTGTCCTTGCCCGCAAGGGCGAAGGAGAGTGACTAAACCGGTGGAATGCCATGGAGCCGGTTGAATACTACATAACCGGTGGAATGCCATGAAGCCGGTTGAATACTACATAACCGGTGGAATGCCATGGAGCCGATTGAATACTACATAACCGGTGGAATGCCATGGCGTCGGTTGAATGCAACATAACCGGTGGAATGCCATGGAGCCGGTTGAATACTACATAACCAGTGGGATGCCATGGAGCCGGTTGAATGGTACCAAACCGGTGGAATGCCATGGCTCTTGGGGAAGTGGGGGGGGCTTGACGCCTCGGTTCTCGCCCCTGTCTCCTTTAACTGCCGCTTGTAGGCGGGACAAGTGGCTGACATGCATTTAAGGAGGAAGCCCATCGGTCCAATCAGTTATGATGGCGTGGGAAGGTTATCGATGCTGGGACACGTGTCAGTAGGGAGCGATCTGAGATGGAGGGCCTGGATTCGCAGGCGTTTGACTTGCCCCGATTGAGTATTTGGGGGGATTACAGGGGTGCCTAGGGCATCGGACCCGTCTATAAAAAGGCCTCCTTTGTCTTCATTATTTCTGTTTTTGCTCTTGGCCCAGGGAGAAGAAGAGAAGGTTGGAGAGGAATCCGGCGAAAGTTCTGTGGAGGTACCTCGCGCTATCCGTGCTTCAAGCGTTCTGGTTCTTGCCTACCATTGCTCGATGTTTTCATAGGACTGACTTTCCTCGGTTGTGCATAGTAATCGGTAAGTCTCGCCTTCTTTGCTTCGTGTTTTTTCTTTTTGGTTGGTGTTTTGCGGCTGGGGGGGGGGGGGCCGACTGTGAGTTGTTTTGAGCGGGGCGTCTGCGGCAAACTTGGGGAGCAGCCGCAGAGGGCGCTGTTCTAGCTTGTTGCTGACCAGCGGTGGGGTTTTGTTTTCTTCCCCCTAGGTTAAATGGCTTCTGCGAGCTCTAATGGGGCTTCTGAACCGGCCGACAGGCGTCCTGCGGTGGACTATGAGGAAAGGTTGGAGGATTGGCTTGGTTCGGATTCCCCGGAGTCCAAAGCCGCTGCCCGCTCCCGGGGCGGGATCTCGTCTTCCGGGTCTCTGGGCTGTGAGAGCATCCCGCACGGGGTGCGCTTTCCTGGTACTCCGCCCGTGAGTTACAATATCGAGAGTGGGAAAGAGGCTGTAGCGTGCGATGAACCGGAGGGTACTATGAGCCCTACAGAGATTGCCGCCTTCCGGGAGATGTAGAATATCCCTGATGAGGTGAAGTTACGGCCGCTGAATCCCGGAGAATCGGCTTGTAGCGCTCTGCATGTGTCTCCCGCGCAGCTTCTCGGGAACCAGTGGAGGCAGTTGCTGAGCCTTGGTTGTCTGTACGAGCTGTCTTGGATGAGCATGCCAACGGTGAACGAGCTCCGAGCACTGTACAGACTGTCCTTCTCGAAGAAAAAAGGGTACCGGGGTTGTCTGACCTTTAGTGCCCGACACTTCCAGCCTATCATCACCCACCTGCCTTCCTGGGTGGACAATAACTGGAGGAAGAAGGTGGTGATGGCGGGTGGGAAGTGGCAGAAATGGAGGAGGATGTACCGGGTTCCTGGTGCCTTCCAGCCCCTTGGTGACCAATCGTTCGTACTGTCCGAGTTGGAGCGGGATAGGATTATGACGATACTCTGGTGCTGGGAGGATCTTGAGCGAAGCTCCTACAACTTCATACGGCGGGAGGTGTTGGAGTACTGCTGTCTTGGGCGGGATCCCGGTGCATAGTAGGGTTTTAGTAGTGATGTTCCTGCTGACCGAGTTGATACTAACCCTTTGTTTGTCCTATAAGTGCATCTTCCCGGACGGTCATCAAGCCCGGTAACACACTATCCATGGACGATGAAGACCTTGTCTCGAGGTTGAAGGAGAAAAGGAGGCCGTTTCACGGACCTCGGTGGATGAGGAGTCTGGCCGGCTTACCGTTCATGCCGAATCGATGGCCTTGGACGTTGAGGACGACGCCTATACCCTAAGGCGTGTGAAGACTCACCCCGCTGCGTCCAAGGCGGGACCCGAAAAGGGCAAGACCACCGGGGGACCACCAAAGGTTCTTGGTGGGACGAATAGGATTCCGTACCAACCGGGATCGGTCCCGCTTGTCACCAGGGTCTCTGGGACAGGCGCACAATCTTCTTCACCGGTCGACCTGGGTGAGAAGAGGCGGAGGATCATGAACGTCTCTCCCTCCGCGCTGGTGACGCTGACTGGCCGGTCGTCTGGTGAGAACTTGGCGAAACGGCTCAAGTTGGCCAGTGGTGCGACGAGTTCCGCTGGGGACAAGGCCGCTGCTGCCACAAATTCTGCCGGTCAGCAGAGTAACCCTGTTCCTGCGGAGGAGCAGAGGGAAGGTCTGGAGAGTCCCTTCGTCCGAAATCTGGTGGCAGATGTGGCTGGCCTTGGTCTGGATATGCCTGGGGCCGCTGGAGCCTTGTCGGGGGAGAACCGCCAGAAGAGCAAGGAGTCGGTCCTCCGGGTAAGAATTGCTTGGAGCCACGGCACCGCTCATAACTTCTGCCGGGTTTCGTTATTTTTGTTGTTTGTTTAATCAGCTCCCTGTTGTTTTGTAGCTATTGTACAATCTGTATCAGCCGGACCCGAGTGAGGAGCTGTCGGAGTTGAAGAGGCAGGTGGCCGCTCTGACAGGAGCCCGTGAGCGCCTGGAAGCTGAGAAGTCCAGGCTTAAACGAGAGAAGGTCAGGCTAGAGGATAGGGCCAAGAAACAGGTGGCCAAGCTGGAAGGCCAGGTCCGGAGCCTCGAGGAGGAGAAGGAGCGGGTTGAGGAGGAGAGGTCCGAGCTGGAGGCTAGAGTGGATGAGCTCTAGGTGGGAGCTGCCGCTGTGCGTGCCGCCACTGCCGCTGCGGTTAGAGAAGAGGACCCAAAGCTTTTCCAGCAGGTTATCCAGAAATATCACGATAGTGATCAGTTTCTTGAGCTCCTGGAAAAGGCTACGGAGTCGGGTATCGCCGATGCCTACGTGGAGTGGGAAGAGAAAGGGTACCTAGATACCTCGCGAATGCCGAAGGCGGGGGCCGATGACGATGCTGATGGACAACTGGCAGAAGAGGAGCAGCCGGAAGGGGAAGGCGGGCTTCGACCATCTGAACCCGTTAGAGAGGATGCGGTGGCTCCATCTGAGGAAGCTGGTGGGCTGGTTGGGCCCGCTGAGGAGGGCGACGCGGCTCCTTAAGATTTTTTTTGCTCTCTCTTTTTTTTGTAAATCTGCTGGAACGGTTTTTTGTATTATACCCTTTGGATATAAATTTTTGCACCGGTGAAATTCCTTGGATTTCTCTCAAAATAGTTGGCATACATATCTTATGATGTTACGTTGGTTGAACCGTTGATACGCCAAACTAACTGCTTGAAATTTCTGGCACCTAACCCTTCACTGGGTACGGCGTAGGAAAATTTTCCTGGCCGAAGCCCCTGTTTGAACGCCATCTCGGCGATGCCCTTGTCGAGGTTCCGAACCCCGGCCGTCGCCGTTTGCCAGCGATTGACAAACGTCCTTAGCTCCTCGCCATGTGCCTGTCTGCAGTTGAAGAGGATGGTCGATGTCCGGGCTCCTTCGACCAGGAGGATGAAGCGGCCTACGAACCGGTCGGCCAGTTGCTTAAACGCCTCGATGGAGTTTACCGGGAGCTCATAGAACCAGCTGAGCGCCTCTCCAGACAGGGTTTCCTGGAATATGTTGCAGCACACTGCATCGGAATAGCCCTTGGCGCACGTTTGGGACCGGAAACTATCCAAATGTTGGTATGGGCAGCCGGATCCTGAGTACGTGAGCTTTAGGGATTTCTGGTTACCAGACCTCCCTGATTCCAGAACCCGGTGCGAAATGGGGCCCATGCGTTCGTTGAATCGCGCGCCTTCCATCGGCCGCGCCGTCCTTCTCTCGTTGGTCTCCATTTGGGCCATTAGATCCGACACAGAGTCGGCGAGTACCTGTAATGCCCGTGCGGTCGGGGTCACGACTTCATCCTCGAATGAAGCGTGCGACTGCGGGGGTGCCGGCGTGCTCATTGACAAGACCGCGCCGCCCGGGGACTCCGCCCTCCTGCGGTCGCTAGACCTTCCTCCCGATGACTGTCCCGCCTCAAGGCGCTGAGGTTGGCCTGGCGCGGGTGTACGTGCCCTTGCCATAGCGGCGTTGCGCTGCTATCCTCTTTCCAGGGCAGCCACCAGGGCTGCGTTTACCGTCTCCATTTCTTTATACCGAGCATTGGATTTTGCTCTATCCCGGTCGTTCTCGGCGCGCAGGCGACCGACTTCTGCCCTCATCGCCTGTATCTCCCCCGCCATATCGTGCCGGTCGGGGCTGTACGTGGTGTCCCAGTCACTGTCACCGAGCAGACTCTCCTCTTTGTCCCTCGGATCGTCCGAGAATGTCAGCGAAAAGCCTCGGTGCGTTGGTTGGTCGCCTTCCACCGGGCCTTTCCCCCGCGCGCTATCGTTGCATGCCCCCGGTGTGCCGCTTGGCCGCTCATAACTTCCGTCGTCCTGGTTGCCCTGGTCGCTGCGCTGCTCCCGTACAACGACCGGGGTGGAGATGAGCACTTGCTCTGGTGCGACCCGCTGACCCTCCGTCGGATTTCTTTCTTGCCCCGCTTCTGAGCTTTCTGCCATTTGGTGATGCCTACGTGACTTTTATACAAGTTTCCCACAGACGGCGCCAATTGTTTCTGCGTAGGCCTAGTGGAAACTGATGAATCTAGATGTGATCTCCTCCTGCGAACCTGCTAACTAAGGGGAATACCGGGCGGGCCGGTCTTCTCCTCTCCGATGCCTAAGTTAGTACAGTTGGGATGAATAGATAACTTAAGCAAGAATGATAAGCAGTTGGAGAGATCAGTTACCTATTAAAGAGTGTTGAGGCCCTTATATAGGTGGTCGAGCGTGAGGTCTGGTCTTACTCTTCGATGTGGGACTGGTTTCCTTCTGTTCATACGCAAAAGGACAGCTCTGGTGGCCTGTTCGGCAGGCTGGCGTCCCCAGTCCCCGGGCCCCTGGTCACAAGGTAGACTGCTGGACCTCGGGTCCGGGTGCTGGTAATCCTGCTCCGGGCCTCAGTCCGGCCCCGGACGTACTGGCTGCGGGTCTGTGGGCCTATGTAGCCCCTCTGTGGCTACTGTCAACAACGGCTATAATCTAAAAAACTACTATAAAAGCATGCACACTATCATTTTTTCTATCACCTCACTTTTCACTCAATTTTATTCCATCTCTCTCAGTTCAGTTGACTACAATGGATCCATCTCAAATATCATCCTTCTCTCTATCTTTAAATGGATCTGTTGGGTATTATAATTATGTATTAAATGGATTTGAATGCAAGCAAGATTTTTTACTTAGTATGTATGCTAACAACAATCTCCTCTTGGCGGAACATCTCAACGACGAAGAAGACGATGATCAATCAAAAAGGAGAGGTGCAGCTCCTGGTCTCATAACTATTTATCATCATCGAGAAGTTGTTGCACATAATTTGTTTCAAGATTATTTTGCTGATGTCCCTGTATATCCAAAGTTTCGCAAACGTTTTTGAATGCATAAAAGTTTATTTCATCGTATAATTGATGCAATCAAAAATAAAGAAAACTATTTTGTGCAACAACGCAATGGAATCGGTAGGCTCGAATTGTAATCTCTTGTCAAATTCACAACTGTTTTTAGAATGTTTGCATATGGTGTACCATCTGATTCACTTGATGAGTACTTAAAAATTGGTGAGTCTACAACAATTAGAGGCATGACAAAAGTTTTGTCGGGCTATGATAGAGATATTTGTAGAGAGATATCTTAGAAAGCCAACAGCCAATGATGTTGCAAGACTTCTTTATATTGGTGAGGAACGTGGATTTCCGAGAATGTTAAGAAGCATAGACTGCATGGACTGGAGGTGGAAAAATTTCCCATTAGCTTGTGCAGGTGCCTATGCCGGGCGTAGTGGATCACCGACAATTATTCTTGAAGCAGTTGCTGATTACTATCTTTGGATATGGCAGACATATTTTGGCTTACCAAGCTCCAACAACGACATCAATGTTTTGGAAGCATCCTACTTATTTTGTGGAGCTTGTTGTTGGTAAATCACCTATGTGCACATATTTCTTTAAGGATAAGCAATATGATGTTGGTTATTACTTAGCATATCACATCTACCCTAGGTGGTCCACACTTCTCCAAACTATACATGATCCTCAAGGGAGGAAAAAACAATATTTTGCCAAAAAACAAGAATCATGTAGAAAAGACGTTGAACGTGCTCTTGGCGTTCTTCAATCACGTTGGGCAATTGTTAAAGGTCCGACACGTTTTGAAATACACGTGTTCTACATGACATCATGACTACATGTATCATCATGCACAATATGATTATTGAAGATGAACGTGATCTATCTACCCCGATTAGGGAATTTAATCATGTGCCCGCGCCTACTGTTGAAATGGTTGTTGATGAAAATGAACGATTTAATTAATTTATTGTTCAAAATAGGCAAATCAAAGACAAGAAAGCTCACTTCGAACTATGAGATGCATTAATTGATCATCTATGAGATCGTCATGGTAGAGACGAAGCTTGAAGTATTCTGCTAGATGGCATTATCTTGCCTTTCTTTATCTTATATTGTTTGAATGTTGTGGAAGGAAAAACACATTGTGTGTCTTTGTCAATGTAACTGACGAGAGAGAATTATGTAGTTAGCATTCAATACTTATTACTGAAACGATCAGTCATTATTGTCATAAATATACTTACTATTTCCGTTGTAATACTCACCCTATATAAAGAGAATTATCAATGAAATGAGGAGACCAATTCTCATTTTACTTTAACACGTTATCAGCACTTTGCCTAACCTAGAATTTGACAGCCAAAGAGAAAAACTAAAAAACCCTAGATTTTTTGTTTTCTGCTGAAAGACTGCCGGAAAACAAAGAAGGAAAAAAAAACCTTTTGTTTCTTCTTTGGGCACCCAGAAATATACTCTGGGCACCCACCACCCTTCTTCGATCAACACAGATCAGCTCCGGACGCACGACGAACCAGGCCCGCCACCGTCACCTAGCAGCATCGACGTGGAGCATCGATGCCGCCATTTCGAACCCCATCGAGCCCAGCCCCGACATTGCAAGACCTGGATCCACGCGCCTAATCCTCGACCCGAATACCATCTGACCACCTGCATCGACCGCGACGGCTTCATCTGCCTCGACGAGATTAACGCCTTGTGGGTCGCTGGCGTCCTTCCCCGATGATGGTCAAGCCTTCCTTGACGCCGCCCCACCGCAAGGAAGCCCCGCGCCGCCCTAAATTCGGCCGCCCCAAGCCCATCGAGCCAAGCCCTCTCTGGAGGCGACCGAGACGACTCATGAAGGCATCCCCCGATCCAACCGTCCTCGCCGACAAACCACCTATGCGCCCTCGATCCGGTTCCCACCAGTCGACCCTGCACTGCTCCGCTCGCTGCTCCGGATCAAACCCAGATCCTCGACTCGATTTTTCTACCTCGATCCGAATTTCTGCTCCACCCGGATTTTTATCTTTTTTGGTAAAATTCAAAGATCGAGCAATTGCTTCATATGCAGTTTATTTGGCAAACTGACAAGTAATATTTAAATTTAAATTATGCTTTCATTATATTTTTGTTTTACCTAGTGTGTGGATTATGATTATGATTATGTTACTGTATTCCTATACCTTTCATTTTCAATTGGAATGCGATAGACAGTTTGTCATTTGGAAAATGTGTATCAGGGTGTGACTGCTATTGACGTTGGCAACGATAAGCGTGATGAAGCTGCCACTGCTCCTAGGACACGCACAGTGATAAGAAGGATCAAAGAAAGGAAGGATCGAAAAGAGAAGGAAATGGAGGACTTTGAGGTGAACAAAGCTGTGAAGAAAGCAAAGAAAACAAAGTGACTGAAAGTGGTACTGCAGTTAGGGTTTTAGTTTGGGACATAAGCTAGAGAGATTGAGTAAAGAGTGCTACTACATTTTGGATCATATGCTTGTAATTCGATTTGAGGGGTTAAATTGCACCACCTGTTTTGAATTGTTATTTTGTATTTCGATACTTCAGTTTGGGACTTGGATATAAATGCACTTGTTAATTTGAATTTGAAATGACTAGTGGTGTTTAAAGCAGGTTGTCCTTGCATAATGTTGTAATCCTTGCCTAATGCTACTGACTCATTCACTTTTTTTCCTTTATTAATGCTTACAATTACTAATGAACATGATGACAATTATCAATGTTAGGTACGTGGAGATGTAATGAAATCAAGGAGACTTTTCTTTGGTGGAAGAAATCAAAGAAACTTCAAGTAAAATCATGCTAATATGTATGGATACCACACATTTCTCAGATCTTTTATGCACATTCTGTTCGCTAAAGGGTTACACTCATTCATTTCCCCAACAAAAGTAATGGCAATCATCTACATAAGTTCATATATCATCAATATATCACTACCACTATTCTCTCTGTACGCATTCACCTACTTGTTCTGAGTTTTAAGTTTTTAACCATCTGTATCAAAAACCCAATAACAATAAGACCTTCATATCAGAACGTAAGTGATAAACGTCGCACACAATCTCTGCTACCAAATCATGAAAAACAACAGTTTTAGATAGGTACATATCAATATCTAGAATAAAAATGAAGTTGTTTTAGTAAACTTTGTAAATCTGTAATATTTGCGACAACAAATCAATGTCATCTGTTACTGCTACTGCTACTCGCTCAGTCTGTTACTGCTACTGTTCATGGTTGAATCTACTACTGCTCAGATAGCAGATTTGCAAGAACTACTGTTGTGGTGGCCAGTTTTCTTACAGCGTTGGCATTACATGGGTCTAACCTCTTCACCAAAAGAAACTCCTTGTCCGTGGTCTTCCAGGTGGTTTTCGAGTGATGAGGGGCGGCATAGCTGAATCACCAAAACTGTTGGGATTGGGCTTATCAAGATACGGGACAGGAAAAATAGCATGCTGATGTGTGCTCTTATAAAAAGTCGTCTTCCAGTAATCTTCGATAAACATATATGGCATATAATTAGCCTTTAGCATCACCTAGACAGCATGGGCGCAATAACATATAAAAAGCAGCGTACCGCTGCACCGCAAAAACCAACATATAACCATATATAAAACAATTCAAAAACACAATCTGGACTACACAAACCTGGACTATATATATAAACAACCTGATACTGCTACTACATTAAATCACAAATTCAAAACACAAAAAATGAAAAGAATAAAAACTGCTACTGTGTTAATAAAAACAATAATAACCTGCTACTATGTTAATGAATCTAGATAGGAAGCATGAATTCGACTAAAATAAAATGATACTGCAACTAGGTTGATTCAAAACGATACAAAAACACAACCTGGACTTCTACTACTACGTTACGTCACAAATTCAAAAACAACAAAAAAGAAGAATAAAAACTGCTACTGTGTCAATAAAAACAAGAATAACCTGCTACTGCGTTAATGAATCTAGATAGGAAGCATGAATTAGACTCGAAATAAAATCATACTGCAACTAGGTTGATTGAAAACGATACAAAAACAAAAACCTGCTACTGTGTGAATAAAATATGTTATTCAAAAAGCAGCGTGCCGCTGCACCGCGAAAAGCTTACCTATAATCATATATAAAACAGTTCAAAAAACACAACCTATACTACACAAACTGGACTACATATTAACAACTGATACTACTACTGCTACTACGTTAAGGCAACGATACAAAACACAAAAAAGAAAGAAAAAAAAAACCTGCTACTGTGTCAATTAAATGTGTTATTCAAAAAGCAGCATCCCGCTGTACCGCGAACCTCAAAACCTATAACCATAGTACACTACACAAACCTAGACTACATATTAACAACTGAAACTATTGCTGCTACTGCTACTACGTTAAGGTAACGATACAAAACACAAAAAAGAAAAAAAAACCTACTGTGTTAATTAAATGTGTTATTCAAAACTGATACTGCTACTGCGAAAACCAACCTATAACCATAATACACTACACAAATCTGGACTACATATTAACAACTGATACTGCTACTGCTACTACGTTAAGGAAACGATTCAAAAAACAAAAAGAAAAATAGAATTGCTACTGTGTCAATAAAAATAAGAATAACCTGCTACTGCGTTAAAGAATCTAGATAGGAAGCATAAAATCGACTCAAAACCAAAATGATACAGCAACTAGGTTGATTCAAATGATACAAAAACCAAAAACCTTCTACTGCGTTAACCAAAATGTGTACTACTAAATGATGTAGCGTGCCGCTACACTACAGATACCTCTGTGACTACTCTAAATATGCATAATCTCTTTTTAATAAAGAACACATAAATGATAGCCGCTACTCCATATCAATCTTGTCCCTGAACAATCCTAAAAATCAATAAAAGTTGCTACCACCAAATTAATGTCACCTGCTACTACTCAATATGTTATTGCTTAAAAAGTAAAACAGTCATCCATGACCAATTATTCCTTACAATACTTAGCTCTTCAAGACATAGAAACAGCTCAAGAGCTCAAAAATAGTAAAGTTCAATGTAATCACATATGCTAATAATTGATACTGCTATTGGATGGATATAATACTGCTACGGGCTTAATCTACTACTGCTTAGATAGCCGAAGTGCATGACTTGCAGTTGTGGTGGCCAATTTGCATATATCGTTTGCATCACATTGCTCTGGCTTCTTCACCAAACGACTTGATGCTTCTTGTCTGTGGTCTTCCAGGTGGTTTTCGAGTAAGGGAGGGACACATAGTTGAATCACCAAATGTAATACCCCAAACTGCACCTCCAGGTGGTTTTCGAGTCACGGAGGGCCACATGGTTGAATCACCAAATATAACACCCCAAACTGCACCTCACCAGCTTGAGCACATTACAGTGCCGCGAGTCTCTAAAACATAAACTAAAACCAAATTTACATTTTAAAGAAACACAAGACATTTTGTGTAAAATATTTTTCAATGAACACAGAGGAAGCTGTAAAATATTTTTAAGGTGAAAATTTCGAATACTCGTAAAATACATATTGTCCGTCCAGAATTGGATACAATTAACACTCAAATTAAAGAGTAAATGGAAATTCAATTAAGCTTAGCAACAAGCATCAACAAAGTTCTAGAATTCAAGATAAAATCTAAAATGAAAAACCGTAAAACGATTTACCAAACTTTAATTACACACCCAGCTCCATCCGCCGTTGTCCCGTACCAGTGCACAGTACCTGCATACACACTGTTGTAGGGGTGAGATTTCGTTCTCGTTGCTCATAGAACTTTAACTCGACTAGATTTGAAAACATTTATTGGGTACCCAGTATAAAAGATATTTAAACCAAATCATTTAAAGAATGACAAACTTTAAATAAATATTTCTTGACTCGAGAATCGAGCATAATTCTCAAATAAATAAGGCGCCAAATCCAAATATTACCTGATGCTCGGTCTAGTAGACCCACTGTCCGTCATTCTGACCGGAATCTCGCACGACCGGTGTAACTAAACCCTACGGAGGTTTACGGGATTGAACCCAAGGAAGTCAGTGCCACCCCTCGCTCACAAGCCATCATAATCTCTCACTGTTTGGTTATTACACATTTGCATATAAAATAACCAAACCATAACATGCACCATTTTATAAATAAAATACGGAAAGCTCTAATCGAGTAAAGTCCTGAATCCCCTACCTGGATTCCGATGATTTTTCTTGCGTACCCTGACGAGTGTCATAACCGAGGTAACAACACGCGCAATAATAAACCGTGTAAACAGTTAGCAGCATATGATAAATATGGATCGTTCAGTATGGGGATTAAGGGTACCTGACATGTAAAAGGTTAGAAACACACATATTCACACACATATACACATATTTACAAACATTGACACGAAAACATGGGGGATTTAAGATGAGGTTCGGCAGCAAGCTGCCTCTATAACCTAAAACACGAAAATAAAATCCTACTTTACTATATACAAGTGATTATCATCTTTCACACAAAGCATTTAGCACATAAGACTCTTTAACATGTAAATTTCGCACATATGAAAGTAGTAGACGCATGGAGCTGTCCAGAGGTATAAAGTTTGCTTCAATTCGAGCACCAGAAGTATTCCCTGTTTTGCCTTTTATCAGACCTATCTGCACAGTTCTCTGTGTCGCAGGATGGACCTTGCTGTACTCAACCTGAAACTGGGAATAGCTCGAGGCTCCAAATTCACTTCTGCAAAACCTACAGAAATTAGACTCAGAGAACTTTTCAACCGTGTATGGCATAAATTCCCTGGTCATCTGAGCTGAAAACGGTGGCCTTCCAAAGTTGAAGTACTGCACTGCCGGAATTCTGTTTGGGTAAAATTTTGAATTTTTCTTCACTTTTTCTTTCCAATTCGACCTCCCCAACAAGCACTTGATTTGTCTTTCAGCCAGATGATGTTCCATGTGGTTCATTCATATCTTATCTCTTTTCTTGCTCTTGTGTTCCCTCAATCTTGCTCAAATGATCCACCATCCGTTCTTGCTGCCATACTTGGCTTTACTTTCAAAATCAAACTCAAAGAAAGTAGGTTAGAAAAAGAAAGAAAATACAAGAGTTAGAATGTCATGTTTAGAGAGTTAGGATTAGCAAGTACATGTTAGAGTTAGCAAGGTTAGAGTCATTGAAAACAGTTTAAAACAAAGAAAACTTATGAACACACAAAAATTTACAACACATTTAACATTTTAAACATATCAAGCTTTTATAATCCCCGGCAACGGCGCCAAAAATTGACGAGTTGCATAACCGGGGTAACAACACGCGCAATAATAAACCCTGTAAACCATTAGTAGCATATAATAAATAGGGATCGTTTAGTCCGGGGATTAAGGGTACCTGACATGCAAAAAGTTAGAAACACGCATATTCACACACATATACACATATTTACAAACATTGACACGAAAACATGGGGGATTTAAGGTGAGGTTCGGTAGCAAGCTGCCTCTATAACCTAAAACACGAAAATAAAATCCTACTTTACTATATACAAGTGATCATCATCTTTCACACAAAGAATTTAGCACATAAGACTCTTTAACATGTAAATTTCGCACATATGAAAGTAAGAAACAAGTATTGACACAATGTAGACTTAATTCATTTTCAACCATAACTAGAGCTTTCGCTATGTACCTAGTTATTAGACCTCTAATGTTTTTAAGACCGAACTTTCGTTATGGATCCTAAAATTTATGCTACCATTTTCCAACAAATAACACTGAAGCACAAGAGTCTAAAATCGAAGACATGTAAACAAGTAAGGTTGTCAATCATCTTCTTTAATATGTAAGTTCTAAGGTTAATAGCCCTAAATGAGCAACACAAATCACAGAGACAGTCACGTACATCTAGTTTGTTATTACTCTAGCCGATTAAACCTAGTACCTAGATTCATTCAAAGGCGACACTAAGTACCAATTTTCATGCCCTCACCTTAGATTACTAACCAATTTAAGTCCTAAACATGCATCTAATACCAATTATCTAACACACAAAATTACAAGTTAAAATTGCAAAACCATTACATCAAACCGAGTTCATACAAGAGTTTAACAAACACCAAATATTGAAACAAATCATACAACACACACAAACATAAAAGAATACAAGAGCCATAAGAGGATCGGATCACACTTTAGAAACCTTGAAGACTTCGGCAAGTGTAGGTGGAATGATCGGCAAAAGGTAGGGTGAGGTACGGATTTTTGGGATGTGGTGGAATCGGGTTTTGGCTAAGTATTTTTCTGTTTGGTGCTTGAGAGACTTGGTAGAGCTTTAGGCTAGTACTTATGCTTGAGATGAGATAATTTTTCTGTATGGAATTAGCCTCTATATCTAAGGGAAAACTAGGGAATTAGCAACTAGGTTTCACAAAACCTAGTCCTATTTGGTTTTGGTTTCTTGCCGGCCAAGTCTTGAAGCTTCTAGAATTTCTGTCTACATTCTTCATGGATCGGGAACTTCTTGGACTCCTTAATGCACTCATCTCATTCCTTAATGGATACATGGTCCATAGATGCAGCTGCAAGTCTCCCTAGTCAAGCCAGGAAAGCTTCTCTTTAAATCGGCAGAATTAATCCCTTTTCCTAGCCGGACTTGGTAAGCTCTTCTTTCCTTATTTTGCACTTCTCTTTAGCAGGGCCGGTTCCTATATGGTCCATGTAACTCAGAAACTTTCATTTGGTGAATTTAGAAACCATTTTGATGCCCAAATACAAAAATCGGTAAAAAGGGGCAGTAGGTTTCTTTCTCGGCAGGGCAGTGACCTTGTTGTCATGTGACGGGCATAACTCTCTCCGCAGGAAACCTTTTGGTGCGATTCCAAATTCTGTAGAAAATAGACTCATAGAGATTTTCGTGCATGTAAGGCTCACCTTCTAGTTCCTTGTCGATCGTCTTGGAGAAATTCTGGAATTTGTTTGATCTGCACAGGAAATTACTGGAACTTCTGGATTTTTGCGATAGGCTTTCACTTGTAATTCCTGGCATCTTCTTTTACTCCAATTGGTAAGACTTCTTTCATTGCTCAATTATCAACATGTTTCCTACATATAAGAAAAGAAAAATCCATCAAGAGTATAGCCGAAGCTTTACAAATCCTACCAAACATCTCTTCAACTATTTAAATCGGATTTTAACATTTTTCCACATTTTTATCTATTGTTAGCACGACTTTGATGTAACTCTACTAAAGACTCATAACTCGATTGTATGACTTGATTCTACAACAATAAAGGTTAAAGCAAAGTATAAACGAGGGTAAAACATATTAAAAACGTCGCATTTTATGCTCCTATCATACCCTGCGAGTCACGAGCTTCCCACTTTCGTTCCTCAGGTAACTGGAGTCCCTCAGTATACAATTCGTAGCCTGGACTTCATTCCCTCTTTGGCTTGTACTTGCTTTCTTTAATAAGTGATGAAAAAATAAGTTTGAAAACCAACACAGCAGCTACCTTTGGTCCACAAGTGAAGTCCAACTTGGAGCCAAACCCAGAACAAGGGGAAAGTAGCCGGCGTCAAAGAACACAATGAGTAGAACAAACCCAAGATACCCAAATCACCAATACAATATGATCATCTCTGATACCCGAGTCAATCTCGAAGGTCACCAGAAAACATGGAACGGCGTCAACTTACACAGAAGCATCTTCTATTCGAATCTCAGTCACCAGAGCATGTATGGGCAAACCAAAAACATGAGGAGGACTGCGACGTCATGGAGAAGCCGTGGTCATTGTCACCGCGTCGAGGAACGGCCGGAAGAGGGAGGAGGAGCAGAGCTCCGTCGCTGTAGAGCAGTTCAAGACCGAGGTCGGTCTAGATTCCTCTCCGAAAAGCCAAAGCCACAGAGATGACCACGACGAGAAGACGAAGAAAATCTTGCAGGGGGCCACGCCGGAGCTGGCCTAGCGGCAGAGGTGCGGTAGTCGTTCTCCCAGGTCGGCGAGCTAAGAGGCAGGTCGAGTGCTTGATGAGTCTAGAGAGTTCTATGCAATATTCTAATATTAACCCATATATATAGCTACCATCGACTTATAATCCAAGTGTTAAAGATTAAACGGTGAGTTTCTAATTTTCCAAGTAATCTCATAATATTTCCCAACTTAGGAAAATCATATCAAATAGCTCGGGGCTCAGTATAATTCACTAAGAATTACCACGAACTCGTCGTGACGTATACTTTAATACCAAGCTCTTAAATCAAGGATTCCCCTTGTGAAAAATCCTAAAAATATTTCCGAGGGCTCTCCATTAACTACCGAGATCGTAAAATAATTCTAACACAATCTCAACTTAATTTATCAATATTTCCGGGGTTCACAGTTCTCAACTAAAAAAATTTCGTCCTCGAAATTCCAAAACTGGTCAATGGCCAACTATACTTTCATTCCATGTCAGACTCCAGTACCCTGAACACAATAATACCAACCTCGGAGCTAACCAGAGTTTCACCAAGTGTTCTTACACTACTACAAATATAGTCATTGATGGCATTTTGAGGATGGCATTTTTATGTAAAACGTCATGGAAACAACATTCCATGGCTTTTTTTTCCAAAAAAAGCCATTGATTTTTTAGGTACAAATTTTAAAGTTATAGTAATGGCGCTTTTTAAACGCCATGAAATTTCTAAAGTTTTAATGGCGTTTTCTAAACGCCGTAAAAATTCATGACACTTTTTATAAGATTTTTCATGGCGTTTGGAAACGCCGTAGATGATTTTTAATACTATGGCGTTCGGCTGCATCCTAACGGAGCGCCATGCCTGAAAATTAGATATTGAGCGGGTATTTTTTTTCCAGTTTGGCGCCTCTAAGTCTGAAAGGGGAACTTAACCCTTTGTAATTGAAAGACAAGAAAATTCAGAAACTCTACTCTCCCACAAAAACTCTTTTCTCCAAAAACCCATCTTCACCTTCACCATCCTCCCACTGCCGAACCACCCTCCTCCCATTGCCGCCGGAGCAGGTCTCGCCGAACTACCCACCACCCACTAAATCTCAGCACCCACCGGAGTAAGTCTCGCCGTTTGCCACCAAACCGCCGCGCACCGCTCCTCTTTGACGACATCCTCGACGCCGACCAAGACCCCTCATTCTCCGCCGCCGCAGCCCACCCTCCCTCCCCCACGCCTCTGCCGCGAAACCGTAGTCTGAAACCAGAAGTGAGGTTTACGTTCTAATTCTACCTATCTTTTGAACTATTCATCTTGGGTGCTCTAGCTTGTTGTAGTAGTAATCAAGAGATTGTTTAATGTATAAATAGGTAATGCTTTGAGGTTGGAAGGAATGTAAGTAATTTCTTAGGCTTGGAGTTCAGTACTACTGGGTCCAAAATGTTAGCTTGATGTCTATATAGGCTATGAATACGGTACTCAAGGCAGGCACTTGTTCGGGGACGACAAAGGATCTCGGAAAAGGTATTGATTAGTAAAGTTGGATTGTTGTAGTTTTGGATGAACTATGGATTTGTGTATTGAAGATGGAAAAATATGTTTTACTCTTATGATATAAGAAGCTCATTGCTTAGAAGACATATTAGCTTGATTAGTCTCACTGGGTGTTGACGTGGGCGGGGTTTGGATCTTGCTTTCAGCTCCCAGGTCTCCATATATCACTATTCTTGCTATTACATTAAAGAAAATAGCTGCTACTATTATTATTGCAGCCAGTATCCTAACCTAGACAGATAGCCTTTTGCTTTACTCTTATGACAACAAAGAGTAGCAATATCCCTATCGGACACTGATACATGTTTTTCTGAAAGCTACATCTGAGAATTCTAAAATACGAGATTATCTTTAGCTTTATACAAGTTAGTTGATGGACAAAGATATGTAAGATTTCCGTACGGAGGCAATTGAATAAATTACTTTTTTTTTTTAATCTTCCCTCATTCATTACAGGAATCAACTGGTTTTAAGCATATTTAGATTAAGCATATTTTCTGCAAAAATGGCATTTTGTGAAATAGGGTTAGAGGGGATATGATCTGGATTTGGGGGTTTCTATCCAACTAGGTAAAAGGTAAAACTATATTTATGTAGTTGTTGTAATGCAATTTGCTTGTGTATTATACGATAAGCTATAGCTATAGCTTAATTAGGGAAGTAGCTATAACTCGGCTCTATCTGCTGGATTTTTGAAAAGCTCTAGACTGCTGAGTTTGCATTATGAGTTCTGAAGAGTTGTTTATGCCTTTCTCTCTCGTCTTACTGATTAAATTATTGTACTGTCACCTTTAAATATTCATCAGATCTTTTGTTGTTATTTGGCAGTCAAGGAAGAAAGCTATTGTTGACTTACATCAAATGCAAACTGTTCATGTAAGTATATAAGCTCAGAAGGAATTCATTCATACATGCATGCACATCGTCTACACATACTTGTATCAGCCGATAAACATACACAGCATACATGGACATACATGTGCGATCTTCAATTTATGAGTATAACTGAATAGTCATGCTTCTATCAGATCGGTGAAGTTAAAAGTCTGGACTATATTTATATTTTGCATATCAGAACTATTTTATTGAATTTAATGAGTAAAATGCTAAATAACATGCCGAGGATAAAGATGATGGATCAATATGTGAAAATATTGCACTGATTCTAGATGTAGGTGTAAGGGAAATGTGAAGTTCATTTATGATTAATTACCACACACATGATGAGTTGTTTTTCACTTCAAGCTCTGTACTTCATTGAATATATAATAGTGAAAACTAGTTATGTTTTGTAGTCTTGTTGATATGAGTTTGGAAATGAGTTGTGAGGTTGTCTGATTAGGAACATTTGAAACCTCTTTTATCAAATGTCAGGACTGTTTCAAGGGTTCATGGAGCTCGCATAAATCGGTTACATGCTATATTGTATGAGGAAAGGACAGAGTCGATTATTTTGATTGGACTGGGTATGTTTCTTTTCGTTAAGGTTGATTATCATAACTGGGTATGACATCATAGATACTGCTATATATTAAAAGAATTAGTAGTTGTGGTTGCTTGCACCTTGTTTATCATGATTTCAGTTTAGTACTTGTGGAATTAGTTTAGTCTACTTATAAATTCCCTCAAAATTGGTGGGTTAGTTCCTTTAATTCCTTTTACTTGGCGAATACTAGCAAAGTATAATTGCATTTTGATGTTTAGTTTCATTCATTGATTTACTGAAATGTCAATATTTGTGAAGCTTAGGGTTTTAGTTGTTCAAGTAAGAGTTCATGCCTATGTGATAATTAAATGCTTGTTCAAAAAATGTTTGTTTTTGACTGTTGGGACGTGAATATTAGTGTCTAATTTGCTTTGTATCATATATAGAGAATACCAGGACACAGCTGGAGAATATCACTGGGTTTAGCTGGGGTTCCGGCACAGAAAAATGTCCAGATTCAGCTATATATGTTAACTGATGTATTTGGTACAGAAAAGGGTTGTGGTAGTACTAGTATGTCCAGATTCAGCTATGTATCTCTTGTTTCTTTCAAGTGCAAACTAATAACCGAATAATTTCAGCTCACTAAATATCAGTCCAGGTTCTACTTTTACTAAGTTTTAGTTGCTATAATGGACTTCATTCTTTGGCTTGGTCATGTTTTTGTTTTGTTATTGACCATGAAAGTCTGGTTTTCTTGCTTCAGTCCAATTCCTGAAAGTAACTTCTGTTATGAGTTATTTATTCTTGTATCTCTTTCTTTTCAGCCCTTATGTTCTTCTTATGTGTGAATACTTATTTAGTTTCATTATAATTTAGATTCAAATCCAATGTAATGCAAGTGCAACTCGAGAGGCTATTGCTACCCCAAGGGTATGACCTCTTGTGTTTGCTTAAATTTGTTTCCATATCTCATCATAATGTTATTGACTTTATTGAGGTATTGGAAATAACTCGATGTAACTAAGTGTTATATTTTGTAGTCGGGGCAGGGTAGCAGTCATCTGCCTTCACTTGCTGACAAGTGCAAGTTGCTTAGCTGGAATGGCAATGGTGAAGTAGTGGCAGTAGGTACTCTTTCGGCAATAGATCCAAACTCAAAGGTGCATGGATACACACTAGGACCTGATTGTTACCGGGTTTTCGTTGATGATGTATTTGTGGAAACGGCAGAATTCTATAGGACTGAGCCTGAATTTGCCAACATGGAAGATGCGCGTGGAAGCACAATAGCTTGGCCGATAAAATACCTCGACTTTGATATGGAGTAATAAGGTATACAATACTGTTGTTTTATTCTACATTGTAGCTAATTTGTAGTAACTAGTTACCTAAGGATTGATTCATGAATTCTATTAATTTGCGAACTTTTACTTTGCATGATTTTTATGTTCATGTGTTTGAGATATTATTTTCTGTGTATATCAAGGTATATAAGGTATGGATAAAAAGATAAGGTGAATGTTAGTCTGTTTTGGTTTTGAAATGCTAGATTTCTGTAGCAATCAAACCTGACAATAGCATATCGATGTTCTCTCAGCTGCCATCACCATCGCGGAATTATTAGGTTCTCTAGCAATCAAATCTGACTATATACAGCTGCTACGTACTGCAATTTGATGAACCAATATGACTTCGACTTTAGTAGACTGCTGCATCTTGAAACTGTCTATACATATTGATGTTTATGACAACAGATAAAAGGCATGCCTTTTGACTACATATAGCATATAGGTCAAGGTTCTACCCCAATTGTACATTACAAGGTTATCTTGAATTCTTGATTGATCATAGATGCTTATTGCATGCATGCAGCTCTTCTTACTCGCCTAGTACTTAATTAAGCAGTTGGAAATTTTGGAATGGGTTGAACTTGGAGGATTAGTAACTGTGTATGCTGGTATATGCAGGCTGGATTTGGAGGCTAGGTTGGAGCATGATATGTGTTGATCATGATGGATATGGTGACCCTCTCTCTTTTCCAGAAGTTTACTAGTTGTATGCATATTTCTTTGGTGTATTAGTTTGAACATATATATAACAGAACTCTCTCTAGCTACTTATTTGTGGTCTATGTAAGGATTTGGTTATGCTAAGTTAATCATGAAAACAATGTTGGAACTCTGATTTGATCATGGTTGCTGATTTTATGGAGTGAATTATTGTGCCCAGATTTTATGTAAAAAAATTAAATATATATTTTTCTTATTCACATAAACATTGATGGCGTTTGAAAACGTCATTGTATGTGTTTTCTATAGCATTAATAAACACCATAACAAAAAAAGCATGACGTTTAGGAAGTGCCATAGAATGGAAATCAATGGCGTTTTACAAACGCTATCTTAGTATAGTTCAATGACGTTTTTAAAACGCCATGCATGATCATACAATGGCGTTTTTGAAACGCCATGAAATAACATTCAATGGCGTCATAAATTGCCTGAGAAAAGGACGGCGTCGGTTTCCACGACGTTTGACCATGGCGTCGAAAAACGCCGTAAAAAACTTTCCATGGTATTTTTCAAACGCCGTTGATGTGTCTGTGTGTAGTAGTGTTACTCTTTAGGAAACACTTAGCTCCAAGTAATCATCTTGTTACTTTATAACAAGATCACAACTGCGGATGACATACGTCAACCCAACAACGTCGTCAATATCCAAAGCTTTTAACGACTAATAATGACTAATAAAATCAGTCATTTGCTATTGGCTCTCCAGTCATTACTAATAATGACTTACTATTACCTAGGAAATCTCATCCTTTGAGAAAATAATCGTAAGCGAAACTCACTGATCTTCCTGGCCACACGCCACGAGGAAGATATAATGGAACCTTGCAGCAGATTTCCAAATGTAAGCCATAAGTTGCCACGTATATAATACTTCAAAATAATATCTCGTTGTACGAACCGAGTTCGTCAATTTCCAGCACGAAGTCGCGATGGCAAGTCAGCGTACTTTATTCAAGAGCTCAGAAGTAATGATCTTCTGTTGACCACGTTGACGAGATGCCCACATTTGCAACCGCCATCCTGTTGTAGTCATCGCAACACGTGTCCGCAAGTTCCGTCGACGCATCGATATCACTACCGATGATTAGGCAAGATAGCAAAATTCTCTTTCGCATTACCCGACGAAATTCGAGGATTACCCGTTGAAGTTCGTTACTTGGATGCTTTAAGTTCCTACGATCTCGCTTTGAGTTGTAATCTGAGAACTCATGTAGTATGATGCACCAACACGCATGGAGTAACCAACAATGCCTAAAGTCACCAAAACCGCGTACGTACAAAACCGACGTCAGGGACAAAGCTGCTAAACCACTCTAGTCAACCCAAACCAGAATGATATTTTACAGTCGACATTCCTCAACATAGATGCCCATCCTACCGCATCATGAAGATGACAACCAGTCGGAGTGAAGAAACGCATAGGATCCTGAAGATCCGGACGCAAGTCGATTGTATAGATAGCACCTAACGATTGCGTTATTTGACTTCGTCCTCCCAGCCTATGTCCTATCCACAAGGTTAACCTCAACAAACACGTGTACCTGCACACAGACCCTGAATGTGGTCGAACACCTGAGGGGGAAAACTGAACTGCAGGCTGCACATTTCACTATAGTGGCCAAACACTAATCTTCTACGCTCTGTGTGCCAATCACAAGACCACTAGACACAGATTCAGTGTCACAAAATAACTATTTCCAATTCCATTATCAACGCTAGGATACCAATATCACAATATGACTTCAAACAAGTCCAAAACATTTATAAAAAATAAAGTTTGTCATTCACATACCTTGGTCCTTTACATTTACCTCATACTGGGCCCACATGTTTATCGTGGTCTGTGCGCTGTGGAGGAGTTTTGGGTGGCAACACTTATTTGGTATGAATGAATAAACAAATAACAAATGCTAGTTGGACTTGTAAAGATCAATGATATCACACGTACAATCGACTCTGAAAGAAGTCAATAAACTAGACTCGATAAATTCTAAGACATGAATCATATACCAAGTCCAACAACTAATTACAACAACACGATTTCAAATAACCGGATTCACTAGATATCACAATATTCAAGAACATAGAACAAGTGAATCCAAAAGCAATGAATCAATAAGTAATTAATAGCTCAAACACAAGGCTCATCAGAGGACAAACGAGGCACAAATCAATTGTCCAATTTAGGAAGCCGACAAAGACTATGCAAGAATATCAACCAACAACGAATTATAGCTCAAAGAATAACTCTAGAGTCAAACGAATTGATTAACGATAGTTGACACTACAGATCAAGTTCAAGACTCTAGACGAACATTGAAAACTATTTAAATCCTTGTAAAACTACGTTTTCAAACCTCAAGGATCGAATATCATAAAGAGTTGAACCAAAATTTTCAATAAAATTTTGTCAGTCTAACAAAACATTTTTTCCATAGTCGGCTCGTTTCCAAATTGAAAACTACTTAACGTTAAAATCTTTGGGTGTCTTGGCTAAAATGATTTTCAATTATCTTAAATCGCTTTTTCAATAGTTCAAATCCACATATTACCTGATGGCCGGTCTAGTAGACCCACTACACGACCTTACCTCAAAATACATAAATCACCAGGTAAACGTAGCGAGAGCATCCGCTACCTAGCTACACACACGTTACGAGTCCGTCATTACAATTGGAATCTCGCACGACCTGTGTAACTAAACCCTCCGGAGGTTTTGAAGATTGAACCCAAGGAAGTCAGTGCCACCCCTCGCTCTCAAGCCATCATAATCTCTCACGGTTTGGTTAGTACACATTTGCATATAAAATAACCAAACCATAACATGCACCATTTTATAAATAAAATACGGAAAGCTCTAGTCGAGTAAAGTCCTGAATCCCCTACCTGGATTCCGATGCTTTTCCTAACGTACCCTGCTAGTCACGAGCTTCCCACTTTCGTTCCTCATGTAATTGGAGTCCCTCAGTAAACAATTCGTAGCCTAGACTTCATTCCCTCTTTGGCTTGCACTTGCTTTCTGGAATAAGTGATGAACAGATAAGTTTGAAGACCAACACAGCAGCTGCCTTTGGTCCACAAGTGAAGTCCAGCTTGGAGTCAAACCCAGAACAAGGGGAAAGTAGCCGGCGTCAAAGAACACAATGAGTAGAACGAACCCAAGATACCCAAATCACCAATACAATATGATCATCTCTGATACCCGAGTCGATCTCGAAGGTCGCCAGAAAACGTGGAACGGCGTCGACCAACACAGAAGCATCTTCTATTCGAATCTCAGTCACGAGAGCTTGTATGGGCAAACCAGAAACATGAGGAGGACTGCGACGTCATGGAGAAGCCGTGGTCATTGTCACCGCGTCGAGGAACGGCCGGAGGAGGGAGGAGGAGCAGAGCTCCGTCGCTGTAAAGCAGTTCAAGACCGAGGTCGGTCTAGATTCCTCTCCGAAAAGCCAAAGCCACAGAGATGACCACAACGAGAAGACGAAGAAAATCTTGCAGGGGGCCACGCCGGAGCTGGCCTAGCGGCAGAGGTGCGGTAGTCGTTCTCCCGGGTCGGCGAGCTAAACGGCAGGTCGAGTGCTTGATGAGTCTAGAGAGTTCTATGCAATATTCTAATTTTAACCCATATATATAGCTACCACCGACTTATAATCCGACGGTTAATATTAAACGGTGAGTTTCTAATTTTCCAAGTAATCTCATAATATTTCCTAACTTAGAAAAATCATATCAAATAGCTCGGAGCTCAGTATAATTCACTAAGAATTACCACGAACTCGTCGTGACGTATACTTTAATACCAAGCTCTTAATCAAGGATTCCCCTTGTGAAAAATCCTAAAAATCTTTCCGAGGGCTCTCTATTAACTACCGAGATCGTAAAATAATTCTAATACGATCTCAACTTAGCTTATCAATATTTCCGGGGCTCACACCAAAACTGTTAGGATTCAGCCCATACGTAAATATGGCCAAATAATTGCTTTGAAATACTACAAAACAAAGACAAAAAACATGAAATCGAATAAAAACTTATATAGCTACTTTCTTGATTTAAAAATACAATATGACAATAGACTGCTACTGCGTTAATAAATCAACACAGGTGTAATCGAATCAAAACAACTGATAACTCTACCATCTTGATTCAAAAATAAAAGATGACAGTAAACTGCTACTGCGTTGATAAATCGACACATGAAGCATGGTACCGAATCAAAACAACTGATACTACTACTATATTGATTCACAAGTACAATTTGACTATAAACTGCTATTGCGTCGATAAATCAAAACAACTACGAATTTCATAAAACGAAACAACATAGAATTGAAACTGCTATTGTGTTAATAAATAGAGAGAAGAAACATGAAATCGAATACAACTAGAACAAATTCACAAACAAAAACGTTATATAAGCTTGAAACTAACCTAAAATTCGATCGAGAAAAGAAACTCAGGAGATTAGAAGCCTCAAGCTGCTACTGTGATAATAAATAGAGAGAGGATCTATGGAATTGGATACGATCTGGAACAAATTCACAAACAAAAACGATATAAAATCTTGAAACCAACCTGAAATTCGATCGAGAAGAGAAACTCGGGAGATGAAGCCTTAGTTTCCGATGAACTATAAGATGCAGAAGACGAATTCACCAGCGAAAATCGATGGAAACTCCGACGAGTTTCTGAAATTCCGATTTCTCTTCTGAATTTTTGACGAGATATGGTTACGATGAAGAAGAAGGTATAATCCGTAGAACACGCATGATCGTTTTGTGAGAGAGGTTGAATTCCTAAAATCAAATCATGGTTTTCTTCTAGGCAAAAGAGGGCAAAACAGTAATCTTAGTAATGCCATGTGGCAGCTTGACAACAAGTTGGTACTAAATTGTAAAATGTAGTCCTAATTTGTTCCATGAAATATTAAGGTGACTTATTTGCTGACGAAATATGATAGCTCAAGTGGTAAAGAGCACAACTACCTAGGAAGTATGTTATTAGGTTCTGGGTTCGAGTCATGATAGGAGTAGGTGTGAAATTCTTAGATCCTCTTTTATTTTTTTTATTTTTATTTTTTAAAAAAAGTGACTTATTTGCTAACCAAACTATTGTTAGGCACTTATATGTAGTTTCTTAAAACATATAACGAAGACATTTATATAGCAAAATTGATATTTCATCAATATTGAAATGGAATTATAAAAGAAAACAAAAGTTATAATACAGGTGGGCCCATCAAATAGCTACCAAAAACCAAGCCATATTTGGCCTTCAAATATTACGGAGGCTACATTTTCACGTAGGGACTAGTGTAATAACCTACCATGGAAGAGGAAAAAGGCCATATTTATAATTTTAGCCTACCGTAGCAGATGTCCTTAGGGGAGTTTGAGATCAATATAGCACCTTAGGTGCCATTAAAAAAAAAGAATGTACCCCGTTAATAACTCGTAACTAACATTTTCCGATCCGCTCTTTTTTGAAGCTAAAGTAAAACGGTGAAACTTTCTCCCATTTGAAACCAAAGAAAAGAGGCAGACTTGATCTAAGTTTAATTACCTAGAAAAGTTGATGCTTCAAACTTTAACAATTGTGCATCAAAAACGATATCAGGGAGAACAATTATGAAACATAACCTATAATATTTGATCGAGATTAATTCTCCATTCTGGGGAAGTAGACATGTCTGGCCAGCTTAGAACTCAATTGCTTATTCTATTATATTCGCCTATTGGAGTATTGCTAGTCAATTGCAACTCGATACTTAATACATCAATATACGGTTGAAATATTGTTCTAAACTCACTCTTTTGACATTAATCAATATCTTTCAGTGTATTCTGTATTGTGATATACAGAGTAGGTTGCAATCACAAAACTTTGTCACTCTTCATTTAGTGTATTGTGATATACATTTTCCTTTTTAATGATTAATTAAATATACAAAAAAGACATGATATACATTCTCATAACTACTAATATTAATTCATTTAGTGAAGTTTACACACTTAAAACCAGGTCTCCTGCCTAAGAGATAGTGGTGACATCTTAAGCAGAAGGCTCCGGCTGAACTTCTGATTCAAGCTGGACCTGAGAAGGTTCTGGCGGAGAGGTTTCTGGCTGAATTGTTGAGGATGATTCACTCACACTTGGCGCCGAGGCTTGTACTATCTCTTGTGGCTTGAACTTGTTGATATAGTAACTAAGTGATGGCCCAGAGTATTCTACTTTCTGAATCGGTGGTGGGTTCTTACTTACTTGGAAGAGGATAGAGGAAGCTGCAGCGATAGATATGAGGGCAAATCCAAAAGCCACCGCTGCTGTATTCTCAGCTCCATCAGAAGAAGAACCTGCACTTCCTGAGCTTATTACGCTTTCAGCTACATAAACTGCAGGCTGAAAATGTAGAGAAGTTACTATAGAAATCATGCAAGAATGTTACAAGACTCGAGTAACCCTGTGAAATGACGGGGGCTACAAGAATTAACTGGTAGTATTGACCTTACTGGCCATATAACCCAACTATTATGGCTGTGGATAAAAAAAAAAAACTTATACCCTAAATTTGTTCCTTGTAAATTGCAGTTTGGTAGGCTTCAACTTTCTACAGGTCTAAGGTTTTTAAACTATGACATTCCATCATGTCAAATAGATAGAGTCACACAAACAAAAAATAGATAGAGTTACACAAAAAAAAGTGCTTATAATTAATTTTTTTAAATAGGTTTGGGTAAGTCTTAGAGGTGGGTTTAATCTAAAGGAGGTATACAAACTTGGGTGTATATTGAAATCCCCCTTTTCTCTTTGCCTTTCAGTTGTCTAAGTACTGAACATCTAAATGAGATTCAACTCCCTTCAGTTGCAAACACTGCTATAACTAAGTCACATTTAGAAACCACAAAAATTAAGCTACAGCTTTACTGAGGTATGTGCCTCTCAAATTTAAGGGTTGAGAGGCATAACGAGTAATTAAAATACTGAGGTTTCTTATATGCATTATATGCATTGCCTGATTGCCCTGAAGTGTGCTTAATCCACAATGTTTTTCAGCTGAAGTAAAACAATGTCCACACGTCCTGAGGCAAGACTAGTTTACTACATGCTAGTTGAAAAATGGCAAATATAGTGGTGTCCACCATTCTCCTTTCAGAATATCAGCCATTAAGAAGGAATCATTAAAGCTCCACTTTATGTATACCGTTGAGCAATCGTTCATTATAAGTTTCCGTCTGCTCCAAAAAAAAGAAGGAAAAAAGAAATAAAGGAATAAAGCAAGCAAGAAATAAAGCTAATCTCTCAAACTGAAACTGTGAATTGTTGTATGTTCACTTCTGTCGCTAATCTCTCAAACTGAAACTGTGGATTAAAGTTGTATGTTCACTTCCTGTGGAACATTTAGATTCAGATTACTTGTTTTCAATTCACACCTTCCAAGTTAGTTTGACCCTCTAAAATATAATGCAGATATATTAAAGGAAAAGCAATGAGAAGGCAACATTCTTGCTAACCTCCACAGAGTAGATATTTGTCTGTCCAGCGGTGTCCTTCTCAACATATCCAGTCCAACCCCGAGTATTACGTGGAGGAAATGTCCCTGATACTTTTGTCTTCTCACCAGCCAACCACTCCACGCTGACCTTTCCGACCTATACACAGCGTTTATTTTATTTCTATGAGAAACCAACTTACATTACTAAACCTGAAAATACAATGCAGACGATAAATAGTCCATTGAGTCCATTCAACTAACTGATTTCCAACTGAGACTCTAACATTCGGCAAAATGCAGAAAACCCACAACCAAAACAGGAGTACATTATACATATATATCTGATTTGTTTCTGCATTTCAAGTTGAATGCAGGTAACTATACACAGCATTCCCCAACGATCGTCACACATACCCTTAAAACCAACCCTACTTGATTAAGGGCAGAAACAGAAATTGATCATACACAAAAGATCAATACAGTTATAAACAGAAAAAGTTTCGAAATCCTGTCTCAGATTTCTGTTTCCATTCTGGCTTAAGCTAGTATTCACTACACCAGCCGTTTCCATTCTTTCTAATGTTCCAGTTATGCGATTTTTACAAGGAATCTATGCTAAGAAGGGTTCCTCTACAGTACACTATAACATCAATTTACAAGTAAACTAGAATGATTAGAGTTACACCCGCTCCATTCATCAGTACTACTCTATATCTGTACCAAACTAGTTTACAATTGTATCAAAACATGTGTCCATTAAATGAATGAAAGAATCTTAACATTTACTTTTGCTTAATTTGTCTTTTGTACGGATGACCTCTGGCAATACAAGAACTAGTGTTTACTAACGAACTAACAATGACAATAATTTTACGTTCCTAAAGAAAACGTTACTGGGAATCATCTGAAAAATTCGCATTACCAATCATACAGCTTAACCAGAGATAAAGAGGAAGATTGAGAGAGATGGGTTACCTCCTTTTCAGGAGCACATTCTTCGACATTACAGTCAGCATCGTCAGTGGAAGCTCTGAGAGTGAGGTTAGTTTTGTGATGTCTTTCGGAGAAGAAGAAGGTGGTCTTTTGTGTAGGGAATGTGCATGTGAATGTGTTTGCTGCCATAACGGCATGGGCTGCAGCACTTGCCATTCTGGGAATCCTCGAAGTGAATGGAGCGTGTTGCATCGTTGGTGTGAGGAAAAAAAGAGGGAAAGAACTTTTGAGGAAGGATGATATTGAAGCTGTGGAGTGGATTGGATGCGCTGGAGGACTCTCTTGGTGGATTTTGAGATGCAAACGTGTCAACTCATCTATCCTCTAAAACCTTTACCTTTTTTTTTCTATATTTTTTTATAGTAAATTATCATTTTAGTTAATTTTTTAAAATAAATATTCATTGTAATTTTAGAATAAGCAATTTTTTTTAGAAGAAAAAAAAAAATTCATTAATAGCCAAAGAAATTTTAGCACATCAGAATGACCGGTTGTGGCGCTACACCACGACACAATACTACGTTTAAAAACATCTAAAAAGGCTCAATTCCTAACTCAATTTTACGTTTAAAAAGAGCTACCTAATTTTAAGAGTAACGATAAATATGTGTGTATATATATATATAGTCTCTATGTAGAGTGAACCTTCACTTTGAAATTAACGTGCGAAGTTCCTTTTTTGAAACATTTTTCGGTCATATTTTCACATCTCCACCGTTTAGATGTTTGAACCTAATGTATAGATCATTCCTACAAAATTTCATTTAATTTGATTACCATTAAGGTATCGAAACTATATAAAATCAATGAACAAACCGAATATGTTCAACCTAAACTGTTCGTGTAAATCACCATAATGAAAGGTCAAACAATTATCAAGTTGGATGAAATTTTACAGAGATGATCCATACATTAGGTTCTAACATTTTAACGGTGAAGATGTGAAAATATGACAGAAAAGTGTGTCAAAAAATGAACTTCACACGTTAATTTATGAGCAAAAGTTCGCTTTGGATAGAAACTATATATATATATATATATATATATATATATATATATATATATATATATATAGGGCTGGGCACGGGTCGGGCCGAGCCCAAATTTTCGAGAACCCGACCCAAAGTCCGAAATATCGGGCTTGGTCCGGTTCGGGCTTTCTAAACTCAGGGGACCGACCAAAACCCGATCGGACCAGTTCGGGCTTTTTTTTTCGGGCCTTCATCTCCGGCAGCCTCCAAGCCGCTCGCAGCTCGCCGCCACCGAATCCAAAGATGTTACCATCTCCACCGACCCACCAGTCTCCGTCCCCAAATCCGCCGACGACCTGACCCGAAAGCTCCCTTTCCTCTTCTACATCTCGTCTTGTCCCACTTTTGGGAAGCCGGAGACCAGACCAGAAGGCGTGGTGGGTTGCCGGTCGGAGCAGAGAGTACTCAAAGGAGGAATCGAATTTGAGATGATCAGAGAGTTGATCGGAGCTTAAGAACGAATTAGAATTTTGGGAAAATCGGCGACATGCAATAGCATAGAGAGGTTGAGAATGAGATGGGGAAGACGATGGTGGTGTTGGCTTGAGCGGTGTTGACAGTAGCCATAGAGAGGCTACCCAGGCCCCCAAACCCGTAGCCAGCACTCCTGGACCCGGCCCAGGGCCTGGGGCCAGAGTATGCACACCTGCACCCTCGCCCGGGCAGGCCTTCCCTATGACCTAGGCCCGGGAACTGGGGAGACAGCTCCCCAAACAGGGGCCGAAACAGTACAGTACTATGGGCAGAAGGGGGGCCAGTCCCACATCGAAGGGTGAGTGTAACAACCCGTCCCAGAAATTCCCTCAGAAAATCCGAAACGGGTCTGAAAATAACCCAAAACCTACTAAAAATCCCTTTGCTCCCATACCGCAACCACCCACCCACTGGGAACAAAGATCGCTCAATTCTTTTATTTCCAATTTGACGTAAAATCCCGTTTTTAACCGACTTTTACCTTTTTCAGAAGGTCAACAGTAACTTTTTAACGGTCAACAGTAATAGTCAAAGTCAATAGTCAACGGTCTAAGTCAAAACTACTATTTACTAATCACTTTTACTACTTACTATTTACTCTTACTGTTTTACCGTTCACTATTTACCTTTTACCGTTTTACTTTTCATCTTTTTACCCTTCTTTAACATCTCGCCGACGGCAGCTCCGCCACAGAGGCGAAAACGCCTCCTATCAACTCCAAAATCAGCCCAACACCATTGCCACCATCTCATGGCCTCATCCACGTCGTCCCCCGCCTCCAAAACACCCTTGCAGCCGCCTCAAACGGCGGCCGACACGGCGGAAGCACCCCTCCAATCTCCAATTTCTCTAATTTCCACCAATCGAACCTCAAATTACACCAAAACTACTCTAAACATCGTCCTGAACTCAATTCTAACCTCCAATTATACAAAAAAACAACAAAATCACAACCTCCACCGAAATTCACAAAAACCCTAAAATTCCAAATTCTAATTTCTCCTTACCTGGACTGAAACGGTTCAATTCCTTCCATGGAATTGACGTGCAGGTCGAGGTCTTCCTTTCCCCCCTTGGAATCGGGCCGATCGATGGCCGGAGGAGAGAGTTTCGGCTCGACACAGTCGATCCCTCTCCCCTAAAACCCGGCCGAACGGCGGCGATTGGAGCCATACCGCCGCCACAGAAGAGAAAAGGGGGCCGAGCCGGTCCGAACGTGACCGGCGCGGCGGTCCAGTTCGGCCAGACGGCGGAGATGGGTGGAGGGGAGGAGGCTCGGGTCGGGGCCGATCGGGGGGGAGAGAGGGAGAGAGAGTGAGAGAGAGAGAGAAAAAAAAAGAAAGAAAGAAAAAGAAAAGGGAAAGGAATATTCCCCTCTATTTTAAGAATATTCCCTCTTCTGGAAATTTCCGTTCGTTTCTAGAAATTTCCGAAATCTCTCCCCGATTTTATATCATAACTTTTTCCTACGAACTCTAAAACAAACCTGCTATGTGTCCACGAACTCGTTTTAACGTCTTCTATCTCATCGAGGAATTAAATTCTCGGTTGGGTCAATTTATAAAAAGTCAACCTTTCAAACCTCCGAATCGTAAAAATAAATTTCCGAAACGTCAAAATTAATTTAAAACTTCTAAGGGGTATTTTAAGGTTTGGGTCGTTACAGTGAGTCCAGTCCTCGCACCCGGCATCCTATATATGAGTCCCAACTACCCTCATTAATAGGTAATCAATACTCCAACTACTCATTCCCGCTTAAGTTATCAGTTTATTCCAACTATACTGACTTAAGCATCGGAGTGGAATAGACCGGCCCCGCCCCGTGTTCTCTTAGTTAGCAGGATTTGCAGGTAGGAGTCACACCAAAACCCACTGGTATCTGTGATGTCTACAGATTCAAACAGAAACAAGCGGATTCTCGCCTGTGGCGGCGCTGTTGAGCTTCGGTGCTGGCTGCCTGGCTCGGTATCTCTTCGGGACCTGAGACTTGGCGAAGCGGAGCAGCGGCGCGAGGGAGGCAAGGCTGGGTACGGCGATGCAGAGGAAGGCGAGGCCGAGGCTGGGCTGGGTGGGTGTCTGGGTGACTAGTGAGTGGGTGTGGAACTGGAAGTCTCGAAGAGGAAGTGGAAGACTGAGGCTGCGCAGAGAGTGAGAGACTGAGACTCAATCTAGGGTTTTTTTTTAATAATTATGGACCAATCAGAACATGACACATGGCAACCACTATATGGGTCGGGCCGGTTCGGGCTTTTGGTCCAAAGAAAAATTGGGCCCGAGCCCGTTCGAGCCTACACACATTCGGTTCGGGCTTTTTTGGGTTCGGGCTTTGGGTCCGATTGGGCTTTTTCGGGTCTGGCTTTCGGTCCCTCGGGCCAAAACGCCCAGCCCTATATATATATATCTGTGTGTGTGTGTGTGTGTGAGGTTTTGGGGAGATTTCATAAAGTGTAGCTGATAGGAGCACAATGTGCGACGATATTATATGCTTATGCCCTCGTTTATGCTTTGTTTAACCCTTATTTTTCTAAGATAGAGTCGTAATGTAGTTAGTGTCAATTTGGTAGAGTTTTGGTGAAAAATGGTTAAGAATCCGAAAAATGACTAAGTTTGAGAAATCTGGAAAATATTGCAAAATATGTCTTTTTCGTGATTTTGAGATGAATGAAACTGTGATCTATCCTTGTCCGAATTCTATGAAATTTGGTGTGCTTAATATTCATATGCTGAGGAATGTTGTGTTAAAATTTCAGATCAATTGAAGTTCGGGAAGTCACCCAAAAGATGGCTGCAAAACAGCAGTCCGAGCATTCCAATCCAAGGACTTCCAGGATTTTCCTGGGACTTTGTCCTAACTTCGAAAAATCATTCCCGACGACTCACAAGGAATTTTATCGAGATATTTTATGGAGAGATGGCCATATGTGTCTAGTTTATCTGAGACTTGGAATCGCATCAATCGGAGCTCCACGGATGGAGATATGCCGGAATTACTGCATCAAGGTCAAATCTGCCGATTCCAGGAACCTACTGCCCCCTTTTTGTGTTTTCTGTTTTTGATGGACCAAATGGTGTACAAATGCATATGTGATGATGGTCCAAGCTTAAGGAAGGTTAGAGGAAGACACTAGGCCATGGCATTGAAGAAAAATTGAAGAAAGAAGTTCTCCTAGTCACACTAGGAGAAGCTGCCGAATAGAGGCAGATTGTGTGCCTTTGTGTTGCTGCCGGCAATGATGCATTTTTGGTGGATTAAGACCTATCAATTGAAGTCCAAATGCTATGCAAGAAGTCCATAAAGATGTGAAGCCCATGCTATGAAGAAAATTCAGAAAAAGAAGTCCAAGAATGCAATGTTTATCCCACAAGGAAACATAAGCCAACTAGGACAAGGAAACTCCTTTCCTTGTGTGGCCGGCAAACCCTAGGCTTTTCCCTATATAAAGGCCAACGAATTTCAGAATAAAATCATCTCATCTCAAGCATAATACACTAGCCTAAAGCTCTACCAAGTCCTTTCAAACACCAACACATAAATACCTAGCCGAACCATCACCACCACCACCATATAGCCGAACCCTTCCACCTTTGTTTCTGCCGATTTCTGTTCTTGCCGAACACCAAGGAGCAGCAGCCGAGCCACCTTGTCACCTTTGAGGAATCTTCAAGGTTTTTAAAGTGTGATCCATTCCCCTATGGCTTTTGTATTTATTTATGTTTGGTTGTTTTGTACGAATTTGTTTCGATTCTTGGTTTTTCTTGAAACTTTGTATGAACCGAATATTGTTTGTTATGCATGGTTTTTCTGAAATTTAACTTATGGATTTTGTATGTTGGATAATTAGGGCAGTGGTATTAGAAGCATGTTTAAGATTTAATTTGGTTAGTAATCTATGAGTGTGCCTTATAAACCGAAGCATTAGTATTGGCTGGAAGCATGTAAATCTAGATGTTAGGTTTCATTTAACCGAGTAATACGGATAAGTCATACGTTGGAGTAGTTTGTTTTGTGTTGCTCACATAGGGTAAAAACCTTAGATTACTTGCATGTTAAATAAGATGATTGACAACCTTGCTTGTTTACATGTCTTCGATTTAGACTCACATGCTTAAATGTTAAAACGTGTAAAACCGGATTAGCATCACCTTAGAAGTCATACGTTGGAGTAGTTTCTAAGAATTTAAGAAGTCTAACAATTGGAAAAACCGTTGGAGGCTCTAGTTGTGTCGAAACTAATTTAGGTCTTGAACATGCTAAATACTTGATCCTTACCTTCTTGCATGCAAATCTATGTGTTAAAGTGTCTTTTGTGTGAACTGTTTTGTGTGAGAGATGATGATCACTTGTATATAGTAGTTTAGGTTTATTTTTGTGTTCTTAGTGTTAGTGGCAGCTTTGCTGCCGAACCTCATCTTCATCCCCCATGATAAATTTGTATATATGTATATAAGTGTGACAATTGTGTGCATATATGTTTGTAAATATTTTTGTTAACATTCTCATATTTCAGGTACCCTTAATCCCCGGCTAGAACGATCCCTACTTATTCTATACTACTAACGATTGTAGGGTTTTTGATTGCTTGAGTCGCTTCGGCGGCTCGATCAATTTTTGGCGCCGTTGCCGGGGATTATAAAATCTTGTTTTATGTGAATGTTAAAGTGTGTTAATATTTGTGATGTAAAGTTTGTTAATAATCTGTGTCTCTAACTTTAACGTATATTTATATATCCTAACTCTCTAACATGACGTTCTAACTCTTGTATTTTTTTCTTCTAACGTTGAAAAATTTGTTGAAATCGTAGCTTGTATGAAATTGTATATTCTTGAATTTTAGTTTGTTGTTTTTGTTCGATTTTATGTGTTTTGTGTGTGTGCAGATCGAATTGAAAAGAAAAAGTGCAGTAAATATCAAGTTCTGCCCAAACAGAAATCGGACAGTGCAGTCCGTCGATTTTGAATGGCTGCCGTTTTCAGCTCACAAAACCTGGGATGCTGAGCCATACACCGTTGGAAAGATCTCTGAGTCTACTTTCCGTAGGATTTTACAGAAGTGGATTTGGAGCTACAAACCGTTCCCAGTTTCAATTTGAGTACAGCAAGGTCAATCTGGTGGAACAGAGAACTGGGCAGCACGATAGGTCCGATTAAAGACCCAACAAGGAGTACTTCCACTAGTCCGATTGAGGTGAATTTTATACTGTTGGAAAGCTCTGTGTGTCCACTACAACATTTATTCAGAACACTTTTGCATTAGGATAGTGGAACATACCCAAAATCAGGCCTCAAGAGAAGCAGACACGTCTGCCGAGAGAAGCTTGCCTGCCAAGAAAATCCTACTGCCGAGAGGGGCTGCTGCCCCAACTGCGGAGCTGCACATGGCATGATGAACACACAACACACATGGTGAGAAGTCTAGGCAATGGACTATAAACACAAAGCGCTAATTGGGAGGCAACCCAAGTCGATCAAAGAAAAGTGAAGGAGCCATCACCGAGAGTTTGAAATTTCTTAACTCTTCTTTTTTTCTTTGATTTGTGATGATATGTTGGTATATGTTAGACTATTGCATGCTTAGGAAATTTGTTGATATAGATTTGTGCTTACATTGAGGACAATGTAATTTTCTAAGTGTGGGGTAGGATAACGTATTCCGTTTATGTTTTCGTGTGCTTAGTTTAGAAAAGAAAAATTCAGAAAATTGTTCCACAAAAATAGAGTGTTTAAATTTGTTTCGAGTCTTAGGATGCCCCTAATATGTCAATGATGTTTTTCTCCTCTTTGCATACATAGATGATAGTTGTGCATACAATTAAAATTGTGAGTTTCATGGATTTTGTGCATTGGTAGGAGCATGTAGGACTTGTTGATTAACGAAGCATGCATGTTTTAGCTAGTTTGTTTCCATAATAACCTATGTGAGCTTTAGAGCCAATTTGCTTTCTTCTTGAGTGATAAAAAGATAAAATTCAATAGATTCGTAGGAAGCATGAAACCTCATAATTCTTTGCATATTCGATGACTATGTGCCATAGCTTTTTAATGAACTCTAGTATACTAGAACTTACTCTTGTTGATTTTCAAAACGTTTATATCATAAAATACCTTGATTTTGAATGTGATTGAATAAAGATCATTTAGGTTTACCACCATTGCCAAATAAAGCATGTGCCTATTGTGCCCGTCGTGGGACACCTTAGTTAAACCCCTTTGAGCCTACGATTAGCCTTTTCTTTCATCACCCTTAAACACTTTCCATGAGCTTAGTATAGTGATGTCTTGACCATTGTGTGTCGGCAAAGCTTGATTTTCGAAGGAGTTTTCGTGTGAAGTGATGTAGGAAAATAAGTGTGGGGTAGAGACTTGTCCATGAAAGAAAAAAAATTGTGTAGTGATGTGCCGTAGAAAAGAAACATTTCGGATCAAAGAAAAAGAAAAAGAAAGAGAAAAGAAGTGATCCGAACCAAAGAAAAACAAATAGGCACGGATGAAAAAAAAATTGTGTGGATATAGTCTTGAAAAAGTGTTGTGAATTTGGAGTTTTTGTTTGCATGTGAAGGTCTACTATTGTTATATTTTGACCTTTGTTCGTATTCACTATGTTGTGGGGAAGTAAAGAATGAAGGAAGGGTCCAACAAGATGAAATTTGACCCTTTCGGCGAGAAGACATAAGGAGATCGAGCTTTGCTAAAGGCCTTAGTGACGTTTTGAGCCTCCTTATCCAAATAGCGAATACCTCTTAGCCTAGCCCCATTACAACCCTTTTATTGATCTTTTTCATGATTCTTAAGATGGTTAAATTTGATTTGTGGAGATTTTCTCAAGAGTAAGCATATGGTTTTGGTTCATTGGTGCATATAGTTATCATATGAGGTTTTTCCATAAAAATTCACAAAGTGCTTTCGTTTCTTTGATATATGCAAGTCACTCTTTGTAATTCATTATCTTTCGCTTGCATATACTTATGAGTGAATTACCATGCTTCGAGAGAAAAGAAGAGAGTATGCCTAGTGAGGAGGATTGGATTAGCTTTTACATGTTTACATGCTTACCTTTTTGCTCTTATATGTTCATATTGATGTCACATGTTCATGAAGCTTGGAATTTTCGTGCTTCGCATTCTCATGCATTAACTTGAAAGCTATGTGTACATACGAGCCTGAGACAAATTGTTAGGGGCACTAGCTTGTTTAGAGTCTTAGTTTTATTTAGTTTGCTAAGGGACTAGCAAATGATAAGTGTGGGGTAGTTGATAGGAGCACAATGTGCGACGATATTATATGCTTATGCCCTCGTTTATGCTTTGTTTAACCCTTATTTTTCTAAGATAGAGTCGTAATGTAGTTAGTGTCAATTTGGTAGAGTTTTGGTGAAAAATGGTTAAGAATCCGAAAAATGACTAAGTTTGAGAAATCTGGAAAATATTGCAAAATATGTCTTTTTCGTGATTTTGAGATGAATGAAACTGTGATCTATCCTTGTCCGAATTCTATGAAATTTGGTGTGCTTAATATTCATATGCTGAGGAATGTTGTGTTAAAATTTCAGATCAATTGAAGTTCGGGAAGTCACCCAAAAGATGGCTGCAAAACAGCAGTCCGAGCATTCCAATCCAAGGACTTCCAGGATTTTCCTGGGACTTTGTCCTAACTTCGAAAAATCATTCCCGACGACTCACAAGGAATTTGATCGAGATATTTTATGGAGAGATGGCCATATGTGTCTAGTTTATCTGAGACTTGGAATCGCATCAATCGGAGCTCCACGGATGGAGATATGCCGGAATTACTGCATCAAGGTCAAATCTGCCGATTCCAGGAACCTACTGCCCCCTTTTTGTGTTTTCTGTTTTTGATGGACCAAATGGTGTACAAATGCATATGTGATGATGGTCCAAGCTTAAGGAAGGTTAGAGGAAGACACTAGGCCATGGCATTGAAGAAAAATTGAAGAAAGAAGTTCTCCTAGTCACACTAGGAGAAGCTGCCGAATAGAGGCAGATTGTGTGCCTTTGTGTTGCTGCCGGCAATGATGCATTTTTGGTGGATTAAGACCTATCAATTGAAGTCCAAATGCTATGCAAGAAGTCCATAAAGATGTGAAGCCCATGCTATGAAGAAAATTCAGAAAAAGAAGTCCAAGAATGCAATGTTTATCCCACAAGGAAACATAAGCCAACTAGGACAAGGAAACTCCTTTCCTTGTGTGGCCGGCAAACCCTAGGCTTTTCCCTATATAAAGGCCAACGAATTTCAGAATAAAATCATCTCATCTCAAGCATAATACACTAGCCTAAAGCTCTACCAAGTCCTTTCAAACACCAACACATAAATACCTAGCCGAACCATCACCACCACCACCATATAGCCGAACCCTTCCACCTTTGTTTCTGCCGATTTCTGTTCTTGCCGAACACCAAGGAGCAGCAGCCGAGCCACCTTGTCACCTTTGAGGAATCTTCAAGGTTTTTAAAGTGTGATCCATTCCCCTATGGCTTTTGTATTTATTTATGTTTGGTTGTTTTGTACGAATTTGTTTCGATTCTTGGTTTTTCTTGAAACTTTGTATGAACCGAATATTGTTTGTTATGCATGGTTTTTCTGAAATTTAACTTATGGATTTTGTATGTTGGATAATTAGGGCAGTGGTATTAGAAGCATGTTTAGGATTTAATTTGGTTAGTAATCTATGAGTGTGCCTTATAAACCGAAGCATTAGTATTGGCTGGAAGCATGTAAATCTAGATGTTAGGTTTCATTTAACCGAGTAATACGGATAAGTCATACGTTGGAGTAGTTTGTTTTGTGTTGCTCACATAGGGTAAAAACCTTAGATTACTTGCATGTTAAATAAGATGATTGACAACCTTGCTTGTTTACATGTCTTCGATTTAGACTCACATGCTTAAATGTTAAAACGTGTAAAACCGGATTAGCATCACCTTAGAAGTCATACGTTGGAGTAGTTTCTAAGAATTTAAGAAGTCTAACAATTGGAAAAACCGTTGGAGGCTCTAGTTGTGTCGAAACTAATTTAGGTCTTGAACATGCTAAATACTTGATCCTTACCTTCTTGCATGCAAATCTATGTGTTAAAGTGTCTTTTGTGTGAACTGTTTTGTGTGAGAGATGATGATCACTTGTATATAGTAGTTTAGGTTTATTTTTGTGTTCTTAGTGTTAGTGGCAGCTTTGCTGCCGAACCTCATCTTCATCCCCCATGATAAATTTGTATATATGTATATAAGTGTGACAATTGTGTGCATATATGTTTGTAAATATTTTTGTTAACATTCTCATATTTCAGGTACCCTTAATCCCCGGCTAGAACGATCCCTACTTATTCTATACTACTAACGATTGTAGGGTTTTTGATTGCTTGAGTCGCTTCGGCGGCTCGATCAGTAGCAAAGTGCAAATATTCATCAGTAGCAGAAAAACTTGTGCAGTGACAAAAGCCTACAAAGTATAGCTAATCGTGCTGCTTCCTATTTTTAGGTCATTGGAAGTAAAAAATCAGTAAATCTCCGCAAATTACGTAGACCGAATCTCAGTACGGACAAATCTCGATAGAGAAAAATCTTTATATATACAATCTCTATCAGTGTGAAGCCCCGCTCTGAAATTAAAGTGCGGAGTTCATTATTTGGCTAACTTTTTCAATCGTATTTACCGATCATAAGTCATTCAATATTTAGGTATATATATCATAATCATCTCTACAAATTTTCATCTAGATTGGCGATCGTTCGAGCTCTCAAAATCATGATTTACATGAACGATTCAGGTTGAATAGATTCGGTTCGTTCATTGATTTAATATAGTTTCGATACCTTAATGATCACCAAACTAGCTAGATGAAAATTTGTAGAGATGATGATGTCATATATACCCAAATACGTCATATATCACCAAACTATATATGAGGTATTTGGGTATATATGACATCATTTGAACATAGCGGAGCTCCGCTTTAAAATTAAAGTGCGGAGTTCTCTATTTAACCCATTTTTCGGTCACATTTTTACATCTCACCGTTCAGTATGTAGGTATATACGTATAGATCACCTCTATAAAATTTTATCAAATTTGGTGATTATTAAGATATCAAAATGACAAAAAATCAATGAGCATACTGAATTTGTTCAATATGAACCATTTGTGTATATCATGATTACAGATGTTCAAATGATCCGAATGAGATGAAATTTTGCATAAGTGATCTATATGTATATACTTGTAATACAGAACGGTGGAGATGTAAAAATATGACAAAAAAAGTGTGTCAAATAGATAACTCCGCACTTTAATTTCAAAGCGGACCTCCGCTTTGGATCGATACTATATATATATATATATATATATATATAAGTTTATATACACTCCCTCAATTTCTTAATACACACCCTTATAATTTTTTGTCACCAAACTTCCATCTATACCAGCCATTCTCGTTAATAATAAATAAAAATCAAATAAGAATTAAATGTTTAATATGTCCAAGGCTAAATTCTCTCATCGTCTTCATGATGAGATTCAAATATGATTTTAAACGTCAATGACCAATTATTTCATATAAAAATTAAGAAGCAATCAAATTGGTTAAACTGTGAGAGAGGTTATATTTATAGAAAATGTCCATTTAATTAGTGTTAATTTGGCCCCCTCATTACCCATTCCAATGACCATCTTAGTTTCTTTCTCTATTTAACATAAGGTAATCACTCATATTGCCCATTTCAACAAATCTTTTCAACCCTAGTACATTTTAAATTTTTTTCTTCTTTTTTTGCTCTTCTGCCCTATCTAACAGATTTTTAAAATTATAACGTGCTGAGAAAGTGGAAGATAGAGAAACTTTACCGAAAGGTCACCCAACTCTGACGGCGTCCCATGGCTGGTCATCGGAGTCGCCGGAATCATGTCGCCAGATTCCGGTCACTAATTTTTTTTTGCCGGAATTTTTGTTTTTTGTTTTTGTTTCAATATTAAATTACTGACTCTGACTTTAAGCATGTTACTGATTCTCAGTAATCAGGTTAATGACCCCCAGTAAGCACTTACAGATTCCAGGAAGCATGTTACTGACTCTCAATAATCAGGGTTACTGACTCTCAGTAATCAGGGTTACTGACCCCAGTAAGATGAATACTGACCCCCAGTAAGATGATTACTGACCCCCAGTATACAACTTTGCTGACTTTTTGTAATTAATTACTGATTTTCTTCAAATGAAACTAAGTAACATCAAATGACACAGATCACAATTCCAAAAGGGATTCCAAATCCAAATAAATGAGGTCTTACATACTTCTTACTTAAAAGACATATCATATAACACATTTCATACAAGATTCCAGTAAAATGATTATTGACTGGCTCAAGGTATCCAGTTTACTGACCCCCAATAAGATGATTATTGACACCCAGTAAGATGATTACTGACCCCGGCCCCAGTAAGCAACTTACTGACATTCAGTAATACTTGCAATTCTTATGGTAACTTGCTAACTCAAGCCGAGGCCCAAGCCCAAAACCTTATCTCATGAGGCCAAAGCCCACCAGCCTGTATTGGGAGGAACTAGACCCAAGTACTCCTTACATCGGCCGTGGCGCGGAGGAGGTCAGAATCAGACTGGAAGACCTCGGGCGCGGCAGACCGGACAAATCTGCGACTGGTCGGCGAGCCACGTGTCGATGCAGTAGACGTGGAAGGCGTGGAGGCAGAGCGGGAGGAGGTGGAGGTGGTGCTCCGACTCGAACTCCGATAAGCAGATCGGGCAGTCGCCGGTGACGGTGACGGCCCCGGGGCGAGTCACGTTGGAGAACTTGAACCGTGGGAGGAGGGAGGAGGCCCCGGAGAGACTTGCCGGAAAGAAGAGTGTGAGCTCTGAAGCGGCACCTCGGCGGCGGAGAGGAAGTGATCGGAGGCGGTGACGGAGGTAGTAGTAGAGGAGCAAAGCGGCGGCGAGGATGAAGAGGATGAGGAGGACGATCGCCGATGACGTCATGGTTTATGGTGGTGGTTAGGGTTTCGGTCAAAGTTTGTGAGAGAGAGAGAGAGAGAGAGAGAGAGCTGGGGTGAGGTCTGTTGGTTAGAAAGGAGGAGGAGAATGATGGATATTAGGGTTTAGAATAGGGTAGTTAGGTATTTTTGCCAAGATTCATTGGAGTGGGTATGTAACATTAGAATTGGCATGTTTTCCCCCATTTTTGTGCAAATGGTCATTTTCCCTTATATTTATCTTGCATACATGAATACATAAACAATTATTTTGGTTAACAACGACATTGGCGTATTATATACCGATTCCAGTATTGTTCATGATTATATAGGCCATGTAGACATTGACAAATATCGAAGGATGGTGCTATTAGCACACCCCATTTTGTTATTCACACACCCCATATATGATGGGAGCCAATGAGAACCATTTCAAATTTGTTTGTCATAAAAAATAATTAAAAAAATAGATAAGGTGTGTTAATAACAAAAAATGGTGTGTGAATAACACCGCCCATATCGAATCTCTTAAAATATTGAAGAACGATGAAGATAAAAAAAGTCAAGTCATTCCATCGATTTTCACTCATGTGTAAAGAGAAAGTAATTAGAAATTACCTTATAAGTATGTGGTTGATTTTATTAATAATCAATGATACAATTAATTGAAATTAAAGTAGTAAAGAAATAATAAAAATTTATGATGCATCATTTGATTTATTTTGTTAAACATTTTCTTATTTATTTATGACGAGGGGCATAGGTGGAAGTTTGATAACAAAATTGGACAAAAAAATACAAGGAGTGTGTCTTAATAAATTAATAGACTGTATATAAAATTTCTCATATATATATATATATATATATATATATATATGATTAATTTCAGTTTACTACCCAAATCTTAGGGTCAAGTTTCAGTTTCGTCCTTAATCTTTTAATTTAATCACGTGTGTCCTTATACTCCTAATTTTTCATCAACTTGAGACAAAACTTCAAATTCACTTCGAATATGATGTCACCATCCGATGTGTAAATAACAACTTTAGTTGTAAATAATCTATTATACCCTTTTAAGAGTGTTGGAAACTGAAAAGTGTGTCAGCGTGTCTCGACCGCGTTGGATGGTGACGTCATATTTGAAGTGAATTTGAATTTTTGCCTCAAGTTGATGAAAAATTAGAATTATAAGGGCACACGTGATTAAATTGATAGATTAAGGACGAAACTAAAACTTGACCCTAAGATTTGGATAGTAAACTGAAATTAATCCATATATATATATTGGCAAGCACAACATCAAACTGTATATATTGGCAAGCCCAACATCAAAGTGTCTCGAAATGTAAAATGCAAGCTGAGGCGGGCTAACGTGGGTAGAGGGGGAGCTATTCGTGTGTTAATTTTTTTTTTTTGTATTCTTCTTTCTACCAAAACGACATATTTTTGATAACATATAAAAGTTTAAGAGAAAAAAATAGGTTTGTAAGAGAGAATTATATGAGTTTCTTCATAGACATTGACACATTGGAGGTGTATCTATGAGCTCTTAGTGATGAAAAGGGAAGATTATGGAATGAGGAAACGCTACATTGTTTTATGTGTGTCTGTCATTAATAATCTTATGTTTTTGTGTGTTCATCATTAATAATCATAGATATGAATTAATGTAATGAATAAGTGGTCTCCAACTCTCCATCAGAAACAGAAGCTTAGGCTCGTGGAATCAGTGTCCAAGTCTCTCGTAAATTGGTGTATTTTAAGCACAACACGCGCTATATGCAGTTTTGCACTCTCCCGTGTGACACCCAAATTGTTTAAACTAACAACATGGACAAAACTTGTTTAATCATACTTTACATCCTTCCTCAATCCTCATAGCTAGCCTGCCTTGCTTGATAGTTGATACACAACTAGATGTTGTTGCAATGTTGCCCAAGCATGCATAAACAAATAGTTAAAGCAACATAGATCTATGGAAACAACAGACACGAGCATGCACACGGTAGGGGAAGTTGGGAAATCATTTTCGTAATCCATCTTATTGTAATGAAAATTTTGATGGTAAGAAGGATATGATTAACTTAATAGATCCTGATGTAAACCATGAAAATGACAGCTGTATGTGTATATATAGGAATGTCATGATCTACTAAATTTCCAAGCAAATTGATCCCACAAATATAGTTCGATTCAGTTCAGCATACTAATCATTCTCGAATCTCATCATGTTGGCTTTACCTCCTCTATTTTCAACAACGGGTTGGCCCTTGGAGGATCATCCCATGAGCCATGACTACAACTATTTCTCAGTAGAATCATCACTGCTTCAGTTCCCTACAACTCTGCAGCCCCAGTTTGATCAGGTTGATCAATCCACGCCGTCCACCGCAATCAGCGGCGAGTCCAACATTTCTTCAATGGCTAAGAAGCTTAGCCACAATGCTAGTGAACGCGACCGCCGCAAGAAGATCAACAACTTGTAAGCCTCACTGCGTTCTCTCGTTCCTGCTGATCATGCGGTATTCATACATTATTGTACTAGCTAGTTGCTACACACTGAATTAACTGGTGTTTCTTTAACATGAAAAAGGACATAAAGATACGGTTTTAGGTCATGACGTACAAATAGTTGGTTTGTATCATTTTCTAATATTGAGTCCTACTTACAGTTTACAAATATTTTTTTTGAATACAGAAAAGATTAAGCATTCCGGCCACAGTTTCGCGAGTGCTGAAATACATTAATCCAGAACTCCAGCAGCAAGTGGAGGGACTAGTTGAAAAACGAGACGAGCTTTTGTCGAAAATATCTAAGCAAGACAACGTAGTATTACAAGAGGAACAGCAAGTAAAAGGCACAGCTCGAAGGAGTCGGAGGTCATTATCTGCTGTTTCAACAACTCGTCTTAGTGATAGTGAAGTTGCCATTCAAATATCCACTATCAAGTCCACCCACAATTTCATATCTCGGATTTTGCAAAGTCTGGAGGAGGATGGGCTAGAATTACTAAATGCTTCTTCCTTTGAGTCATCTGGAGGGAGGGTCTTCTACAATTTTCACCTCCGGGTACTTTTCCCACTCTCATTTATTTGTGTACACTATATCTATATAAGTTATAAAGTGGCTAAGTAATTGATAATTGATCGTTTACATTCTTCATTTTTCTTCTTCTACAGGTAGACATGTTCTATAGGTTGGAATGCGAGAATTTAAGAGAGAAGCTCATTAACTTCTGTGCATGAGAGAAATTAACTACATAAACTTCTCTGATCAGTAATTAATGTGTTACCGCTATTGCCTGCTTGGTGCTTCAAGCTTCTATCCATATTGAAGTGTCAGAAACACTTACGCAGATCTAGTAGTCCTCTTCAACAGTACCAATCAAAAGCCATGACATGAATCTAAGAGAGATCGAGTTCATGACCTTTTAAGCTATACGAGCTAGCTAGGAAGAAGATCGATCTGCTAAGATAGTTTAGTAGCAAATCTAGTTTATTAATTGTGTATCATGTAGTTAGTAGACAATGTAGATAAAGGCAATATATATATTACTCTTTCAATCTTTTTCTGGACAATATAACCATATATATATAATGATTCATGGCATAATTCAGTTAAAAAAAATAGACAAACATCTTAACCAGGCCCTAAAACATCATATAAACGATAACAAGAAATAGAAATTAATCGTTCGATGTCTGCTCGTTCTCCCCTCTTCAATTCCCAATGAACAACATGATCTTGACCTATCATTTGTTCAATTTGGTCGATCTGATACTTAGTTAACTCTTTTATCTTTATGTTCCCACTGATACCTAATCGATATAAACCGCTACCACCACCTCGGTTGATCTCCTTCACGAGTATAACTGATCGAACGTACGTATATTCTATTTTCAATAGGAAGTAGAGGAAGAAAAGCCGCCCTCTCAACTGCACAATGGCTTTGTGGCAGCGCTGCCACACACCACCACCCCCAAAAGTAACCCATTCTTTCTCAGAGATGGCAAGAGAGGCCATGACATGAGCCTGGAAGAAGCCTCACCCACCACGGTGAAGACGCAGAGTAGACAATGACTTGATGTAGAATGCAGAAACCCTAGGAGATTATAATGTACATTTCTTCTTAATACCCTCACTTCATAAATAGCCTGAAATTTGCTCGCGAGCACTTTAATATCAGTCTCCGGGGTTCGAATACATACGCCATGTAATAGCAACTCTGCATGCCATGCATACAATAACTTAGAATCTCCTTCCAACATGAGATGTACAGGTGTGGCATGCAATAAAGGGGGTTTGAAACCTTTCTCTAAGAGTAGTAGCCTCAGCCGCCAATACATTAGTATATCCCAGTCTTTTTGCAATACTTGATAATAATGGTGGTTCTGGAATTGGAGGAGCACAACCAAGTCGAGACTGCTACGACTATTTTATGTTAGCTTTGCTCAACCATTGGCAAGGGATAGATCAATTTATAGCAAGATTCACCGGTCTCGTAAATGATGCTTTTGTTCAGAAAGATTCCTAGCTAGCAGCACACGATCGAGATATCTTTCACTGGTAGTTTCAGTACTTGGGCAATTGTCTCAATGTGTGCTCCCTCTTGCAGGTATATATTGAGGATGTTTCAAAACTTGTAAGACCATTTCTTCAATGCTCCTGTCCATCGAGGCTATATTGTCCATGCATGCCGGATACCTGATTTGCTGGAAGTGACATATATGACCGAGTTGTGAGACCTACGCCAACCTGCGGATTTTGTGGAACTGTCATATAAGACTGAGTTGTGACACCTAGCTACACTAACCTGTGTTTTTCGGTAACTTGGAGTTGTACAAATGGACGTATACATACACTCTAAAAGGTGGCTTGCAATCTCATCATATATAGTCCACTGGCCTAAGAGAGAGAGCACTTGTATGGTGATCTTCCCCTGATAGGTTTTCAAGCGCTCATGAAACCGAACATACGTACGTACGTTCCTTTTGAGATTGCTTCAACTTCGGTTTTGTCTAGTTCGTCGTGAAACCATCCATTGCATTTGACGAATCGACGCGTCCGGTCCCATCATCAAGAGTGAAAGTAGCATCTGTAACTTTCCCAACAAATTAATTAAAGTCCTCACTACTCCCATGCCACATGCTAAACATTGGAGACATGGACACTGTCAATAGAGAAGTCCCTTTCACCATTATCGCCGGCCATCGCATTTCTAATCGCTAAACATTCGGGTATGAACCCACCTAAAAAGATTGACGCTTGAATGTATTGTCTTGCATATACAATGCTTGTACATATTTATACAGACCTTATACACTAATTTAGGGATTAACTAAGAAGCTAACTAAATACAAAGATAGCAAGAGATTGTTACCATAACCGTCTAACGGTAACAATGCTAATTATGTGGGATTCCATTGTTACCATAACCATCTAACGGTAACAATGCTAATTATGTGGGATTCCTTGTCTCAATACTCCCCCTCAAGTTGGAGTGGATGTTAATCAAACCCAACTTGCGTAAGAACACTGTGAACTGCTGTGAACTCAAAGGCTTGGTGAACAAGTCAGCTGGTTGTTCATGTGTTCGGACATGAGAGGTTTTAATGATGCCTCTCTGCACTTTCTCACGAACCACATGACAATCTATGTCAATGTGTTTTGTCCTTTCATGGAATACTGGATTGGACGCAATATGGATAGCTGCCTGGTTATCACAGAAAAGCTTTACCGCAGCCTGGTGATCAACGTTCAAATCCTTCAGTACGTTGCGGCCATGGATCGGTACTCAGCCTCAGCAACATGTTGTGGCCATGGATCGGTACTCAGCCTCAGCAGTTGATCTTGACACTGTCCCTTACTTCTTAGTCTTCCAGGATATCAAAGCATTCCCAAGGAAGATGCAGTAGCCTGTTATTAAACACCTCGTATCCCTGCATCTTGCCCAATCTGCGTCACAATAGGCTCTGAGCTCTAGTGAGCCTGTAGAGGGTAACAAAATGCCTTGTCCAGGAGTAGACTTTATATAACGCAGCACCTTGTATGCTGCCTCCAAGTGCGGCTGTCTTGGCTTCTCCATGAACTGACTCAAGATGTGCACTGCGTAAACAAGGTCAGGCCTGGTGATTGTCAAATAGATGAGTCTTCCCACAAGTCTCCTGTATTGGGAAGCATCATGAATCAAACTCCTTTCATCATTGGTCAATGATAAATTTTGTTCCACTGGAAACTTTGTAGGTCTGCAACCAAGAAATCCTGAGTCCTCAAGCACTTCTAAGGCATACTTTCTTTGGCTTAGAACTATTCCTGCCCTTGACCTAGCCACTTCGATCCCAAGAAAATATTTTAACTTCCCCATATCTTTGAGCTTAAATTGTTTCCCAAGAAGCTGCTTGGTTGCCTCAATGTGCTGAATGTTATTGCCTGTAATGCGGTGAAACTACACCATCATCAACATACACCAATAATGCGGTGAAACTACCACGTGATCCACAAACGAACAGTGAATAATCGGACCAAGATTGCCAAAATCCTGCATCTTGAAGGGCTGTGGTGAGCTTCAAGAACCACTGTCGTGAGGCTTGCTTTAATCCATATAGTGACTTGTGTAAGTGACAGACTCGTTGCTCCCCCTTGCGGCCATATCCAGGAGGCAACTGCATATACACCTCTTCATAGAGATCACCATTGAGGAACGCATTATTCACATCCAGCTGGTGTAAGTGCCAGCCTTGGATGGCGGCTAAACTGAGGAGGACACGGACTGTGGTCAATTTAGCCACAGGCGCGAATGTTTCACTGTAATCGATACCTTCCACCTGGCTATACCCCTTGGCTACTAGCCGTGCCTTGTATCGCTCCACCGTTCCATCAGGCTTGTGTTTGATCTTATACACCCACTTGTAGCCAATAGGCTTCTTATTGGCTGGTAAGCGCACCAAACTCCAGGTGTTGTTTCGTTGGAGAGCCTCAATCTCTTCATTCATGGCTTGGCACCATTTTGGATCCAACATTGCTTGTGAAAAGCTATGGGGTTCCTTCTCTAGGGTGATGTTGACTGTAAAAGCTTTGTGACTAGAGGAGAGATTAGCATAAGATAAAACACTAGAGATGGGGTGTGTGGTACCTGATGGTGCAACCTCATTCATGGAAGATGACTGGTCAGGGCGCGAGGGAAGTACTGCCTCAATATGGAAGCCCTGCAATGTGGTAGGGACCTTTGTGGCACGTCTACCACGCCTAGGTTCCGGTGGAATGAGATGTGGTGAAGTGGTGTCGGAGACAACAGGGTTAGGGTTTGTAGTTAATGCGGTGTTTGTTTCTGTTCCTAGTTGGTCAGTCTGGCTAGAGTTTGAGTTTGAGTGTGTAATGTCATTGAGGAGAGAAGGTTGGGTTGGAATGACAGCGGAAGTTATGGATGAAGATGTGATTGTATCAGCAAGAAATAAAGATGGTGTTGGGGATGGAAAAGTATATTGGGAAGGAATGGAATCTCCAAAATTGAATGGTAAGGAATGGGAAGTATCTTCCTGATAGGGAAACTCATTCTCATGGAAAACAACATCCCGTGATACTAAGATCTTTTGATCATGCAAACTAAAGACTCGATATCCCTTTTGTCCATAAGGATAGCCTACGAAGATACATTCTTTTGACCTTGGATCGAACTTGGTAGGTTTGAGAGGATGTGTGGAAGTGAAACGCCGACAACCGAACACTTTAAGATGAGAGTAGTTTTGTTCTTTGGCAAAAAGCTTCTCAAAAGGAGTTTTTCCCTTTAGAAGTGGTGTGGGAGTTCGATTGATCAAATAGGCGGCTATGAGGATGGCTTCACCCCAGAATTCTTTTGGAAGTTTAGCTTGGAAGAGGAGAGCACGAGCAACATTCAATAGGTGTCTATGTTTGCGCTCGGCTATCCCATTTTGCTGAGGTGTATTGATACAGCTGGTTTGGTGTGTTATACCTTTAGTGGAGTAGAAATCTAAGCATTTAAACTCAGGGCCATTATCACTCCGAACTGTCTTAACTCGTTTCCCAAATTGGTTTTCAACAAGGATGATGAAGTTTATGAGGAGTTGTCTTGCTTCGGACTTATGTTTCATAAGATAAACCCAAGTGTTGCGGGAATGATCATCGACTATGGTGAGAAAGTATTTTGCCTTAGATATGGTGGGAACATGATAGCCCCCCCATATGTCGACATGGATCAATTCAAAACAGCAAACACTTGAAATAATACTCAAAGGGAAAGGTTGTTTAGTAAGCTTAGCCAAACGGCAGATACGACAGTTACTTGTAGTGCAAGGTTTATTTGCAAGGAAGGGAAAGGAATTGAAAACTTTGCTAGAAGGGTGCCCAAGTCTTTCGTGCCACAAGTCAGATGGTTGAATTCGTACCACATTGCATGTTCCTTCCTGTAGCAATTTGAGGTAGTATAGTCCTTCATCCTCAGCTCCCGTCCCAATCATCTTCCCCGATTGTAGGTCCTGAATGAAACAAACTTGTCTTAGAAAAATGGTGATATAAAATGAATCATGGGAAAGTTTGCTTATAGAAATGATGTTCAGGTAAAACAAAAGACTACAAAGGACGTTGTGGAGGATGAATTGGGAGCTAAATCTCACGGTTCCAACATGTGATACTCGCAATGTTGAGCCGTTTGGTAGTTTCACGAGATGATTATTCACAGGCTTATAGGTAGATAAACATGCAATATCACAGGCTATGTGATCACTAGCACCACTGTCTAGAATCCATGACGCATTCTTAGAATATTTCTTTGCTTTACCTGAAAGCTCCTCATAGTTAGGAGTGTTACCAACCACATTCACAGCCGATTGCTTGACCGTGTTCATCATCTCTAGCAGCTGGTCCTTATCAGTTTGACTCCCTCCATTTTTGATTTTGTTCATCAGGAGCCCCATCATCTGGTGACATTCACTCTTTGAAAGTGGAAAGTCACTCATCTCCTCATTGGATGAGGAAGCCTGATTAATTCTAGCATTTCTCTTTCTCCGGCAGTTTTCTTGAGTGTGCCCTTGTCCACCGCAGTAGGTGCACTTGATGTGTGCACGACAATTCTTGGTGCTATGGTTGGTGTAGTTGCATATCTCACATCGTTTCTCTCCTTCAAACTTTGTTGGTTGTTTGTTGAATTTCTTCACATGGAATGCAGAAGCTTCGACAGGGGCAGGTGCCTTCCCATTCGATGCGTCTGCTTGCTTCTCATGACGTAACGCCATGGCATACATTCTGTTTACAGCAGGAAGAGGATCTAGAGTTATCACATTACTTCGAAGTGCCCCGAAACTCTCATTCAGCCCCATCAGGAATTGCATGGTCTTTTGCGTGTCCATGTAGGCCTTGACCTCAGGAGCCGCATCACATGTGCAGGTAGGGAATGCACACAATGAGTCTTTCTCATCCTATAACCCCTTCAATTTATTGAAGAAGGTAGTCACAGAACTCGAATCCTGCTGACAGTCTCTTATGGAATTCTCTATATAGAACAATTGCACTGTGTTAGTATGAGAGAACCTTTCCTTAAGTTCAGACCAAATACTTGCAGCATGCTTGCAGTGCATGACACTTTTCGAAATTTCCTTTGATGTGGCGCTTAGTAGCCTTGACCAGGGTGTCACACCGATCCCATTGCTGTTGTTCGTCTTCATTCTCAATCGGACGTTTCACAGTCCCATCAATCAGACCCATCTTATTTTTGATCATAAGGGCCATGGACATAGACTGTGACCAGTCGTTGTAATTGTCCTCCACCAGTGGCTGTGTTACAAGGACGGCACCAGGTTGATCTGAATGGTGGAGATAGAGCGGGTGTCTTGGTTTCTCCCATGGCTCAGGAACTATTGCTTGGGAGGAGTGGCTACCTCCAGATTCAAGCTTTGGTAGTTCCTCGTCTCTTGCCATGGGGTATTTGTGTTTTGGAATCTAGGGTTCTAGGGTCTTAGGTCTTCAAGAGCGTAATGCTCTGATACCATAAAAAGATTGACGCTTGAATGTATTGTCTTGCATATACAATGCTTGTACATATTTATACAGACCTTATACACTAATTTAGGAATTAACTAAGAAGCTAACTAAATACAAAGATAGCAAGAGATTGTTACCATAACCGTCTAATGGTAACAATGCTAATTATGTGGGATTCCATTGTTACCATAACCGTCTAACGGTAACAATACTAATTATGTGGGATTCCTTGTCTCAATACGGGTGTGGAAGGCGGCGCCTCCATAGAATTGGCTCACGTTCATTCGTTTCTTCTAATCACTAAAAAACCCAAAAGAGTACGTAGTTTAACTATATACAGCTAGCTTTCCGAAATTTTGTACGAGTTGCTTGTTTTGTTTTGCTAGTATTACGTGCATGTTAATTTCTGAGTGCACTTAGGGTGTACGGTTTACATAATGAAGATCGAGGTTGTTCAAATTAATAATGATGTGATTTTTAACGTATAAAACCATGCAACCTATTTTTGTCAACTCATGATATATATAAACCTAAACCCTAAATATAAACAAGATAGTTATAGGCTTAAAGCCACAATAAATCTAAGAGGAAACCACATACAGACATTAGCCCGCACACGCTGGGGGATTGGCCTTGGAAATCAATTTCGCAACCATCGTATTGTTATGAAAAAAAATTCTTGTAAGAAGGAGACCATGAATAACTTGAGAGATGCACGCTGAGGTGAACCACGAAAAATGACGACTAGTATGATCTACTAAATTTCTCAGTTCATCAATTCTGCAAAACTATCCAATCTCAAATCTCGATCATCATGTTGCCTTTAGTTTTCAACAATGCAATGGCCTTTCACCCTCGGAGGATCATCGATCTCACGATTGATCGAGGGAATATAATGTTGGTTTTGGATGGAGGAGCATACCCACTTTCCCATGCATCTTCTTTCTTGAAGACAGGTGAAGCCGCCTAGCTATATATGTTCCAGGGCACAATACTGTTGATAATGTTCAATTCAACATAAAAACTAGCAAGGGGAAAATCTATTTTGGTCAAGGAGGGGAACTCATCTATATATATATACTCATATATTGACATCATTGTTAATTAATTGATAAGCTGTGGGAGGAGACCATGGATTAATGTAATTATCTGGAGAGATGAGGTCTCCATGAGGGACATAAGCTTAAGCTCGTGGAATGAGTGACCAAGTGTCTCCCAAACTCGTGTATTTTAAGCATAACACACGCTATTTGCACTCTATCCTATGGCACACATATTGTTTAAACTAATTATTACATGGATAAACTTGTTTAATCATAATTTACATTTTTCCTCAATCCTCATTAATTAACTGGCTTGCCACCAAACAATCCATAATTAAGTTGTTGCCTAAGCCTACACTCTTGTACGTGGACTCGATAATACTCATTGTATTCGGACAGTTAATTTTACTAAAGTACGTCGATCTTTAACACAAAATTGTACGAGTTGCATGTTTTGTCTGCATTTAGGGTCTAGGGTTTAAACGGAGAGGTTGTTCAGATGGTCTAGTTTTTGTTGAGTGAGCCATTTTTCCAACTCTGCAAATCTGGTTAAAACACCTAAACCCTAAAATGTAAACGAATAGTTAAAGACACATAAGAAGGAGACACGAGCACACACACGCAGGGGGGAAGTTGGGTAGTCATTTTCGTAACCATGTTATTATAATCATGAGAAGGAGAGACCATGAATAACTTAATAGATGCTGAGGTGAACAATGACAGCTTTAGGTAATTAGGTGTATATATATAAATGTCATGATCTACTAAATTTCAAAGCAAATCAGTCCCACAAATTCAGTTCGATCAGTTTGGAAAACTAATCAATCTATCATCATGTTGGCTTTATCTCCTCCTCTCTTGTCAACAATTGGATGGCCGTTGGAGGATCATCCCATAAGCCACAATGACCACAACAACTATTTCTCAGCAGAATCATCGCTTCTTCTTCATTTCCCAACAACTCTGCAGCCACAGTTTGATCACTCCATGCCATCCACCACAAACAGCGGCGAGTCCAACAGCTCTTCAATGGTTAAGAAGCATAACCACAATGCTAGTGAGCGTGACCGCCGCAAGAGGATCAACAGCTTGTACTCATCACTACGTTCTCTCGTTCCCGCTGATCATGCGGTATGCATACATTACTTTCCTAGCTAGTTGCTATACACTGAATTACAAACAGTTTGTTTGTATCATTTTCTTGTATTGAATCGACGTCCCTACTTACAGTTTACAAATATATATTTTTTTAATACAGAAAAGATTAAGCATTCCAGCAACAGTTTCGCGGGTGTTGAAATACATTCCAGAGCTTCAGCAGAAAGTGGAGGGACTTGTTCAAAAACGAGACGAGCTTTTGTTGAAAACTTCTAAGAAAGAAATTGTATTATTACAACAGGAACAACAAGTAAAAAGCACAGCTCGGAGGAGTGGGAGGTCATTATCTGCTGTTTCAACAACTCGTCTTAGTGATAGTGAAGTTGCCATTCAAATAGCCACAATCAAGTCCACCCAGAATTTCATATCTAGGATTTCGCAAAGTCTGGAGGAGGATGGACTTGAATTACTAAATGCTTCTTCCTTTGAGTCATCTGGAGGGAGGGTCTTCTATAATTTACACCTCCGGGTACTTTTTCTCTTCTTTTTCTACTCTCATTCATTTGTATGCACGTACTATATATAAGTATTATAATTAAAATGGCTAAGTAATTGATCGTTTACATTCTACATTTTTCTTCTTCTACAGGTAGACATGTTCTACAGGTTGGAATGCGAGAATTTAAGAGAAAAGCTCATGTCCTTTTGTGCATGAGGGAAAGTACTTACAGAGATTCTTCTGATCAGTAATTAACTTGTTACCACTTTCCTCCTTGGTGCTTCTTCCATCCACATTGAAGTATAAATAAGAGTAGTCATCTTCAATAGTACTATTACCATCCGATAGCCATGACATGATCATCCAGGAGAGAAGTCATGACCTTTTAAGCTATTCTAGCTAGCTAGGAAGAAGATCTGCTAGGATAAAGTTTAGTAGCTAGCAAGTATAGTTTATTGTACGCACTACTTGGGGTCACTATCGAAGCGACGACTTTTTGTCGTCGCTTCGTCTCAGAACTCGTCGCCTCACGTCCTTCCCGACAAAACGTCGTCGCCTCACAGTCGTCGCTTCAGAGTCGTCGTTTCGATTCTAAGCGACAAGTTATGAGTGAAAAGTCGTCGCGTCGATATTTCAGGCGACGACAACAAAAGTTGTCGCTCATTAGAGAGCGACCAATTTTGACTCGTCGCTGGAGATCCTCAGTGACTAATTTTGACTCATCGCTTCCATTTGTAGCGACCAACTTAAGTTCAACATTCGTCTCTTCATTTCATGTTTAATACTAGAATGTATGGGATGATAAAATTTAAGCGACGAACTTGTATGAATTTTCGTCGCGTCATTAACATCTAAGCGGCGACTTTTGACTTTTGGGACGTCTCTTCAAACTAGAGACGATGAATTTTGGGTTGTCGCCTCACATTTTTAGCGACCAAATTCGTTTCAAAAGTCGTCGCTTAATTTCATTTTTAAAAGGAGAACGTATGGGATGTTAAAAGGTGAGCGACGAAATTTGAACCAATGTGCGTCGCGTAATTAATATCTAAGCGACGACTTTTGATCAATGTTCATCGCTTCATTGTTTGTTACAGAGACAGAAAAACAGAAATCTGGTATGGTTTCATTCTTGCCTAAAAAATCTGCATTTTATTCAAATTACATAACCAACATACATTTCATTCAAATCACATATCCAACATAACACAAACACGATAAATACATAGATTTCATTCACAACTACAATATGTTCTAACAATAATGCACATATGTTCCAATTACAAAGTAACGAAAGGTCCTAATCAAGGTCTACGTCTTCGTCGGGTATACCTATAGCTTCAGCACAAGATGATTTTGTGGCGATCATTCGAGCGTTTGCGGCGGCGACATTGAAATCCGGTGGTGGTTGGGCCGAAATGTATTGACTCATAAACTTCTCCATTATTGCAATACGTTGCTTCATCTCTTCTTTTTCGATTCTGTTTTCTTCTTCCTTGATTCTGCTACGTTCATTGGCGGCTGCTAGTTCGCTCCTCAACTTCTCAACCTCCGGATCGTTGCGGGACACGCGTGCACCTCCTCTTGGTTTTGCCGGCCGTCTTAATGCACCCCCTAGCCTTGCAAAAATGGTAAAACACAAATAAAATATTCAAATTAAAAACTCTTTCGTATCTAAAATAAAAACTGTTATTGTTATGATTTGTACATACCTCGGACCCTCGTCCCCGGCTTCCCACCCAGCTCCTTCTCCACTACGGCGATCTGCTCTTCGACGGGAACGGGGCTCGTCACTTGACTGCTGCCCGCTTCATCACTCCCTCGGCTAGCACAGAGTTCATCCATCTCCCTCTTCATTGCTGCCTGCAAAAAATATTATCCAATAGGTTTGTGTTAGTATAGTTTTTAATTCAAAAAAATTAAAATAAGAAGCTAAAAACCAAACTCTTCCATCTAACTCGTCGTTACTCACCACTTTGTCCTGCGCATTCTGTGATTTTTGATACACATCACAGACTGTTTGGAGGATAGGCGCTAGACACCCTTTATGCTCGTTCGCAACGACCCGGTAGCTGTAGGGAGTGGTGCCGGAGTGGTGGTTGATTGCATATCCCTGTTCATTTCCCTTATTCCGGTTAACAGCGTTCCTAGCACACATCCTCTGCAAAACACAGTGGATGATATAATTAACATATTTCATATCATAATAGGGAGAAATTGTTATATCAAATGCGAGAACCTATAAATTAATATTCATTACCTTATAATCGTCGTCCTCAAAGTGGACTTTGAGGTACTTCCACTGCTCGGGTCAGTGGATGAACTCTGCAGGCGTCGTCTTACTCACTTCAACGTAGTGAGTATGGCAGTCGTACTTCCAATCCTTGTAGATCTTGGAAGCGGTCTCCTCAATGTATTCCCACATGCCTGCCTCGGTGGGAGGGAGGTCATAGAACATCTGAAAAATTGGACAATTGAAAAAAAAATGCATTAGAAATAGAATATCATATTTCAAAATTATTTTAATTACAAAAAAATATCTGAAAATATTGAAAAAAAGAACTTTTACCTCCATATAATCAGCCAGTGCATCTCGGTGCTCCTCAGCCAGCTCAGCATATGATGGTGCAAGCATCGGCACTTTGCTCCGTACGGCGCTCCCGATGTCTCGACTCATCAAAGTCCTCCACTTTAATTCCTTGTGCTGTTCTGAGTACACAACCGGCAGAGGCTTGTCGTTGTTCAGCTTCTTCAAATACAAAGTTTTAGTGCCTATCACGATCCCAGACTTCTTAAGGGGCCCCGTCACGTTCTCCCCCGTTGCCATATCAACAACCTCTGCATCCAAAATACCAAACCAAATTAAGACTATGAAAGCAGTACACAATTGAAAGAAGATTACAAGTTTTCAAGGTATGGATACATATCCTACTGCATATATATCCTGTTGCATACATATCCTAGTGCATATATATCCTACTGCATATAAAGCCACCAACACGTTCATCTAAGAAAATGTAATGCTTAAGGAAATGTAAAAAGCAATGATAACCATAATAACCAATAACCAATAACCAATAACCAATATCATCAGCAACTTGATCACCATAATAACCAATGATCAAGTTGATCACCATAATAACCAATAAGTACATTTTGATCACCATAATACCAATATCTTAAAGTAGTTGTGGGAAAACCAGTAAGTCTAGCACATGAACTTGGTGAAGGTGAAGCAACCAGAATGATCATTAACAAAAAGAATGAAATAAGGAGTACAACAAAGAATGAAATAACTAATCTAACAAGAACAGGTCATATCCCAAGCAATAAGAAACCAAAGGTTTGCGCATGTATGGGGGTGACCTAGGCCAGCTATAGTTTTGTGCATGTATGCAACTAATGCAAGGATCTACTGTTTTTCATTAAGAGCCTTCATAAATTTGGCTCTTTAACTAACCTACTGTTTTGTGCATGTATGCAGCTATATATGGCTTTATCAAGAAGAAAGATAATTTGTCATTTTAACTGAGTATGTCCCTTACAAACTCAACCAATTGCAAACAAGCTGTCTCTTAGGTCTCCTTAATAGGTAAAATGTGATTTATGTAAACAATATTCTAAAGTATAAATAAAACGTGTGATTGATGCTCAAAATTGTTACTAATTTTCCACTTATTCTACCGTTTTCCACTTATCAAGAACAATGAGAGACATTTGAAATAATAAGCTTCAACCAACTCTAAATATATGTCTATTTGCCTATAAGACGTGAACATACAGTGAATGCCAACCAGATGCAGATCTTGCTGTTTTTCCTCTTATAAAACTGAAAGAAGAATCGAGTGCTATGCCTTTGCTCTTTAGTCACACAGACCGGAACAATCCAAACCAAGAGATATAGAAAAGGCCTAGCAACAGCAAAGACCAAAGCAACAAATGGAAGAGGGACCAAAGTTGGCCTTGAAAGCGACATAGAAATTGAAACAGGAATTGAAATTTACCCGGCAACGGAGGACCCCTCTTGGTCTGAATGCTTAACGGAGGACCGTCAGCGGCATTTTGCTCCACAGGGGCAGCTCCGGCTCCACTGGTGGCGCCACCGCCAGCTCCGCTTCCAGCAGGGCCCGACCCCAAAGGGTCGGTTTCTTCCAAAGACGGGACCGATACCAAGCTGCCGAACGCTGCTTGTGTAGGGTTTCCATTTGCCGGCTCCCCTGTCACCGCCGCTTGTGTAGGGTATGCATTCGTCGGGTCCCCTGTCGCCGCCGCATTCCTCGCCGCGGCCGCCAATCGTTCTGCAGCTTCTGCCGCCTTCCTCTCCCTTCTCGCCTGGAGCTCCTTCTTCCTCTTCTGGGCACTAGAACCTGGTGCCATTGATGAATCGAAGGCGTTAGGGTTTGGAGTTCCGGGTTTGGGGGTTTTGAATTTAAGGGTGAATTAGGGTTTATGGTGAAGAGAGATTAGGGGTTCAAAATTTTGGCTTTTCGGCAGAGGAACAAAAATTTAGGTTTCGCGCGAATGAGAAAGAAGAAGCTAAGTCCCGGTTATAATCATCTGTTTTAAGCGACGAAGTTCACCAAAACTCGTCGCTTAGTATTTAAGTTAGCGACAATAATAGAAATCTTTGTCGCTTCAGGTGATATGAAGCGACGAAGTTCAAATACACATGGTAACCTTGTGAGTTTAAACTTGGTCGCTTATACCATCTGAAGCGACGAATATACAGTCAAGTTCATCGCTTAAATTCTTAAACTTGGGTTTTTCCGACAATCGGGCGGCCAAACGACGTTCGTTGAGTCCTGAATTTTAACCGCGTACCATAATATACGTACACTTGACATCCAACGGTCAGTTAGTCTAAATGAATTACTTAGCTATATGAAAACCCAAGTATCCTCCTATGTTGCTTAATTTTTCAATTAGGTCCATTTTTAAATTTGGGTATTTCAAACAATCGGACGGGCAAACGTCGTCGGTTTCGTCTCAAATTTTAACCGCGTACCATAATATATGTATAGTTGACATCCAACGGTCAGTTAGTCTAAATGAATTACTTAGCTATATGAAAACTCAAGTATCCCCCAATGTTGCTTAACCTTTATATTAGGTTAATAAAGAAGTTGTTGCTTCTTGAAGGCGCTATTAGGAGCGGACCTCCATCAACAAAATTGACCGTTGGATATGACATGCATGTAAAATAAGGGGCACGCTTAAAATTTGGGCCATAACGGGCGTCGTTCGGTTGTCCAGTTTAAGAGAAAATTGAAAACGCCACTAATATGCCCTATGGGTGGACCCCATCCCAGGGGCGTTTTGGGGGACGGGGTTGCCACATTTCCGACCCCGTTGTCATGCCCTTCTACCGTCCCCTGCCCGTCACGGAGCAAGGGTTTTAGAGAGCGGCGGTCAAAAAGTTTTTGTTGTGGTCAAAGTGCGTGTTTTTCATGCATCCCGACGATCAGAGGATTAAACGACGCATGTTGCATCCCTAATTTTAACCTTGTATCATAATATATGAATATTTGACATCCAACGGTCAGTTAGTTCAAAGGGAATACTTTGGTAATAGAAAACCGAAGTCTCTGTTCTAAGAAGATTTAAAAAACTAAGCGACGAATATTACCAAAAATTCGTCGCTTCGTATGTAAACTAGCGACGACATTTAAACATTTGTCGCGGCGTAGTTGAACACACTGTCAAGCGACGACTTTTGAGTTAAATTGGTCGTTTGAAATCTGAAGCGACAAATGTTGGTCAACATTGGTCGCTTGAAACTAAAAAAAATTATGTTTTTTTAGTTTTTTATGTTTAGATTTTAAATATTTATCGACATTGCAACATATGAAATAATAACTAGTAGTCTTCCTCTTCGTCATCCCCTCCATCATCGTCTTCATCTTCATCTTCATCCCCTCCATCATCGTCTTCATCTTCATCTTCATCTTCATCTTCCTCATCGAATTCTTCATCATCCTCTTCCTCATAGAATTCATCTTCCTCTTCTTCATTCCCTTCGTGTATTTCTAAATCGAGTTGGAGATTAGATGCATCAATATGGTAAAATTGCATTGAACTAACTGTGTCCTCTTGGTAAGGCTCTGGGATTTGATTCCCTGAAGGAGGCCTTTTATCTTTTGTTGACAGTACTTCGGCACTGTATACATTTCGGTGCGACGTTTCTTGCACCACCTTCGAAGTATCACCTGCTGCAGGATCGTCCAAGTAGAAAACTTATTTTGTCTTGATAGCAAGACAAAATGGTGAATTCTCATAGTAACTAGTGTTTGTATCCACTGAGATCAAACCATGATCTACCTTGACGGTGTCAATTTCTTCGGCGGTCTCATCGTCAGTGGTGTTGTGCCATATAACTTTGAACAACAAGACTGATAAATTGTCTGGATAACATACATCGGCTATATAGTCAAGATGGCCATAGAGGTGTTGGGACAGGTTTCCAAGTTTCGTGCTTAACATCACCCCGCTATTTTGAGTCACGAGCCTTTGATCTCTATCGAATGAGACATACTTGATACCGTTCACGTAGCACGCCTTATAAATCCCGATGAATTGCGGACCTCGAGCCAATGACCATATGGCCCTGTTAAAATTAAGGTCTTGAGCATCATGCCGACGGGTTGCCTGAAAAATAGATGGTGTTAGTGTTATACTAATTAGGGTTTAGGGTCTTTGTACAAAAAAAAAAATCAATTTTCATACATATCTTAAGAACCATCGATGGAAACTCCTCCTCATGAGAAGCTCGTCGTAATCATCACCATGTTTCGCTGTGTACATCTGCAAATGAGTGTCTGATAGGAGCACAATGTGCGACGATATTATATGCTTATACCCTCGTTTATGCTTTGTTTAACCCTTATTTGTCTAAGATTGAGTCATAATGTAGTTAGTGTTAATTTTGGTAGAGTTTTGTGAAAAATGGTTAAGAATCCGAAAAATGACTAAGTTTGAGAAATCTGGAAAATAGTGCAAAATATGTCTTTTTCGTGATTTTGAGATGAATGAAACTATGATCCATCCTTGTCCAAATTCTATGAAATTTGGCGTGCTTAATATTCATATGCTGAGGAATGTTGTGTTAAAATTTCAGATCAATCGGAGTTCGGGAAGTCACCCAAAAGTTGGCTGCAAAACGGCAGTCCGAGCATTCCAATCCAGGGACTTCCAGGATTTTCCTGGGACTGTGTCCCAACTTCGAAAACTCATTCCCGTCAATTCACAAGGATTTTGATCAAACTGTTTTATGGGGAGATGGCAATTTGTGTCTAGTTTATCTAAGATTTGAAATCGAATCAATCGGAGCATCGAAGAAAAAGTTATACTCGACTGAAGACACAAAGGTATCATCCGCCAGGTCTCATTCGCCAAGCCCTTGCTCGCTCGCCAACGATCTTGCTCGCCAGAAGCTCATCCGCCAAGTTGCATCCGCCAAGCTTCATCCGCCAGCAGATTCAGCAGAACTGGTCAGCTCACCAGCTAGTACATGTCCGCTCGCCAACCATCCGCACATGCCTGCATGCATGTTCGCGCTATCGCCAGAAGCCTAGCCTCGCCACCCAGATTAGCCTCGCCAGTACCCGATACTAGCAAAGTCTGTACTCGCGAGCAGAGAGGAATTTCCTGTATTGTCATCAAGCGGCTGCGAGCGTGCCAAATCATTCCAAAGAGCTATGAAACGGCCAAGAAGAAATTATAAGTTGACCAAGCAAGGTTTCTTTGTTCGATACGGAAAGAAAAGCCTATGCCAACTTGGATTGGGAAACCTTATTTACTGAAGATTTCTTTGCCGATTTGAACAAGGAAAGGCTTCAAACTGCACAGACCTTTTCTCCTATATATAGAAGCCTGCTTCCATCATAAAAACTGTCACATTCTAAAGCAAAAACCCTAGCCAAAGCTCTACCAATTTTCAGCCAAAGATCCTACATAAAAACACAAACCAAAAGCCACCACCACCACCATAAATTCCTGCCGATTGTCTTCATCATTCATCCAGCCACCACCGAACCACTTTCCATTGGATCCACACGACTTGAAGCCTCAAAGGTGTCTGCAAAAGTGTGATCTACTCCCTACTCTTGGTTTGTAATAGTTTTTATGTAGTTATGTGTAGTTTTGTCTATGAAACTCATGTGTATGTTTGATTATTGTGTTTTCATGTCTATGTGAAAAACAATTGTGAATTTGGTTTTATAATGATGCATGTTAATTTAATTCTTATAGTATTAATAAGGAATTTCAAAGATAAGTTTCGAATTGCATGCTAAATTGTAATGAAAATATGAAGTAAAGAGATAGGATTAGATAGGCAAGCATGTTCACTCTGATTCTAGTAATTCGTTCTTGGTTTAGTCTTTAAATCCGTGTGCCTCAAAGATTGGTACTTAGCATATTCGCGATGTGTTTTGAGTATTGGTCTTGTATCCGTCAATAATAGGACTAGAGTGGTTTAAATGACTATGCATGTTAACAAGAAGTGGTGACACTACTACAAAAAACTCAATACACAACACAAATCAGACAACACTTTGAAAGTTACATGTTGTGTGAATCACTGAACTGTTTCACACGACCTAAAGTGAATAATTTGTGTTGTATGATGGTACACATTTTTCATATTCTGAATAAAAAATTTCCAGATTTTGTCACACAACTCTGAGACACATTTTCTGTTGTATGATTAATGAAAATCTTGGCGGCAGAATTCCCTCCGACATTGAAACTCAAATTTGGGCAAGGTCTAGATGGACAGACAACAAAGTTATTGTTTTGTGTTGTGTGATAATGTCACATCCTGCATTAGGTGTCACCAAGTGCAAAGTGACAAATACTTATACAACAGAATTTCGTAGTTTTGTTGTATGAGTTGGTTTGCTTGTCATTGCCCCATTTTCATTTTGGCTCCAATGGCAGAGGTAGCATTTCTGAAAACGGGAAAGTTGCCTCCATGGTTTTTTGGTTTTGAAAAACATACATGTGCTACAATTCTCACAACAGTGTATTTTGATTCTGTTGTGCAATTGTTTTGTTGCTTCTACAAGAACACTCTTATGGAATACCTAGTATAAAGAAAAGTAAGTTGGTACAACTGTTTAAAAGTGTTTAGTTGTGTGAATGTAAACCTAATAAGGTCATGCCAAACTTGCCAAATTTTAGGAGAGCGGCAAATTTCCCTCTTCTCCAAAACATGTCAAATGAGCCATTAATAATTTTTTTTCTGTGGTGTTTGAAAGTTGGGTAAATTTGTAAGATGCATTCAATTGATCTATTCTCGGGTTCTCTCTCCTTACAAACTGTTTTCTCACACTCTCTTCTCTTGGAAACAAAACCAAACACAAGGCTCACTCACCCACAGTTCTCTTACAAACCCACAGCTCTTTCTCATCATTAAACCTTCGATATCTCTCGTCTCACAGCTCTTTCTCATCATTAAACCTTCGATCTCTCTCGTCTCAAACACAGCACTCGAAAACGGTAAGCCTTAAATTCGATTCTCTCATCCCACAGCTCTCTTCCTCGAATTTCTTTGATTTGAAGACACCCATTTCAGTTTTCTCTTCGATTTTGTAGGATTTCGCAAACCCTAACCCCTATTCTGTTTTGTTGATGCATGTTCATTGTTGGTTTGAATTTGTTGGTGAATGCTTCAAAGACTTGTGGTTTTCTTCGATTTCAAAACGGTAAGCCCTAAATTAGATTATGTCTTCCTCTCTTTCTCGATTATCAGGGTACAAAGCAAAATCGCCAAATCTGAAATGTCCAAACAATGAAGTCTTTAACCAACCTCCACAGGTCCCCCGATCACTGAAAAATGGAAAACCCAGACACCACAAAACCCACAAGATCAGATAAACAACTATTCTCCTTCGGGCGAAACCTTCGTGGGCTGTGAGAGCGGAGCTTCCCAGAGCCCCTGATCTCTTCGCTGAGATGTCCATTCCCCGAAGTGGGTCTTCTTCCTCCTCTCGCCGCCGTGACCTTGTTTTTGTCGTCAACCCTTCAGGTCTCTCTTTCTCTATTTGTCTCTGTTTGTTTTTGGTTTTTGGGGTTGTGTTTTTGAGGATTGGTGATAAGTGAAAGTGGGGAATTGGAGCAGGGCAAATGGGAGGACTGGTAAGGAGTGGAAGAAGCTGCTTCCGTATTTGAGGTCTCGTCTTGGTGCTGATTGCAATGTGAGCTTTTCTTGTTTCTCTCTTTGGTTTGTTGTAACCAAGTTTTGAGCTTGACCGAGATATTTAATTCTGGTTGACTACTGCATTTGATGTTGGAATATGGAGGCAGTGATCTTATGTCATTGTTGGTTGCTTGTAGATGTTGTTTTGGATTGGTTTGTGTTGCTTGTAGATGTTGTTTTGGATTGGTTTGTGTTGCTTGGTAACTGATATGATCAGTAGGGGTTTGTTTCTTCCATGAAAAATGTCTGTATGTTGAAAAGGGGTGGTCTTTTGGTAGAGGAGTGCTTTAACAGTCTGTTAAATTATGTTATATCTATGAAATTGAACTGAATTCGTGGTTTGAGGGTATAACTTTTCACTCTAATTTTAGTCAAGATTGATTGCCGTACTTAGTGCTATGTGGTTTGAAGTATTTTAACATGGTGGATTTAGCAATTGGCTTAGGGTACAATTAACATTCGCCACACTTTAATAATTAACATGGTGGATTTAGCAATTGAGGAGGAAGCTTCCCTCTTTGACATGTTCTGGTCCACATGTTTTAGTAATGGAGTGGATTGATGGTATTAGGTGCACTAATCCACAGGTAGAATTGTCAGTTGGAACTTGGAACAATGCTGTTGCCCATGATAAGATATCGTTTTTTCTATCAGTAATATCTCACCTTGTATTGCAGGCAATTAGAGAAGCTGGCATTGATGTAAATGGGTTCTTAACTGTTGGAGTCAGCGCACTGGGTGCTGGATTCTCTCCATTTGCTGAGCCAGTGTTTCAGAGGTGCATAAGCATCATACAGTCCCAACAAGTTGCAAAGGTAGGTCAGTCAGTGGGGGAGATATTGCTGAATTCAATGTCCTGTATATTTTCAAATTGAAAACTTTGTCGGTTTCTTGCTTTCCAGAAAGTAGGTTGGTCATGACTTTTTTTTGTATCAGTTGGAAGGAGAAATATGTGTGATATATGCCCAGTTATTGTATCTTGCATCTAACCTGACAATCAGTTTTCAGTAAATTAAACGTTAGTAGTCAGTGCACCTTCGATCACGTTCTCGATTATATACTGCAACAGCTTCTTTCATTTATTGAACTTAGCAATAGGGTCGGAATGCCTCATTGTGTTCTCAAGTCTCGCGTTGCATTCTAAATGTCCACTATATGCCCGCTTCTAGAAGTTGGAACGGAAATCTCTCTCAGCAAAACTACTACCACTGACATATGCTTATGTATGTTTTTCAAAATATGCTTGAACTCTCATATTCTACTTTGCAGGTTGATCCGGTCTCTTCAGGAGTCCAGTATGATAAAGAATTTATTGTATGCTCTCTTGATCTGCTTTCTGGACTCGCAGAAGGTCTTGGTAGTGGGATAGAAAGTCTGGTATTTTCTTTCTCCAAATATCTCCTGAAATACATATTAAATAGACTATTTATTATTGAAAGTTCTCTACCTTGGTTGTTTCTTTTTAAATTATATGGTTGCCGAAATACAATTTTTTGAAAGTTCCTTGCTACGACAGTATGTATACTCTTGGTTTTGGTTTTGTTTTTGTTTTTCTGTTTTTGAAGTCCTACACATGATACAGTAGGAAAATTCCAAGTGAAACAAAATAAATAATAAAATGACCAGACCTAATCCTAAAAAGCATCTTAATAACAGTCATGCTTGGTCTCAAGTTATTTGTAAAGTTACTTTAAATAAGAGATTGGTGCTTGTCGGACTTGGGACTTCAATCACTTAATGTTTGTGTTACAAAAAGTAAAACCACCAGACAGCTAACTCAAAATAAAGTATAAAATTCTAAATGAAAGAGAAACAGAGGAAGCTACCCAACCTGCAACCATCCGAATGGGCCATCTGAAATTAGCTACTGACCTTCTTACTGCTTGAGCCGCATCTATTGTTTCTTGCAAATTGTGTTCAGGTTTTTTTTTTTTTCCCTCTCTCTTCTTTTCCTTCTTCCAATAGCTTCTCATTGACACTTCTCGTCCAGGTTTCACAAAGCAATTTGAAGGACCTGCTTTTGAATTGTTGCATGGATGATGCTTCGGATGTCCGGCAGAGTGGTTTTGCCTTACTTGGGGATCTTGCAAGAGTAAGTTCTTGCCAAATGATATCTTAAATCTAGACCTATTTGAGAACTTAGACTAGAAGGATAAGCAGATGTTACAAGGTTATGTGGTAGAATATTGGTAGCTACTGGAAGCTGTATCACTTTTTATGCATATTTTGAATTGTGATTTTGATTAGGTATGCCCCATCCATTTGCGTCCTCGTTTACCGGAATTTCTTGATGCTGCAGCCGAACAACTGGTATGTGAAACCTGTTGACAATTCTAACTATTTGTTTTCACCATAATGTCTTATGTGACACATTGTTGCACAGAATACTCCTAAGCTGAAGGAGACTATTTCAGTGGCAAATAATGCGTATTGGGCCATTGGTGAATTAGCAGTGAAGGTAAACTTTCCTCTTTCATCCGTGATCTTTTTATTCTAAGTTAAAATAACCGGAGCACAGTCCATCGATTGGTGATTAGTTATAATTGTTGATGGTATCCTTCAATTAATAGACTTCAAAATTCTGTTTTAATAGTTCCAAACATGCTGAAAACTTTTGTGTGTGGAGTTGCTTTTGAGATGGCTGGGTAGTTCATAAAATCAAAGATGCATCTGATTGTCTTCTTTACAACATTCATTTTGGGAACCATGCATTATTTGATCATTCTGAGTGTCCCTTAGTACATAGTCTTACCTATTGGCTTTTGGAATTGAAATCTGAAATATGAGATATTTATTTAGGGTTCTTTCTTTAGATACATATGTATAATATGATCATATGGACGATAAACCAGTTCAACAATGTACTAGTAAACAAAAATATAACAAGTAAACTGTATCCTCTGATGTTCTTGTGGTATAACTAAATATGCATGTCAGAAAATCTGTCTACTAGGTATTTGAATGACTTCTGTTCTACACTTATTCTTGTGTTATGCTGCTGTTCTACATTTCGATTATGCTGCTTATTCTTGGTCATTTTCAGCTGCTTTCTGCTGCTGTGTTTGAATGACATGCTGCTGTGTTTGAATGACTTTTTGGGATAATGTTGACGTCTAATATTGTATACATTCGATTTCTTTTTCAGTGGGGCAGGAGAGACAATGGCCTACAGTACACACAAGATGAAATAGATGTGGTAAGGAATGAGTGGGCGAAGTTCATTGTCAGCAATTTGGTGTAGGAATGTTCATAGGGCTTCTGAAATGGGTTTGGCAGTGATGTTTATATGTGCTTTTGTTTTATAAACTTATCGGTTTAAGCTAGCTACGTATGTATGTATATATAGGACTAATGCTGGCAGATTTTGAACAATATCAGCTTGTGCCTTCATGGTTTCAGCTGAAATGCTAGCTAGGTACGTAGGATTATTGCTAGCAAATTTTGAACAATATCAGCTTGTGCCTTCATGGTTTCAGCTGAATGCTAGCTAGGTACGTCGGATTATTGCTAGCAAATTTTGAACAATATCAGCTTGTGCCTTTCATGGTTTCAGCTGAAATGCTAGTTAAGTTTTAGTTTGCTTTTGCTCTATGCATCTATGTGGTACATTAGTGTGCTCCGGCCACTTGAATGATATGTAGAATGGTTCAATTTATGTATAATTATTGTATCTGCAAAAACTGCTCTTCTGGAAATGGTAATGGTTCAATGTACAACAGTTTACATGCTTTTTGAGACCTCATTTCTTGTGTACTTGAGGCTCAGACAACAAAGTGGTCATATGACCAAATGCTTAAATCTATTGTGTGATAGAAACTTATACAACACTATAACAGCATTATGTGTTGTACAATATGACCAAAAGCCGAATCAAACCAGTGTCACAAACTGCTCAATTCTGTTGTCTGGTTGTCGAATAATACAACTGTAAAAATATCATATGTTGTACAATATGACTAAAAGCCACATCAAACCTGTGTCACAAAATCCTCAAATCTGTTGTTTGATTTGTAGAATCATACAACTCAATAAATATGAAACGAAATCAGTTGTCTGAATCAGACAACTAAATAAGTGGGAGATGAAATCTGTTGTGCGAATGAGACAACAGAATAAAATTGCAATATTCTGTTGTATGTTTAAAACTTACACAACATAAAAGTATGTATATTCTGTTGTATGAACTAGACATGTCAGTGCAGCGAATGCCAAGCCAGCCATGGCATGGCATATAAGTTGTACAACAGAAATTATAAGTTGGTTGTTGGACGTTTCATCACACAAGCTCGAGATATACGACGGTTTTTTCGAACTTACACAACGGTGCAGCACCGTTGTGTATTGAGTTTTTTGTAGTAGTGTGACGCCTTGCTTGATTGAAATGTTTCCGACTAAAAAGACCTTGTGCCTAATTACTTTGCATATTTGATTTCGACGATAAGTGTTCTCAAATGTGTTTAGTATAACTTTAGGGTTAGACGATAAGTTAATCTTGAAGTACTTGAGAGTCTTAATCGATTAGTAAACCGATAAGGAGCTAATTAGGTTGGAACTAAGTCGGATCTAGGATATTGTGTGCTCTTGCCGTGTCTTATCTTATAACTTTGCTATGTGTTTTGAGTGCTTTTGTGTTAGTAATTTGTGGAAGAATGTCGACCAACCTTGTATATAGTAATTTAGGATTTTTAATTTTCTGTTTTTATGCATGATTTAAAGGCAGCCCTTCTTGCTGCCGAACCTAGGAATTTCTTGTTTTAATGTTTGTGCCGTGTGTAGTTTAGGGCAGCCTAGCTAGCTGCCAAATCCTTTCACCCCCATATGTGATGATTTTGTATATATGTTTGTATATATTTGTCTAACAATTTCATATCTCAGGTACCCTTAATCCCCGGCCTAGAACGATCCCTACTTATTCTATACTACTAACGATTGTAGGGTTATTATTGCTTGATGCTCGCTTCGGCGACACGTCAGTGTCCAGGTATTCTTGACCCTCTTCTGTATTGGTCAAAATTTGCCAGTGAGCCTCAGCCGTTTGCTCCTCTGTTAACCTGATATTTCCGGTGGTATCCATAATACACGGCTGAACTAACTGCGAAACACAGCTAATATTCCATATTGGGGGATTGGGTTGTTCTACATCTTCCAATTGCAAATAAGACTTACAGTACGTCACCGACTCCCATGATTTGTATCTTTCTGCAATACTCCCCTCCGGATAACGTGTATTACTGTTGAGCCTGCAAGCATCCCTAAACCAGGAAAGTCACTTATAGTACACATCACCACTGCCTTCATCGTGAATACATCATTGTCGACTCTGTCAAAAGTATAGACTCCATTTTCCCACAAATCTATGTGCTCGTCGATCAATGGACGAATGAGTACACTAAGGCACTTTCCTGGAGATTTAGGGCCAGGAATCAACACGGCCAACATATTATATTCCTTCCTCATACACATATTAGGGGGTAGATTATATGTCATCACAACCACGGTTGTCATTGTTCCAAACGGACTAAAATCATCAGTTGCCACTCCAAGCCGCACATTTCTTCCCTTAATGTCGTCGAAACCTGGAAATGTCCTGTTAAAATGTTTCCATGATTCTCCATCAGATGGGTGCCGGAGAGTACCCTCATCTACTCGCCTCTCTTTATGCCATCACATATGCTTTGTTGTGTGTGGAGACATAAATAGGCGTTTCAACCTTGGAGTGAGGGGGAAATACCAGATTACCTTTTTTGGAATGTCTTCCGTATCTGGCTTATATCTTTGAGCACCACATACTGGACAAGTCCTACGAGTTTTATTTGCAGCCCCCCTGAATAGGTAACAGTTGAACTCACAAACATTAATTTTTTCATATCTAAGGGAAAGATCCTTCAGGATTTTTTTAATTCTCGAATAACTCACAGGAAAATTATGCATTCTAAAAAACTTATGCAACCATCCACACAATTTATCAATACTCGTATCCGACCATCCATTTTCAACTTTAATTTCCATTGCATGTAATATGACACTTAATACAGTTTCTTCACTCCCTTCATACAATGGGGTTTGAGACTCCCTTAGAAGCCTATCATACTTAGCATAATCATCATCTACCATGTCATTGAAGTGAACATCAACATTTTCTTCAACATTCACATTATGCGGTGCATCTCCATAGTATCCAGGATAGTACGGAAATACATCTTGTATAATCTTCACAGGTGGTCCTACAGGTGGGACCACTGAAGGACTGGCAACATTGGAAGCCTCGACTCTGTCTTGAAGCCACTGTCTCCGTCGACTCATCATTGCTGGTTGACCAGAAACTTCCCCGTGTAGATGCCAAACTGTGTAAGTCGGATCCAAACCACAGTGGATGCAGTGATGATAAATCTCAACGAGTTTCTTATAATAAGGACCATTTCTGCACAATGAGCACGGGCAAGTGAAGTACAGGGTTCCAACATTGTGAGTATTCACAAAATTGATGAAGTTAACTACGCCTGTTCTGTACTCAGGGTGTGTAAAATAAAGATTCATAAACGATTTGTCGGGAAAATCATCCATGTTTCCTGTCATAACATAAACAGACAATATGCATAAGGTTAGCACACAACATTTATGATACAATAAAAACCTGTCCCAACACTTCTTCTCCTTATTCCTCCAGGTTGGGTCCTATCCCCTTCAGGCGAACACGACTTTATTGATTCTTTTGCTATTCATGCGGTTTCTGCTACAGTTTTGGGAAATTTCGGCAGCATCTCCCTACAGTTCCTCAAGTGCACAAAAATCTAAACAACCTAATTTGCACTCGAGGAATATTGTAGAGAGACACTGTCCAACCTATATCCCAAAACTGTAACGGAAACCACATGAATACCAAAAGATTCAACAAAGTCGTGTTCGCCTAAAGTGTCTAAAAATGGGACAATTAGAGAATCAACAACTCATCTCGATGAACTAGATGAGTTGTTGATTCTCAAATGGGAGTTCCAAGCTGATAAACACCACAATTATATATAATATAAAACCATAAATTTACACATGGCATCACACTCCCTCACTAAGTCACTCGCATGTTTTAGAAACCCTAACTACCACAATCCACACAGAACACAAACAAATTACATCATAAAATTCTAATTTCACTAAATTTTACTCTTTCACAAAATTTTATTTTCACTAAATTTATATTTAACTAAATTTCACAATTTCACTAAATTAACTAAAATTGAATTTCACTAAATTTAACTAAATATCACAATTTCACAAATTAACAAACCTAATCTCAATTTCACTAAAATCAACACAAACTCCATCATATATTCAAACACCCAACACTAAAAACAACACAAAACACATTATAAACCAAATCCAACTCAAAAAATCAAACACTAAATTCAACCAATCAAACCCAAATATGGTGATTACAATGAAGATGACAGATTATACTAACCTATAAAGCAATTGGAAGAGAAGACCCAAGCTTCTGGACCGCGAAATTGACGAAATCACCAGTTTTGGAGATTTTTCGCAGCTACTACAATGTTTCGAGAAATTTTTTTCACCTTCTGTGTTCTGTCTAAGCCTAGGGCTTTATAACATATTTTAAAACCTGAAGCAACCAATATTGTCCAAATTCGTCGCTTAGTTTATTCCACAGCGACGACGTTTCTGAAAGTCGTTGCTTCAATAAAATATGAGCGACGACTTTTAAAATCTCGTCGCTAAATTTTCCAAAACCTGGTTCTTTGATAAACTGAGATGACAAACTGTCATTATTCGTCGCTTCATTATTTTATGAGCGACGGCTATTGATCAATAGTCGTCACTGTCTTTTTTTGAAGCGACAAATACGATATTGGTCGCTTAAATGTTTTGAGGCGACGACTTTTGGTTTTCCTGTTTCATTCTTCGTCGCTTCATTCCTTAGTTCTAGTAGTGATGTGTGTCATGTAATTAGTAGACAATGAAGATAAATACATTATATTACTCTTTCGATCTTTTTCTGGTCAACATAACCATATATAATGATTTATGGCATAATTTAGTTAAAAAAAGAAAATAGAGACAAACATCTTAACCCGGCCCTAAACCATCATAAACCGCCGCCACCTTCTCGCGAGAATGAAGTACACGAAGGGAATGAAGAATCAAGCGGTGATGACCGAGATGATATCGACGTTGATGAATTCGATGAGGAAGAGGAAGATGAAGACGATGATGGCGGAGACGACGAAGAGGAAGACTACTAGTTATTATTTCATATGTTGTAATATGATGATGATGATGATGATATATATATATATATATATATATATATATATATTTATATTTATATATATATATTTCATGTTTCAATTTTGAACAATATTTAAAATCTAAACATACCTAATCTGTTAAGTTCGTTTGAAGCAACGAATATTGGCTAATATTTATCTCTTTAAAAGTTAAAGCGACCAAGTTTGTTTAACTTCGTCGCTTCAGATTATCTGAAGGGACGAAGTTGGACCTCACTTGGTTTTCCTGTGATTTTTAACTTCGTCGCTTCAGATTATCTGAAGCGACGAAGTTTGATCTCACTTGGTTACCCGGTGAGTTTTAACTTCGTCGCTTCAGATTATCTGAGGCGACGAGTTTTGAATTGTTGTCCCTAACTTGAAGTCCAAGCGACGAGTTTGGACAAAGTTCATCGCTTCAAAGATATAATTATATGAACTGAGAACGTGGCTTCTTCTTCCTCATTTGCGCGAACGGACCTTTTGCTTCCAACCCAGACTCAAAAAACCCTAAATTTGAAAATCCCAATCCCTTCGATTCATCCCCGAAACCCTTAAAGCTCTTCACCAAAAACCCTGAAATTGAAAACCCCTATTCTCTCTCCTTCGATTTCAAGAAATTCACCTCTAAATTTGAAACCCCAAAACCCGAAATTTTGAACCCTAACCCCTTCGATTCATTAATAGCACCAGGTTCTAGTTCCCAGAAGAGGAAGAAGGAGCTCGAGGCGAGAAGGGAGAGGAAGGCGGCCGAAGCTGCAGCTAGATAGTCTGTCGTGAATAGTCTGTCGCGATGGCGACACCAGAGGTGGCGAATGCGACGACGAGACCAGAGGCGGGTATTTTGGTACCAGTCCCATCGTTGGAAGATACCAACCCTTCGGGGTTGGGGGCTGCTGGAAGCGAAGCTGGCGGTGGCGCCACCGGTGGCGTTGGAGCTGCCGCTGTGGAAGGGCACAACGATGACGGTCCTCCATTAAGTATTAGGACCAAGAGGGGTCCTAAGAAGCCGGGTAAACACCTTTGCAGTCGAAAATAGCCAAGTCATGTCCTTATTGAAACTTCTTTATTTTTCGAATTGTTTTGATCGATATGCCGGATTTACGTCTTATTGGATGTGAAAGATGCAATTCACTCCAGAACAAAATTGGTTTATTTCAATTTGCACTACCTGAAAAATACCTTAGGCGACGAAATATAAATAGTTTCCTCGCCTAAGTGTTCTTAGGAGACGAAAAAAATTTCGTCCTCTAAGCTAGAAATTTCGTCATCTAAGACTATTCTTAGGCGACGAATAATTATTTTCGTCGTCTAAGAGAACACTTTAACGACGAAAATTAATTTCGTCGTCTATGTATTTTCTTCGGTGACGAAAAAAAATTTCGTCGCCTAAGGTTTTTACTTAGGTGACGAAAAAAACTTTCGTCGCCTAAGATCTTTACTTAGGTGACGAAAAAATTATTTTTTGTCGCCTAAGTATTTAACTTAGGCGAGAAAAGTGAATTTTCGTCACCTAAGAAAATACAAAGACGCCGACAAAAAAATTGTCGTTAGAGTTATTTTCTAAGACGACGAAACTCGATTTTCGTCGCCTAAGATTTACAGTTAGGCGAGGAAACCATTTTTTCGTCGCCTAAGTAAATTCACTCAACCTTATTTAAATTTATGTCTCTCTATGGGGAGCCATGGTATCGGGAGATAAAAGTTTCCAAATTTTTACATGGACAATTACGTCTCATCTATATGAGAGTTTAATGTTTGGAAGAGTCGACCAAACAAGGTCATCTAAAGGTACGTAATAGCGTTTTCGTGTGATAAGTTTTATGAAAATATGGTTGACCGATTCGATCGAGCATCGAACGTTCACGAAACGAGTTGATTTTTATACTCTACTCATATTTAACTATAACGATCATATCCGACGGTTAAAATTTTAATTTTGTGAATTTAGCCATTATAATGACAACATGTTTACTAATGCTGTGTAACTTGATTAATAGATTTACTCAAGTGTACAACTTTTCGAAACAACTATATAGAAGAAGTCAAATTTTGAAAAACGCTGTGAAATAGCATTTAATCATTATGATGAAATACGGTGATGGTAAAAAAATCACTTAAATCTAACAAAATTAGGGCACCGATCAATGCGGTTAACCTCATTTATACTTATGTCTCTCTATGGAGAGCCATAGTATCGGGAGGTAAAAGTTTCTAAATTTTTACATGGATAATTATGTCTCATCTATATGAGAGTTTAATGTTTGGAAGAGTCGACCAAACAAGGTCATCTAAAGGTACGTAATAGCGTTTTCGTGTGATAAATTTTATGAAAACATGGTTGACCGTTTCGATCGAGCATCGAACGCTCATGAAACGAGTTGGTTTTTATACTCTACTCATATTTAACTATAACGATTACATCAGACGGTCAAAATTTTCATTTTGTGAATTTAGCCATTATAATGACAACATATTTACTAATGTGGTGTAACTTAATTAGTAGATTATACTGAAGTGTCAACTTTTCAAAACAACTATATAAAGAAAGTCAAATTTTGAAAAACGCTATGAAATAACATTTGATCGTTATGATGAAATACGGTGATGGTAAAAAAATCACTTAAATCAGACAAAGTTAGAGCCCCGATCGATAGGGCCCTAACGATGACGATTATGGTGGAGAACCATGATGATTTAAATTATGTATTTTTAATTTCAATAATTTGTTTGTGATGTATAATTACAATTATAAAATGGTGTGTACGTACGTACTTACTTCGACTGTTAATATATGCCTTGAACCAGTCATTCGGGGATCTCGCTTTGGTTTGGGGGTTCGGGGTCGTCGCCCCTGAACCGGTCAGCGAGTCGGGGTCCAGGGGCGACGCACCCTGGTATGGGGGTTCGGGGGCAACGTCCCCGAGGCCCACAATATCTGTTATGCTGGGCTTATTAATTTTTTTTTGTATTAATTAATATGTAGACATATATATAGATTTTTGACCCAATAGATGTTAAAAAAAATTCATTTTACTTAGGCGACGAATTTTTATTCTTCGTCGTCTAAGTAAAATGAATTTTTTATTTTTTTTTATTTTTGAATCGGCGGTTTAATTTTCCGCCATAAATTTTGTCAAAATTTAAAATTATCTTAGAAGACGAATAGTATATTTTCGTCGGCTTGGTAGAGTACTTAGGAGACGAAAGAAGAAATTCGTCGTCTAAGAAAGAAAGAATAAAATCCCCAATCGATTGATTCAGTCAATCAGTTCATCATTCCCTCTCCTCCCAAATCCCTAATTCTCTTAAAACCGAAAATCTGTCTCCACCACCGCCGGAGCTGAGAGCCGAGACGACCGGCGTGAAGACTCGTGCCAAACTAGCAGAAGAGGGCGATGAGAGAAAACAGAGCAGCTGTGAGAAAGAAGGCGGCTGGGGAGGCGGCAGCGGAGGCCGTCGAAGACGAAGAGGCGAATCCCGATGGAGACGGAGAGGAGGAGACTGGCGTAGGCGGAGAGGTGGAGACTGGCGTAGACAAAGAGGCGAGTTCCAATGAGGTGAAATCTGGTGAAGAAGTAGCGGCGGAGTCCGGTGATGAGGTCGAAGAGGCCAAGTCTGAAAAAGGCCAAGCTGCTGCGTCGTCCAGCAAAGGCAAGGGAATTACAAAGGAAGGCAAAGTCAACAAGAACAGGAGGAATATTGTGATTAAGTACTGGTGAGGCCATTTCTATCCCTCTATTTTTGTTTTGTATCGAAGATTTGGGTTTTGTGTTCATCGGCAAAATCAGGGGAAGCTCATACTGTATTCCTCCCCCAATTTTGTTTTTTTTTGTTTTTTTTTTTTGGCATTACTGTCAAATTATCAATTTATTGTTCAATAGAGGTATATAATGAGAATTTTTGGTCTGTTTGCTTCTTTATTGTAAGGGTTTAAAGAAGTAAAAGAAAAGAAGATGAAAACAAATGTGACCATTGCGTTAGGCAGTGGTAAATTGGTAATGAAATTTTTAATGGATATGGCTATGTTCTTCTGCTTGGTTGCTACGAAATTGTAGGAAGCGCAATGAAATTATAGAGCCAACTGTTCATCTTGTTTTATAGCTTTAGAGAACCTGTTGTTGAATTTGGGCACAGTGTTGTGTTTGAATAAATACAACTGCTATAAATTGGAGGGTTGTTGCTATATGTTCTACTTTGTAATCATGGACTTTTCTCATTGTTGGAAACACTTCGATTTACTGAACCAGTGAAAACTAATGGCCTTATGCTTACAACAATTTCTAGTTCTTATAGGATTACTTCATTTTGATACTTGGTATTATATTGTCTTGCTATCTATGTATACTTGAAGTTGTTGATATCTAATATCTAGTTCTGTTGTGCATTGGGGTTTCTTATACATGATAGCATATAGAATGAACAAGGTTTTGATTGAGAACAAGTAATTTGAATGGAAGAGTGATAGTGAAGGTATATTTTCTATGTGAAAGAAATAAAGAATTGCATAGAAAAGAAGGGCTTAATTAGTTGTCGAAATTCCATATTTTTTCTGGAAAAAAAGATAGATGCCCCACTTGGGAGGACAAAGATAGTCTTTTAGACTTGAAAATCATATTGAGATGGTGCAAGTTCACTTTCCAAGATTCTATTTGCAGCCTTTATTTGTCAAACTGCCCAAAATTGCCGTTGAAGTTCATTTTCCTTGTGTTTGAGAGACAGCAAACCTCACTAGTGTCTTCTTGTAATTTTGTGTGAAGTGCACAGTTCTCCTCCTTCTGCAGCAGACCTAATAGAAAGCAAAGCAAACCTCTTTTGTTTTAATGAGTGTCGGCTTTCATATTAGAAGCTGTACATGTAAATTATCTAATATTATTGTTATAGTATCACACGTACGTAAGTCAAGGTAGAACTAAAACTAATCAAGATTTACAAAGCTAACATTCAAACAAATCAAGATTTTATAATCCCCGGCAACGGCGCCAAAAATTGATGCGAGCCGCGAGGCTCGCACACAATAATAACCCTACAAAAGATCGTTAGTAGTATAAGCAAGTAGGGATCGTTCTAGCCGGGGATTAAGGGTACCTGAAACATGAGAATGTTAACACAAATATTCGCAAACACATATATACACAATTGTCACACTTATATACATATATACACATCGAAATCATCATATGGGGAAGGTCATGGCGTCGGCAGTAAGGGCTGCCCCTAAAACTAGCATACAAAAATTAAAGACAAGGAAATAAAATTCTACTCTATTATGTACAAGGTTGGTCGACATCGTTCACACAAAACACACATCACTAACTATCATAAATCAAAACAAGTAACAAGTAGGAAATCAAGAAACATGCTCTGAAATATTCTAAACTCGACTTAGTTCCAACCCAACTCGGTCCTTCGCGGTTGCTCTCTGTTGATTTTAGACTTCACATAGGTATTTAGAATTAGCTTCGCGCATAACCCTAATCTTTAGCTAACCGATTATAGACACTTCGCGTAGAAAATAACCAATTAACCAATAAAGCACATAAGTCCTTTTTTAGTTGGAGACATGTTAGCAAGTAAGGCGTCACTCTTCTCACATCGACATGCAAACTCTTTAAACTACTCGATCCCTAAGAAACAACACAAATCAAGACAACTTCGCGCTAATCTTAATCTATGTAAATTTCGGCAAATTAGATTGATACCCTAAATGTCATGACTCAATTAGACCACCAATCTTTAAGGCACACGAATTTAAAGAGTTAACCAAAAACAAGTTTCAAAATCAAGTCATTGCATGCATCCTAAGTTCAAACCGATTACTTATTTACAATTTATGTTCACATGCTATCATTCATAAAACCATGAAATCAAAACTTTAGAGTTGATCACACACAAAGAATCAAAATCATGCTTTGAATTAAACATGCAAAACCAAACAAACAAATTGTTCATACTTAGACATAAGAACAAATACCAAAAGAACATATGTTTTACATAAACATAAAAGCATAAAACCATAAAATTACAAGCCAAAGGGAGTAGATCACACATTTAGACACCTTGGGAGGCAGCAGCTCGTGTGGATCTTGATGGAGAATGGCGTGGAGGCTGCACGGGCAGTAGTATAGGCTCGGCAGTAAGTTTCTGGATGGTGGTGAGGGATGTGTTTCGGCAAGAATTTTATGTAGGACTTGTTTCTGCACAAACCCTGGGGCCTGGCAGAACCACAATAGTAAAGGTAGAATACGAACACAAGCAAGTATAGTGGTTCACCGTGCCATCGGAGGGCACGGCTACGTCCACTTGGAATTCACTATAGCCGGCTAATAAGCCATCGGTGGTGGTTACATGCCAAGAGTAGCAAGTATCCAAGATCCTTAATACTAAGGGGGAAGCCTCCTATTTATAAGGAAGGAAGGCTCCCTCCTTTACAACTTCTCCAATGTGGGACACAAACCCACATTACTACACATTTCCCTACTCACGAAGCTACTTCGGGAGCCCAGTGGCACTGCTTCCGAGTGCGGCATCGGTGATGTGGAACAATGGAGATGTAGCCGGGGTTGCGGTCTACCCGCTGGATGCCGGAAGTGGGACCTATGACGCCGGTTGCACGGTCCACGAGGTCGCCAGATGTGCTTGGCGGTGTACTATATGTACTGTCAACAGGACTTAAGGTAGAAAATTTGGTAGAGCTTTGGACTAGAGTTTTGGCTACAAGATGTGACAACCTTTTTCTGTGGAGAATGCCCTCTATATATATAGGAGAGGCCGGCAAACGCTAGAGCAGTTCCTAGGTACAATTAGGTAAAACAAAACCTAATAGAATAGGGTTTTGAAACCTTCCTAAATTAATTCTTCTAGGACTTTGTTTTCTGATTTTTCTTCAAGGCTTGGGCTGCATATCTTCATGGACTTCTTGTATAATCTTTGGACTTCATTTGATAGGTCTTGATCCATGGTATAATGCTCCCAGCCGGCCTATCAAACAAAACTGGCACAAATCTGCCTTTTCCGGCAGCTTTTCCTAGCTTGACTGGGAAAACTTCTTCTTCGTATTTTTCTTCAATGCCATGGCTTGGTGTCATCCTCCTTCCTTTCTTAAGCTTGGACCATCTTCACATATGCATTTGTACACCATATGGTCCATCGAAAACAGAAATTGTGAAAAGGAGGCAGTAGCATCCTGGAATCGGCAGAAAAGACCTTTCTGTAGTAACTCCAGCATATCTACCTCCTCGGAGCTCCAATTGATGCGATTCTAAATCTCAGATAAACTAGACACACATAGCTACCTCCATATAAAACAGTTCAATCAAATTCCTTGTGAGTCGTCGGGAATGATTTTTCGAATTTGGGACACAGTCCCAGGAAAATCCTGGAAGTCCCTGGATTGGTTTGCTCGAACTGCTGTTTTGCAGCCATCTTTTGGGCGACTTCCCGAATTCCGATTGATCTGAAATTTTAACACAGCATTCCTCAGTATATTAATAATATGCACACAAAATTTCATTAAATGCGGACAAGGATAGATCACATTTTTACTCATCTCAGAATCACAAAAAAGACAACTTGCATTATTTTCCAGATTTTTCAAACTTAGTCATTTTTTCGGATTCTAAAGCACATTTGATAAAAACTCTACCAAATTGACACTAAACTAAATTATGACTCTATCTTAGATAAATAAGGGTTAAACAAAGCATAAACGAGGACATAACACTACTAGATCCGAGGGCATAGCCGACGAAAAAATTTTCGTCGACTATGCCGAAATTTCGTCGGCTATACCTTCTGCTGACGAAATTTTCGTCGGCTATACTTCGTCGGAAAAACGCTGTCGGCTATACCAATGGCGGACGAAAAAAAGGAAATCGTCGGCTATATGCGAGTATGGCCGACGACTTTACCGACGAAACATCATTTCGTCGACCAAACCTTGGCAAAATATCCGACGAAATTCGTCGGGTATTTTCGAGTATGGCCGACGATATCGTAAAATATAGCCGACGAAATTCGTGTATTTCGTCGGTTATTTCGTCGAAATATATTAATATTGTAATAGGCATTAATTAGTTATAGCCGACGAAATAAGGTGATTTTCTTTGGCTATAGTCCTTATAGCCGACGAAATAATGCCAAAATCGTCGGCTATTCTTACATTTGGTGAAAAAAAAATTAAATTATTTTCTAAATTACCATTCCAAGCAACCTGCAAATCACAAAGACAGTCCATACATTTGCACCAACAAGAAACACGTCTAAATGACTTATTATTTAATTCGTTCCAATGTACATAACATATAACGTAACCCTACTAATCATCACCTAAACCACTAAAGTCCACCACGTCATCTCCAGCATCCTGCTCTCCATCATGCTCGGCATCCACGGGAGGTTGAGGCATTGGAGGTTCAACTAACGGCTGAAACGGGGGCGGGGATTCAAGGTTTTGTTGTTGTGCCGCGAACATATCCATCCACCAGTTTTGTTGGCCGGCGTAGTTGTGTTGTCGAATTGTCTCGCATTCAGCATACCAACTGGACAGATCGAAATAATACTGCTGTGTTCTACGGTGTTGCTCGTGTGATCTGCGTTGTTCCTCCTGTGATCTCTAGAACTCGGCCGCCAACCTTACATTTTCTTCTGCCAATCGCTGCACTTCCCCCCTCATCTATTGGCTCTCCCCGCCTCCCTTCTTTTGACCTCCCTTAGTGGTCTTCAGAAGCCCTAGTCCAGAACTTCCCAAACCCCGGCAGTAGTAGTTGTTTGACCGGTTTGGGAAGGCTGCGTCGAACATTCTCGCTGCCGTTTGGACATTGGACCGGTCGACCTGGCGCAGGGCTTCTTCCAGATCTGCCTCTGAAATGTTCGGTTGTGTCTCCCGAACTACTTGCTGGAACACCTCTTCTTCGGCCCGGTTGACCCTCTTCTAATTGGACGGGAAACAAAAATTAATATTATAACAAATATATAATTAAGTAAAATTAATAATTAAAATTTTAAAATTGTAATGAACGACTTATGAGCTGTTCTGTCGCTTGTGGATAAGCGATCTTGAACGTCTCCAGGTACGGGTTGCTATCAGGATGATCTCTAAGCGCCTCCTCCTGATATTGTGCAAACGGCCTAGAACCAGCATGATGGGGGGTTGTGTTCCGGCGGCGGTTCTCAGAGTTTATCCGAGAACGTTGCTTCAAACAAATAATAAAATGTTAGAAAAATACATAAAAAAATATTAGTGTAATAATTATAAAATAATTAAACTAATAATTAAAATTTTAACAAAATAAACATTTGTACTGAAGTTTAGTATTTACCTGCATAACTGGGTTGTTGAAGTCTACTGTCTTCAACCAACGCCACTCGTACTCCCTGAACATGAACTCCCTGGGAGTACCCATACGACCAACCACTACCAGAAAAGGCATCATAGCCGACGAATTTAAGTCATCGGCTATAATGGTTATAGACGACGATATCGTCGGCTATAATTATTATAGCCGACGATATCGTCGGCTATAACCATTACCCGACGACATATCGTCGGTTATAACATCGTCGGAAATACGCCGTCGGCAAAACTATACCCGACGACGATATCGTCGGCTATAACCATTTTAGCCGACGAAATCGCCGGCTATAATAATTATAGCCGACGATATCGTCGGCTATAATGGTTATAGTCAACGAATAAATAGTACGTCGGCCGTTATTTGCAATTTCGTCGGCTATAATGCCTTTTCTGGTAGTGAACGTTGTCGTATTCGTTATAGTGGGAACGTAGCTCGTTCTTCCACTCTTTGAACCTACGAAAAAAACAAAAGTGCATTAGAAATATTATTAATATCATAAAATATTAATAATTATAAGATAATTATAATATCATAAAAACAAACGTACCTCGAGTTCTGCACGGTGTCCGCCCAATCCCGCTTGTGTTCGGCAATCTCGAAGAATGTCTAAAAAACAATATTTTATTAGTTTTACAATTGTAATAATACCGAAAATTATTAAATATTACGATAAATAAATTAAATTTTTTAAATTACTCACCGACGCGGCGTTGTTCACCTCCCTCTTTATCTCTTCGGGCACATCAGCCCACCGGGTCCACAACATAGGGACTCTGTCCCTAATCAGTGCCCCCACGCAACCCGAGTAGTCGCGTTTTTTCTTCCCCTGAACCTCCTGATTAGGAGGTTCGTTGATCTGAATCCTCCCGCTGCGCTCAACAGTTCTCCTGAGCGTGTCAAAACATATGACACCTCTCGTATTCCTCCGTGAACTGCTAGCGGCTGTCCCTATCACAAAAACGATGATTGGTTAATAAAATTAAATATTAGTGCGTTAATTTTAATAAAACATTTAATTAATAAAATCAAATGTTACCTGAACTGGATGACTCGTCTGTCGACTTTCCTTTTCTCCTCGCCGAAATAAGGTGGTCAGGGTTCTCAAATGGCTGCTGCTGGTATGCCTCCGCAGCACTCACGTACTGAGGCATATCAGGCCATATGGGCACACCACGATAGTCGACCTCCGGTATCGCCGGAATGTTGTACGGGAGGTAGAGCTGGTTTGGGAGAGTAGGACCCTCAGTCGAGTCGGCAGCAGACGTCGTCATACTCCACATCGGCTCCCGATGAACCTCAGGCATACGAACCTGAGGAACGTCTGCAGCTATCTCGTCCTGAAATAGCTGCCGACTGAACCTCGGAGCATCTGGCCCGACAGGCGGAAGTGAACTGCTCGACGGCCGCCCCGCCTGAAGAAGGGTCTGGTGCCGAGAACTCATACTCCTCCGCGGCTGGGATGAATCCACAGTCTTCCGCGGCTGGGAGGAATCCACACTCCTCCGCGGCTGGCTGGTGGTCCTCTCAGGCTGGCTAAGGGTCCTGTCGGAGTCTGCGGAACCGGCGGAACTTCCAGAACCTCTCGATCTGGAATTCGATCTGGAACGACGGCCTCCGAAGAACTGTCTGAATGCATCGGCCATCTGCAGCCGCGGGCATTTTAAATAATACTAACCATTAACCTAAATATAACTATTTATATACAAATATAACTATATTTCTTTATTAACATATATATATATATATATATATATATAATTAGACTACCAATTTATATATATAATTAATTTAACAATTTATATAACAATTTATATAATTAAAATTAAATATAACAATTTATATACCCAAATTATAACAAATATATAACAATTAAATTTATTAACAAATATAGAACAAATATATAACAATTTATATAATTAAAATTAAATATATAACAAATATATAACAAATATATAACCATTTATATAATTACAATTAAATATATAACAAATTATTATATAACAATTTATATAATTAAAATTAAATATATAACAATTTGTTAAAATTAAATTTATTAACAAATATATAACAAATATATAACCATTTATATAATTACAATTAAATATATAATAATTTATTAAATTAAATTAAATAAAATAAAAATTACCGGTTCGGATCGGAGGAGGAGGAGGAGGAGGAGGAGCCGAATGGAGGATCGGTGGAGGAGGAGGAGCAGCGGCGGAGGAGGAGGAGGAGGAGGACAGTTCGGCAGCAGCTGCTAAAGGCGAAGGAGGAAATGAGCAAAACGGAGGCTAGGGTTCGGCAGTTTCAGACTTATACCCGATAGAATAGCCGACGATTAAAAATCTTTAATATCGTCGGCTATACTTTGAATGTCATCGGCTATTCTTTGAATGTCGTCGGCTATACTTTAGGCGCTCAGCAGCCGTCCGATCTCCCCCATCCAACGGCGGACAATGAAAAGGCGCGGATCGCAAGAGTTTAGCCGACGAATTCAAAGGTTTCGTCGGCAATACTTTGGGAAATCAGCAGCCGTTGGATCTGAGTCATCCAACGGTGGACAATAAGCGGATCGCAAGAGTTTAGCCGACGAAATATTTGAATTCGTCGGCTAAACCTTTAGCCAAACTGCGAAGTCAAACCTCTAAACGCTTTAAAACGGAAATTGGCCTGTGTAAATGACGTTTTTTTGCCTGACCTTCAACAGATAATAGTTTCAAATCGATGAGGCGCAACTAATCGTATAAATATTTTCCTCAAAATATTTACCGACCGTGAGCCTACCCATAGGAAAACGGAAGTAAAAAACAGTTAACCGCAACATTCGGCATGCAGATTTTGTCGGAATCGTGTCATTTTTCAACCGTAGACGTATTTCATTATTTCGGTCATATCTTATTTGACGACACATTTGCATTTGAAGAGTGTACGTATAGTAACTATTTGAAACTATACATTCACTTAAACACTTAGTAAACAAGTTAAGGAACATTAGTGCATATGTTCCGATTTTGAATCTAAAACTTTGGAAAATCTATTCCAACCGTCAGATATCACCGTTAAGATTAAATACATGTATGAAAAAAAATCCAACTACATCTGACAACGTTAAAGGCTCGATCGGGACGGTCAACCGGGGGAGTCAACCCTTTATACGCTTAGAAATGGAAATTGGCCTGTGTAAATGACGTTTTTTTGCATGACCTTCAACAAATAATAGTTTCAAATCGATGAGGCGCAACTAATCGTATAAAAATTTTCCTCAAAATATTTACCGACCGTGAGATTACCCATAGGAAAATGGAAGTAAAAAACAGTTAACCGCAACATTCGGCACACAGAATTTGTCGGAATCGTGTCATTTTTCAACCGTAGACGTATTTCATTATTTCGGTCATATCTTATTTCATGACACATTTGCATTTGAAGGATGAAGCAATGGGTTGTCGATAGTGATAGAAAATGGAAGGTGGTCTGTTTTTTTTTTTTAAGAATAGCCGACGAAATCAAACCTAGTACTCATCGGCTATTCTTTTGTCGTTTTGTGTCTAAAATAAAATATGTATTTTTCAATATAGTTTTGGTTGGTTATAATTAGTATAGCCGACGAAATAATGCATTTTTCGTCGGCTATTCTTTGAAAAAAATAAAAAAATCAGTTGTGTTACACCTTTCGTACCCATATGTCCTGTTCATATATAACCAAAATTTAACATAAAAAAAACAGAAACCCAGCAGTCAACATATTTCAAATTTTTTTTAAGGGGTTTGGAACCCAGCCTAGCTGGGAGGCTCATCCCCACGCCCGTTCATTAGAAATGATCGAGTGGATTACAAATGAAAGGATTACATAATCTAAATTACTTAATCCGTCGGATTGTAATTGGAATCATCGGATGAGTCTTCTTCGGTTTCTGAATTGCTCGATAGGGGTAATCTATGTCGTTCCTCACCACTAGAGTCCTCGTTAGTTTCTTCATTTGGATCAACATCAACAAGCAGTGGCTCTTCACGTCGAATTCGCACCGGCGTGTCTAGGCGAATAAAAGAGGAGTCAGGAATACAGTTTGAATTGGGCTCTTGATACGCGGTGCCCCCTTCCTCGTTCTCTTCAGCCACTCCAAGTGTAGACGCCCGGTAAATGTTGCGATGGTGGATAGTGTTGACTACTTTCCACGGGTCACTCTTGGCGAGATCATCAAGATAAAACACTTGTTTCACCCATGTGGCTAAAACGAACGGGTCGTCCTCATACCATGATGTACTAGTGTTCACAGAAGTTATGCCGTATTGATCGGTTTTCATGCTCTGCGGCCGTGTGTCAAACCATCTACACTTGAAAAGGTGCACTTTCATGCCTTCCCCATAATGTAGTTCCACAACTGAATGGAGAACACCGTAATAGTCAACTCCATCATCCCCACCATGTGCCATAACCCCTGAATTTTGTGTTTTCAGTCTGAGGTCTCTCTCTTCACATCGAAATAACACACCATTCACCTTGCACGTCGCATAAACTTTTGAATAGACCGGCCTCATCGCTAAAAGTCTGAGTTCGTGCGACCAATTTGGGTGATTATCATTTTTAATGAGGTCCATCTGCAACCATCAGAATCAACTATAAATATGAATAATTATACACAATAATATATAAACACGTATAGAATAGTGTTAAAGTTACGTACCCAGCGGCCGAAATACTCTGCGAATGTCCGGTTGTGGTAATCGAGATCACCTCCTACTTGTTCACAGTTTAGATGCATGTTCTTCCAAAACTGAACTTCTGGACAGTTGATTAGTACCCACCAATGTGCAATGGCTACCTCATAATCTTTCAACTTGTAGGAAACTGGCATGTTTCCACTGAGTACAACATCGTCGGAGAGTATGGAAAGATTGAACTGTGAAGGTACATCTTCCGGTATGCTTTCCTGTAACGCTCCTAAATACAGCTTCATGTAGGTGACGCACTCGTGCGCAATATATGCTTCAGCTATACATCCTTCAGGTGCGGATCTGTTTTGGACAAAACCACCGTATTGTCCAAGTTGCCTATAAATCAAGTTTTTAAAGTGTTATGATAATACATTAACACTATATCACATATATTGACGAGGAAATTAACATAAGGTGTAAAATACGTACATTTCCATCGGATACATCCAAGTGAAGTGCACAGGACCGGTAAGCAACAACTGCCGAGGAAGATGGATCATGAGGTGAGGCATGATGTCGAAAAAATTTGGACGAAATATCATCTCAAATTTACACATGATATGAACGATGTCTTGTTGCATTTCCCGGAGGTCAGATTTTCTCACTTCCCGTGTGCATACCTTCTGGAAAAATCTTGCCAACGCTACTAACGGCTCCACAACGTGACGGGGAAGGAACGGTCGAATGAAAACAGGGAAGAGACGTTGTAGCAGGATATGATTGTCATGACTTTTCAACCCGTACAGATTGTTGAATTTTCTGTTCACACACTTGGCTATATTTCCAGCAAAGCCTGAAGGATACTTGGCCCGACTTATCCAATGGAAAATTTCTGGTTTATGCTCAGGCTTGACGGTGTAAGGAGCTTGAGGCATTTTTCTCTTCCCTTGTTTCAACCATAAATGTTTTCTGATATTCATGTTTTGCAGATCAGTGCGAGTCTTAGGACCGTCTTTCGTCTTCCCCTCCAAGTTCAGCGTTGTGCCCACCACACTTTCAGAAACATTTCTTTCTATGTGCATAACGTCTAGGAAGTGACGGATCAGCAACTCACACCAGTATGGGAGTTCCCACAATATGCTCTTATGTGTCCAGAATTTGTACTCCTCAGGTCTTTCAGGTATTTCCGCTACAATATCAGGATGATTGCTGAGGGGCCCAAAATCGTACTCATTAAGCACTGCTAAAATTTCTCTTCTCGTCCATCTTCTGGGAGGACCACCGTGTTCTTCGGTTCCATTAAATGCGGCGGACTCGTAACGCCAGTGGTGATCCGCCGGAAGGAACACACGATGACCCATTCGGCATATCTTGTTGCAATGAGGGGTGCCCCCATAATCACTGAGGCACTCTGGACAAGCCTTGTATCCCCTAACAACGCTGCCCGACAACATCCCATAAGCAGGAAAATCACTTATGGTACCAATAACCATGGCATGCATGTGGAACGCCTCCTGCTTGTACTTGTCAAAAGTGGGATGACCAACGTCCCACAATACCTTAAGCTCTTCAATCAATGGTCTCAAATACCTTAAACAACGTCAACATATTATATTCCTTCTTCATGCACATCCACGAAGGAAGGTTGTAAGGTACCAAAACCACCGACCATATACTGTATGAAAGACTCATGGTGCCGAAAGGGTTGAACCCGTCGGTTGAGAGCCCGAGCCTGACGTTTCTAACATCTGACGCAAAATGAGGAAACTCATTGTTTATATGCTTCCAAGCCGCTCCGTCAGAGATGTGTGTCATGATATCTGCGTCTCCCGCGTCCCGCTCACCGTGCCATCTCATAGCTTTTGCGGTGGTTTCTGACATGTACAACTGCTCAAGCCTATCTCTCAACGGAAAATACCGAAGCACTTTCACAGGTTTCCTATTGCCTGCTCCCGTCAACTTACATCGGTCAGACTGACATATCGGACATGCGTCAAGGCTAGCAAGGTCATTCCCTTCTGCATCTTTACCCCAGAAGAGAACGCAGTCAAATGCGCATGCATGGATCTTAATGTAGGAAAGCCCTAGATCTTTGAGGATACTTCGGACCTTACGGTGATTGGTAGGATTACGATGACCCTCCTCCAACAACGAAGAAGTGTATTGTAGATATTCATCCACTTGCCTGATGCTCGATTTTGTCTCGACTTTAATCCTCATTACCTCCATCACACTTTGAAGAACTGTCTTCTCAGAACTTGAAGACACAGGGGTCTGTTGCAATGCAATCAGTTTGTTGTATTTGTCAAAGGCAGCAGTGTTGACAACTTGTGGGAATGGCTGCACCGGGTCATGCATATATTGTTCCCCACGTACACCGCTTTCAAAAGGAAACACGTCGTTGAAGAATGCCATTGTTGGATCGTTGGATGTACTACTACTGCCCGCCTCAAAAAACTGCCCATGATCATGCGATCCATCTAATGATGGCTCACCGTGATATATCCAACGTTTGTACTTCGGCCAAAACCCATTACTCTTTAGGTGCTCCCATACTGTTCTAATCGGAAATCGACACATATCACTGCGACACTTACAGTTCTTGCACGGGCAATAATGGTATTCACTCCCGTTTGCATTTTCCTCGACGAACTGCAAAAAATCCACAACTCCTGTAGTGTATCGTCGGTCATGCCTTGGAAGCGAAATCCAACTCTTATCTCGATCCATATATAGCCTGATAATAATATATATGTATAACTTTAATTAATAATAAATTAATTAACACATATATATTACAATACATATTATTATCAACATTAACTCATATATATATATATATATACCATTAATTAACAACCATTATTTAAGTTCATTACACTATCAACTACCATTAATTAACATATTTATATATATTTCAACACTAATTAAAATAACATCAAATTAAAACACATAATTATACTCTAATTGAAAATCAACTCAACTACAACTCAAAATCAACATATATACATACATTCTAACACTAAAACAACAACAAAACAAAAAATCACTTACTATATCAAAATCACTAAAACTCAAAATCAACTCAACTAAAACTCAAAATAAACATATATACACATATACGTACCTATATATAGCTCCACAATATAAGAGAGGACGGATTTCAACAATACCCACAGATTTTTCACTCTTTCTCCCGTTTTTTTTTTTAAATGAGCAGCTTCTGTCCAGATCTGAAAATATAAAGACTTATAGCCGACGAACTTTCAAAAGTTTTCGTCGGCTAATGTTTTAGAGAAAGGCCGACGAAAATCCAAATCGTCGGTCATTATATGGGTATAGCCGACGAAAAATATTTTTTAGGGACGAAAGATAAAATCGTCGGCCATTCTGGTGGAATAGCCGACGATTTTTTATTTTTAGCGACGAAATAAAAAAACGTCGGCCATTCTTAGGAATAGCCGACGAAAAAAGTATGTCGTCGGCTGTTTTTTTTTTCGTCGGTAATGCCCTTTTTTCTGGTAGTGTAAATATATTAATATCGTCGCACATTGTGCTCCTATCAGTACGTAAGTCAAGGTAGAACTAAAACTAATGATTTCGGAAAGGTATTGTTTTGGAGGAAGAATATATGTTGATTCATCTCTGTTAAACAAATTACTGAGTGCTTAATGCTTTAGTGACTAGATCAAAAGCAGGGGCACCAAGCCACTAACACTACCAGAAAAATAGGTTTTCACGACGAAAAAAAAAAAACAGCCGACGAATTAAAATTTTCGTCAGTAATTCTAAGGAATAGCCAACGATTTTATTTTTCGTCGGTGAAAAAAAAAAATCGTCGGCCATAGTTTAACCATAGCCGACGAAACCGTTTTTTCGTTGGTATTTTCAAAAAATCATCGGCTATATTCATATTTCAGTCGACGATTTGTATTTTCGTCGGCCTTTCTCCGAAACATTAGCCGACGAAAATTTTTGGAAGTATGGCCGACGAAATTGACATTTTCGTCGGCTATAAGTCTATATATTTTCAGATCTGGGCAGCAGCTGCTCATTTAAAAAAAAAAAAGGGGAAAAACAGGAGAAAGAGTGAAAAATCTGTGGGTATTGTTGAAATCCGTCCTCTCTTACATTGTGGAGCTATATATAGGTACGTACATGCATGTGTATATATGTTGATTTTGAGTTTTAGTTGAGTTGATTTTGAGTTTTAGTGATTTTGATTTAGTAAGTGATTTTTTTTGTTGTTGTTGTTTTAGTGTTAGAATGTATGTATATATGTTGATTTTGAGTTTTAGTTGAGTTGATTTTGAGTTTTAGTGATTTTGATTTATTAAGTGATTTTTTGTTTAATTTGTTGTTGTTTTAGTGTTAGAATGTATGTATATATGTTGATTTTGAGTTTTAGTTGAGTTGATTTTGAGTTTTAGTTTAATTATGTGTTTTAATTTGATGTTATTTTAATTAGTGTTAAAATATATATATATATGTTAATTAATAGTTGTTGATAGTGTAATTAATTAACTTAAATAATGGTTGATATATAGTGTAACTTAAATAATGGTTGTTAATTAATGGTATATATATATGAGTTGATGTTGATAATAATATATATTGTAATGTAATTAATTATTAAGGATTTATATATATATATATATACATGTATGTGTTAATTAATTTCTTATTAACTAAAGTTATACATATATATTATTATCAGGCTATATATGGATCTGGATAAGTGTTGGATTTCGCTTTCAAGACATGACCGACGATACACTACAGGAGTTGTGGATTTTTTGCAGTTCGTCGAGGAAAATGCAAACGAGAATGATTACCATTATTGCCCGTGCAAGAAATGTAAGTGTCGCAGTGATATGTGTCGATTTCCGATTAGGACAGTATGGGAGCACCTAAAGAGTAATGGGTTTTGGCCGAAGTACAAACGTTGGATATATCACGGTGAGCCATCATTAGATGGATCGCATGATCATGGGCAGTTTTTTTAGGCGGGCAGTAGTAGTACATCCAACGATCCAACAATGGCATCCGTCAACGATGTGTTTCCTTTTGAAAGCGGTGTACGTGGGGAACAATATATGCATGACCCGATGCTGCCCTTCCCACAAGTTGTCAACACTGCTGCCTTTGACAAGTACAACAAACTGATTGCATTGCAACAGACCCCTGTGTCTCCAAGTTCTGAGAAGAGAGTTCTTCAAAGTGTGATGGAGGTAATGCGGATTAAAGTCGAGACAAAATCGACTATCAGACAAGTGGATGAATATCTACAGTACACTTCTTCGTTGTTGGAGGAGGGTCATCGTAATCCTACCAATCACCGTAAGGTCTGAAGTATCCTCAAAGATCTAGGGCTTTCCTACATTAAGATCCATGCATGCGCATTTGACTGCGTTCTCTTCTGGGGTAAAGATGCAGAAGGGAATGACCTTGCTAGCCTTGACGCTTGTCCGATATGTCAGTCTGACCGATATAAGTTGACGGGAGCAGGCAATAGGAAACCTGTGAAAGTGCTTCGGTATTTTCCGTTGAGAGATAGGCTTAAGCGGTTGTACATGTCAGAAACCACCGCAAAAGCTATGAGATGGCACGGTGAGCGGGACGCGGGAGACGCAGATATCATGACACACATCTCTGACGGAGCGGCTTGGAAGCATATAAACAATGAGTTTCCTCATTTTGCGTCAGATGTCAGAAACGTCAGGCTCGGGCTCTCAACCGACGGGTTCAACCCTTTCGGCACCATGAGTCTTTCATACAGTATATGGCCGGTGGTTTTGGTACCTTACAACCTTCCTCCGTGGATGTGCATGAAGAAGTAATATAATATGTTGACGTTTGTTGACAGTAGCCACAGATGGGCTACAGCAGGCCCGCAGAACCGCAGCTAGTGCACCAGGGGCCGGCCCAGGGCCCGGAACAGGGTCACCAGAACCCGGCCTCGGGGTCCAGCAGTCCATCCTGCCACCAGGGGCCCGGGGTCCGGGGGCTCCTGCCTGCCTAAGAGGTCACCAAAGCTGCCCTTTGGTGTGCAAACAGAAGGGAACCAGTCCCACATCAAAGGATAAGGCCAGACCTCACTCCTGGCCACCTATATAAGGGCCCCAACTACCCTCATTAATAGGTAACTGATCCTTCCTACCGCTTATATACGTGCTTAAGTTATATCTATTCCAACTATACTAACTTAGGCATCGGAGAGGAGAAGACCGGCCCGCCCGGTATTCCCCTTAGTAGGCAGGTTTGCAGGAGATAGTACGAAGATTTACCTGTCTCTACCAGGCCCCAGGGTTTGTGCAGAAACAATTGGCGCCGTCTGTGGGAATCAGTTCAAAAAGTTGTGTTGCTCTACCAGCGGGTAGAGATCGGTTAATCCGTGTGGGCAGCCCGGCCAGGAAAAAAAAAAAAAAAGAGAAGAAGAGGTACGGCCAGGAAGCAATTGGCATTGGCCAGTGTTCATCTCTCCCTACCCGGCGAGCATCTTCCAAGCTTCAACCGGCCCGCATCCTCCATCCTGCAAGTCAGCTTCGCCGGCCAGCATCTCCCGCCCAGCAAGCCTCCCGGACAGCATCACCCGGCATGCAGCCCATGCAGCCCAGCCAGGCGTGGTCAACCCGCGCGAGGCTCAGTGCGCGGTGAGCTCCGGTGCAGTCTCCGTCCGGTCCAGCAGTCTAGCAGGGCCCGGTGCAGCAGGGTCCGGTCAGTCGGTCTCCGGGCATGGACCAGGCCGGACGATAGTCCCCGGCCGAGAGAGATGGAGAGCACCGGACGAGAGTCCCTGGCCGAGAGAGCCACCAGCCGAGTGAGCCACCGGCCGAGTGAGCCACCGGCCGAGAGAGAACCCCGAGCGGGAGAGAGTCCGGCCGAGACGAGGGAGAGAGTCCGGCCGAGACGAGGGAGAGAGCCACCGACCGAGAGGGGATGCCGGCTGAGAGGGCAATCCGGCCGAGAAACGGAAACCACGAAAGAAGAGGAGAAACAGAAACAGAAGAGAAAGAAAAATGGCGGGAAAAGCGAATTCAAATGTTCAGGACCTGTCAGCACGGGCCGGTTTGGGCTGCAGCAATCCGGGCCGGGTCAGCCTCCCATCCAACAGTTTCACCAGAAGGCGAATCTCCTCTTGGCACCCATAAATTTTCTCTGGGCACCCACTGCTCCAAACAGCAAAATCAACCTGCAGCAGCTTCCAGCAAAGCTAAGTCTTTAATTCTTACAATTATGTTTACTCCATCCTTATGCGAGTACTGTGCTATATATTTGGCAAGCATGTGAATTGTTTTCCCGCATGATAATGAATGTGCATGATTACCTGCTACATCAGTAATTTTTAGCTTTGTGGTGCATAGCATATAGTCTTTCATGTGTGGCTGACCGAGGTCTTTTCCTCCGGGAAACGGTTAGCCAGTAACAACGGCTGAGGCATTCCACCGGTTATGTACCATTCAACTGGCTCTGAGGCATTCCAACGGCTAAGCCAACACTAACGAAAGACTATGCATGACATTTTCAAGCTACACATGCCTTCATTCTATATATGATCATGATTTATGTGCTCTATTGATATCTGTATACATGTCATTGGTATCCCCGGGCGGCGGTAACGAATAACAACCCGGTGCTTGTTGTAAGTGGCTTAAATTCTGATCACTTGTTTATTCTTATTTGTTTTCTAAGGTACATATCATCCAGCGGCAAAAGGCGATCCACCGGGAAACCTGGGGAACTCAACATTCGAACGCCCGGCAAGAGTCCAATCTCACTGGGGGACTTGGGGGACTGGTGGTAGTAGGGGTGACTCGGTCACCACCTATGCTTGGCGGCACATGATGATTAACTCCCCAAGTAAGATTGCACTCTTACTCGGGAACTTGGGGGACTTGTTGATGGCATATATGGTACACCGCCAAGCATGTTCGGCGACCTCGTGGACCGTGCAACCGGCGTCATGGGTCCTACTTCCGGCATCCGGCGGGTAGACCGCAACCCCGGCTACGTTCCCAATGTCAGAGATCACCGGTGCCGCACCCGGAGGGCGTGCCACGGGGCTCCCGAAGTAGCTTCGTGAGTAGGGAAATGTGTAGTAGTGTGGGTTTGTGTCCCACATTGGAGAAGTTGTAAAGGAGGGAGCCTTCCTTCCCTATAAATAGGAGGCTTCCCCCTTAGTGTTAAGGACTTCAGATTATGATCTTGGTTCCAAGGCATTCCACCCTTGTACCACCGATGGCTTATTAGCCGGCTATAGAGTATTCCAAGTGGACGTAGCCGTGCCCTCCGATGGCACGGTGAACCACTATACTTGCTTGTGTTCATGTTATATCTTTATTCTTGTGCTTCTGCCAGGCCTACGGGTTTGTACAGAAACAACGTTGTTGATTCCGGGGCCTGGTTACCCAGCAAAATGTCTCGATGTGTATATGAGACCATTGATTGAAGAGCTTAAGGTATTGTCGGACGTTGGTCATCCCAGTTTTGACAAGTACAAGGAGGAGACGTTCCAGATGCGTGCCATTGTTATTGGTACATCAGTGATTTTCCTGCTTATGGGATGTTGTCGGGCAGCGTTGTTAGGGGATAACCACTAGCGTTACGAGTCCGCCGCATTTGATAGAACCGAAGAACACGGTGGTCCTCCCAGAAGATGGACGGGAAGAGAAATTTTAGCAGTGCTTAATGAGTACGATTTTGGGCCCCTCAGCAATCATCCCGATATTGTAGCGGAAATACCTGAAAGACCTGAGGAGTACAAATTCTGGACACATAAGAGCATATTGTGGGAACTCCCATACTGGTGTGAGTTGCTGATCCGTCACTTCCTAGACGTTATGCACATAGGAAAAAATGTTTCTGAAAGTGTGGTGGGCACAACGCTGAACTTGGAGGGGAAGACGAAAGACGGTCCTAAGGCTCGCACTGATCTGCAAAACATGAATATCAGAAAACAACTATGGTTGAAACAAGGGAAGAGAAAAATGCCTCAAGCTCCTTACACCGTCAAGCCTGAGCATAAATCAGAAATTTTCCATTGGATAAGTCGGGCCAAGTATCCTTTAGGCTTTGCTGGAAATATAGCCAAGTGTGTGAACAGACAATTCAACTATCTTTACGGGTTGAAAAGTCATGACAATCATATCCTGCTACAACGTCTCTTCCCTGTTTTCATTCGACCGTTCCTTCCCCGTCACGTTGTGGAGCCGTTAGTAGCGTTGGCAAGATTTTTCCAGTAGGTATGCACACGGGAAGTGAGAAAATCTGACCTCCGGGAAATGCAACAAGACATCGTTCATATCATGTGTAAATTAATTTGAGATGATATTTCCTCCAAATTTTTTCGATATCATGCCTCACCTCATGATCCATCTCTCTCGGCAGTTGTTGCTTACCGGTCCTGTGCACTTCACTTGGATGTATCCGATGGAAATGTACGTATTTTACACCTTATGTTAATTTCCTCATCAATATATGTGATTTAGTATTAATATATTATCATAACACTTTAAAAACTAGATTTATAGGCAACTTGGACAATACGGTGATTTTGTCCAATACAGATCTGCACCTGAAGGATGTATAGCTGAAGCATATATTGCGCACGAGTGCGTCACCTACATGAAGCTGTATTTAGGAGCGTTACAGGAAAGCATACCGGAAGATGTACCTTCACAGTTCAATCTTTCCATACTCTCCGACGATGTTGTACTCGGTGGAAACATGCCAGTTTCCTACAAGTTGAAAGATTATGAGGTAGCCATTGCACATTGGTGGGTACTAATTAACTGTCCAGAAGTTCAGTTTTGGAAGAACATGCATCTAAACTGTGAACAAGTAGGAGGTGATCTCGATTACCACAACCGGACATTCGTAGAGTATTTCGGCCGCTGGGTACGTAACTTTAACATTATTCTATACGTATTTATATATTATTGTGTATAATTATTCATATTTATAGTTGATTCTGATGGTTGCAGATGGACCTCATTAAAAATGATAATCACCCAAATTGGTCGCACGAACTCAGACTGCTAGCGATGAAGCCGGTCTATTCAAAAGTTTATGCGACGTGCAAGGTGAATGGTGTGTTATTTCGATGTGAAGAGAGAGACGTCAGACTGAAAACACAAAATTCAGGGGTTATGGCACATGGTGGGGATGATGGAGTTGACTATTATGGTGTTCTCCATTCAGTTGTGGAACTGCATTATGGGGAAGGCATGAAAGTGCACCTTTTCAAGTGTAGATGGTTTGACACACGGCCGCATAGCATGAAAACCGATCAATACGGCATAACTTCTGTGAACACTAGTACATCATGGTATGAGGATGACCGTTCGTTTTAGCCACATGGGTGAAACACGTGTTTTATCTTGATGATCTCGCCGAGGGGGACCCGTGGAAAGTAGTCAACACTATCCACCATCGCAACATTTACCGGGCGTCTACACTTGGAGTGGCTGAAGAGAACGAGGAAGGTGGCACCGCGTATCAAGAGCCCAACTCAAACGGTATTCCTGACTCCTCTTTTATTCGCCTAGACACGCCGGTGCGAATTCGACGTGAAGAGGCACTGCTTGTTGATGTTGATCCAAATGAAGAAACTAACGAGGACTCTAGTGGTGAGGAAAGACATAGATTACCCCTATTGAGCAATTCAGAAACCGAAGAAGACTCATCCGATGATTCCGATTACAATCCGACGGATTAAGTAATTTAGATGATGTAATCCTTTCATTTGTAATCCACTCATTTCTAATGAACGTGCGTGGGGATGAGCCTCACAGCTAGGCTGGGTTCCAAACCCCTTAAAAAAAAATTGAAATATGTTGACTGTTGGGTTTTTTTTTTTTTTCTGTTCAATTTTGGTTATATATGAACAGGACATAGGAATACGAGAGGTGTAAAACCACTGATTTTTTTTATTTTTTTCATAGAATAGCCGACGAAATATGCATTATTTCGTCGGCTATACTCATCATAGCCGACGAAAAATGCGTAATTTCGTCGGCCATTCATATATGGAAAAATACATATTTTATGTTAGACAGAAAACGACAAAATAATAGCCAACGAGTACTAGGTTTGATTTCGTCGGCTATGATAAAAACAAAAAAAAAAAAACCAGCTTCCATTTTCTATCATTGTCGACAAACCATTGCTTCATCCTTCAAATGCAAATATGTCGTCAAATAAGATATGACCGAAATAATGAAATACGTCTACGGTTGAAAAATGACAAGATTCCGACAAATTCTGTGTGCCGAATGTTGCGGTCAACTGTTTTTTACTTCCGTTTTCCTATGGGTAGCCTGACGTTCGGTAAATATTTTGAGGAAAATTTTTATACGATTAGTTGCGTCTCAACGATTTGAAACTATTATCTGTTGAAGGTCAGGCCAAAAACGTCATTTAGACAGGCCAATTACCATTTCTAAGCGTTTAAAGGGTTGACTCACCCGGTTGACCGTCCCGATCGAGCCTTTAACTTTGTCAGATGTAGTTGGATTTTTTTTCATACATGTATTTTAAAGTGAACGGTGATATCTGACGGTTGGAATAGATTTTCTAAACTTTTAGATTCAAAATCACAACATATGCACTAATGTTCCTTAACTTGTTTACTAAGTGTTTAAGTGAATGTATAGTTTCAAATAGTTACTATACGTACACTCTTCAAATGCAAATATGTCGTCAAATAAGATATGACCGAAATAATGAAATACGTCTACGGTTGAAAAATGACAAGATTCCGACAAAATTTGTGTGCCGAATGTTGCGGTTAACTGTTTTTTACTTCCGTTTTCCTATGGGTAGCCTGACGTTCGGTAAATATTTTGAGGAAAATTTTTAAACGATTAGTTGCGTCTCATCCATTTGAAACTATTATCTGTTGAAGGTCAGGCCAAAAACCGTCGTCTAACTAGATTAATTTCCGTTTTAAAGCGTTTAGAGGTTTGACTTAGTTGTTTGACCAACAGTTTAGCCGACGAAAAATATATGTCGTCGGCTAAACTCTTGCGATCCGCTTTTTGTCCGCCGTTGGATGGCTCAAATCCAACGGCTGCTGATTTTCCAAAGCATAGCCGACGAAATATTTGAATTCGTCGGCTAAACTCTTGCGATCCGCGCCTTTTCATTTTCCGTCGTTGGATGGCGGAGATCAGACTGCTGCTGATCTCCTAAAGTATAGCCGACGACATTCAAAGAATAGCCGACGACATTTAAAGAATAGCCGACGATTTTAAAGATGTCGTCGGCTATTTTGAAGAATAGCCGACGAAATCTTTTTTAATCGTCGGCTATTCTTTCTGCTATAAATCAGAAACTGTCGAACCCTAGCCGACTTTTTCCTCTCTTCCTCCTCCTCCTCCTGCTGCTGCTCCAATCTGCCGCTCTCCCGTTCGTTTCCACCGCGCTGCTCCTCCTCCTCCTCAAATCGGCGGCGCCACACTCCTCCAATTCCGGCCTCCTCCTCCTCCTCCTTCCCCTCCGCCTTCCCCTCCTCGTCCGACCTCCTTCCCCTCCTCCTCCGGCCTCCTCCTCCGATCCGGTTAAATTTTTATTTTTTTTCAATTTAGTTTAATTTTATAAATTTTTATATATTTAATTTTAATTATATAAATTGTTATATATTTGTTATATATTTGTTAATAAATTTATTTGTTATATATTTGTTATAATTTAGGTATATAAATTGTTATATATTTAATTTTAATTATATAAATTGTTATATAAATTGTAATATATAAATTGTTAAATTAATTATATATATAAATTGGTAGTCTAATTATAACCATTTATATATTTTTGTTAATATATGAATGGTTATTTGTATTTATATATATGTTAATAATGAAATATAGTTATATTTGTATATAAATAGTTATATTTAGGTTAATGGTTAGTATTATTTAAAATTAGTTAAAATTTAAATATTAATTTGTTAATATGTTTTGAAATATGTTAGTATTATTGGTTATTATATTAATTAGAATTTGTTATTTAATGTAATATAATTTAATATTAATTAATGTATTAATATCTCAAGCTGCAGATGGCCGATGCATTCAGACAGTTCTTCGGAGGCCGTCGTTCCAGATCTAGGGGTTCTGGAAGTTTCGCCGGATCTGCAGAGTCCGACAGGACCCTTAGCCAGCCTGAGAGGACCACCACCCAGCCGCGGAGGAGTGTGGATTCATCCCAGCTGCGGAGGCCTGTGGATTCATCCCAACCGCGGAGGAGTGTGAGTTTTCGGCACCAGACCCTTCTCCAGGCGGGGCGGCCGTCGAGCAGTTCACGTCCCCCTGTCGGGCCAGATGCTCCGAGGTTCAGTAGGCAGCTATTTCAGGACGAGATAGCTACAGACGTTCCTCAAGTCCGTATGCCTGTGGTTCATCGGGAGCCGATGACGAGTCCGACGACGTCTGCTGCTGACTCGACTGAGGGGCCTACTCTCCCAAATCAGCTCTACCTCCCGTACAACATTCCTGCGATACCCGAGGTCGACTTTCGTGGTGTGCCCATATGGCCTGCTATGCCTCAGTACGTGAGTGTTGCAGAGGCATACGATCAGCAGCCATTTGAGAACCCTGACCTCCTGATTTCGGCGAGAAGAAAAGGAAAGTCGACAGACGAGTCATCCAGTTCAGGTAACATTTGATTTTATTAATTAAATGTTTTATTAAAATTAACGCACTAATATTTAATTTTATTAACCAATCGTCGTTTATGTGATAGGGACAGCCGCTAGCAGTTCAACGAGGAATACGAGAGGTGTCATATGTTTTGACACGCTCAGGAGAACTGTTGCGCTCCGGGAGAGGATCCAGATCAACGAACCTCCTAATCAGGAGGTTCAGGGGAAGAAACGCCGCGACTACACGGGTTGCGTGGGGGCACTGATTAGGGACAGAGTCCCTATGTTGTGGACTCGGTGGGCTGATGTGCCTGAAGAGATCAAGAGGGAGGTGAACAACGCCGCGTCGGTGAGTAATTTAAAAAATTTAATTTATTTATCGTAATATTTAATAATTTTCGGTATTGTTATAATTGTAAAACTAATAAAATATTATCTTTCAGACATATTTCGAGATTGCAGAACACAAGCAGGATTGGGCATACGCGATGCAGAACTTGAGGTACGTTGGGAATTCCTCATCTTATAATTTGAAATATTTTATGATATTAATAATATTTCTAATGCACTTTTGTTTTTTCCGTAGGTTCAAAGTGTGGAAGAACGAGCTCCATTCCCACTTTAACCAATACGACAACCGTGGTCGTATGGATACTCCCAGAGAGTTCATGTTCAGGGAGTACGAGTGGCGTTGGTTGAAGACAGTAGACTTCAACAACCCACTTATGCTGGTAAATACTAAACTTAATTATAAATGTTTATTTTGTTAAAATTTTCATTATTAGTTTAATTATTTTATAATTATTACACTAATATTTTTTGGTACATTTTTCTAATATTTTATTATTTGTTTGAAGGAACGGTCTCGGATAAACTCTGCGAACCGCCGCCGTAACACAACCCCCCATCATGGTGGTTCTAGGCCATTTGCACAATATCAGGAGGAGGCGCTTAGAGATCATCCTAATAGCAACTCGTACATGGAGACGTTCAAGATCGCTTATCCACAAGCGACAGAACAGCTCGTAAGTCGTTGACGATTTTAAAATTTTAATTATTAATTTTACTTAATTATATATTTGTTAGAATATTAATTATTATTTTTTCCCGTTCAATTAGGAGAGGGTGAACCGGGCCGAAGAAGAGGTGTTCCAGCAAGTAGTTCGGGAGACACAACCGAACATTTCAAAGGCAGATCTGGAAGAAACCCTGCGCCAGGTCGACCGATCGAATGTCCAAACGGCAGCGAGGATGTTCGACACAGCCTTCCCAGACCGGTCAAACCAATACTACTGCCGGGGTTTGGGAAGTTCTGGAATAGGACTGCTGAAGACCACTAAGGGAGGTCAAAAGAAGAGAGGCGGGGAGAGCCAACAGATGAGGAGGGAAGTGCAGAGATTGGCCGCAAGATTGGCGGTCGAGGCCCAGAGATCACAGGAGCAACGCCGCAGAATACAGCAGTATCATTTGGATATGGCCAGTTGCCATGCTGAATGCGAGAAAATTCGGCAACACAACTACGCCGGCCAACAAAACTGGTGGTATGATATGTTCGCGGCACAACAACAAGCCCTTGGACCACCGCCTCCATTTCAGCCGTTAGTTGAACCTCCAATGCCTCAACCTCCCGATGATGACGAGCATGATGGAGAGCAGGATGCTGGGGATGACGTGGTGGACTTTAGTGCTTTAGGTGATGATTAGGGTTATATTTTATGTATATTGGAACAAATTAAATAATAAGTCATTTAGACGTGTTTCTTGTTGGTGTAAATGCATGGATTGTCTTTGTGATTTGCAGGTTGCTTGGAATGGTAATTTAGAAATTAATTTAATTTTTTTCCCCAAATGTAAGAATAGCCAACGATATTGGCATTATTTCGTCGGCTATAAGCACTATAGCTGACGATTTTTACCAATTTTCGTCGGCTATAACGGTTATAGCCGACGAAAATTACATTATTTCGTCGGCTATAACTAATAAATGCCTATTAAAATATGAATATATTCCGACGAAATAACCGACGAAATAGATGAAATCGTCGGCTATATTTTAGAATAAATAGCCGATGAAATTCGTCGGCTATAGGTTACGATATCGTCGGCCATGCTCGAAGATATCCGACGAATTTCGTCAGATATTTTGCCAAGGTTTGGTCGACAAAATGAATTTTCGTCGGTAAAATCGTCAGCCATACTCGAATATGGCTGACGATTTCGTTATTTTCGTCTGTCATTGGTATTACCGACGCCGTTTTTCCGACGAATTATAGCCGACGAAAATTTCGTCGGCAGAAGATATAGCCGACGAAAATTTGGCATAGTAGACGAAATTTTTTTCGTCGGCTATTCTCTCCGATCTGGTAGTGTAAGCGAGTTGCTTATGACATTAACAATGAACAAAACCACTATGTATACATACAATTATCTGCTTATTTACTTATGTTCACAAAACATGGTTTACATATAGTAATGTGTTATATATTGATAGTTTCCAGTTAAGCCTTTCTTTGGATTATGCTTGGTGAGATCATTGTTTATATGTTTTTAATGATACAATAGTACAATATATATGTTTAAATACCGTGTAGACATATATTTTAGGTAGGAGTCCAAGAGCATGAAATTTCATGAATTTAGGCTATTTATATTTTAAGCAGATAGTTTTTACTTTCGTAATCACAATAATTATATATGTTCTATACATGAAGAATTAAAATTGTTTTGTGCTGTGTTTGTGATATAATTTGTGCTTTTCTTGACAGAAATAATATGTCGCTGATTCATGAGGCCCGAGAGGCTAGAGACCGTATCGCACGAGCAGAGGAGGAGGCCCGACAGGCTAGAGAGCGTATTGCACATGCAAACGAGAAGGCGCGACAGGCCAATGAACGAATCGCCATATTTGAGGAGGAGGCACGACGAGCCAAAGAGAAGGTCAAGACCGTCTTAGTCGATTGGAGGAAACGTTCAACATGTTTCTTTAAAAGTAGCTAGCAGGCTCCACCCCCCTTTCTACGATATTGTTGTTCGGTTTAATATTAAGTGTTAAATATTTTTATTTAATTTATATGAACAAATTTATTAATATTAAGTATTTAATGAATAATTTTTTTTAATTTGTATGAATATTCAATATTAATATCCAGTATTCAATATTCAATTTTTTAATTTTTTTTATTTTAAAAATTAATACTTAGGCGACGAAGAATACATCTTCCTCTCCTAAGTTATATACTTAGGCGACGATTGATAGGAGCACAATGTGCGACGATATTACATGCTTATGCCCTCATTTATGCTTTGTTTAACCCTTATTTGTTTAAGATTGAGTCATAATATAGTTTAGTGTTAATTTGGTTGAATTTGGTGAAAAATAGTTAAGAATCCGAAAAATGACTAAGTTTGAGAAATCTGGAAAATAGTGTAAAATATGTCTTTTTCGCGATTTTGAGATGAGTAAAAATATGATCTATCCTTGTCCGAATTCTATGAAATTTGGTATGCTTAATATTCATATGCTGAGAAATGTTGTGTTAAAATTTCAGATCAATTGGAGTTCGGGAAGTCACCCAAAAGTTGGCTGCAAAACGGCAGTCCGAGCATTCCAATCCAGGGACTTCCAGGATTTTCCTGGGACTTTGATCCAACTTCGAAAAATCATTCCCGTCGACTCACAAGAATTTTGATCGAACTGTTTTATGGGGAGATGGCCATATGTGTCTAGTTTATCTGAGACTTGGAATCGCATCAATCGGAGCTCCGAGCGTGGAGATATGTTGGAATTACTGCAACAAGGTCAAATCTGCCGATTCCAGGAATCTACTGCCCCCTTTTTGTGTTTTCTGTTTTTGATGGACCAAATGGTATACAAATGCATATGTGAAGATGGTCTAAGCTTAAGAAAGGAAAGAGGATGACACCATACTGAGCATTGAAGGAAAAATTGAAGAAAAGTAGCAATCCTAGTCGAGCTAGGATTGCTTGCCAATCGGCTGCTATGCTGCCGGTGTGCCGGCGAGTTTTGGACAATTTTAGGTGGATCAAATGTAATCCAATGAAGTCCAAATGCTATGCAAGAAGTCCATGAAGATGTGAAGCCCAAGCCTTGAAGAAAAATCAGAAAAAGAAAACCTAATTAGACTTTGAAAAGGAAGGTTTCAATTCCTTAATCCACTTGGTTTTCTGACTTCCTTGAGCATCTAGGGCAGCCGGCACCCCTCTCCTATATAAAGGCCAACGAATTTCAGAATAAAATCATCTCATCTCAAGCATAATACACTAGCCTAAAGCTCTACCAAGTCTTTCAAAACACCACCACCTAAATACCCTAGCCGAACCATCACCACCAAAACCATATAGCCGAACCCTACCACCTTGGTTTTCCTGCCGATTTCTGTTCTTGCCGAACACCAAGGAGCAGCAGCCGAGCCACCTTGTCACCCTTGAGGAGTCTTCAATGTTCTTAAAGTGTGATCCATTCCCCTATGGCTTTTGTATTTATTTATGTTTGGTTGTTTTGTACGAATTTATTTCGATTCTTGGTTTTTCTTGAAACTTTGTATGAACCGAATATTTTATGTTATGCATTGTTTTTCTGAAATTTAACTTATGGATTTTGTATGTTTGGATAATTAGGACAGTGGTATTAGAAGCATGTTTAGGATTTAATTTGGTTAGTAATCTAAGAAGTGTGCCTTATAAACCGAAGCATTAGTATTGGCTGGAAGCATGTAAATCTAGATGTTAGGTTTCATATAACCGAGTAATACGAATAAGTCATACGCTGGAGTAGTTTGTTTTGTGTTGCTCACCTAGGGTAAAAACCTTAGATTACTTGCATGTTAAATAAGATGATTGACAACCTTGCTTGTTTACATGTCTTCGATTTAGACTCATATGCTTAAATGTTAAAACGTGTAAAACCGGATTAGTGATAGGAGCACAATGTGCGATGATATTATATGTTTATGCCCTCATTTATGCTTTGTTTAACTCTTATTTGTCTAAGATAGAGTCATAATATAGTTAGTGTCAATTTTGGTAGAGTTTTGGTGAAATGTGCTTAATTGTCCGAAAAATGACTAAGTATGAGAAATCTGGAAAATAGTGCAAAACATGTCTTTTTCGCGATTTTGTGACGAGTACAAATATGATCTATCCTTGTCCGAATTCTATGAAATTTGGCGTGCTTAATATTCATATGCTGAGGAATGTTTTGTTAAAATTTCAGATCAATCGGAGTTCGGGAAGCCACCCAAAAGTTGGCTGCAAAACGGCAGTCCGAGCATTCCAATCCAGGGACTTCCAGGATTTTCCTGGGACTTTGTCCTAACTTCGAAAAATCATTCCCGACGACTCACAAGGAATTTGATCGAGATATTTTATGGGGAGATGGCCATATGTGTCTAGTTTATCTGAGACTTAGAATCGTATCAATCGGAGCTCCACGGATGGAGATATGCCGGAATTACTGCAATAAGGTCAAATCTGCCGATTCCAGGAACCTACTGCCCCCTTTTTGTGTTTTCTGTTTTTAATGGACCAAATGGTGTACAAATGCATATGTGATGATGGTCCAAGCTTAAGGAAGGTTAGAGGATGACACCAAGCCAAGGCATTGAAGAAAAAATCAGAAAAAGAAGTTTCCTAGAAGAACCAAGAAAGGAAGGAACCAAAACCTTGTTGCACAAGGATTGCCTTTGCCGATTTGGACTAGGTTTTCTACCTAGGGTTTCTGCCGAATTTGCCTCTATATATAGCCATGTTTTCCTACAGAAAAATCATCTCATCTCTTGCAAAGCACTAGCCAAAACTCTACCAAATTTCCTACTCAAAGTTCTAAGCCGAAACCCTAGAAACACCAAGTCACCAAATCACCACCACCAATCACCACCGATCCCAATCCCTTACCACAGCCACTGCCGATCCTCTTCCACCACACCAAGACGAAGCTCTCCAAGGTTTCTAAAGTGTGATCCATCCCTATGACTTGTGTTTTTAATTTCGGTTTAGTCACATGTATTGTTATAAAAAATACTTTGTTTCGTTTGGTTTTGTATGATGAGCATGAATTGCAATTTTCATTGAAGCTTATGTGATGACTTGTGCGATTTTTAATACATGGTTTTTGTATGTTTAGATAATTAGAGCAGTGGTATTAGAAGCATGTTTAGGATTTAAATTGGTTAGTAATCTAAGGTGAGGGCATGAAAATCGATACTTGGTGTTGTCTTTGAACATAATCTAGGTATTAGGTTTAATCTGCTAGGGTAATTACAAACTAGATGGACCTGACGGACTCTATGATTTGTGTTATTCACTAAGGGCTATTAATCTTAGAACTTGCATGCTAAATAAGATGATTGACAACCTTACTTGTTTACATGTTTTCGATTTTAGACTCTTGCGCTTAAATGTTAAAACGCGTAAAACCGGATTAGCATAAACTTTAGGATCGAAGGCGAATAGCATGATCTTAAAACATTAGATGTCTAACAATTGGTTAAAAGGCTAATCGCTCTAATTGTGGTCGAAACTAAGTTAAGTTTTGAACATGCTAATACTTGTCTCTTACTTTCTTGCATATGAATCTTTGTGTTAATTTGTGTTTTGTGTTATGTGATGCGTGAGAGATGATGATCAAACTTGTATATAGTAGACCTAGGATTTTATTTTCTGTTTTTATGCCGTACTTAGTATAGGGCAGCCCTAGGGCTGCCGAACCCTATTCCCCCATATGTGTGATGATTTTGTATATATGTGAATATGTTTGAGACTAACAATTTCATATCTCAGGTACCCTTAATCCCCGGCCTAGAACGATCCCTACTTGCTCATACTACTAACGATATTTTGTAGGGTTATTATTGCATGCGAGCTTAGGCTCCCACCAATTTTTGGCGCCGTTGCCGGGGATTATAAAAGCTTGTTTTATGTTATTGTTGTGTATATAATGTTGCTGGAAATTTTTGTTGTGAAGTTGTAAAGTTGTAAATTTTAAGTTTATTTTGGGATTTTGTAAAGTAGAAATATGCTTCGGCATGTAGAGTTTAAAATTTTGGAAGTTGCATGATGAATAATAATGTATGTTGGTAGTCACTTAGTTTAATTTCTAGGAAGTTGATATGTTGTGTATGTTTGAGTTTATTGTAGTTTCTAAAGTGTAACATGTAGGTGAAGCCTCTTTTGTTGATCATAACCAAAACCCTTCATGTGAATGGTGCTTTGTCGGAGGGCGTTTCTATGTAGATTGGGAAACGCGGGATACTTCCCCCCCACGCATATAAGCGTTTCTTCGGTAATAGTATTACTTCTATGAGGTTGAGGGCGGTTTTAATCAACACTTGAGACCGCTAGGGATCCGTGTTTGTTTTACAAAGTATGGGGAAGTTATTATCATAGATATGGTTCTCAGGTTTGTTTAACTGGATCTCAAGGCCCATAGACTGATGTTCATTCTCGGTGAGTGAGTCGATAGGGGGTTCGCCCTCCGTGGTGTCCAACAACGAGTCCTGCCTAGTTCCTGTAGGGGGTTCGCCCTCCGTGATTGTAATGACCTTTGAAACGTAAAATCCGCACGACCTAGTCGACAGCTTGTGCCGAAGCATCACCTCACTTTAGACGCTAGAACATAACTTGACATATGTGGCCTATTTTCTTCAAAGATAAAACATGTTGTGTGGTTCAAACTCTTGAGGTATATCGGATTAAGCATGATACTACCGGGGGCTGTATCAGTCCATTGCACCGTTATCTCCTCTGCTCCACGTACTTCGAGAGTTAGAACAAATTTAAAAAGAAATTAGACTTAGCGATTACATGCTCATGAACTTGTCAAATTTTCTTCTCTTGTGCCGATTGTATGTATGCTTTGCCGAAATGTTTGTTGCTATGCCGTGTACTATATGTGTTGCCGAATGTGCATATGTGTATTATTTGTTGTGTAATCGCCAATGCCGTGGCTTGTAATGATGTATATTTTTGCTTTCTATTTCTTTACGATGTTCTAACTTGTTTAAATGTTGCAAATTTCAGAAAATAATGCATGTCCGAATCTAGTATTTGGACAAGAGATCTTCAAGGCCGTTTGCAACGTTTAGACCAAGAACTCGCTATTGCTCGTTTTGTGCCATTACCACCATCGTCACCAACCAGTTCATCAGTATCATCATCCTTGCCAAGTTCACCTATAGTGCCGTCCATTTCAGAGTCAGTGCCGAGCTCCTCATCATTTGTTTCATCGTCTTGTGATCTTCAGAACCCAGAATTTGAGGCCTTTGCTGAATTAGAAGAAGAAGAAGAGATCATGGCATCAATCAGATCACAGAATGGTCATGTTGCTGGAGCTGGAGTTGCTCCTTCTAATATTACTTATCCTCCCTTGGAAGCTGAAAAGACTGGAGAGATTGAATTGAGGAGTGGATTCCTCCATAAGCTGAAGTCATTTTATGGGATGCCGAGTGAGGACCCTAATAAGCATCTACAGTGGTTTAACTTCACCACGGAGTCTATGTGCCCAAGAGGGACCGATTTGCAACACTTCAAAATGAAGGCTTTTCCGTTTTCTTTAGAAGATCAAGCAAAGGAGTGGTTGTTTGAGGTGCCTAGTGGTCGCATTGTTTCGTGGAGTACTATGATGGATGAGTTTTTGCTCAAGTACTTTCCTGCTTCACGTATCACTGATCTGAGGAAGCAAATTACAAGTGTGAAGCAAGCCGGAGATGAGACTTTCTTCGACTACTACAAGAGGTTCAAGTCCCTAGTTTCTTTGTGTCCATCGCATGGCATTAGCGATGGGCTCTTGCTACAATATTTCTATGAGGGATTGCGTGTCATGGAGAGAGAGTTTCTTGACTCGGCCGCGGGAGGTAGCTTTTTGGAGTTGAATGCCGGAGCGGCAAGAAGTTTGTTGGAAGTTCGTGCATTGAACAACCAACAATTTGGCATGGCACGAAACAATGTGCAAAGGAATGAGAAAGTGCATGAGACGTCTTCGAGCTCAAAGTTAGAAGATAAAGTGGACAAGCTCACCGACTTGGTGAGTAATTTGATGAAGAAGCGTGCTAGTGTTTGTGGAATTTGCACCGAGGGCCATGAGACCGACCAATGTCCTCAATTTGGAATTAGTGAGGGAGTTGAGGAGTGCAATGCCATTGGTTTTCAAGGAGGCCAACGTTTTGGAAATTTCAATCCAAGGTTCAATGATCATCCGAACTTTCGATGGGCAAACAATGACAACGTGCTTAGGGCACCTATGCAACCGAGAGAAGGAGGAGCGCCATTTGCACCGAGGCCACCATTTGTGCCTCGGCAGCCATACATGCCGAACCAAGGGAACTTTGGAGCTATGCCGAGCCAAGCACAAGTTGTGCCGTACCAAGGCCAAGGAGGGCCGAGCCAAGGCCAAGGCCAAGCTTCGCCAAGCAACCCTAACTACGATGCTTTGATTCAATCTTTGTCAAGTGCTACTCAAGCATTACTCGCGGGGCAACAAAATCATCAAAAGGACATTGGTGAGCTCAAGACTCAAATGGGGCAAGTAGTGGATTTCATGGGAAGATTTAATGAGCAAGGGAAGTTGCCAAGCAATACAATTCCTAATCCGAGGAACGAGCAAGCCAAAGTGATTCAAACTCGAAGCGGAAGAGAGTTGGTTCCTCCAACAAGTCCAAAGAAGAAGCGAGTGACTTTCAAAGGTATTAATGAGGATGAGAGGGCTGCCGGACCTGTCATTGCCGGCAACCATGATGGAAATACCGAGAAGAGGGATGCCGAGGAGAGCCATGTTACCGAACATGATGATGATGCCGGCAATGTTGCTGCCGAGAGGAGTAGAGATGCAACCGGCAAGGGGAATTCTGCCGAGAAGCAAGGTGTAGCCGGCAATCATGTAAAGGGAGGAGTGCCATCATCTAGTGCCCCATTCCCTTCACGTTTTGCTAGAACAAAGAAAGACAAATCCGATGAAGAGGTATTGGAGATTTTCCGGAAAGTGCAAGTCAACATTCCTTTGTTGGAGTGCATTAAGCAAGTACCAAAGTATGCTAAGTTTTTAAAGGAGCTTTGCACGGCGAGGAGGCATACTAGAGAGACTCGTGTGGTGACCATGAGCGAGACGGTGTCAGCCGTTATTCAAAGAAAGTTGCCACCAAAGATGAAGGATCCGGGGAGCTTCAATGTGCCTTGTGTCATAGGCAATACACGATTTGAGGATGTTATGTTGGACTTGGGAGCATCGATCAATGTCATGCCACTCAATGTGTATCAAACGTTGAGTATAGGGCCTCTCAAGAAGGATAATGTCATCATTCAACTTGCGGATCGCTCAAGCAAATATCCGGAAGGCTATGTAGAGGATGTGTTGGTGCAAGTAAACCAATTGATATTCCCCGCCGATTTTTATGTGGTTGAGATGGAGGATTCGCCGGTCAACAACACTCAATTGCTTTTAGGGCGACCATTCATGAGGACTGCGCGCACAAAGATAGATGTGGCCGAGGGCAACCTAACTATGGAGTTTGATGGTGAAGTGATAAAGTTCAATGTGTTTGACGCCATGAGATTCCCCAATGTTGATTTGAAGGAAGGTTGTGCCATTGATGTTTTGGAGGAGGTCGAGCAAGTTATGTCGACCTCGCTCGACGCATAGCAATTAGCGATTGAGCAAGGGGTCGGATTTGACAAGAGGGGAGAACGAGTGTATAATGGAGCCGAGCCAAGTCATGCCGAGCATGGGATTGCCGAGCCAAGCAACCGTGCCGAGCATTGTGCCATATTGCCGAGCCTTAGAGAGGTGGCTGCCGAACTCGACGCCACACCAATGTATCCGAGAAACTCGTTCTTGTCAATTCCAAGTGCCACAACAAAATTTCGACCAAGTGTGGAAGAGGCCCCAAAGTTAGAACTTAAAGAACTCCCTAGTCACTTAAAGTATGTTTATCTTGGAGAAGAAGATACACTACCGGTTATTGTGTCTTCAATGCTTAGTGAGAAGCAAGAAGTGGATTTGATAAGAGTGCTTAAGAAGTACAAGACCGCCATAGGTTGGACCTTAGCGGATATCAAGGGAATAAGCCCTACTACTTGTGTTCATCGTATCTTGTTAGAAGAAGGAGCTAAGCCGACAAAGGAAGCTCAACGTCGACTTCATCCTCCCATGATGAAGGTTGTAAAGGAAGAGATTATCAAGTTGCTTGATTGTGGGGTGATCTACCCAATTTCGGATAGTAAGTGGATATCTCCCATGCAAGTAGTGCCAAAGAAGAGTGGTGTAACGGTTGTCAAGAATGAGAAGAATGAGCTTGTGCCACAAAGACTTGTAACCGGTCATAGGATGTGCATCGACTATAGGAAGCTCAACGCTACAACGAGGAAGGATCACATGCCTTTGCCGTTTATGGATCAAATGCTAGAGAGGTTGGCCGGTCATTCTTACTATTGCTTTCTTGATGGATATAGTGGCTACAATCAAATCATGATACACCCGGACGATCAAGAGAAGACCACTTTTACTTGTCCATTTGGCACGTTTGCTTATCGGAGGATGCCATTCGGACTTTGCAACGCACCCGGCACTTTTCAAAGATGTATGTACGCTATCTTCTCGGATTTTATTGAAGACATTATCGAAGTGTTTATGGATGATTTTAGTGTGTATGGGAGTACCTTCGATGCATGCTTGGGGAACTTGGAGAAGATACTTAAGAGGTGTGTAGAGACAAATCTTGTGCTCAATTGGGAGAAGTGTCACTTCATGGTCACGCAAGGCATTGTTCTAGGGCACATAATTTCGGCAAGAGGCTTAGAGGTTGACAAAGCCAAAGTGGAGCTAATTCAAGCATTGCCGAGCCCTAGGTGTGTGAAAGATGTGAGAAGTTTTCTTGGCCATGCGGGGTTCTATCGACGATTTATCAAGGACTTCTCTTCAATTGCCAAGCCATTAAGCAACTTGTTACAAAAGGAGGTGACGTTTGAGTGGTCAAAGGCTTGTGAAGAAGCATTTTGCCGATTGAAAGAAAGATTGTGTACGGCGCCGGTTTTGATGCCACCAAGATGGGATGAGCCGTTTGAGTTGATGTGTGATGCTAGTGATTATGCACTTGGAGCGGTACTTGGACAACGAATTGATAAGAAGCCATGCGCCATTTACTATGCTTCTAGGACTCTCAATGATGCACAACTCAACTACACAACAACGGAGAAGGAACTCTTAGCGGTAATCTTTGCTTTGGAAAAGTTTCGATCATATCTTTTGAATTCCAAAGTTATTGTTTATAGTGATCATGCCGCTTTAAGATATCTTATGACGAAGAAGGATGCTAAGCCGAGGCTTATTCGATGGATTCTTTTGCTTCAAGAGTTCGACATTGAGATTAAGGATAAGAAAGGAGTAGAGAATGTTGTAGCCGATCATTTGAGTAGACTTGTGCAAGAGGAGGATCGGCTACCCCTATTAGAGACCTTTCCGGATGAACAACTTTTTCGACTTGAAGTACATGAGCCTTGGTATGCCGACATTGCCAATTTTCTTGCCACAAACCAATTTCCCAAAGAAATGCCGAGCCACCAACAAAAGAGAATAAGGAAGCAAGCTCGACACTTCTTGTGGGATGATCCGTACTTATGGAGGCAATGTGGTGATCAAGTTATTAGAAGATGTGTGCCGGAGAATGAGCATCGATCCATCCTTGCTTTTTGTCATAGCGAAGCTTGTGGTGGTCATTTTGGACCGAAGAAGACGGCTTTGAAGGTGCTTTCATGTGGATTCTTTTGGCCGACGATCTTTAGAGATGCATTCATGTTTTGTAAAGCATGTGATAGATGCCAAAGAATGGGGAACATTGGAGCTAGAGACCAAATGCCGCTCACGCCTATCATTGAGGTAGAAATTTTTGATTTATGGGGTATTGACTTCATGGGACCGTTTCCTTCAAGTAAGGGCTTTCTCTACATATTGCTTGCGGTTGATTATGTGTCAAAGTGGATCGAAGCAAAGGCTACACGCACCAACGATGCCAAGGTGGTAGCCAAGTTTCTCAAGACCAACATCTTTTCACGTTTTGGAGTTCCAAGGGTCTTGATAAGTGATGGAGGATCCCATTTTTGTAACCGCACTATTGAAGCCTTATTGAGGAAGTATGGAGTCACACATAAGGTGTCTACACCTTATCACCCCCAAACAAGTGGTATGGCCGAAGTAAGTAATCGAGAGATCAAGCATATTTTGGAGAAATCGGTTGGACCTTCAAGGAAGGATTGGAGTGATCGTCTCGATGATGCTTTGTGGGCTTATAGGACCGCCTACAAAACACCGATTGGTATGTCCCCTTTTCGGTTGGTTTTTGGAAAAGCATGTCACTTACCGGTTGAGCTAGAACATAAGGCATGGTGGGCAATCAAGGCCTTCAACATGAACATAGATGATGCTGGCATTCATAGGAAGCTTCAACTCAACGAACTTGAAGAAATCCGTAATGAAGCCTATGATGCCGCTTGGATTTACAAGGAGAAAACAAAGGCATATCATGATAAAATGATTCGGGGTAAAAGGTTTGAAGTTGGGCAACAAGTTCTTTTATTCAATTCAAGACTTCGACTTTTTCCGGGTAAGCTTCGCTCTAAATGGGTTGGTCCCTTTGTTGTTACTCAAGTTTTTCCACATGGTGCAATTGAGATTGAGAATAGTGTGACATCCAAGCGTTTCAAAGTTAATGGCCACCGACTTAAGCCTTACTACGATTCATTCAAACCATATTCCGTTGAGGCATCCGACTTCGATGATCCCCCACCACATGATATTGCCAAGCTACCATCCAATTCCACACCACCAACAAGCCGAGCTGCCGGATATACAGCACAACCGGCCAACCTTCATGCTGCCGAGCAGCAGCCACCGGTTTCAGCCAAGCCAACACCCCCTGCCGGACCTGCCATTGCCGGCAGGGTTGACACACAGCCACACAAGGCCGAGCACAAGGCTGACACGCCAGAGGATACGTCGGATACGTTTGAACCAAGACCGGACACGCCACCTAAACCGGATACACAGAATGCAGCCGGATCGGATACAAAGTGCAATGATCTTCTTTTTGATCTTCTTCTTGCCGATTTAATGCTTTGGAACACGATGAACACATGCAAAAGCACGGTGAAAAGTCTAGGCTATGGACTATAAACACAAAGCGCTACTTGGGAGGCAACCCATGTCGATCAAAGAAAAGTGAAGGAGCCATCACCGAGAGTTTGAATTTTCTTAACCCTTCTCTTTTTCTTTGATTTGTGATGAATTGTTGGAATATGTTAGTCGATTGCATGCTTAGGAAATTCATTGATATTGTTTTGTGCTTACATTGAGGGCAATGTAATTTTCTAAGTGTGGGGTGGGATAACGTATTCCGTTTTTGTTTTTTTTTTTTTTTTTTTTTTGTTTTTGTGTGCTTAGTTTAGAAAAGAAAAATTCAGAAAATTGTAACACAAAAATAGAGTGTTTAAATTTGTTTGTTTTGAGTCTTAGGATGCCCCTAATATGTCAATGATGTTTTTCTCCTCTTTGCATACATAGATGATGGTTATGCATACAAATAAAATTGTAAGTTTCATGGATTATGTGCATTGGTAGGAGCATGTAGGACGTGTTGATTATCAAGCATGCATGTTTTAGCTAGTTTGTTTCCATAATAACCTATGTGAGATTTAGAGCCAATTTGCTTTCTTCTTGAGCGATAAAAAGATAAAATTCAATAGATTCGTAGGAAGCATGAAACCTCATAATTCTTTGCATATTCGATGACTATGTGCCATAGCTTTTTAATGAACTCTAGTATGCTAGAACTTACTCTTGTTGATTTTCGAAACGTTTATATCATAAAATACTTTGATTTTGAATATGATTGAATAAAGATCATTTAGGTTTACCACCAAAGCCATATAAAGCATGAGCCCTATTGGAGCCCGTCGTGGGACACCTTAGTAAACCCCTTTGAGCCTATGTTGAGCCCTTTTCTTTCATCACCCTTAAACACTTTCCATGAACTTAGTATAGTGATGCCTTTACTGTGTGTTCCGGCAAAGCTTGAAATTTTGAAAGCGTTTTCGCGTGTGTGATGAAGAAGAACAAGTGTGGGGTAGACTTAGCCATGAATTTGTATGTAAAATGTATGCATGCCGTACCTAGGAAAAGAAAAGAAAAAAATGCTCGGATTAAAAAGAAAAATAAACGAAGCCGAGAGAAAAAGAAAAAAAAGGGGTACGGCATAGGCATGAAAAGAAAAATTTTGTGTATGGCTATTGTCTAGATTTTTGTTGTAATGTTATGGGAAGAAAAGAATGAAGTATGGGTCCAACAAGATGAAATTTGACCCTTGGTGAGAAGTCATAAGGAGATTCAAGCTTTGCTAAAGGCCTTAGTGACGTTTTTGAGCCTCCTTATCTAAATATCGAATACCTCTTAGCCTAGCCCCATTACAACCCTTTTATTGATCTTTTTCATGATTCTTAAGATGGTTAAATTTGATTGTGGAGATTATCCCAAGAGTAAGCATATGGTTTTGGTTCATTGGTGCATGTAGTTGTCATATGAGGTTTTTCCATAATAAAAAATTCACAAAGTGCTTTCGTTTCCTTGATATATGCAAGTCACTCTTTGTAATTCATTATCTTTCGCTTGCATATACTTATGAGTGAACAACCATGCTTCGAGAGAAAAGAAGAGAGTATGCCTAGTGATGTGATTTGAATTAGCTTTTAACATGCTTACATGCTTACCTTTTTGCTCTTATATGTTTATATTGATGTCGCATGTTCATGAAACTTGGAATTTTCGTGCTTAGCATTCTCATGCATTTAACTTGAAAGCTATGTGTACATACGAGCCTGAGACAAATTGTTAGGGGCAATAGTTTGTTTAGAGTCTAGTTTAATTTAGTTTGCTAAGGGACTAGCAAAGGATAAGTGTGGGGTACTTGATAGGAGCACAATGTGCGATGATATTATATGTTTATGCCCTCATTTATGCTTTGTTTAACTCTTATTTGTCTAAGATAGAGTCATAATATAGTTAGTGTCAATTTTGGTAGAGTTTTGGTGAAATGTGCTTAATTGTCCGAAAAATGACTAAGTATGAGAAATCTGGAAAATAGTGCAAAACATGTCTTTTTCGCGATTTTGTGACGAGTACAAATATGATCTATCCTTGTCCGAATTCTATGAAATTTGGTGTACTTAATATTCATATGCTGAGGAATGTTGTGTTAAAATTTCAGATCAATCGGAGTTCGGGAAGCCACCCAAAAGTTGGCTGCAAAACGGCAGTCCGAGCATTCCAATCCAGGGACTTCCAGGATTTTCCTGGGACTTTGTCCTAACTTCGAAAAATCATTCCCGACGACTCACAAGGAATTTGATCGAGATATTTTATGGGGAGATGGCCATATGTGTCTAGTTTATCTGAGACTTGGAATCGTATCAATCGGAGCTCCACGGATGGAGATATGCCGGAATTACTGCAACAAGGTCAAATCTGCCGATTCCAGGAACCTACTGCCCCCTTTTTGTGTTTTCTGTTTTTAATGGACCAAATGGTGTACAAATGCATATGTGATGATGGTCCAAGCTTAAGGAAGGTTAGAGGATGACACCAAGCCAAGGCATTGAAGAAAAAATCAGAAAAAGAAGTTTCCTAGAAGAACCAAGAAAGGAAGGAACCAAAACCTTGTTGCACAAGGATTGCCTTTGCCGATTTGGACTAGGTTTTCTACCTAGGGTTTCTGCCGAATTTGCCTCTATATATAGCCATGTTTTCCTACAGAAAAATCATCTCATCTCTTGCAAAGCACTAGCCAAAACTCTACCAAATTTCCTACTCAAAGTTCTAAGCCGAAACCCTAGAAACACCAAGTCACCAAATCACCACCACCAATCACCACCGATCCCAATCCCTTACCACAGCCACTGCCAATCCTCTTCCACCACACCAAGACGAAGCACTCCAAGGTTTCTAAAGTGTGATCCATCCCTATGACTTGTGTTTTTAATTTCGGTTTAGTCACATGTATTGTTATAAAAAATACTTTGTTTCGTTTGGTTTTGTATGATGAGCATGAATTGCAATTTTCATTGAAGCTTATGTGATGACTTGTGCGATTTTTAATACATGGTTTTTGTATGTTTAGATAATTAGAGCAGTGGTATTAGAAGCATGTTTAGGATTTAAATTGGTTAGTAATCTAAGGTGAGGGCATGAAAATCGATACTTGGTGTTGTCTTTGAACATAATCTAGGTATTAGGTTTAATCTGCTAGGGTAATTACAAACTAGATGGACCTGACGGACTCTATGATTTGTGTTATTCACTAAGGGCTATTAATCTTAGAACTTGCATGCTAAATAAGATGATTGACAACCTTACTTGTTTACATGTTTTCGATTTTAGACTCTTGCGCTTAAATGTTAAAACGCGTAAAACCGGATTAGCATAAACTTTAGGATCGAAGGCGAATAGCATGATCTTAAAACATTAGATGTCTAACAATTGGTTAAAAGGCTAATCGCTCTAATTGTGGTCGAAACTAAGTTAAGTTTTGAACATGCTAATACTTGTCTCTTACTTTCTTGCATATGAATCTTTGTGTTAATTTGTGTTTTGTGTTATGTGATGCGTGAGAGATGATGATCAAACTTGTATATAGTAGACCTAGGATTTTATTTTCTGTTTTTATGCCGTACTTAGTATAGGGCAGCCCTAGGGCTGCCGAACCCTATTCCCCCATATGTGTGATGATTTTGTATATATGTGAATATGTTTGAGACTAACAATTTCATATCTCAGGTACCCTTAATCCCCGGCCTAGAACGATCCCTACTTGCTCATACTACTAACGATATTTTGTAGGGTTATTATTGCATGCGAGCTTAGGCTCCCACCAATTAGCATCACCTTAGAAGTCATACGCTGGAGTAGTTTCTAAGAATTTAAGAAGTCTAACAATTGGAAAACTGCTGGAGGCTCTAGTTGTGTCGAAACTAATTTAGGTCTGGAACATGCTAAATATTTGATCCTTACCTTCTTGCATGCAAATCTATGTGTTAAAGAGTCTTTTGTGTGAACTGTTTTGTGTGAGAGATGACGATCACTTGTATATAATAACTTAGGTTTATTTTATGTTTTAATTCCGTGCCTAGTATAGGGCAGCATTGCTGCCGTACCTCTTATACCCCCATATGTGTGACGATTTTGTATATATGTGAATATGTTTGAGTCTAACAATTTCATATCTCAGGTACCCTTAATCCCCGGCCTAGAACGATCCCTACTTGCTTATACTACTAACGATCTTTTGTAGGGTTTATTATTACATGTGAGCTTCGGCTCCCATCAACGATTAAACATTATTTCGTGGACTAAGATCCACACTTAGGAGACGAAAAAAGAGGAGTTCGTCTCCTAAGAGTATTACTTAGGCCACGAAATATATGTTTCGTGGCCTAAGTAATACTCTTAGGCGACGAAATAAAATATTTTGTGGCCTAAGTAACACTCTTAGGAGACGAAATACAATATTTCGTGGCCAAGTAACACTCTTAGGCGACGAAATAAAATATTTCGTGGCCTAAGTAACACTCTTAGGAGACGAAATAAAATATTTCGTGGCCTAAGTAAATTCACAGCCGACGAAAAATATCGTCCTCTAAGAATTTTTTTTCGTCACCATTTTTTTAGACGACGAAATTTTTTCGTCATCTAAGTAGTATCTTAGGCGACGAAATTCTTAGATTTTCGTCGCCTACTTACTTAGACCACAAACTTTAGACGACGAAACTTAGGCGACAAAATTTTCGTCACCTAAGTTCTTAGGCGACGAAAATCTCTCTTTTCGTCACCTAAGATTTCTAATGTTGTAGTGTTGCTTGAATTGGTTCATTTCAATTTGCTTGAATTGGTTCACTTTACTACTTATTTTACTAATGGAGTATGCTTAAATGTTGTCTCTGTCATATTTTGGTCGTTTTCTCACCTTCATAGCCATTGGCGGGTATTGAAATAAAAAACATAGTGTTACTGATATAGCAGTGACTGTAGTGTTTTGTTAAATTAATTGATGGCTCAACTGGTGAGTAATTCTGTTGTGCTTAAAGTGCTGAGATTAAATGCGTTGTTAGAGGTGAGAAGAGTGTTGCCATTTTTTGCACCCAGGATTTTAACATCTTATGCTTAAACTGTTAAACATGAATGAGTGGAAAAAACCACATGTTCATGACTGCATGGTATGTTAGGAAATGATCAGGAACATGTAAAACTACTTGGCATTCACATTTGTGATGGCCTAAATACTTGGGAAAGTGACGAAAATATTCAGAAAGGTTCTTGTATCTCTGTCATGGAAAGAATCCAATGAAGCTGTTACTTCAATCTCATTTGGTCCAACAAACTTTTTCCATCAAGTTTATAGGTCACTATAAGTTTAATATACTCCTCATGGCCTATAGTCTTGTAGTCTGCTCTGTGCTCTATGATCTTATATACTCCATTACTCATGATCTGTTATGACAGTCATCAATCATTAGAATGCTTGTCTTGCATATATCATTAAAATCAATGTACACAGTTAGTTTAGGTGCCATCTATACTCGTAGAAGAAACATACTAAAGCATGTTTATGATTAAGAAATAAGCAAAGGAACCAACCAAACTTAATTCCATAAGTAAAGCCTTTACAATATACCATTATAATTGGCCTCATTTGCTTTCATTATAATTGGCCTGTACGCAGCTGCCTCAATGGACTTATAATTGGCTTGTAATGCAGCTACCTCTTATATGTAATGCAGCTGCCTCTCATATGTAATGCAGCTGCCTCTTATATATCTGCCTCTAATATATCTGTCTCTAAGCTGTCTTTAATTGGATTTGGTTCTTACTGCTTGCTCCTCATATGGCAGAGGTGGTTGATATGGCAACGGGGAAGAAAGCGAAGGGACGGAACCCTGATAAACGCGGCATCGTAACGGGCACAAAGACTGCATATTTGAAGATGATAAACAACAACCAGCCTCTGAAGGTTGAGTACGCCGAAGAACACAAGCGTCCCAAAGAATTGAAGTGGAGGACTTTGATGTCCCGAGACATCGGGAGTGCCATCCGGAGCAAAGTTATGATACTTGCGCCTTCCTTTGCTGAGCTGGATGAGGAGCAACAAGATGCATTGGCCACTTATATGGAGGTAAAACATTATTTTAGAATAATTTCGAAAAAATATTTTTCAGTCACATTATATTGAAATATGATAATCAAAGGATCGTTTGATTTTTTTGAATTGTTTTTTACTAGATGTTCTATGACCTCCCTCCCACCGAGACAGGCATGTGGAAATATATCGACGAGACCACTGCAAAGATTTACAAGGATTGGAAACACGACTGCCATACTCACTACGTTGAAGTATCAAAGGCGACGCCCGAAGAGTTCATCCACCAACCTGAGCAGTGGGAGTACCTCAAATGTCACTTTGAGGACGACGATTATAAGGTAATGAAAATTAATTATCGGTTTTCGCATTTCATATAATAACTTCACACATTCTCATATGAAATATGTTAATCATATATTTGTACTTCTTTTTGCAGGTGATGTGTGCCCAGAACACCGCTAACTAGAACAAGGGAAAGGATAAGGTGTATGCAATCAACCATCATTCTGGCACCACTCCCTACAGCTACCGGGTCGCTGCAAACGAGGAGAAAGGGCATCTAGTGCCTTTACTCCAGACAATCTGCGATGTTTATCAACCATCCCAGAATGCGCAGGGGAAAGTGGTGAATGACATTGTTTTAGATGCAGCGGTTTGGTTTTTGGCTTGTGATTTTGGTTTTTTGGAATTAAAAAGTATAATAACACAAATCTATTGGACGTTTTTTTTGTAGGCAGCGGTGAAGAGGAAAATGGATGAGTTGTGTGCTCGTCGAGTGACTGATGAAGCGGGCGGGAGTAACGTGACGGGCCCCGTTACCGTCGAGTAGCAGATGGCGGTAATCGAGAAAGAGCTGGGTGGGAAGCCGAGGATGAGGGTCCGAGGTATTTTTTTTTAATGGTTTATCTTTTACATTTTGTGTTGTGTTGTGTTTTAATTTTTTGATACGAAATGGTTTTTAATTTTACTAATTTTTTTTTTACCATTTTTGCAGGGCTAGGGGTGCATTAAGACGTGCGCCAAAACCAAGAGGCGGTGCACATGTGCCCCGCAACGATCCGGTGGTTGAAGATTTGCAGAGGCAACTAGCAGCCGTCACCGAGCGGTGCATAGCCTCGGAAAGGGAGAAAGAAGAGCTGAAGCAACGTATGACAAGGATGGAGGGTGCCCTCATTGATGTCATCTCGGCTCAAGGTAATCCAGGTGTCAATGTCGCCGCAACAACTCCGTCTATCGCCGATAAATCCTCTTGTGCTTCATTACGTATTCCCGATGATGACCTTGATTATGACCATTTCTTTACCTGTTAATTTGATTATCGTACATTGTTGTTATGGAACATATGCTCCGATTTGGACGAAATCTACGTATTTATAAAATGTAGTGTGTTTGTGTTATGTTGAATGTGAGTTTTATCACTACTGGAAACAAGGACTGAAGCGACGAAGATTGAAATGGGAAAAACAAACTTTGTCGCCTCAACACATCGAAGCAACCAATATAGGATTTGTCGCTTCAAAAAACGAGAGCGACCACTATTGATCAATAGTCGTCGCTCACAAATTATTGAAGCGACGAATAGTGATATGTTGTCGCCTCCGGACAATGTTTTGTAAACTGCAGCGACAAAAATTCAATCTTTGTCGCCGACATAAAATTCAAGAGACGAAGTTAATAACCTTCGTCAATATTCGTCGCTGACATATGAAACGAAGCGACGATTTTTGAACAATAGTCGTCGCTTCATGTTTTAAAATCTGTTTTAAAGCCCTCGACTTCAACAGATTACAGAAGTTGAAGTTTTAGAAGAAAAAAAAAACTGTTCCGGAGCTGCGAAAAAGGGGGTAGATCTACTGATTTCGTCAATTTCAGGGGCTAATTGCTTGGGTCTTCTCTTCCAATTACTTTGTAGGTTAGTATAATCTCTCCTCTTCATTGTAATCACCATATTTGGGTTTGATTGGTTGAATTTAGTGTTTGATATCTTGAGTTGGATTTGGTTTATAATGTGTTTTTGTGTTGTTTTTAGTGTTAGGTGTTTGAATATATGATAGAGTTGGTGTTGATTTTGGTGAAATTGAGATTATTTAGGTTAGTTTATGAAATTGTGAAATTTTAGTGAAATTGATTTTAGTGTAATTTAGTGAAATTGTGAAATTTAGTTAAATCCAAATTTAGCGAAACTAAAATGGCTTGAAATAGTGCAATTTAGTGAAATTTAGTGAATTTTATGGTAGTTTAGGTTGAAATTATTAGTTAATAATGTAATTGGTTTGTGTAGTGTGTGAATTGTGGTAGTTAGGGTTTTTGAAACATGCGAGTGGCTTAGTGAGGGAGTGTGGTGCTGTGCGTAAATTTATTGTTTCGTATTATAAATAATTGTAGTGTTTATCAGCTTAGAACTCCCATTTGAGAATCAACAACTCATCTAGTTGATCGAGATGAGTTGTTTATTCTCGAATTGTCCCATTTTTGGACACTTTAGGCGAACACGAGTTTGTTGATCCTTTTGCTATTCATGTGGTTTCCGTTGCAGTTTTGGGATAGATCGAGTTTCGACAGTCTCTCTACAATGTTCCTCGAGTGCAAATTAAGTTGTTTAGATTTTTGTGCACTTGAGGAACTGTAGGGAGATGCTGCCGAAATTTCCCAAAACTGTAGCAGAAACCACATGAATAGCAAAAGGATCAATAAAGTCGTGTTCTCCTGAAGGGGATAGGACCCAACCTGGAGGCATAAGGAGAAGAAGTGTTGGGACAGGTTTTGATTGTATCATAAATGTTGTGTGCTAACCTTATGCATATTGTCTGTTTATGTTATGACATGAAACATGGATGATGTCCCCGACAAATCTTGGATGAATCTTCACTTTACACACCCTGATTACAGCACAGGCTTAGTTAACTTCATCAATTTTGTTTCCGCTCGCACTGCTGGAATCGAATTTCTCCCTTGTCCGTGCGCAATTTGCAGAAATGGTCCTTATTATATGAAACTCATAGAGATTTATTATCACTGTTTGCACCATGGTTTGGATCCGACTTACACAGTTTGGCACCTACACAGGGAAGTTTCTGGTCAACCCGCAATGATCAGTCGACGGAGACAGTGGCTTCAAGGCAGAGTCGAGGCTTCCAATGTTGCCGGTCCTTCAGTGATTCCGCCTGTGGAGATTATCCAAGATGTATTTCCATACTATACTGGATACCATGGAGATGCACCGCATAATGTTATTGAAGAAAATGCCGAAGTTCACTTCAATGACATGGTAGATGATGATTATGCTAAGTATGAAAGGCTTCTAAGGGAGTCACAAACCCCATTGTATGAAGGGAGTGAAGAAACTGTATTAAGTGTCATATTACATGCAATGGAAATTAAAGTTGAAAATGGATGGTCGGATACGAGTATTGATAAATTATGTAAATGGGTGCATAAGTATTATAAAGGGCATAAATTTCCTCTGAGTTATTCGAGAATTAAAAAAATCCTCAAGGACTTTTCCCTCGGATATGAAAAAATCCATGTTTGTGAGTTCAACTGTTACCTGTTCAGGGGGGCTAAAAATAAAAGATGTAGGACTTGTCCCATATGTGGTGCTGAAAGATATAAGCCAGATACGGATGACATTCCAAAAAAGGTAATCTGGTATTTCCCTATCACTCCAAGGTTGAAACGCCTATTTATGTCCCCACACACAGCAAAGCATATGCGATGGCATATGGAGAGGCGACAAGATGATAGTACCCTCCGGCACCCATCTGATGGAGAATCATGGCAGCATTTTAACAGGACATTTCCAAGTTTCGACGACATTAAGGGAAGAAATGTGCGGCTTGAAGTGGCAACTGATGGTTTAAGTCCATTTAGAACAATGACAACCGTGGTTGTGATGCCATATAATCTACCCCCTAATATGTGTATGAGGAAGGAATATAATATGCTGGCCGTGTTGATTCCTGGCCCTAAATCTCCAGGAAAGTGCCTTAGTGTACTCATTCGTCCATTGATCGACGAGCACATAGATTTGTGGGAAAATGGAGTCTATACTTTTGACAGAGTCGACAATGATGTATTCACGATGAAGGCAGTGGTGATGTGTACTATAAGTGACTTTCCTGGTTTAGGGATGCTTGCGGGTTCAACGGTGAAAGGGTACAAGGCATGCCCAATTTGTCTAGATGAGCTGACGGCGAAGCATATTTGTGGGAGAATTGTTTATGAAGGGCATCGGAAATGGCTCGACGAGAATTCACCAATGCTATCCAGTGTGGCATTTAACGGGAAGCCAAAGTGGGGAAAAAGACCAGCTCATAAGAACAGAGATGAAATTTTGGAGGAAATTAGGTCACACAGTTACGCCACTCTTAGCCAGCATCCGGATTTTCGTGTCCCTTACTCAGCACACAACAGACAATGTTGGACCCACGAGAGCGTATTGTGGATGCTTCCCTATTGGTCGTCATTGTTACACAGGTACTGTTTAGATGTCATGCACATTGAAAAGAACGTGGGTGACAATAACCTGGCCACCATTCTTGCAATTGAAGGGAAGACCAAGGATGGTCCAAGGGCTCGCGAAGCTTTGGATAAGAGGGGAATACGCAAAAGTCTGTGGTGTTCGGAAGCTGAAAAGAGGACGTGAAAGGTTCCTCATGCACCCTTTTTAGTTGAAGAGGATCTTCGTGAAGAAGTATTCTAATGGTTTCGCGGTGTTAGGTATCCACTTGACTATGCGGGAAGGTTGAGAAATAAGGTGAAACTATCCGAGAAAAAGTTTTATGGATTGAACACGCATGATTACCATGTCCTGCTTCAACGTCTTCTTCCAGTGGTTATCCGAGGATTTTTGCCAAATAACGTCGTGAAGCCATTGATAGCATTGTCAAATTAGTTTCGGAAATTATGTGCTAGGGAGTTGAAGAAGACAGATGTCCAACAGATGAAAGATGAGATTGTGATCATTCTCTGCAATTTGGAGTTGATTTTTCCTCCACATTTCTTCACATCTATGGTTCATCTCATGATTCACCTTCCCGAACAAGTTATGCTTACAGGTCCAGTACATTTTACGTGGATGTATCCGACGGAAAAGTATATGCACTAACCAAAAAAAATTTCTTTTGTTAAAACTAAATTTACACTAACTTTATATATGCACTAATCATATTCATCATTTTATAGGCAATTAGGTGATTATAAACAGTCAATGAGTAATACACGTTACCCGGAGGGGAGTATTGCAGAAAGGTACATATCATGGGAGTCGGTGACGTACTGTAAGTCGTATCTCCAATTGGAAGAACCCGAAGAGCCCAATCCCCCAATATGGAATATTAGTTCTGTTTCTCAGTTAGTTCAGCCGTGTATTATGGATACCACTAGAAATATCAGGTTAACAGAGGAGCAAACGGCTGAGGCTCACTGGCAAATTTTGACGGATACAGAAGAAGCTCAATATTACATGGACGCTCATTTGCAGTTGTACATAGCGAAATATGGTGACGATTACGATGAGCGCCACAGAAGGAGGAGTTTCCATCCATGGTTATTAAAATTTGTACGAAAATTGAATTTTTTTTTTCTTTCCTAAACCCTAAATAGTATAAAATTAACACCATCTATTTTTCAGGCCAAGAGAAGATATGATGCTCAGGACCCTAATTTTAACAGGGCAATATGGTAATTGGTTCGAGGTCCGCAATTCACTCGGATTTATAAGGCGTGCTACGTGAACGGTATCAAGTATGTCTCATTCGATAGAGATCAAAGGCTCATGACTCAAAATAGCAGGGTGATGTTAAGCACTAAACTTGGAAACCTGTCCCAACACTTCTATGGCCATCTTGACTATGTAGTCGAGGTATGTTATCCAGACAATTTGTCGGTCGTGTTGTTCAAAGTTATATGGCACAACACCACTGACGATCAGGATGACGAAGAAATTGACACCGTCAAGGTAGATCATGGTCTGATATCAGTGGATACAAACACTAGTTACTATGAGAGTTCACCATTTTTTCTTGCTATCAAGACAAAACAAGTGTTCTTCTTGGACGATCGTGCGGCGGGTGGTACTTGGAAGGTGGTGCAAGAAATGTCGCAATAGAAGATAACAGACCTCCTTCAGGGAATCAAATCATAGAGCCTTACCAAGAGGACACACTAAGTTCAATACAATTTTACCATATTGATGCATCTAATCTCCAACTCGAATTAGAAGTACACGAACAGAATGAAGAATCAAACGGTGAGGAAGAGGAAGATGAAGACGATGAATTTGATGAGGACGACGAAGATGAAGACGATGATGGCGGAGACGAGGAGGAGGAAGACTACTAGTTAAATATGGTACATGTTGTAAGCAGATGATGATGATATATATTTATTGTTGTAATTTTGAACAATATTTACAATATTCTAATTAAATAAAAACATATAATTCTAAAAATAACTAATATGTTAAATTCAATTGAAGCGACGAATATTGTACAATATTCGTCGCTTGAATGTAATGACGCGGCGAAGTTTAACCTTCCTTGTTTATCCTGTATGTTTCAAATTCGTCGCTTCATATATACTGAAGCGACGAGTTTTGGAGCCCCCTTGGTTACCTAGTGAGTTGCTAATTCGTCGCTTCATTTTAAATGAAGCGACGAGTTTTGGAGACCCCTGTACAAAACGCGTCGCTAACTTAATATTATATGAAGCGACGACTATTGACGAAGTTCGTCGCTTCACTTCATTCTGATATTAGCATATTCAAACGTCTTCTTCCTCATTTGCTTCTTCTTCCCATAATTTCCCCAAACCCCAAAATTCTCTTTCTCTTCTCTTACAACCCGAAACCCAAACCCCCTTCTCTTACAACCCGAAACCCAAACACCTTCTCACCAAAAACCCCCTAATCGAAAACCCCTGATCTCTCTCAAACCCCTAAACCCTAAATTCACCCCTAAATTTGTTTTTCCCCAAACCCGAAATTCCAAACCCTAACCCTTTGATTCATCAATGGTACCCGGTTCTAGTACCCAGAAGAGGAAGAAGGAGCTGGAGGCGAGAAGAGAGAGGAAGGCGGTGGAAGTTGCAGCTCAAATGGCTGCTGCGACGGAGGAGGCGATGGCGACAGTGGCGGCAGCGGCAGTGGAATCGGCGAGGACGGCGCCAGAGGCGGGGACGATGGTTCCCATCCTGTCTCTGGAAGAAACCGCGCCTTCGGCGGGTTTGGGGGCTGCTGGAGGTGGCGCTGACCTCGGGAGCGGCGGCCGCGATGGCGATAGCGGTGGCAGTGGTAGTGGCGGTACCGCTGGAGGAGCAGCCGCTATGGAAGGCGAGGATGCTCCTCCAATCAGCATTACGACCAAGAGGGGTCCTCAAGAGCCGGGTGAGTTATCCGATAAATTTCGGTTTTTTTCGATTCTTATTTCCAATTGTTGTAATTTCAGACCTGCGCATGTTGTTTGTGGTTAGATGAATGGTTTGATACGTTTGAGTGCTTCGGTTGTTTGCCTGATTTTTTGGCTATTATTGAAATTGCTTTTTTTTGTTGTTTCTTCCTTTTGTTTTCCAATTTTTCATTTGTTTATTTTCTCTGCTTTGAACCTCCATTTCCTTGATTTGTGTTGTTGTACAGCCTAGGTCACTTTTTCTATATGAAATGAAGATTAATGTAGTTGTTTGTGAAAATGCTATCAATATATGATGGACCTTCTGTGGACATGTATATGCATGCACATTGACTTTAAACCTAAAGATTGAAAATAGAGAAGTTCTTTAACATGAAAATACATCCAATAGGTCTTAATACTTAGCATGAATCCGTTTATGCAAACTAATTATTAAGCTTGATTAATTAACTAGTAGAAAAGAAAATCAGGGTCCAAGAAATTTGATGCAGAAAATTGTTTATTCTCTCTTAGTGAACCTAACTAGCTAATTACATATATGGTTATTAGATGTTACCTTCAGGTGTTATATATATGATTTGTAATGAATACTCTTAATATGGTTTGTAATGAATATGGCAAAGCTTGTTGATATGAGAACGGGTGAGAAGCTGAATGGACAGAACCCGAACAAGCTTGGCATCGTAACCGGTACAAAGACCCAATATTTGGTGTCGCTGAACGGCGGGAAACCTCTGAAGGTTGTGTACTAGGAAGAGCACAGGGGTCCGAGCCTCTTGAAGTGGAGGACTTTGATGTCCCGAGACATCGGGAGCGCCATCCGGAGCAAAGTGCCCATGCTTGCGCCTTCATATGCTGAGCTGGCTGAGGAGCACCGAGATGCACTGAGCACTTATATGGAGGTAAAACACAATTTCATAATAATTTCAAAAAACTATCTTTCAGTCATATATATTGAAATAAGTTATTTCTAATGATTTCTTTGAATTGTTTTTTACTAGAGATAGGCATGTGGACATACATCGATGAGACTGCTGCCAAGATCTACAAGGACTGGAAGTACAACTGCCACACCCACTACATCGAAGTGTCAAAGGCGACGCCTGCAGAGTTCATCCACCGACCCGAGCAGTGGGAGTACCTCAAAGTTCACTTTGAGGACGACGATTATAAGGTAATGGAAAGTAATTAGAGGGTTTTGAATTTCATATAATAGATTCTTATTCTAATAGTTCGTGCATATTTTAACAGAGGATGTGTGTCCGGAACGCCGCTAACCGGAACAAAGCAAAGGAGAAGGGGTGTGCAGTCAACCACCACTCTGGTACCACTCCCTATAGCTACCGGGTCGCTGCGAATGAGGCGAAAGGCAGTTTGGCGCCTCTACTTCAGACAGTCTGAGATGTTTAGGCACCATCGCAGAATGCGCAGGAGAAAATGGTGAGTTTCCTGACGAGTTAGATGCAAGAGTTCCTAGTTTTTAGCTTTTGATTTTAATTTTTTACAATTAAAAACTATACAAACACAAACTTATTGGATAATATTTTTTGCAGGCCGCGGTGAAGAGGAAGATAGATCAGCTCTGTGCTAGCCGAGCCAGTGATGTGGAGAGCGGCAGTCAAGTGACGGGCCCCGTTACCGTCGAAGAGCAGATAGCGGTAGTGGACGGGTGTCTGGATGGGAAGTCGGGGACGAGAGTCCGAGGTATGTACAAATCATAAAATAACAGTTTGTATTTTAGATACGAAAGAGAATTTAATTTGAATAATTTTTTGTGTTTTACCATTTTTGCAGGGCTAGGAGGTGCATTAAGACTCCCGGCAAAACCAAGAGGCGGTGTACGCGTGTCCCACGACGATTTGGAGGTTGAGAAGTTGAGGAACGAACTAGCAGCCGCCAATGAACGTAGCAGAATCAAGGAAGAACAAAGAAGAATCAAGGAAGAAGAGATGATGCAACGTATTGCAAGGATGGAGGCTGCCCTCTGCATGTCGGCCAATTCGGATGCCAATGCCGCCGCCGCAAACCCTCCGACAATCGCCGATAAATCATCATGTGTTGAAGGTATAGGTATACCCGACGAAGACTTTGATTATGACCTTTCGTTAGTTTGTAATTGGAACATATGTGCATTATTGTTAGAACATATTGTAGTTTTGAATGAAATCTATGTATTTATAGTGTTTGTGTTATGTTAGATATGTGATTTGAATGAAATTTATGTTGGATATATGATTTGAATAAAATGCAGGTTTTAGAAGTGAATGAAACCATACCATAATTCTGTTTTTCTGTCTCTGTAACAAACAATGAAGCGACGGACATTGAGCATTGTTCGTCGCTTAGATTTTAATGATGCGACGAATATTCATCAAAATTTGTCGCTCATCATTTCATCATATCATACATTCTCCTATTAAACATGAAATGAAGAGACGACTTTTGTACCAAAGTTTGTCGCCATAAGTACGAGGTGACAACCCAAAATTTGTCGCATCGAGTTTGAAGAGACGATCCCAAAGTCATCGCAACAGAATGCAAGCGACGCGTATAAATTGGTCGCAAGAGATTGCTGGCGACGACTCAAAGGTCGTCGCTCTCTGGTGAGCGACGACTTTTGTTGTCGTCGCATGAAATATCGAAGCGACGACTTTTGACTCATTATTCGTCGCGTAGAATCGAAGTGACGAGTCTGAAGCAACGACCTCAAAGCGACGAACTTTTTTCAGGACGGTGTTGAAGCGACGACTTCTGAGGCGAAGCGACGACAAAAAGTCGTCACTTCGATTGTGACCTAGAGTAGTGTATGTTATTTGAATGTGTGTTTTGTGTTATTTGGATGCGAATGAAATAGGTTCAAATTGGACAGCAACCTGTTTTTCTTCTCTGTAACACTACATGAAACGACGAATATTGATCAATATGCGTCACATGAAAATCTAAGCGACGATCAAACTTCGTCACTATAGTTTTAACATCTCATGTTTTCTTCTCTGTAACACTGGATGAAGCGACGAACATTGATAAATATGCGTCGCATGAAAATCTAAGCGACGATCAAACTTCGTCGCTTCAATTTTAACATCCCATGTTTTCTTCTCTGTAACACTGCATATTGAACCAAAGTTTGCCGCTAGACATAGTAAGCGGCGACCCAAACTTCGTCGCATAGAATTCCAAGAGACGACTCAAAATTCGTCGCTCCCTATTGAGCGACGAACTTTGGGGTCGTCGCTTGAGATATAGTAGCGACAAAGTTTGCCTCAATATTCGTCGCCTGAAATCGAAGCGACAAGAATGAAGCGACGACATCCAAGCGACAACTTGTTGTCTTCAATCCTCATTACCAGCAAACAATCCATGAGTTGTTGCCCAAGCATAAACTCTTGTGGACTCGTTAATACTCATTGTATTCGATTCGGACATTTTTACTAGATGTACCTCTTTAACACACATACATTAGGGTCTTTTCGCAAAATTACACGACTTGTTTGTTTTACTAGTTGTCCATATATGTTTAACTGCAATTACGGTCTTCGGTTTACATGGTGAGGTTGTTCAGTTGGTGTTGTTTTTGTTGTATAAAACCAAGTGACCCATTTTTGCCAACTCTACCTAAACCCTAAAATGTAAACAAAGAGTTAAAGCCACATATATAGATCTATGGGCACACCAGACACAGGCACGCACACGCAGGGGGAAGTTGGGAAGTCATTTGCATAACCATGTTATATATTATAATTGTACCATGAATAACTTAATAGATGCTGCGGTGAACAATGACGACGTTAGGTGCCTATATATGAATCATGAATCTCATGATCTACTAAATTTATATATAAGCAAATCAGACCCACAAATTCAATTCAGTTCAGCAAACTAAACAATCTTTCATCATGTTGGCTTTATCTCCTCCTCTCTTGTCAACAATTGGATGGCCCTTGGAGGATCATCCCATACATCATGACCACAATAACTATTTCTCAGCAGAATCATCGCTTCTCCATTTTCCTACAACTCAGCAGCCACACTGTGATCAGCTTGATCACTTCACGCCATCCACCGCAAACAGCGGCGAGTCCAACATCTCTTCAATGGCTAAGAAGCTTAACCACAATGCTAGTGAGCGTGATCGCCGCAAGAAAATCAACAACCTGTACTCGTCATTACGTTCTCTCGTTCCCTCTGATCATTCGGTATGCATACATTACTTTCTTAGCTATACCGTAAAATTTAACTATTGTTTCTTTAACATGTAATAAAAAACAGCTCTAAAAGTTTGGTTTTAGAGCATGACCAGCAAACAGTTTGTTTGTACCATTTTCTGGTATAGAATCCTACTTACAGTTTAAGACTATTTTTTCGAATACAGAAAAGATTAAGCATTCCAGCCACAGTTTCGCGGGTGCTCAAATACATTCCAGAGCTCCAGCAAAACGAGACGAGCTTTTGTTGAAAACTTCTAAGCAAGAAAAAGTATTAATACAAGAGGAACAAGTAAAAAGCACAGCTCGGAGGAGTCGGAGCTCATTATCTGCTGTTTCAACAACTCGTCTTAATAATAGTGAAATTTCCATTCAAATATCCACAATCAAGTCCACCCACAATTTCATATCTCGGATTATGCAAAGTCTGGAGGAGGATGGGCTGGAGTTACTGATTGCTTCTTCCTTTGAGTCCTCTGGAGGGAGGGTTTTTTATAATTTACATCTCCAGGTAATTTGTTTTCTTTTACTACTCTCACTTAAATTGTTTTTCTATATACAAAACTAATACAAGCAATATAAACTATAAAGTGGCTAAGTAAATATATATTAACATTCTTCATTTTCTCTTCTTCTACAGGTTAATATGTTCCACATGTTGGAATGCGAAACTTTAAGAGAGAAGCTCATTTCATTCTGTGCATAAAAGAAAGTAATTCTAGAGAACTTCCTGTTGAATTGATGTGTTTCCACTTACCACATTGGTGCCTCGTCTATCCACATTGAAGTATAACGAACACTTACGCAGAGTAGTTCATCCTCAACAATGCCAACCAGTAGCCGTGACATGAATCTAGGAGAAAGTTTATGACCTATTAAGCTATACTAGGAAGAAGATCGAGGATGAAGTTTAGTACTAATTAAGTCGAGGTTCAAAATAATGTAGTTGTGTATCATACGTAGATAAAGGCAATTAAGTACTATTTCTCTTTTTTGGAAATCATGCCATAATAATTGATGAAAAAGTTAAGCTAAAAACAGAAAAAACATCATAAACCACGCACCACCATTTTGGTTGATCACTTGATGTCCTTCACGAGTGTAACTGAACGTATATATATATATGATCTATTTCAAAAATCAAAACAAAATGTTCTCTTTCATAGAAAAAAATAAAAATAAATCTGAGAGCCTGAGAGCTTTCCTCATCTTCTTGGGTGAAACTCTAGCCACACAAAGCTTGATCAACACTGTACGTTACGACTTACGTCCAGTATAGGCTTTGCGGATAATATATGAGTCCAAAAGAGGCCATATCCACCGGGACTTGCACCATACTGATTCGAAGTCAGAGAAAAGGGCACAAATAAAGTATGGAGAATTCACCGGTGTATATAGATATATATATATATATGCTGCAAGGGAGGATGACAACTTGGCCGCTAATGGATTCCCTCGCTGCAGAGAAACATGGTACAACAGATTTACAAAGGAGCGTTTGGATCGAAGCATCTTGTCATGATCTGACTCTTGGCCGGTGAGCTCTATTTCTATCATACAAGACAATCACGTTGCCTCTTTCTGACTTTAATCACAACCATGTCACCTAAACCCACTACTGCAGCAAAGCAATGAAGCGACGAAAAATGAAATAGGAAAAGCAAAAGTCGTCGCTTCAACACATCCAAGCGACCAATATTGGTTTTATTCAATACTCGTCGCTTGGATGTGTTTAAGCGACGAATAATGAAATGGGAAAAGCAAAAGTCGTCGCTTCAACACATCCAAGCGACCAATATTGGTTTTATTCAATCTTCGTCGCTAGATAAATATTGAAGCGACCAATTTTGTATACTTCATCGCTGTACGATAAGTGAAGCGACGAATTTTGATCAATATTCGTCGTTTTTTTTTTTTTTCATCAATCACATTCTACTTTCTCTTAAATGACAGTTGTATATATAATCAAAATTTGACTTCTTTTATATAGTTGTTTCGAAAAGTTGTATACTTGAGTATAATCTTATAATCAAGTTATACCGTATTAGTAAGCATGTTGTCATTATAATGGCTAATTTCACAAAATGAAAATTTTGACCGTCTGATGTGATCATTATAGTTAAATATCAGTAGAGTATAAAAATCAACTCATTTCGTGAACGCTCGATGCTTGATCGAAACGGTCAACCATATTTTCATAAAACTTATCACACGAAAACGCTATTACATACCTTTAGATGACCTTATTTCGTCGACTCTTCTAAACATTAAACTCTCAAATAGATGAGACGTAATCAGCCATGTAAAAATTTGGTAACTTTTACCTCCCGATATTATGGTTCCCCATAGAGAGAGATACGTTTAAGGTTGACTGCATCGATCGGGGCTCTAACTTTGTCTGATTTAAGTGATTTTTTTACCATCATCGTATTTTATCATAACGGACAAATGTTATTTCACAGCTTTTTTCAAAATTTGACTTCTTTTATATAGTTGCTTCGAAAAGTTATACACTTGAATATAATCTTATAATCAAGTTATACAGTATTAGTAAGCATGTTGTCATTATAATGGCTAAATTCATAAAATGAAAATTTTGACCGTCTGATGTGATCGTTATAGTTAAATATTAGTAGAGTAGAAAAATCAACTCATTTTGTGAACGCTTGATGCTCGATCGAAACGGTTAACCATATTTTTCATAAAACTTATCCCACGAAAACGCTATTACGTACCTTTAGATGACCTTGTTTCGTCGACTCTTCTAAACATTAAACTCTCAAATAGATGAGACGTAATCAGCCATGTAAAAATTTGGTAACTTTTACCTCCCGATATTATGGTTCCCCATAGAGAGAGATACGTTTAAATAAGGTTGACCGCATCGATCGGGGCTCTAACTTTGTCTGATTTAAGTGATTTTTTTACCATCATCGTATTTTATCATAACGAACAAATGTTATTTCACAGCTTTTTTTCAAAATTTGACTTCTTTTATATAGTTGCTTCGAAAAGTTATACACTTAAGTATAATCTTATAATCAAGTTATACCGTATTAGTAAGCATGTTGTCATTATCAATGTTTTAAAAAACGCGCCTGAAGGCGCAAAAGGCGCAAGGCGCAAGGCGCAGCATAAAAAGCCTGAGCCTTGGCTGTCTAGGCGCCGAGGCGCCCCAGCCGCCGTGAGAGGCGGCCGGCACGGCGACAGCACCCCCCCCCCCCCCCCCCCCCAATCCCAAATTTCACCAAAATTCATCCAATTCAACATCAAATTACACCCAATCAACTCCAAACAATGCCCTCAACACGATTCTAACCTCCAATTACATCAAAAACAACAAAATCACAACCTCCACAAAAAATAACAAAAAAACCCTAAAATTTCAAATCCTTAATTCCCACTTACCTTGGCCGATTCGCCCCAAATACCTACCTCAGAAGTGAAGAGAAGAAGAAGACGAACCGATCGGCACCGGTGGTGTGCCGATCGGTGGCCGGACGGCGGAGGACGAGGGCCGGCGATTTTTGGGTGGGGAGCTCGGGCTCGGGCCCGATCGGGGAAGAGAGAGAGAGAGAGAGAGAGAAAAGAGAGAAAGAAAGAAAAATAAAAGAAAAAAATGGGATATTCCCCCTCTCCAAGAATATTCCCCAATCTGGAAAGTTCCGCTCGTTTTCGGAAATTTCCTCACTCCGATTTTTACATCATAACTTTTTCATACGGATTCCAAATTAAACTCGCTACGTGTCTATGAACTCGTTTTAACGACATCTATCTCGTCGAGAAATAAAATTCTCGGTCGGGTCAATTTATAAAACGTCAATTTTTCAAACCCTTCGGAACGTCAAAATAATTTAAAAACTCTTAGGGAGTATTTTAAGATTCGGGTCGTTACAGTTTATGTAAGGGGATTTGGTTAAATTGCATGGTTTAAGTGTGTACTTGTTAAGAATAAATGACAATTTATCATATTTGTTTTGGATGTCAATTATACAATGCATGTTTTATGTATAACATCGATAAATGCATAAATACAGGGTTTTATTCTCAAGGCTTACGCCTTTTGCCTCAAGGCTTACGCTTTGATGAGGCTCTCCCGACAACGCCTTGGCTACGCCTTAGCCTTTTAAAACATTGGTCATTATAATGGCTAAATTCATAAAATGAAAATTTTGACCGTCTGATGTGATCGTTATAGTTAAATATGAGTAGAGTAGAAAAATCAACTCATTTCGTGAACGCTTGATGCTCGATCGAAACAGTTAACCATATTTTTCACAAAACTTATCCCACGAAAACGCTATTACGTACCTTTAGATGACCTTGTTTCGTCGACTCTTCTAAACATTAAACTCTCAAATAGATGAGACGTAATCAGTCATGCAAAAATTTGGTAACTTTTACCTCCCGATACTATGGTTCCCCAAAGAGAGAGATACGTTTAAATAAGGTTGACCACATCAATCGGGGCTCTAAATTTGTCTGATTTAAGTGATTTTTTTACCATCATCTTATTTTATCATAACGAACAAATGTTATTTCACAGCGTTTTTCAAAATTTGACTTCTTTTATATAGTTGCTTCGAAAAGTTATACACTTGAGTATAGTCTTATAATCAAGTTATACCGTATTAGTAAGCATGTTGTCATTATAATGGCTAAATTCACAAAATGAAAATTTTTCCTAATCGAAACGGTCACCCATATTTTTCATAAAATTTGAAATATGAAATTACCTAGTGAATGATCCACATTGAGTATGTCAATTTTATTTCATTCAATTAAGGGTAGATAATTGACACTAATTTAGATTTGTTACTTCAATGTAGCATAATTAAAAACATCTTAAATAAACATCTAAATTAGGTAATTAGAAATTTGCATATATGTAGGCTGGATATATGGATCAATAAGGTAAGAATACGTTGAAGATATTTGTAGTACTTAGAAATATCAAATATGTCATATATATATATATATATATATATATATATATATATATATATATATAGTATATCCATTAGTAGTAATTAATAATATTAAGATATATTGTTTTATACCTTTTTCTTTCTTAGGGAATATTAATCTTAAGCAAGAGCAAGAAACGGAAAAAGAAATAGAAAAAGGAAAATCATAAACAATGAACAAATGTCCAATTAAATGATAAGGCGCGGATCGACTATATCAACCGTCAGATTTTCCAAATCCAACGGTCTCCCCATTGCAACCCTTCTCTTTCTCTTTCTGTCTCCTTTCTTTATCCTCCTCTTCGATTACATTAGCATCTCCTTCATTAGATCGGACCAAAAGCTGAACTCTCTCTCTCTCTCTCTCTCTCTCTCTCTCCAGATCGGACCAAAGCTGAGGTAAGTTCTTGTATTCCCTTTCTCACCACCATGTTTGAATTTGATAAATCTAAGTTTCTTAAGTAAATCTAACTATAAATTCTTGATATTAATTGGAATTGAACTGGGTTATTTTCTGAAATTTGTTTCAGTTGAGGAAGGGTTTGGACTGGTGGTGGTGCGGGTGTTGCAGCGGTGCAGCGCTGATGATCTGGAGCTAGGTGTCTCGGATCTGAACCGGGTCGCGGGTCTTGATGGCCTGGAGCAAGTCGTGGCGGTCGTGGAGCTTGGCGAGGTCGGGGAAGAAGTCACGCTCAATGATGTGCTCGAGGACGGCCGCGTAGGTGTCTTCGTCGAGGACCTTGGGGTAGGCGGCGGAGGTGGGTTTTTTTTTAGGGGGGGGGGGGGGGGGCAGCGGAGGAGGAGGAGGAGATGTAATCGGAGACGTTGGAGGTGGAGTGTTGACAAATTTGACAAACTATTGTGTAGAACGGTGGAGGTGACAAACAGAGGTGGAGGTGGTGGTGGCAAACGGAGGTGGAGGTGGTGGTGGCCTGGAAGGCTGGAATAGTGACCCCAAACCCTAAAATAAAAAATGAAATTCCTAAAAAGCATTTAAATTAAAATAAAAAATAAATTGATTAATAGTATTGAATGAATATTGAATTATATTAAATAATTAATTTTTAATAAAAGAGACTTTGATCAATATTCGTCGTTTCAATTTTAATTTACAAATTTTATGTCTTCATTGAAGCGACGAATATTGATCAAAATTCGTCGCTTCATTCTTAAAACATCAGTTCAAAATTCGTCGCTTGAAACTTGAAGAGACGACTAAAAGTCGTCGCTTCAATTTTTGAAGAGACGACCAAAAGTCGTCGCTTCAAGTTTCAAGCGACGAATTTTGAAGTCGTCGCTAGAAATTTTGAAGCGACGACTTTTAGTGCAAAACTCGTCGCTTCGAAATTGAAACGACGAAAATGAAGCGACGACTTTTCGTCTCTTCAACATTGAAGCGACGACTTTTGCTCTGAAACGACGAAAAAAAGTCGTCGCTTCAATTTGATTCTGCAATAGTGACCCTTACCCTAATTCCAGTATATAATAGTAGCTAGGGTAACTGACGTGATACTGAAGTTCTCTTTGTAATCTTGTACAGTATATTTTCTTGCATTGTTTACTAGGTCATCCGATATGTAATGTGGCTGACATATATATCGGATGGTCTGGTAAACAATTGGGGAATGGCAGTTGCAAGATCAACATGTTCCGTTATTACAGGGACCCAGCCCGATGGTCTAGTAAACAATGCGTTCTGTCCATAATAAGTTGGCCGAGAGTTCACAGAGCGATGATGTGCTTGCAATTGAGATGAGATATCGATTTTGCAAGGCAATCCAACATGGTTTTGCATCATGTGGAGTCTTTGAAGGAGTCTATGAATTATTTGAAATCGTTCAAACTAAAAAGTTCATCACCATCCATCCTTCTGAGTTATGTAACGAGGATATCAATACTATTAAGCAATCTCATTCCATACGTATGATCGAATACCTTATCGAACACTGCAGAGCTTTTTTCTCCATTGCAAAGAGAAAGATGGCGGTCTTCTATTGTAGATTAGGCAATTCGATTAGTTCGGAACTCTATCGGCTCTCCTCGACCTCCTAATTATTGTACTGATGTGCGTTTAACTGACGGGCTTACGATTGTGCAGGAAGCTAGTGATGAGTAGAGAGAAGATAGAATAATTGATTTTATTAAAACAACGAAACGGGGGACGTGTTATTTGTATGGATGACTTCGACGTTAAACATGATGCTAGTCGATTGCCTTATTTGCACTATTTTCATCGGAATTGCATTGTGACTTGCCGGTTTCCGATACCATCTGAATTGATTGATCACATTGCTTTAATATACTCATGGTAACTTATTTACGTATCATGTAAACTGACGACATTAGGAAAAGAGTCCGTCTCCAAGCAGCGAACCGGATGGCCTTCAACTTGTAGTCGAGTTCGTCGTCAACCTCATGCTATTCAAATCTCATATTCACAAAATTTACAAAGTTCGTCTTGTATGGTTGATTTCAGAGCTAAACACTTAGTACTGTGAATGGAACAAATTTCAAATTATAATATGTCGTTGTATTGTTGATTTCAGCGCTACGTAGTACGTAATGTAATGTAAGCTTCTCCTTTAAATGAAAAAAAAACAAAATACTGGTCACTCCTCCAACTTTCACTGACTCGACAGTTTAGTCCTTAAGGTTTCAATTTCAACAGATCTCTCCTCCAACTTTCACTAATTCGACAGTTTAGTCCTTAAGGTTTCAATTTCAACAGATCACTCCTCCTACAACTTCAATTTCAACAGATTACTCCTCCTACAACTTCAATTTCAACAGATCACTCCTCCAACTACATGTTTTGAAATTGAAACCTTAAGGACTAAACTGTAGAGTTAGTGAAAGTTGGAAGAGTGATCTGTTGAAATTGAAACCTGAAGGACTAAACTGTCGAGTCAGTGAAAGTTGGAGGAGTGATCTGTTGAAATTGAAACCTTAAGGACTAAACTGTCGAGTCAGTGAAAGTTAGAGGAGTGACCAGTAGTTTGTTTCCAATAACCAAAACAAGGCGTCGATTTTGGCTAGCTTCGAGCCTTCGACCACGTTGGATAGAGTAGTATGTAATAATGTAAAAGACCGGAGGAGATGTGAACTTCAATTCTCCCTCTATGCTACCAGCTGACAAGGTGCATGAGCATCGATCTTCCATTTGTCGAAACGCCACCAGTTGCTTCATTCACGGCTGTTGGTGCCCCTAGCTAGATGAGTTGAACTGAATTCTAAATGTTATCTTAATATGGCAAGTAGATAATGGAAGGTTGGTCTCGAAGGCTGTTGCTGTAAGGCTTTAAGCAACAAGCCATTCAAATGACTTAGCAGTTCCATTGGTTCTTGCCTTCGAAAGCGCAGTGCAGAAATTCAGTATTTCCACAATATATCCAACGCCCACATACAAATTTTGTATTCCTCATAAAATCCACGAAAAAAATAAGGCGGTGAAGCTCTTTTTTTTTTTTTTTTTTTTTTTTCACATAGCCAAACTTACTACCACCAAACAATAAAGCAACTCCACAACGCATCTGCAACAATTATGCAGCTGCTTGAGTCATATAAAACTGCTAATGTTGTTGAACACAAGTATTACATATGATAGTGAAAAGTCTCTTACAAAAACAGATTAAGATCACATATGAAGCGACTTGTGACAATACAATGTGTGATTGAGAGGAAATGAGAAAATGAGCAGCTAATGCCAAAATAGATAAATTACTATTTAGAGCTGTCACCAAAATATGCAATTTCTTGAATACTTTAATATCAGGTCTAGAGAACTAGCATTTGTTTTAAGTTCTTCCACATCAGATTACTTTTTCTTGATCATCTCAACCTAAGCTATCACCCTCTATGTACTAACTTTAACCAAGTCTACCTACGTTCAAAGATCATGGTGTCAAGCTACTGTAACTGTGCACAAAACTAACTAGAAAAATATATACACCGCCATTCACAACAGTCATGAAACAGTGAAAGATCAAACCAAATGGTAGTGCTAAGGAAATGAGAAAAAGAAAAGACTTCGGTTATTTCCTACAAAACCAGTATTACGTAACAATAAACAATACTTGCTAGTCTGCAATGTAGTCAAAACCAAGGTGCCTCTATATAACCAAGTAAACCAACTGCATATTTCACTACGAGTTAATACAACTCGAGGACTAAATAGTATGGTTACCATCAGTCCCTGTGTCTGGTGAAGATCCAACAGAACCCAATAGTGAAGCCTTGGTTCTCCAGTACTGCTGAAACCTCTGCGTTGCATATTCCAAGTAGTCAAAGTCAATTTCATTCACATGTTCCTGACAGATTGGGAAACAAAAAGTAGTGAAGACTGAAGACCAAATGATGGAAATTCAAGAAAACTCTATACGGAATGTAGTAGGTCAAAACTTGACAGCAATTAGAAACAAAGAGCTTGACGCATTGGATGCCTCGTTCTAGACTCTAGAATGAGCCATCCATTTTGTGGGTTCTAATGGAAGACAGCATAATTAAATTAATAAATAACTAGTATACCAATAAAATTTATAATCAAAGAAAGAGAGCAGTTAGCACTCAGAAGTCACATGAACTCATAAGCTATGAGACAAGAGAGCATCTACTTGCATAGTTGTATTGTTGGTATTTTAGACAAAAAAATTTTTTTAGAAAGGATAGGTACCGATATTATTCCCCATAATCCCCAGAACAGATGATCTGGAAGGGTATACTTCTCAACATCTTGAAGTAGCTGCTCCAATTCATTGTCGCTGGGTTGATTTCCTGTATACAAAATCCATATATTGATCAAAAGCAATAAATTCTCCTATTACCCTAAGTGCACGTTTGGTACTCGGGATTATTGTGAGTCACTCTATTATTAATACTTGGCCTACCCTCACTTGAGTAGGCTTACCCAATACTAATTTGTACCATGTTTGGTGAGGTAGTACATAAAGAGAAGAGAGAGAGAGAGAAAGAGAGAAAGGTGGAGAGAGGTGGTGTTAACTTGGGGTCTCAAAAATGAGTACCCACAATAACACTACCTAAGGAGGTTGAGAGAAAAAACAGGCCTTAACTAGTACCATTTATTTTAATACTCCCTCACACCAAACATAACTCACACTACTTTGTACCTCTTATTTAGTGCAATACCAGCTAGTCCCTTGTACCAAACATGCACTAAATGAATATACAGACTACCTCAATCCACACAGTAATACTACAGTTTAGATTCTTCAAAATGTTGGCATTAAGGCATGACCCAAACACAACCATCCGTTACTTTGAAAATAGACGTATCTTAAGGGAAATTGGGTTTTTTTTTTTTTTTTTCAAGGTATGAAAAAATAAAGTGGTGTTCTTTTAACTACAAATGTATTTTTTTACAACAGATTTCACTATATACATAATGATTCATGAAAGACATTACCTGAAGAACTCAGATACATACGAACAAACCTCTTGCGCTCCTCCAACCCTATTAGTGGCAGGTCAATTATATTTCATGTCTAAAGATTGAAATAAAAGACAAGATGACAGAGAAGAACGTATCAAAGCATATGACATACCAGGATATTTATTGTAGTCCAAAATATAAGGGCTGTCTGTGTGATAATCAGCTGCCATTTCACAGAAATGGTTTGCTATGTCAAATGCAATAGGATTATAACTTGCATATTCATAATCCTGGTAAGAATTGCCCAGATAATTGTTAGAAAGTTAAACCAAATTATATGGTTCATGCTTTCATCATTTGCATAATGAGGAAAAAAGAACGGAGCCTAAACCTTAAGAATAAGAAAAACTAAAACTATCTTCTAAGGATAAAGGTAGACAATTGAACTATTTTATTCAGTTGGAAAAATTTGTTTTGCGAAACTTTATAGAAGAGACCATTATAGATATGAAGTCTGATACATCAAAGAATACCAAATAAAACAACACAGTCAATAAAGGGTTGTACGGTTGTACCTGTTAATAAAAGAATAAAAACAATATATTAAAAATATTTCCAGCCCCCTGACACAACAATAGGTTTCTAGCAAGCTACAGAATGAAGATTCATACTCCTAGAAAATAGAAGAATGCAATTTCCATAGGTGGAGTGCTAAATTCACTATCAACTGGATTTTTTTTTCTTGAAAGTAATCAAGCAGGTGGCATGGAGTAGTTGGCAGAGTAAACTGTTCTATCTTATCATCGTCTTGTGAGCCATTAGTATATAAGTTCTTTGACTAGGTATCACTGAGACTTAGTGGGAATGGCAATACTAAAGTCAGGATAAGCTACCCACCCACTACAGTACACGACCACTGAGCAAATATTATCTCATCAATTACATACACATACTCAATAGAATGTGAACTACTTACAACATTTTCCAAATCAAACAAAAACAGGTTCTCCAGCATCAAAACAGAAATACAATGCGGTCCCGATGTTGCCCTCTTAAATATCATGTGTTTGAAGGTATTTCTATTGATAATAATGCTTCTGTCATGGACTTTTGGGTTCATAATGAGTGGAATGTTTGCTTGTTTGGTACTGAAATGTTGATAAAATTGTTAGTATTCCTATTTCCTTGGAGAATTTGCCAGATAAGATTATTTGGAATGGCACGGCTTCTGGAAACTTTTCTGTCAAGTCTGCCTACCAAATTATTTCTGATGATTCTAATGGTCAGAATGAGTTCTGGAAAAGGATTTGGTCTCTTAATATTCCTCCCAAACACAAGATCTTTTTGTGGTCTTTTGTATCTGGTAAACTCCTCACCAATGATCAGAGGTTTAAAAGAAGAATTTCTAGTGATGCTTCTGCTACGTCCTGCCCTGATTCTGAAGAAACCATGCTACATCTCTTTAAAGACTGAGAATGCGAAAAATGTCTGGAAGTGTTTTGATATTCCTCTAAATATGCTTGCCTCTTCTAACCTGGGTTCGAAGGAGTGGATCTTAGAAAATTTGTTGCAGAAGGGAATTTATAAAAGGTGTTTGGCTTGGAACATATTATTCACATTTTGCTGCTGGTTCTTATGGAAGTGGCGCTACAAAGGTATTTTTTATCCTCAAATTAACTACCCTCATAACCCTTCTGAGATTATTTTCGATTATGCTGAGGAATGGTTTAGAGCTTCTATTAACACTAGTATGGCTCAAGAACTGAAAATGGTGACATTGGTGCAGGTGGAGTGATAAGGGATGAAACTGGCTCTTTGTGTGGTGGTTTCATGGTTAATATAGGTACTGGTGAGGTTTTGCAAACTGAAACCTGATTTTTGTTTCATGGCTTGCAACTGACCCTTAGTCTAAATATCAAGAAGTTGGAAGTGGAGTCAGATTCTGCTGTCCTTATTAATCTTATTCAAAGTGAGAATGTGGAGATGCATCCCTTGGGTACCTTGATTATGAATTGCAAAAGGCTCCTACAGATGTTTGAAATTTTACAGCTGAAGCACATCCACAGAGAAAGAAATATGGTTGCTGATTCATGCTAGAGGGATGATATCATTGGAGTGTCTAGAGCTAGGCACTTCAATGCCAGCACTGCTGGCTAGTTTGTTTTGTTTTTCTTGTTTAGGCTTTTTGCCTTGTACGGAACACCCCAAAAAAAAAAACAATGCAGCAGGAGAAACTCACAATTATTGTTATCGCTTTACTCTCTTCCTCAATCATTATGTTACCATACTGTAAATCATTGTGGCAGAAACCCATCTGCTGATTAGGCACTGAGAGCTCCTTTTCCAGTAAAGTGATTTCCTCTTCAATGGAATCTAACCGAAATTCATTAGCTTCTTCTGGACTACACAATCTCTTGGCCGTACTGAGCCAATTTCTGTAACATTGAAAAAGTGTTGGTTGCAGATAAATCAATAGAACGTACAATGTAGGCAATTTGTGGTCTTATTCAAAAGCAGACACAAATGTTACTAGATTTTTATAGAGAATATACGAAAGAATACAGAACTGTACCTCAATCTGCCCCAGAGGACGAAATCCTTTGGACCGGGCATCTCAAGATCATGGAACTCCTTCAATTTAGTAGCTATAAGAGCAGATATATCTGGATCACGTAGATCACATGCTGAAAGCGTCTGAAATTCAAAAGTGCAAAGAGAGAAGTGACACATTTTTCAGGAAGGGAACAAAAGTACTTCACTGATTCAAGGATGTATAAAATCTTCAATTTAGAATTTCTATGCAGCTTAGCCATTTAACCTAGAACTGACATGGATTTGTGATAAAATTGTCATATATAAACTACCACTGAACGTTACTGTAACACCGGAATGGCACTAAAAATTATCCAGAAAATAACTAACTAGCTAAAGTCAATCTCGACTAGTAACATACTAAGCTTCTTAGAAAAGAGTGCATGGCCATACAATATACTGCTAAGCTCAGGTACAGAATAAAGAAAAATAGCAGGTGATCTTAAAATTGCAAGAGCAGAATTGCAGTCTACTAAAACAACTTAGGTTTCGAACAAATTCTACTGACTCTGCTTTACAAACACACATACAGACATATATACCGATAATATTACAGGAAACATAAGCTTTCTCTGCAATTCTGTAACGCGTTACTACTATAATTCTGAATAACAGAAAAATAACTGAACACTGAAGTACCCTTGCATGGATAACCTAAAGTTGATCTCGACTAGAAACATAATAAGCTTGGTAGAAAAGAGTGTGTGGCCATAAAATATACACCTAAACACACCGACAACATTACAATTGCAATATAAGTAAAGCAACATAGGTTTCCAACAAATTCCAATGACACTGCATCACAAACACACACACAATAATATAGTTCTGAAGAACAGAAAGATAACTAAACACATAAGTACCCTTGCATGGATGAACTCTTCGATTCGGCCATTAGGAAACCGCCCAAGAAGCCGAGGTCCCTGACCGTTCTTGGACATGTACTCAAACGTTCGGATCTAATGGTCCCTGTCGAAGAACACCTCAACACCCTCACCGTAAATCCTAACGAGAACTTTCCGTGAAACTTCTCCGGTGCTTGTCGGCCACTTGATTTGGAACACCTCGTTTGTCATTGCACCCTTGAGAGGGATCACCTGCAAGGCAGTTGAATCGGCTACATTTTCCCACTCGCTTACCAATGATTGTAGAATCTCCTTGGCTTCTTTTGGGATACGATCGTACCTATCGATGGAATTCTCCACCGCACACATGTCAAATTCTCAACCGACGCGATCGTGCGGTTTCAGTTGAGTTTGAGAAAGAAGAAGACGAGCAGAGGGAAGACGATGAGGATTAGAAGAAGAAGAAGGTAAAGGAAGGGAGGGAAGGAGAGGGAGGGTGGTTTTGTTTATTGGGAATTGAATTGGAATAGAATAGTGTGTGAGTGAGTGACGAGGTTGGGAGAGGAACGTGGGCCGTTGGATTCAGGGCAAAGGAAAAGTCAGACAGAGATGCAGGTTGGTGACGACATTTTGGATTTGTTCTATTTCAGTCCTCCTCCTCGGGACTCAAACCTCTCTATGCGTCGTTTCGGCACTCGACACTATCATTATCGAATATGGTCGCCTAAGATTGGAATATCCCTAGTAAACCCGATTTTTAGTATCAATTTTTTTACAGAAAATGATTTAAAATACGCATTAATATTAAATTAAAAAATTACTCTACGCACCGAAATGTAAGTAAATCGACACTACAATATGCAATTTCAATTATTTTTTTAATCACAAATTATTTACATGGCCTAATATTCGAGAGGTGTGTAAAGATAAAGTTGTAAAAAACTATAATTAAAGCAAATTGGAGAGGAACTACAATATCAACATGATTAGCAACAAAAAAATCACAAGAAAAAAAAAGTCATGAAAAACTGCGTCCACAATACTTAACTATTGAAACGTTAAAAGACACTAACTTTGTGATCGGTGATGCCGGCCAATACGAACACAGGGCCGCTCAACCCCACCAGGAGATTTGATCCTCTCATACAGGACAACTCTTCCCGTAGGCTAACAACCCTGCACAGAGTTCACGCTTGCAGGAACAAAGGCAGTCATACAACACCCCACCGGGTACTCCTTTAACACAGGGCACGTTTCCCGCTAGTCCGATGTTACCTCATCAAGACAACTCCATTTAAGGCACCCACTGACCACTAAACTTTGCGGCTACCATTCTCACTTGGGGGACTCGTTCCACCCGTGCGCTATATTCACCCGGTTTTCTCGGGACATAGCATGGCACGGCGGATTTCAATGCCACATTATCATCACCTCATGCACTACATCTTGTACCCGTATGCAACTGTCACCATGAACATCATAACCATGCACTCATCACATTATGCATCATCATAACAGGTTTATCCGAATGACCGGCTAAGCCCAATCTTAAGCGCGGACTTGGGGGGCTAGGGCACCGTTGGGTTCGTATCCCAGCGGGTCTGCGGGCCTGTAAAACAAGACAGATTTAAGTCCCCATTCAAGATGACACTTGACCGGGAACTTGGGAGACTTGTTGATAGTACCCATAGAGAGGCTACCCAGGCCCCCAGACCTGCAGCAAGCACTCCAGGACTCGGGAAAAAGCATGGACACCTGGTCCCGCGTCCGGGCATATCTTACTTGTGATCGGGGCCCGTGAACCGGGGATGACAGCTCCCCAAGCAGGGGCAGGAACAGTCCAGCAATATGTGCAGAAGGGGGCCAGTCCCACATCGAAGGGTCAGGTCAATCCTCATACCCGACAGCCTATATATGAGTCCCAACTACCCTCATTAATAGGTAATCAATACTTCAACTACTCATTCCCGCTTAAGTTATCAGTTTATCCCATCTATACTGACTTAAGCATCAGAGCGGAATAGACCGGCCCGCCCGGTATTCCCTTAGTTAGCAGGATTTGCAGGAAGGAATCACACCAAGATCCGCCGGTCTCTGTGAGTCTACGGATTCAGACAGAAACAATGCTCATGACATTCTTTCGAAACATGGTCTCTTGTATAGTAAGCCTATGACAGCCCGAACCTCAAATTACCTCCTGACCGTTTTATTTTTACTTTTACGTTCCAGGAATTATTTTTACGATTCAAAAATTCTAAAGGTTGACTTTTTATAAGTTGACCTGACCGAGAATTTTATTTCTTGACGAGATAGAGAACGTTAAAACGAGTTCGTAGACAAGTAACGCGTTTAATTTGGAGTTCTTATGAAAAAGTTACTACGTAAAAATCTGTAATCTGCCCTTTTTGGACTGGTATAAATAGCCGGGAACGAAATTTTCTGAAACAGAATTCCTTTTTCCTTTCTTTTTCTCCCTCTTCCTCCCTGACATCGCCTCCACCCATCTCTGCCGTCTGGCGAAATGGACCGCCACACCGGTCACGTTCGAACCGGCTCGGCCTCCTATTCGTGTCTGTGGCAGCGGCACGGCGTGGTTCGCCCCCGTTTGGCCGAGCGACGCCCTTGAAGCTCTGCCACCGATCGAACCAGAACTCCCTCCTCCGGCCACCTCTTGGCCCAATTGTAGGGGGAAATGAAGGTCTCGACTAGCACAACCACTCCACCAATGGAATTGATTCAATTCTAACCAGGTAAGGAGAATTTTGAATTTAAAATTCTAGGATTTCGGGTTCTTTGTTGGTGGGCGGTGGAGATGATGTTTTTGATGTAATTGGAGGTTATAATCGTGCTCAGAGAATTGAAATGAGTCAACTAGGTGTTGTTTGATGTTTAATTCGTTGAGTTTTGGATAAATTTTGGGTTGGGGAGTTACTGCCGCCATGTCGGCCGCCGCATAGGTTTCTGGCGGCGGAGGCGACGAGGGTGAGTTCTTAAGGTGGTGGCGATCGTGTTGGGATGATTTTGAGACATTTGGAGGAGTTTTCAGCCTCTGTGACAGAGCTGCCGGCGGTAGGCTGCTGCAGGCGGCGTGAGGTTGAAGAAAGGGTAAAAGGTAAAAGTAAAATGGTAAAAAATGAAAAGTAAACAGTAAAACAAAAATTCAGTAAAAGTAAACAGTAAATAGTAAAAATAAATGGTAAATAGTAATTGGACTTTGACCATTTACTGTTTGACTTTTATAATTAATGTTTGACCATTAAATGTTACTGTTGACTTACTGTAAAAAGATAAAAGCTGGTTTAAAAGGATTTTTCGGCGAAATAACCAGTAAAAGAATTGATTGGACACGGGTTGGGTGTCCTGAGTAATTTCGGACGTAGATTGTTTCGGTATTGAGGCCTAATTCCTATACCGATAACTGAAAACGAAATTGGGAAGTTTCGTGCGAGTGAGGACGTCCGTAGATTTGACTTTTATAAATCAATTCCGAGTTTTGGAATATTTATGATTACGTCTCTGTTACAGGTCGAGAGGTTACTCGACGTGATGAGAGCTCGAAATAGCGGCAAGCTCGGTCATACTGTGAGTGGATTTTAATTTAAATAAATGCATGCATAAATATTTTATTGAAATGAAGTTTATTTTAATTAAATAATTTCTTGAGCTTGATATGAATTATCGAAAGCCGATAATTCATATATGATTATGATATTTGTTCATTTAATATTTAAAATGAAATATGGATATGGGTATATGTTTACTATTATTCTAAATAGTACGTAATTTTACCCGGAAATGAGATTTTCGGAAATAGTATGATTTGATAAATCATATTTGATCATTTTGAATGTATTTATATTTAAAAGACCGGAAATTAGATTTTTCAGACATTTTATGATTTCATAATTTATGAATTTCATAACATGTGAGACATGTCGATTATATACATTTATTTACTTCGAGGCTGCTATTTTAATTGGTTATATTTATAAGCCTCAGATATGCGGTCCGGGACCGTACGGATTTTTGATCAAATGGAGGGAAGCGTGTTTTCGGATTTGATTTTGACTTGTTTTTACACCGCTTATTTAGTCGTCATATTTGCTAGCTAGCATTAGCGTGGGACGCTACTTCAGAAGCCTTGGGAGGTTCCGACCGGAGCCTGGGAGGCTCCTATTTATGGTTTAACCACTTCCCCATTGTTTCGTTTGTTGGGCCAATGAGATTGGTTTTTCGTCTTTATTTGGTTTTCGAGAATATTTTCTCTTATGATACTTTCATTTATTTAATAAATTCCCGAACCAGCGGGGCTGAGTTTTTATATGACCAATGGGATTGGTCGTGATATGTTATTATTTGATTTTCAAAAATATTTGTTTATTTTGAAATTTTTATTTGTTTATTTGATATATATAACAGCGAGGCTTATTTATAATTATGATTTTTCTGAAACGTGGGACGTTTGATAAAAGTGCATGCATCGTAGTTTTTATATTTATAAATTACTGGGAAAGTAATATAATACTTTTACTTAAGATATTATATTAAATTCTTTTTATCCACTCACTCTAACGTTTTTAAATTACTTTCCCCTGGGTCTTTTGTTTTAAATCGCCCAGTATGCAGATTAGTAATCAGAGGTCAAGAGTACTCGGAGTCGAGGCATAGTCATCATCTTTGTCGCTTCCGCTAGGTGGGATCTGTGATCCCTTATTCTTATATTTCTTCTTCTTTTCCAGTTCATTATATTAAACTGCTCTGATTATTTATGAGTTAATTGAGTTGAAGATGAGTTTGATTTTGTGTTTATTTGTGGCGGTTGTTGTGATTTAGGGAGCAGATGGCTCCAGGGGTTGAGGTTGGAACTAGATTTTAGAAGTGTTTTTGTTTGTTGCAGGTTTAGGGTTGTCCATCCTAAGATTGACTTATCGATTTACCGATATAGTTAGTCTTAAAATGGTCCCCACAGGGCCTTATTCGGATTTCAAGGTGAAATCTGGGGCGGGTCCTGACAAAGCCTGCGTCCACACCCATGTCTGCCAAGTCTAAACTTCACTCTAGTTCTGAGGTTGTTGTTCAAAATCCTACTATGTATAGAAAACTAGTTGGGTCTTTACAGTATCTTACAATCACTTAACGTTTGCAGTCAATCCAGTCTCTCAATTTATGAGTCACCCTCGTGATCATCATCGAGTCACTATCAAGCGTATCCTTCGTTATGTCAAGAGTTCCCTTGGTCATGGGTTGTTGTTTACTCCTCAGTCTCAACCTGTGCATCTTTCTGCCTATATTGATGCCGATTGGGCCGGCTGTCCAGAGTCACGTCGTTCCATCTCCTATTAGTTTGTGTATCTAGGCTCTAATCTAATCTCTTGGTGCTCTAAAAAGCAACCCACGGTAGCCCATTCCAGTGCTGAGTCCGAATATCGGTCTTTCGCTCAGGCTAGTGCAGAGACAACTTGGTTGGGCTATTTGTTACACGAGCTTGGTGCTCATATCCATTTTCCCATTCTACTTCATTGTGACAATTTGAGCACCACATATATGGCCTCAAATCCAGTGTTCCATGCCAGTACTAAACACATTGAACTTAACTACCGCTATGTACGTGAGAAAGTTGCTCGTGGTAGCCAGTCTAGGTTGCATGGAATCAGGTGCGGGTACGTGGAACCGAAGGGTTTGGAAATGCGGAAGCGTTTTTTTTACGAAAATATTTGGAAGCGGGTACGTTTTAGAAGCGCCGAATAAAATAATATATATATATATATATATATATATTAAATAGAAAAATATCAGTGCAAATTCAAATTCAAAGTGTACGTTTTTGGACTTGTCAAATTTTGTAGATGGGATAATACTGAACTAGATAAAGACAAAGAAATGGAAGCAGATATTCAAATTTGCCAAGAACCAATTATTCCTAGATTAGTTGTGGAGAACCCAGGTAGAGTACCTAGAGGTCTAACCTTGAACTGATTAGTTGACTTTCCATTATCCTGATTTGTTAATTTCTGCCTCTTGTGCTGGTAATCTCCAAACTCACGCATCCCAAAAGTCCTCAACTCCAATCCCAACAGCACCACCCCTTTCCCTTCCATCAATTTCCCACCAAAACAAATCCCTCGATACCAATATACTATACTCGAAAACGACACTGTTTCCCTCTTCGAATCCTCCACACTGGCAGTGACTTCTCACCCCATTCCCAAAAGAAGAAGAAAGCAAAAAGCTTCACTCTCTCTCTTTCTCGAAGCTTCGATCTCAAGCCCATCTCACCTCACCATTTTCTTCTTCTTCTTCTTCTTATTCCCCCAATTTTCCCGATCCAAAATCCTCGATCGGACCGCTGCGATGGGCTGCACGCAATCTAAAATCGAGAACGAAGAGGTTGTCTCGCGGTGCAAGGACCGCAAGATCTTCATGAAAGACGTTGTCTCAGCCTGCAACGCCTTCGCCGCCGCTCACTCCTCTTATGCTATCTACTTAAAAAACACCGGCGCTGCACTCAGCGACTACGCCCAGGGCGATGTACCCCAGCACCCGGCCCAGGTCATCTACCCGCCCAATTCTAGTTTTTCTGGAAGCGCGCTTCCGGCTACTTCCGAGGCGGTTTCGCTTCGCTTCCGCTTCGGAAGCGCGAAACGCAGGCGGGTTGACGCTTCCATTCTACGCAAGTAGCCACAGAGTTTGCTTCATTCCATCCTGAGATAAAAAAAAATTTTCAAGGCATTACACGAAATTTTCAAGAATTTTTCAAACTATACACGACATCAAAGATTCAAGGTACGTGGAGCAGATGAGCAAACTGTGCAATGGACTTGTGCAGCCCATAGTAAGGTCATGCTTTATCCGATATACCTCAAAACTTTAAAGACTCAAAAAGATTTTCAAAAATTTACAAAGCTAAAATTCAAACAAATCAAGATTTTATAATCCCCGGCAACGGCGCCAAAAATTGATGAGTCGCCGAAGCGAGTATCAAGCAATAATAACCCTACAATCGTTAGTAGTATAGACATAAGTAGGGATCGTTCTAGGCCGGGGATTAAGGGTACCTGAAGCATGAGAATGTTAGACAAATATCCACAAATATACACACAAAATCGTCACAATGGGGAATGATATGGGATCGGCAGCTTTGCTGTCTTTTAAAACTAGGGTACGAAATTAAATTGCTGAAAATAAATCCTAAGTCTAATATTTACAAGTTTGGTCGACATTCTTCCACAAATCTGATAGGAGCATAAAATGCGACGTTCTTAATGTGTTTTTACCCTCATTTACGCTTTGCTTAGCTCTTATTATTGTAGAATTGAGTCATTAGATCGAGTCTTGAGTCTTTGGTAGAGAATTTGCGAAAATGTCCTTAAAAGGAGGAAAAAGTGAAATTTCGGCAAGTCCTTAGTAAAGTAGGAATCCTTGTTGGAGTATGATTGTTAAATATGTTTTATTTATGCCGAAACTAATATTCTTGTTCTTGTTGTAGGAGAAATAGATTGATAAATCTCTCTGTGTTTATTCATTGATAAGGAGGCCTTTATATAGGCATTACATCAAGTATCCCTGGCGAACAGGGATTCCCTATCTAATAGAGTATCTAGACTACAAGTCTTATTAGGACAAGACACACCACGGAAGTTACGGAGTTAACCTTCCTTGAACACTCCCCCTTGTGTCGCGTCCTCAATGGTGCATGAACCGTTGCCTCGTTAAAACCTTTGCCAGCAAACAAAAACCTCTTGGGCAAAAATAAAAGCATGGTCTAAGGAAAAAGAGTACAACGCACCAACTACAAGTATGTGAGACATGCATAACTAGGCTCCCCCTGAAGTCTAGATGAGAACTCCCCCTGATAGTCATTCAGTCTTTGAGTTCGGATAAGCGACACATTCCAATGCGCTTTACATGCTTCATAAATGTAGATTTGGGTAGAGACTTGGTGAACAGATCCGCTGCATTTTCTTCTGAGCTGACTTGCTTCACTTGAATATTCAAAGTCTCTTGCTGCTGCTGATTGTAGAAGAACTTAGGCGAAATGTGTTTAGTATTGTCACCCTTAATGTATCCCAACTTCATCTGCTCAATGCATGCAGCATTATCTTCAAATATGCAAGTTGGTCCCATCGTAGTAGACTCAAGTCCACTAGACTCTCGAATGTGAGATATAACTGAGCGAAGCCAAATACATTCTTTGACTGCTTCATGTAGTGCAATAATCTCAGCATGGTTCGAGGAGGTAGCAACAAGGGTTTGCTTGGTTGATCTCCAAGATATCGCCGTATTCCCAATGGTAAAAACATAACCGGTTTGGGAACGTCCTTTGTGTGGATCTGACAAATATCCAGCATCAGCAAATCCTACCATCACATCATTTGGTGTATCTGAGTAGGAGGGGGTATCGCCAAAGCCGTATCGGGACCACGACTTAGCATCCACGGGTCCGGATAAGTTGGCGGATATGGCTGCAAGATGGCGGATGGATGAACCAAAGCCAGTCTTGGCGGATATGGCTGGCGGATGGCGATCCGAGCCATGGTTTGTGCTGTTAGATGCAAGAGATCGACTAGGTGTCGAATCCTGATGAGTGTATCGATAGTACAAGCCCATGTCAAGGGTTCCTTTAAGGTATCGGAAGATGTTCTTGATTCCAACCCAATGACGTTGTGTTGGCGCAGAGCTAAATCTAGCTAACAAGTTCACAGAGAAAGCGATGTCTGGTCTAGTACATTGAGCTAAGTATAACAAAGCTCCAATCGCACTAAGATATGGATATTCAGCTCCCAAGATCTCTTCGTCATCTTCTTTCGGACGAAAGGGATCTTTGTTGATATCCAGACTTCTAACGACCATGGGAGTGCCTGTAGGATGCATAACTTTGTCCATGTTAAATCGCCTGAGCATCTTTCGGACATATGCAGACTGGTGTATAAAAATTCCACCACTTCGGTGCTCTAGTTCTAAGCCTAGGCAAAACCGAGTCCTTCCCAGATCTTTCATCTCGAATTCGGATTTCAAATAGCTAGCGGTCTCATTGATCTCATTCAGAGTTCCAATGATGTTCATATCATCGACATAGACGGCTATAATGGCAAATCCTGAACTTGTTCTCTTTATGAACACACAAGGGCACAACTCATCATTCTTGTATCCTTTCCCAATCAAGTAATCACTTAACCGTGTGTACCACATCCTACCAGATTGTCGGAGTCCATATAGAGATCGTCTCAACCTGATAGCAAATGAACTTCGTGGTTTTTGCTCACTTGACTTGGGTAACGAAAGTCCTTCTGGCACTTTCATGTACATCTCCGTATCTAGGTCCCCATATAGATACGCAGTTACAACATCCATAAGCTGCATATTGAGTCTCTCTGAGACTACCAAACTTATTAAGTATCGGAAGGTAATAGTATCCATGACAGGAGAATACGTCTCCTCATAATCAATTCCAGGGCGTTGAGAAAAACCTTGCGCCACGAGTCGAGCTTTATATCGCTGGACTTCGCCATTCTCATTGCGCTTTCTGACAAAGACCCATTTATGTCCAACAGGCTTCACGTTCGGCGGTATAGGCACAACCGGTCCGAAAACTTGCCTTTTCTTTAGAGAGTCTAGTTCAGCCTGGATTGCTTCTTCCCACTTCGGCCAATCCGCCCTACGTTGACATTCATCAACAGTGCGGGGTTCCATATCGTCGTCGTCAATAACTTCTTGAGCAACGGCGTAGGCGAATGCATCATCGATATACATGGAATTTCTTTCCATAAGGTTGTGCATGCATAAGTAGTTTAGTGAGATTTCCTTGTTCTCCAACATCAACAGTGAGTCTGAGGCGTCCCCCAGATGATTCAGAGTTGATTCTTGGACATAGGTATAGTCGGAGACAATCTCGTGTGACGGCGTCACAGTATCGATGATGAACGGATCGCTTTGTGCCTGGACACATGCCCTCTTTCTAGGTACATTGTCTTTGGAACCGATTGGTCTCCCCCTCTTTCTAGGAGGATCCGAAGTCGACGCCGGCTCTCCACTTGGAGGTGCCGAGCCTAGGCTGCCGATGGCACCTAGGGCTGCGGGTCCGAGACCGGCGGCGCGTGCTCGCGCATGGCGAGGAATGTTAAGCCTTGCAGGTACATTCGCAGCAGGTATGGTTGATCTTGTCACTTTCGCAATATCAGTAAAGGAGTCGGGCATCGTATCCGCCACCTTTTGTAGTTCTAATATGCGTTGTATTTCAGTCTCACACTGAGACGTACGGGGATCATAATGAGACATAGTGGGAGAGAACCACGTCAATTCCTGACGTTCATTTGGGACGGATGCGGCCCCATCTCCCCCTAACGGCGGGAAGGATGTCTCATCAAAGTGACAATCTGCAAATCTTGCAGTAAACAGATCACCTGTCATAGGCTCTATATAGCGGACAATAGTTGGTGCTTCATATCCAACATAAATAGCTGATCGTCGTTGTGGACCCATCTTGGTACGCAGTGGAGGCGTGATAGGCACATATACGGCACAACCAAAAGTACGCAGATGCGAAATATCAGGCTCGTAACCAGTTACCAACTGGTACGCACTAAATGGTTGGCTATCTGTGGGTCGTAGACGAATAAGCATAGCTGCATGTAATATTGCATATCCCCATGCCGAAACTGGCAAGTTTGTGGCCATGACAAGAGACCTAGCTACAAGCTGTAGTCTCTTGATAGCGGCTTCTGCAAGACCGTTCTGAGAATGAACGTGGGGTACGGGATGTTCAACTTCAATCCCAACTGACATGCAATAGTCATCAAAACACTTTGAGGTAAACTCTCCAGCATTATCCAGTCTGATGGACTTAATCGGATTGTCCGGGTGGTGAGCCCGAAGCTTAATAATCTGAGCTAGGAGTTTAGCGAATGCAGCATTCCTCGTGGACAACAACGCTACGTGTGACCAACGCGTTGATGCATCAACCAGAACCATGAAATATCTAAATGGTCCGCATTCTGGTGTTATAGGTCCACAAATATCACCTTGTATTCGTTGTAGAAACGGAATATTCTGTTTATTATCAATAGCAAAAGATGGTCTTGCTTGAAGTTTTGCTAGTGAACAAGCTTTGCAAAACGAACGATGAGCATTAGACATCGCTACAGAAGCATGAGAAGCAGGAGGGGGCCGAACCTCTCCTTGGAAGCGAGAGGCGGCTATCGACGGCACGGCCGAACCGAGGCCGAGGCGCCCTCTGTGCTTTTGTGATCGGAAAAATGGATGACCGTGGGAGCATTTCAAAATACGGATCATCAGATCACGACCCGGATGACCGAGTCTATCATGCCAAAGCTTATAAGCATCAGAATCACATAATATAACAACATGAGATTCGTTGGCTCGAATGGTTGTGAAATACATGCCATTGCGAACTCGCTTACACTTCTCCACAATGCGAGTGCGCATAGATTGGGTGGAGGTGATCAACAGATATTCAGTTCCATCTTCAACATAAGTGCTGAGGTGATAGTCATTGTCACGCACATCCTTGAAAGCTAGCAAGGTTCTTGGCGCCTTAGGCGCATATAGGGCGTCCTCTACCCGAATCTCAGTGCCATTTGGCAGTAAGAATTGAGCAGTGCCACGACCCTTAATTACGGGTCCAGTTCCTGTCATCGTAGATAACGACGATTCTCTTGGCGTAAAATCCGAAAACAATTGCCGATTTCTCAGAATCGTATGAGTTGTTGCACAATCCAACAAACACTCAATCTCGCCTTGATACATCTACAAAAACAATGTAACTTGAATCAATAGTCTACTTTAGACTTTGGCGAACACTTTAAAGTAAGTGTACTGAAACAATATATCATCACAAAATGAAGTGCATTAAGGCCAATTACATAGCCATGGCAACGACAAAACTTGAGAGAAAGATATAAGCCGCATTTTAATCACCGAGTATCACCATTGATAATCATAGCCTAGTTCAGAGATTGAGACCGGACACCGTCGTAGGTGGCGTGGCCGAGCCAAGACCGAGGCCAAGGCAAAGGCCGGAGCCAAGCCAAAGCCGAAGCTGTGGTAAGGCCAAAGCGACCCAGAGGCCGAGCCGAAGCAAGGCGAGTGGTGAGAGTCGGTCAGGCATTGAGGCAATGCGATGCGACGGTTGAGCTAAATCCGAAGCATGGCGAGTCCGAAGACACTTCGTTGCCGAGCCATTGATGCAAAAGTTGCATTTGTTCGATAGGCTATCGATTGTTGGTTTCAAAAAACCGGATTCGGTGCTGAGCCAAGCTGGCGATTGGCCATGGCGAGTGAGGCCTAGCGAGTCGCGGCCAAGCGCTTAGGCTTTGGCGAGCGAGGCATAGCGGATCGCAGCCAAGTTGGCGAATCGCGGATCTCAGATCAGTTGGCGAATAGACATGGCGAGCGAGGCCTGGCGGATCGCAGCCAAGTTGGCGAATCGCGGATCTCAGATCAGTTGGCGAATAGACATGGCGAGCGAGGCCTGGCGGATCGCGGCCAAGTTGGCGGATAGCGGATCGCGGATCACGGATCGCGGATCTCGCATCGCGGCTCGCGGATGGCGTATCGCGTATCGCGGATGGCGTATCGCGGATCGCGGATGGCGTATCGCGTATCGCGGATCTCTCCTTTTGTCTTTTGTGATTTTTCGGATATGAGTTAACATCACCAGAATTTTGGTGAACTCAAAATAATTATGCCATTGAGAATTGGACGCATTGAACCAATTTTGCTTTCAGGGATGTAAAAATCTTAAATCATTCGTAGAATAAGATAGATTTTATTGATGACAACTCAAGAATACATCATGGTTGTTCTAAATAGAACGACTTATCGAACAAAGTCGTGATTTATTGACTATTCTGTCAAAATATCAATCAAAATCAAACTTGAACACGTATCTCATGACCTAAGTCAAATACTTATTCATAGTCTGGAGTATCATACTCCTGAGTCCTACGTTTCTTGGTAGGTTGGAAGTCATCGATGGCGAAGTTCGTATTTTCCTCATCGTATACTTCTTCCTCAAAGTCTCCTACATAGTGTGCTTCTTGTTCTATGTATTGTTTGTGTTTCTTGTAAGCGGCTTGAATATCTCTGCTTGCTATGCAATCGCGTTGGAGATGATTCGTAGAACCACATTTGAAGCAAGGAGCCGAAGCATTGTTCGGCGGATGGCCACCACGCCTGGGACCGGAACCAAAACTGTTCCTCCCTCTGGGAGCGGCGGCTCTGCCATCATCCCTTGTCCAAGAAAGCGGTCGGCCACGGCCGACGCCTCTTCTCCCTCCTCGTCCGCCACGTATTGCTCTTGGCATACGTGGTGGCGGTGCTTGACGTTCATGAGGTTGATGCTTCTGCTTAAAAGCTTTACCACGGGCTTGATGAGATTCCGCAATGAATTTCGGTCCTCGAGGCCTCTTATTGGTGGTAAGAATTAACTCATGGTACCTCTCCTTTCTCTGAAGCACATTCATCAAATCACTGAAGGTTTTGATAGTGCCTTTCTCGCGGAGATCGCGGTACTGATGCGACAACATGGACGCAGATTCTGGGAACGTCGTGAAAGTCTTTTCCATCATATCATCATCGGTCTTTTCGACCCCACAAAAGCTCAAATCAGATTGCAAGTTTAGCATAGTCTGATGATATTCCTGGACGGAATCAAAATCCAGTAAGCGGATTTGCTCCCAATCAGACATGAGGTCTGGGAGTTGTGCGTCATGCACATTGTCGAAGCGGTCCTTGAGGATATCCCATAGCTCTTTGGGATCAGTTTTCCTCAGGTATTGCTTCTTGAGCGTTGGATGGATATGGCGCCTGAGAAACATCAGGGCTTGTGCTTTCTGTTCAGGAGAAGCGTGTAAGCTTTCATCCTCAGGAGGGTTGATGGTGGCAGTAAATCTTTTACCAATGAAAGTGTTCTCAACATCTGAGACCCACCTCTTGTATTCCTTGCCTTGGACATCCAAGATGTCAAATTCTGGACGCTGAGTGTCAGCCATCTACAGAACACAAACAGGGAGATGTTAGTATGTTTGAATACTAATCAAGTTTGATTGTTCTTTTAGAACAGTGCCAAGATATATCATGGTCACATAAATCGATGCTTAACGTGACTTCAAGTCACAATCGATATCTTCCCTTTGTTTTCTTTCCAAAAAAGAATAATACGTTATGGTTCACAGTGACATCACAGTCACAAGCATAACGGTGGCCGGTAACATCACAGTTACCCCAATAAACGTTGGCACCGGGGTGACTAAATCCCCGTATGCCGTCCCGAGAAGCGATAGAATCGGGATGAAGAAGCAGGGACACGGAAAGGTCCCGGAAGAGAAAACAAAACCCAACTATTGAAATTTTCATAAGCGGGAACGTTTATAAAAATATTTACCTCTTCAAGAGAAGCTTGATCAAACGAAACTTGACTCTTGGGGAAGCTTGTTTTCTTCGATTTTTCTTGATTTCTTCTTAACCACGAATAAGGGTTCGCGGATCGCTTGCTTGGCTTGCGAGCAATTTTGATATTCTGGCAGATGCGTGCAAAAAGTAGCACGCAAGGGAGAGCTGCTGGCGAGCGGGTTGTCTACCTAAAGGCAGAGGAGGAGCAGTACTCGAAGGTACAGTGCGGCAGGCGAGCAGCGCAGATGCTGCTGAGAAGAGGCCGACGGTGCCGAAGAGAAGAATCGGCGGCCGACGGTAGGTTAGGGTTTCGAAAAAAATTCGGAATTAGGGTTTCTAGGGCTTATTAGACGGGAGGCTAGAGCAATGTGCTGATAACGTGTTGTAGGAGAAATAGATTGATAAATCTCTCTGTGTTTATTCATTGATAAGGAGGCCTTTATATAGGCATTACATCAAGTATCCCTGGCGAACAGGGATTCCCTATCTAATAGAGTATCTAGACTACAAGTCTTATTAGGACAAGACACACCACGGAAGTTACGGAGTTAACCTTCCTTGAACAGTTCTCTTATTATCAGATTTAATCATAACATGTGCAAGACATGTGCTCGGCGTGGCATGCATAAGGAAAGCAAGGATTAAATAGGCTGACGAACCCAACAAGGAAGGAAATAAATGAAATTGAAAAACAAAAATGTGCAGCTGAATTGAAAGAGAAAGAGGAGAAGAAGGAGAAGAAAATAAGGAAAGAAAGCCGAGTTAAGAAGGAGCTTTATTCAGAAATTAATCTTTATTCTTTGACTAATTCGGCAAACAAAATAAGGGAGGTTTTCTACGGCAAAAGAAGGAAGGGAATTCAAGGACGTATGTGGACTGATTTTCACCCATCATTCAAAGGAAAGTTGGCTGAATTATATCAAGAATAAATGGAAGAAATATTGCAAGATTATTCAGCATTTATTTAAGGATTATTTTGGCAACAAATCAAGAAGAAAATCAAGGATTGTCGAACAAGAAAAGAGGGAGGAATTGAATTCGGATTGAAGCACCTAGGGTTGCCGAACTCTCCCTCATGCTTCTCCTATATATAGTTCGGCACTTGCTCAAAGAAAGGGATCTCTTCTCTCTCACTTTTCACTAGCCGAAATTCTGTCCATATAGCACCACAAATCCAAAGAAAATTCAAGCCGATTTCACCATTCATCACCACCACCGATTACAAGACATCATCCCACCGAATCTTCCTTTGTTGAATCTTCTTCAAGGTTTCTTTTAAAGTGTGATTCACTCATCTCTCATGGCTTGTAATTTTCTGTATAATTACTTAACTTTGTCTATGAAGTTTGTAAGGATTTGTGGTTTGTTATTTGGTTTTATTAATTTTACATTGGATTTCCGAAATTCTGTTATGTGTTTTGGTTTTCTTTTTGTTTAATTGATGAACATGTATATGACGAATTGATTGTATGGTAATAGGGCAGTAACTTTGTTGCATGATTTGATGATTTTATTTGGTTTATTTTCTGAATTCGTATGCACAACAAGTTTTAGGGTTAAGTCATGAAGCTTTAGCTAGGCTGATCTTGGGTTTAATTCTTTATGTTACCGAACCACAAATATGAGGTAATTTATACACGAAGTTGATTTATCTTGTATTGGTTCTAAGGGATAGAGTAATTCAGAAAATATGCATGTTGAAGCAAGGTGAGGTGACGCCATACTTGTTGCATGTTTCCAATTCGACTCATTGTGCTTATGTGTTTCTTGGTTTAATTTCTACACGAAGTGTCTTTAAACTGATTTGCACTATGTTTAGGGTTATGCACGAAGCTAATTCTAAATAATTGAGGAGTTTTGAATGATTAGATGAACCACGAAGGGCTCTAGTTATAATTGGAACTAAATTGCATGAAATCGGATTCAATAAAGTTGCTGCCGTATTGTTGTTTGATCAATTTGTTGTATGTCATGTGAGTTTTTGTGTGATGTGTATTGTGTGAAAGATGTTGATCATATGTAAATATATAATTTAGGTTTTATTTTTGTAATTTTCAGTAGATAGTAGATACAATTTCCAATCCCCCCATATTGTTATGTGATGCTTTATGAAATTAAATGCCCTTGATTTCCCCGGATAGAACGATCCCTACTTGTCAATACTACAATCAACACAAAAAGGGTAATATATATGTATGAGATTATTTTGCAGGTACAAATTGTGCACGCATTGTGGTCCCATCAAAATCTCTAGCACGAAAGCAATCAAAACACATAACAAAATAATAAACAAGACTCACGGCAATCACATTAAGCTGATGCAGACTCGACTTAGTTCCAATTCTAATTAGAGCCGCAGCGGCCATCTAATCGTTACTAGACTTCTTATGTACTTAGAATTAACGCAGCGTCTAATCCTAATTTTGTTACTAACCGGTTTACATGACACGCAGCGTCGACACATGAACTAGCTAGCAAATACGCACAAAGTCTTTTTAATTAGAAACAAGTTAACACATAAGGCGTCACTCTTCATATTAAACATGCACGTTCTTTAAACTACCCTAGCCCTCGTGAAAGCAACACAAATAAAGTAAATCATTGTTTACCCCATCTATATTATTTTCGGCTAATGAGATCAATGTCTCACACATAGCTCTTGCGTAAAACACCAACCTTTAAAGCACACGAATTCAAAGAACTAACCAAGTACGAAACTACAACTAAATTAACATGCTTTTGCCGATTATCCTATTACTATCTTGTTACATATTTCCCTTACTCTTTAACATGCAATCCATATCCTTACATCCAAAAACCAAATAAAGATAAAGAAAATAAATTGATCATGTAAATAAAACCAAACTTCAATCCAAACAATACATAGACATAATATTTGAAACCAAGAATTCATGCTAACTTCATAGACAAAGTTTAACATAACTACAAAGAAAGAATTACAAAACCAAGAGTGGGGAGTAGATCACACTTTTAGAACACCTTTGGAGCTTCACGTCGTGTGGATCTTGATGGAGGGAGATGGTGGTGGTGCGGCAGCAGTTTTCTGGATGGTGGAGATGATGTGGTTCGGCAGGTTTTTGTGGTGGTGAAGGTAGGTTTTTGGCTAGGGTTTTCTTTGTAGGATTCTTGGGGAATTTTGGTAGAGCTTTGGCTAGATTTTTGCTTTGGAATGTGACAAGTTTTTCTGTGGAAAAGATGGCTATATAGATGCAAATTCGGCAGAAACCCAAGGGAGAAAACCTAGTCCAAATTGGCAAAGGTAATCCTTGTGCAACAAGGTTTTGGTTCCTTCTTTTCTTGGTTCTTCTAGGAAACTTCTTTTACTGATTTTCTTTCTTGGATTGGGCTGCAATGCTTCATGGACATCACTTGTGAACTCAACAACTCTTCATGAGGAACTTTGGTCCATGGTTACACCCCAATCGGCCTCAATGCTCAAACCGGCAGAATGCTTGGTTTTCTCGGCTGGGCAGTGACCTTGCTCCAGTAATTCTGGCATAACTCTCTCCTTAGAGCTCCGATTGGTACGATTCTAAGTCGCAGATAAACTAGACACATAGAGCTTCCTCTATATAAAAGGGCTTGATCAAATTCTTTGTGAAACGTCAGGAATGAATTTTTGAAGTTGGGACACAGTCCCAGGAAAATTCCTGGAAGTCCCTGGATTTGTTGTTCGGACTGCCGTTTTGCAGCCATCTTTTGGGTGACTTCCCGAACTCCGATTGATCTGAATGTTTGACACAAGATCCATTAGCAAGCCAATAACATGCATACCAAATTTCAGAAAATTTGGAAAAAGATAAGTGACATTTTTATTCATTCCAGAATCACGAAAAAGACATATTTTGCACTATTTTTCCAGATTTCTATACTTAGTCATTTTTCGGACTCTAAGGCACATTTTACCAAAACTCTACCGAAATGACACTAAACTAAATTATGACTCTATCTTAAATAAATAAGGGATAAACAAAGCATAAACAAGGGCAAATACATATTAATATCGTCGCACATTGTGCTCCTATCAGATCAGCCAACATATTTGCTTGCAAAGCCTCTATACAAGTCTCGCCATCTTCTATTCACACGCAAACTTGTCCATCCTGGAAGGCCAAGTTTGAAGGGGGCTGTTAATGAACAAGAAACTTCCATATCTAATAGCACTAATACTGTGGCATAAATCTTGGATCTGTAATAACAATTGTCTATAGCTGTAGCTGTTTAATTATAGCATTAGTTTTGATATTGTTCTAAATATTCAGCTGTATTATAGGATCAGTTTGGGTATGGTAGTTAATGTAGATTGAAAAACTGATGGTGTAGAACCATATATATATTGTAATCTCTGTAATCGATAAATCAAGAAAATACAATTTCAACACCCCTGATAGGAGCGTAAAATGCGACATTCTTAATATATTTTTTTCCTTCATTTATACTTTGCTTAACCCTTAATGTTGTAGAATTGAGTCATATAATAGAGTCAAGGCCCAACCTTGAGTCCAATTCGTCTGCCTCTAGCGCTAGTAACAGTAGCCGCCGCGACTCCGCCCAAGAAAACCTGGCGTCAGCACGTTTTTTTGCAGTCCCGAGCAAAGATTGAAGACCAAACAAAGAGACTTGATCAAGTTATTTCCAAAATTAACGCGTGCTCTTAAGCAGATTGTTCAAGCTATATATGCCCTCTTTTGATTGGTTGATATGTTGCTCGAAAACTTATAAAAATTTTGTATGAGCAATTATGCCAAGATCAAAATCACAAAGCATAAACACATTCTGAATGTCAATCACCAAATCATGAACTAACTAAATAGGATTATAGGATCATACCTTCATTCTGTCTAGAGACATGGCTTCAAGTTGATCAGCAAGACGAGCATCAACAATAACAGTATTAGTCTTCTCCTCAGCTCTACGTACACTTTGACTTCATCTATGGGACATGCACTTAATGTCTAATTGTTGTAGAGACAGCAGGGACCAGCACACCTTATTTATAGAGATTAATTGGCACTAAGAGATCTCCCATAAAGATTCTACTTGATATCCAAGTTAACTCTGAATTAGGTTTCCTCAAACATCACCAACACATTTTACTAATACAAGTTAATAATGGATTTCTAATCGTATCTAGGTTAGATATACTTAATCAATACGATCTCTAGGTATTGTACATAAACAAATATATCCTATTAATGAATCTTAGTTTGATTCTTATTCCTTAGATAATGACTTGTCAACTTTATTCTTATAATCTCTCACTTGGACAGTCATAATCTAAAATCAGAATGAATCAAACTTCATCAATAATAGCTAAAGTGTGCACTGAGATATAAGTGTACCATAAATCCATTCCACTCTGTCAAAATATATATGCAAATGCAGAATCTGGAAATAAGTATAATCATATGATCAAGCCTGTTCAAAATCACTAGCAGCTGGGCTATGCATTTCACATGAGCTAAAATACTTAATGTGATGTAGTTAAATGACAATGTATATCAACAGAAAACAAACATTTAACATAAGTCCATTCCTGAATATTTTGACTATCAAAATCACAATGCAAACATAAACACCAGTGGATCTTAAGTTTGCTTCTTTACTGTATTTATGCATATATAACATCCACTTGATAAGATTGAACTGCTTAAACAACAAAAAATTAAGAAATATTTAAACTTAAACGTTGTAGAAAATAAAATTAATGCCTCAATTTATTCAATCTCAAAATGTAGCATAAGCTACCAGTCTACAAAACAAGAACTGAACTAAAAATTACAAAAATCAAAACATCAATTTTCATTGAATATAACTTTGCTCCCACTGAACTCAAACTTCTCTAAAACTTGAAAATACTCCTATGTTCCTGGTATGCTCCTTGAATGCTGCCATTGACAATGCTTTAGTAAACGAATCTACAAGCTGATCCTTAGTATTGATACTGCAAATTTCAACTTCATATTTCTTAACTCTTCTTCTGATGCTATATACTTCTACTCTATATACTTAGAGTTATTTGACCTTTTGCTATTCTTACTAAATCAGATAGAATTTTGGTATCCAAAATAAAATTCCTGATCCATAAACCCTCACAAACACCCTCATAGACACCAATAATCTCTGCTTGCATTGTGGAAGTAGCTGTCAATGATTGTTTCATTTTTTTTCTAAGCTATAGCACCTCCTGCAAGCATAAATACATAGCCACAAGTTGACTTTGTAGATGCAGGAAAGTTTCCTGCAAAATCTGAATCTCTATAGCCAACTAACTCAAGATTTTTCACACGTTTATATACTAGCATATGATCTTTGGTTTTCTGTAAATATCTCATAACCTTTTACCAGCTATCCAATGCTCTTGTCCAGGATTAGACTGAAATCTAGACAACATTCCAACTGTAAAAGATAAATCTGGCATAGTGCATACTAATGCATACATAAGACTACCTATAAGCCTAGCATATGGCACTGATTCCATTTTCTTTTTCTCAACATCAGTTCTAGGACACTGATCTTTATTTAGTTTATCTCTCTTAGTGCATCTCCATTACCACAGATTTCCATTCTAAATCTTAAAAGAATCGTTGAAATATAGTTTTGTTGAGATAATGACAGGACCCACCCCGGATACAACACTGTTATGCAGAGTGGATCCTGCGGGGACCATTTCAAGGGAGGTTCTACTGAAAAAAAAAATTTGGCATGACCTCTCTTAAAATGGACGACCCAAACCTGGAAGAAACAACCAAACACTTCTAATATATCCAACCTGACTCTAGGAGCCATCTGCTCCCCCAACAATCAAATAACTTCCAATTCCAAACAATAGAACTCAACATCTAATAGATACAAAAGAAATGAGACAATATAATATTATTACCGACTTCAAGCTACAGCCCAAGAGTAAACATGTTAAGTTTACAAACACTCAAAGTATCAGAGCAACTATACAAGGAAAATATTTTACAAGTAGGTTAATCTAGTAACCTACGATTTCTGACAGCGGAAGGACACTCTAGACCTTGCCTCCTACTAGTGTCGAACAACACTGCACACTGGGCTGTTAAAACGAAGTGCCTAGGGAAAGTAATTTAAAACATTAGCATGAGTGGACAAAAATCAAAATAATTATACACACATTAATATATATAAAAAAAGATAATATCATTTATATTACTTTCCTCATTTTTCATAAATAAAACCGTGATGCATGCTTTAATAAAACCTTTAACTCTAATATTCTTAATGTAAAGAATACCCCAGCCCCGCTGCTTCGGGAATTATAAAATAATATAAAATCTCAAGGATTCCCGATTACCAAAAATAGAATATAAATAAATAACTAGGTCAATCCCATTGACCAATAAGTAAAATCGAATAAAGATAGGGGAACGTTAACCACCATGTAATAATGAGCCTCCAAGGCTAAGGGTCAGAGTCTCTCTTCTCCAAGACTCTAGAGCGTCCCACGCTGCCTGTACACGTCGACCACCGAGCGTGAATATGACCTATGTGGTCAAGTTGTCACCTCGCATGGGATCAGGCGACTAAGCTAGCTAGCATCAACATATATCTGGACCCTGATATGGTGAAAACAAAACCGAAAGCACGCTTCCCCTTATATATTATAATCAGTACGGTCCCCGACCGCACTTCTGAGGCTTATAATTATAATATTAAATCGAATCAGGGTCTCATAGAAAATAAATAAACCAACATATCCAATATATCATAATATCAAGAACTGTTCAATCCATATAATCCCCGGAAGTTTCAATTCCGGTTAAAAATCAATATGCTTATAACCCCAAAGATGCCAAGTTAATTTTACTTAAATTGTAAACCATTTAAAAATCGATAATAAGAAATCATCCTTTCAAATAAATTTCTTGCTCTTCGATAATCCAAAACGTTTCCAAAATAATTACCACACATATATATAAACCCCCCATAAAATCAAATATTCATGCATGCATCAAATTTAAATCAAAAGTCCACTCACAGTAACTGATGAGTCGCCTAAGCGAGCATCAAGCAATAATAACCCTACAATCGTTAGTAGTATAGACATAAGTATGGATCGTTCTAAGCCGGGGATTAAGGGTACCTGAAACATGAGATTATTAGACAATTATATACAAAAAATATCACACAAAATCGTCACAATGGGGAATGATATAGGATCGGCAGCTTTGCTGCCCCTAAACTAAAGAACACGAAAACAAAACCAAAAAGGAAAATAAGCATGGCGTCGGCAGCCCTAGACTAGGCACGAAATAAAATTGCTGAAAATAAAACCTAAGTCTAATATTTACAAGTTTGGTCGAAATCTTTCACACAAAGCACTCCACACTAGACTCTTTAACAAATAAGACTCCCACATACGAAGGTAAGAGACAAGTATCAACATGTTTAAATTCAAAATTAGTTCCGACTACAACTTAGTTGTACGACTTCTCAAGTTCTTAAGATCGACCTTCTGAGTATGGACCCTAGAATATATGTTAATCCTTTTGAGACTTAACAATTAATCACAATAGTCTAAATCGGAGACATGCAAAACAAGTAAGGTTGTCAATCATCTTATTTTAAACATGCAAGTATCTAAAGTATTAAACCCTAAGTGAGCAACACAAATCAGAGCGACCTTTTGAGTATGACAACGTTCGTAATTACTCTAGCCGATTAAACCTAGCACCTAGATCAATGTTCAAGACAACACTAAGTACCGATTTTCATGCCCAATCTTTAGATACTAACCAATTTAGAATCTAAAACACGCATCTATACCACTGCCCTAATTATCTAAGTGTACAAATCTTACAAGTTTTTATATTACAAATTAGCATGCAAAGACTCAAAGAAAACGTGGCTTAAACCTAAATCTAAGCAATGAATCAAATATATCTTTAACATAAAAATTATAAAACCAATCTCCAATTCGATTCATACATAGACATATAAACCAAAACCAAAAATACAAAAGAGTTTCATAGACAAAACTATTCATAGCTACATAAACTTTACTAAACCGAAAGAGGGGAGTGGATCACACTTTTGTAGACACCTTGATGACATCGACTCGTGTGGATCTGGTGGAGGATGGAGGAGATATGGAGGGGCTGCTCGGCAAAAAGGGTATGTCGGCAGAAAATCCAAGTTTCGGCAGAAACTTGGGTGGTGGTGAAGGTGATTTTCGGCTAGGGTTTATGTAGGATCTTTGGGGAGAATTTGGTAGAGCTTTGGCTTTGTGTTTTGGCTTGAGATGTGACCCGTTTTTCTATGTAAAAGATGGCTATATATAGAGGAAAGAGAGATAGAGTTGCCGGCCTCAACAAGGAATGGTAGGTTTTCCTTTTCCTAGTTGGTTTATGTTTCCTTGTTGAACAAATATTGCATTCTTAGACTTCTTTTTTTGAATTTTCTTTATGGCATGGGCTTCACATCTTCATGGACTTCATATGTGGGCTTGACAACTCCATTTGGTGACCTTGGTCCATCGAAAAATGCCCCAAACGCCAAGAAGCAAAAACCGGCAGAAACATGCTTGCCGATCGGCAAGCATTCCTAGTGAGGCTAGGAAATCTTCTTTTCTTCATGTTTTCCTCCATTACCTTGGCTCAATGTCTTCTTCTATCCTTCAATAAGCTTGGAAAATCTTCAAGTATGCATTTGTACGCCAAAATGTCCATCGAAAATCGAAACAAAGGAAAAGAGGCAGAAACTTGCTGGAATCGGTTGGAATGACCTTGTTTCAGTAAATCCGGCGTAAATCCCTCCTCGAAGCTCCGATTGATCCGATTACAAGTCTCAGAGAAACTAGACACGTAGAGCTTCCTCCATATAAAAGGGCTTGATCAAATTCCTTGTGAAACGTCGGGAATGAATTTTAGAAGTTGGGACACAGTCCCAGGAAAATTCCTGGAAGTTCCTGGATTGGTTTGCTCGAACTGCTGATTTGCAGCCATCTTTTGGGTGAATTCCCGAACTCTGATTAATCTGTATTTTTGATACAAAACCCTTTAGCAAACCAATAACATACATACCAAATTTCGGCAAATTTGGAAAAGGATAGGTCACAATTCTATTCATCTCAGAATCACGAAAAAGACACATTTTCCACTATTTTCCAGAATTCTTATACTTAGTCATTTTTCGGATTCTAAAACATATATTTCCAAAAACTCTAACAAATCGACACTAACTATATTATGACTCTATCTTAGATAAATATAAGGGATAAACAAAGCATAAACGAGGGAAAATATACATTAATATCGTCGCACATTGTGCTCCTATCAACTACCCCACACTTATCCTTTGCTAGTCCCTAGCAAAGCTAAATTAAACTAAGACTCTAAACAAACTATTGCCCCTAACAATTTGTCTCAGGCTCGTATGTACACATAGCTTTCAAGTTAATGCATGAGAATGCTAAGCACGAAAATTCCAAGTTTCATGAACATGTAACATCAATAAGAACATATAAGAACAAAAGTAAGCATGTAGACATGTTAAGCTAATTCAATTCACCTCACAAGGTATACTCTCTTCTCTTCTCTCGAAGCATCACTACCAGATCCGAGGGCATAGCCGACAAAATTTTTTTCGTCGACTATGCCAAAATTTCGTCGGCTATACCTTCTGCCGACGAAATTTTCGTCGGCTATACTTCGTCGGAAAAACGCCGTTGGCTATACCAATGGCCGACAAAAAAAAGGAAATCGTCGGCTATATGCGAGTATGGCCGACGACTTTACCGACGAAACATCATTTCGTCGACCAAACCCTGGCAAAATATCCGACAAAATTCGTCGGGTATTTTCAAATATGGCCGACGATATCGTAAACAATAGCCGATGAAATTCGTCGGCTATTTGTTCTGAACTATAGCCGACGATTTTATCTATTTCGTCGGTTATTCTATCGAAATATATTAATATTTTAATAGGCATTAATTAGTTATAGCCGACGAAATAATGTCATTTTCGTCGGCTATAAGACTTATAGCCGATGAAAATTGGTAAAAATCGTCGGCTATAGTGCTTATAGCCGACGAAATAATGCCAAAATCGTCGGCTATTCGTACATTTGGTGAAAAAAAATTAAATTATTTTCTAAATTACCATTCCAAGCAACCTGCAAATCACAAAAACAGTCCATGCATTTACACCAACATGAAACACGTCTAAATGACTTATTATTTAATTTGTTCCAATATACATAAAATATAACCCTAATCATCACCTAAACTACTAAAGTCTACGACGTCATCCCCAGCATCCTGCTCTCCATCATGCTCGTCATCCTGCTGACCGAACTCGGGAGGTTGAGGCATTGGAGGTTCAACTAACGGCTGAAACGGGGGCGGGGGTGGAAGGCTTTGTTGTTGTGCGGCGAACATCTCATACCACCAGTTTTGTTGGCCGGCATAGTTGAGTCGACGAATTCTCTCGCATTCAGCATTCCAACTGGACAGATCTAAATAATGCTGCTGTGTTCTGCGGTGTTGCTCCTGTGATCTCTGGAACTCGGCCGCCAACCTTGCATTTTCTTCGGCCAATCTCCGCACTTCCCCCCTCACATGTTGGCTCTCCCCGCCTCCCTTCTTTTGACCTCCCTTAGTGGTATTCAGGAGCCCTAGTCCAGAACTTCCTAAACCCCGGCAGTAGTAGTTGTTTGAGCGGTTTGGGAAGGCTGCGTCGAACATCCTCGCTGCCGTTTGGACATTGGACCGGTCGACCTGGCGCAGGGCTTCTTCCAGATCTGCCTCTGAAATGTTCGGTTGTGTCTCCCGAACTACTATCTGGAACACCTCTTCTTCAGCCCCGTTCACCCTCTCCTAATTGGACGGGAAAAAAAAAATTAATATTCTAACAAATATATAATTAAGTAAAATTAATAATTAAAATTTTAAAATTGTAATGAACGACTTAGGAGCTGTTCTGTCGCTTGTGGATAAGCGATCTTGAACGTCTCCACGTACGGGTTGCTATTAGGATGATCTCTAAGCGCCTCCTCCTGATATTGTGCAAACGGCCTAGAACCAGCATGATGGGGGGTTGTGTTCCGGCGGCGGTTCTCAGAGTTTATCCGAGAACGTTGCTTCAAACAAATAATAAAATGTTAGAAAAATGCATCAAAAAATATTAGTGTAATAATTATAAAATAATTAAACTAATAATTAAAATTTTAACAAAATAAACATTTGTAGTGAAGTTTAGTATTTACCTGCATAACTGGGTTGTTGAAGTCTACTGTCTTCAACCAACGCCACTCGTACTCCCTGAACATGAACTCCCTGGGAGTACCCATACGACCAAGGTTGTCGTATTCGTTATAGTGGGAACGGAGATCGTTCTTCCACTCTTTGAACCTACGAAAAAAACAAAAGTACATTAGAAATATTATTATAATCATAAAATATTAATAATTATAAGATGAGGAATTCCCAACGTACCTCGAGTTCTGCACGCTGTCCGCCCAATCCCGCTTGTGTTTGGCAATCTCGAAGAATGTCTGAAAATTAATATTTTATTAGTTTTACAATTGTAATAATACCGAAAATTATTAAATATTACGATAAATAAATTAAATTTTTTAAATTACTCACCGACGTGGCGTTGTTCACCTCCCTCTTTATCTCTTCGAGCACATTAGCCCACCGGGTCCACAACATAGGGACTCTGTCCCTAATCAGTGCCCCCACGCAACCCGAGTAGTCGCGTTTTTTCTTCCCCTGAACCTCCTGATTAGGAGGTTCGTTGATCTGGATCCTCCCCCTCAGATCAACAGTTCTCCTGAGCGTGTCAAAACATATGACACCTCTCGTGTTCCTTGTTGAACTGCTAGCGGCTGTCCCTATCACAAAAACGACGATTGGTTAATAAAATTAAATATTAGTGCGTTAATTTTAATAAAATATTTAATTAATAAAATCGAATGTTACCTGAACTCGATGACCCGTCTGTCGACTTTCCTTTTCTCCTCTCCGAAATCAGGAGGTCAGGGTTCTCAAATGGCTGATGCTGGTATGCCTCCGCAGCACTCACGTACTGAGGCATATCAGGCCATATGGGCACACCACGATAGTCGACCTCCGGTATCGCAGGAATGTTGTACGGGAGGTACAGCTGGTTTGGGAGAGTAGGACCGTCAGTCGAGTCACCAGCAGACGTCGTCGGACTCGTCATCGGCTCCCGATGAACCTCAGGCATACGAACCTGAGGAACATCTGCAGCTATCTCGTCTTGAAATAGCTGCCGACTGAACCTCGGAGCATCTGGCCCGACAGGCGGAAGTGAACTGCTCGACGGCCGCCCCGCGTAGAGAAGGGTCTGGTGCCGAGAACTCATACTCCTCCGCGGCTGGGATGAATCCACAGTCCTCCGCGGCTGGGAGGAATCCACACTCCTCCGCGGCTGGCTGGTGGTCCTCTCAGGCTGGCTAAGGGTCCTGTCGGAGTCTGCGGAACCAGCGGAACTTCCAGAACCTCTCGATCTAGAACGACGGCCTCCGAAGAACTGTCTGAATGCATCGGCCATCTACAGCCGCGGCCATTTTAAATAATACTAACCATTAACCTAAATATAACTATTTATATACAAATATAACTATATTTCTTTATTAACATATATATATATATATATATAATTAGACTACCAATTTATATATATAATTAATTTAACAATTTATATAACAATTTATATAATTAAAATTAAATATATAACAATTTATATACCTAAATTATAACAAATATATAACAATTAAATTTATTAACAAATATATAACAAATATATAACAATTTATATAATTAAAGTTAAATATATAAGAAATATATAACAATTTATTATATAACAATTTATATAACAAATATATAACAATTTGTTAAAATTAAATTTATTAACAAATATATAACAAATATATAACAATTTATTATATAACAATTAAATATATAACAATTTATATAATTAAAATAAAATATATACCTAAATTATAACAAATATATAAAAATTAAATTTATTAACAAATATATAACTGTTGTAGGAGAAATAGATTGATAAATCTCTCTGTCTTTATTCATTGATAAGGAGGCCTTTATATAGGCATTACATCAAGTATCCCTGGCGAACAGGAATTCCCTATCTAATAGAGTATCTAGACTACAAGTCTTATTAGGACAAGACACACCACGGAAGTTACTGAATTAACCTTCCTTGAACACTCCCCCTTGTGTCGCGTCCTCAATGGTGCATGAGCTGTTGCCTCATTAAAACCTTTGCCAGCAAACAAAAACCTCTTGGGCAAAAATAAAAGCATGGTCTAAGGAAAAAGAGTACAACGCACCAACTACAAGTATGTGAGACATGCATAACTAGGCTCCCCCTGAAGTCTAGATGAGAACTCCCTCTGATAGTCAATCAGTCTTTGAGTTCGGATAAGCGACACATTCCAATGCGCTTTACATGCTTCATAAATGTAGATTTAGGTAGAGACTTGGTGAACAGATCCGCTGCATTTTCTTCTGAGCTGACTTGCTTCACCTGGATATTCAAAGTCTCTTGCTGCTGCTGATTGTAGAAGAACTTAGGCGAAATGTGTTTAGTATTGTCACCCTTAATGTATCCCAACTTCATCTGCTCGATGCATGCTGCATTATCTTCAAATATGCAAGTTGGTCCCATCGTAGCAGACTCAAGTCCACTAGACTCTCGAATGTGAGATATAACTGAGCGAAGCCAAATACATTCTTTGACTGCTTCATGTAGTGCAATAATCTCAGCATGGTTCGAGGAGGTAGCAACAAGGGTTTGCTTGGTTGATCTCCAAGATATCGCCGTATTCCCAATGGTAAAAACATAACCGGTTTGGGAACGTCCTTTGTGTGGATCTGACAAATATCCAGCATCAGCAAATCCTACCATCACATCATTTGGTGTATCTGAGTAGGAGGGGGTATCGCCAAAGCCGTATCGGGACCACGACTTAGCATCCGCGGGTCCGGATAAGTTGGCGGATATGTCTGCAAGATGGCGGATGGATGAACCAAAGCCAGTCTTGGCGGATATGGCTGGCGGATGGCGATCCGAGCCATGGTTTGTGCTGTTAGATGCAAGAGATCGACTAGGTGTCGAATCCTGATGAGTGTATCGATAGTACAAGCCCATGTCAAGGGTTCCTTTAAGGTATCGGAAGATGTTCTTGATTCCAACCCAATGACGTTGTGTTGGCGCAGAGCTAAATCTAGCTAACAAGTTCACAGAGAAAGCGATGTCTGGTCTAGTACACTGAGCTAAGTATAACAAAGCTCCAATCGCACTAAGATATGGATATTCAGCTCCCAAGATCTCTTCGTCATCTTCTTTCGGACGAAAGGGATCTTTGTTGATATCCAGACTTCTAACGACCATGGGAGTGCCTGTAGGATGCATAACTTTGTCCATGTTAAATCGCCTGAGCATCTTTCGGACATATGCAGACTGGTGTATAAAAATTCCACCACTTCGGTGCTCTAGTTCTAAGCCTAGGCAAAACCGAGTCCTTCCCAGATCTTTCATCTCGAATTCGGATTTCAAATAGCTAGCGGTCTCATTGATCTCATTCAGAGTTCCAATGATGTTCATATCATCGACATAGACGGCTATAATGGCAAATCCTGAACTTGTTCTCTTTATGAACACACAAGGGCACAACTCATCATTCTTGTATCCTTTCCCAATCAAGTAATCACTTAACCGTGTGTACCACATCCTACCCGATTGTCGGAGTCCATATAGAGATCGTCTCAACCTGATAGCAAATGAACTTCGTGGTTTTTGCTCACTTGACTTGGGTAACGAAAGTCCTTCTGGCACTTTCATGTACATCTCCGTATCTAGATCCCCATAAAGATACGCAGTTACAACATCCATAAGCTGCATATTGAGTCTCTCTGAGACTACCAAACTTATTAAGTATCGGAAGGTAATAGTATCCATGACAGGAGAATACGTCTCCTCATAATCAATTCCAGGGCGTTGAGAAAAACCTTGCGCCACGAGTCGAGCTTTATATCGCTGGACTTCGCCATTCTCATTGCGCTTTCTGACAAAGACCCATTTATGTCCAACAGGCTTCACGTTCGGCGGTGTAGGCACAACCGGTCCTAAAACTTGCCTTTTCTTTAGAGAGTCTAGTTCAGCCTGGATTGCTTCTTCCCACTTCGGCCAATCCGCCCTACGTTGACATTCATCAACAGTGCGGGGTTCCATATCGTCGTCGTCAATGACTTCTTGAGCAACGGCGTAAGCGAATGCATCATTGATATACATGGAATTTCTTTCCATCAGATTGTGCATGCATAAGTAGTTTAGTGAGATTTCCTTGTTCTCCAACATCAACGGTGAGTCTGAGGCGTCCCCCAGATGATTCAAAGTTGATTCTTGGACATAGGTATAGTCGGAGACAATCTCGTGTGACGGCGTCACAGTATCGATGATGAACGGATCGCTTTGTGCCTGGACACATGCCCTCTTCCTAGGTACATTGTCCTTGGAACCTATTGGTCTCCCCCTCTTTCTAGGAGGATCCGAAGTCGACGCCGGCTCTCCACTTGGAGGTGCCGAGCCTAGGCTGCCGATGGCACCTAGGGCTGCGGGTCCGAGACCGGCGGCGCGTGCTCGCGCATGGCGAGGAATGTTAAGCCTTGCAGGTACATTCGCAGCAGGTATGGTTGATCTTGTCACTTTCGCAATATCAGTAAAGGAGTCGGGCATCGTATCCGCCACCTTTTGTAGTTCTAATATGCGTTGTATTTCAGTCTCACACTGAGACGTACGGGGATCATAATGAGACATAGTGGGAGAGAACCACGTCAATTCCTGACGTTCATTTGGGACGGATGCGGCCCCATCTCCCCCTAACGGCGGGAAGGATGTCTCATCAAAGTGACAATCTGCAAATCTTGCAGTAAACAGATCACCTGTCATAGGCTCTATATAGCGGACAATAGTTGGTGCTTCATATCCAACATAAATAGCTGATCGTCGTTGTGGACCCATCTTGGTACGCAGTGGAGGCGTGATAGGCACATATACGGCACAACCAAAAGTACGCAGATGCGAAATATCAGGCTCGTAACCAGTTACCAACTGGTACGCACTAAATGGTTGGCTATCTGTGGGTCGTAGACGAATAAGCATAGCTGCATGTAATATTGCATATCCCCATGCCGAAACTGGCAAGTTTGTGGCCATGACAAGAGACCTAGCTACAAGCTGTAGTCTCTTGATAGCGGCTTCTGCAAGACCGTTCTGAGAATGAACGTGGGGTACGGGATGTTCAACTTCAATCCCAACTGACATGCAATAGTCATCAAAACACTTTGAGGTAAACTCTCCAGCATTATCCAGTCTGATGGACTTAATCGGATTGTCCGGGTGGTGAGCCCGAAGCTTAATAATCTGAGCTAGGAGTTTAGCGAATGCAGCATTCCTCGTGGACAACAACGCTACGTGTGACCAACGCGTTGATGCATCAACCAGAACCATGAAATATCGAAATGGTCGGCATTCTGGTGTTATAGGTCCACAAATATCACCTTGTATTCGTTGTAGAAACGGAATATTCTGTTTATTATCAATAGCAAAAGATGGTCTTGATTGAAGTTTTGCTAGTGAACAAGCTTTACAAAACGAACGATGAGCATTAGACATCGCTACAGAAGCATGAGAAGCAGGAGGGGACCGAACCTCTCCTTGGAACCGAGAGGCGGCTATCGACGGCACGGCCGAACCGAGGCCGAGGCGCCCTCTGTGCTTTTGTGATCGGAAAAATGGATGACCGTGGGAGCATTTCAAAATACGGATCATCAGATCACGACCCGGATGACCGAGTCTATCATGCCAAAGCTTATAAGCATCAGAATCACATAATATAACAACATGAGATTCGTTGGCTCGAATGGTTGTGAAATACATGCCATTTCGAACTCGCTTACACTTCTCCACAATGCGAGTGCGCATAGATTGAGTGGAGGTGATCAACAGATATTCAGTTCCATCTTCAACATAAGTGCTGAGGTGATAGTCGTTGTCACGCACATCCTTGAAAGCTAGCAAGGTTCTTGGCGCCTTAGGCGCATATAGGGCGTCCTCTACCCGAATCTCAGTGCCATTTGGCAGTAAGAATTGAGCAGTGCCACGACCCTTAATTACGGGTCCAGTTCCTGTCATCGTAGATAACGACGATTCTCTTGGCGTAAAATCCGAAAACAATTGCCGATTTCTCAGAATCGTGTGAGTTGTTGCACAATCCAACAAACACTCAATCTCGCCTTGATACATCTACAAAAACAATGTAAATTGAATCAATAGTCTACTTTAGACTTTGGCGAACACTTTAAAGTAAGTGTACTGAAGCAATATATCATCACAAAATGAAGTGCATTAAGGCCAATAACATAGCCATGGCAACGACAAAACTTGAGAGAAAGATATAAGCCGCATTTTAATCACCGAGTATCACCATTGATAATCATAGCCTAGGTCAGAGATTGAGACCGGACACCGTCGTAGGTGGCATGGCCGAGCCAAGACCGAGGCCAAGGCAAAGGCCGGAGCCAAGCCAAAGCCGAAGCTGTGGTAAGGCCAAAGCGACCCAGAGGCCGAGCCGAAGCAAGGCGAGTGGTGAGAATCGGTCAGGCATTGAGGCAATGCGATGCGACGGTTGAGCTAAATCCGAAGCATGGCGAGTCCGAAGACACTTCGTTGCCGAGCCATTGATGCAAAAGTTGCATTTGTTCGATAGGCTATCGATTGTTGGTTTCAAAAACCGGATTCGGTGCGGGGCCAAGCTGGCGAATGGCCATGGCGAGTGAGGCATAGCGAGTCGCGGCCAAGCGCTTATTGGCTTTGGCGAGCGAGGTATGGCGGATCGCAGCCAAGTTGGCGGATCGCTAGTCGCGGATCGCGGATCAGTTGGCGAATAGCCATGGCGAGCGAGGTCTGGCGGATCGCGGCCAAGTTGGCGGATAGCGGATCGCGGATCTCGGATCGCGGATCGTGCATCGCGGCTCGCGTATGGCGTATCGCGGATCGCGGATGGCGTATCGCGGATCGCGGATGGCGTATCGCGGATCGCGGATGGCGTATCGCGGATCGCGGATGGCGTGTCGCGGATCTCTCCTTTTGTCTTTGTGATTTTTCGGATATGAGTTAACATCACCAGAATTTTGGTGAACTCAAAATGATTATGCCATTGAGAATTGGACGCATTGAACCAATTTTGCTTTCAGGGATGTAAAAATCTCAAATCATTCGTAGAATAAGATAGATTTTATTGATGACAACTCAAAAATACATCATGGTTGTTCTAAATAGAACGACTTATCGAACAAAGTCGTGATTTATTGACTATTCTGTCAAAATAACAATCAAAATCAAACTTGAACACGTATCTCATGACCTAAGTCAAATACTTATTCATAGTCTGGAGTATCATACTCCTGAGTCCTACGTTTCTTGGTAGGTTGGAAGTCATCGATGGCGAAGTTCGTATCTTCCTCATCGTATACTTCTTCCTCAAAGTCTCCTACATAGTGTGCTTCTTGTTCTATGTATTGTTTGTGTTTCTTGTAAGCGGCTTGAATATCTCTGCTTGCTATGCAATCGCGTTGGAGATGATTCTTAGAACCACATTTGAAGCAAGGAGCCGAAGCATTGTTCGGCGTATGGCCACCACGCCTGGGACCGGAACCAAAACTGTTCCTCCCTCTGGGAGCGGCGGCTCTGCCATCATCCCTTGTCCAAGAAAGCTGTCGGCCACGGCCGACGCCTCTTCTCCCTCCTCGTCCGCCACGTATTGCTCTTGGCGTACGTGGTGGCGGTGCTTGACGTTCATGAGGTTGATGCTTCTGCTTAAAAGCTTTACCACGGGCTTGATGAGATTCCGCAATGAATTTCGGTCCTCGAGGCCTCTTATTGGTGGTAAGAATTAACTCATGGTACCGCTCCTTTCTCTGAAGCACATTCATCAAATCGCTGAAGGTTTTGATAGTGCCTTTCTCACGGAGATCGCGGTACTGATGCGACAACATGGACGCAGATTCTGGGAACGTTGTGAAAGTCTTTTCCATCATATCATCATCGGTCTTTTCGACCCCACAAAAGCTCAAATCAGATTGCAAGTTTAGCATAGTCTGATGATATTCCTGGACGGAATCAAAATCCAGTAAGCGGATTTGCTCCCAATCAGACATGAGGTCTGGGAGTTGTGCGTCATGCACATTGTCGAAGCGGTCCTTGAGGATATCCCATAGCTCTTTGGGATCAGTTTTCCTCAGGTATTGCTTCTTGAGCGTTGGATGGATATGGCGCCTGAGAAACATCAGGGCTTGTGCTTTCTGTTCAGGAGAAGCGTGTAAGCTTTCATCCTCAGGAGGGTTGATGGTGGCAGTAAATCTTTTACCAATGAAAGTGTTCTCAACATCTGAGACCCACCTCTTGTATTCCTTGCCTTGGACATCCAAGATGTCAAATTCTGGACGCTGAGTGTCAGCCATCTACAGAACACAAACAGGGAGACGTTAGTATGTTTGAATACTAATCAAGTTTGATTGTTCTTTTAGAACAGTGCCAAGATATATCATGGTCACATAAATCGATGCTTAACGTGACTTCAAGTCACAATCGATATCTTCCCTTTGTTTTCTTTCCAAAAAAGAATAATACGTTATGGTTCACAGTGACATCACAGTCACAAGCATAACGGTGGCCGGTAACATCACAGTTACCCCAATAAACGTTGGCACCGGGGTGACTAAATCCCCGTATGCCGTCCCGAGAAGCGATAGAATCGGGATGGAGAAGCAGGGACACGGAAAGGTCCCGGAAGAAAACAAAACCCAACTATTGAAATTTTCATAAGCGGGAACGTTTATAAAAATATTTACCTCTTCAAGAGAAGCTTGATCAAACGAAACTTGACTCTTGGGGAAGATTGTTTTCTTCGATTTTTCTTGATTTCTTCTCAACCACGAATAAGGGTTCGCGGATCGCTTGCTTGGCTTGCGAGCAATCTTGATCTTCTGGCAGATGCGTGCAAAAAGTAGCACGCAAGGCAGAGCTGCTGGCGAGCGGGTTGTCTGCCTAGAGGCAGAGGAGGAGCAGTACTCGAAGGTACAGTGCGGCAGGCGAGCAGCGCAGATGCTGCTGAGAAGAGGCCGACGGTGCCGAAGAGAAGAATCGGCGGCCGACGGTAAGTTAGGGTTTCGAAAAAAAATTCGGAATTAGGGTTTCTAGGGCTTATTAGACGGGAGGCTAGAGCAATGTGCTGATAACGTGTTGTAGGAGAAATAGATTGATAAATCTCTCTGTCTTTATTCATTGATAAGGAGGCCTTTATATAGGCATTACATCAAGTATCCCTGGCGAACAGGGATTCCCTATCTAATAGAGTATCTAGACTACAAGTCTTATTAGGACAAGACACACCACGGAAGTTACTGAATTAACCTTCCTTGAACAATAACAAATATATAACCAATGTTGATTAGTTGATTAGTACCCACCAATGTGCAATGGCTACCTCATAATCTTTCAACTTGTAAGAAACTGGCATGTTTCCACCGAGTACAACATCGTCGGAGAGTATGGAAAGATTGAACTGTGAATGTACATCTTCCGGTATGCTTTCCTATAACGCTCCTAAATACAGCTTCATGTAGGTGACGCACTCGTGCGCAATATATGCTTCAGCTATACATTCTTCAGGTGCGGATCTGTTTTGGACAAAATCACCGTATTGTCCAAGTTGCCTATAAATCAAGTTTTTAAAGTGTTATGATAATACATTAATACTATATCACATATATTGATGAGGAAATTAACATAAGGTGTAAAATACGTACCTTTCCATCGGATACATCCAAGTGAAGTGCACAGGACCGGTAAGCAACAACTGCCGAGGAAGATGGATCATGAGGTGAGGCATGATGTCGAAAAAATTTGGAGGAAATATCATCTCAAATTTACACATGATATGAACGATGTCTTGTTGCATTTCCCGGAGGTCAGATTTTCTCACTTCCCGTGTGCATACCTTCTGGAAAAATCTTGCCAACGCTACTAACGGCTCCACAACGTGACGAGGAAGGAACGGTCGAATGAAAACAGGGAAGAGACGTTGTAACAGGATATGATTGTCATGACGTTTCAACCCGTAAAGATTGTTGAATTGTCTGTTCACACACTTGGCTATATTTCCAGCAAAGCCTAAAGGATACTTGACCCGACTTATCTAATGGAAAATTTCTGGTTTATGCTCAGGCTTGACGGTGTAAGAAGCTTGAGGCATTTTTCTCTTCCCTTGTTTCAACCATAGTTGTTTTCTGATATTCATGTTTTGCAGATCAGTGCGAGGCTTAGGACCGTCTTTCGTCTTCCTCTTCAAGTTCAGCGTTGTGCCCACCACACTTTCAGAAACATTTTTTTCTATGTGCATAACGTCTAGGAAGTGACGGATCAGCAACTCACACCAGTACGGGAGTTCCCACAATATGCTCTTATGTGTCCAGAATTTGTACTCCTCAGGTCTTTCAGGTATTTCCGCTACAATATCGGGATGATTGTTAAGGGGCCCAAAATCGTACTCATTAAGCACTGCTAAAATTTCTCTTCCCGTCCATCTTCTGGGAGGACCACCGTGTTCTTCGGTTCCATCAAATGCGGCGGACTCGTAACGCCAGTGGTGATCCGCCGGAAGGAACACACGATGACCCATTCTGCATATCTTGTTGCAATGAGGGGTGCTCCCATAATCGCTGAGGCACTCTGGACAAGCTTTGTATCCCCTAACAACGCTATCCGACAACATCCCATAAGCAGGAAAATCACTGATGGTACCAATAACCATGGCATGCATCTGGAACGTCTCCTGCTTGTACTTGTCAAAAGTGGGATGACCAACGTCCCACAATACCTTAAGCTCTTCAATCAATGGTCTCATATACACATCGAGACATTTCCCTGGGTAACCAGGCCCCGGAATCAACAACGTCAACATATTATATTCCTTCTTCATGCACATCCACGGAGGAAGGTTGTAAGGTACCAAAACCACCGGCCATATACTGTATGAAAGACTCATGGTGCCGAAAGGGTTGAACCCGTCGGTTGAGAGCCCGAGCCTGACGTTTCTGACATCTGACGCAAAATGAGGAAACTCATTGTTTATATGCTTCCAAGCCGCTCCGTCAGAGATGTGTGTCATGATATCTGCGTCTCCCGCGTCCCGCTCACTGTGCCATCTCATAGCTTTTGCGGTGGTTTCTGACATGTACAACCGCTCAAGCCTATCTCTCAACGGAAAATACCGAAGCACTTTCACAGGTTTCCTATTGCCTGCTCCCGTCAACTTATATCGGTCAAACTGACATATCGGACATGCGTCAAGGCTAGCAAGGTCATTCCCTTCTGCATCTTTACCCCAGAAGAGAACGCAGTCAAATGCGCATGCATGGATCTTAATGTAGGAAAGCCCTAGATCTTTGAGGATACTTCGGACCTTACGGTGATTGGTAGGATTACGATGACCCTCCTCCAACAACGAAGAAGTGTACTGTAGATATTCATCCACTTGCCTGATGCTCGATTTTGTCTCGACTTTAATCCTCATTACCTCCATCACACTTTGAAGAACTGTCTTCTCAGAACTTGAAGACACAGGGGTCTGTTGCAATGCAATCAGTTTGTTGTACTTGTCAAAGGCAGCAATGTTGACAACTTGTGGGAACGGCTGCACCGGGTCATGCATATATTGTTCCCCAAGTACACCGCTTTCAAAAGGAAACACGTCGTTGACGAATGCCATTGTTGGATCGTTGGATGTACTACTACTGCCCGCCTCAAAAAACTGCCCATGATCATGCGATCCATCTAATGATGGCTCACCGTGATATATCCAATGTTTGTACTTCGGCCAAAACCCATTACTCTTTAGGTGCTCCCATACTGTCCTAATCGGAAATCGACACATATCACTGCGACACTTACATTTCTTGCACGGGCAATAATGGTATTCCTTCCCGTTTGCATTTTCCTCGACGAACTGCAAAAAATCCACAACTCCTGTAGTGTATCGTCGGTCATGCCTTGGAAGCGAAATCCAACTCTTATCTCAATCCATATATAGCCTGATAATAATATATATGTATAACTTTAATTAATAAGAAATTAATTAACACATATATATTACAATATATATTATTATCAACATCAACTCATATATATATATATACCATTAATTAACAACCATTATTTAAGTTCATTACACTATCAACAACCATTAATTAACATATTTATATATATTTTAACACTAATTAAAATAACATCAAATTAAAACACATAATTATACTCTAACTGAAAATCAACTCAACTACAACTCAAAATCAACATATATACATACATTCTAACACTAAAACAACAACAAAACAAAAAATCACTTACTATATCAAAATCACTAAAACTCAAAATCAACTCAACTAAAACTCAAAATCAACATATATACACATATACGTACCTATATATAGCTCCACAATGTAAGAGAGGACGGATTTCAACAATACCCACAGATTTTTCACTCTTTCTCCCGTTTTTTTTTCGTTTTTTTTTTAAATGAGCAGCTTCTGTCCAGATCTGAAAATATAAAGACTTATAGCCGACGAAAATTCCAATTTCGTCGGCCAAACTTTCTAAAGTTTTCGTCGGCTATACTTTAAGAGAAAGGCCGACGAAAATCCATATCGTCGGCCATTCTAGGGTATAGCCGACGAAAAATATTTTTTAGTGACGAAAGAAAAAATCGTCGGCCATTCTTGTGGAATAGCCGACGATTTTTTATTTTTACCGACGAAATAAAAAATCGTCGGCCATTCTTGGGAATAGGCGACGAAAATATTATGTCGTCGGCCGTTTTTTTTTTTCGTCAGTAATACTGTTTTTTCTGGTAGTGCATGGTTATTCACTCAATAGTATATGCAAGTGAAAGATAATGAATTTACAAAGAGTGACTTGCATATGTCAAGAAAAAAAAGCACTTTGTGAAATTTTAAGGAAAAACCTCATATGATAACTATATGCACCAATGAACCAAAACCATATGCTTACTCTTGTGATAATCTCCACAAATCAAATTTAACCATCTTAAGAATCCTGAAAAGATCAATAAAAGGGTTGTAATGGGGCTAAACTAAGAGGTATTCGATATTTGGATAAGGAGGCTCAAAACGTCACCGTGACCTTTGGTAAAGCTCAAATCTCCTCATGTCTTCTCATCAAGGGTCGAATTGCTTCTTGTTGGACCCATACTTCATTCTTTTCTTCCCAAAAAAAAAAATTACAACAAAATTCAAGACAAAAGCCATGCTAAATTTTCTTTTCTTTTCTCATGCCGTGCCCTAAACTTTTCTTACTCTCGGCATTGTTCTTCTTTTTTTTCTTTTGGTCCGAGCAAAAATTTCTTTTATCTTTTCTTTTCTAAGGCACGACATCAATTTTTTTTTATACATATTAATGGTTAAGTCTACCTCACACTTGTTCTTCTTCATCACTTCACGCGAAAACGCCTTCAAAAATTTTGCCAATACATAAGGTAAATGTATCACTATACTAAGCTCATGGAAAGTGTTTAAGGGTGATGAAAGAAAAGGCTAATCGTAGGCTCAAAGGGGTTTACTAAGGTCCCACGATGGGCACAAATAGGCACATGTTTTATTTGGCAATGGTGGTAAGCCTAAAAGGATCTTTTCAATCACTTTCAAAATCAAGGTATTTTATGACTCAAAACGTTTCGAAAATCAACAAGAGTAAGTTCTAGTAATACTAGAGTTCATGAAAATCTATTGCATATAGTCGTCGAATAATCAAAGAAATTATGAGGTTTCATGCTTCCTACGAATCTATCGAATTTTATCTTTTTATCACTCAAGAAGAAAGCAAATTGGCTCTAAAGCTCACATAGGTTATTTGGAAATAAACTAGCTAAAACATGCATGCTTCGTTAATCAACAAGTCCTACATGCTCTTACCAATGCACAAAATCCATGAAACTCACAATCTTAAATTGTATGCACAACTATCATCTATGTATGCAAAGAGGAGAAAAATATCATTGACATATTAGGGACATCCTAAGACAACAATTTAAACACTCTATTTTTGTATTTCAATTTCCTGATTTTTCTTTTCTAAACTAAGCACACGAAAACATAAACGGAATACTGTATCCCACCCCACACTTAGAAAATTACATTGCCCTCAATGTAAGCACAAATCTATATCAACGAATTTCCTAAGCATGCAATCGACTAACACATTCCAACATAACATCACAAATCAAAGAAAAGAGAAGTGTTAAGAAATTTCAAACTCTCGGTGATGGCTCCTTCATATTTCTTTGATCGAATTGGGTTGCCTCCCAAGTAGCGCTTTATATTTATAGTCCATTGCTTAGACTTTTCACCATTGTAAATTGTATGTGTTCATCGCGAGCCAAAGTAGCTCATCTCGGCAAGAAGAAGTGCGAGAAGTTGATCTTGGCAAGTTATATCCGTATCGGCAGAAGATCCTGTGTCGGCAGCCTGTAACGTATAAGCAAAGAGCAGCTTGTCCGGGCAGGGCTGCTACTGAACTTGGTTTGTATCCTGTGTGGCTGTATCGGATACGCGGGCTTGGCTTGGGTACTGTAGCGTATCGGTATCAGGAGCAGAAGCTGGCGTATCGGCAGGGTGCAGCTGCAAGGGTCTCTCGGTAGTAGGACATGCCCTTGGATCGGAGGCTGCGGCTGCAACCAGCAGCTCGGCGGAAGGCTGCTTCTCGGCAGCTTGTGGTGTCTCGGCAGTAGGCAGCAGTGAGGTGGTGACGTTGGGTGGTTCGGGTGTGTCGTGCACGAGTTGCTCCTCGATCGTGAGGTTCAGGTCTTAATATGGCTTCAAACGATGCCCATTAACTTTAAATGCATTCCCCGACACTTCACTTTGGATCTTGATGGCACCATGAGAAAAAACTTTAGTAACAATATTTGGTCCAAACCAACGAGATCGTAGCTTACCCGGAAAAAGTTTAAGCCGTGCATTGAATAAGAGAACTTTTTGTCCAACTTGAAACTTCTTCCCTCGAATCATCTTGTCATGGTTAGCACAAGTCTTTTCCTTATAAATCCAAGCGGCATCATAGGCTTCATTTCGTATTTCTTCAAGTTCGTTGAGTTGAAGCTTCCTATGAAGGCCGGCAGCGTCGATGTCCATATTGAAAGCTTTAACGGCCCACCATGCCTTGTGCTCAAGTTCAACCGGTAAGTGACATACTTTGCCATAAACTAACCGAAAAGGTGACATACCTATCGGTGTCTTGTATGCAGTCATATATGTCCACAAAGCATCATCGAGACGATCACTCCAATCCTTCCTTGAAGGTCCAACGGTTTTCTCAAGTATTTGCTTGATCTCTCGATTACTTACCTCGGCCATGCCACTTGTTTGAGGATGATAAGGTGTAGATACCTTATGTGTGACTCCATACTTCTTCAACAAGGCCTCAATGGTGCAGTTACAAAAATGGGATCCTCCATCGCTAATCAAGACTCTTGGAACTCCAAAACGTGAAAAGATGTTGGTCTTGAGAAACTCGGCCACCACCTTTGAATCATTGGTGCGTGTAGCCTTGGCTTCGATCCACTTAGACACATAATCAACCGCAAGCAAGTTGTAGAGAAAATCCTTGCTTGTAGGAAATGGCCCCATGAAGTCAATGCCCCATAAATCAAAAATCTCTACCTCGATGATTGGCGTGAGTGGCATTTGGTCCTTAGCTCCAATGTTCCCATTCTTTGGCACCTATCACATTCTTTGGCAAGGATGAATTTATGCTCATCTTCTGGAACACATCGTCGAATTACTTGGTCTTCACATTGCCGCCATAGATATGGATCATCCCACAAGAAATGACGAGCTTGCTTCTTGATTCTCCTTTGTAGGTGGCTCGACATGGAGTGGGGAAAATGTCGGCATGTAAGGTAGTTTACAATGTCGGCATACCAAGGTGCACTTGTTGCATCGATCCGAAAGAGTTGCTCATCCGGGAAACTTTCCAATAGGGGTAGCCGATCTTCTTCTTTGACAATTCGACTTAGGTGGTCGGCTACCACATTCTCTACTCCTTTTTTGTCTTTAATCTCAATGTCAAATTCTTGAAGCAAAAGAATCCATCGAATGAGCCTTGGCTTAGCATCCTTCTTTGTCATAAGATATCTCAAGGTGGCATGATCACTATAAACAATGACTTTGGAATTCAAGAGATATGATCGAAACTTCTCCAAAGCAAAAATTACCACCAAGAGTTCTTTCTCCGTTATGGTGTAGTTGAGGTGAGCATCATTTAAAGTCCGCAAAGCATAATAGATGGCGTGTGGCTTCTTCTCCAAGCGTTGGCCGAGCACAGCTCCCATGGCGTAATCTGAGGCGTCACACATCAACTCGAACGGAAGCTCCCAATTAGGTGACATGAGTATAGGTGCCGAGCATAGCCTCTCCTTGAGCCGAATGAAGGCTTGCTCGCATGCATCACTCCATACAAATGGCACATCTTTTTGTAGTATCTCTCTCATAGGCTTAGCATCCTTGGAAAAGTCTTTGATGAATCGTCGATAGAAACCGGCATGTCGAAGGAAGCTTCGCACATCACGCACACAAGTTGGGCTCGGCAAGCTTTGAATTAATTCCACCTTGGCTTTGTCAACTTCAATCCCCCTCTCGGATATAATATGTCCAAGCACTATACCTTGATTTACCATAAAGTGGCACTTCTCCCAATTAAGTACAAGGATAGTCTCTACACACCTCTCAAGTATCTCCTCCAAATTCTCCAAACATGTGTCGAAGTTGCGTCCATATAAGCTACAGTCATCCATGAAAACTTCGATCTTACTTTCAATAAAGTCGGAGAAGATGTTGTACATGCATCGTTGAAACGTACCGGGTGTGTTGCATAGGCCGAATGACATCCTCCTATATGCAAAAGTGCCAAATGGACATGTGAAAGTAGTCTTCTCTTGATCATCCGGGTGTATGGCAATTTGGTTGTATCCACTATAACCATCAAGGAAGCAATAAAACTTGTGACCGACTAACCTCTCTAGCATTTGATCCATTAATGGCAAAGGCATGTGATCCTTCCTCATTGTCGCATTGAGCTTCCTATAGTCGATACACATCCGATGACCGGTTACTAGCCTTTGTGGCACAAGCTCATTCTTCTCATTTTTCACAACCGTTACACCACTCTTCTTGGGAACTACTTGCACCGGTGAAATCCACTTGCTAACCGATATAGGGTAAATGACACCACAATCAAGTAACTTGATAATTTCATCTTTGACGACTTTCATCATTGGTGGGTGGAGGCGTCGTTGACCCTCCCTTGTTGGCTTCGCACCTTCTTCCAATAAGATACGATGAACACATGTAGTAGGGCTTATTCCCTTGATATCCGCTAAGATCCAACCTATGGCGGATTTGTACTTCTTAAGCACACCTATCAAATCATATTCTTGCTTCTCATTAAGCATTGAAGACACAATAACCGGTAAAAAGTATCTTTATCTCCAAGATATACATACTTCAAGTGACTAGGGAGCTCTTTTAGTTCTAACTTTGGGGCCTCTTCCACACTTGGTCGAAATTTGGTGGTGGCACTTGGAATTGACAAAAATAAGTTCTTTGTGTACATAGGAGCTGCATTGAGCTCGACAACCACTTCTTGGATGCTTGGCTCGGCAATAACATCACATTCTCCTTCAACTCGTGCTCCCTTATTGTCAACTCCAACCCCTTGCTCGATTGCTAATTGCTATGCGTCAAGCGAGGTCGACATAACTTGCTCGACCTCCTCCAACATGTCAATGACTCGGCACTTCTTCAAAACAGCACAAGGAAATTTCATGGCATCAAAAACATTGAACTTTATCACGTCACCATCAAATTCCATCGTTAGGTTGCCCTGGGCGACATCAATCTTTGTGCATGCCGTCCTCATGAGTGCTATTAACCGGCGAGCCCTCCATCTCTACCACATAGAAATCGGCTGGAAAAATAAGTTGGTTCACTTGGACAAGCACATCCTCCACATAACCCTCCGGATACTTGCTTGAGCGATCCGCAAGTTGAATAATGACATTGTCCTTCTTGAGAGGCCCTATACTCAACGTTTGGTACACATTGAGTGGCATGACATTGATTGATGCTCCCAAGTCTAACATCACATCCTCAAAACGAGTATTTCCTATCACACAAGGCACATTGAAGCTTCCCGGATCCTTCATCTTTTGTGGTAACCTTCGTTGAATAACGGCCGATACTGTTTCTCTCATAGTTACCACACGAGTCTCCCTCGTATGCCTCCTAGCCGTGCATAGCTCTTTGAGGAACTTAGCATACTTTGGCACTTGTTTAATTCATTCCAACAAAGGAATGTTGACTTGCACTTTCCGGAAAATCTCCAACACCTCCTCATCAGACTTATCCTTCTTCGATCTAGTAAAGCGAGAAGGGAATGGAATGTTAGAGTGTGGCACCCCTCCCTTACTCACTTGGCTCGGCATTAGCTCACTCTTCGATGTTGCGGGATCACGCTCATCTTCGTTGCACAGCCCCTCACTTCCGGCGTTCTTTCTCTTCTCGGCTTCACAACCGGCGGCAGCATTGCTCTAGGTGGCATCTCTCTCGGCTGCAGCTCTACTTGGTTCGGCAGCCTTACTCTCGGCTCCTCTTGTGTTGCTGCCGGCAATGACAGGTCCGGCAGTCCTTCCCTCTTCCTCAATCACATCAAGCGATATGCTTTTCTTCTTTGGGCTCCTCGGAGGTAACAACTCTCTTCCACTTCGAGTTTGAATCACTTTGGCACGCTCGTTCCTCAGATTTGGAATTGTGTTACTAGGCAACTTCCCTTGCTCATTGAATCTTCCCATAAAGTCCACAACTTGCCCCATTTGAGTCTTGAGCTCACCAATATCCTTTTGTTGATTTTGTTGCCCCGTGAGCAACGCTTGAGTAGCACTTGAAAGAGATTGGATCAAAGCATCGTAATTCGGATTACTTGCTCCGCCTTGAGGTTGGCTCGGCATGGCTTGGCTCGGCATGGCATTGTATAGCCCTTGGTTTGGATGATAGGGCTGTCTTGGCACGAATGGTGCCCTTGGTGCATAGGGTGCGGCAGCCCCATTGTTTGGTTGCATCGGTGCCCTCAATACATTATCATTATTTGCCCAACGAAAGTTTGGATGATCATTGAACCTCGGATTAAAATTTTCAAACCGTTGTCCTCCTCCAAAACCAATTGCATTGCACTCTTCGACTCCCTCACTTGTTCCAAATTGAGGGCATTGCTCGGTCTTATGGCCCTCGGTGCAAATACCACAAACTATAGCACGCTTCTTCATCAAATTACTAACCAAGTCGGCAAGCTTGTCTACTTTCTCCTCCAACTTTGAGCTCGAAGACGTCTCATGAACTTTCTCATTCCATGGCACATTGTTTCGTGCCATGCCAAATTGTTGGTTGTTCAAAGCACGAACCTCTAACAAATTCCTTGCCGGTGTTGCATCTTAACTCCAAGAAACTACCTCCCGCGGCCGAATCTAGAAACTCCCTCTCCATTACGCGCAATCTCTCATAGAAATATTGCAATAAGAGTCCCTCACTTATGCCATGAGATGGGCACAAAGAGACGAGAGACTTGAACCTCTTGTAGTAGTCGAAGAAAGTCTCATCTCCGGCTTGCTTCACACTTGTAATTTGCTTCCTCAAGTCTGTGATATGTGAAGCGGGAAAGTACTTGAGAAAAAACTCATCCATCATAGAATTCCACGACACAATGCGACCACTAGGCACCTCAAACAACCACTCCTTCGCTTGATCTTCCAATGAGAACGGAAAAGCCTTCATCTTGAAGTGTTGCAAATCGGTCCCTCTCAGACACATAGACTCCGTGGTGAAGTTAAACCATTGTAGATGCTTGTTGGGATCCTCACTTGGCATTCCATAAAAAGACTTCAACTTGTGGAGGAATCCACTCTTCAATTCAATCTCACCGGTCTTATCGGTTTCCAAAGGAGGGTATGTGATATTAGAAGTTACAGCTCCTCCTCCTCCTGCGACATGACCATTCTGTGCTCTGATGGAAGTCATTACTACTTGCTCAACAACTAGCTCGGCGAAGGCTTCAAATTCGGGTTCTTGGAGATCAATTGATGGTGATATGACGGATGGAGAGCTCGGCAAGCTTGGTGCCGAACTAGGTGAGGACGATGGTGGCGTACTCGGGCTGGATGGCTCGGATACGGGCAGCGGTACAAACAAAGCAATGGCGAGCTCTTGATTCAAACGTTGCAAACAACCTCTATTATCTCTTGTCCAATGATTAGATTCGGACATGCACTTTTCTGAAATTTGTAACGTTTAAACAAGTTAGAACATCATAAAGAAATAGAATGCAAGAATATACATCATTACAAGCCACGGCATTGGCGATTACAAAACACGTTTCAAACAATGTCACACATACAACGGATCGGCAAAGAAGAGAAATCGACGGCAATAAGAGGAGAAAAATTGAAACGTTCATGATCATGTAATCTCTAAGTCTAATTTCTTTTAAAATTTGTTCTAACTCTTGAGGTACGTAGAGCAGTGGAGTTAACGGTGCAATGGACTGATGCAGCCCCCGGTAGTGTAATGCTTAATCCGATATACCTCAAGAGTTCGAACCACACAATTTCGTTTTATCTTTTGAAGAAAATAGATCACATATGTCAAGTTATTTTCTACCGTCTAAAGTGAGGTGATGCTTCGGCCCAAGCTTTTGACTAGTTCGACCGTGTTTTACTTTTCAAAGGCGGTGTTGTTAAAATTCACGGAGGGCGAACCCCCTACAGGAACCAGGCAGGACTCGTTGTTGGTCACCACGGGGAACGTACTCCCTATCGACTCACTCACCGAGAATGAACATCAGTCTGTGGGCCTTGAGATCCAGTTAAACAAACCTGAGAACCATATCAATGAAACTAACTTGCCCCATACTTTTTAAAACAAACTCGGGTCACTAGCGGTCTACAAGAATTGATCAAAGCCGCCCTCAACCTCATAAAAATGGGTCTGCCAAGTTATCGCTCGTATGCGTGGGGGGGACGTATCCCACGTTTCCCAGTCTACATAAAAGACGGATCTAACAAGGCATCATTCGTATGAAGGGTTAAGGCTAAGACCAACAAAAGCGGCTTCTCCCTATATGTTACACTTTAGAAACTACAATAAACTCAAACATACACAATACTATCAACTTCCTAGAAATTAAACTAAGTTATTACAAACATGCATTCTCTATACATCATGCAACTTCCAAAATTTAAACTCTACATGCCGAAGCATATTTCTACTTTACAAAATCCCAAACTAAAATCGAAAATTACAACTTTACAACTTTACATCAAAAATTTCCAGCAATATTATATACACAACAATAACATAAATCAAGCTTTTATAATCCCCGACAACGGCGCCAAAAATTGATGAGTCGCCTAAGCGAGCATCAAGCAATAATAACCCTACAATCGTTAGTAGTATAGACATAAGTAGGGATCGTTCTAAGCCGGCAATTAAGGGTACCTGAAACATGAGATTGTTAGACAATTATATACAAAAAAATATCACACAAAATCGTCACAATGGGGAATGATATGGGATCGGCAGCTTTGCTGCCCCTAAACTAAAGAACACGAAAACAAAACCAAAAAGGGAAATAAGCATGGCGTCGGCAGCCCAAGAGCTGCCCTAGACTAGGCACGAAATAAAATTTGCTGAAAATAAAACCTAAGTCTAATATTTACAAGTTTGTTCGACATCTTTCACACAAAGCACTCCACACTAGAATCTTTAACAAATAAGACTTGCACACAAGAAGGTAAGAGACAAGTATCAATATGTTTAAATTCAAAATTAGTTCTGACTACAACTTAGTTGTACGACTTCTCAAGTTCTTAAGATCGACCTTCTGGTATGGACCCTAGAATATATGTTAATCCTTTTGAGTCTTAACAATTAATCACAATAGTCTAAATCGGAGACATGCAAAACAAGTAAGGTTGTCAATCATCTTATTTTAAACATGTAAGTATCTAAAGTATTAAACCCTAAGTGAGCAACACAAATCAGAGCGACCTTTTGAGTATGGCAACGTTCGTAATTACTCTAGCCGATTAAACCTAGCACCTAGATCAATGTTCAAGACAACACTATGTACCGATTTTCATGCCCAATCCTTAGATACTAACCAATTTCGAATCTAAAACATGCATCTATACCACTGCCCTAATTATCTAAGTGTACAAATCTTACAAGTTTTTATATTACAAATTAGCATGCAAAGACTCAAAGAAAACGTGGCTTAAACCTAGACCTAAGCAACGAATCAAATATATCTTTAACATAAAAATTATAAAATCAATCTCCAATTCGATTCATACATAGACATATAAACTAAAACGAAAAATACAAAAGAGTTTCATAGACAAAACTATTCATAGCTACATAAACTTTACTAAACCGAAAGAGGGGAGTGGATCACACTTTTGTAGACACCTTGATGACTTCGACTCGTGTGGATCCGGCGGAGGATGGAGGAGATATGGAGGGGCTGCTCGGCAAAAAGGGTATGTCGGCAGAAAATCCAAGTTTCGGCAGAAACTTGGGTGGTGGTGAAGGTGATTTTCGGATAGGGTTTATGTAGGATCTTTGGGGAGAATTTGGTAGAGCTTTGGCTATGTGTTTTGGCTTGAGATGTGACCCGTTTTTCTATCTCCACAAATCAAAGTTCACCCATTTTAAGAATCATGAAAAGATCAACATAAAAGTGATAATGGGGATTGGCATAAGGCATTCACATTTAGGATAATGTAAAAGATGGCTATATATAGAGGAAAGAGAGCTAGGGTTGCCGGCCTCAACAAGGAAGGGTAGGTTTTCCTTTTCCTAGTTGATTTATGTTTCCTTGTTGAACAAATATTGCATTCTTGGACTTCTTTTTCTGAATTTTCTTTATGGCACGGGCTTCATCTCTTCATGGACTTCATATATGGGCTTGACAACTCCATTTGGTGACCTTGGTCCATTGAAAAATGCCCCAAACGCCCAGAAGCAAAAACCGGCAGCAACATGCTGGCCGATCGGCAAGCATTCCTAGTGAGGCTAGGAAATCTTCTTTTCTTCATGTTTTCCTCCATTGCCTTGGCTCAATGTCTTCCTCAATCCTTCAACAAGCTTGGACAATCTTCAAGTATGCATTTGTACGCCAAAATGTCCATCGAAAATCGAAAGAAAGGAAAAGAGGCAGAAACCTGCTGGAATCGGCTGGAATGATCTTGCTTCAGTAATTCCGGCATAACTCCCTCCTCGGAGCTCCGATTGATGTGATTCCAAGTCTCAGAGAAACTAGACACGTAGCGATTCCTCCATATAAAAGGGATTGGTCAAATTCCTTGTGAAACGTCGGGGATGAATTTTTGAAGTTGGGACACAGTCCCAGGAAAATTCCTGGAAGTCCCTGGATTGGTTTGCTCGAACTACTGATTTGCAGCCATCTTTTGGGTGACTTCCCGAACTCCGATTGATCTGTATTTTTGATACAAACCCCTTTAGCAAACCAATAATATACATACCAAATTTCAGCAAATTTGGAAAAGGATAGGTCACAATTCTATTCATCTCAGAATCACGAAAAAGACACATTTTGCACTATTTTCCAAAATTCTTATACTGTCATTTTTCGGATTCTAAAGCATATATTTCCTAAAACTCTAACAAATCGACACTAACTATATTATGACTCTATCTTAGATAAATATACGGGATAAACAAAGCATAAACGAGGGCAAATATACATTAATATCGTCGCACAGTGTGCTCCTATCAGTAACTAGGCCGGTCTCTGACTCGAGTCCTCCTCACGTTGAGTCTCTCCTCGGCCTGTAAAGGAATATATATTTAGAAAACCCGTACTCGATAACAAATTATAAAAGCTTAATTTATGGATGTCCTCACTCGCACGAATCCTCTAAAACACGGATAGATTCTAACTGAATCTACTCCAAATATCCCAATTAAGACCCTTAACTTTTTCGTCGAGAATCCCCTTTACTCGTATGTCCAAAAGTGAAAAGAAATCGTCCAAATTAATTCCATAAATCTGACCGTAAATGGTAATTTATAATTTACCTTTTCACTTGTACTGTTTAACTTTTACCATTTACTATTTAACCTTTTTACTTTTACTTTTACTTTTACTGTTCCGTCGCCGCCACCACAGCAGCAGCAGCACCACCGCCGCCGCTGCAGCTCCGCCATAGCCAAACCACTCCAAAATTTACCTAAACTTCTGCTACCACCACCCAAGGCGTACCTCCTCCTCCCTCAGCCGCTCAACACTGCTGCAGCCGCCGCAAATGGCGGTTGTGACGGCGGTCAAACTCCCCCCAACCTGCAAATCAACAAAACTCAACCATTCAAACCTAAAATCACACCAATTCGACTCCCAACAACACCACAAATCCAATTCCCATCTCCATAAATACAAAATCCATCAATTTCAACCATCCTCCACCGAATCCTCAAAACCCTAAAAAGTTCAACCTTGAAATTTTCCTTACCTAGGTCGAATCGGTCTGATTCACTTGGTGGAGTTGCTACCCACGTCAAGCTCTTCCTTTCCCCTCTCAAATCGGGCCAAGAAGTGGCCGGTTAAGGGAGTTTCAACTCCCACTGAGGCTGAGCCTTTTGGCTGCAAACCGGCCAAACGGCGGCGAGGGGCGCCAAGCCGCTGCCGCTGGGAGGAAGGGGGAGGTGGTGCGAATCGTCCGGCACCTGCAACACCTGAGTTGGTGGCCGGACGGTGGAGTTGTGTGGTGGTGGTGTCGGTGGAGAGAAGTGTCGGGCCGGAAGAGAGGAAGAAAAGAGGAAAGAAAGAAAAGAAAGAAAAAGGGAGAAAAGAAAAAGGTTTCCCAAAAAGGAAACATTCTCCACTATTTATATCAAACCCAAAATCGGAAATAACGTATTTTCCAACACACCCTTTTTAAATTTTGCTCCGACGAAAACAAAACTCAACCCAAATATTCGTTTTAACGTGTTCTACCTCACGTAACAAACGATTTCCACTCAACCTCCAAAAATAAAACAATCCTCATGAGCGTAAAAATTTAAATAAATTTACCTAGAAATTGAACAAGGTTCGGGGCGTATCAGACAATCCCAACACTTTCTATCTCTCTTGATCTCAATTCCTAATACATAGCATGCTTCTCCTAAATCTTTCATGTCAAAATTCTTTGACAAAAATTCTTTAGTTTCTTTTAGTAATTTAAATATTACTGCTAGTTAGGAGAATATCATCTACATAGAGAATCAAAAAGTTAAAATTATTATCAACCACTTTAAGATAAACACACTCATCCAGAGAATCGAAAAGATGAGATAACAGAATCAAATTTCTTATACCATTCCCTAGCTACTAGCTTATTTAAGTCCATAAATTGACTTCTTTAATTTACAAACCAAGTTTTCTTTTCCAGGGTCAACAAAACCCTCAGGCTGTGACATAAATATTTTACTCAACCCATTTAGAAAAGCTGTTCTCACATCCATCTGATGTAACTCCATATCAAAATGATCTACTAGGGCCATTATTATTCTAAAAGAGTCTTTAGTTGAAACTGGTGAAAATATCTCTGTAAAGTATATTCCTTCTTTCTATGTGAAACCTTCAGCTACTAGTCTAGCTTTATGTGTTTCTATGTTTCCATTGACATCTCTTTTAGTCTTGAAAACCCATTTAATACCAATAGGTGTTTGGCTTGGTTCAACTAATTCTCATACATTATTTTCATACATGGAATATAGTTTTGCAGTCATAGCTTCTAGCCATTTATCAGCATCATCACTTTCTAAAGCTTGCTTAATAGTAGTGGGATCATTTTCATAAGATAAAACTGTTTCTATATCATAGACCTCATAACTGTCTCCCTCTCCTCCATATCTAGGTCTCTTAGCTCTCTGAGATCTCCTAAGCTCTGAAACTTGTTGTTGAACTGCTTGTGGTTATTGTACTACTTGAGGTTCAAGATTTTGTTGCTCTAGTTCATGATCATGATCAACTAAAGCTTCTTGCTCAACCATTAAGTCATCATTTTGGTTTTGTGGCTCTAGGTTCTCAAGGTTTTGGTTTTGAAGCTCTAAGTCAATATTTTATGTATTAGGAGCTTGACTACTTTGGACATGGTTCTGGACTAAACTTTGAGTTTTATTTTGAAGACTAGGTATTTGCTTCTGTATCATCATCATCTACAATTTCTTCAAAATTCCTCAAATTTTTTATTGCAGACACTTTCACCTAAAAATTGAACTTGAGGTGTCTTAAAAATTCTAGGTGAATGATTAGGTGAATAAAGCTTATAGCCTTTAGATTTCTCACAGTACCCTATAAAATGACAACTTACAGACTTTGAGTCGAGTTTGTTGATTTTAGGATTATAAATCCTAGCCTCAGCATTCCTACCCCAAACATCACTACCAGAAAAAAGGGTTTTCCCGACGAAAAAAAAAAACGGCCGACGACTAAAAATTTCGTCGGTAATTCCACAGAATAACCGACGATTTTATTTTTCGTCGGTAGAAGAACAAAATCGTCGGCCATAGTTTGGGAATAGCCGACGATCCTTTTTTTTGTTGGTATAAACAAAAATCGTCGACTATATTCCGATTTCAGTCGACGATTTAGATTTTCATCGGCCTTTCTCTGAAACATTAGCCGACAAAAACTTTTGAAATTTTAGCCGACGAAATTGACATTTTCGTCGGCTATAAGTTATATATTTTCAGATCTAGACAGCAGCTGCTCATTTAAAAAAAAACGAAAAAAAAAACGGGAGAAAGAGTGAAAAATCTGTGGGTATTGTTGAAATCCGTCCTCTCTTACATTGTGGAGCTATATATAGGTACGTATATGTGTATATATGTTGATTTTGAGTTTTAGTTGAGTTGATTTTGAGTTTTAGTGATTTTGATTTAGTAAGTGATTTTTTGTTTTGTTGTTGTTTTAGTGTTAGAATGTATGTATATATGTTGATTTTGAGTTGTAGTTGAGTTGATTTTAAGTTAGAGTTTAATTATGTGTTTTAATTTGATGTTATTTTAATTAGGAGATAAAATATATATATATATATATATATATATATGTGTGTGTGTGTGTGTGTGTGTGTGCATGTGTGTGTGTGGAGTTTAATTATATATATATATATATATATATATGTTAATTAATGGTTGTTGACAGTGTACTTAACTTAAATAATGGTTGATATATAGTGTAACTTAAATAATGGTTGTTAATGGTATATATATATATATGAGTTGATGTTGATAATAATATATATTGTAATGTAATTAATTATTAAGAATTTATATATATATATATATATGTATGTGTTAATTAATTAATTTCTTATTAATTAAAGTAATTAATTAAATTTTTATACGATTAGTTGCGTCTCATCGATTTGAAACTATTATCTGTTGAAGGTCAGGCCAAAAAACGTCATTTAGACAGTCCAATTACCATTTCTAAGAGTTTAGAGGTTTGACTGACCCGGTTGACCGTTCCGATCGAGCCTTTAACGTTGTCAGATGTAGTTGGATTTTTTTCCATACATGTATTTAATCTTAACGGTGATAACTGACGGTTGGAATAGATTTTGTAAACTTTTAGATTCAAAATCAGAACATATGCACTAATGTTCCTTAACTTGTTTACTAAGTGTTTAAGTGAATGTATAGTTTCAAATAGTTACTATACGTAGACTCTTCAAATGCAAAAATGTTGTGAAATAAGATATGACCGAAATGATAAAATACGTTCACGGTTGAAAAATGACAAGATTCCGATAAAATCTGTGTGCCGAATGTTGCGGTAGACTGTTTTTTACTTTCGTTTTCCTATGGGTAGCCTGACGTTCGGTAATTATTTTAAGGAAAATTTTTATACGATTAGTTGCGTCTCATCGATTTGAAACTATTATCTGTTGAAGGTCAGGTAAAAAAATGTCATTTAGACAGTCCAATTACCATTTCTAAGCGTTTAGAGGTTTGACTTATTGTCTGCCGTTGGCTGGCTCAGATCGGACGGCTGTTGATTTTTCAAAGTATAGACAACGAAATCTTTAACATCGTCGGCTATTCTCTCAGTTTAGCCGACGAAAATTATTTGTCGTCGTATAACTCTCGTGATCCGCGCCTTTTTATTGTCCGCCGTTGGATGGCTCACATCGGACGACTGTTGATCTTCCAAAGTATAGCCGACGATGTTCATAGCATAGCCGACAACATTCAAAGAATAGCCGACGAGTAACAAAGAATTCGTCGGCTATTCATAGCATAGCCGACGAAATCTTTTTTAATCGTCGGCTATTCTTTCTGCTATAAACCAGAAAGTCCGGAACCCTAACCGAGTGTTTTCTCTCCTCCTCCTCCTCCTCCTTCCTCAAATCGGCCGGCCAGGCTCCTCCTCCTCCTCCTTCACCTCCTCCTCCGATCTCCTCCTTCTCCTCCTCCTCCTTCCCCTCCTCCTCTGATCGAGCTAGGTTTACTTTTTTTTTTTTTTTTTTTCTAATTTATTTTAATTGTATAATTAAATTGTTAAATTGTTATATAATATTTTTTAATATTAATTATATAAATTGTTTACATTTTTATATATTTTTTAATAAATTAATTATATATTTGTTATATATTTGTTAATTATATAAATTAATGTATACATTTTTATATATTTGTTATATAAATTGTTATATAATATTTGTTAATATTAATTATATAAATTGTATAAATTTTTATATATTTGTTAATAAATTAATTATATATTTGTTATATATTTGTTAATTATATAAATTTGTAAATATATTTGTTAATAAATCGAGGTAGGTAATTAATTATATAAATTGTTAATGATGAAATATAGTTATATTTGTATATAAATGGTTATATTTATGTTAATGGTTAGTATTATTTAAAATTAGTTAAAATTTAAATATTAATTTGTTAGTATGTTTTAAAATATGTTAGTATTATTGGTTATTATATTAATTAGAATTTGTTATTTAATGTAATATAATTTAATATTAATTAATGTATTAATGCCTCAAGCTCCAGATGGCCGATGCACTCAGACAGTTATTCGGAGGCCGTCGTTCTTCCAGATCTAGGGGTTCTGGAAGTTCTGCCTATTCCGCAGACTCCGAAAGGACCCTTAACCAGCTTGAGAGGACCACCAGCCAGCCGCGGAGGAGTGTGAATTCATCCCAGCCGCGGAGGAGTGTGAGTTCTCGGCACCAGACCCTTCTCCAGGCGGGGCGGCAGTCAAGCAGTTCACGTCCCCCTCTCGGGCCAGATGCTCCGAGGTCCAGTAGGCAGCTATTTCAGGATGAGATAGCTGCAGACGTTCCTCAGGTCCGTATGCCTGAGGTTCATCGGGAGCCGATGACGAGTTCGGCGTCGTCTGCTGCTGACTCGACTGAGGGGCCTACTCTCCCAAATCAGCTCTACCTCCCGTACAACATTCTTGCGATACCCGAGGTCGACTTTCGTGGTGTGCCCATATGGTCTGATATGCCTCAGTACGTGAGTGCTGCAGAGGCATATTATCAGCAACCATTTGAGAGTCCTCACCTCCTGATTTCGGCGAGGAGAAAAGGAAAGTCGACAGACGGGTCATCCAGTTCAGGTAACATTTGATTTTATTAATTAAATTTTTTATTAAAATTAACGCACTAATATTTAATTTTATTAACCAATCGTCGTTTATGTGATAGGGACAGCCGCTAGCAGTTCAAGGCCGAATATGAGAGGTGTCATATGTTTTGACACGCTCAGGAGAAATGTTGACAGCAAGGGGAGGATCCAGATCAACGAACCCCCTAATCAAGAGGTTCAGGGGAAAAAATGCCGCGATTACGCCTGGTTGCGTGGGGGCAATAATTAGGGATAGAGTCCCTATGTTGTGGACCCGGTGGGCTGATGTGCCGGAAGAAATTAAGAGGGAGGTTAACAACGCGGCGTCGGTGAGTAATTTAAAAAACTTAATTTCTTTATCGTAATATTTAATAATTTTCGGTATTGTTATAATTGTAAAACTAATAAAATATTATCTTTCAGGCATACTTCGAGATTGCCGAACACAAGCAAGATTGGGCGGACGCAATACAGAACTCGAGGTACGTTGGGAATTCCTCATCTTATAATTTGAAATATTTTATGATATGAATAATATTTCTAATGCACTTTTGTTTTTTTCCGTAGGTTCAAAGAGTGGAAGAACGAGCTCCGTACCCACTTTAACGAATACGACAGACATGGTCGTATGGGTACTCCAAGAGAGTTCCTGTTCAGGGAGTACGAGTGGCGTTGGTTGAAGACAGTAGACTTCAACAACCCACTTATGCAGGTAAATACTAAACTTAACTATAAATGTTTATTTTGTTAATATTTTAATTATTAGTTTAATTATTTTATAATTATTACACTAATATTTTTTTATGCATTTTTCTAATATTTTATTATTTGTTTGAAGGAACGGTCTCGCATAAACTCTGCGAACCGCCGCCGTAACACAACCCCCCATCATGCTGGTTCTAGTCCGTTTTCACAATATCAGGAGGAGGCGCTTAGAGATCATCCTGATAGCAACCCGTACGTGGAGATGTTTAAGAAGGCTTATACACAAGCGACAGAACAGCTCGTAAGTCGTTGATTACGATTTTAAAATTTTAATTATTAATTTTACTTAATTATATATTTGTTAGAATATTAATTATTTTTTTTTTCCCGTTCAATTAGGAGAGGGTGAACCGGGCCGAAGCCGAAGTGTTGCAGGAAGTAGTTCGGGAGACACAACCGAACATTTCAGAGGCAGATCTGCAAGAAGCCCTGCTCCAGGTCGACAGATCGAATGTTCAAACGGCAGCGAGGATGTTCGACGCAGCCTTCCCAGACCGGTCAAACCAATACTACTTCCGAGGTTTGGGAAGTTCTGGAATAGGGCTCCTGAAGACCACTAAGGGAGTTCAAAAGAAGGGAGGCGGGGACAGCCAACAGATGAGGGGGGAAATGCAGAGATTGGTACAAGAAAATGCAAGATTGGCGGCCGAGTTCCAGAGATCACAGGAGCAACACCGCAGAACACAGCAGTATCATTTAGATATGTCCAGTTGGCATGCTGAATGCGAGAGAATTCGGCGACATAACTACGCCGGCCAACAAGACTGGTTGTATGCTATGTTCGCGGCACAACAACAAGGCCTTGAACCCCCGCCCCCATTTCAGCCGTTAGTTGAACCTCCAATGCCTCAACTTCCCGAGTTCGTTTAGCAGGATGACGAGCACGATGGACAGCAGGATGCTGGGGATGACGTGGTGGACTTTAGTGCTTTAGGTGATGATTAGGGTTATATTTTATGTATATTGGAACAAATTAAATAATAAGTCATTTAGACGTGTTTCTTGTTGGTGTAAATGCATGGATTATCATTGTGAATTGCAGGTTGCTTGGAATGGTAATTTAGAAATTAATTTAATTTTTTTCCCAAAAATTAAGAATAGCCGACGATATTGGCATTATTTCGTCGGCTATAACTAATTAATGCCTATTAAAATATTAATATATTCTGATGAAATAACCGACGAAATAGATAAAATCGTCGACTATATTTCAGAACAAATAGCCGACGAATTTCGTCGGCTATAGTTTACGATATCGTCGGCTATACTAGAAAATATCCGACGAATTTCGTCAGATATTTTGCCAAGGTTTGGTCGACAAAATTAATTTTCGTCGGTAAAATCGTCGGCCATACTCGATAATAGCCGACGATTTCGTTATTTTCGTCGGCCATTAGTTTTACCGACGGCCTTTTGTCGACGAATTATAGCCGACGAAATTGTCGTCGGTAGAAGGAATAGCCGACGAAAATTTGAAATCGCCGACGAAATTTTTTTCGTCGGCTATTATGTCCGATCTGGTAGTGCATGGCAATGATGTAGACTTGGTTGCTTTCCAATCCACATTTCATATGGTGTTTTTGACATTGACTTGCTTGGGGACCTATTGCAAAGATAATTTGCAGTTGTTAAAGCTTCTCCCCAAAGCATTCTAGGCAATCTAGAGGTATACACCATACTTTTGACCATGGTTAACAAAGTCCTATTCTTTCTCCCGGCTACTCCATTTTGTTAAGGGTTATATGGTGTGGTGTACTGAGTCTTAATGCCATTCTATTGCAAATATAATGCAAAAGGTTCTTTCTGTTGACCTTGCTCACAGTGTACCTACAATAAAACTCCCACACACCCCCCACCCCCCCCCCCTAATCAAACCTCACAGTCTTGATTTTCAATTCTAATTGATGTTCTACTTTTGTTTTGTAAAACTTAAAAGCCTCAAGTGACTGTGACTTCTCTAATAGTAAATAAACATAACAATATTTGGAATAATCATCTATAAAAGTCATGAAATAGATATTTCCACAAATTGTTCTATGTCTAAAGGGTCCACAGGATATCTGTATTAGCTCGAGTAATTTATTGTTTCTAGTAGCATGTTTCTTTCTCATTTTTGTCATTTTACCCTTAAAGCATTCAATACAATCTTCAAGATCAGTAAAGTCCAAATTTGGCAATGTTTTATTTTTCACAAGATATGTGGCATAATCTTCTATGCCACAAATAAGCAGATTTCTCATTATGCCGAGTTATTTTAACACCAATGGTGTTATTACTTGACGTGTTATTACTGTTTTCAACAAGCATACATTCTTGCCGAGGCAGAGAACAATTTAATTTTAAGTAATCATTCTCAATAACACCAGAACCAATAGTAGAACAATTCTTAATCAAGAAACAAGAAGAATCCTTGAAAATTTTTATTCCGCTAGAATCAATGAGAAAACTACAACCAAGTTTGGCCAATAGACTAATTGAAAGCAAATTCCTCTTAATTGAGGGTACATAAAAAGCATTCTCTAAAATAAGAAAAAAATGTCAAATCCTAAGTTCAACTTTAAGCTTCCTACTGCCATCACTGCTACAAACATTCCATTGTTAGCACAGACGTTGACTTCATCACTCCTTGGTTTTCTCTTCTTTATGAATCCCTGTAATATGTGTAAGGGACTCCCTGAGTCTAACCAATAAGTATGAGGCTCTATGTTAACAAAATTAACTTCTAAAGAAAAAGTTTTTAAAAGACTAAGAGGATCAATCATACCCTTTTTCTCTAGCCAAGCCTTAAATCTGGAACAATCTTTCTTCATATGTCCTACTTTCTTGTAAAAGTAGCATTTGAACCTAAAGGGCCTATTGACTTTACCTCCTGCAGTGCTACTGGATGGTTTTGCTATAGTTTTATTGACTTTAAGCTTATTTTTCTTCCATTTACTCTTCTGCACTAGGTTCACAGAGGTTGTAGGTTGTTTCTCCTTCCTCATCCTAGACTCTTCATCAACACAGATTGAGATGAGGTCATGCAGAGACCAATTCTCTTTCTGTGCATTATAGCTGGTCCTTAAAACACTACAACTAGGTGGGAGAGAGTCTAAGGCATGGTGAGCTAGTTGGTCATCTTTCACTCCAAACTCCAGCTTCTTGAGTCGAGAGTTCAACTCAATAAGCCCATGATGTGGTTCCTAATTCCTCCAACTCCATTGTACTTCAGCTTATTGTACTCCTTTCCAATCATAACTGTTTCTGCCGTTGCTCTCCTTGTTCTTGGCCTAAATGTTCTCCATACAGTCTCTAACTAGCACTGGTTCTTCAATACTTCCTCTCACAATAGAGCTCATGGAATTTCTAATGAGAATTTTAGCCATTTGATTAGACCTATACCAATCGTCATGATCCCTCCTATCCTTAGGCGTACTAGTCGCAGTCAAGACAAAATGCATGGTATGCGTGAAGCACATATCCGTGTTGTCATGGGACATCAAATACAAATCAATTTCAGCTTTCCAGGCCTTAAAGTTAGATTTAGTGAGCATCTGGATGGCATTCACGTTCAAGTAGGTAACTCCTAGAGAGCAAAACAAAGAAAAATATAAGTTTTGACAATTATTGAAAAGTTTTTTTCATTGTAAAACAGTTTTCCATACATATGTGTTAATTTCTCAATCAGTTCATGGTAAAACACATACATTCATACAGAAAACATCAAACAATACACCTCAAAATTTCGTAAGTTAATGTCAAGCATAACTTTTATAGCATAAGACATGACATTCTAAAGTTTCTTAATCATCAAACCACAACCAATGAACTTAACTTATCATAAAAGCTGTCAACATTTTTATGATAGAAGAAAATCTTTTAGTATATATCTTAAAATCATGTATGATGCTGTTTTAGTTTTAAAGTATATAAAAACTACTTCTTTGGAAGCCATCAGATACACAGTTTAGAAATAAAACATAAGTTTTCGTCTTTAACTTAATGTGAAACATGTAACCTGCAGAAATTGCTTTGTGCAACACAGAGAATTCATCCTATTAAAGCATTCATCTAACCACAAACAACATGCTAATTAGACAAATTTACATTTCATCCGGTCCCTAATCTACCTAACTTAACTGCATGCCAGGAATGCATGTAGGGTTGTTGCGCAAAACTGAAATCGTAAACATGATTTGAATCGAAAAAACAAAATTTTCCAGAAAAATCTGACCTTGATTTCCTTATGCTGTAAAATTTTAAAACGTGGAAGAAAAAAATTTAACTTTAGCCAAAATCGGCTTGCCATCTTAAATCACAGCATTAGAGCTTGAATTCCAAAAAGAGACGAAAACGTCTCTACACTTTCTTTCCCAGCCGAAGAACCCTAATCCCCAAATCGATATGACCGTTTGAATAACAGTCGTTTTTGGATATTTAAACTAAAGCGGGTTTGGGTCATTGCAGTTGCGGATTTTAGACCGGGTTTGGGTTCTGAATGGCCCAATAAGGCTTATGTCTTTTTGTTAAGGTAGAAACGAAAAGATTTTTTTTTTTTTAACCATAAAAACTGAAGAACAGACAAAAAGTCCAAGTTCATGCAAAATTGATTAACCTTAATACGATTTATGTTTGTGGATTTTAGTTTGCTCTGATACCATATAAAAATTATGTATGAGCAATTATCCCAAGATCAAAATCACAAAGCATAAATGTTTCTGCCTAAACCCGGGGGCCTGGTAGATACACGATGAATCCAACTTGATCTCCTGCAATCCTGCTCACTAAGGGGAATACCGGGCGGGCCGGTCTTCTCCTCTCCGATGCCTAAGTTAGTATAGTTGGAATATATATAACCAAGGCACGTATGTAAGCGGGGAGAGAGATAAGTTACCTAATAAAGAGGGTAGTTGGGGCCCTTATATAGGTGGTTGGGGGTGAGGGCTGGCCTCACCCTTCGATGTGGGACTGGTTCCCTTATGTTTGTACATTCTGGTGCCCTCTTTGGCAGGCCGGCGCCCCCGGCCCCAGGGTCCCAGGTGGCAGAATAGAGTGCTGGACCCCGAGGCCGGGTGCTGGTGATCCGGTCCCGGGCCTTGGGCCGGGCCCTGGTGCGTTTGCTGCGGGTCTGTGGGCCTGCTGTAGCCTCTCTGCGGCTACTGTCAACAAGTCTCCCAAGTTCTCGGTCAAGTGCAATCTTGAATGGGGACTTAAATCTGTCTTGCTCTTGTCCCGCAGACCCGCAGGGTTACCAACCTACCGGTGCCCAGTCCCCCAAGTCCGCGTTAAAGATTGAGCGTGACCGAGGTGAGTACCTGTTACCGATGAGAAGCAATAGTTTATAAGTACGTTTGTAATATAAGTAGTACTGTGGTGCTATGAGCATGGAGTGGGGTGGAACCCGGAGAGTGTATGAGATGATGCCATGATGCCATGCAATAGATGTGTGCATGGAATGATAATGGGGCGTTGAAATCCGCCATGCAAGAGATTTGTGCATGGGATGATAATGGGGCGTTGAAATCCGACATGCAAGAGATGTGCATGGAATTTCGGCCGGGCACTCTGCCCTATCGGTGCGAGGCGGAGCTTCACTGGGTCACAACTAGGCGATCTGCCAAATCGAAACGGAGCGGAATTCACTGAGCCTCTATCGGGCGTTCTGCCAAAGCGGAGCGGAGTGAAGTTCACTGAGCCTCTACCGGGCGATCTGCCAAAGCGGAGCGGAGTGGAGTTCATGGGACCTCGACCGGGCGTTCTGCCATATCGAGACGAGTCCCAGGTGAACTTAACTACTGGACCTCGACCGGGCGTTTTGCCATATCGAGACGAGTCCCATATTGCTAGGCTGCGGAGAGATTACCCCGGTGTTGCGGGCTGTTTAAAGCACCGGTGAACACTTGTTAGTTCTTCTCAGCTTGTGTTGAATAAGCGTTGAGGTAAGGGGGGTGGCGTTGAGGTGACAAGGCTCGCCGTGCAGCCCCACGTTGATCGCGGTTCAATGCGATGCAGGGTTTTTATCCTGCTGGACAAGAGTACATGGGTTAGATGTAAACTCACCCGGGTGTATAAAGCCCATGCCGGTCGAATGTTCTCATGACCGGGGTCAAGCCATGGTACTGGGCGGATCTCGACCGGGCGTTCTGCCATATCGAGACAAGTCCCCCAAGTGAGATGTAGCTGGGTGGACCTCGACCGGGCAACATGCCATATCGAGACGAGGTCTCCAGTAGGATGGAGTGCAGCCGGTTGAATGATACCTAACCGTGAACTGCTACGGACCGGGCGGATCTCAACCAGGCGACATGCCATATCGAGACGAGTCCTCCGGTGATATGCAACGAAGATGGTGCTGGGCAGATGGCTCATACCCGGATAGATGCTCTCGAAGCGGTTGGAAAATCGTAACCGGTGAGAGGTCTTCGAGATATACAACGAAGAAGCCATGCAGCCGGTTGAATGATCATAACCACGAACTGCCATGGTGCCGGGCGGATGGCTCATACCCGGATAGATGCTCTCGAAGCAGTTGATCTCGAAGTGGTTGGATGATCACCACCGGTGAGAGGTCTTCGAGATATACAACGAAGAAGCCATGCAGCCGGTTGAATGATCATAACCGCGAACTGCCATGGTGCCGGGCGGACCTCGACCGGGCGTCCTGCCATATCGAGACGGGTCCCATATTGCTCATACCCGGATGGATGCTCTCGAGGCGGTTGGATGATCACCACCGATGAGAGGTCTTCAAGCCGGTTGAGAAATCATGACAGGTTATCTTGCAGCAAAGATGGCGTGCAACCGTGGAATCTGGGGAAGTGTGGGAGGGCCTGACTCCTCGGTTCCCGCTCCTACCTTCCTGTCGCCAGCGTGTGGGACAAGTGGCTGACATGCATTTAAGGAGGAAGTACATCAGTCCCGTCAGTTATGATGGCATGGGCAGTTTACCAATGCTGGGACACGTGCCAGCAGGGGGCAGTCTTGAGATGAAGGGCCTGGATTCGCAGGCGTTTGAGTTGCTCTGATTACTTGTTTTGGAGGGATTTCAATTGCCTAGGGCACCGGTCCCCCTTATAAAAAGGCCTCTTCTGCTCTTCTTTCTGCTGTTGCTTCTTGCTTTGGAGAAACTAAGAGAAAGAGAGAAATTCGGCGAAAACTCTGAGCCCTTTGCCCCACGAGATCCGTTTTCTCGAGCGCTCCCTACTCTCTTCCTACCATTGCTCGCTGCTTTCGCATGGCGGATTGTCCTCGGTTGAGCATACTAATCGGTAAGTTTGTTGATTTCTTTGCCCCGGTGTTGTTCTTGCTTTGGTTTTGTTGTTTTGCGGCGGGGGGGGGGAGGGATCTCTGTCGCTGACGGAACTGCTCTGCGGCAAACTTGGGGAGAGGCCGTAGAAGGCGCTGTTGTAGCCTGTTGCTGACGAGCGCTAGGGTTTTGTTTTCTTCCCCTAGGTTAAGATGTCTTCTTCAGGTTCTGACCGGGCTTCCGAATCGGCTGCCAGGGGTCCCCTTGTGGATGATGCGGAGAGGCTGGAGGACTGGCTCGGTTCGGAATCCCCGGAGACCGAAGTCGCTGACTGCTCCGGGAGCAGGGCTTCGTCTCCGTCCTCGTCTTCGTCTTCCGGGGCTGAATCCTCGGAGACTGAAATACCGCACGGGGTGCGCCTTGCAGATGCTCCGGCCGTGAGCTACACCATTGGCAGAGGGAAGGATGCTGTGGTGTGTGATGAACCGGAGGGTAGCATGACCCCTGGAGAGATTGCAGCACTCCGGGAGACGTGGGGTATCCAGGATGAAGTTCTGCTGCGGCCCCTGAATCCTGGAGAGTCAGCCTGCAACCCGGAGGCAAGTTGGGTTGCCGTGCATCAAGACCAGTTCCGGCATGGACTCTTCCTCCCGCTGCCAAATTTCGTGCAGTACATGCTCAGTGGAGGCGATTATTGAGCCTCGGCTGCCTATATGATCTGTCCGGAATGAGTATGCCAACGGTAAACGAATTCCGGTCCTTGTATAGGTTGTCCTACTCAAGGAAGCAAGGGTCCCGGGGTTGCCTGTCCTTCAACGCCCGGAAACCTCCATCGATCGTCACCAATATGCCTACATGTGTAGACAACAGTTGGAGGAAGAAGGTGGTGATGGTGGGTGGGAGGTGGCAGGCGAGGAGTAAAATGTACCGGGTTCCTGGCGCCTTCCAACCCCTTGGCGACCAGTCGTTCGAGTTATCCGATCTAGAGCATGAGAGGATCTCGACCATACTCGGATGTTGGGACGATCCGGAACGGAGTTCTTTCAACTTCATCCGGCAAGAAGTGCTGGAATACTGCCAACTCGGGCGGGGTCCCGGTGCGTAGGAAGCCCTTTAGCGGTGATACTTTGTGCTAGCTCTGGCAAAATGCTAACTGTTCGCTTTCCTTGCAGGTGCATCTTCCCGGGCGGTCATCAAGCTCGAAACCACTCTCTCAATGGACGGGGAAGACCTCCTTAACAAGCTGAAGGAGAAAGGCGAGACCGTCTCACGGACGTCGGTGGACGAGGAGTCTGGCCGGCTCACGACTCATCCGGAGCCGAGGGCCATGGATGTTGATGACGGCGCCTACATCCTGAAGCGGGTGAAGACCCATCATGCTGCGGACCGGGCGGTGCCTGGAAAGGGCAAGACTACCGGGGGGCCAGTGAGGATTCCCGGTGGAGTGAACAGGATCCCCAACCGACCGGTGTCTGTGCCGCACGTGGCTCGGGTCGCCCGGGTAAGCGCACAATCTACTTCTCTGGAAGGCCGGGGAGAGAAACGGAAAGGCGGGGACATTCTTTCCTCTGCACTGGTGACGCTTACCGGCGGGTCGGCACGGGAGAACCTGGCCAAACGGTTCAGGATAACCAGCGGTGCGCAAAATAACGCTGCCGCGGAGAAGGCTGCTGCTGCTACCCGGCAGAGTAGTCCCGTGCCTGCAGAGGCACCGAGGGGAAGCCCGGACAGTGCACTCGTCCGGCAAGTGGCCGCGGACTTGGCCGGCCTTGGTCTGGACAGACCTGGGGTTGCAGGAGCCCTGGCGGGTGGGAACCGGTCAAAATGCAAGGAATCCATCCTTCGGGTAAGCACTAACTTGGGCCACTACACTGCTTGTAGGTGGTGTGTCTTACTGCCCGATTAACTGTTTCTGTTGTTGCGCAGCTGCTGTACAGTCTGTACCAACCGGATGCGAGCGAGGAACTGTCGGAGCTGAAGAGACAGATAGCTGCTCTATCGGAGGCTCGACAGCTCCTGGAGGTGGAGAAGTCTCGCTCGGACCGGGAGAAGGCCAGATCGGAGGAGAGGGCCAAGAAGCTGGAGGAGCAGAACCGGAGCCTGGAGAAGGAGAGGGCCGAACTGGAAGCCAGGGTGGACGAGCTCCAAGTGGGAGCTGCCGCTCTGCGTGCTGCCTCTGCTGCTGCGACCGAGGAAGATGACCCGGAACTCTACGAGCGGGTCGTTCTCAAATACCGCGAGAGCGATCAGTTCCTGGAGTTTCTGGTGAAGGCCAGGTAAGAGGGCATCTCGGATGCGTACACGGAATGGGCGGGGAAAGGATGGTTAGACACTTCCCTGATGCCGATTGCTGTTGAAGGAGATATCCATGAGCAGTCGGACATCCATCAGGAGGCAGTGGAGGGGCAGCTGGAAGAAGCGATTCGCTCGGACTTGGATTCTTCTACCAACGGTGCCGAGTCTCCCCAAGCCAGAGTCAACGCCGGGACTGAGGTCAACGACGAGGGTACCGCAGGAGAGGCTGACGGATTGCCTGCTCAAGGCCGAGTCGTGGCTCCTTAGGATTTTCCTTGCTCTTCTCCCTGTAATCTTTCCGGAACAGTTACTGCTTGTATACTTGCTTGATTGAATATACTTGAACTGGTGGAGCCGGTGAAATTTTCTCAAAAGTAGTTTGCATATATTTGTTTTTACAATGGTTTAACCGCGAACTATGCCAAACTAACCGCTCGGAGTTAGCGGGTTTACCAGGCCTGGTCACATTCCCGGTCGGGGTCTGTTCTTCTTTCCCCTACGTACCGCTGGAGCTGGCCGTTATCGATCAGACCCTGTACCGCTGTCTTGAGAGCGCAGCACTGATTCATTCGATGAGTAGCCTCATCATGATAAGAGCAGTACTTGCCCGTCTGCGCCGTTGTAAGTTTCCCCTTTGGGTACTTTCTCTTGGGCGGTGGGGGAATGACGCTCCCGTTCTCAAGTAAGATATCCTCGTAGGAAGTGGTGAGAGCGGTGAAGACTTCTTGACCGGCCGGTGGTGCTGGCTTGATTGCCAGGGGGCGCTCTTGGCGGTATGGCGCCGGCTTGTGCTCGTTCTAGGGTTTATCATAATAGGGCCTCTACTGCCGCTGTGGCCAGTTTCTGTTGTTGGCGTTCCGGCTGGGTCGAGCGGTGCGGTTCTCGGTCCGCTGACGGGGCTTGGCTTCCTGGCCGGGCGGAGGGTTCTCTTCCCGGGGATGGTCTTCCTGCTGCTCATCCCACTTCCTCTTCAGTAGGTGGTGCCCATAGGTCTCATGATCGGCCTGACCATGCCGGATGGCCATAGCCATCAACTCGTCATACCCCTGCGGGAGTTCTACCCGGACGGCGTAGGAAAACTTACCCGCTCGGAGCCCCTGCTTAAAGACCATCTCGGCGATGCCTTTATCCAGGTTCCGAACTCCGGCCGTAGCCGTCTGCCAGCGGTTGACAAAGGTTCTCAGCTCCTCTCTGGGGGCTTGTATGCAGTTGAAGAGAATGGTTGACGTCCGGGCTCCCTCGACTCGGAGAATGAAGCGGCCTACGAACCGGTCGGCTAACTGCTCGAACGCCTCGATCGAGTTCGCAGGAAGCTCATAGAACCAGCTGAGCACTTCCCCAGACAAAGTCTCCTGGAAGATGTTGCAGCAAACTGCATCGGAGTATCCCTTGGCGCAGGTTTGGGACCGGAAACTGTCCAGGTGCTGATACGGGCAACGGGACCCTGAATAGGTGAGTTTGAGGGACTTCTGGTTGCCAGATCTTCCCGACTCTATGACCCGGTGCGAGAAAGGGCCCATGCGCTCATTAAACCGGGCGCCCTCCATCGGCCGCGCGGCTCTTCTCTCTTTGGCCTCCATTTGGGCCTTTAAGTCTGATACGGTGTTGGCTAACATCTGCAGCGCTCGTGCGGTCGGAGTCTCAACTTCATCCACAAACGAAGCGCCGAGCTGGCGGGAGGTTGTCGTGCTCTTCGGCGGGCCTGCGCCTGCCGGCGACTTTTCTCCCACGGGATCATCGGGCCGACCGCCCGAAGACTGCCCTGCCTCGGTGTGTTGAGGTTGGACCGGTAGGAGTGCTGCCTGCGCCTCGGCCATGGCGTCACTACGCTGCTGTCCCCTCTCCAGGGCGGCTACTAGGGCAGCATTCACTGCTTCCATCTCTTCGTACCGGGCGTTGGACTTAGCTCTGTCCCTGTCGCTCTCCTCTCTTAGACGACTGACCTCTGCGGCCATTGCCCGTAGCTCTCCCGCCATACTGCTATGGCCGGGGCTGTACGTAGGGTCCTAGTCCGGGCTCTCAGATCGATCGCTCGGATCATCTGAGAACGTCAAGGAGAAGCCCCGTTGCTCTGGACTGTCTTCATCCTCTGCCGGGCCTTTCCCGCGCGAGCTGTCGTGGTGGGGATCCGGCACGCCGGATGGTCCCCCACAGCTCCCTCCTTCCTGACCGTTGCCCCGGTCGCCGCGCGGCTCCCGCGTGACGGCTGGGGTGGAGGTGGGCGTCTGCACTAATGCAACATGTCCCTCCTCGGCGGTACCTTCCTCTCGACTCATTTCCGAATTCTCCTCCAACGGTGTTGCTTACACGGCTTTTCGTTCAAGCTTCCCACAGACGGTGCCAATTGTTTCTGCCTAAACCCGGGGGCCTGGTAGATACACGATGAATCCAACTTGATCTCCTGCAATCCTGCTCACTAAGGGGAATACCAGGCGGGTCGGTCTTCTCCTCTCTGATGCCTAAGTTAGTATAGTTGGAATATATATAACCAAGGCACGTATGTAAGCGGGGAGAGAGATAAGTTACCTAATAAAGAGGGTAGTTGGGGCCCTTATATAGGTGGTTGGGGGTGAGGGCTGGCCTCACCCTTCGATGTGGGACTGGTTCCCTTCTGTTTGTACATTCTGGTGCCCTCTTTGGCAGGCCGGCGCCCCCGGCCCCAGGGTCCCAGGTGGCAGGATAGAGTGCTGGACCCCGAGGCCGGGTGCTGGTGATCCGGTCCCGGGCCTTGGGCCGGGCCCTGGTGCGCTTGCTGCGGGTCTGTGGGCCTGCTGTAGCCTCTCTGCGGCTACTGTCAACAATAAACACATTCGTACTTCCTACTTTTCATGTATTTAGGGAGTCTAATTCAGCGGCCCACAAGTTCGCTAAATTAGCTCCAAGTACTGATATCTCCTATCGCTGGGTTGAGTTTAGTTCACCTGAACTTCAAGGTGTAGCTGCCTTTACTGCCATCACTTGTAATTATTAATTAGTTTTTTTTTTTTGGAAAGCATCTCATCCTTTCTATAAAATAATAATTTTTAAAAAAAAACTTATTATTTAAAGAACTTAGAGTTAGTGGGTTAAGGGGAAGGATTAATGATGTTTTCTTTCCTTTGCTGAAGATCCAAAGTGTAAGGTTTTACTCTCTACCCATTTTTGTGTTTGAAACGCTGGAAGTGAGTAGGCTTAAATTGTTTATAGATGGTGCCTTTGACTCAGTCATGGGTAGAGGTGGAGTTGGAGTTGTGCTTGCCAAGCCACACCCATTTGCTTATTCGGCTCTTACTATGGAGGTCGAGGCGTGTAGGAAGGGCTTGCTCCTTGGGATTCATCAAGCATGGGATATCATTGACGTTGAAAGTGATGCTTCTATTTTGGCTACCGCTCTCAATTCAAGTAAGGAGGATTATTCACAGGTGGGTCGCATTGTAGATGATTGTAAGCAGTACTTTAATGCATTTCAATCATTTACGGTGAACCACACATTCCGGGAAGTAAATGGTGTACCAAACCGTGTAGCTCACTTTGCCTGCATTGGTGTTCTTGATAGTGTTTCGTTTGAGAATGCTCCTGATATTATACGGGATGTGCTCTACGAGGATATATGTGTTATTTCTAATTTAGCTCTGGGTATTCATTATATGTTCGGCCTCCTGATGCATGATGTTAATGTTTCTTTATTTAATAATATATGAGACACCTAGTTATGACTTAGTAATATGTTTTCCAAATAAAAAAACGCTGGAAGTGGGTGCCCATGGTAAATTTTGTTTTAGTATTTTTCTTTTGTTGTTCTTTACTTCTTTATGTACCAAAAGAAAAAGAGCCATTAGCGATCAAATAGTTGATTAGCACGAGATTATTTTTGCTTTCCTACAGAACGCGCCTCACGCGCCTTCTCCAATTCTCCTGTTTCTGTCTTCTCCCATCTATTGACCTGTCATTTCTTCCTTGATTCCTCTATTTTCCAGCCATCTATCTGTCCTGGTGGCGTCTCCTGTATTCACATTCTCCGCCCTTCCATTGGGAAGTGGCGGAGACTCAGATCCTGCGATGAATCAACGGAAACGTTCGAAAAATGGGGGTGATATTAGTTCTAACCTTGAAGCTCTTCGAATGGAAGATCTAGATTCCTCTGTTCAGAATCCTTCTCTCCTAAATCCTCAGCTGTCATATGCTAACACTCTAAAAAACCCAGTTGATTGTTTTAAGCAAGTCATGACCTAAAATTTCGATTTTACAGATGATGATTGCACCTATTCTATTGGAAAGCATGGGCTCAGCGTTTCATTCTCTGAGAAGGTTCATAATAAGCTGGATTTTGAGTGGCGTTGTGTGGTTGTGGTCAAGCTTATGGGAAAGCCCAATTCGACTAATACTTTTGATTTTATGTTGCTAGGACTACGCCGGAAATGGAAGGTCAAGGGAGGATGGCAACTCATCGATCTCCCCAATGATTTCTTCATTGTGGAGTTCTGCCTCGAGGAAGATATGAACCATGCTCTTTGTGGTGGCCCTTGGATACTTGCAGGACAAACACTGGTTGTGAATAAATGGCGCCTGACTTTGATCCTGTGAACGAAGTTATTGGTAAGATGGCTCTGTGGGTAAGGATCTTTGGTTTGCCTATTAAATTCTTTAAGAACTTTACTGTTGCAAAGATTGGGAAGATTCTGGGTGATGTTGTTAGGATTGATCCCTTAACTGTTGGACAGGCTAGAGGCATGTTTGCTAGGGTGTGCATTGAAGTTGATTTAAATAAGCCTTTGCGTCCTTTTGTTGAGGTTAAGGGTATTGCTTATCATGTTTTTTATGAAGGTATTTCTATGATATGTTTTGAATGTGGGTGTTTTGGTCACACGAAAGAAAAATGTCCTACTCTTGTATAACCCAGTCGTGATGCTACGGATTCTGATAGTCCTGTTGTTGAGAATCGCCCTGATACCCTTTCTGAGATGGAAGTTTCTGCTTGCTCTAATATTATTAAGGATGATATGGGACCATGGATGCTTATGAGCTATAAGAACAAAAAGAAAAATGGTGACAATAGTGCTGTCAAGAAGGCTGGTACTTCTGGGTCTAGATTTGCTGTTTTGCAAGATGAAGATGGTAAGGACAATGAGATTAATGTTGATGATATGAGTGAGAAGCCTATTGGGGATACTCCCCCCATTGTGAAACTTTGGAATAGCTTTGTGAACAAGGAAAAGAAGAGTCAAGCTGCTGATAAGGCTAAGAATTCTATCACTTCGAATAGAGTTCCGATGAAAGATGTCTCCAATGTAAGGCGCAGTATTGTTATGAAGCATGATCTCAAATATCAAAGAAAAAGCAAAGATATGACTAGTTCCAGCTCTAGGAATGCTCAGGTTTCAAAGAATCTTTCTTTTGATAATGTGAGCAATAATATTTTTGGTGAAGGAACCTCATCCATATTTGGGCATCAACCTCCTGAGGAGCTTCCACAAGGTAATGGCTCTAGTTCTCATCCTATTGATGATACTTCGACTGTTGTTGATGAGATTTTACATGCTAATAGCATGGTGGGTTGTGATAATACCCTACCTTCCCATGATGGTGAAGGTATGGCTGATGATTAATTGGTTTTTCTTAAAACCACTCCCTCATTGTTTCCAATGTTTATAATTCTTTTTTGGAATGCTAGAGGTGCCGGAAGTGATGATTTTAAGTCTGCTATTGCAGATCTTGTTAAAATAAACTCTATTGATATTTTAGCTATATGTGAACCTCAAGTTCAGTTTTGCAAATCGAAAGATGCTCTTTTATCTCTTGGCTTCACTGATTTTGAGATTGTTGAAGCTAATGGATTTTCTAGAGGACTATGGTTGTTATAGAATAAGTATAAAGCTGTGGTTGATGTTGTGGATCATACTTCTCAATCTATTTCTGCTAAGGTCTCTATTGCTGGTCACCCTACTTGGATGCTTACTTCTATCTACGGAAGTCCTACTCACTCTGTTAGAGCTACTCTATGGCCTTATTTGGATGATTTGTTAGCTTCAAATGATTTTCCCAGTGCTTTCATTGGTGATTTCAATGAACTAGTTTCTAGTGCTGATAAGAATTGTGGTCCCTTCCCTGGTAGATTTGGAGGCTTAAGGGATTGGATTAACAAAAATGTAGTCATTGATATGGGATTTACAGGATCTTGTTTTACCTGGAGTAATAACAGGATTAAGGAGAGATTAGATAGAGGTTTGTGCACCTGTTCCTGGAGAGAGGTTTTTAATGAAGCTTTCATTCAACACTTGCCTAAAACCAGGTTTGATCACTGTCAAATCTTACTGCAACTTCATTCTAATAATGTTGTTAATAGGAATGCTTCTCCTTTTCGTTTACAAGCTATGTGGTTTTCTCATGAGAAATATTCTGATTTCATTGATTCAACTTGGAAGTCTCTGTCTGGTGATTTTTCTTCCAAAGTTAAATGTTTGTCTTCTGCTCTTTCTAAATGGAATAAGGATATTTTTGGCCATTTGTTTCATATGAAGAAAAGGCTTTTAGCAAGAATTGCAGGTATTCAAAAGGCAAGAGACAAGCATGAAAACCCTTTCCTGATTAATCTCGAGGCTGAGCTCATTGCTCAGTATGAAGCTATTAGGGATCAAGAAAACTTGTTTTGGAAGCAAAAGTCTAGAGACAGTTGGATCCAATGTGGTGATAGGAACACCAAGTTCTTTCATCTCACAACTCTTGTGAGCAGAAGAAGAAACAAAATTGAGGGCTTGTTTGACTGCAACAATAATCGGTTTTCTGATTCCGAGTCGATGAAAAAGATAGTTGTTGACTTCTTCTCTGATCTTTTCTCTCAGCCTGTTATGGATGATATTAGAATCACTATCCCTTGGCTCTTTCCTCCTATTGATCTGGTTAGTTTGTCTGAACTTTGCAAACCTGTTTCTTTGACTGAGATTAAAAACTCTTTGTTTGCTATTGGTGGGCTTAAGGCACCTAGACATGATGGCTTTCCAGCTATATTTTTTCAACATCATTGGAATATTTACTCTGTTGAGATCTCTAAGGTTGTTTGTGATACTTTTGCTACAAGTACAATCCCTACAGGTCTTAACCATATCCTAATTTCTTTAATTCCTAAGATTGAGGATACTCAACACATGGTTAACTTTAGGCCTATCAGTTTGTGTACTACTGTTTACAAAGTGACTTCCAAGATCATTGTTTCTAGAATCAGACCGCTCATGCAACATTTAATCAGTCCCAACCAAGTTAGTTATGTCCCTGGTAGAAATATTTATGATAATATCATGGTTGCTCAAGAGATGTTGTTTAAGTTTAAAAAGTCTGGTGGAAAATTGGATATTTAATTTTGCTTGGAAAATTGATCTTTCCAAGGCTTATGATAGACTGAGTTGGAGTTTCATTGAGAGTGTGCTTTATGAAGCTCGTTTTCCTCACTCTCTGGTCAAGTTAATAATACAGTGCATCTCAACAACTAGTTTCTAGATTTTCTTTAATGGTGAGCTTACTAGTTCTTCCAAGGCTCAAAGGGGTATTAGACAAGGTGATCCCATGTCACCTTACATATTTGTTCTTTGTATGGAAAAACTTTCTCATCTGATTCAATCTGCTATTGAATATGGCCATTGGAAACCTGTCAGTGCTTCTCAATCTGGTCCTAAAATCTCTCATCTTTTCTTTGCTGATGATTTGATGTTGTTTGCTGAGGCTTCTCCTCGACAAGCTTTTATATTGAAGCATTGTTTGGACACTTTTTGCTCTCTTTCTGGCCAAGCTGTTAGTTATGAGAAATCTTTGATTTACTGTTCTCCAAATACCTGTAAAAGCCTTGCTAATTCTATCAGTAGTACTTGTGGCTCCCCTCTTACAAATGACCTTGGAAAGTATCTTGGCATGCCCCCAATACATTCTAGAGTAAACAAGCATACTTATCAGGGAATTGTTGACAAAGTGCAATCCAGACTTTCTAGTTGGAAAAGCAAGATTCTCAGTATGGCAGGTAGACTTACTCTTGTCCAATCTGTCACTTCTACTATTCCGAATTATGCTATGCAGACCACTAATTTTCCTATGAGTCTCTGTGATAAATTGGATAAGTTAAATAGACATTTTATCTGGGGTGATACTGACAGTTGTAAAAAAGTTCATTTAGTGAATTGGGATACCATTTGTCGGCCTAAGCAGCTTGGTGGATTGGGAATCAAAAAGGCTGCTGACATGAACCAAGCTATGCTTGGAAAACTTTCCTGGAGAATTTTCCAAGAGGATAAAGGCCTATGGGTCTTTATGTTCTCTAAAAAATAATTGAAGCATTGTAGTCTATTTGATGAGAATTATCAGCCTGCTTCAGATTGTTCTAGCATATGGAGAGCAGTTATTCATGGTGCTCAATTGGTTAGGAAAAATCTGAAATGGCATGACAAGATCCGTCCCGGATGACACACTGTTACCCAGATTAAATCCTGCTGGGACCATTTCAAGGGAGGTTCTACCGAAAATTCGGCATGACCTCTCTTAAAATGGACGACCCAAACCTGGAACCAACAATCAAACAACTTCTAATACCAACAATAGAATTCAACTTCAAAAAGAATAATACAAAAGAAATAAACCGGTATATTATTAAATATTAACGACTTCAATGCTACAATTCAAAAGTGAACATTTTAAGTTTACTACAATACTCAAAGTATCAGAGCGACTACACAAGGGAAAACTATTTTACAAGTAGGTTAGTTTAGTAACCTACGGTTTCTGACAGCGGAAGAGAACTTTAAATCTTGCCTCCTACTAATGCCGAACAGCTCTGCACACTGGGCAGTTTAAAACGAAGGGCCCAGGAAAAGTAATTAAAAACATTAGCGTGAGTGGACAAAAATAAATATAACTATACACCACAAATATACAAAGAAAGAAACAAATATCATTTATATTACTTTCCTCATTTTTTTTCAAAAGTATAAATCAAGATGCAGGCATTCATTACTGAAATGTTTAATTTCATATGCAGTTAATATAAAAATCCCCAGTCCCCTGATTCGGGAATTTATGAAATAACAGAAAATTTCATAGGAGAAAATATTCCCGAAATCCAATAAAATAAAATCACGACCAATCCTATTGGTCATATAATAAAATAGGAGAACGTCATAACCACCATTTAATAGTAGCCCCTAAGGCTAACGGTCAAACCTCCAAGAGTCCCAATAGCGTCCTCACGCTATGCCCGTACACGTCGACCACCGAGCGTGAATCTGACCTATATGGTCAAGTCGTCACCTCGTGTGGGCTCAGGCGACTAAGCTAGCTAGCATCAATATATACATATATCCCGACCCTGATATGGTGAAAATCCGAAAACAAAACCGAAAGCACGTTTCCCCTTATATAAAAATCCGTACGGTCCCCGACCGTACATCTGAGGCTTATACATATAAATATAATTAAATCGAATCATGGCCTCATAGAAAATAAATAAACCAATACATTCAATATATCATAATATCCAGAACAGTTCAACTCATATGATCCAATATATCATAATTAAATAGAATCAGGGGTAAATTTATTTAATTTATAAATCATTTCAAAATCGATAATAAGAAATTATCCTCTCAAATAAATTTATTGCTCTTTGATATACCAAAGCATTCTCAAAATAATTACTAAATAAATATAATCCCCAATAAAATTAAAATATTCATGCATGCATCAATTTAAAACAAAAGTCCACTCACAGTACTAGGCCGGTCTCCGACTCGAGTCCTCCTCTCGTTGAGTCTCTCCTCGGCCTGTAAAGGATTATATTTAGAAAACCCGTACTCGAGAGTAAATTATAAAAACTTAATTCACTGACGTTCTCACTCGTACGCATCCTCCAAATAACGGAACCACGTAAGTTCCGAATAGCTTATAACTGAACTTAGTTATTCTATCTCAATTGAGACCCTTGCCCCATTTATTGGTCTTTTTCGTTGAGAATCCTCTTTTACTCGCATTTAATAATTTTTACCGAATGTCCAAGGGTGAATTAAAATCGCTGAAAAAGTCTATTAGCCTGACAGTAAAGGGTAAATTAAATTTTACTTTTTCACCTTTACTGTTTAACTTTTACTATTTACTAATTACTGAGTTACTGTTTACCATTCACTATTTCCTGTTTAACCTTTTTACTTTTACCTTTTTACCTTTTTATCTTCCCCGCTGGAGGCGGCTCCACCGTCCCGTCGCTGGCAGCGCCACCTCAATGGCTAAAACCACCACCATTTCACTCCAAACCAACCCAACACGACCCCCATCTTCTCAGGTTTCCGTTCCCCTTGCCACTGCCACAAAATTCCACCTCAGCCGCCACAGATGGCGGCCGGTACGGCGGCTAAAATCCTTTTAACACCATTTTTCCCAAAATCTCACCAATAACTCAAGAAATTATACTCAAACAACTCCAAACACCGTCCAGCATCTAAATCCAACCTCCAAAAACACCAATTCCAACAATTTAATCATCCACCATCAAAAATCCCAAAACCCTAAAAATTTCAAGATTGAAATTTTTCCTTACCTGAATTGAATTGATCCGATTCACTTGGTGGAGTTGTTACCCAAGCCAAGCTCTTCCTTTCTCCCCTCAAATCGGGCCAAGAAGTGGCCGATTCGGGGAGTTCCAACCCCCACTGTGGTGGGTCTTTCGGGCGGCGAATCGGCCAAACGGTGGCGAGGTTCGCCTAGCCGCTGCCTCTGGGAAGGAGAGGGAGGTGGCACCAGTCGTCCGGCACCGGTGGGGCGAGAATTGGTGGCCGGACGGAGAAGTTGGGTGGTGGCAGTGGAGGAGGAGGCGTCGGGCAGAAGGAGGGATCGGAGAAGAGAGAAAGAAAAGAGGAAAGAAAGAAAGAAAGAAAAAGAGAAAAGAAAAAGGATTTTTCCAGAAATGGAAAATTCTTCACCTATTTATACCCCAATCCAAAATCGGAAATACGTATTTTACGATACCACCAAATAATATTTCCGCTCCGACAAAACAGAACGCGTAACCAAGATTCATTTTTAACGTGTTCTACTTCACGAAACAAAAGATTTCCGTTTAATCAAAATAAAGAGACAATTCTCATGAGCGAAAGCTTTTAAATAAATTTATCCAGAAATTGAACAAGGTTCGGAGCGTATCAAATCTCCCCTCCTTATAAAAATTTCGCCCTCGATTACGCATTTGCTAAACCCAGGGACTACGAATTCCCGTCACAATGGTAGTTCTACTCCACTAAGGTACAACCTTTACTCTGAGGATCCAAATTTGTGAAAACAACCTACCAAAGCATGATGAATCACCAGGAAGTTTATTTATCAACAAAGCTTGTATAAATAAATTATATATACACCGCAAATAGCAAGAACAAATCAAGAATAGACTCATATTTTCTGGAACTGAGGTAAGACATAGATCAAATTTTTTTAGAAGAATTTGAAATGTCTCCTCTCATAAGAGATTAAAAATTTGGCAACAGGTAACTCTTTCAAAATAACTCTTTTCTGTCAGGGAAGTTAGACACTCAAATATTTTTGAAATACATTTGCCCCTTAAAACCAAAACATAGATGCATAAGAATAACGAAGGCTGACGGTAAAAGATCCTCAAATCAATTGCTCAATAGGGACTAAACAATATAGAGTAAATAAAAGCCTGTAACAATGACTTTTAATAAATAAGAGTATACTTCGCAAGAAACTACTCGGAAATATCAAAACTTATTTACAACAGGTAGCAAGATCAACATGATTACTATAAAACAAGTTAACTAATCAAAATGTTACTAAATCAATTGGACAAAAGCTTATTTTAAGACTGGAAAAAGGGAGGTTTATCAATTGTCAACTTTTGATAAACAAACCTGAACATGCACTAGCTGTATATATATCTATTGAAAAAAAAAAAAAAAAAATTTGCAACAAGAGAGTATACAAAAAGGAGGATAATCACTGAATTTCTTTGTGGAAATGTGAAAAATTCCGGCTATTACAAGTCAAAAGTTAATTCCATAAAATAAGACAAAAGCAGTCATTTAGCTGAAATCAATTAACATATCTGAAAATAGAATTTCATATAACAAATTCGTTTGAGAACAAAGAAATTTGATAAACCTATAGATGAGCTAATGTATTTAAAATACTTGATACAAATTCGAATTCATAAATCCAGGAGTAAGAGAATAACCAAAAAGGGAATTAAGTTTAACTAGTGTAGATAGGAATAGACACTGAGATTGACACCAGAGTACGAGAAATCAGCTCTCTAAAAGAAACTGTGTTATACACTTCACGCAACTGGGTAAACCTTGACTCTCAGTACACACACAAGCATAAACACGTGCAAAGTTCATAGATAGTAGACGAGAAAGAAAGGGACTTCTGGTTTCAACTAAGTCCAAGAATTTAAGACTTTGTTGTGTTAGCAGTTAATGATTCTACAAATACCGCTCACAACCATTACAATCCGCCCGCACAAGGGGCTTTCCTGGGGAAATTAGGGTCATTGGGCCCATCACATAGCAAGCTCATGGGTCAATGCGCCCATAGTTTCACAGTCATATTCCAAGCTACATACTTTCCATTTCCGTTTCCAAAGATAAACAATTCCAAGTTTCTAAAACTTTAAACTCAAAGAACAATTTAGTCATTTCGTATGAATTAAAACTTTGAAAACATTACATGCAAAAGCTTCATTTATCAAAGGAAAACAAACAACCTTTGCCAAAACAAATCTCATCTTAAAACACCTTTTAATACTCAAAACTGAAACATAGATAATCATTTAGTTGACAAAACGATTCAGTAACTTCTTAAGGATAATAATACTGAATATCACAGACCAACGAATGAATTCACTCTCAGAAAGACAAAACCCCATATAAATAATAATAAAAAAACAATTCACCCCTACTTAACTAAATTCCCAAATAAAATAATTTAAAACAATTCATATTATTCTGAAACATCTCTGGTTTCTCCAAACCAAATCAGTCGAGGATTTTCAATAGAACGAGACAATAAAATGTTCTTTCTTTTCGTAAACTAAAACTCAATCAACGACTAATCTTTGAAACATATCATTTTCTTTGTCAGGAAATACAACTTTAGTTGTTCAAATACTCTTATAAAATCAGCAGAGTAAATACACGCTTGAACTTGAAGTTGACAGTACTCGCCTAGCTTGTAATATAACATGACCCTAACAAAGAATGTACAAATACAAGGCAATCAAATTGATAAAAGTCAGGGTCAACTGAGTTCCAATAAAAGCTGAACACGAAAACAATAAAAGCATATATCCATAGTTTCAACTCTCAAATAAAATTATAGATAAGACAATTAACAAAGATCATGTAGGACTCAAATTGGAGCAAACATTACGAGCTTCCGTAGCAAATTGAAATAGTTTAGATAGATAATCTGATATAGGGAATATTAATGAAATATCAACCTTTAATAAGCAAATCTGGACATGAAAATAAGATACGAGGAGTGAAAACTTTATCGACACGTGATTAAAAGTGCTCCTCATAAATCCTTAAAGTAGAGGTAAAATCATGAAACCCATTTGACATTGTCTGAAACCGTTAAAATTCAATAAGTACTATACATACTAGTACATACCACAACTCTATTCTGTACCAACTAAATCATTAGATGTATAGCTGAATCTAGACATTTTTGAAGAAAACCAGTACCAAAGTAATATTAGAATTAAGAATACTTGAATATTAGACTGGCTCCAGAAATTCACTGAGCTTTCGTTGTTCAACGGATAGATTAAAACTTTCTAGATTCATAGTAAACACTTTAAAGGGAGAAATACTAAAATCCCATGCGATTTGAAATTCAAGAAGTGAGACAAAAATTTGACACACAAACTGAAAATGTCAAGTTTCAAAAGAATATGGTAGCAACAAGGTACTTAGAGAAAAGAAAAGAGGAAAGAAAGAAAGAAAGAAAGAAAGAAAAAGAGAAAAGAAAAAGGATTTTTCCTGAAATGGAAAATTCTTCACCTATTTATACCCCAATCCAAAATCGGAAATACGTATTTTACGATACCACCAATTAATATTTCCGCTCCGACAAAACAGAACGCGTAACCAAGATTCATTTTTAACATGTTCTACTTCACGAAACCAAAGATTTCCGTTTAATCAAAATAAAGAGACAATTCTCATGAGCGAAAGCTTTTAAATAAATTTACCCAGAGATTGAATAAGGTTTGGGGCGTATCATGGCGTGTTGGTGATGGAAAATCTATCAAATTTTGGTATGATCATTGGTTGTCTTATGAAGCTCTTATTCATGTTGCCTTGCCTTCTGGTGTGATTAATGTTAATGATTCTGTTTGTGATTTTTGGAATGATGATGCCTGGAACATTCCTAAGCTCCTATCTGGGGTCTCTGTTGAGGTAGTCAATCAAATTGTCAATGTTCCTACTGGTTTTGGTGATAGTGGTCATGATTCCTTAATTTGGGGAGCCACTGCCAATGGATGTTTCTCTGTGAAGTCTGCGTATAACTCTAAGTTTGATTTTTTTGCTCCCGAAAACCCTCAATGGAAAGCTATTTGGAAAGCTGACATTCCCCCGAAACTTAAAACTTTCTTGTGGACTTTACTGCATAAAAAACTTCTCACTAATGTGCAGCGTGTCTCAAGAGGCTTCACTTCTAGTGCTGCTTGCCCTGTTTGCCAGTCTACTGATGAATCTCTTCTCTATCTCTTCAGAGATTGTCCTAGGTCAGTTGCTATTTGGAGGGCTTTCTCAAAACCTGGTAACATTTCCAACTCTTTCTCTCTTGATTGGACTAGATGGATTTTTGCTAATCTGCATTGTCACTCTGCTGTGAAGAATGGTATTAAATGGTGCAACTTATTTGTCTTCATATGCTGGTTTATTTGGAAATGGAGGAATAAGCATGTCTTTGACCCTGCCTTTGTTATGCCTCACTGTTTTGAAAAGGTGATTTGGGATTATGTTGTGGAATGGAAAGCCAAGTCTAAAGCTAATGCTACCACCATGTATAGCTATGCTATGTTGTCTTGGAAAAAGCCTCCTAATGATTATTATAAGCTGAATGTTGATGGCACAAGAGCTGCTAATTCTGGTAAGATTGGAGCTGGTGGGGTCATCAGAAATCATCTTGGTTCTTGGACTGTTGGTTTTCAAACTAACTTGGGGGTTGGTTCTATTCTTGATGTTGAAGATTGGAGTCTGTTTCTTGGCCTGAGGCTTGCCTCTAAGCTTAATATTACTAAGCTTGAGATTGAGTCTGATTCTGCCATTTTGGTGCAGTTAATGCAAAGCTCGCTTCCCATCCTCTTGGATCTCTTCGCAATGGATGTAGCTGTATTATGGCTAGAATGAGTGACGCAAAGCTTATTCACATTTTCAGAGAAGCAAATATGACTGCTGATGCCTTAGGTAAATGCAGTATTAGCCATGATCTTGGATCTATCTACTTTGATGACCCTCCTATTCATGCTGCTCAATTTTTTCTTGATGATTTATATGCTGTAACCAGAGCTAAGAGAGTTGGGTCTTTTTTTGACTCTTAGCTTTTTCTTTTTCTTTGTTTGTGTCTTAGGCACCGTTTGTAACCAACAAAAAAAAAAAAAAAGAGCCATCTCAAAATTCAAACTCCACTTTCCTTGATTTAAGTTGCAGTGTTGAACCACCAAATACAAAATGTCAAAAGCTTCATTACACTATTCAGTTAAACAAGAGGTTTGAACACTATTATGGCCTGGATTTAGTAAAGCCAGGTCAGAAGTGCACCTTTAAACACTAAGTCACCGACTACAAAAACTGATCGAAGCCATTTAATTTTTCCCCCACTGACCCCGCCGAGCTTTCAGAGACCCTGTCTGTACTCTCCCACCAGAAGCAATAAACACTGCAAATTCTCTCTCTCTCATGTAGTCATGTTCACGGCTGACCCTCCCATCTCCGCCACCGGGGTCGGCGTCGGCTACGGCATTGCCATCGCCGTCAGCATCCTCGTTCTCATCTCCGCCATCATGCTCGCCTCTTACGCCTGCGTCAAAGTCAAAGCCCGCGGCGGTTACTACAGCGACGACTACGACGAGCAGTCCAACACCAACTCCCACCGCCGCTCCCCCACCAACACCAGCAACTACTCCGCCGATCCCGTCACGGTAGTTTTAGGCCTCGACGGTCCCACCATAGACTCATACCCGAAGATAGTTCTCGGCGAAAGCAGGCGGCTGCCGAAGCCGAACGACGGCGTTTGCTCCATCTGCTTGTCGGAGTACCAGGCCAAGGACCCCGTACGTTGCATCCCGGAATGCCATCACTACTTCCACGTTGATTGCGTAGACGAATGGCTGCGCATGAGTGCGACGTGTCCCGTCTGTAGAAACTCTCCGGCTCCGTCGCCGGGTCCGAGTTCGCTCTCCGATTTGGTACCCCTGGCATTGCATTCGACGTGATTGTAACAGTATGGTTTTTCAGATTTGGTTTTTGAATAAATTTTAGTTAAAGAAATTAATTTTCTTGATCTCGAATGATGGAACGTTCATGAGAATTTGAAAAGGTTGATGATGATGAAAATGATATCCTCAAATTGTGGGTCAATCATCTTCATTTTCATTTAAGCTGCTCACATGGGAGATCCAGTCAGGTTCATATTAATTGTACACTGGTGAGAGATTCATAAATATATTCAGATCGATATCTGGTAAGAGGACATCGCTTTGTTAATTTGAAGCTGAGATAGTAACACGTACTGCATGCTGATGTTCATTTTCGTCATGTTAGTAGTCTCTACTCTATACTACATTTCAGAACTTCGCTATGAAATTAACGTGCGAAGTTCATTTTTTGACACACTTTTCGGTCATATTTTCACATCTCCACCGTTCAGATGTTTGAACCTAATGTATAGATCGACTCTGCAAAATTTCATCCAACTTGATAATCGTTTGACATTTCCTTATAGTGATTTAGATAAACATTTCAGGTTGAATAAATTCGGTTTGTTCATTGATTTAATATAGTTTCGATAGCTTAACGATCACCAAATTAAATGAAATTTGACAGAGACGATCTATATATACATTAAGTTCTAACATCTGAATGGTGGATATGTTAAAATATGACCGAAAAGTGTGTCAAAAACTGAACTTCGCACGGTAAGTTCAAAGCGAAGGTTCGCTTTAGATAGAAACTGTATATACATACATATATATACACATACGTATCAGAGAAGATCGTTTTGTGGTGTTTCAATTTCTTTCTTTTCACTGAACACAGAAACTAGACCATATATTCCACAAGCAGAAGTTACACATCAACGCCGCGCGCATAAAGAGTAATAGGGTATAAATACATATATGATATATCTATACTTGCATAGGCTAGAAGCCTCTTACTGTTGCCAATACAAAGTAGAACATAATAGAAAAATCAATAATAACAAACATCACAATTACCGACTCAATGCTCCTTGACAAATTCTGCAATTCTAGAAACTAAACTCTCAGTTTGGACAGCGTTGCCTGGATTCATTTGCCCCGATAGATAAAAAGCATGACCGGTTCCTGGCAAACACAAAAGTTGCACATCTTGGTTAGCTTTCTTCATAGCCTCATAGTATTCCACCTGAGTGTCCTTAAAGACGTCGATCTCCCCAACGATAACAAGCATCGGAGGCAGCTTCAGAAAATCCAAAGATGGAGCTAAAGAACCCATCGGACACGTAATCGGATGGTCCTTAGTTGATCCCACCGGAAGTGACAAGCTGAATAACTTGTCCGCCATATCTACGCTAAAAAACGAAGACTGTGGCTAGCTGTTCCATCTCCGACTTGCTCCTTGTTTCTCTCACAAATCCAGGTTGGATAAGAATCCCACCGGATAACTTGAACTTACCCAAATCCGCTTGCCCTGCTCGAGCAGCCACTTCATGGACAATGTTTCCACCTGAACTATCCCCTATGAGGAAAATCCGGTTCAAATCTGCATGGTCATGTAACCAAGGTTCAGATGCACTATCAGCTTGAGCCTGAGATCGGAGCCAGGCGAGAGCAGCAAAGCCGTCGTCCATCTGAGCTGGGAGGCGGTGCTCGGGTGCTTGTCGTAGATAGGGAGAGACTACAATTGCGTTGGCTTCCCGTGTGACTTTGGTGTAGATATGGTAGTACATGTACCAATCCGCTTCGCAAAAACAAAAGCCTCCTCCATGGAAATGAAGGATTATTGTCAGCTTAATTAGTCTCGTTGTTATCATCTAGCTTTCTCTCCGGTAGCTATATTCGGACACGATGGCCGGGGGTGTTGTCGATAACCACGTCTTTGGTGGCAACTCCGTTAATGAATTCCTGGTGAGCTGGAACAGGCTCCAATAAGTAACTGATATGAGGGGGTCCTCTCCATGTCCTGTCGACCGACCCGTCGTCATAGACTCTAAGCCATTCGGATACTTTATAGGCCAGCTTCTTCTCATGGACCAAATATGGCTGTTAACAATGTTGCCTCAATCGATCTTTTCTATCTGTCAGTTTTGGTGTGCATGAACTGAAAGAGGCCAGGATTACTGTATATATAGACTTAGAACGAATCAATATATGCATTAAGAACTAATTAGTAGAAGCTGGCAAGCACGTACTATTACTATCAATGGATGACTCAAGCAAGTTAACATATATTTAACTATACACGAGGAAATTAATGTAATATTGATTGCATGTGTTTTAGGTTTAGTTGGTATTTGCTGCTCTCGACTTTGAGCTTGTGACTACTGACTAATCCTGGGTTTTTGCCTAGCTAGCTTGAAGCTTTAATATTATTCAGATACCTAAGAAATAAATAATACATGTGATTGTGTTGTTCTCTATAAATAATGTAAAATATTATATGTAAGCATATTACTACTTGATGAGTTGATGATGCTTATATGCACGATATAATATAAGCTCTATCAATCAAACTCTACGAACTCGACCATATTTATTTGTACCAGCGATAATATGAGACACTCCCAACATCATTATTCAATAGCTGAATTATATTAATTTAAAGTCGATAATATTTATTTTATACTAGTGTAAGACTTTCAGCATCATACCAGAAACCGGAGCTAAGATAGATGATATTTTTTAATCATGTTAATTTATGGGAATTGCCAATATGTATAAATTTTGCTTTAGGGCAACCCCAAACTAACCTTTTTAGGAGCCTGATCGAGTTGAGTGAGCACCAATTTTTTCTCTTGAAGGTGAAAGACCACGATGCAAATATAAAAATCAATACAATCAACCATAAATACTAAGATCAATTCACGTACAACAATCTCAAACACATGAATCTGAAGAAATCTGCAGAAAGAACTTCAATGAAATCGGCAATCACTACTGCAGGTCATGAATGAAGCGACGAAGAATAAAAAGAGAAAAACAAACTTTGTCGTTTAAACACACCCAACCGACGAATATTGGACTCGTCGCTTAAAAAAAACGACGAATATTTCTCAATCTCCGTCGCTTCAATAATTTTCAAGCGACAAATATTGATAGTTTGTCGCCTCGGTTTATCCTAGAATAATTTTTTGGAAAATATAGTTACGAACTTCAATCTTCGTCGCTATCTAAATACTGAAGTGACAAAGTGTAGTAACTTCGTCGCTCGATTCAAAACGAAGCGACCAAAGTTTGGGGCCAATGTTTGTCGCTTCGTTTTTTTTTCATCTACCTCTGTCATCCGTCTTAAATGCAACCTCTATATATAGGTAAAAAAAAAAAATTATGCAGAACCCGATCTGCAGCTGATTTTGGAGGAGAAGAGGGAGAAATTAGAAGAAAGTGAGCTTTTGTTGCCAATTCTTTAATTTTTAAGTAAGGTTAGTGCAATTTCCTTCTATTTATCCCTCTTTGAGATCATATTATGTATTAATTCAATTTAAATAGTTGTTTATGTTGGTTAATGGAAGTTGGATGATCTTGTGTTGAATTTTGTGTTTTGTTGTTGTTTTAGTGTTAGAATATGAAAATTGTGATAAACCATGTTTTGTGTTCATTGAAAATGTTAGAATTTTGGTGAAATTTAGTGAAATTGAGATTAGGTTAGTTTGTGAAATTGTGAAATTTAGTGTAATTTAGTGAAATTGAATTTTAGTGTAATTTAGTAAAATTGTGAAATTTAGTTAAATCCAAATTTAGTGAAAATGAAATTTTGTGAAATTGTGAAATTTAGTGAAATTAGAATTTTATGGTAGGTTAGGTTGAAATTATTAATTAATGATGTCATTGGTTTGTGTTGTGTGTGGATTGTGGTAGTTAGGGTTTCTGAAACATGCGAGTGACTTAGTGAGGGAGTGTGGTGCCGTGTGTAAATTTATGGTTTCATATTATATATAATTGTGGTGTTTATCAGCTTAGAACTCATGTTTGAGAATCAACAACTCATCTAGTTGATCGGGATGAGTTGTTGATTCTCGAATTGTCCCATTTTTGGACACTTTAGGCGAACAAGACTTTGTTGATCTTTTTACTATTCATGTGGTTTCCGTTTCAGTTTTGGGATATAGTTTTGACAGTGTCTCTCTACAATGTTCCTCGAGTGTAAATAAGGTTGTTTAGATTTTTGTGCAGTTGAGGAACTGTAGGGAGATGCTGCCGAAATTTCCCAAAATTGTAGCAGAAACCACATGGGTGCAAGAGGGTTAACAAAAGTCGTGTTCTCCTGAAGGGGATATGACCCAACCTGGAGGAATAAAGAGAAGAAGTGTTGGGACAGGTTTTGATTGTATCATAAATGTTGTGTGCTAACATTATGCTTATTGTATGTTTATGTTATGACAGGAAACATGGATGATGTCCCCGACAAATCTTTTATGAATCATCATTATACACACCCTGACTACAGAACATGCGTAGTTAACTTCATCAATTTTGTGAAGACTCACACTATCGGAACCCAGTATCTCCCTTGCCCGTGCTCAATTTGCAAAAAATGGTCCTTATTATAAGGAACTCGTAGAGATTTATCATCACTGCATGCACTGTGGTTTGGATCCGACTTTCACAGTTTGGCACCTACACGGGAAAGTTTCTGGTCAACCCGCAATGATTAGTCGATGGAGACAGTGACTTCAATACAAAGTCGAGGCTTTCAGTGTTGCCTGTCCTTTAGTGATCTCGCCTGTGCAGATTATACAAGATGCATTTCCGTACTATCCTGGATACCAGGGTGATGCACCGCATAATGTTGTTGAAGAAAATGTTGAAGTTCAATTCAATGACATGGTAGATGATGATTATGTTAAGGATGAAAGGCTTCTAAGGGAGTCGCAAACCCCATTGTATGAAGGGAGTGAAGAAACTGTATTAAGTACCATATTACATGCAATGGAAATTAAAGTTGAAAATGGATGGCCGGATACGAGTGTTGATAAATTATGTGAATGGTTGCATAAGTTTTTTAAAGGGCATAATTTTCCTGTGAGTTATTCGAGAATTATAAAAATCCTCAAAGATCTTTCCCTTAGATATGAAAAAATTCATGTTTATGAGTTCAACTGTTACCTATTTAGGGGGGCTGAAAATAAAACCCGTAGGACTTGTCCAGTATGTGGTGCTGAAAGATATAAGCCAGATACGGATGACATTCCAAAAAAGGTAATCTAGTATTTCCCTCGCACTCCAAGGTTGAAACGGCTATTTATGTTCCTACACACAGCAATGCATATGCGATGGCATAAGGAGAGGCGACAAGATGAAAGTACCATCCGGCACCCATCTAATGGAGAAACATGACAGCATTTTAACAGGACATTTTCAGGTTTCGACGACATTAAGGGAAGAAATGTGCGGCTTGGAGTGGCAACTGATGGTTTCAGTCCATTTAGAACAATGACAACCCAGCATAGTACATGGCCCGTGGTTGTGATGCCATATAATCTACCCCCTAATATGTGTGTGAGGAAGGAATATAATATGTTGGCCGTGTTGATTCCTGGCCCTAAATCTCCAGGAAAGTGCCTTAGTGTACTCATTCGTCCATTGATCGACAAGCTCAAAGATTTGTGGGAAATTGAGTCTCTACTTTTGACAGAGTGGACAGTGATGTATTCACGATGAAGGCAGCGGTGATGTGTAATATAAGTGACTTTCCTGGTTTAGAGATGTGTTGACAGTAGCCACAGAGGGGCTACACAGGCCCATAGACCCGCAGCTAGCATGCCCGGGGCCGGACCGAGGCCCGGAGCAGGATCCCCAGCACCCGGACCCGAGGCCCAACAGTCTAACTTATGACTGGGGGCCCCAGAGCCGGGGACACCAGCCTGCCGAACAGGTTACCTTAGCTGCCCCTTTGCTTACGAACAGAAGGGAACCAGTCCCACATCGAAGAGTAAGACCAGACCTCACGATCGACCACCTATATAAGGGCCTCAACTACCCTCATTAATAGGTAACTCAACTCTCCCACTACTTATCATTCCCGCTTAAGTTATCTATTTGCTCCAACGGTACTAACTTAGGCATCGGAGAGGAGAAGACCGGCCCGCCCGGTATTCCCCTTAGTTAGCAGGGTTCGCAGGAGGAAATCACATCAAGATCCACCGGTTTCCCGCAGGCCTACGGGTTTGTGCAGAAACAATTGGCGCCGTCTGTGGGAAGAGATAAAAGTCACGTAGGCATTATCTGAAAAAAAAATAATGGCAGAAAGTTCGGAAGTGGGGCGGGAAAGGAATGCACAAGAAGATCAGCGGATCATACAGGAGTAGGTGCTCACTACCCCGGTCGCTGTACAGGAGCAACACCCCGGCCAAGACAACCAGAACGACGGCAGCTATCGGGGGCCAAGCGGCACGCCGGGGGCATGGAAAGGTAGCACGCGCGGGAAAGACCCGGCTAAAGGCGACCAACCAACACACCAGGGCTCTTCGATGACATTCTCGGACGACCCGAGCGACGAGGAGGAGAGTCTGATCGGTGACAGCGACCGGGACACCGCATATAGCCCCGACCGGCACGATATGGCGGGGGAGGTAGAGGTAATGAGAGCAGAAGTCGATCTCCTGCGCGCGGAGAGAGACCGGGATAGAGCAGATTCCAATGCCCGGTATCAGGAAATGGAGACAGTAAACGCCGCCCTGGTGGCTGCCCTGGAAAGAGGACAGCAGCGCAACGCCACTTTAACGAGGGCACATGTACCCCCACCAGGCCGGTCTCAGCCCCCTGAGGCGGGACAGTCATCGGGCGGAAGGCCCAGCGACCCCAAGGGGGCGGAGGCCCCGGGCGGCATGGCCCTACCAAGGAGCACGCCGGCACCCCGATAATGACACGCTTCATTCAAGGATGAAGTCAAGTCCCCGACCGCGCGGGCACTACAAGTACTCGCCGACTCCTTGTCAGATCTAAAGGCCCAAATGGAGGCCAGCGAGAGAAGGGCAGCACGGCCGTTGGAAGGCGCGCGCTTCAACGAACGCACGGGCCCCTTTTCACACAGGTTCCTGGAATCCGAGAGATCTGGTAACTAAAAATCTCTGAAGCTGACATACTCAGGAGCCAGCTGCCCCTACCAACACTTGGATAGCTTCCGGTTCCAAACATGCGCCAAGGGCTACTCTGATGCTGTGTGTTGCAACATCTTCTAGGAAACCCTGTTCGGAGAGGCGCTTAGCTGGTTCTATAGCTCCCGGCAAACTCCATTGAGGCATTTGAGAAACTGGCCGATCGGTTTGTCGGCCGCTTCATCCTCCGGGTCGAAGGAGTCCGGACATCGACGGTCCTCTTCAATTGCAGGCAGGCACACGACGAGGAGATAAGGACGTTCGTTAACTGCTGGCAAACGGCGACGGCCGGGGTTCGGAACCTAGACAAGGGCATCGCCGAGATGGCGTTCAAACAGGGACTCCGGTCAGGGAAATTTTCCTATGCCGTACGGGTAGAACTCCCACAGGGGTATGATGAGCTAATGGCGATGGCCATCAGGCACGCTCAGGCGGACCACGAAACATATGGACATCACCTGCTGAAGAGGAAGTGGGAGGAGTAGCTTCCGGCCCCCCGAGAAAACAAGGTCAGCCAGCGGGGCGAGAACCGAGGCACCCAACCAAACAGACTCAACAAAAATTGGGGGAACCAACCGCAGCAGAAACCCTATCCTGACAAACCCCAGGGCGAGCACAGGCCCGCGCTGTACTGACAAAAATGCCCCCTGGCGATCATGCCAGCGGAACGTCAAGAAGTCTTCACCACTCTAACCTCTTCGTACGGGAACATCATTCCCCCACCGCTAAACAGGAAGCACCCAAAAGGGAACCTCACCCCGGCGCGAACATGCAAATACTGCTCCTACCACGATGAAGCTACCCATAGGACAAACAATTGCATCGCCCTCAAGACAGCGGTGGAGGGATTAGTTAGCAGCGGTCAACTTCAACGATACCTAGGAGAAAGAAGGGCTGATCCCGCGGTTAAGTGCTAAATTTTCAAATACAATTAGCCTGGCATTCCAACGGTTCAGCCGATGTAACATTGCAAAATATGTACGGCAACTATTTTGAACGAAATCCAAGGCAAACCACCGGTACTAAAATATATGCCCAAAGGCAGGCAACAAAATAAAAAAAAAAACCCGTTCCAGCAGATTTACAAAAAAGAAAGAGACGGCAAACAAAAATCCTAAGGAGCCACGTCTTCCTCCCCAGCAGGCCTAGTCTGTCCACCGACTTCCTCAGATGGAACCGCCGCATCCCCCCTAATGGGTTCAGATGGCTGAAGTTCGCCTTCCCCTTCCGGCTGCTCCTCCTCTGCCGGCTGCCCATCAGCATAATCATCGGCCCGCGCCTTCGGCATTTGCGAGGTGATAAGGTATCCCTTCTCTTCCCACTTCACGTAGGCATCAGCGATACCGGACTCCCTAGCCTTCTCCAGGAGCTCAAGAAACTGATCACTATCGTGATATTTCTGGATAACCCGCTGGAAAAGCTCTGGGTCTTCTTCTCCAGCCGCAGCGGCGGTGGCGGCATGCACAGCGGCAGCTTCCACCTAGAGCTCATCCACTTTGGCCTCTAGCTCGGCCCTCTCTTCCTCAGCCCGCTCCTTCTCCTCCTCGAGGCTCCGGACCTGGTCCTTTAGCTTGGCCACCTGCTTCTTGGCCCTCTCCTCCAGTCTGACCTTCTCCCGGTCAAGCCTGGACTTCACAGCCTCCAGGCGCTCACGAGTTCCGGCAGCTGCCTCTTCAGTTCCGGCAGCTCCTCACTCGGGTCCGGCTGGTACAGATTGTACAACAGCTACAGAACGACAGGGAGCCGATTAAACAACAACAAAAAATAACGAAACCCTGCAGAAGTTTTATGAGCGGTACCGTAGCACCAAACAATTCTTACCCGGAGGACCAACTCCTTGTTCTTCTGGCGATTCTCCCCTGACAGGACTCCAGTGGCCCCAGGCCTATCCAGACCAAGGCCAGCCACATCCTCTACCAGGTTCCGGACGAAGGGACTCTCCGGACCTCCCCTCCTCTGTTCCTCCACCAGAGCGGGGCTACTCTGCTGACCGGCAAAACTTGAAGCAGCAGCGGCTCTGTCCCTAGCAGGACTCGTCGCACCACTGGTCAACTTGAGCCGTTTCACCAAGTTCTCACCAGACGACCGGCCGGTCAGCGTCACCGGCGCGGAGGGCGGGACGTCCATAATCCTCCGCCTCTTCTCACCAAGGTCACCCGGTGAAGAAGATTGTGCGCCAGTCAAGGAGACCCTGGTGACGAGCGGGACCGATCCCGGTCGGTATGGAATCCTATCCGTCCCATCAGGAACCTTTGGTGGCCCTCCAATGGTCTTACCCTTTCCGGGTCCCGCAAAGGGTGCTCGAGATGTAGGCGTCATCCGCAAGATCCAAGGCCATCGGTTCGGCATGGACGGTAAGCCGGCCAGACTCCCGATCCACCGAGGTCCGCGAAACGGTCTCCCCCTTCTCCTTCAACCTCAAGACAAGGTCCTCACCGTCCATAGATAGTGTGTTACCGGGTTTGACGACTGTCCGGGAAGATGCACTTATAGGACAAACAAAGGGTTAGTATCAACTCAGTCAGCGGGAACGTCACTACTAAAACCCTGCTACGCACCAGGATCCCGCCCGAGACAGCAGTACTCCAACACCTCTCGCCGTATGAAGTTGTAGGAGCTTCGCTCAAGACCGCCCTAGCACCCGAATATCGTGGCAATCCTATCCCGCTCCAACTCGGACAGTACGTACGATTGGTCACCAAGGGGCTGGAAGGCACCAGGAACCCGGTACATCCTCCTCCTTTTCTGCCACTTCCCACCTGCCATCACCACCTTCTTCCTCCAGTTATTGTCCACCCAGGAAGGCAGCTGGGTGATGATAGGCTGAAAGTGTCGGGCGCTAAAGGTGAGACAACCCCGACACCCTTTCTTTTTCGAGAAAGACAATCTGTACGACGCCCGGAACTCGTTCACCGTCGGCATGCTCATCCCGGACAGCTCGTACAGACAACCAAGGCTCAGCAGCTGCCTCCACTGGTTTTCGGGAAGCTGCGCAGGAGACACGTGCAGAGCGCTGAGCATGTACTGCACAAAGTCTAGCAGCGGAAGGGAGAACCCATGACGGAATTGGTCTCCATGAACAGCAACCCAACCCTCCTCCGGGTTACAGGCCGATTCCCCGGGATTCAGTGGCCGTAATTTCACCTCATCCGGGATGCTCCACGTCTCCCGGAAGGCGGCAACCTCCGCGGGGCTCATGGTACCCTCCGGTTCATCACACACAACAGCCCCTTCCCCATTCCCGATAGTGTAACTCACGGGCGAAGTACCAGGAAAGGGTACCCCGTGCGGGATGCTCTCATGCCCCAGAGACCCGGACGAGTAGACCTCGCCCCGGGAGCGGGCAGCGGCTTCGGACTCCGGGGAAACCGAAGCAAGCCAATCTTCCAACCTCTCCTCATCGTCCACCACAGGACGTCTGTCTGCCAATTCGGAAGTCCCAACAGAGCTCCCAGAAGCCATTTAACCTAGGGGGAGGAAAACAAAACCCCACTGCTGGTCAGCGACAAGCTAAAACAGCGCTCTCTGCAGCTGCTCCCCAAATCTGTCGCAGATTCCCCGCTCAAAACAACTCACCCGTTGCGGTAGAGCCCCCCCCCCCCCCCCCCCCCCCCCCCCCCCCGCAAAACACCAACCAACAGAAAAAAAAAACACGAGGCAAAGAAGGCGAAACTTATCGATTACTATGCACAACCGAGGAAAGTCAATCTTGGGAAAACACCGAGCAATCGTGGGTAAGAACCAGAAAGCCTGAAGCACGGATAGCGCGAGGGTACCTTCACAGAACTTTCGACGGATTTCTCTCCAACCTTCTCTTCTTCTCTCTGAGCCAAGAGCAAAAACAGCAAACAATGAAGACAAAGGAGACCTTTTTATAGACGGGTCTGATGCCCTAGGCACCCCTGTAATCCCCCCCCCCCCAAAATACTCAATCGGGGCAAGTCAAACGCCTGCGAATCCAGGCCCTCCATCTCAGTTCGCTCCCTACTGACACGTATCCCAACATCGATAAAATCCCCACGCCATCATAGCTGATGGGACTGATGGGCTTTCTCCTTCAATGCATGTCAGCCACCTGCCCCGCCTACAAGCAGCAGTTAAGGGAGATAGGGGAGAGAACCGAGGGGTTACGAACCATCCCTCACTTCCCCAAGAGCCAACCTCAAATCAAGGAAAAGCATTCCATTGGTCATGGAACATTCCACCGCTTCACAGGCATTCCATCGGTTATGTAGCATTCCACTGGATCCAAGGCACTCCATCGGTCTAGTCACTTTCCTTCGCGCCTCCGGGCACAGACAAGCCAGGAACAACTCAAGGCTTCAAACACATGGGCTTTATAAACCCGGGAGAGTTTACCTCTAACACATGCAAACTCTTCCAGCAGGCTAGAAACCCTGCATCACACTAAGCTGTGAAAAATATGGGGATCCATGGCGAGACTTGTTATCTCCACGCCACCCCACCAGGCAGATTGTTTCTCTAACACAGAACAAATCTCCCTGCAGGCTAGAAACCCTGCACAGTCTCACGCTTATTCCAACACAAGCTGAGAAGAACTAGCGGATGTTGACCGGTGCTTAAACATGGCCGCAACACCCCATCGGTGGACCTGTTGGCTTGCACCCGTCAGGCCTTCCCGCAGGCTCGCAACCCTGCACAATACCCCACGCTTACTCCAACACAAGCTGGGACGAATCAGCGGGTGTGGATTGGTGCCATGACATGGCTTAAACACCCCACCGGGCTACTCCCCGGCCTGTTCCACCGTTGGCAGCAATTTTTCACTGCGGGACTCGTCCCAACATGGCACTCCACCGGTCGAGTCCTTACGCTCCATATTCATCGCATGACGGATTTCAACGCCACATCATCATCCCATGCACTCGTCCGGGTTTCACCCCGCTCCATATTCATGGCATGGCGGATTTCAACACCACATCATCATCCCATGCACTCGTCCGGGTTTCACCCCACTCCATATTCATCGCATGGCGGATTTCAACGCCACATCATCATCCCATGCACTCGTCCAGGTTTCACCCCGCTCCATATTCATGGCATGGCGGATTCCAACACCACATCATCATCCCATGCACTCGTCCGGGTTTCACCCCATTCCATACTCATGGCATGGCAAGACTTCAGCACAACACCATCATTATTACAAACACATACTCATAACTGCCACACATCATCACTAATAGGTACTCACATCACCACGCACCATCATAACAGCCTTTCTGCTCGAACGCCCGAATCGTTTTTCAAAATTTGACTTCTTTTATATAGTTGCTTCGAAAAGTTGTACACTTGAGTATAATCTTATAATCAAGTTATACCGAATTAGTAAGCATGTTGTCATTATAATGGCTAAATTCACAAAATGAAAATTTTGACCGTCTGATGTGATCGTTATAGTTAAATATAGTAGACTAGAAAAATCAACTCATTTCGTGAACGCTCGATGCTCGATCAAAACGGTCAACCATATTTTCATAAAACTTATCACACGAAACGTTATTACGTACCTTTAGATGACCTTGTTTCGTCGACTCTTCCAAACATTAAACTCTCAAATAGATGAGACGTAATCAGCCATGTAAAAATTTAGTAACTTTTACCTCCCGATACTGTGGTTCCCCATAGAGAGAGATACGTTTAAATAAGGTTGACCGCATCGATCGGGGCTCTAACTTTGTCGGATTTAAGTGATTTTTTTACCATAACTGTATTTCATCATAACGATCAAATGTTATTTCACAGTGTTTTTCAAAATTTGACTTATTTTATATAGTTGCTTCGAAAAGTTGTACACTTGAGTATAATCTCATAAAATTTTTATAATCTTTTAAATATTAATTGTTGAAGCGACGGATTTTGTATTACTTCGTCGCTTCAGTATAATAAATAAAAAATTTATAATCTTTCAAATATTATTGAAGCGACGGATTTTGTATTACTTCGTCGCTTCACTTTTAAATATTATTAAAGCAACGGATTTTGTATTACTTCGTCGCTTCAGTGTTTAAAAAAGTAGAATCCGCGCCACATGCTGAGAACCAATTAAAACACATTGCGCGGATCGACCCTATGAACCGTCAGATTTTCCAGATCTAACGGCCATAATTCACTCCCCTTTTATATAAATCTCTTCCCCCTCTCCTCCCTCTTCACTCCCTCTCCTCCTCTGCCGTCGCCTCCTCCGCCGCCTCCCTCCCTCTCCTCCTCGCCGTCGCCATCCAAATCTTCGACTACGACCTCGCCGTCGCGATCCAAGTCTTCGACGCTGGCCGACCTCGCCTACTCCACCAGAGCTCCTCCCACCGCGCCGGCCACTGCTGCAGAACACCGCGCTTGTCCCCAACCCCGCAGCGACGGCAGAGCGCCTCCCCGCCGACCCTCCTCGACACGGTGGCGTCGTTCTCCGATGTCCACCTCTACGGCGACGTTGTTCTCCTCCTCTGTCGCCTCCCCGCCAACTCCTCCTCAACTGGACAAAAATTGGACAAAATTCTTTTTGAAACGAAATCGGCGGGAATGAGGGGTTCAAACTGGACAAAAAATTGTAACAGACATGAAGCGACGAACATTGATATTCGTCGCATGAAATTTTATCATCCCATACACTCTAGCGACGACTTTTGAACCAAACTTCGTCCCCTCAAATTGGAAGCGACCACCCAAAATTCGTCCCCTAAAATTTGAAGCGACCACCCAAAAGTCGTCGCCTCGAATGTGAGGAGACGACCCAAACTTCGTCGCTCAGTATTTGGCGACAAACTTTGAAGTTGTCGCTTGAAATATCCAAGCGACGACTTTTGTAGCAAAAGTGGTTGCCTCGAATCGAAACGACGAAAATCGAGCGACGACCTCGAGCGACGACATGTTTATCTCTTCGGTGTCGAAGCGACGACTTTTTTACTGAAATGACGACAAAAAGTCGTCGCTTCGAACCTGTTCTGGAGTAGTGATAGTATGATTTGATAAATCATATTTGATCATTTTGAATATATTTATAATTAAAAGACCGGAGATGAGATTTCCGGGGATTTTATGATTTCATAATTTGTGATTTCATGACATGTGAGACATGTCGATGTTATATATATCTTTTTCGATATTATTTTTCGGCATGTGGGACATGTCGGTTAAATATATAAATATATCTTTCGAGGCTATTATTTTAGTAGATATTTATAAGCCTCAGATGTGCGATCGGGGACCATACTGATTTATGTTATATGAGAGAACGTGTTTTCAGATTTGTTTTTACCATATCAGGGTCCATATATATTGATGCTAGCTAGCTTAGTCACCTGAGCCCATGCGAGCTGACGACTTGACCACATAGGTCAGATTCACCTCGGGGGTCGACGTGTACAAGTTTAGCGTTGGACGCTACAAAGTCTTGGAGGCTCGACCCTTAGCGTGGGAGGCTTACTATTAAATGGGGGTAAAGTTTCCCTGTTCTATTATATGACCAATGTGATTGGTCATGATTTTATGTTATTTGAGTTTCGGGAATACTTTCTCTTACGAGACTTTCATTCATTTAATAAATTCCCGAACCAGCGGGGCTGGGTTTTTATATGACCAATGGGATTGGTCATGATATGTTATTATTTGATTTACGAAAGTATTTATTTTAAAAGTATAAACAAAGTATTATTTGTTCATTTAATATATCAGCGGGGCTAATTTATAAGTATGATTTTCTTAAACGTAATATAATACTTTTTATTATAAAATATTAGAAAAGTAATATAATACTTTTTCTATAAGGTATTATTCGATATTGTTTTTATCCACTCACTCTAACGTTTTTAAATTACTTTCCCTTGGGCCCTTCGGTTTAAATCGCCCAGTGTGCAGAGTAATGGTCAGAGGTCAAGAGTACTCGGAGTCGAGGCCCAGCTGTCATCATTGTCGCTTCCGCTAGGTGGGATCTGTGATCCCTTATCCCTATATTCTTGTTCTATTTCATTTGTATTTCCAGTTCATTGTTTTAGATTGCTCTGATTACTTGTGAGTCAATTGAGTATAAATTGAGTTTGATTTTGTGTTTACTTGTGGCGGTTGTTGTGGTTTGGAGAGCAGGTGGCTCCTGGTGTGAGGTTGGAACTTGATTTAGAAGTGTTTTTGGGTTGTTGCAGGTTTTAGGGTTGTTCATTCTAAGATTGACTCTATCGGTTTATCGATAGAGTTAGTCTTAAGATGGTCCCCGCAAGGCCTTATCGGGATTTCAGGGTGAAATTCAGGGCGGGTCCTGTCAAGTTAGTATAGAATTTTAATCACCTTGATTATTGTTAAAAGCAACCTGCACAACCATCTTTTATTGAGACATAGTAAGCTATTTCAGCTAAAATTTAATTAAAAAATTACTAGCATGGTTGAAAATGCTCTAACCCTGCTATTATAGTCAACTTGCACACACCCAATGCAGAAAGTCAGAACTAGAATACGAAATCTTATGCGTTTCAATACCAAATCGACAATATAGGGCCGTAAGTCTCAATGCGAGGATGAGATTTTATTATGGGACCATTTCAACTTGAACTGATAACTTGAGACTTACAGCTAACCGAAATGGATACAAGAACTTGAGACTTACAGATAGTTCTGGGGATAGTTAAAAGCTGCACATCCTGGTTAGCCTTCCCTGGCAAAACTAGGTTTGATAAGAATCCCACCCGATAACTTCAATTGACCTAAATCTGCATCTGCTGCTCGAGCAGCCACTTCGTGGACTATGTATTGAACGAGTGCCAATAGCACGCGCTAATTTAAAACCCTACAAAAGACGTTAGTAGCATTGGTAAATAGGGATCGTTCTTTCCGGGGATTAAGGGTACCTTCAATAAAAGAATGTTAGACAAATATTCACACATATATACAAACAATGTCACAAGCATATATACATAAATGCTTCATGTCACAAATATATACATATATACATATATACACGTTTAGGGGGGGTTTGAAAATGAATTATATTTCCTATGAAAATAAAGACAAAACAAGAAAATAAATCCTAATCTAATATTTACAAGTGATCATCATCATCTTTCACACAACACATAGCACAAAAACACACAAGAACACACAAAAATATCATGCAAGACTTGGTAGCAACTTGTTTCAAGTTTCCTAGACTCTATTCAATTCCGATTTCAATTAGGGCCTCAACGGTTATCTAATCATTACTAGACTTCACAAGTATTTAGAAAACACGCAACGTCGAATTCTAAAATTATACTAATCATATTTGAAAACAAGCAACGTCGAAATCAAACATGAAAAGTAATTGTGCACGAAAGTCTTAAATCGGAAACATGCTTTTAAGTATGGTGTCAACATCTTATTAACATGCAAGTTTCTATGAATTATGTTAACCACTGACTAAGCATCCTACAATCAAGTTTACTCAACGCCTAACTTGATCCTAGATTTGCTTATGGTGAATGAAATCGCAACCTACACAAAAACCATGGCTAGAGTTTTGACTAATGAAAGTGAGAGAGATGAAATCCTCTATTCTGAATTTGTGCCAAGCTATATATAGAGGAAGCAAATGTGAGAGTTTGGCAATATAGGTGGAGATTTATGGTGGAAGTTTGTTGGTGGTGGTTTATTGGTGGAGGAAACATGTGTTTATTTTCGGCAGCTTTGACCTTTGTGTCTTGATTTGGACATAACTCTCTCTAGAAAATAGATATTGAGGTGATTCTGGTGGCATTGGAAACTAGACATCCATATCTTTCTATCCATATATGGCTCGAATTCTGGTTCAATTTGAACTGTCCGGGGGAGTCCGTGGAAGTTGGATGATGTGCCCAGGAAATGACTGAAATTTATTGCAAGCTTCCCTTAGTCCACAATTGCAGCTCCAAGCTTTCCTTAGTCCACAATTGCAACTGCATGCTTCCCTTAGTCCACAATTGCAGCTCCAAGCTTCACTTAATGCATTTGGATGACTTTTTTGTGCAGAAAGATTGAAAATCATAAAAAGGGGGCAGTAGCTTTGTCTTTCGGCAGGGTAGGAACCTTACTGTCTTGAAACTGGCATAACTCTCTCCTTAAAACAGCTTTTGATGAAATTCCAAATTCTTTAGAAAATAGACTCATAGGGCTTTCTCTGTAGAAAAGGGTTTCCTCAAATTCATTGTGAAACGTCCGGAATAAATTCTGGAAGTTGAGTAATGTGCACAGGAAATTCTGGAACTTTGCTGGATTGCATCCGATTTTGCTTTGTAATTCTTGGGAACTTATTTTGCTCTAATTTCTCTACTCCTTTCATTGCTCAATCATTGACATGTATACTGCATATGAGAGAAGAAAAATTCATCAAATATAAAGTCGAGGCTTTACATATCCAACGAAACATCTCTAAATATCTTTAAATCGGCTATTGACATTTTTTATACATTTTTATCTATACTTAGCGCGATTTCAATGTAACTCTACCAAAGACTCATGACTCGATTATATGACTCGGTTCTACAAAACTAAGGATTAAAGCTAAGTATAAATGAGGGTAAAACATATTAAGAACGTCGCATTTTATGCTCCTATCAACTACTCCATACTTATCTTTTGCTAGTCCCTTAGCAAAACTAAATAAAACTAAGACTCTAAACATACTATTGCCCCTAACAGTTTGTCTCAGGTTCTTTTAAACACATAGCTATCAAGTTGATGCATGAGAATGCTAAGCACGAAAATTCCAAGTTTCATGAACATGTAACATCGATATAAGCATGAAAACATGTATGGCTAGTTAGATCCTCCTCACTAGGCATACTCTCTTCTTTTCACTCGAGACATGGTATTCAAACATAAGTATATGCAAGGGAAAGATAAGACAGGAAAACAACTTGCATATGTCAAAGAAATCGAAAGCTCTTTGTGAAATGTTTATAGAAAAACCTCATGTAACGACTATGTGCACCAATGAACCAAAACTATATGCTTACTCTTGAGAAGGACTCCACAAATCAATTTTAACCTATCTTAAGAATCATGAAAAGATCTTTAAAAGGGTTGTAATGGGGCTAGGCTAAAAGGTATTCGAAATTTGGATAATGAGGTATCAAATCATCACCGTGGCCTTTAGCAAAACTCGATTCTCCTTATGTCTTCTCGCCAAGGGTCGGATATCGTCTTGTTGGACTCATTTTTCATTCTTTTCTCCCCAAAAACATTGTGAAAACGAACAAAGGTCAAAGTTTAAACAATACCAGACCTTCACATGTATACATACTCCAAATTCACAACACTTTTCTAGACTTAAACCATGCTTTTCTTTTCAAAACCGTGCCCTTGTTTTTCTTTTCATACTCTCGGATTCTTTCTTTTCTTTTTCTTTTGATCCAAAATTCTCTTTTGTTTTGTAAGGCACACGGTTGCATATATGTTTTCATGGCAAAGTCCTACCCGCTACTTGTTCTTCTTCATCACTTCACGCGAAAACTCCTTCAAAAATCAAGCTTTGCCGTATCTATGAGACAAGGCAAAGGTATGACTATACTAAACTCAAGGAAAGTGTTTAAGGGTGATGAAAGAAAAGGCTAGACATCGGCTCAAAGGGTTTAACTAAGGTGTCTCACGACGGGCTCAAATAGGGCACATGCGTATTTGGCTATGGTGGTAAACCTAGAAGATCTTTTCAATCCTTTTAAAAATCAAGGTTTTATTTATGATAAAAAAAACGCTTTGAAAATCAACAAGAGTAAGTTCTAGCATTCTAGAGTTCATTTAAAAAGCTATGGCACATAATCGTTGAATATGCCAGGAATAATGAGGTTTATATACTAACATGCTCGAAATTTTCAGGAATTTAACACTCATGAAGAAAGCAATTTGGCTCTAAAGCTCCCAAGGTTATTATGGAAACAAACTAGCTAAAACATGCATGCTTTATTAATCAACAAGTCTTACATGCTCCTACCAATGCACATTATTCATGAAACTCACAAGTTTTAAAGTATGCACAACTATCATCTATGTGTTCAAAGAGGAGAAAAACATCATTGACAATTTAGGGACATCCTAAGACTCGAAACAACAATTTAAACACTCTATTTTTGTGGAACAATTTTCTGAATTTTCTGTTTTTGTATTTCCTTTTTCAATATATGACTCAAAGCAAATAAAACTACGCTAAATCGTGGGTTGCACGTTTATCTATCTAGAAAACATAAACGAAACATGTAATCCCACCCCACACTTTAGAAAATGACATTGTCCTCAATGTAAGCATAGAAATAAAGCAAGTAACTTCCTAAGCATGCAATAGTCTAACACATTTCAACATAGCATCACAACCTAAGTAAAAAGAGAAGGGCTAGAAATTTCAAACTCTCGTTGATGGCTCATTCGTTTTTCTTAGGTGAATTGGGTTGCCTCCCAAGTAGCGCTTAAGTGTTTATAGTCCTTTAGCTTAGACTCTTCTCCATGTGTTGATCATTGTCCAAAATAGCTTAGTTCGGCAACTAGGACGTCAAAGAGGTGTTGCCGGCAGTATGCGCTCTTGGAGCCTCATCGAGGAATGTTCCTTCTTCCATTGCTTGGAAAGGTGTGTAGTAAGGCTTGAGTCGATGTCCATTGACTTTGAAGGTCTTGCGAGTAATTAAATCTTGAATTGCCACGGCTCCATGAGGAAATACTTGCGTAACAATGAAGGGTCCGACCCAACGAGAGCGTAACTTACCGGGAAATAGTTTAAGTGGAGAATGAAATAAGAGAACATGTTGTCCAACTTCAAACTTTTTCCCTCGAATCATCTTGTCATGGTAGGCTCGCATCTTTTCCTTGTATATCCATGTGGCATCATAAGCTTCATTACGTATTTCTTCAAGTTCGTTGAGTTGAAGCTTCCTATGAAGGCCGGCCGAATCTATCTCCATATTGAATGCTTTCACGGCCCACCATGCTTTGTGCTCGAGCTCCACGGGTAAGTGACATGCTTTTCCATAAGTTAACCGAAAAGGAGACATACCTATTGGCGTCTTATACGCGGTTCGATAGGCCCACAAAGCATCTTCAAGTCGATCACTCCAATCCTTTCTTGTTGGCCCAACGGTTTTCTCAAGAATTTGCTTGATCTCTCGATTGCTCACTTCGGCCATGCTACTTGTTTGGGGATGATAAGGTGTAGATACCTTGTGTGTGACCCCATACTTTTTCAATAAAGTTTCAATGGTGCGGTTGCAAAAGTGGGAACCTCCATCACTTATCAAGACTCTTGGAACTCCGAAACGTGAGAAGATGTTGGTCTTGAGGAATTTGGCAACCATCTTTGAATCATTGGTGCGTGTAGCCCTTGCTTCTATCCATTTGGACACATAATCAACCGCTAGCAAGATGTAGAGGAAGCCTTTGCTTGATGGAAACGGTCCCATGAAGTCAATTCCCCAAAGATCGAAAATTTCGACCTCAATAATTGGCGTGAGTGGCATTTGATCTCTTGGCCCTATGTTGCCGGTCCTTTGGCACCGATCACATGTCATGCATGTTGTGTGTGCATCCTTGAAGAGTGTTGGCCAATAGAATCCACAATTTAGAACTTTCAATGCGGTCTTCTTTGGTCCAAAGTGTCCTCCACAAGCTTCGTTATGACAAAAAGCAAGAATGGACCGATGCTCTTCTTCCGGAACACACCTTCTTATTACTTGATCGCTACATTGCTTCCACAAGTATGGCTCATCCCATAGATAGTGCCGAGCTTGCTTCTTGATCCTATTCTTGTGGTGGCTCGGCATGTCCCTTGGAAATTGCCGAGCTGCTAAGTAATTGGCAATGTCGGCATACCAAGGCTCGTTTGTTGCATTGATCCGAAAGAGTTGCTCATCTGGGAAATTCTCAAGTAGGGGCAGCCGATCCTCATCTTTCACAATACGGCTCAAGTGATCGGCTACAACATTCTCACTTCCTTTCTTGTCTTTGATCTCTATGTCGAATTCTTGAAGCAAGAGAATCCATCGAATGAGTCTCGGCTTAGCATCCTTCTTTGTCATAAGATATCTCAAAGTGGCATGATCACTATACACCACTACTTTGGAATTCAAAAGATATGATCGAAACTTTTCCAAAGCAAAAATTACCGCCAAGAGTTCTTTCTCGGTTGTGGTGTAGTTGAGTTGAGCATCGTTGAGAGTTCTCGAAGCGTAGTAGATTGCACATGGCTTCTTCTCCTTCCTTTGGCTGAGCACAGCCCCTAATGCATAGTCACTTGCGTCACACATAAGCTCGAAGGGCAGTTCCCAATTCGGTGATGCGAGGATTGGTGCCATGCATAGCTTTTCCTTGAGCCGAGCAAAGGCCTGCTCGCACTCCTTTGTCCATACAAACGGCATATCTTTTTGTAGTAGCTCACACATTGCCTTTGCATCTTTGGAGAAGTCCTTGATAAATCTTCGATAAAATCCGGCATGTCCAAGGAATGATCGTACCTCTCTCACGGTTTTAGGCGAAGGCAAGTGTTGAATGAGCTCCACTTTGGCTTTGTCGACTTCCATGCCTTTTGCCGAAATAATATGTCCAAGAACAATGCCTTGCGTCACCATGAAGTGACACTTCTCCCAATTGAGCACAAGGTTGGTTTCTACACAACGCTCCAATATCTTCTCTAAGTTTTTCAAACAAGTGTCGAAGTCGCTTCCATAAACACTAAAGTCGTCCATGAAGACCTCGATTATATCTTCAATAAAATCCGAGAAGATGGCATACATACATCGCTGAAACGTGTCGGGTGCATTGCATAGGCCGAATGGCATCCTCCTATAGGCAAAGGTGCCGAATGGACATGTGAAAGTAGTCTTCTCTTGATCGTCCGGGTGTATCATGATTTGGTTGTAGCCGCTATATCCATCAAGAAAGCAATAAAACTCATGACCGGCTAACCTTTCAAGCATTTGATCCATAAACGTCAAAGGCATGTGATCCTTCCTCGTTGTTGCATTGAGCTTCCTATAGTCGATGCACATGCGATGGCCAGTTACAAGTCTTTGTGGCACAAGCTCATTCTTCTCATTCTTAACCACCGTCACACCACTTTTTTTGGGAACTACTTGCACGGGAGAGATCCACTTACTATCCGAAATGGGGTAGATTACGCCACAATCAAGCAACTTGATGATTTCTTCCTTTACAACTTTCATCATTGGCGGGTGGAGTCTCCTTTGTCCTTCTCTTGTTGGTTTTGCACCTTCTTCAAGTAAGATCCGATGAACACATGTTGTAGGGCTTATTCCCTTGATGTCCGCCAATGTCCAACCTATGGAGGTCTTGTGCTTCTTAAGTACACGAACCAATTCCTCTTCTTGCTTCTCATTAAGCGATGAAGACACAATAACCGGTAAAGTGTCTTCTTCTCCAAGATACACATACTTCAAATGGCTAGGGAGCTCTTTTAATTCTAACTTTGGGGCCTCTTCCACACTTGGACGAATTTTGTTTGTGGCATTTGGAATTGACAAGAACGGACTATGCTTCTCAAACCGTGGGGCAGCCTCTAACTCGACAACCACTTCCCTTAGGCTCGGCTCAAGCTTCTCTCTTTCTTCTTCACTAATTCGTGCTCCCTCCTTGTCAAATCCGACCCCGAGCTCTATGGCTCGTTGCTATGCATCAAGAGAGGTCAACATAGCTTGCTCGACCTCTTCCATAACTTCTATAGCTTGACACTCCTTCAAATCGGCCATGGGATACTTCATGGCATCAAAAATGTTGAACTTGATCATATCACCATCAAATTCCATTGTCAAATTGCCCTCGGCCACATCGATCTTGGTGCGTGCCGTCCTCATGAATGGTCGGCCAAGCAATAGTTGTGTGCTATTGACCGGCGAATCCTCCATCTCTACAACATAGAAGTCGGCCGGAAAGATTAAGTGATTGACTTGCACAAGCACGTCTTCAACATAGCCCTCCGGATACTTGCTTGATCGATCCGCGAGTTGTATGATGACATTGTCCTTCTTGAGAGGCCCTATGCTCAATGTTTGATACACATTGAGAGGCATGACATTGATTGATGCTCCCAAGTCTAGCATGACGTCCTCAAACCGAGTATTGCCGATCACACATGGCACATTGAAGCTTCCCGGATCTTTCATCTTTGGTGGCAACTTCCTTTGAATAACAGCTGATACCGTTTCACTCATAGTCACCACACGAGTCTCCCTTGTGTGCCTTCTTGCCGTGCAAAGCTCTTTGAGGAATTTAGTATACCTCGGCACTTGCTTTATACACTCCAACAAAGGAATATTGACTTGCACTTTTCGGAATATCTCCAACACCTCCTCGTCGGACTTATCCTTCTTCGAAGTTGCAAACCTTGAAGGGAACAGCACATTTAGTGCTTGGTTCGGCTTCACTATTGTCTCCTTCTTCGAAGTGGCCGGATCCTTATCCATGTCGTTCTTCCTTGCTTGCTCGGCAGCCCTCTTCTTTCTCTCCTCCTCGGTCTCACTGCTGCCGTCAATGGCAGGTCTGGCAGTAGGCTGCTTGGCAATAGGCTGCTCGGCAGCTTCTTCTTCTTCAATGATGGTTCCAAGAGAGTTACCTCCCTTCTTCTTTGGACTTTTTGGTGGCAACAACTCCCTACCACTTCGAGTTTTGATAACCTTAGCTTGCTCATTTCTCGGATTGGGAATAGTATTGCTTGGCAACTTCCCTTGTTCGGTAAATTTCCCCATGAAGTCCACGATTTGCCCCATTTGTGTCTTCAACTCGGCAATGTCTTTCGTGTGATTTTGTTGCCCCGCAAGCAACGCTTGAGTAGCACTTGAAAGAGAAGTGATCAAGGCATCGTAGTTTGGATTACTCGGCATAGGTTGGGCTTGGCTCGGCTGCCCTCCTTGGTTCGGCACAAATGGTGCCCTCGGCACATACCCTCCTTGTGCCCTTGGTTGGTAATTTGGCTGCATAGGTGCCCTAAGCACGTTCTCATTGTTTGACCACCTAAAGTTCGGATGATCGTTGAACCTCGGATTGAAGTTGCCGAACCTTTGTCCTTGAAAACCAATGGCATTGCATTCCTCTTGCCCCTCATTCGATCCAACTTGAGGGCATTGATCGGTCTCATGATTGTCGGCACAAACTCCACATAGCATTGCACGTTTCCCCTTGACAAGGCCGACCACAATGTCAGCAAGCTTGTCCACTTTGTCCTCCAACTTCGAGCTTGAAGTCGTTTCATGCACCCTCTCACTCTTCACGACATTGTCTCGCGACATGCCGAATTGTTGATTGTTCAAGGCTCGAAGTTCTAGCAAATTGCGTGCCGGTACCAGATCTAACTCCAAGAAGCTCCCATTGGCCGCCGAATCCAAGAACTCTCTCTCCATGACACGCAACCCTTCATAGAAATATTGCAATAAGAGTCCCTCGCTAATGCCATGCGAATGACACAAACCGATAAGGGATTTGAACCTCTTATAGTAGTTGAAGAAATTCTCATCTCCGGCTTGCCTTACGCTAGTAATTTGCTTTCTTAGGTCGGTGATACGAGAAGCGGGAAAGTACTTGAGCAAAAATTCGTCTACCATTGTGTTCCATGAAGTGATTCGGCCATTAGGTATCTCGAACAACCACTCCTTGGCTTGATCTTCTAATGAAAACGGAAACGCCTTCATCTTGAAGTGTTGCATATCGGTCCCTCGTGGACACATTGACTCGGTGGTGAAGTTAAACCATTGCAAGTGTTTATTTGGATCTTCACTTAGCATGCCATAAAATGACTTGAGCTTGTGGAGAAATCCGCTTTTCAACTCGATTTCCCCGGTCTTGTCAGTCTCCAAAGGTGGATAAGTTATATTGGACGGTGCAGCCCCTCCTCCTCCAGCCACATGACCGTTTCGTGCTCGGATAGAAGTCATTTTCGGTTGCGGATCGGCTAGATGAAAATCAAAGAACTCTTGAGGAAATGGCTCGGTAAGTAACTCAAATTCCGATTCCTCGAAGATAAGCTCACACGAAGACTCTCGAAAGCTTGGTGAAGTAACGAGTGATGGAGAGCTCGGTGATGATGGTGTTGATGATGCCGAACTGCTTGTTTCGGATGGTGGTAGCGGTGTGTTGCTTGCAATGTTGAGATCCTCGTTGATTCGTTGAAGACGTCCGCGGTTATCTCTTGTCCAAAGATTAGCGGACATACATATTCTGAGGATTCAACACGAAGCAAGTTAGCTCCTTCATAATGAAATAAAAAGCAAGGATATTAATACATGGCCGGCAATAATACAAGAGTGATATACAAAGGTTCAAGCTATACACAAGCAATATACAATTGGTAAGAAGAAGAAAATGCATGGCACAAAATAGAGAAAATTACGGCAATTTAAAGGTGATCATGTAATGGCTAAGTTTAATTGCTTTTAAATTTGTTCGAACTCTCAAAGTACGTTGAGCAGAGGAGATAACGGTGCAATGGACTGAAACAGCCCCCGGTAGTATCATGCTTTATCCGATATACCTCGAGAGTTCGAAACCACATAACGTTTTACTTTTGAAGCCTTCAAGACTTACTCATGTCAAACCTATTTCAAGTTTCGAAGCTCGGTGGACGTGCGGCCTAGGTGCAATTGTCTAGACACATTGTTCCGTGGTTTCAGAAGGCTAGCGTGTATCATCCGAAAATAGCTCAAGGCAAGACTCATTTGTTGGACACCATGGAGGACAAGTCCCCTATCGCCCCCTTCACCGAGAAGAGATAGCAGTCAATGGGCCTCTGAGATCTAGTTCGACAAACCTTGAGACTAAGTCGGGACAACACACACTAATAGGCGAGCCTTTATGCCCCTTACTCTGTTGAGAACAACATGTTGACAGTACCATAAGTGTCGCTAAAAGCCGCCCTCGACCTCATGAGACCTCGAGAAGTAACATGAAGGGTTAAGGCTAATATTGACACGAATGACCTTACCTATTCCTCTTCCCCTCGAAACTCAAAACAAATCAAACACAAATAAACCTCTAACCTTCCTAGCAATTTTAACTAAGTTATTACAATCATATATGGAACGAAAATTGCATGAAAATAAACTCTACATGCCGAAGCATATTTCTACTTTACAAATCCCAAATAATCCGAAAATTAAAAGAAAAATTACAACCCAACAAAAATTTACAGCAATATATATAATCAACATTCATATAAAACAAGTTTTTATAATCCCCGGCAACGGCGCCAAAAATTGAACGAGTGCCAATAGCACGCGTTAATTTAAAACCCTACAAAAGACGTTAGTAGCATTGGTAAATAGGGATCGTTCTTTCCGGGGATTAAGGGTACCTTCAATAAAAGAATGTTAGACAAATATTCACACATATATACAAACAATGTCACAAGCATATATACATAAATGCTTCATGTCACAAATATATACATATATACATATATACACGTTTAGGGGGGGTTTGAAAATGAATTATATTTCCTATGAAAATAAAGACAAAACAAGAAAATAAATCCTAATCTAATATTTACAAGTGATCATCATCATCTTTCACACAACACATAGCACAAAAACACACAAGAACACACAAGAATATCATGCAAGACTTGGTAGCAACTTGTTTCAAGTTTCCTAGACTCTATTCAATTCTGATTTCAATTAGGGCCTCAACGGTTATCTAATCGTTACTAGACTTCACAAGTATTTAGAAAACACGCAACGTCGAATCCTAAAATTATACTAATCATATTTGAAAACAAGCAACGTCGAAATCAAACATGAAAAGTAATTGTGCACGAAAGTCTTAAATCGGAAACATGCTTTTAAGTATGGCGTCAACATCTTATTAACATGCAAGTTTCTATGAATTATGTTAACCACTGACTAAGCATCCTACAATCAAGTTTACTCAACGCCTAACTTGATCCTAGATTTGCTTATGGTGAATGAAATCGCAACCTACACAAAAACCATGGCCGTGGCTTCATGTAAACATTGATTTTTATGCACGAATTCATGAAACTAATCGAATAACAACCTAAAAATACATGAACATGCTACTACCCTATGTCTAACACACGAATTAAAACATGTTACAAGTTGCAAAATTGTTTCATAAAAACCAAAATAGAATTCGGAAATCCAATACAAAGTTACAAATCCAAGAATCAAAGTTTCTAGCTACATATAACATAGACATTATACATAAGAAAATACAAGCCATGAGATGGTAGAATCACACTTTAAGGACACCTTGAAGAATGAAGCTCGGATGGTGTGGCGAAGTGAACGGTTGAAGGTAGGATCGGATACGATTTGTGGGGGTGGAATGGATGGTGTTTTGGCTATGTAAATTTCTATACTAGAACTTGAGAGAATTTTTGGCTAGAGTTTTGACTAATGAAAGTGAGAGAGATGAAATCCTCTATTCTGAATTTGTGCCAAGCTATATATAGAGGAAGCAAATGTGAGAGTTTGGCAATATAGGTGGAGATTTATGGTGGAAGTTTGTTGGTGGTGGTTTATTGGTGGAGGAAACATGTGTTTATTTTCGGCAGCTTTGACCTTTGTGTCTTGATTTGGACATAACTCTCTCCAGAAAATAGATATTGAGGTGATTCCAGTGGCATTGGAAACTAGACATCCATATCTTTCTATTCATATATGGCTCGAATTCTGGTTCAATTTGAACTGTCCGGGGGAGTCCGTGGAAGTTGGATGATGTGCCCAGGAAATGACTGAAATTTATTGCAAGCTTCCCTTAGTCCACAATTGCAGCTCCAAGCTTTCCTTAGTCCACAATTGCAACTGCATGCTTCCCTTAGTCCACAATTGCAGCTCCAAGCTTCACTTAATGCATTTGGATGACTTTTTTGTGCAGAAAGATTGAAAATCATAAAAAGGGGGCAATAGCTTTGTCTTTCGGCAGGGTAGGAACCTTACTGTCTTGAAACTGGCATAACTCTCTCCTTAAAACAGCTTTTGATGAAATTCCAAATTCTTTAGAAAATAGACTCATAGGGCTTTCTCTGTAGAAAAGGGTTTCCTCAAATTCATTGTGAAACGTCCGGAATAAATTCTTGAAGTTGAGTAATGTGCACAGGAAATTCTGGAACTTTGCTGGATTGCATCCGATTTTGCTTTGTAATTCTTGGGGACTTATTTTGCTCCGATTTCTCTACTCCTTTCATTGCTCAATCATTGACATGTATACTGCATATGAGAGAAGAAAAATTCATCAAATATAAAGTCGAGGCTTTACATATCCAACGAAACATCTCTAAATATCTTTAAATCGGCTATTGACATTTTTTATACATTTTTATCTATACTTAGCGCGATTTCAATGTAACTCTACCAAAGACTCATGACTCGATTATATGACTCGGTTCTACAAAACTAAGGATTAAAGCAAAGTATAAATGAGGATAAAACATATTAAGAACGTCGCATTTTATGCTCCTATCATGTATCCTCCTGAACTATCGCCTATGAGGAAAACATGGTTCAAGTCTGCATGGTCATTTGATAGGAGCACAATATGCGACGATATTATATGCTTATGCCCTCGTTTATGCTTTGTTTAACCCTTATTTGTTTAAGATTGAGTCATAATGTAGTTAGTGTCATTTTGGTTGAGTTTTGGTGAAATATGGTTAAGAATCCGAAAAATGACTAAGTTTGAGAAATCTGGAAAATAGTGTAAAATATGTCTTTTTCGTGATTTTGTGACGAGTACAAGTATGATCTATCCTTGTCCGGATTCTATGAAATTTGGTGTGCTTAATATTCATATGCTGAGGAATGTTGTGTTAAAATTTCAGATCAATCGGAGTTCGGGAAGTCACCCAAAAGTTGGCTGCAAAACGGCAGTCCGAGCATTCCAATCCAGGGGCTTCCAGGATTTTCCTGGGACTTTGGTCCAACTTCGAAAAATCATTCCCGACGACTTACAAGGAGTTTGATCGAACTGTTTTATGGGGAGATGGCCATATGTGTCTAGTTTATCTGAGACTTGGAATCGCATCAATCGGAGCTCCACGGAGGGAGATAAGCCGGAATTACTGCAACAAGGTCAAATCTGCCGATTCCAGGAACCTACTGCCCCCTTTTTGTGTTTTCTGTTTTTGATGGACCAAATGATGTACAAATGCATTTATGAAGATGGTTCAAGCTTTATGAAGGGAAGAGGACGACACTTGGCCATGGCATTGAAGAAAAACATGAAGAAACAAGTTCTCCTAGTCAAGCTAGGAGAAGCTGCCGATTCTGGCAGATTTGCTGCCTTTGTGTGCTGCCGGCATTTGGGGCATTTTCGATGGATCAAGGCCTATCAATTGAAGTCCAATGATCATACAAGAAGTCCATGAAGATGTGAAGCCCAAGCCTTGAAGAAAAATTCAGAAAAAGAAAACCTAGTTGAACTAGAAAAAGGAAGGTTTCAAACCTTATCCCATTAGGTTTTGTTTTTCCTTGTACAAGATGGGGCTGCCGGCAAAGACCTAGTTTCTCCCTATAAATACCCAACTTTTCCTACAGAAAAACGGGTCACATTCTAAAGCAAAAACCCTAGCCAAAGCTCTACCAATTTTCAGCCAAAGATCCTACATAAAAACACAAACCAAAAGCCACCACCACCACCATAAAATTCTGCCGATTGTCTTCACCATTCATCCAGCCACCATCGAACCACTTTCCATTGGATCCACACGACTTGAAGCCCTCAAAGGTGTCTGCAAAAGTGTGATCTACCCCCTACTCTTGGTTTGTAATAGTTTTTATGTAGTTATGTGTAGTTTTGTCTATGAAACTCATGTGTATGTTTGGTTATTGTGTTTTCATGTCTATGTGAAAAACAATTGTGAATTTGGTTTTATAATGTTGCATGTTAATTTAATTCTTATGGTATTAATAAGGAATTTCAAAGATAAGTTTCGAATTGCATGCTAAATTGTAATGAAAATATGAAGTAAAGAGATAGGATTAGATAGGCAAGCATGTTCACTCTGATTCTAGTAATTCGTTCTTGGTTTAGTCTTTAAATCCGTGTGCCTCAAAGATTGGTACTTAGCATATTTGCGATGTGTTTTGAGTATTGGTCTTGTATCCGTCAATAATAGGACTAGAGTGGTTTAAATGACTATGCATGTTAACAAGAAGTGGTGACGCCTTGCTTGATTGATATGTTTCCGACTAAAAAGACCTTGTGCCTAATTACTTTGCATGTTTGATTTCGACGATAAGTGTTCTCAAATGTGTTTAGTATAACTTTAGGGTTAGACGATAAGTTAATCTTGAAGTATTTGAGAGTCTTAATCGATTAGTAAACTGATAATGAGCTAATTAGGTTGGAACTAAGTCGGATCTAGGATATTGTGTGCTCTTGCCGTGTCTTATCTTATAACTTTGCTATGTGTTTTGATTGCTTTTGTGTTAGTAATTTGTGGAAGAATGTCGACCAACCTTGTATATAGTAATTTAGGATTTTTTTAATTTCTGTTTTTATGCATGATTTAGAGGCAGCCTTTCTTGCTGCCGAACCTAGGAATTTCTTGTTTTAAAGATTGTGCCGTGTGTAGTTTAGGGCAGCCTAGCTGCCGAATCTTTTCACCCCCATATGTGACGATTTTGTATATATGTTTGTATATATTTGTCTAACAATTTCATATCTCAGGTACCCTTAATCCCCGGCCTAGAACGATCCCTACTTACTCATACTACTAACGATATTTTTGTAAGGTTATTATTGCATGCGAGCTTCGGCTCACGTCAGCCAAGGTTCATAAGAATTGGCTTGATCCACAGATCAGAGCCAGATGAGAGCTAGCCTTGAAGCTGGCGATGATCTGAGCTGGGGACGGTGCTCGGGAGCTTGTCTTAGATAGACAGAGACAATGGTGTAACCTCTCGTGATCTTTTCTGTCAGTCTTGGAGAGTTGTTGTGCATGAACAGATACGGATTAGTGTATATATAGAGTTTTGACAAATCAATACATGCATTAATCAAGAACTACTTAGTAGAAGTGCTTTACATGCTCTAATTAAGAACTACTTAGTAGAAGTGGGCAAGCAACATATTGTTATGTTACCTTTGTAATCTTATCTTAGGTAGCAATCATTAACAGTAAACAAAACAGAGTATACGTATGCCGGCCAACTCGATGACTCAAGATATTGAGAGTTGACTTGATATATATATGAATCGTATATGTATAATTGTATACTTAACGTATGAAATAATGTGTACTTACGGTTTTCAAATTTAATAATCCTTAACCAAATTATTTCTACTTAATGTGCACACCAGGCCAAAAACTCAATTAGACAATAGTTGATAGACAATGGAAATAAAAAAAACCATTGTATGGATATATCAAACAATAGTATTCAAATAAGCGCGCATTGTCTGAATTTTCAGCCACGACAATAGTTTTTCTTTTGTCCATTTTCAGCCACAACAATAGTTTTTTTTTTTGTCCATTGTCTATAATACTTCAGATAATGGTTTAGTTTGTACATCAATATCATTGTTCACGACACTAGGTTCAGACAATGGTTACTAAACCGCCTATTGTCGGAATTCGGAAGGGGAAACATCGACAATGGTTCTTTGTATCTGTTTCTATCTGAATCCGTAGACTCACAGATACCGGTGGATGTTGGTGTGATTCTTGCTTGCAAACCCTGCTAACTAAGGGAATACCGGGCGGGGCCGGTCTATTCCGCTCTGATGCCTAAGTCAGTATAGTTGGAATAAACTGGTAACTTAAACGGGAATGAATAGTTGAAGTATTGATTACCTATTAATGAGAGTAGTTGGGACTCACATATAGGCTGCCGGGCAGGAGGGCTGGCCTCACCCTTCGATGTGAGACTGGCCCCCCTTCTGCTCATATTGCTGGACTGTTTCGGCCCCTATTTGGGGATCTCCTATCCCCGGTTCTCGGGCCCCGGCCACAAGTAAGACCTGCACGGGCGCGGGACCAGGTATCTATGCTACGCTCCCGGGCCGTGGGCTTGGTCCAGGAGTCCTGGCTGCGGGTCTGGGGGCCTAGGAAACCTCTCTATGGCTACTGTCAACAAGTCCCCCAAGTTCCCGGTCAAGTGTCATCTTGAATAGGGACTTAAATCTGTCTTCCTTTAAAGGCCCGCAGACTCGCTGGGGCACTTATCCACCGGTGTCCTAGCCCCCCAAGTCCGCGTTTAAGATTGGGCTTGGCCGGACGTTCGAATAAACCTGTTATGATGGTATATAATGTGATTAGTGCATGGTTATGATGTTGATACTGACAGTTGCATATGGGTAAATGTAGTAGATGAGATGATAATGTAGTGTTGAAATCTGCCATGCTATGTTCTGGGAAAACCCGGTGAATATAGTGAATGGAATGATGTGACATTGAAATCCGCCATGCTATGTTTCGGGATAACTCGGTGAATATAGCGAATGGAATGACCGAGTCCCCCGAGTTAGGAACGGTAGCCACATTAGTCGGTGAGTGCCTTGAACAGTTTGAAGAGGTCACCTAGTACCAGCGGGAAACGTGCCATGTGTTATAGGAGTTCCTAATGGGTGGCGTGGCCCGGAGTGGTCCTGGGCAGTCGTCCCCACATTTCACACAGCCTCTTGTTCTTGCAGGCATATAGGATGTGCAGGGTTTTTAGCCTGCGGGAAGAGTTGTCCTGTATGAGAGGATCAAGTCTCCCGGGGTGAAGCGGTCCCGTGTTGGTACCGGAGACATCCCCGATCGTTTCATACCCTTTGGCCGTACAAGGGTGAGGTATGTGCAGGGTTTTTAGCCTGCGGGAAGAGTTGTCATGTGTTAGAGAATCAAGTCTCCCGGTGGGTGGTGTGGCCCGGAGTAGTCCTTGGTAGCCGTGATACGACCCAAATTTTGAACTAACTTTGACTGTTTTATCTTTTCTTTTTACGTCCCGAGGTATTGTCATTACGATTTAAAAGTTCTGAATGTTGACTTTCAATTAAGTTGACCCGACGAAGAATTTTATTTCTCGACGAGATAGAAGACATCGGGACGAGTTCGTGGACATGTGGTACATTCAATTTGGAATTCGCATGAAGAAATTAAGACGTAAAACCCGAAACTTTCCGTTTTTAGGACGAGTATAAATAGCGGAAATGAAATTTCCCAAAAGGGAAACCCTTTTCTTTCTTTTTCTTTTTTTTCTTTCTCTCTCCTTTTCTTCTCCTTCTCCCTGCGCGCGACCCCGACTCCCCACCGACCTCCACCTAGCTCCGCTGTCTGGCCACCCCTCGGCCTGCCGCTGGTCTCGCCCGCTTCGCCTTCTCCTCCTCGTCACGCCGGTGGCAGTGGCACGACGAGGCTCGACCCAGTGTGGCCGTGCAAAGCCCAAGTCAAAAATGCCCCGATCGGAAGGAGCTCTCTCCTCCGGCCATGGTTCGGCCCGATTCCGGTCGGGAATCGAAGGCCTTGACCCTCATAACAACTCCACGAAAGGAATTAAGTCGACTCAACCTCGGTAAGTAGAAATTCAAAGTTGAATTTCTAGGGTTTTTGAATTCAAAATTGGGGGTTGTGTATTTGATGTTTCTGGTGGATTTGGAGGTTGAATTTGTGTTTAGGATGTTGTAAGGAGTGGTTTACGGGTTGTTTGATGTTGAATTGGTTGAGTTTTGGAGAAATTCGAGTTTGGGAGATTTCTGCCGCCGTGTCGGCCACCGTCTGCGGCGGCTGAGGCTGTTTTTGGCGGCGGGGACGGCGGGGACGAGGTCGTGAGGGAGTGGCGACGATGTCGGGAGATTTTGGAGTTAATTGGAGGCGTTTCTGGCCTCCTACGACGGAGCTGCCGGCGGCAGGCGGCGGCGCTGCGGCTGCCGGCGGCTGAGGAAGAAGATGAATAGTAAAAACAGTAAAACATAAAAGTAAAACGGTAAAAAGTGAATAGTAAATGGTAAAATGGTAAACAGTAATGGTGTTCGTAAAAGTGAATAGTAAAAAGTAATTTGACTTTCAAAATTACTGTTTGACTATACAAAAATGACTATTTGACCATTAAATACTACTATTGACTTACCGTAAATGAATAAAGGCGGTTTTAAAAAGGGGTTTTACGACGAATTATCCAGTAAAGAATTAATTGGACCCGGGGTGGGTGTCCTGAGTTATTTCGGACGTAGATTATCGGTATTGAGGCATAATTCTTATACCGATAACTGAAAAAAGGAAAAATTAGAAGTTTCGGGCGAGTGAGGATGTCCGTAGATTTATCGATTATAAATAAATTCCGAGTTTCGTAATAAATAATTACGTACCCATTAGTGTGCAGAGTAGTGATCAGAGGTCAAAAGTACTCGGAGTCGAGGCATAGTCATCATCGTTGTCGCTTCCGCTAGGTGGGATCTGTGATCCCTTATTCTTTTATTTTCATATTATATTTCTTGTTATATTTCCATTTGTAATTCCAGTTCATTTTGTTAGATTGGTCTGATTACCTGTGAGCCAGTTGAATTAGATTTTGTGTTTATTGGTGGCGGTTGTTGTGATTTGGGGAGCAGGTGGCTCCAGGTGTTACGGTTGAAACTGAAATTTTAGAAGTGCTTTGGTTGTTGCAGGTTTTAGGGTTGTCCATCTTAAGATTGACTTATCGATTTATCGATAGAGTTAGTCTTAAGGTGGTCCCCGCAGGATCTTATTCGGATTTCAGGGTGAAATCCGGGGCGGGTCCTGTCAAGCCGTCCCAACGTCACTGCAGTTGTTCCTGCAAGTGGGATGTATATGCAGGGTTTTTAGCCTGCGGGAAGAATTATCCTGTGTTAGAGGATCAAGTCTTCCGGGTTTATAAAGTCCGGTGGTACATTGGATCCGTTAGGTCGTACACGGCTATCCGTAGGAATGTCTCAGTTCGATGAACCGGTTATTCCGTAACAGAGCGATAAGCAAGTGCAATTATGGCCGGTGTGATACAGCATCCAATAGTTGAAGCTGGATGGACCGACGACTAGGGTAGCCTTGAACCGGAGCAGGCACTACAGTTGAAATATCGTAGTCTGTACATAATATTGATGCAGAGTTTTTAGCCTACGGGAAGAGGTTTCCTGTGTTAAAAGAAGACTTCTCCCGAGAAATATTGAGTTGTTGTTGTTTGGCTGGAAATGTGGAATAAATTCAACCGGTGGAAAGCCCCGTACCGTTGGAATATATGTTAGAATGCCCCGTACTTGTTGGAATATTTCAGCGGTAACAATAATAATTCTACAAGGTTTCTAGCCTGCGGGAAGAAGTCTCATGTGTTAGAGGAAGAGTTCTTCCGGTGGGATACCTAGATTTGTGGGAGTATTTCAGCGTTAGGTGGAGTAGGCTCTAGGCGGGACGATTCGATTATGTCCCCTGCTTCTTTCAACTACCCTCCGCATACGAGGCAAGTAGCTGACATGCATTGAAGGGGGTATTCCATTAGTCCCCTCAGTTATGATGGCCTGGGAAGTTACCAATACTGGGACACGTGCCGCTAGGAGACGGTCAGGGATGGATGGCTCAGATCCGCGGGCGTTTCAGTTGCCCTACTGAGTAGTTTGGGGGGGAAATTCAAGGGCGCTGGACCTGCATATAAACCCTTGGGGCTTGGTGTGTTTTTCTTTTGGCTGAGAACTGATCCCTTATTTAGCCTCGCTCAACATAATTGCTCGGTGCTTTCCAACTGTTGCGTTTCCGTCGTCGTGCATACTAATCGGTGAGTCTCAGTCCTTTGCAACTCTGAAATTGTTTCTCCTTTTTTTTTTGTTCGTGGTTGGATCCGATGGACACTTGGTTGTATGTAGATTAGCCCTTTGGATGGGACCCTTGTAGTACCGACTCTCAGCGAGAGCCGGGAACTCTCGGCTGAGAAATCCAGTGGCCGGTGCGGGCGGTGCTGAGGCACTATATGCTATGTACTGCCCTGCGGTGGTGGTTTTAGGTTGTGTTTCTGATCGGCGGAAAGGGTTTTTTTTTTTTTTTAGGTTACATGGATTCTGGGAGCTCCAGTGAGATCTCTAAATCGGCCTCCACGCGACCGGTGAGGGACGACCAAGAGAGGATTAAGGACTGGCTTGCCTCCTCGTCCTCTGGGCCGAACGCCAGTGCCCGTTCGACAAGTGAGGCGTCAACGTCCGGGTCGCTGGGACAGGAGGATGATCCGTACGGAGTGTCCTTGGGAAGTACCCGCTCAAGAGGGGCCCCGCGCCACATACTTATGGACAGGGATATAACCATAAACTGTGATGAGCCGGAGTGCTCGTTAACTCCTGGTGAGATTGCTGCTTTTCGGGCGATGTGGAATATTCCCGGAGAGGTAGATCTGCGGCATCTGTATGCCGGAGAGTCGGCCTGCAACCCAGAGGAAGGTTGGGTTACCATTCACGAGAACCAATTCCGGCATGGGCTATCGCTCCCGCTGCCGGACTTTGTGCAGTACCTGCTTAGTGCCATCAGGATATCACCGGCACAGCTTCTTGGAAACCAGTGGAGGCAACTACTGATCTTGGGCTGTCTCTATTGGCTGAGTGATATGAGTTCCCCAACGGTAAATGAGTTTCGGGCCTTGTACCGACTGACATACTAGAAGAAGAGTAAGGCCCTGGGGTGTTTGAGTTTTTCCGCTCGACATTTTAAGCCGATTGCCCTCCTGGCTCAACAATAATTGGAGGAAGAAGGTGGTGATGGCGGGGCGGGGGGGGGGGGGGGGGGGGGGGGCGCTGGCAAAAGAGGAGTAGGACTTACTGGGTTCCCGGTGCCTTTCAGCCGATCGGTGATCAGTCGTATAAGTTATCGGAGCTGGAGAGAGATAGGTTCGCCCGGGTATTTGGGTGCTGGTCGGATCTGGAGCGGAGTTCCTACAACTTTATCCGGCGGGAGGTGCTGGAACTATGTCATCTGGGGGGAATCCCGGTGGGTGGTGGAATGTAGGTTGTAGCTCTGATCCAGTTGAGCGAATTGGTGTTGACTAGTCTGTTTGCCTTGTCTTTTGCAGGTGTATCTTCCCGGACGGCAATTAAAGCCCACGAAACACTGTCGATGGACAATCAGGATCTGGTCTCGAAGCTGAAGGAAAAGGGGGACGGTGCCGCTCGATCAACGGTCGACCGGGGAGCTGGTCGTACATGACAAACCGGTTTCGCTGGACGTTGCGGACGAGAATTACGTCTTAAAGGGCATAAAGACTCACGCTTCAGGACCCCGGGCGGCGTCTGGATCGGGGAAGGCTTTTGGTGGGCCGTCCAAGCCCCTGGGTGGTACTGCAAGGATTCCACACCGGCTGGGGCCGGTGCCAACTGTTGCCAGGTCCTTACTGTCTACCGCCTAATCTTCTTCTTTACAGGTTGATCTAGGTGAGTGGAGGAAAAGGTCTCGGGAGATGCCGGCCTCCGCGCTTGTTACCTTCACCGGCCGGTCGGTTGGTGAGGGTTTGGCCAAGCGGCTGAAGCTGACGCGTGGTGGCACCACTACCGCCCACTGTGATGTTCTTGCGGCAACTAGCCCTGCTGCTGCCGGCACAGAAGCATCGGGGGTGAAGAAGACTCCTGCTGCGAGGCCGGGTACGGAGCATAGTTGCCCGGACGACTCTTTCTCCAGGAACCTGCTGGAGCTGGAGAAGATTGGGGCTCCGGGAGGGCGACCGGAGGAGCACCGGCTGAAAACCAAGGAGATGGCCCTCCAGGTAAGGATAGTTTGCCACCTGTATCCGCTCAACACTATTTTGTTAAACTGTAGTTGTTGTACCACTTGTATCAGTCAGATGCAAGTGGAGAGCTGCCGGAGCTGAAGAAGCGGGTGGCGGAGTTGACAAGCGTTCGAGAGCTCTTGGAGGCAGAGAAGTCCAAGCTCCAACAGGAGAAAACCCAGTTGGAAGAGAGGGCTAGGAAGCAGATGGGAAAACTCCAAGTTAGAGGCCCAGGTCGAGGAGCTCCAGCGGCAGGTGGCGACAGGCTCCGCTTCTGCCGGCGGGCCGGTCGATTAGAATGACCCGAAGGTTTACCAACGGGCGGTTAAGAAGTACCAAGAAAGTGATGAGCTTCTTGACTTGCTAGAACGGGCCCGGGAGGCGGGGATAGCCGATGCTTATGATGATTGGAAGAGTAAGGGCTATCTTGAAGTCTCAAAGCTGCCGGCGCCGCAGGAGGATGAAGAAGAGGTTCAGGAGGGTGACACCGAGCCGGCCGGTGAAGGTGCCGCTGGTGAAACCGCTGCTGAAGGAGCTCCTGCTGAAGAGGGGGAGAAGGCAGAAGTGCCCTAGCAGGCTCCAGACTTTGTACACTCCCGCCCTCCCTTTTTGCTTTAAGCTTTTTTTTTTCTTTTTTTTTTTGTACACGATGCCCTGAGTTATAATGAATGGACATTTTGCCTGCGCTTGTGTTGTGCCTTTTTCAATTTGACTTGGCTACCCATGGATTGACCTTTGTACTTAGTTGAAAACAAAGTTGGAACAGACAACTGCTGAAATTACATACCTGCCGAACTGGTTGGAATGCCTGGCTAGTTGTGTTTAGGAAAGAAAAAAAAAATAGCATCTTACTCAGGCTGACAAGTTGTTGGACCGCTGAGCCTCTATACGGGTTTAAAATTTCAACCGGTCGTATGAGTGTTGATGTCGCTGGATAAACATCCCGATTTCGCACGGTCCCCACTGTCCGGGTTACCCTTAATACCGCTGTGAGTCGTCGCGGCGGGCTAGGCCCTCAATCGTTGTTTTCAAGGCAATGCAATCGTTCCTGTGGCGTGTGGCTTCATCGTGGTAGGAGCAGTATTTACCGGTCTGTGCCCTGGTCAGGTTCCCCTTTGGGTGCTTTCTTTTTGGTGGAGGGGGGATGTTGTTCCCGTTCTCATACAGGATATCCTCGTAGGAGGAGATCAAAGTAGAGAATACCTCTTGTCGTCCTGCTGGCATGACTGCTAGGGGGCGGGTTTGCTGCTGGTAGGATGGGAGGTTCCCTGCTCGTTGGGGAATGTCGACGTAATCCCTCCGGCGCTGCTGGTTCCCCCAACCTCTTGGTCTTTTGTCTGTCGAGGCTCCTCGGTCCTGGCCCTGCTGCCAGTTTCTGGCTTCCTGTCGGGCGGGTTCGGGCTCTTTCTGCCTTCTCTTATGTTGACGGCTCCCGTAAGTTTCGTGGTCTTCTTGGGCGTGCCTGATAGCCATCGCCCATCCGTTCGTCGTAACCCTGCTGGATCTCCAGCCGCACAGAGTACGAGAGCTTTCTGGGCAGGAGACCTTGCTTGAAAGCAGATTCGGCGATCCCTTTATCCAGGTCCCTGACCCCGGCGGTGGCCGTTTGCCATCGATTAACAAAAACTCTCAGCTCTTCGCCGTCTGCCTGCCTGCAGTTAAAGAGGACCGTCGAGGTCCGGGCCCCTTCGACCCTTAGTATGAATCGGCCCACGAATCTATCGGCCAATTGCTCGAATGCCTCTATAAAGTTCGCCAGTAGTTCGTAAAACCAGCTGAGCGCCTCTCCGGATAGGGTCTATTGAAATATGTTGCAGCAAACGGCGTCGGAGTAGCCCTTAGCACACGTTTGGGACCGGAAGCTGTCCAGGTGTTGGTATAGGCAGCCGGCCCCAGAGTACGTTAGCTTTAGCGACTTTTGGGTGCCGGATCTTTCGGATTCCAGAACCCGCAGTGAGAAGGGTCCGTCCCGCTGGTTGAATGGTGCGCTCTCCGGCGGTCTCGCAGCCTTTCTCTCGTTAGCCTTTATCTGGGCCTTCATATCTGACACCGAGTCAGATAGTATCTGCAGTACCCGTGCGGTCGAGCTGATGGTATAAAGGCATCTCCTCTCCCGCCACGTCGGTGTCCCTCTCCCCTCTTAATGACTGGCCCACTTCCTGGTGGGGAGGCTCTTTCGGGTGTGGGGCGAATGATTTTGCCAGAGCGGCATTACGCTGCTGGCCTCTTTCCAAGGCAGCCACCAGTGCGGCATTAACCGCTTCCATGTCTTGATACCTAGTGGTGGCTTCTGCCCTGTCCCAGTCGCTCTCTACCCGCAAGCGGTTTACTTCCGCTCGCATCTCTTCTATCTCTCCCGCCATATCGTACTGGGCAGCCGATCTTCCCCTCTATATGGGGTCGCGGGGGACGTCAGTGTGGGTTCCAGGCCCAAGACTTGGCGATCGTCCGCCGGGCCCTTCCCGCGTAGATCTCCGTCGCGTTCACCCAAAGTACCGCCCGGATCACGGTCTGTAGCAGCATTCTGACTGCAGCTACCGGCGGGCTGCCCCTGCCCCGACCCCGGGATTTGGGCTAGCACCGGCTCCAGAACCCACCGGTTCTCTGGATTTCCTTCCCTCTTTTGTCCTGTAGATCCGGACATATGTATTTTTTGTGACCCGTAGGCTGATCGATTACGTTCCCGCTAGTACGACAACACAAACTTTTTGAACTCTTCCCACAGACGGTGCCAATTGTTTCTGTCTGAATCCGTAGACTCACAGATACCGGTAGATCTTGGTGTGATTCCTGCCTGCAAACCCTGCAAACTAAGGGAATACCAGGCGAGACCGGTCTATTCCGCTCCGATGCTAAGTCAATATAGTTGGAATAAACTGGTAACTTAAGCGGGAATGAATAATTGAAGTATTGATTACCTATTAATGAGGGTAGTTGGGACTCATACATAGGCTGTCGGGCAGGAGGGCTGGCATCACCCTTCGATGTGGGACTGGCCCCCCTTCTGCTCATATTGCTGGACTATTTCGGCCTCTGTTTGGGGAGCTGCTATCCCCTGTTCCCGGGCCCCGGCAACAAGTAAGACATGTCCGGGCGTGGAACCAGGTGTCTATGCTACGCTTCCGGGCAGTGGGTCGGGTCCAGGATTCCTAGCTGCGGGTCTGGGAGCCTGGGTAGCCTCTCTATGGCTACTGTCAACAGTATCTACAAAGTATTGTCTGAAATCATTTATGACAATATGTATTTGCCAATAGTCTATTTATAGCTTTATCTTTCGTTGTTTCCGTATATAACTAACAATAGGTTTGGAAGGTAGACAATATTATTAATTAGAAACCCTAGCCTAACTACTCTAAGTACTCAGAAATATATACCAACACTTAAAAGTTTGGTTCTCATGTTCTTTACCCCTTCGTTCTCAGCTGCACTATCCTCATTCCTTCACTCCATCTCTCGTGTTCTACTCTTTTAAGAAAATCTCTCTATTTAGCATGGACGCACGAGCTCTCTCCCCCGCTCTCTCGACAGTGAGGCCGAAACCAGGGGAGGAAAACCAGAAGCGAAAACTCAATCGGCTATGCACTGCTGCGTCGAGAAGAGCACGAGCTCGATATATAGATCTACGTATGGGGTTGGGCTCGGCGAGATCTAGGCTGCATACTTGGCTCAACCTCACAAACTGTAATACCCCGGAAATTCCTTATTAGTATATAATGTGTATGTGAAAATTAATAGATTGGAACTTAGTGAAATATAGTGGTTTGAGCGCAGAGCAAAAGTGTTCCGATGAATTATTGCTCAAAAATGTCTTTTATAAGGAGTCAAAGAGTTAACTTTTTTTTCTTTTTGTTTCTCGAGAAACTTCCTTCAACAAAGTTGTAGTGCTCGGCGAGATGAATTCGTAGACATGCGGCACGCGTAAAACGGACTTCATATGAAGAAGTTATGGTCAACGAAAGTTTTTGGGTCTCGGAAAATTTAAGTATAAATAGAGAAATTTTTTGGGAACTTTTCAGCAAAACCCTAACTTTACAAAATCATATTTTTTTTTCTTCTCTCCCGTCCATTTTCGCCTCCAAGCACCCCTCTACCTTTCTCCGGCCATAACTTGATCTTTCTGCGAGAGAATTGAGCATGCTTGGTACCGTTGGAAAGCTATCGATCCCCTCTTTCTATCCATACTAGCCTCACACCCTGGAATAATTTGTACGTGATGCAGCAAGGCTCGAAAGTTTCTGCCTCTGTGAATGGTGGAGTTGGGAGTTTTTCCGGCAAGACCCGACCTCAAGGCTACTCTTTTCTGGTAGCATTCTTCGTTTTGCGCACGATTCCATGACCTTGAAGCCTAATTTTAAGCTTTAGCCCAGATTTGCTGAATTGGGTTCTTCCTTGATGGCTATGTTTTAGATCGATTCTGGCCGAGTTAGCTTTCGTCCCAGATTGAAATTTTGTGCTTTCGACGACGATTTTGGTGCTTCTAAGCTGGACTTCACCTCAGGTATAAGAGTTGAGCATTGATGCATTATGTCCCTTGTAGACGAAGGTATTTTGTTGATTTGGACATCTGTTGTGGCAGCTTGTGGTGCCCATGTTCTTACTCCATTTCACGTACTCGTCGATATGAGCATGTTGATATATGAATTGTAGCTATTGTTGATCGATTGAGTGTGTTAAAGTTTTTTATAGTTTCGATTAGTTTGGTCTTTGATCCATGTGGATTTGACCTTTGATCGACTTGTTACGACTCCTCAACCCTAAGCGTAGATCAGAGACTTTTCGATAGTCTCAGGTGATGTTTCGCCTCAAGGGGCTTGACATCGAGTTTTAGTTAAAATGGGGAACGCTAGAACTTTAATCGTTGTTTGTGTACTTCAAGTGGTATTAAGTGTGACCTTGTTATGGTTAGGTACGTGACGATTTGGTGTACAGTGGTTTGTGGTGATTAATGCTTTCTGCAGTTTGTGTAGAAGACGTAGCGGAATTTGGAGGTGAGTAATTTTCACTATGTTCTCATGAAAAAGCTACTTAATACTTATTAAATCGTTAATTGTGAAATTATTTTATAGAAATAAATATTTATTTCAAATCATATGAACTTGATCGACTACAGTTCATGGGTAGGTAAAATTGTTTTAATATAAAAATGATTTTTAAAAGTGTTTTACGATTAATGACTATAGTTGGTAGTAGTTGTTGTAACGAATGTAAGAAAGAACACAGATTTATGTGGTTCACTAACGATGTGTTAGCTACGTCCACGGGCAGAGGAGAACAGTTTTATTATCTTAAGGAAAACGGAATACAAAATACTATTAGGTTTAGAATGTTTATATACTAAGCCCAACATGAAACTATAACCGAGCATAACAGATATCGTGGGCCGGTCGATGAGAATGACCCGGAGGTTTACCAGCGGGCGGTTAAGAAGTACAAAGAAAGTGATGAGCTTCTTAACCTGCTGGAACGGGCCCGGGAGGCGGGGATAGCCAATGCTTATGATGATTGGAAGAGTAAGGGCTATCTTGACGTCTCAAAGCTGCCGGCGCCGCAGGAAGATGAAGAAGAGGTTCAGGAGGGTGACACCGAGCTGGCCGGTGAAGACGCCGCTGGTGAAACCGCTGCTGAAGGAGCTCCTGCTGAAGAGGGGGAGCATGCGGAAGTGCCCTAGTGAGACCCCCGACACTGTCAGTACTACCGGATGGCTGGTTCAAGGCATATTCTAACAGTAGTAGACTATTGTTGAGTGAACCTCCCTATCCAGAGCGGAGCAATTAAAGACCTGAGCTCCTTATTTGACCCATTTTCGATCAAATTTCTATATCTCCATTTTCAGTATTTAGGTATATGTGTGTAAATCACTTCTACACAGTTTCATCAAATTTGATAATCTTTTGAACGTTCCTAGTCGTGATTAACATGAATGGTTCATACTGAACAAATTCTGTTTGTTCATTGATTTTTTATCGTTTTGATACCTTAATGATCACCAAATGAGCTGAAAATTTGTAGAGATGATCTACACGGATATACCTAAATATTGAATAGTGGAGATGTAGAAATTTGACCGGAAAGTGGGTCAAGTAAGGAGCCCCGCTCTGCATAGGGATTGTATATATGTATTGAGGTTGTGGTTTGTGAAATAAAAGCGGTTTTTGACATGTTTGGATTGAGTGATTTACTTTGGTTATGGAATTGTTATATTAAACTCAAGTTAATATATGTGGTGTGGTGAGTGAGTTGATTGTGTTTGTGTGAGTCATGTGTCGGGTGTATATGATGGTTTGGAGACCAACGACCAATATAAGATCTCTCATGTGTGGTGAAGGAGATCTTACATGTGTGGCGGTTAGGATCCCTCCTCTGTGGCGAAGGAGATTTTTAGGCAATTATATCGGGAATCAAGCCTTTGGCCAGGTGATTGGTTACGATTAGTTAAACCTCTAGTATGTCTACCGTTGTACATTGTGGGAGTACCATGTGGGGTGCTTGCATCTTTTGAGTATATGTGTGCCGGTGGGTAACCCATGTAGGGGTTACTGGCCGAAGTCTCATGTGTGTGACTTTTAAAAGTGAGTTTAATTATGTTCTTCCTTTGTTGTCGAAGAGGGACATGTCTTTAATGTTTACCAATGTTAGTGTGGTAATATATGATTGTCACTAGTTGACCTGTATTTCTTATGAGTAAGGGAAGTTGGGTTTTAAAAGGAAACAAGGTGTGTGTTGTTTTTCAAGAGTTTGAGATGACGGTTTCTTGGCTTCATTTTGAGTCGACGGATTTCTTATTTACTTCCCCTGTTTGTTATTATGTGATTTGAGCGTGACTTCCTGAACTAAACTATATGCAGGGTTACGATGATCTTCTTTTACTTGATTTTAAATGCAAACTCCTAAACTACTCTCTATGCAGGAGTCATGATCTTAATTGTATAAGATTTGTAATTTCTTAAACTATATTTCAGGAAAGATTGATCTTTACCTTGTGTTTTGTGTACGGGTGTGTTTTGTGGGTTTAAGTGTTGCGTTTATCTTAGAAATTATAAGAATGTGTTGACTGAGTAATTGCTAATGAGTTTATCATACGAGCTTTAAAAGTTTACCTGGTTCGTTGTTTACAACTCGGTGCACCAATCTATGGTGTATGGGTACGTTATTCTTGCAGGTGAGGATTTGCAGAGTTGAGACGACGAATGATAGCTGCGGCGATTAGGTGTGATCTTACTTTTCAGCTTTGCTTTTCTAGTGTGTAGGGATCCATGAGTGAACATTTACATTGTCCAATATTTTACAACTTCTGTAAAGAATGGTGATCTAATATTTATGTTCGATGAAGCAGCATTTATATGGACTCATTAATACCAGTAAATTGTAAATTATTTTCTAAGTAATTGGGAATATTGAATTGTCACTTTTCCGAATTTGAATTTTATCTATCAAAATTCAGAGTGTGACAGCAATTGATCAGTGTAATTATATGTGTATCTATAAAGGACAGTTAAGAATAATGTCACTGGCAGATCATTCATCACATTCTAGCTTAGTGACTCCAAGGTTCATATCTTGTGGTGGCTCCTAGGGTGAACCCTTATGTTACTGCATTAGTTAGTATCAGATTTCATCCATCTTCGTAATCGATAACTGATTTAGATCTTTTTCTCTCTGTGAAGGTTTCATCTACACCTCACATGGGGTGGGGCAGCCATTTATATATATGGTCTTACTCAGAATTAATGATGTTCCTCTTCATTGTGGTTTAAACGCTTAAAGCACATTCAACTAGTCAAAGTAAGGACACAACAGAGTATAGCTTGGAGGATAGGTTGTTGCATAAGGTACAAATCAAAACTCAGCAGGAGTCTTATATACTGTGAAGCTATCTAAACATTATTGGCTTATTTATGTAATGTGTACCTGACCTTTGTTCTTTTCTTTTAGTAAATTGTCATTTATGTTGCATACTTACATATGACTGTTCTATAATCTATATATACTAGACTATTAATCGGTACAATGACATTAAAACATGGGCATTGATGGAAAGTTCCTCTGTTTTTATCTACAATTGTAATATCTAAAAGTGAAACTAAAAAACTATTGTCTTATTAGAAAATGCCCTTTTGATACATTTTTGGGGGTCTCTTTGCCCAAACCAATGATCACTTTTAAAAATTACCCAGGCCAACACAAGGTAAACAAGGTATTGCCCAAATGATACAATAAGTTTTTTTTTCTATATTTGTTAGACTTTTTTGCCCTCACCCCTTATACACTCATATGAAAAGAAAGTGGAAGATAGAGAAAACTTTGTCGGAAGGTCACCAAACTCCGCCGACGTCCAATAGCCGGTCGCCGGATTCCAATCACCGGACTCCGATCGCCGGATTCCAGTCACCGGACTCCGATCGCCGGATTCCAGTCACTAAATTTTTTTCGCGGGAATATTATTTTTCTAATATTAAATTACTGACTCTGACTTTAAACATGTTACTGATTCTCAGTATTCAGGTTACTGACCCCCAGTAAGCAACTTACAGATTCCAGTAAGCATGTTACTGACTTTCAGTAATCAGGTTACTGACTCTCAGTAAGCAACTTACAGATTCCAGTAATCAAGTAATAAATTACTAACCATCAATAACTCGATTATTGACCCCAAGTAACCCCTAATAATAAATTACTAACCTTCAGTAACTCGATTATTGACCTCTAGTAACCACTAATAGTAAATTACTGACCTCCAGTAACCACTAATAGTAAATTACTGACCATCAGTAACTCCAATTATTAGACCCCAATTCAATTCAACCCACAACCCAAAAAAAAACTCCAATTTCCTGATTCGATCAAAATCCTAACTTTCATTCCGACCCCCAAACCCTCAATTAGCTCCGACCCAAATCGCATTCGGCCCTTCTAAGCCTACGTCGACATCGACATCGTTGTGGCACGTCGACGTTGGCGTTGGTGTCGACTTTGCTGAGGCTCGTCGGCATCGCTTAGGCAAATCGATGTCGTCGGTCGGTTGGTTAGGCAGATCGATGTCGTCACTCTTCGTCGTTGGATCTACAACTTGGTCTCAACGTCGGTAGCCGTGACTTTTGCGTGGCTGTTGTCGTCGACAGCGAGGAGAGAGAGAGAGAGAGAGAGAGTTGGAATAGGCTAAGGCCAAATATGTCTTTTTCACAAGAGTTGTTGGGATGAGCAGATACAGTTGGATTGAGTAATTTTTACCCTATTTTTGACTAAATTGTCATTATCCCATAAAAGCTACAAATACAATAGTTCAAGTTAAAACTCTATTGTGCTGACATAAATAAGACAATGGTTTTGTTGAACATTACCATTGTCTGTTTTGGTATTCAGATAATAGTGTTTTTATATCTGGGCATTGGCTTAAAGGGTTCACAGACAATGATATCTGCCTATTGTCTGAGTCGTGTACGTATTAGACAATCGCTGGATAGACAATGGTCAAGGTATTTATCTGACAACAATCGAAAACCATTGTTAACTTCAATTTTTGACCTAATGCACAAGTATGCACCATTTTATATGCAGTAACTGTAGTAGTCAATAATATGTACACTACTGCAGGTAAGCATCGAAGAGACGACTTTAAGTCGTCGCCTGAGCATCCTGCCGACGGCAATAAGTCGTCGCCTCACATTCGTCGTTTCAATTCCAAGCGACCAATAATGACTCAAAAGTCGTCGCCTCGTATATCTATGCGACGACTCCAAAAGTTGTCGCTCAGAAGAGAGCGACGACTTTTGACGCGTCGGCAGAGATCTCTAGCGACTACTTTAGACGCGTCGCTTGCATTCTGTTGCGATGAAGTTTGACTCATCTCTTCAAAACCCATACGACGTATTTTGGGTTGTCGCCCCCTACTTGTGGCGACAAAGTTTGGGTCAAAATTGGTCTCTTAAATTCATTTTAAAAATGCATGGAGCGACGTATTTTGTTGAATCTTCGTCGCCTCATTATAATCTAAGCGACGAACAATGATCAATGTTAGGCGCTTCAACATTTGTTACAGAGACATAATAACAGCATTCTGGTATTCTGAAACTTGCATTTCATTCATTTCTGAAACCTGTATTTCATTCAAATCACATATCCAACCAACATTTCATTCAAATCACATATCCAACATAACACAAACACTATAAATACATAGATTTCATTCAAAACTATAATGTGTTCTAACAATGATGTACATATGTTCTAAGTACAAAGTAACGAAGGGTCCTAATCTAAGTCTACGTCCATTGCCCCCATACCTTCAGCACATGATGATTTATCGGCAATCGTCGGAGGGTTTGCGGCGGCGGCGGCGGCGGGATTGGAATCCGGATTGGTCGACATGCCGAGGGCAGCCTCCATCCTTGCAATACGTTGCAGCATCTCTTCTTTTTTCGATTCTGCTTTCTTCTTTTTCGATTCTTCTACGTTTTTCGTTGATTCTGGTACGTTCATTGGCGGCTGCTACTTCCGCCCTCAACTTCTCAACCTCTGAATCGTTGCTGTACACGCGTGCACCGCCTCTTGGTTTTGCCGGGCGTCTTAATGCACATCCTAACCCTGCAAAGATCGTAAAACACAAAAAATTATTCAAATTAAATTCTCTTTCGTATCCAACATAGAAACTGTTATTTTATGATTTGTACATACCACAGACTCTCGTCCCCGGCTTCCCACCCAGACACTCGTCCACTACTGCTATCTGTTCTTCGACGGTAGCGGGGCCCGTCACTTGACTGCCGCTCTCCACATCAGCCGCTCGGCTAGCACAGAGCTCATTCATCTTCCTCTTGACCGCTGCCTGTAAAAAATACCATATTAAGTTAATTTGTGTTTGTATAGTTATAAATTGTAAATAAATAAAATCAGAAGCTAAAAACTAAGAATTATTGCATCTAACTCGTCAGGAAACTCACCACTTTCTCCTGCGCATTCTGCGATCGTGCATAAACATCGCAGATTGTCTGAAGTATAGGCGCCAAACTGTCTTTCGCCTCATTCGCAACGACCCGGTAGCTATAGGGAGTCGTGCCAGAGTGGTGTGCTTTGTTCCGGTTTGCGGCGTTCCGGGCACACATCCTCTGTAAAAATATGCACGAACTATATGAATCAAAATCTATTATATGAAATTTAAAAACCTCTAATTACTTTCCGTTACCTTATAATCGTCGTCCTTAAAGTGAACTTTGAGGTACTCCCACTGCTCGGGTCGGTGGATGAACTCTGCAGGCGTCGCCTTTGACACATCGACGTAGTGGGTGTGGCAGTCGTACTTCCAGTCCTTGGAGATCTTGGCAGCGGTCTCGTCGATGTATCTCCACATGCCTATCTCGGTGGGAGGGAGGTCGTAGAACATTTAGTAAGACAAAATGGTGAGAAATCATTAGAAATAACATATTTCAATATATATGACTAAAAGATAGTTTTTTTAAATTATTATAAAATTGTGTTTTACCTCCATATAAGTGCTCAGTGCATCTCGGTGCTCCTCAGCCAGCTCAGCATATGAAGGCGCAAGCATGGGCACTTTGCTCCGGATGGCGCTCCCGATGTCTCGGGACATCAAAGTCCTCCACTTCAAGAGGCTCGGACCCCTGTGATGTTCCGAGTAGTCAACCTTCAGAGGTTTCCCGCCGTTCAGCGTCACCAAATATTGGGTCTTCGTACCGGTTATGATGCCAGGCTTGTCCGGGTTCCGTCCATTCAGCATCTGACCCGTTGTCATATCAACAAGCTCTGCCATATATATATAATTATAATGAAAATGACACTGAATATTATGAATCATAAAAGCACACAGACATGGCATATGGGGGGTGTATCAGCAGTTACTGTCTTCAGCACTGACACAAAAATTGTATATATGTGTGTGACATGGATTTAGAATATACCATGTTATCTTGAAATAAAGATATGGTAGAAAAGAACACATTTCTTTTCAACAGAGGTGATATTAACATGGGAAGAACATGACTAAACTCTGTTTGGAGGTTGAGAACAACTTGTTGGCTGCTGTTTTACCCTTTAGCTACTAACCAAGGTACTTTATCTGCTTTTTAGGATAAGGATGATTACCTAAAAACGCTCCTTATATAAACCAGAGTTTAGAAAGAGATCTACCTGTATTGTCTTCTATCTTGAACTTACCCTTTGGTTTGGTTGTTTTAGTCTGGGTAGGCTTAAGAAGAGATCTTATGCTTCACTGCTTCAGTTTTATTGGGGATGCATTAAATTGCTATAACCAATGCTTGAATATCTTATTAGCTTGCTATTCACAATGCATTAGTCCTCTAGACTGAACTTGTATTTAGAGGCAATATCAATTTGTGGTTTATATCTCATTTTCCATCTCTCTTGAAGTACTATTCTATTATTTGCTAACAGTTGATAATTTGTGATTGACTAGGCAGCAGGGCAAGTAGCTACTGCAGACTCGAATGGCATCATGCTTCTTAAATCATTGTTAGCTGCTCGTAGCATATTGCTTGAAGAGCTCCAGACACTTAGCAAGGTTGTTCACCAAGAAATTGATTTGACTGATTTTATATCTAAAATGGATAATATCAATGATTCTATCCTACCAGAAAATTTGGTTGCAGCAGATGGCAAAGTTTCAGGACAAGGCAAGCCACAAAATGGTCTTGAGGTCCTTGCTTAATTCATACAGCATAATGTTAATACATATATTTTTGAACTTTCAATGGCTTAACATCAACACTTTTACTAAACTATATATGTTTTTATTTTATTTTTATTTCACAGAAAGCAAATGACGCACCAGATTCGAGAACTGGTGAATTGCCACGATTTTTATCAAGGGGTTCCGTATTGAGCACGTTCAATTTATTGGGAGATCAACTTTTATATCTATGGAATACATTTTTGCAATTCCACAGGTTTGCCACACCGAAGATTTAAGACAGGAAAGTTGGCCATTTTCTCCTGGAATTTGACACGATAGCTGGTTGTGATCAAGCTTAAGAACATTCAGATAGGTGCAGTTGGAAATCCTCCCTGGGATTGTGCCGGAGAAGTTGTTAGTTGAGAGATCAAGCAATTTAATATACGGAATGAATCTACTGATATCAGCAGGAATGGAGCAGCTCGACTTGTTATTCAAAAGATTTAAATCTTTTAAGCTTGTACAATTGTGGATGTGCGTCTTTGATTTTGTTAACATGATACTGCATACCAACCATTCTGGCGATGCAGTTTCTCATCTTCCTTTAATCTTTTTTACTTTCTGGTCAGATCAACATTTGTGTCAAAAACAGCTAAAAAAAAACAGAGTTCCTTCGGAAAATGGTGGTGGGAGTACATTTCAGAATAAGACACGGATAAAAACAGAAGGTACGAACTGGATTCGTTTCAGCATAATATGGGTAACATATCTGATGAATGCATCATTCTATCTCATCAGCTGGTGCAAGCTTTTCTCACACATACCAGCACCAAGATCTATTATATTGATGAGAATTCAAGCGGCAATACTAAGATGTGCGTGCACAGGTATCCATTTCCATAGCAGTTTGTGTCTAAAGGTTTTTACAAGTTACAAGCAACCGGACTAAACTTTTAGTTTGGTTATGAAATGTAGACGGACTCCGCATCGACAGTTTGGACTTTCATGGATATGCGGTAAACTCAGGGATTAGTATTCTTTACCTATTGAGCAGGAATTGCTGGATGAATGTTTTGTATCGTCAAAAAAAGAAATGAAAAGAAAAAACACAAAGTGTCCAATAGGGTTTGATAATTAAAAAAGAAAAAAAATTAAGTGTACAATAAGGCAGAAGAATGAGATCTGTGTTTGTTTTCCTAAATCTTGTATCTGCTATGCATCAGAATAGTTCCCATCATGTCTTGTCAGTATTTCTAAGATGAAGCATTGTAGCTAGAAAGAGAATGTATGACATATGCATACTTCGAGATGAGCCAGGAAAAAGAATCACTGGATAAGCATTAGAGTTCAATTAGTTTATGACATTTTGAAGTTGAGAAAACAGAGAAAGAAGGTTCTGGAATCAAAGAAAAAAAAATTTAGAAGGCAAGCTGGGAAGCTTTAATCATATTACCATTACCTTGAATTAGTTGAAATGAGAATGCAGCTGAAGAATATATAGACATAGGGAATGCACACAATCTAGCATTTTTAAAGAATTTACTGCATACGGCTAATGTTTCTGTCATAATACAAAAACAAATACCGAAGGAAACGAATCTAGAATACATAAGTTGAGTATTAAACAAAATCATAAGTTTGCGGCCTTTATGTACCCACTCATTGATATAATATAGCCTTTGGAAAAAGAACCATTGTATAGACCAGCACGAGTAGCAGCAATTTCTTGTATAGAAAGTAAAGCATCAACTAAATCAATTGCAAAGACCTACCAAGTAATCAGGGACATATGTGAAGACAAAAACGCCTGTAAATTTATAATTCAAACAAAAAATATTGAACAAGTCGGACATTACCATCCAGTGGTTATAATATAATGATTTTACAGTTGGACGTCTATAATATAATGATTTTGCAGTTGGACGTCTAAAATAAGTTTCAGGACAAGGCAAGCCACAAAATGGTCTTGAGGTCCTTGCTTAATTCATATAGCATAATGTTAATACATATATTTTTGAACTTTCAATGGCTTAACATCAACACTTTTACTAAACTATATATGTTTTTATTTTATTTTTATTTTACAGAAAGCAAATGGCACACCAGATTCGAGAACTGGTGAATTGCCACGATTTTTATCAAGGAGTTCCGTATTGAGCTCGTTCAATTTATTGGGAGATCAACTTTTATATCTATGGAATACATTTTTGCAATTCCACAGGTTTGCTTCTGTCTGATACTAATACAATTATCTTCATTGTTTGATATATTGAAATACATACACCATTATTACTTTTTAGGCAAAAAGTTGCCCTGTAGTTAGTGTGATACTCGATGCTACTTAGGTGGTTTAGAGAAGCTAATAAACAGCTCTATGGTTTGCACATTTGGCAATCTATGGTTTCCTCCTCCTTAATTCCAACCTCTCCGCTAACCTCACCTCTTATTCTTCCCCTCCAACTACAACTACAACTGCAGGTAATAACTCAATCGTTCGAACCGCAATACATTGCATACCGAACCTAAAAAGTGTATTAATGCTCCTATATCTCGAGATGATCATTATATTTACATGTTAGATATACTCTATACCAATCTAAACCGAGTCATTATTAGCACAGGAGCCACAATATGAAATCTAAAAGAAGCACATCAAAGATTCATAACGAAACTTAAAGATATAAAGGGAAAAGCACAGAAAGCATGATTAAGCTACTTGCGAAAAGGATAACATGCAGATGAAGATCGACAAAGTACTATTATCCATTTCATCCACAAACAACATGCGCAGGTTTGAAATTACAATAATTGTAAAAAAAAAATCCGACCAATATATCGAATCACTCACCCGGCTCCTGAGGACCCCTCGATCTTGGTCCTAATGCTGAGGGGAGGAGCATCCTCGCCTACCACACCGGCTGCTCCTCCAGCGGCACCACCACTGCCACCGCTACCGCCATCGCGGCCGCCGCTCCCCAGGTCAGCGCCACCTCCACTAGCCCCCACACCCGCCGAAGGATCTGTTTCTTCCAGAGACGGGACGGGAACCATCGTCCCCGCCTCTGGCGCCGTCCTGGCCGATTCCGCTGCCACTGGCGCCGTCCTCGCTGACTCCGCCGCCACTGGCGCCGTCGCCTCCGCCGCCGCAGCAGCCATTTGAGCGGCAACTTCCGCCGCCTTCCTCTCTCTTCTCACCTCCATCTCCTTCTTCCTCTTCTGGGCACCAGAACCGGGTGCCATTGATGAATCGAAGGGTTAGGGGTGAATTTAGGGTTTAGGGGTTTGAGAAAGATCAGGGGATTTCGGTGAGAAGGGGTTTGGGTTTCGGGTTGTAAGAGAAGGGGGTTTGGGTTTATCAATGGCACCCGGAGAAAGAGAATTTGGGGGAAGAAGAAGAAGAATTTGGGATTTGGGTGTTTTGAAATTTGGGGCTCGCGCTACTGAGGAAGGAGCAAAGTCCCGGTTCATTTAATCAGATACGAAGCGACGAATATAGACAAACGTCGTCGCTTCGAATATTAACCGACAAAACATGGCCAAATATAGTCGCTTCACATTTAAGTTTGCGACGAATATCAAACTTCGTCGCCTCGAAAAACTGAAGCGACGAAGTTGGACCTCCCTACATTACCTAGTGGGTTAAAACTTTGTCGCTTCAGATCACATGATGAACTTAACGTTGAAATAAAGAAGGGGCATGAGACGATGAACTTAACGTTGGACCTGTGAATTATACATATATGGTTTCAATAAAAAACGGTTACTTCATCATCATGCTCCAAGCAGTTATTTTCAAACTCCATTACTGGTACTGGTATAACTTTTTTATTTTTTTTATTATTTTTTTAGAAGAATGAGAACGGTAAAAGATGAATGAATTCTGAATAAAGGAGATGAGGAGTTATAACGGCTTAAAATAAATCTAAGCTAATCTTTTAGGTTTAAGTGCATGTTATGTAAAGTAAAAGATGGTGTAAAGAAAGATATTGTAATTTTTAACAATTGAATGTCTTTTAGTGTAATTTTGTATCAGGGTATTTTAGAATTTGAATAATTCAATAGTATGTGGGTAAACAAAGTAGACTGTGGGGTGGCAATAGCCGCACCCTTATTTTATTATAATTCTTTGATTGCTAAAAGTGGAGAATTTAGGTTAAAATATAATTATGGGGGTGAAAAAAAAAGACAGTGGGGTGACAATAGACGCACCCTAATATATATCACTACTCAGTTGACCATATTTAATTTTTACCAAATATCATGCAAGATTTTCAGCATCATATGCAAGAGCTAAATTATGATTTTTTTTTTTCATTTATATTAATGGCATTGGTCTCCCATCATCTTAGATTTGAGTAAGAACATCAAGTTTCTCAAAATAAGGACTGGTACGTCTGTTTTCTTAACAGGATAATTGGATTGTGTTTTCTTAACAGGATAATTGGATTGTGTTTTCTTAACATGATAATTGGATTGTGTATTCTCAACAACATAATTGGGAACTAAGGGAGCAGATCAAGCATTTCTTCAATTCAACCAGAATTGTAGATCAGTGCATGCCGTAAGTTAACACAGAGAGCGAATCACGTTATCCAAATAGTAATAACACTTGCAAATACTACTTGTCATAACTCATAGAATGAAAGGGAAAAAAAAATGATAGTACCCTACCCTGATGAACATTTGAACAAGGGTCAATCCAGATTTGCAGAAAATCTTTTAGGCTCTCATTCTCCCATTCCAATTTGTTACAATAATGTAACGTATATATGCTGGTCGGACAAAAACCTTTCCAGTACTTTTGCCTCAGTTTGTCATCCTAAGCAGCGTATTGCGTACGTATACCCTAGCTAGTACATTCTGAACGAAATGAGGAGTAATAATACTCATACAAATACGAGTAACTACACCAAATTAACTTCTCGACACCATCATAAAAAAGAAAATTAATGTCACGTTTGCTTAATTGGAATGAAATCCATAAGAAATAGGAGATGGAATGAATGAGAGACAGAATGGAATGATATGTGGAGTTTTCAATTCCGTTGAGTTATTTACTTACTACATAAAATTACACAAGAAATTGATTTGATATTATTTATTTACCATATGAAATCATAATTTAATTAGTTTAAATACTAAAATATCTCATAAAATACCCTTATTATTTCAGAGTCAAATTCGCCCAAACCAAAAATTGAGCAAGTAGCTTCAAATCCTTTAATATCTGCTAATGCATCCAAGTCGTGCATGATTCCCTCTACAAAATATGTAATCCCATTCATTGAGACATTCTAATTAACAATGCCAAAGCATTCTCGTGCCGCGCTCTTGCATAATCTTCCTACAAACATGTATGTACGTATACCTATATGAAGCATGATATACTTCCACAGTTTCACTTCAATTACTTTTCATTTTCTTTTTCATTCAATTCATTTAGCAACAATACAATCTCCAGTCGAACACGTTTCGATCTAGATCGAGTAGATATTCTACTACTCGCACACCATTGCAGAACATGTTCGAAGCGTCGCTTCACGGAAAAAGTCGTCGCTTCGACACTGAAGAGACAACACGGTCGTCGTTTGAAGTCGTCGCTTCGTTTTCGTCGTTTCGACTTCGAAGCGACCAATTTCGCTAAAAAGTCGTCGCTTGGATATTTCAAACGACGGTATCAAAGTTTGTCGCCACATACAAGCGACCAATTTTGACTCGTCTCCTCAAATTCGAGGCGACAAATTTTGAGTCGTCGCTAGCACTTCGAGGAGACAAAGTTTGCCTGGTCGCTTACAGTTTGACGCGACAAAGTTTGGATCGTCTCCTCACATTCGAGGCGACAAAGTTTCCATCGTCGCTTACAATCTGATGGGACGACATTTGCTTCAAAAGTGGTCGCCTCATGTTGATCTAAGCGACGACCTATGAGCGATATTCGTCGCTTAAATATTTGTTATAGAGACAGAATAACAGAATTTCCCTCTTTTTTTCATTTTGAATATGAAGGGAGCGACGTATTTTGTATAATCTTCGTCGCATCAACAAAATCTAAGCGACGAACAATGTTCAATGTTCGTCGCTTGAAAGTTTGGTACAGAGCCAGAATAACAGCATTCTGAAACCTGCATTGTATTCATTTGTGAGACCTGCATTCAAATCACATATTCAACCAACATTTCATTCCAAGCACAAATCCAACATAACACAAACACTATAAATACATTGATTTCATTCAAAACTAAAATGTGTTCTCACAATGTCGTCGAAATGTTCCGAATACATATGTCCTACTCTAAATCGGCGTCCATTGCCCCCATACCTTCAGCACATGATGATCTGTCGGCAATCGTCGGAGGGTCGGCGGCGGCAGCGGCGGCGGCGGTGGCAGCGGCGGCGGCGACGGCGGCGGCATTTGGATTGGTCGACATGCCGAGAGCAACCTTCATCCTTGCAATACGTTGCAGCATCTCTTCTTTTTCGATTCTGCTTTCTTCTTGTTCGATTCTTCTACGTTCTTCGTTGATTCTGGCACGTTCATTGGCGGCTGCTACTTCTGCCCTCAACTTCTCAACCTCTGAATCGTTGCTGGACACGCGTGCACCGCCTCTTGGTTTTGCCGGGCGTCTTAATGTATCTCCTAGCCCTACAAAGATCGTAAAACACAAAAAATTATTCAAATTAAATTCTCTTTCGTATCTAAAATAGAAATTGTTATTTTATAATTTGTTCATACCTCGGACTCTCGTCCCCGGCTTCCCGCCCAAACACTCGTCCACTACCGCTATCTGTTCTTCGACGGTAGCGGGGCCAGTCGTGTGGCTGCCGCTCTCCACATCAGCCGCTCGGCTAACACAGAGCTCATCCATCTTCCTCTTGACCGCTGCCTGCCAAAAATACTATATTAAGTTAGTTTGTGTTTGTATAGTTATAAACTGAAAGTAAATAAAATCAGAAGCTAAAAACTAGGAATTCTTGCATCTAACTCGTCAGGAAACTCACCACTTTCTCTTGCGCATTCTGCTCTCGCGCATAAACATCGTAAACTGTCTAAAGTATCGGCGCCAAACTGCCTCTCTCCTCATTCGCAATGACCCGGTAGCTATAGGGAGTCGTGCCAGAGTGGTGGTTGACTGCACACCTCTTCTCCTTTGCTTTGTTCCGGTTTGCTGCGTTCCGAGCACACATCTTCTGCAAAAATATACACGATCTATTAGAATCAAAATCGATTATATGAAATTTAAAAACCGATAAATTCCTTTCTGTTACCTTATAATCGTCGTCCTCAAAGTGAACTTTGAGGTACTCCCACTGCTCGGGTCGGTGGATGAACTCTGCAGGAGTCGCCTTTGACACTTCGACGTAGTGCGTGTGGCAGTCGTACTTCCAGTCCTTGTAGATCTTGGCAGCGGTCTCGTCGATGTATCTCCACATGCCTATCTCGGTGGCAGGGAGGTCGTAGAACATCTAGTAAAAAACATTTCAAAGAAATCATTAGAAATAACATATTTCAATATATATGACTGTAAGATAAGAATTTCAAATTATTTGGATCTTTTGTTTTACCTCCAGATAAGTGGTCAGTGCATCTCAGTGCTCCTCAGCCAGCTCAGCATATGAAGGCGCAAGCATGGGCACTTTGCTCCGGATAGCGCTCCGGAATCACCATATTTTGGTTTCAACCAATCAAACCAAAATATGGTGATTCCAATGAAGATGATAGATTATACCAACCTACAAAGCAATTGGAAGAGAACACCCAAGCTTCCGGACCCCGAAATTGACGAAATCAGCAGTTTTGGAGATTTTTCGCAGCTGCTACAGTGTTTTGCCCAATTTTTTCGACCTTCTGTGTTCTGTCTAAGCTGAGGGCTTTATAGCAGATTTTAAAAGTTGAAGCGACGAAGATTGTACAATATCCGTCGCTTCGTTTATTATCGTGTTTAAAACTCGTCGCTTAGTTTCATATCTCAGCGACAAATATTGACAAAGGTTATCAACGTTGTCACTTACATTTCGAGTCGGCGACGAAGAATAAAGTTTCGTCGCTACAGTTTACAATACACTGTTCGAAGGCGACAATATATCAATAGTCGTCGCTTGAATAATTTGTTAGCGACGACTATTGATCAACATTCGTCGCTCACTATTTCTGAAGCGACAAAGGCTATATCGGTCGCTTCAATGTGTTCAGGCGACGAAGTTTGATGTTTCCGTGTCAATCTTCGTCGCTTCATACCTGTTTTCCAGTAGTGGCACTCATATAACTGCAAATATGCGCTGTAGTCTGATACATATATATCTTTACAAAATATGCATGATGAAGTACTCAATTCTACGTGCATCACTGTACGTAATTGATCGACATTCATGTATGGTATATATACTTCCTGACCTACGTTGGCTACGTACATACCGATTCGGCAGATAGAGAGCACCTCCATTCTCGTATAGAAAATGCATACCATGAAGTTTTAGGTTTGTTAATAACATGCAGATAACATATTTGATATAGTTTGATGGTTATCTACAACGCACATCCTTTAGTCTTTGTACTGCTTTCTTAGACCACGCTTTCTCCTCCATCTTTGCCTTAAATTTTCATTTTGGAGCAAATCGATCGGCCGAAACCACGGCGAGTCATCTCCCCCCAACGTATCACACTATCAATATTCAAATTATACAAGCCAAGATTTCGATCATATTTTTCTATTATTGATCTAAACCACCACATAGCACTATCATATTTATAGTAGTACAAGATCTACCATGGAGTATTGAATAAGACAGACTGATGTTAGTTATTTGCCATAACAAAAATGTTTTGGGGCCTTATTAAGGCCTAAGAATTTTGGCATTAATCCTACGTGGCGTGCCACCTCATCAAGACACATCATCAATATCAAAAACTTTGTTATGTTATATTTAGTTTAAAATACAATCTTGTCCTTTCAAATCCAATGGCTTTAAAATACACATCATCAATATTGTCAGAATATAAAGCAGTAATTACGATGACTAAAAAAAGTAATAATTACGAAATATAATTTACTCATAACTACCTAATTAATAGTCATTGTAAATTGGGCAATAATTACAACCAAATTATGTTTTATTTTAGATGATTTTGTTACCTTTTTTGGGTTGACTACATGAAATTTAGTTTTTGACACAATTACGATATTTGACATTAAAACATTCTATCTTTGTGAATCAAATTCAATGTTAAATCTTTTTTGATTCTTAATCAAAATTTAGATTTAGAATTATATATATATATATCCATCGAATTTTAGAAAAATAAAAGTAGATAAAATAAATTTGTATCGAATTTTTTAAATGAATTTTATATATATATATATATGAAGTTTATTTAGACATTGATATAGTGTACGTGTTGAAATTATTTTTTTTGAAATAGTACTATTTTTTTTATATAGTATATGTGTGTGTATGTATATGTGTGTGTGTATATATATATGTATGTATATTCACTTAAATTTATATTTTTGAATAATTATAATTTAAAAAATTATATTTGGTGTTTAAATTTAAAAAACGAGTGTAATAAAAAAAATATCTTGAAAAATATTTTTCTTTTCTTAAAATTATTTTTATTTTTGAAAAATGACAAAATAATCTAGAGCCATTGGATTTAAAAGGACAAGATTGTATTTTAACCCTAATATGACATAACAAGGTTTTTGATAGTGATGATGTGTCTTGATGAGGTGGCACGCCATGTAGGATTAAGGCCCCCTATCACTACTCTTTGCCATAATATTTATCCTCAAATCCCCTTCAGTTTCCGGGTATATATACCATCAATCTTATCGACAAGGAAGTCAATACGTACATGACATACCACACATCAAGAAAACTCATACGATTCCATCTACAGCAGAAGGTTTATACAATGGTGGTCGTTGAGTCAATTAATAGTTTAATCTATTTTTTTTTTTTGGCTACGATAGTTTAATCTAATTGGTGATGACTGAATTATTTGGTAATCACTTTTCTTCTCTGCATTGGCTATGGTTTTCTACGAGTCAATTCGACTCTTATATTGTAAACCCTCATGAAACTTCTCAGCTCACACGTACACCTTTCTTTCCAGTTCACGCGTTCCCTACTTCTGTGTATCGTTGCGGATTAATTAAGGCCGGCCGGGTATATGATACACAGATTAGGAGTATCCATTATACAATCCATGCTCACTTAGTGGGAGCCTACGAAGTAAGCATGGTAAGCAAAGTAGTTATAGGCAAAGTTTAATTGAAAAACTTAAGTTTTCTCTCTGAGAAGAAGCTCGTCGCTGAAGTTTCCGGTTGGCTGAGACTCGGCTCAGTGGACTAGACATGGACCGGACCCCCTCAGGTTCAGTTCATGGCTGAACCAGTCCCACCATATGATGAATTCATCAACGGAGTTGCCACCAAAGATGTCATGGTGGATGCAATGTATGGCCTTCGTGTCCGAATATATGTACCGGAGAGAAAGCCGGAGGACAATGTCGAGACTAAGCTACCGGTAATCCTTCATTTCCATGGAGGTGGCTTTTGCATTAGCCAAGCAGATTGGTTTATGTACTACCACATGTACGCTAATCTCGCACGAGTAGCCAACGCCATTTGCGTCTCCGTCTATCTACGCCTCGCACCAGAGCATCGTCTCCCGGCACCAATCAACGACGGATGCTCCGCTCTCATCTGGCTCCGGTCCTTAGCTCGAGCAGAGTCATATGAGTCGTGGCTGAGTGACGATGCTGACTTTTCCCGCGTTTTTCTCATAGGAGATAGCTCAGGAGGCAACATAGTCCATGAAGTGGCGGCTCGAGCTGGGATGCTTGATTTGAGTCCCTTGAAGCTAGCCGGAGGGATTCTGATCCATCTAGGGTTCGTTAGAGCGGTTAGGAGCCGATCAGAGCTTGAGCAGCCGAAGTCGCCGTTTCTAACCATAAACATGGTGGACAAGTTCTTGACCTTGTGACTGTCGGTGGGTTCAACCAAGGATCATCCGATTACATGTCTGATGGGTTCTAGGGCGCCAGATTTGGATAGTCTGAACACTACTGCAGGTAAGGAATCAAGCGATGAAGAAACAAAATGAAAAAAAAATGTTGCTTCAGCACATTGAAGCGACAAATATCGACGTCGTCGCTTGGATTCGCATGAGCGACGCACTTTGATAATTATTCGTCGCTCATAAGTTATTGAAGCGACGAATAATGGTTAGTTGTTGCCTCCGATATCGGTTATGGAAAATTTAGCGATGAACATTCAATCGTTGTCGCTAACTTATTATTGAAGCGACGAAGTTCTTAATCTTCGTCGCTGTATAATAAACGAAGCGACGAGATTTGTACAATATTCGTCGCTAAATTTTATAAAATCTGTTATGAAGCCCTCGACTTCAACAGATTGCAGAAGTTGAAGTTGGTTGAAAAACAACTATTCCGGGTCTGCGAAAAAGGGGGCAGATCGGCTGATTTCGTCAATTTCAGGGTCTAATTGGTTGGGTTGATAGGAGCACAATGTGCGACGATATTAATGTGTTATTATCCCTTATTTGTGCTTTGTTATGTCTATTTAGAGTAAGATAGAGTCATAATATAGTTTAGTGTCGCTTTGGTAGAGTTTTGGTGAAATGTGCTTAATGATCCGGAAAATGACTAAGTATAGAAATCTGGAAAATAATGTAAAACATGTCTTTTTTGTGATTCTGAGACTCGTGCTAAACTAGCCTATCCTTTTCCAAATTCGATGAAATTTGGTATGCAAATAGTTAACAAGCTAAAGTGTATTGTGTCACAATTTCAGATCAATCGGAGTTCGGAAAATCACCCAAACGATCGCTGCAAGTTGGCAGTTTGAACAAAGATCACCAGGGACTACCAGGATTTTCCTACGACTGTGTCCTGACTTCCGGAATTTCTGTATGACGCATCACTTAGAATCAGAAACTGTGCCATACACCGTTGGAAAGTCTTATGAGTCTAGTTTCATATGCAATTGGAATCGCATTAAAAGCTCTCTTGAGGAAGGAGGTATGCCGGTCGGATCACACGAAGGTCAATCTGCCGAGAAGGAAAATCTATTTCCTGCCGAAAGACAAAAGCTTTCCCGGTCCACCAAGGAGAACTTTCGGTTGCTTCATGGATTATTTATCTAATAAGGGATGAGCTGAGTCCATCAAGAAGTTCATGAAGCAATGATCCATGAAGAAAATCGGAAGAGATAATTCAGAAAAAGAGGAAGAAAATCGCAGCAAATCCTAATTAAATTCGGCAGAATTCCTGTGCACGTCTCTCAACTTCTACGGACTCTCCCGGACAGTTCACTTTGAACCAGATGACGTGCCATATATGGATGGAAATCTACGAGAGTCTAGTTTCCAACCCAATTAGAATCACCTCAATATCTATTTTCTAAAGAAAGATATTCTGTAATCTTCACTCGAAGGTCAAATCTGCCAGCAGGATAAGTTTCAGAAAAACTAGGTTTTGTGAACCCTAGTTGCTGCCGAAACCCTACCTTCTTTGTCCTCTATACATAGCCAAGTTTTACACAGAAAAATATCATCTCATCTCTCACCTTTAAGCTGCCAAAGCTCTGCCGAAATTCCTCCACCATATCCAAAGAAAAATACTAGCCAAATCCCCTTCACCACTACACTCAAATCGCATCCTTCATCACCATTGGATCATCCTTGCCGAAAGCTTCCTTTAAGGTTTCTTAAAGTGTGATCAACTCTTCTTCCATGGCTTTTATTTTTCTGTACAATTACATAACTTTGTCTATGAAGTTTGTAAGGATTTGTGGATGTTTGATTGGTTTTATTAATCTGAATTTAGACTTTCGAATATGCATGTTTGATGTTTGATTTCCGATTTCTGTTCTTAATATGTTTCGAATTTTAATTAGGTTTTGTATTTAACTTTCGCAAGTTCTCTTGATTTTGTTTTGGTTTATTTTCTGAATTCGTATGCACAACAAGTTGTATATTTGAGGGCAGCCATGGCCATGGCTGATTCTTGGGTGTATGCGTCATGTTGCCAAAATTGTATGAGGTAAATTGTATATGGTTTATCTTGTATGAATTCCAAGGGTAGAGTACTTCTGAAAATATGCATGTTAATAGGGTGAGGTGACGCCATACTTGTTACTTGTTTCCAATTCGACTAATTGTGATTATGTGTTTCTTGGTTTAATTTCTACACGAAGTGTCTTTAAACTGATTAGCACTATGTTTAGGATTACGCACGAAGCTGGTTCTAAATAATTAAGGAGTTTTGCTAATTAGATGAACCACGAAGGGCTTTAATTAAATTAGAACTAAAATACGTTCTTTGAGACTTGCTGAATTTTATGTTATGATTCCTCGTTTGATTTTGTTACATGTTATGTGAGTTTTGGTGATGTGTGAAGATGATGATCATGTGTAAATCTTAATTTAAGTTTTAATATTTATATTATTTTCGTAAATTTTCAGTAGCATATAGATACAAATTTCCAATCCCCCTTTATTATGTAATACTTCATGTGATTAAATGCCCTTGATTTCCCCGGATAGAACGATCCCTACTTGTCAATACTACACTCGACACAAGAAGGGTAATATATGTATGACACTACCAGAAAAAAGGGTTTTCCCGACGAAAAAAAAAAACGGCCGACGAATTAAAATTTTCGTCGGTAATTCTAAGGAATAGCAGACGATTTTATTTTTCGTCAGTGGAAAAAAAAAAATCGTCGGCCATAGTTTAACCATAGCCGACGAAACTGCTTTTTTGTTGGTATTTTCAAAAAATCGTCGGCTATATTCATATTTCAGTCGACGATTTGTATTTTCGTCAGCCTTTCTCCGAAACATTAGCCGACGAAAATTTTTCGAAGTATGACCGACGAAGTTGACATTTTCGTCGGCTATAAGTCTATATATTTTCAGATCTGGGCAGCAGCTGCTCATTTAAAAAAAAAACGAAAAAAAAGAGGAAAAACGGGAGAAAGAGTGAAAAATCTGTGGGTATTGTTGAAATCCGTCCTCTCTTACATTGTGGAGCTATATATATATAGGTACGTATATGTGTATATATATATATATGTTGATTTTGAGTTTTAGTGATTTTGATTTAGTAAGTGATCGATTTTTTGTTTTGCTGTTGTTTTAGTATTAGAATGTATGTATATATGTTGATTTTGAGTTTTAGTTGAGTTGATTTTGAGTTTTAGTGATTTTGATTTATTAAGTGATTTTTTGTTTAATTTGTTGTTGTTTTAGTGTTAGAATGTATGTATATATGTTGATTTTGAGTTTTAGTTGAGTTGATTTTGAGTTTTAGTTTAATTATGTGTTTTAATTTGATGTTATTTTAATTAGTGTTAAAATATATATATATATATATATATATGTGTGTGTGTGTGTGTGTGTGTGTGTGTGTGTTAATTAATAGTTGTTGATAGTGTAATTAACTTAAATAATGATTGATATATAGTGTAACTTAAATAATGGTTGATATATAGTGTAACTTAAATAATGGTTGTTAATGATATATATATATGAGTTGATGTTGATAATAATATATATTGTAATGTAATTAATTATTAAGGATTTATATATATATATATATGTATGTGTTAATTAATTTATTATTAATTAAAGTTATACATATATATTATTATCAGGCTATATATGGATCTGGATAAGAGTTGGATTTCGCTTCCAAGGCATGACCGACGATACACTACAGGAGTTGTGAATTTTTTGCAGTTCGTCGAGGAAAATACAAACGGGAATGAATATCATTATTGCCCGTGCAAGAAATGTAAGTGTCGCAGTGATATGTGTCGATTTCTGATTAGGACAGTATGGGAGCACCTAAAGAGTAATGGGTTTTGGCTGATGTACAAACGTTGGATATATCACGGTGAGCCATCATTAGATGGATCGCATGATCATGGGCAGTTTTTTGAGGCGGGCAGTAGTAGTACATCCAACGATCCAACAATGGCATTCGTCAACGACGTGTTTCCTTTTGAAAGCGGTGTACGTGGGGAACAATATATGCATGACCCGGTGCAGCCCTTCCCACAAGTTGTCAACACTGCTGCCTTTGACAAGTACAACAAACTGATTGCATTGCAACAGACCCCTGTGTCTTCAAGTTCTGAGAAGACAGTTCTTCAAAGTGTGATGGAGGTAATGAGGATTAAAGTCGAGACAAAATCGACTATCAGGCAAGTGGATGAATATCTACAGTACACTTCTTCGTTGTTGGAGGTGGGTCATCATAATCCTACCAATCACCGTAAGGTCCGAAGTATCCTCAAAGTTCTAGGGCTTTCCTACATTAAGATCCATGCATGCGCATTTGACTGCGTTCTCTTCTGGGGTAAAGATGCAGAAGGGAATGACCTTGCTAGCCTTGACGCATGTCCGATATGTCAGTCTGACCAATATAAGTTGACGGGAGCAGGCAATAGGAAACCTGTGAAAGTGCTTCGGTATTTTTTCGTTGAGAGATAGGCTTGAGCAGTTGTACATGTCATAAACCACCGCAAAAGCTATGAGATGGCACGGTGAGCGGGACGCAGGAGACGCAGATATCATGACACACATCTCTGACGGAGCGGCTTAGAAGCATATAAACAATGAGTTTCCTCATATTGCGTAAGATGTCAGAAACGTCAGGCTCGGGTTCTCAACCGACGGGTTCAACCCTTTCGGCACCATGAGTCTTTCATACAATATATGGCCGGTGGTTTTGGTACCTTACAACCTTCCTCCGTGGATGTGCATGAAGAAGAAATATAATATGTTGACGTTGTTGATTCCGGGGCCTGGTTACCTAGGAAAATGTCTCGATGTGTATATGAGACCATTGATTGAAGAGCATAAGGTATTGTGGGACGTTGGTTATCCCACTTTTAACAAGTACAAGGAGGAGACGTTCCAGATGCATGCCACGGTTATTGGTACCATCAGTGATTTTCCTGCTTATGGGATGTTGTCGGGCAGCGTTGTTAGTGGATACAAGGCTTGTCCACAGTGCCTCAGCGATTATGGGAGCACCCTTCATTGCAACAAGATATGCAGAATGGGCCATCGTGTGTTTCTTCTGGTGGATCACCACTGGCGTTACGAGTCCGCCGCATTTGATGGAACCAAAGAACACGGTGGTCCTCCCAGAAGATGGACGGGAAGAGAAATTTTAGCAGTGCTTAATGAGTACGATTTTGGGCCCCTCAACAATCATCCCGATATTGTAGCGGAAATACCTGAAAGACCTGAGGAGTACAAATTCTGGACACATAAGAGCATATTGTGGGAACTCCCGTACTGGTGTGAGTTGCTGATCCGTCACTTCCTAGACGTTATGCACATAGAAAAAAATGTTTCTGAAAGTGTGGTGGGCACAACGCTGAACTTGGAGGGGAAGACGAAAGACGGTCCTAAGGCTCGCACTGATCTGCAAAACATGAATATCAAAAAACAACTATGGTTGAAACAAGGGAAGAGAAAAATGCCTCAAGCTCCTTACACCGTCAAGCCCGAGCATAAATCAGAAATTTTTCATTGGATAAGTCGGGCCAAGTATCCTTACAGACAATTCAACAATCTTTACGGGTTGAAAAGTCATGACAATCATATCCTGCTACAACGTCTCTTCTCTGTTTTCATTCGACCGTTCCTTCTCCGTCACGTTGTGGAGCCGTTAGTAGCGTTGGCAAGATTTTTCCAGAGGGTATGCACACGGGAAGTGAGAAAATCTGACCTCTGGGAAATGCAACAAGACATCGTTCATATCATGTGTAAATTTGAGATGATATTTCCTCCAAATTTTTTTGACATCATGCCTCACCTCATGATCCATCTTCCTCGGCAGTTGTTGCTTACCGGTCCTGTGCACTTCACTTGGATGTATCCGATAGAAAGGTATGTATTTTACACCTTATGTTAATTTCCTCATCAATATATGTGATTTAGTATTAATGTATTATCATAACACTTTAAGAACTTCATTTATAGGCAACTTGGACAATACAGTGATTTTGTCCAAAACAGATCCGCACCTGAAGGATGTATAGCTGAAGCATATATTGCGCACGAGTGCGTCACCTACATGAAGCTGTATTTAGGAGCGTTACAGGAAAGCATACCGGAAGATGTACCTTCACAGTTCAATCTTTCCATACTCTCCGACGATGTTGTACTCGGTGGAAACATGCCAGTTTCCTACAAGTTGAAAGATTATGAGGTAGCCATTGCACATTGGTGGGTACTAATTAACTGTTTAGAAGTTCATTTTTAGAAGAACATGCATCTAAACTGTGAACAAGTAGGAGGTGATCTCGATTACCACAACCGGACATTCGCAGAGTATTTCGGCCGCTGGGTATGTAACTTTAACATTATTCTATACGTATTTATATATTATTGTGTATAATTATTCATATTTATAGTTGATTCTGATGGTTGCAGATGGACCTTATTAAAAATGATAATCACCCAAATTGGTCGCACGAACTCCGACTTCTGGCGATGAAGCCGGTCTATTCAAAAGTTTATGCGACGTGCAATTTCGATGTGAAGAGAGAGACGTCAGACTGAAAACACAAAATTCAGGGGTTATGGCACATGGTGGGGATGATGGAGTTGACTATTACGGTGTTCTCCATTCAGTTGTGGAACTGCATTATGGGGAAGGCATGAAAGTGCACCTTTTCAAGTGTAGATGGTTTGACACACGGCCGCAGAGCATGAAAACCGATCAATACGACATAACTTCTGTGAACACTAGTACATCATGGTATGAGGATGACCCGTTCGTTTTAGCCACATGGGTGAAACAAGTGTTTTATCTTGATGATCTCACCAAGGGTGACCCGTGGAAAGTAGTCAACACTATCCACCATCGCAACATTTACCGGGCGTCTACACTTGGAGTGGCTGAAGAGAACGAGGAAGGTGGCACCGCGTATCAAGAGCCCAACACAAACGGAATTCCTGACTCCTCTTTTATTCGCCTAGACACGCCGGTGCGAATTCAACGTGAAGAGCCACTGCTTGTTGATGTTGATCTAAATGAAGAAACTAACGAGGACTCTAGTGGTGAGGAAAGACATAGATTACCCCTATCGAGCAATTCAGAAACCGAAGAAGACTCATCCGATGATTCCGATTACAATCCGCCGGATTAAGTAATTTAGATGATGTAATCCTTTCATTTGTAATCTCAAAATTTCTAATGAACGGGCGTGGGGATGAGCCTCCCAGCTAGGCTGGGTTCTAAACCCCTTAAAAAAAAATTTGAAATATGTTGATTGCTGGGTTTCTGTTTTCTTGATGTTCAATTTAAGTTATCTATGAACAGGAAATAGGAATACGAGAGGAGTAAACCTACTGATTTTTTTTACCTTTTTCATATAATGGCCGACGAAAAACACGTTATTTCGTCGGCTATATTAATAATAGCCGACAAAAAATTCATTATTTCGTCGGCTATACTAATAAAAGCCGACGAAAAATTCATTATTTCGTCGGCTATAACTATATTAGAAAATACATATTTTATTTTAGACAGGAAAAGACAAAAGAATAGCCGACGACTACGAGTCTCTCGTCGGCTATGATTTAAAAACAAAAAACAAAAAATGATCATATTCCATTTTCTATCACTAACGATAAACCATTGCTTCATCCTTCAAATGCAAAAATGTTGTGAAATAAGATATGACCGAAATAATGAAATACGTCTACGGTTGAAAAATGACAAGATTCTGATAAAATTTGAGCGGCGAAAGATGCGGTCAAAGGTTTTATTCCTTCGTTTCCCTAATAGTAGCGTTACCTTCGGTAAATATTTTGAGGAAAATTTTTATACGATTAGTTGCATCTCATCGATTTGAAACTATTATCTGTTGAAGGTCAGGCCAAAAAACGTCATTTAGACAGGCCAATTACCATTTCTAAGCGTTTAGAGGTTTGACTCATCCGGTTGACCGTTCCGATCGAGCCTTTAACGTTGTCAACTGAAGTTGGATTTTTTTCCATACATGTATTGAATCTTAACGGTGATATCTGACGGTTGGAATAGATTTTATAAACTTTTAGATTCAAAATCAGAACATATGTACTAATGTTCCTTAACTTGGTTATTAAGTGTTTAAGTGAATGTATAGTTTCAAATAGTTACTATACGTAAACTCTTCAAATGCAAAAATGTTGTGAAATAAGATATGACCGAAATGATAAAAATACGTCCACGGTTGAAAAATGACAAGATTCCGATAAAATCTGTGTGCCGAATGTTGCGGTAGACTGTTTTTTACTTTCGTTTTCCTATGGGTAGCCTGACGTTCGATAAATCAATTTTGTAAAATTTTTATACGATTAGTTGCGTCTCATTGATTTGAAACTATTATCTGTTGCAGGTGAGGCCAGAAACCGTCGTTTAACTAGACTAATTTCCGTTTTTAAGCGTTTAGAGGTTTGACTTACTGGTTTGACCAACAGTTTAGCCGACGAAAATTATATGTCGTCGGCTAAACTCTTGCGATCCGCGCCTTTTTATTGTCCGCCATTGGATGGCTCAGATCGGACGGCTGTTGATCTTCCAAAGTATAGCCGACGATGTTCATAGAATAGCCGACGACATTCAAAGTATAGCCGACGACTAAAAAAGATTTCGTCGGCTATTCTTTGAATAGCCGACGAAATCTTTTTTAATCGTCGGCTATTCTTTCTGCTATAAATCAGACAGTCCCGAACCCTAGCCGACTTTTTTCTCTCCTCCTCCTCCTCCTTTCTCAAATCGGCTGCGTCACTTCCTCCAATCCGCCGCTCTGCTCCTCCTCCTCCTCAAATCGGCGGCGCCTCCACCTTTCCTCCTCCTCCTCCTCCTCCTTCCTCAATTCGGCCGGCCTAGCTCCTCCTCCTCCTCCTTCTCCTCCGCATTCCCCTCCACCTCCGACCTCCTCCTTCTCCTCCTCCTCCGGCCTCCTCCTCCTCCTTCCCCTCCTCCTCCGATCGAGCTAGGTTTACCATTTTTTTTCCAATTTATTTTAATTGTATAATTAAATTGTTAAATTGTTATATAAATTGTTATATAATATTTGTTAATATTAATTATATAAATTGTATATATTTTTATATATTTGTTAATAGATTAATTATATATTTGTTATATATTTGTTAATTATATAAATTTGTAAATATATTTGTTAATAAATCGAGCTAGGTAATTAATTATATAAATTGTTATATATTTGTTAATATATACACATATTTGTATATATATATATATATATATATATATGTTAATGTATATTTTAATTGTTATATATAAATTGTTAAATTAATTATATATATAAATTGGTAGTCTAATTATATAAATGGTTATATTTATGTTAATATATAAATGATTATTTGTATGTATATATATGTTAATGATGAAATATAGTTATATTTGTATATAAATGGTTATATTTATGTTAATGGTTAGTATTATTTAAAATTAGTTAAAATTTAAATATTAATTTGTTAGTATGTTTTAAAATATGTTAGTATTATTGGTTATTATATTAATTAGAATTTGTTATTTAATGTAATATAATTTAATATTTATTAATGTATTAATGCCTCAAGCTACAGATGGCCGATGCACTCAGACAGTTATTCGAAGGCCGTCGTTCTTCCAGATTTAGGGGTTGTGGAAGTTCTGCCGGTTCCGCATGCAGACTCCGACAGGACCATTAGCCAGCCTGAGAGGACCACCAGCCAGCCGCGGAGGAGTGTGGATTCATCCCAGCCGCGGAGGACTGTGAATTCATCCTAGCCGCGGAGGACTGTGAATTCATCCTAGCCGCGGAGGAGTGTGAGTTCTCGGCACCAGACACTTCTCCAGGCGGGGCGGCCGTCGAGCAGTTCACGTCTCCCTCTCGAGCCAGATGCCCCGAGGTTCAGTAGGCAGCTATTTCAGGACGAGATAGCTCCAGACGTTCCTCGGGAGCCAATGACGAGTCGGGCGACGTCTGCTGCTGACTCGACTGAGGGGCATACTCTCCCAAATCAGCTCTACCTCCCGTACAACATTCCTGCGATACCCGAGGTCGACTTTCGTGGTGTGCCCATATGGCCTGATATGCCTCAGTACGTGAGTGTTGCGGAGGCATACCATCAGGAGCCATTTGAGAGACCTGACCTCCTGATTTCGGCGAGGAGAAAAGGAAAGTCGACAGACGGGTCATCCAGTTCAGGTAACATTTGATTTTATTAATTAAATATTTTATTAAAATTAACGCACTAATATTTAATTTTATTAACCAATCGTCGTTTATGTGATAGGGACAGCCGGTAGCAGTTCAACGAGGAATACTAGAGGTGTCATATGTTTTGACACGCTCAGGAGAACTGTTGAGAGCAAGGGGAGGATCCAGATCAACGAACCCCCTAATCAGGAGGTTCAGGGGAAAAAACGCCGCGACTACACGGGTTGCGTGGGGGCACTGATTAGGGAAAGAGTCCTTATGTTGTGGACAGGGTGAGCTGATGTGCCCGAAGAGATCAAGAAGGAGGCGAACAACGCCGCGTCGGTGAGTAATTTAAAAAATTTAATTTATTTATCGTAATATTTAATAATTTTCGGTATTGTTATAATTGTAAAACTAATAAAATATTATCTTTCAGACATACTTCGAGATTGCAGAACACAAGCAGGATTTGGCGGACGCGATGCAGAACTTGAGGTACGTTGGGAATTCCTCATCTTATAATTTGAAATATTTTATGATATTAATAATATTTCTAATGCACTTTTGTTTTTTCCGTAGGTTCAAAGAGTGGAAGAACGAGCTCCGTTCCCACTTTAACCAATACGACAACAGTGGTCGTATGGGTACTCGCAGAGAGTTCTTGTTCAGGGAGTACGAGTGGCGTTGGTTGAAGACAGTAGACTTCAACAACCCACTTATGCTAGTAAATACTAAACTTAACTATAAATGTTTATTTTGTTAAAATTTTAATTATTAGTTTAATTATTTTATAATTATTACACTAATATTTGTTGATGCATTTTTCTAATATTTTATTATTTGTTTGAAGGAACGGTCTCGGATAAACTCTGCGAACCGCCGCCGTAACACAACCCCCCATCATGATGGTTCTAGGCCATTTGCACTATATCAGGAGGATGCGCTTAGAGATCATCCTGATAGCAACCCGTACGTGGAGACGTTCAAGAAGGCTTATCCACAAGCGACAGAACAGCTCGTAAGTCGTTGATTACGATTTTAAAATTTTAATTAACAATTTTACTTAATTATATATTTGTTAGAATATTAATTATTTTTTTTCCCGTTCAATTAGGAGAGGGTGAACCGGGCCGAAGAAGAAGTGTATGAGCAAGTAGTTCGGGAGACATAACCGAACATTTCAGAGGCAGATCTGCAAGAAGCACTACGCCAGGTCGACCGATCGAATGTCCAAACGGCAGCGAGGATGTTCGACACAGTCTTCCCACACCGGTCAAACCAATACTACTGCCGGGGTTTGGGAAGTTCTGGAATAGGGCTCTTGAAGACCACTAAGGGAGGTCAAAAGAAGGGAGGCGGGGAGAGCCAACAGATGAGGGGGGAAGTACAGAGATTGGCCGCAAGATTGGCGGCCGAGTCCCAGAGATCACAGGAGCAACACCGCAGAACACAGCAGTATCATTTGGATATGTCGAGTTGGTATGCTGAATGCGAGAGAATTCGGCGACACAACTACGCCGGCCATATGCGGCACAACAATAAAGCCTTGAACCCCCGCTCCCGTTTTAGCCGTTAGTTGAACCTCCAATGCCGGTGTTCTCCATTCAGTTGTGGAACTGCATTATGGGGAAGGCATGAAAGTGCACCTTTTCAAGTGTAGATGGTTTGACACACGGCCGCATAGCATGAAAACCGATCAATACGGCATAACTTCTGTGAACACTAGTACATCATGGTATGATGATGACCCGTTCGTTTTAGCCACATGGGTGAAACAAGTGTTTTATCTTGATGATCTCGCCAAGGGGGACCCGTGGAAAGTAGTCAACACTATCCACCATCGCAACATTTACTGGGCGTCTACACTTGGAGTGGCTGAAGAGAACGAGGAAGGTGGCACCGCGTATCAAGAGCCCAACTCAAACGGTATTCCTGACTCCTCTTTTATTCGCCTAGACACGCCGGTGCGAATTCGACGTGAAGAGCCACTGCTTGTTGATGTTGATCCAAATGAAGAAACTAACGAGGACTCTAGTGGTGAGGAAAGACATAGATTACCCCTATCGAGCAATTCAGAAACCGAAGAAGACTCATCCGATGATTCCGATTACAATCCGCCGGATTAAGTAATTTAGATGATGTAATCCTTTCATTTGTAATCCACTCATTTCTAATGAATGGGCGTGGGGATGAGCCTCTCAGCTAGGCTGGGTTCCAAACCCCTTAAAAAAAAATTTGAAATATGTTGACTGTTGGGTTTCTGTTTTTTTGATGTTCAATTTTGGTTATATATGAACAGGACATAGGAATACGAGAGGTGTAAAACCACTGATTTTTTTATTTTTTTTCATAGAATAACCGACGGAATATGCATTATTTCGTCGGCTATACTCATAATAGCCGACGAAAAATGCATGATTTCGTCGGCCATTCATATATTGAAAAATACATATTTTATGTTAGACAGAAAACGACAAAATAATAGCCGACGAGTACTACGTTTGATTTCGTCGGCTATGATAAAAAAAAAAAAAAAACAAAAAAAGACCAGCTTCCATTTTCTATCACTATCGACAAACCATTGTTTCATCCTTCAAATGCAAATATGTCGTCAAATAAGATATGACCGAAATAATGAAATACGTCTACGGTTGAAAAATGACAAGATTCCGATAAATTATGTGTGCCGAATGTTGCGGTTAACTGTTTTTTACTTCCGTTTTCCTATGGGTAGCCTGACGTTCGGTAAATATTTTGAGGAAATTTTTTTACGATTAGTTGCGTCTCATCGATTTGAAACTATTATCTGTTGAAGGTCAGGCCAAAAAAGGTCAATTAGACAGGCCAATTACCATTTCTAAGCGTTTAAAGGGTTGACTCACCCGGTTGACCGTCCCGATCGAGCCTTTAACGTTGTCAGATGTAGTTGGATTTTTTTTCATACATGTATTTAAGGTGAACGGTGATATCTGACGGTTGAAATAGATTTTCTAAACTTTTAGATTCAAAATCAGAACATATGCACTAATGTTCCTTAACTTGTTTACTAAGTGTTTAAGTGAATGTATAGTTTCAAATAGTTACTATACGTAGACTCTTCAAATGCAAATATGTCGTCAAATAAGATATGACCAAAATAATGAAATACGTCTACGGTTGAAAAATGACAAGATTCCGACAAAATCTGTGTGCCGAATGTTGCAGTTAACTGTTTTTTACTTCCGTTTTCCTATGGGTAGCCTGATGTTTGGTAAATATTTTGAGGAAAATTTTTAAACGATTAGTTGCGTCTCATCCATTTGAAACTTTTATCTGTTGAAGGTCAGGCCAGAAACCGTCGTCTAACTAGGCTAATTTCCGTTTTAAAGCGTTTAGAGGTTTGACTTAGTGGTTTGACCAACAGTTTAGCCGATGAAAATTATATGTCGTCGGCTAAACTCTTGCGATCCGCTTATTATCCGCCGTTGGATGGCTCAGATCCAACGGCTGCTGATTTTCCAAAGCATAGCCGACGAAATATTTGAATTCGTCGGCTAAACTCTTGCGATCCGCGCCTTTCTATTGTCCGCCGTTGGATGGCGGAGATCAGACGGCTGCTGATCTCCTAAAGTATAGCCGACGACATTCAAAGAATAGCCGACGACATTCAAAGAATAGCCGACGATTTTAAAGATTTCGTCGGCTATTTTGAAGAATAGCCGACAAAATCTTTTTTAATCGTCGGCTATTCTTTCTGCTATAAATCAGAAACTCTCTAACCCTAGCCGACTTTTTCCTCTCCTCCTCCTCCTCCTCCTGCTGCTGCTCCAATCTGCCGCTCTGCTGCTCCAATCCGTCGCGCTACTCCTCCTCCTCCTCAAATCGGCGGCGCCACACTCCTCCAATTTCGGCCTCCTCCTCCTCCGATCCTCCTCCTTCCTCAAATCCTCTTCCAAGCCGGCCTCCTCCTCCTCCTCCTTCCCCTCCGCCTTCCCCTCCTCGTCCGACCTCCTTCCCCTCCTCCTCCGGCCTCCTCCTCCGATCCGGTTAATTTTTTTTTTTTTCAATTTAGTTTAATTTTATAAATTGTTATATATTTAATTTTAATTATATAAATTGTTATATATTTGTTAATAAATTTAATTTTAACAAATTGTTATATATTTGTTATATATTTTATTTTAATTATATAAATTGTTATATAATAAATTGTTATATATTTGTTATATATTTAATTTTAATTATATAAATTGTTATATATTTGTTATATATTTGTTAATTAATTTAATTGTTATATATTTGTTATAATTTAGGTATATAAATTGTTATATATTTAATTTTAATTATATAAATTGTTATATATAAATTGTTAAATTAATTATATATATAAATTGGTAGTCTAATTATAACCATTTATATATTTTTGTTAATATATAAATGGTTCTTTGTATTTATATATATGTTAATAATGAAATATAGTTATATTTGTATATAAATAGTTATATTTAGGTTAATGGTTAATGGTTAGTAATATTTAAAATTAGTTAAAATTTAAATATTAATTTGTTAGTATGTTTTGAAATATGTTAGTATTATTGGTTATTATATTAATTAGAATTTGTTATTTAATGTAATATAATTTAATATTAATTAATATATTAATGCCTCAAGCTGCAGATGGCCGATGCATTCAGACAGTTCTTCGGAGGTCGTCGTTCCAGATCTAGGGGTTCTGGAAGTTCCGCCGGTTCCGCAGAGTCCGACAGGACCCTTAGCCAGCCTGAGAGGACCACCACCCAGCCGCGGAGGAGTGTGGATTCATCCCAGCCGCGGAGGCCTGTGAGTTCTCGGCACCAGCCCCTTCTCCAGGCGGGGCAGCCGTCGAGCAGTTCACGTCCCCCTTTCGGGCCAGATGCTCCGAGGTTCAGTAGGCAGCTATTTAAGGACGAGATAGCTGCAGACGTTCCTCAGGTCCATATGCCTGAGGTTCATCGGGAGCCGATGACGAGTCCGACGACGTCTGCTGCTGACTCGACTGAGGGGCCTACTCTCCCAAATCAGCTCTACCTCCCGTACAACATTCCTGCGATACCCGAGGTCGACTTTCGAGGTGTGCCCATATAGGCTGCTATGCCTCAGTATGTGAGTGTTGCGGAGGCATACCATCAGCAGCCATTTGAGAACCCTGACCTCCTGATTTCGGCGAGAAGAAAAGGAAAGTCAACAGACGAGTCATCCAGTTCAGGTAACATTTGATTTTATTAATTAAATATTTTATTAAAATTAACGCACTAATATTTAATTTTATTAACCAATCGTCGTTTATGTGATAGGGACAGCCGCTAGCAGTTCAACGATGAATACGAGAGGTGTCATATGTTTTGACACGGTCAGGAGAACTGTTGCGCTCCGGGGGAGGATCCAGATCAACGAACCTCCTAATCAGGAGGTTCAGGGGAAAAAACGCCGCGACTACACGGGTTGCGTGGGGGCACTGATTAGGGACAGAGTCCTTATGTTGTGGACAGGGTGAGCTGATGTGCCCGAAGAGATCAAGAAGGAGGTGAACAACGCCGCGTCGGTGAGTAATTTAAAAAATTTAATTTATTTATCGTAATATTTAATAATTTTCGGTATTGTTATAATTGTAAAACTAATAAAATATTATCTTTCAGACATACTTCGAGATTGCAGAACACAAGCAGGATTTGGCAGACTCGATGCAGAACTTGAGGTACGTTGGGAATTCCTCATCTTATAATTTGAAATATTTTATGATATTAATAATATTTCTAATGCACTTTTGTTTTTTCCGTAGGTTCAAAGAGTGGAAGAACGAGCTCCGTTCCCACTTTAACCAATACGACAACCGTGGTCGTATGGGTACTCGCAGAGAGTTCATGTTCAGGGAGTACGAGTGGCGTTGGTTGAAGACAGTAGACTTCAACAACCCACTTATGCTAGTAAATACTAAACTTAACTATAAATGTTTATTTTGTTAAAATTTTAATTATTAGTTTAATTATTTTATAATTATTACACTAATATTTTTTGATACATTTTTCTAATATTTTATTATTTGTTTGAAGGAATGGTCTCGGATAAACTCTGCGAACCGCCGCCGTTACACAACCCCCCATCATGGTGGTTCTAGGTCATTTGCACAATATCAGGAGGAGGCGCTTAGAGATCATCCTGATAGCAACCCGTACGTGGAGACGTTCAAGAAGGCTTATCCACAAGCGACAGAACAGCTCGTAAGTCGTTGATTACGATTTTAAAATTTTAATTATTAATTTTACTTAATTATATATTTGTTAGAATATTAATTATTTTTTTTCCCGTTCAATTAGTAGAGGGTGAACCGGGCCGAAGAAGAGGTGTTCCAGCAAGTAGTTTGGGAGACACAACCGAACATTTCAGAGGCAGATCTGGAAGAAGCCCTGCGCTAGGTCGACCGATCGAATGTCCAAACGGCAGCGAGGATGTTCGACGCAGCCTTCCCAGACCGGTCAAACCAATACTACTGCCGGGGTTTGGGAAGTTCTGGAATAGGGCTCCTGAAGACCACTAAGGGAGGTCAAAAGAAGGGAGGCGGGGAGAGCCAACAGATGAGGGGGGAAGTGCAGAGATTGACCACAAGATTGGCGGTCGAGGCCCAGAGATCACAGGAGCAACGCCGCAGAATACAGCAGTATCATTTGGATATGGCCAGTTGGCATGCTGAATGCGAGAGAATTCGGCAACACAACTACGCCGGCCAACAAAACTGGTGGTATGATATGTTCGCGGCACAACAACAAGCCCTTGAACCTCCGCCCCCGTTTCAGCCGTTAGTTGAACCTCCAATGCCTCAACCTCCTGAGGATGACGAGCATGATGGAGAGCAGGATGCTGGGGATGACGTGGTGGACTTTAGTGCTTTAGGTGATGATTAGGGTTATATTTTATGTATATTGGAACAAATTAAATAATAAGTCATTTAGACGTGTTTCTTGTTGGTGTAAATGCATGGATTGTCTTTGTGATTTGCAGGTTGCTTGGAATGGTAATTTCGAAATTAATTTAATTTTTTTTCCCCAAATGTAAGAATAGCCGACGATATTGGCATTATTTCGTCGGCTATAAGCACTATAGCCGACGATTTTTACCATTTTTCATCGGCTATAACCGTTATAGCCGACGAAAATGACATTATTTCGTCGGCTATAACTAATAAATGCCTATTAAAATATTAATATATTCTGACGAGATAATCGACGAAATAGATGAAATCGTCGGCTATATTTCAGAACAAATAGCCGACGAATTTCGTCGGCTATAGGTTACGATATCGTCGGCCATACTCGAAAATAGCCGACGATTTCGTTATTTTCGTCGGCCATTCGTTTTACCGACGCCGTTTTTCCGACGAATTATAGCCGACGAAAGTTTCGTCGGCAGAAGGAATAGCCGACGAAAATTTGGCATAGTAGACGAAATTTTTTTCGTCGGCTATTCTGTCCGATCTGGTAGTGTGCCTCCCAAGTAGCACTTTGTATTTATAGTCCATTGCTTAGACTTTTCACCATTGTATCTTGCATGTGTTCATTGCGAGCTAAAATAGCTCAAATCGGCACGAAGTAGCTCAATGAGATGCTCGTTGCACCATGTGCTTGTCTCGGCGTCAAAGTGGGGAGTGGCAGCAAGTTGCTGCGTATTTGTATTGGCAGCAGGATTCTTCTCGGCAGCACTGCCGGCAATGTCAAGTCCGGCAGATGGTGATGTGGTTGCTGCATTGGTAATCTGCCTCTCGGCAGTGGCGAGTGTGGCCGGTACTACTGGTGGTGCGTCATCCAATGGTGGGGAGGCTATGGTGTGTTCTTGGAATGAATCAAAGTAAAGTTTTAAGCGATGGCCATTGACCTTGAACACTCTTTTGGTGCTTGGATTGAGAATTTCGATGGTGCCATGAGAAAATACTTTAGTGACTATGAAAGGTCCACCCCATCGAGAACGAAGCTTATCCGGAAAGTGTCGAAGTCGAGTGTTGAATAAAAGAACTTTTTGACCAACCTCGAATTTCTTTCCTCGTATCAACTTGTCATGGTAAGCTCGAGTCTTCTCCTTATAAATCCATGCGGCATCATAGGCTTCATTGCGTATTTCTTCAAGTTCGTTGAGTTGAAGCTTCCTATGAAGGCCGGCGTTGTCAATGTTCATGTTGAAAGCCTTGATTGCCCACCATGCTTTGTGCTCTAGCTCAACCGGCAAGTGACATGCTTTGCCATAAATTAACCGAAAAGGTGACATACCTATCGGTGTCTTGTATGCAGTCCTATATGCCCACAAAGCATCATCGAGACGATCACTCCAATCCTTTCTTGAAGGTCCAACCGATTTCTCTAATACTTGCTTGATCTCTCGATTGCTCACTTCCGCCATTCCACTTGTTTGGGGATGATAAGGTGTAGATACCTTGTGTGTGACTCCATATTTCTTCAATAAGGCTTCAATGGTACGGTTACAAAAATGGGATCCGCCATCACTAATCAAGACTCTTGGAACTCCAAAACGTGAAAATATGTTCGTCTTGAGAAACTTGGCCACCACCTTTGAATCATTGGTGTGTGTGGCCTTGGCTTCGATCCACTTTGACACATAATCAACCGCTAGCAATATGTAAAGAAAGCCCTTGCTTGAAGGAAACGGCCCCATGAAATCAATTCCCCATAAGTCGAAAATTTCTACCTCAATGATTGGTTGTAGAGGCATTTGATCTCAGACTCCTATGTTGCCGGTTCTTTGGCACCGGTCACAAGTCACACACGCCATATATGAATCTTTAAACAAAGTTGGCCAAAAGAAACCACACTCAAGTACCTTCAATGCCGTCCTCTTTGGCCCGAAGTGACCACTACACGCCTCCGAGTAACAAAAAGAAAGAATGGATTGATGCTCTTCTTTCGGAACACATCGTCTTACCACTTGATCGCAACATTGCTTCCACAAATATGGCTCATCCCAAAAGAAGTGCCGAGCTTGCTTCTTGATCCTATTCTTGATGTGGCTCGGCATATCCCTTGGAAATTGGTGCGTTGCAAGATAATTGGCAATATCGGCGTACCAAGGTTCACTTGTTGCATCGATCCGAAATAGTTGCTCATCCGGGAAATTCTCCACTAAGGGTAGCCAATCCGCCTCCTTGAGAATCCTACTCAAGTGGTCGGCAAAAACATTATCACTTCCCTTCTTGTCTTTTATTTCAATGTCGAAGTCTTGTAGCAAAAGAATCCAACGTATGAGCCTCGGCTTTGCATCCTTCTTCATCATAAGATATCTCAAGGCGGCATGATCACTATAAACAATTACTTTAGAATTCAAAAGATATGATCGAAACTTTTCCAAAGCAAAAATTACCGCCAAGAGTTCTTTCTCCGTTGTGGTGTAATTGAGTTGAGCATCATTGAGGGTCCTTGAGGCATAATAAATCGCGTGAGGCTTCTTCTCCTTCCTTCGGCCAAGCACTGCCCCCATGGCATAGTCGGAGGCGTCGTACATGAGCTCAAATGGGAGCTCCCAATCCGGTGGCACCATGATCGGCGCCGTGGACAAGCACTCCTTTAATCGGCAAAAAGCTTCTTCACATGCATCCTTCCACTCAAACGTCACCTCCTTTTGTAGTAAGTTGCTCAACGGCTTGGCTATTGATGAGAAGTCCTTGATAAATCGTCTATAAAATCCGGCATGGCCAAGGAAGCTTCTCACATCTCTAACATTCTTAGGGCTCGGCAAGTGTTGAATCAACTCTACTTTGGCTTTGTCGACTTCAATGCCCTTCTCGGATATAATATGGCCTAGTACAATGCCTTGGTTCACCATAAAGTGACACTTCTCCCAATTTAGCACAAGGTTGGTCTCTACACACCTCTCAAGTATCTCCTCCAAATTTTCCAAGCACGTGTCGAAGTTGCGTCCATATACGCTAAAGTCATCCATGAATACTTCGATCTTATTCTCAATAAAGTCGGAGAAGATGTTGTACATACATCGTTGAAACGTACCGGGTGCGTTGCATAGTCCGAATGGCATCCGCCTATAAGCAAAAGTACCAAAGGGACATGTGAAAGTAGTTTTCTCTTGGTCATCCGGGTGTATGGCAATTTGGTTGTATCCACTATAACCATCAAGAAAGCAATAAAACTTGTGGCCGGCTAGCCTCTCTAACATTTGATCCATGAATGGCAAAGGCATGTTGATACGACCCGAACCTAGAATTACCGTTTAACTATTTTACTTTTATTATTTCTCCTCGGGAATTGTTTTTACGATTTGAAAGTTCTAAAGGTTGACTTTTAAATAAGTTAACCCGACTGAGGATTTTATTTCATGATGAAGTAGAAGACGTTGAAACGAGTTCGTGGACACGTAGCATGCTCAATTTGGAGTTCGTACGAAAAAGTTACGATGTAAATCGGAAATTGTCCGATTTTTGGACGAGGACAAATAGAGGGGGACGAATTTCCCGAAGAGTCAACTTTTCTTTTTCCTTTTTTCTTTTCTTTCCTTTCTTTTTCTTTTCTTTTTCTCTTCCTCCCCCGCGACCAGCTCGAGCTCCACCGACATGGGCAGCCGCCCTTGGTTCTCCGCCAACCAGCCACCGTTCGGCTATCCACCAGTCCCATTGGGACCGCCTCCGACTCCTCGTCACGCCGGTGGCAGTGACACGGCGGGGCTCACCCCCGTTGGGGAGTACGACGCCCGAAACAGTTCCTCTCCGTTTGGACGGACCTCTCTCCTCCGGCCGCCGTTCGACTCGATTCCGGTCGGGAATCGAAGGTCTCGGCCGGTGTAGCAATTGTATCTGAGGAATCGAACCAATTCATAGCAGGTAAGGAGAATTGAGAATTTGAAATTTCTAGGGTTTTTGGTCAAATCGGTGGAGGTTGTGATTTTGGTGTTTTTGGTGAATTTGGAGGTTGAATTCGGGTTTAGGACGATGATTGGAGTCGTTTGAGTGTAATTTGGGGTTCGATTGGTTGAATTTTGTTGATTTTTGAATTTGGGATTTTTGGGCCGCCGTATGCGGCGACTGCGCTGGTTTTTGGCGGCGGAGGCGACGGGGATGGGTCCCCGAGGTGGTGGCGACGCTGCTGTGGAAATTTGGGATGGATTGGAGGTGTTTTTGCCTCCTGTGGTGGCGCTGCCGGCGGCGGTGGCGGCGGCACCACTGTTCTGGCAGCGTGAGGTAGGAGATGATGAACAGTGAAACAGTAAAAGGTAAAAGTAAAACGGTAAAAGGTGAAAAGTAAAAACAGTAAAACAGAAAAAGTAAACAGTAAACAGTAAACAGTAAAAGTAAATGGTAAATAGTAATTGAATTTTAACCATTTACTGTTTGACCTAGAATAATTACTGTTTGACCATTAAAAGTTACTGTTGACTTACCGTAAAAAAGGTTAAAAGCTTATTAAAAGGGTTTTACGACGAAATAACGAGGAAAGAATTAATCGGACAAGGAGTGGGTGTCCTGAGTAATTTCGGACGTAGATTATTTGGTATTGAGGCGAATTCCTATACCGATAACTGAAAAGGGAAAATTAGGAGGTTTCGTGCGAGTAAGGACGTCTGTAGATTTAACGTTTATTAATAAATTCCAAGTTTCGTAATAATTATAATTACGTCCCTATTACAGGTCGAGAGGTTATTCGACGGGACGAGAGATCGGATTAGCGGCGCGCTCGGCCGTACTGTGAGTAGATTTTATTTTAAATAATGCATGCATAAATATTTTATGAAATGCAGTTTATTTTAATTGCATACATCCTTAAGCATGAAGGCAATTTATTTTTATAATGTTGAAGCATGAAATGAATTATCAGTTTTCGATAATATATATATATATATATATATATATATATATATATATAACTCTGATGGTTATGAATTTAATATTTTTGTGAAATATGAATTTGAGTTATATATTTTAGATTACTTTTGAATAATACGTAATTTTATCCGGAAATGAGATTTCCGTGGATTTTATGATTTCACTATTTGTGAATTTCACGACATGTGAGACATGTCGAGGCTTTATATATATATATTCTCTTTCGAGATTATCTTACGGCATATGAGATATGCCGGTGATATATATTTTCGAGGCTATGATTCTATTTTATTATATTTATAAGCCTCAGATGTGCAGTCGGGGACCGTACGGATTTATGATATATAAGGGGAAGCGTACTTTCGGTTTTGTTTTCGGATTTTCACCATATCAGGGTCCAAATATATATTGATGCTAGCTAGCTTAGTCGCCTGAGCCCATGCGAGGTGACGACTTGACGACATAAGTCAGATTCACGCTCGGTGGTGGACGTGTACGGGCATAGCGTCGCCTGAGCCCATGCGAGGTGACGACTTGACCACATAGGTCAGATTCACGCTCGGTGGTCAACGTGTACGGGCATAGCCTGGGACGCTATAGAGAGAGTCTTGGAAGTTCGACCCTTAGTCTTGGAGGCTACTATTAAATGGTGGTAATGACGTTCCCCTATTCTATTATATGACCAATGGGATTGGTCATGATTTTATATTATTTGGTTTTCGGGAATATTTTCTCTATGAGACTTTCTGTAATTTAATAAATTCCCGAACCAGCGGGGCTGGGTTTTTATATGACCAATGGGATTGGTCGTGAAATATTATTAATTGATTTTCAAAAATATTTCGTTTTGAAATACAAATATAAACAAAGGTATTATTTGTTTATTTGATATATCAGCGGGGCTGATTTTTAAATACGATTTTCTTAAAACGTGGGACGTTTTACGAAAATGCATGCATAGTGGGTTTCAGTTATAAAATATTAGGAAAGTAATATGATACTTTCAATTAAAGTATTATATTAAATTATTTTATATTTATCCACTCACTCTAACGTTTTTAATTTACTTTCCCCTGGGCCCTTCGTTTTAAAATCGCCCAGTGTGCAGAGTAGTGATCAGAGGTCAAGAGTACTCGGAGTCGAGGCATAGTCATCATCATTGTTGCTTCCGCTAGGTGGGATCTGTGATCCCTTATTCTTTTATTTTTATATTATAATTCTTGTTATATTTCCATTTGTGATTCCAGTTCATTTTGTTAGATTGCTCTGATTACCTGTAAGCCAGTTGAATTAGATTTTGTATTTATTTAAGGCGGTGGTTGTGTTTGGGGAGCAGATGGCTCCAGGTGTTGAGGTTGGAACTGGAATTAGAAGTGTTTTTAAATTTTACAGGTTTTAGGGTTGTCTATCTTAAGGTTGGCTTATCGATTTATCGATAGAGTTAATCTTAAGGTAGTCCCCGCAGGGCCTTATCCGGGTTTCAGGGTGAAATCTGGTTCGGGTCTTGTCACATGTGATCCTTCCTCGTTGTTGCATTGAGCTTCCTATAGTCGATACACATGCGATGACCGGTCACTAGCCTTTGTGGCGCAAGCTCATTCTTCTCATTTTTCACAACCGTTACACCACTCTTCTTGGGAACTACTTGCACCGGTGAGACCCACTTACTATCCGAGATAGGGTAAATTACACCACAATCAAGTAACTTGATAATTTCGTCTTTGACGACTTTCATCATTGGCGGATGGAGTCGACGTTGGCCTTCTCTTGTAGGCTTCACTCCTTCTTCAAGTAATATCCGATGAACACATGTTGTAGGGCTTATTCCCTTGATATCCGCTAAGGTCCAACCTATGGCGGATTTGTACTTCTCAAGCACACCTATCAAATCACATTCTTGCTTCTCATTAAGCATTGAAGACACAATAACCGGTAAGGTGTCTTCCTTTCCAAGATAAACATACTTCAAAGTACTAGGGAGCTCTTTGAGTTCTAACTTCGGGGCTTCTTCCACACTTGGACGAAACTTGTTTGTGGCACTAGGGATAGACAAAAACGAGTTGAATTGCTTGGCATAGGGCCGAGACTCAAACTCGGCAACAACTTCTCTCAAACTTGGCTCGGCAACCACTTCTTCGATCTCCACTCGTGCTCCCTTCTTGTCAAATCCCGCCCCTTTCTCAATTGTTAATTGCTATGCATCAAGGATGGCCGACATGACTTGCTCGGCCTCCCCAATAACTTCCAAAAATCGGCAATCCTCCTCCTTAGCAATAGGGAACTTCATGGCTTTAAAAACATTAAACTTGATTACCTCGCCATCAAATTCCATCGTTAAATTGCCCGCGGCAACATCAATCTTTGTCCTCGCTGTCCTCATGAATGGCCGGCCAAGCAATAGTTGTGTGCATTGCTCTGGCGAATCCTCCATCTCAATAATATAGAAATCGGTCGGAAAGATCAATTCATTAACTTGCACAAGCACATCTTCCACATAGCCTTCCGGATACTTGTTAGAACGATCCGCTAGTTGTATGATGACATTATTCTTCTTGAGAGGTCCAAGGTTCAACGTTTCATAAACATTGAGTGGCATCACATTAATCGACGCTCCCAAATCCAACATAACATCCTCAAATTTAGTGTTGCCGATCACACATGGAACATTGAAGCTTCCGGGATCCTTCATCTTTAGTGGTAGCTTTCTTTGTATAACGGCCGACACCGTCTCACTCATTCTTACCACTTGTGTCTCCCTTGTATGTCTTCGTGTAGTGCATAACTCCTTGAGGAATTTTGCATACCTAGGCACTTGTCTAATGCACTCCAATAATGGAATGTTCACTTCAACCTTCCGAAATACCTCCAACACTTCTTCATCAGATTTCTCCTTCTTGCATTTTGCAAAACGTGAAGGGAAAGGCATGTATGAGTTAGGCACATCTCCCTTCGTTGGATTGCTCGGCACACTCTCATTCTTTGAAATCGTGGGATCTCGCTCCATGTCATTCTTGCTTAAGGATCGGCTCGGCTTATCCGCAGTAGCTTCCTTCTCGGCAGCAGCCCCTTGTATCTCTCTTGTTTCCGCCGGCAGTAGCAGTGGCTCGTCTGCAGCTTCCTCCTGCTGCTCGGCAGCAAGGCTGCCGGTTGTGGTTCCAAATGGTTGCTCGCCATCAATGTTACTGCCAGCAGCTTTTCCTCCTCTACTCTTGGGTTGTGGCTCGGCTAAGGTTTTACCACTTCGAGTAACAATGGCTTGAGCTTGCTCATTCCTTGGATTCTTAACTACTCCTCCTGGTATCTTTCCTTGTTCGGTAAACTTCCCCATAAAGTCCACGACTTGCCCTATTTGGGTTTTAAGTTCCCCAATATCCTTCGAGTGAGTTTGTTGTCCCCCAAGTAATGCTTGAGTAGCACTCGAAAGAGATTGAATCAATGCCTCGTAGTTGGGGTTGCTTGTTGCTCCTTGAGATTGGCTTGGCAAAGGTTGGAAGGTGGCCTGGCTCATTCCTTGGTGTGGTTGGTAGGGCTGGCGTGGCACAAATGGTGCCCTAGGTTGAAAGGGTGCGGCAGCCCCTTGATTTGGCTGCATTGGTGCTCTATGTACATTATCATTGTTCCCCCACCAAAAATTTGGATGATCATTGAACCTCGGATTAAAGTTCCCGTACCTTTGGCCTCTTTGGAAACCAATAGCGTTGCATTCCTCTACTCCCTCACTTGATCCAAATTGAGGGCATTGTTCGGTCTCATGGCTCTCGGTGCAAATGCCGCACACAATGGCACGTTTTCCCTTCATCATATTACTCACCAAATCGGCAAGCTTATCAACTTTCTCCTCCAATTTTGAGCTTGAAGACGTCTCATGTACCTTCTCATTCCTCAGCACATTATTTCGTGCCATACCAAATTGTTGGTTGTTCAATGCACGAACTTCCAACAAACTTCTTGCCGCTCTGGCATTCAATTCCAAGAAACTTCCTCCCGCGGCCGAATCAAGAAACTCTCTCTCCATAACACGCAATCCCTCATAGAAATATTGCAACAAGAGTCCATCGTTAATGCCATGCGACGGACATAAAGAAACTAGGGACTTGAATCTCTTATAATAATCAAAGAAAGTCTCATCTCTGGCTTGCTTCACACTTGTTATCTGCTTCCTCAAATCCGTGATACATGAAGCGGGAAAATACTTGAGCAAAAACTCATCCATCATTGAATTCCATGAAACAATGCGACCATTAGGCACCTCAAACAACCACTCCTTTACTTGATCTTCCAATGAGAACGGAAAAGCCTTCATCTTGAAGTGTTGCAAATCGGTCCCTCTCGGACACATAGACTCCGTGGTAAAGTTAAACCATTGTAAGTGCTTGTTGGGATCCTCACTTGGCATTCCATAAAAAGATTTCAACTAGTGGAGGAATCCACTCACTACCAGATACGGCCGAATAGCCGACGAAAATTTTTTCGTCGGCCATTCCATTTTTTCGTCGGCTATACCCTCTGCCGACGAAAATTTCGTCGGCCATAAGTCGTCGGTAATACGCCGTCGGTAATACCAATGGCCGACGAAAAAAAAAATTTCGTCGGCTATAGTTAAATATGGCCGACGAGTCCAAAAATTCGTCGGGCAAAGGTGGGAGAAATAGCCGACGAATTTCGTCGGGTATTTTTGAGTATGGCCGACGAAATCCATTAAGTATGGCCGACGAATTTCGTCGGCTATTGTGTTTTAACTATAGCCGACGATTTAATAAAATTTCGTCGGCTATTTCCTCGAAATATATTAATATTTTAATAGGCATAATTAGTTATAGCCGACGAAATACTAGAATTTTCGTCGGCTATACAACTTATAGCCGACGAAAATTGGTAAAATTCGTCGGCTATTCTTAAATTTTAGGGAAAAAAAAATTAAATTATGCTTTGGATGGAGGAGGGGAAGGAGGAGGAGGCCGGAGGAGGGGAAGGAGGAGGAGGAGGAGGAGGAGGAGGAGGAGGGGAAGGAGGAGGAGTTGGAGGCCGGAGGAGGAGGAGAATGAGAAGGAGGAGGGGAAGGAGGAGGAGGAGGAGGAGGAGGAGGAGGAGGAGGAGGAGGCCGGAGGAGGGGAAGGAGGAGGAGGAGGAGGGGAAGGAGGAGGCCGGAGGAGGAGGAGGGGAAGGAAGGTTTGAAAGGGGGGGGGAGGAGGAGGAGAAGGAGAAGGAGGAGGGGAAGGAGGAGGAGGAGGAGGGGAAGGAGGAGAAGGAGGAGGAGGCCGGAGGAGGGGAAGGAGGAGGAGGAGGAGGAGGAGGGGAAGGAGGAGGAGGAGGAGGCCGGAGGAGGGGGGGGGGGGGGAAGGAGGAGAGAAAAAAGGCGGGAGGAAGCGATTTAAAAGATTTAGAAGGAGAATAGCCGACGAAATTAATATATTTCGTCGGCTATACTTTGGAAAATCAACAGCCGTTGGATCTGAGCCATCCAACGGCGGACAATAAAAAGGCGCGGATCAAGAGTTTAGCCGACGAAATACAATGTTTCGTCGGCTATTCTATGAAAACATACTAAAATACCGTTTTGAGGCCCTAAACGAACTCGAAAGCCCGAGAAAGCCCACACGTCGTGGCAAAGCAACGAGTTTGATTCCTGGCGTCGTTCCCTTTCCGGAATGGTATCACAATCGTCATTCGGACGCCGGATGCCAAATCTGCAGTAAACCGGGTTTTGACTGATTTCATTATTTCGGCACACGGATTTTATCGGAATCTTGTCATTTTTCAACCGTAGACGTATTTCATTATTTCGGTCATATCTTATTTGACGACATATTTGCATTTGAAGAGTGTACGTATAGTAACTATTTGAAACTATACATTCACTTAAACACTTAGTAAACAAGTTAAGGAACATTAGTGCATATGTTCCGATTTTGAATCTAAAAGTTTGGAAAATCTATTCCAACCGTCAGATATCACCGTTAAGATTAAATACATGTATGAAAAAAAATCCAACTACATCTGACAACGTTAAAGGCTCGATCGGGACGGTCAACCGGGTGAGTCAAACCTCTAAACGCTTTAAAACGGAAATTGGCCCGTCTAAATGACGTTTTTTTGCCTGATCTTCAATAGAGAATAGTTTCAGATTGATGAGACGCGACTAATCGTATAAAAATTTTCCTCAAAATATTTACCGACCGTCAGGCTACCCATAGGAAAACGGGAGTAAAAAACAGTTAACCGCAACATTCGGCACACAGATTTTGTCGGAATCTTCCCATTTTTCAACCGTAGCCGTATTTCAATATTTTGGTCATGTCTTATTTCACGACACATTTGCATTTGAAGGATGAAGCAATGGTTTGTCGATAGTGATAGAAAATGGAAATTGCTCTTTTTTTGTTTTTTTTTTTAATCATAGCCGACGAAATCAAACCTAGTATTCGTCGGCTATTCTTTTGTCGTTTTCTGTCAAAAATAATCGTATAATTATTTTTTTAAAAACTTATGGCCGACGAAATACTTAATTTTCGTCGGCCATTGTTCGTGAAATAATTATTTTTAAAAAAACTTATGGCCGACGAAATAAAAAATTTTCGTCGGCCATTCTTCCAAAAGTTTATAGCCGACGAAAACTTTAAATCGTCGGCCATTATAGGAGTATATTCGACGAAAAAGTTTTTTTTAGCGACGACGGAAAAAATCGTCGGCCATTCTTGTAGAATAGCCGACGATTTTTCATTTTTACCGACGAAAAAAAAAATCGTCTGCCATTCTATGGGAATGGCCGACGAAATTTTTTTTTTGCCGACGAAAAAAGTGTTTCGTCGGCCGTTTTTTTTTTTTCGTCGGCAAAGCCCTTTTTTCTTGTAGTGACTCCTCAATTCAATTTCTCTAGTCTTATCGGTTTCCAAAGGAGGGTATGTGATATTAGAATGTACAGCTCCTCCTCCTCCAGCAACATGACCGTTCTGTGCTCTTATGGAAGTCATAATCTCTTCCTCTTTTACTGATGGAGAGCTCGGTGGTGAAGATGGTTCGGACGGCTCGGATGGTGGTAACGGCACAAACAAAGTGATGGCGAGCTCTTGATTCAAACGTTGCAAACGGCCTTGATGATCTCGTGTCCAAATATTAGATTCAGACATGAACTTTTCTGAAATTTGCAACATTTAAACAAGTTAGAACATCGTAAAGAAATAGAATGCAAGAATATACATCATTACAAGCCACGACATTGGCGATTACAAAACATGTTTCAAACAATGGTACACAAACAAGATCAGCAACAAGAACTATACAATCGGCAATAAAAATGTCTATGATCATGTAATCTCTAAGTCTAATTTCTTTTAAAAATTTGTTCTAACTCTCGAAGTACGTGAAGTAGAGGAGATAACGGTGCAATGGACTGATACAGCCCCCGGTAGTATCATGTTTTACCCGATATACCTCAAGAGTTGGAACCACACAATTTGTTTTATCTTTCAAAGAAAATAGATCACATATGTCAAGTTATTTTCTAGTGTCTAAAGTGAGGTGATGCTTCGGCCCAAGCTATCGACTAGCTCGAGCGTGTTTTACTTTTCAAAGGCGGTGTTGTTAAGATTCACGGAGGGCGAACCCTCTACAGGAACCAGGCAGGACTCGTTGTTGGTCACCACGAGGAGCGAACTCCCTATCGACTCACTCACCGAGAATGAACATCCGTCTGTGGTCCTTGAGATCCAGCTAAACAAACCTGAGAACCATATCAATGAAACTAACTTGCCTCATACTTTGTAAAACAAACTCGGGTCACTAGCGGTCTACAAGTGTTGATCAAAGCCGCCCTCAACCTCATAAAAATGGGTCTGCCAAGTTATCGCTCGTATGCGTGGGGGGGACGTATCCCACGTTTCCCAGTCTACATAAAAGACGGATCTAACATGGCATCATTCGTATGAAGGGTTAAGGCTAAGACCAACAAAAGCGGCTTCTCCCTACTTGTTACACTTTACAAACTACAATAAACTCAAACATACATAACACTATCAACTTCCTAGAGATTAAACTAAGTTATGACAAACATACATTCTTTATACATCATGCAACTTCCAAAATTTAAACTCTACATGCCGAAGCATATTTCTACTTTACAAAATCCCAAACTAAAATCGAAAATCACAACTTTACAACTTTACATCAAAAATTTCCAGCAACATTATATACACAACAATCACATAAATCAAACTTTTATAATCCCCGGCAACAGCGCCAAAAATTGATGGAGACTCGCCGAAGCGAGCATCAAGCAATAATAACCCTACAATCGTTAGTAGTATAGAATAAGTAGGGATCGTTCTAAGCCGGGGATTAAGGGTACCTGAAATATGAGATTGTTATAACAAAATATTCACAAACACATATGCATACAATTGTCACACTTATATACATATATACATATTTACACACGAAATTATGGGGGATAAAAGGCTCGGCAGTAAAGCTGCCTCTAAATTCCTAGACATGAATTTAAGACATGAAATTAAATCCTAAAGGTACTATATACAAGGTTGGTCGACATCTTTCACACAAAGCACTCCACACTCAACTCTTTAACAAATAAGATTCGCACACAAGGAAGTAGAGAACAAGTATTTAGCATGCATTGAACTTAAACAAGTTTCGACCTACAACTAGAACGTTTCTGATTTTTACCTAGTTGAGAGACTTTCTAATGTTTTAAGATCGAGCTTTCGCGAGGTGATCCTAAAAGTTATGCTACCGTTATACAACTCGTAACATTGAAGCACAAAATTCTATAATCGAAGACATATAAACAAGCAAGGTTGTTAATCATCTCATTTAACATGCAAGTTTTAGCTAAGGATATACCCTAGGTGAGCACAATAGAATCAAAGCAACATACGTTTAATCTTTATTCATTCTACTCGGGTTAGATGAAACCTAACATCTAGATTTACTTGTTTGTTAGACAAAACTAATGTGTCGGTTTTTAAGTCACGCCCTTAGATTACTAACCAATTTAAATCCTCAACATGCATCTATACTGCTGTCCTAATTATCTAAGTGTGTAAATCTTACAAATTTTATATTACAAATTAACATGCAAAATCATTGTTGCCGAAACTTAAACCTAAATCTAAGCATCGAATCAAACAAATCATTAAAAAATTATAAAACCAATCTCCAATTTGGTTCATACATAGACATATAATCCAAAACCAAAAATACATGCAAGTTTCATAGACAAAACTAAACATAACTACATAAACTTTACTAAACCGAGAGAAGGGAGTGGATCACACTTTTGTAGACACCTTGATGACTTTGACTCGTGTGGATCCGGTGGAAGATGGAAGAGATGGGGAGGCTGCTCGACAATAGGTAAGTGTCGGCAGAAAAGTTCCAAGTTTCGGCAGAAACTTGGGTGAAGGTGAGGGTGGTTTTCGGCTAGGGTTTATGTAGGATCTTTGGGGAGAATTTGGTAGAGCTTTGGCTTTGTGTTTTGGCTTGAGATGTGACACTTTTCTTCATGGTGCCGGGCCTCTATTTATAGGAGAGGGGCCATGAAGTTTGGGACTTTTCCTTGTTCAAAACGGGATAGAAATCTTCAATAAATAAGGTTTCCAAATCCGAGTTGGAATAGACTTTTCTCTCCTTCTTGAACAAAGAAACTCTTGCTTGGCCGGCTTATGATTTCTTCTTGGACGTTGCAAAGCTCTTTGGAATGATTTGGTACGCCTGCAGCCGCTTGAAGACATTACCGGAAATTCCTCTCTGCCCGCGAGTACAGACTTTTCTAGTATCGGGTACTGGCGAGGCTAATATGGGTGGCGAGTCTGGCGCTGGCGAGCTAGGCTTCTGGCGAGTAGCGCGAACATGCATGCTGGCATGCGCGGATGGTTGGCGAGCGGATATGTGCAAGTTGGCGAGCTAGTGTTGGCGGCTGAACTTCTGGCGAGCAAGGTTGTTGGCGAACAAACAAGGGCTTGGCGAGCAAGCTTGTTAGCGGCCGAACAAGGACTTGGCGAGCGAGGTCTGGCGAATGGACATTCTCTCGGAATATTTTGACCTTTGTGTCTTCAGTCGAGCATAACTTTTTGCTCACTACTCCGATTGATCTAAATTTTTGACACAAGACCCATTAGCAAACCAAGAACATGCATACCAAATTTCAGCAAATTTGGAAAAAGATAAGGCACAATTCTATTCATCTCAGAATCACGAAAAAAACATATTTTTCACTATTTTCCAGAATTCTTAAACTTAGTCATTTTTCGAAATCTAAAGCATATATTTCCAAAACTCGACCAAAATGACACTAAACTATATTATGACTCTATCTTAGGTAAATTAGGGTTAAACAAAGCATAAACGAGGGAAAATACATATTAATATCGTCGCACATTGTGCTCCTATCAATATTAGTGAAGGAGCATTGGAGAGAAAAAGACTTGTTGATTCAAATTCAAATGAGAAAAGACAAGTGAAAGGGACATATTTGGCCTTATCCCTTTGGATGTTGACCTTGTCCCCTTGTCCTTATGGCCAAATACCGAGAGTACCCTTGCTTTTCCTACTCCACCAAAATATCTTTGAGGTTTTTGGTCATTTAATAAGGACTATATCCACAATTTGTGCTTCCACCTTTGTCCACCACATCTAGCCCTTCATTTTCTTGCATCTCCACCCTCCATTTACCACTTTAGGCCTATTTATACCACACTCTCTCCATTCGGACGAATTACTCTCTTCTCTCTCTCATTTTGCAAGCTTGTAGTTGTAGTTTTGGTGTAAGGAGTTGTGATAGCTTTGGGGTTTTACCAAATCCACACCCACTTCACTTCTCTTCATCCTTTACTCATATTCCATACTTCAAGCTTGTTTCTTCATAGATTGTGTGGATTAGCATGGTGTTAATGGTGTTCTTCCCATCTTAGAACCCATTAATATCATCCTTGAAGCACTTTCTTACCCTTTCTTTCTTCTTTCACTTTTATTCATCCTCAAGCCTTGTTCCTTATTCATATTAGATTGTGTGGATTGTGTATGGTGGTGATGGAGTTCTTTCTTTATTCGAACCCATTAGTACCATACATATAAGCACTCTCTTCTCTTGTATTACATCTTTGTGGGTAGTAGAGTACCTATAGGTAAGGTTTGGTATCTTGGTACCAAACCTTTGGTAGTCTTCCTCTCTCTCATTGCTCTTCTTCCCTTTTTACTTTGATGTATTTCAAGTTCATGGCTTTGTTGTATGTAATGAGTAGTGAGTAGTTGGATTTGAGCCCTAGCCAAACTTGTGCAAACAATGTAATTTCATTTAAGTTTGATGTTGATGCATGTTTGAATCTATGGGCTCCTACTCTTTATGCCTACTAAATGTGTTAACTAGCTTTGTCACCTAGAAAGCATGTTTAGGTAAGTAATTTATCGGAACATGAAATTGACAACTTCTTGAATCTGTGAGCGTGAGTAGCCTTTAGGTGGTGGCTTAGTATTTCTTACGGGAAGTATTAAGTTGCTTGAATTTCTTACTTTGAACTTAATGCGTGTGAGTTTAATTGCTCTAAGGGGGCGTTAAGCTTGCGATACATAACCCACTTGTGTTATAAGGTAATATAACTGGGATTAAGATTGTGCAATTTAACTTGGCTCCAAAAGACTTTGTTAAGTTGCATGATTAGTTAGTTTCTTGGTTGCTTCACCAAAGCACTAGGGGGATGTTTGTCAAGCATGTTTCACACCAACTTTTGGATTACATTTGTGCATGAATTAGGCTAGGTATGATGCCTAAGTCTCTACTCCTCTTGTTTATTTAGTTTCTACAATTTAGTTATCATAGTTTACTTTTACGCAAGACTTAGTTTACTTTAAATCTAAAATCAATCAAGCCGATTCACCACCTCTTCTTAATACTATCATCATTACCTTAGCTTCCAAAGGGCTAAAGTTGTGAGTTGTAAAAAGTAGATTGTTTGTGTTTTATAGGTTTTATTTCTCAGTAATCTAGTTATGATAGAGTTTCCCCCAATCCCTTGGGTACGCTGCTCTTACTTTTTCTTACAATACTAAAACTTGACCTCCTATTCTTGGGAGTAAGAAGCATCACAAATTTGCACATAATATTAGTTAGGTGATGCGACCAACATTCCTGAACTAAGCTATATGCATGAGTCACGATTTTAATTGTGTAAGATTTATACCTTGTTGAACTATACTTCTAAGCAGGAAAGACTGAATCTTACCTTGTATATTTATGAGCGGGTGGTATTCTGGTTTAAGTGTTGTTGTGTTTATTTGAGAAATTATAGTATGTGTCGACTGAGTAATTACTAATAAGTTTACTCATACGAGCTTTAAAAACTTACCGGGTTTGTTGTTTACAACCCGGTGCACCAATCCATGGTGTAGGGGTTAGTCGTGCATGTGAGGATTAACAGAATTGAGTTGGCGGTTGATAGCTGCGGCGAATGGAAGTGATTCTACTTATTCAGTCTCGTTTTTCTTTAAGTATAGTGAGGCATGAGTTGACTAACTACATTGTCCGATATTTTACAACTTGTGTAAGATTGGTGATGTAATAATTGAATTCGCCGGAGTCGCATTTCTTTGGACTCTTTAATGCATAGTAATTTGTAAATTATTTTCTAGTTAGTAGTGATTATTGAATTATCACGTTTTCGAATTTGAATTTTATCCATTCTAATTCAGGGCGTGACAATTATGCAGAAGCTGTTGAAATCAGATAGCCTTATTTTTTCCTAAAATAGAGAAAAATCAAAATATAGAGAAGTTGTTGGAGTTGATCTTATAGACACATTATATAATTTAAGTGATAGCTAGATATAGATGAAAGCAGCTGAAGGACGAATCAAAGAGAATCATAATTTAAATTTTGAATGTCTGCTTCTAGCGTTTGTGCGTCCATAACAGTCACGACAAGTACATTTCCCGGTGATAACATTTATTCCACTGTTTAGGCCGTGGTGGCATGGATGATGAGGTTTCTACCGCCTTGTTGGGAGAGGTCGGATTTGATGGCATTCCATCTCCTTCCTGGTCGGGCTCGTCTAAAAGATGATGAGAGATTTGGTTCAGTGGTGCGGTGTGTCTTCTTGGGTTGAGGGTTGATTTTTGATCTTGGAAAGAGCACTAGTTGGTGCCCGGATGTGGATGCGAGAGTTGCTTTGCGGTCGAACTCTTTACAAGGGTGGCGGTGAATTTTAATTTTATCTATTCTAATTCGGGGCGTGACAATTATACAGAAGCTGTTGAAATCAAATAGCCTTATTTTTTCCTAAAATAGAGAAAAATCAAAATATAGAGAAGTTGTTGGAGTTGATCTTATAGACACATTATATAATTTAAGTGATAGCTAGATCTCTATTAATAAAGTCAGAAGGAAGTGAGAATGGTTAAATTTTTGAACTACCTGAAAAGCCCATGGTTTATATTAGTCTACAAAAACTAGATATAGGTGAAACAAGGACAAAAGAGTAATCTAGTTGCAGTTGCACGATCTCTAATCTATCAAAACTGATTCTCCAGTCCAAAACTGCAACTCCCGCATCCTCTAGACCGAGCAAAAGGCGTCTCCTCCGAGGAAAACTGCAAAAGACGTTCTCCTATTTGGGTTTGAATCATCGCTTACTTCTCATCATACATACTTCAATTGACAAATAAAAAGGTATGCCTTTACTCCCCCCCACCCCTTTCGGGTCAGTTAGAGTGTAGAGGAATCTAAATTAGGTTTTCATCTAATGAAGTCAATTTCTTCTATCATCCAAAATGGCTCAAAATTGCGAAACTATCACAAGGTGAGACTATTCTTTTATGATCGACTACCTTGGGGTTAATCTTTATTCATTTTGCTTTCCTTTTCCTTTCAATTTTCTCATAGTGTAATATATTTTTGATTAATAACACAAGGGAATTAATTTCCTTTTCAAGGAGCGGAGATACTGGATCGACACATATTGACAACGTGTGAAGTGCCAGAGATTGTTGTTTCAGTTCAGTTGGTTCACTTGGAGAGTTGATTTGTACGACATTAGTCTTTTGATTCTGATTTCTCATTGTAGTTATTTCAAAAATTCATCTGATTTCTCTTCTGATTGCTTGAACTGAGTTTGTGTTACTTTTCAATAAAATAAAAAACTAACAGTACTGTTTTGAATATTAATTGTGAGTTCATCTCAGTTCTGTTTAGATCCCTCTTAATTGCAGCGACATTGTTCTATGCAATCTTCATGAGATTATAAATTCATTACAGGTGGCTATCCAAGTGGTTTGACATCATCATATATCAACATTGCTAGTGAACTATTAGCAGATTCAAAAGGCTTGAATCCATTTGATGGCCTGACACCTTTTGTAAGTAAATAAAGGCCTCATATGTAAAATTATTATATGAATTTTATCATCTGAATATGTTTTGTTTGGGTGTGTGCAAATGTTCTAATTTTTTTTCCCCACTCTTTTAGGATTCATGGTTCCTAAAACACTAAGATGAAAAAGTGTTGCACGTAGGAAGCAAAGGTGTGGCAAGCAAATGTGTGTTCCTTTTGGCATCTTAGTGTGTTATGTTAATGTATTTATCTTTCGTTAATTTTTTATTTTTGTATGCAACTATAACCCACGTCTACCTCATATTATATCATAGCAAGTCTTTGTCAGGTTCTGAACTTTGGCATTGATAGTTCTTTGCATAGGTAGTTCCCAGAAGCCTCTTAAGGTGTCTATCATTCATTCCATTGCCTTTGTAAATATGTACTATAAATTTTCTGCTATATGAAATTAGCTACAATGTGTTCAACATTTGTGTCTATTTTAGTGCCTAGCAATATGATTTCTGTCAGGGAATGACATTATATACGTCTTGCATACACCCCGTCATGTATTGAGTCCATCTTACAGTTTGACACCTGGTCATGGTTCTTATGCCTATTTCAGAGCTCATGTGGATGTATTATTTAAGATGGCAACATTTGAATTTTAAGATCGAATTCATTATCATTTTTATCCGCAGCTAATTTATTTTTCTTTCGTGTTTCATTCATTTAGGGAATTCCTAAAAGAATCTGATCCTTGCAGTCCCCAAGAAGCTGTGGTGCGAAAATTTCATCTTCCAATCCATAAAAATTAGGAGGATGTTTTCCAGTCCTGTTAGGTGGTAAGCCCAGCTTACTTTCTCTAAGGTTTTTCAACGCCATGAATTAGTGGATTGGACGAAGCATTTTTCATGAGGTTGCATCTTTTATTTGCTCCTGTTATTTTTCCATTAGCTTACAAGTTTAATGTGATTTTCTCTTATTGAATCCACTTCTAAAGGTATCTGCACAACCGCTTCCCAAGTGAGGGTTACCAGGTTGCCAACTCCCAATCCATTCTCCTACCAGCTTTCGGATAGAACCACAACTAATGGTTGTGATTCAAGGAAACCCGCATAAAAATGGTTATGATTGGACGAAATGATGCCACGAATGCAGCTTCATATGAGTTTAGAAGATCATTTGGAACAGATATCACAACTGTCAGTTGTGAAAGGGGCAAAGTAGAATCTACTACTACTATGAGAAATTGGAAACTCATAAACAAAAGCAACATGAGAGTACAATACAGCCATGTGAGAGCATAGTACCTAAGGTTGATGGGAACAATTTAAAGGACTCAAAAGGAAGTTCGAAGGGTTACCAGTTTAGCCCTTTTGCTCCGATATTATTGCCAGAGCTGGGAATTTCAACATAAAGATAGTTGACTGGGACAATATCAGAATCAAGGTATCATCTTATGCTTCTACAAGATGTTCACTTAAATTTTGTATATTTTGGGTAGTAATTGGTGTTTTCTTTATCATTTATCATAAGTCAGATACTAATTTTAGCTGATATGTTACTATTTAGGTTTAAATTAACTTCAGGAAACCAGCTACATATTACTTTTTTTTTATTGTTAGAGAGATTAATGATGGGGATCTTTTGTCCTAAGGGATATGTTTCTCTTTTGAATTATCTGTTTATTATCATCAGCCTTCCACCGTTTTTGATGAAGGAGAAGGAGGAAATAGTGGGAGAAAGAGGAGAGACAATGAAAAAGAAATAAACAGAACATGAGACTAAAGAAGAGAAGAAGCTATATATCAAGATCGAGAGCAACTTAGGTTTCCATTTGTAAATGGATTTAAGATTCATAAAGAAAAATAGAAGCTTGGGAAGATGATGTTTATATTTATTATTTTTTTGTTAATAAAATTTCACATAATACTACTTTGTTGGTTTATTACTTGTGGGAGCTCGACTTCATGTTTATGGGGGTCAAATGTATGTAATGGTTAAGAGTTTTTTCAATGCTCTGCATATGAAGATGATAATATATCTATGGTGTTTTTTGAAGTTCTTTGTGCTCACTTATTGTCTTTTTCAGAAAAGACTGAAGGAATGGATATCAAAGTATAATACTTGGTTGTGTGTACTCTTATTTCCCCACTTAGTTCAAAACATATACATTTTTTTCGTTTATGAGTAGTTCGAACTTATAATCTGTAGGGGATTACTGCTGTATGTGACACCCACAGCCACCACACTAATGTCCACACATGGTCAACACTTGTTTACCTAACAAGGGTGCAAAATTTAGCAGTTATCTGAAGATAATTATTCAGATTTCATATAATGAATAAATGCTGTATATAAACAAAAAAAGTATAATACTTGGTTTTTAAAACAATACGTTGGTCTAATGTTAAATCAAGTGACCAACTAGGCAAGAAAACTATATACACACGTGAGCACAACCACCTTAGTCTCCAAATCTCGAAAATAATAATTTGCACATGTGAGTTTCGCATGCACGTATGCGCGTGCAAGGCTAGATTATAAAAAGAGATAGACGCCCCCAAGAAAAGAAAATTTTACAAAGAGATAAGTTAAAAATGTAGCATGGCCAGAGTTACTATTTTATTTATGAGTTAATTTCAGTTTACCTACTTGAACTTTGGTTGAATCATCACTTCAGTCCCTATACTTTTGATTTCATCAGCTACATCCCTGTACTTTTTAAATTAATCAACTGATACCAATTTTGTAAATTCCGTTCAAACGATCTATCAATACCAAAGGCTTTTTGTATACTTTCCCTACATTGATGCACCATTACCATATTACGATTATAAACAAGGCTAAACAAATCATATAATCAAGTTGAACAATAGAAAACAAACAAAAACAAATCATATATGGTGATTTCTTTTTGTTTTACCATATATGATTTGTTTTTGTTTGTTTTATATTGTTCAACTTGATTATATGATTTGTTTAGCCTTGTTTATAATCGTAATATGGTAACAGTGCATTAATGTAGGAAAATTGTACCAATAAGCTTTTTGTATTGATAGATTGTTTGAACGAAATTATAAAATTGCTATCAGTTGATTAATTTAGGAAAGTACAGGGGTGTAGCTGATGAAATCAAAAGTATAGGGACTGAAGTGATGATTAATGAGCCAAAATTCAAGTAGGTAAACTGAAATTAATTCTTTATTTATTTGTTATTTGATCGTTAACGACAAATATTGGAAACGTGCAATGCATAATCAGTTTGAGTATTACCAACAATTGACAGACACAAAGAGGAAAAACAATATACGAACGCGTGAGTATTGTGCACGCATAATTTGAGTATCAAGTAGCATTGACACACACAAACCAAAACAGGAAAAACAATATAAGCACGCGCGAGCGCGGCCCTTTCGCACGCGTGTGTATATAGAGCCATCTATTATCTTATCTCGAATGAAATGACAATCCATCTCAATGTGGCGAGTTCTTTCATGGAAAACTGGATTTGCAGCTATGTGAAGAGCTGCCTGATTATCACAATGCAAAATAGCTGGTCTAGGAATAGATATATGCAAATCAGCAAATAAATACTGGAGCCAAGTAAGTTCACAACATGTACCAGCCATAGCTCTATACTCTGCCTCTGCACTTGACAATGAAACTGTCCTCTGCCTCTTAGTGCGCCATGATATCAAGGAATTGCCTAAAAAGACACAATATCCAGTTGTAGAACGACGAGTAATAGGACAGCCTGCCCAATCAGAATTACAAAATGCTTTCAAACTAAGATCATTGTTAGAACTCAAAAGCAAACCTTAACCAGGACAAGATTTTAGATATTTGACAACTCGAAGAGCTGCTGTCATATGATGTAGGCGAGGCTCATGCATAAACCTGCTAAGAACGTGAACTGAATAAGTGATATCAGGTCTGGTGATTGTGAGATAAATGAGTCGTCCAACCAAATGTCGATACACAGCAGGATCCTTAAGCAACTCCCCCTTATTTGACAATTTCGAATCATCCATGGGAAAGTCCACAGGTTTGACACCTAAGAGACCGGTGTCCTTAATGATCTCCAATGCATACTTTCGTTGAGACAATAATATGCCCTTTTGTGAACGTGCAATCTCAATGCCAAGGAAAAACTTGAGGTCACCCAAATCCTTAATACGAAAACGAGAATGCAAAAATTCTTTGGTAGCACGAATAGAGTCAAAGTTGTTCCCGGTAATGAGAATATCATCAACATAAATCAACAATACTGTAAGGGAATCACCAACCTTTTGTACGAAAAGAGAGTAATCAGCTTTAGATTGAACAAAATCGGCAGCAAGTATGGCTTCAGTGAACTTAGAGAACCATTGCCGAGAAGCTTGCTTCAGACCATAGAGTGATTTGTGGAGGCGACACACATAATTCTCCCCCTGTCGCTGAAGACCTGGAGGAGGGGACATATATATCTCTTCATGTAAATCACCATGAAGAAAAGCATTATTTACGTCAAGCTGATGAAGGGACCAATTCTGACAAGCTGCAATGGCAAGAACACATCGAACTGTAATCATCTTGGCAGTAGGAGAAAAAGTATCATGGTAATCAATACCTGCAGCCTGTGTAAAACCCTTCGCCACAAGGCGAGCCTTGTAGCGTTCAATAGAACCATCGGCCTTGCGCTTAATCCGATAAACCCATTTACAAGCGATTGGCCGTTTACCAGGAGGAAGAGGAACTAATGGCCAAGTATTATTGGCTATAAGTGCTGCAAGTTCCTCATGCATAGCAGTTTGCCAATTAGGATCAGAAGAGGCTTGATCATAGGAAAATGGTTCTGTATCCCTACTAAGAGCTGCGACATAGGCAAGATGTAATGAAGAATATCGCTGATATGAAATGAAATTACAAAGTGGGTAACGCGTACCTGGTGGAGGACTCGACTGAGGAGATGATGGATGGTGTGGTGGTAGAATCACCTGCGAGCACTTATAATCACGGAGACGTACATTGGGAACACGGGGTCGTGTGGAGCTGCGTAAGGCAGGAACTGATGAATCAGAAACAGGATGATCGATTTCAGTAGGTAAGGAGTGATCAGTTTCAGGAGAGGACTGTAGAGACGGATCAGTATCAGGCGGGGATTGTGATGAGGTATCAATCTCAGCGGGAGGGATAACTGTGGCTGAGCTTGATGACTCTAAAATTGGTGGGGACGATGGATGTCTAGAGGATGAGGACGAGGGAGGTCCATGAGAAATAGGTATAGGATGAGACACAATGTCATCAAAAATAGGACAAGGCAAAGAAGAAGAAGAAGATGGTGAAACTCTTAGAGAAGAAGACGTGAAATGGAAGGTATCTTCCAAAAAAGTAACATCACGGTTGGTAAAAATCTTTTTGGTTTCAAGATTGTATAGCTTATAAGCTTTCTGACCCATTGGGTATCCAAGAAAAATGCATTTGTGAGCTCGTGGGGAAAATTTGGATGAAGGAGTAACAGAAGTTGCAAAAGCGACACAACCGAAAACACGCATGCGAGAATAGTCAGGAGGTTTATTGTAAAGAATCTCAAAAGGGGACCTTTTAGCAAGCAAAAGTGTAGGAAGTCTATTAATTGTGTATGCAGCAGTAAGAATGCATTCTCCCAAAAAATGAAGTGGTAAGTGTGATTGAAAACGAAGAGCTCGAGCAACATTGAGAAGATGTCTATGTTTGCGCTCAACGACACCATTTTGTTGAGGTGTATAAACGCAAGAAGTTTGGAAAACAACCCCCTGTTCGAGAAAAAAATCGCGCAGAGAGAGAAATTCAGCTCCGTTGTCAGAGCGAAAGGTTTGAACATGGGAATTAAATTGAGTTTTGACATATGCAAAAAATTTACGAAGCAAATGTTGCGCCTCACTTTTATGACGCATTAGAAAAACCCATGTAAAACGAGAGAAATCATCCACAATAGTAAGAAAATAATGAGCACCATTAAGAGAAGGTGTCTTATAACGTCCCCAAATATCACAATGTATGAGAGAAAAACAACGAGATGTGGATATTGAACTAGAAGGAAAAAGATTTGCGAGTTTGTTTAGCCAAGGGACAAATTTCACACTTACTTGTGGAATCAAAGTGACAATGAAGCGACTCATTGACGATATGCTGCAAACAGACAGAAGAAGGATGTCCTAATCGACGGTGCCAGAGATCAGAAGAGAGGGTGATATGACTGGTAAACGGGTGTTTGTTGGGAAGAGTAGAGGACAACGCCACTAAGTAATACAAGTCTCCACGTCGCTTTCCCACACCGATCATCATCCTCGTAGTCAAGTCCTGCAAAAAACACCAAGACGGAAAGAAAGTTACCGAACAGTGTAAATCATCAATGGTTCTCCCAACAGACATAAGATTGATATGGAATGTCGGAACACATAAAACATTCCGTAGAACAGCATTGTTGATGGTAACTGATCCTTGCATAGAAATATCTGCTTTAGCGCCACTGGGTAAAGTAACGGATGAATTATTCTTGCTGCGATTAGTAATCAAATTCGATGAATTGACAATATGGTGAGTAGCTCCACTATCAATAATCCACTGATTAGGGTTGACCGGAGACAACGCAAATTTAGACACACAAACCATGGTTGTGTATTGTACTAAAGGTGGAATTGCACTGACAGGGAATCTGAAAGAATGTTTCGGATCGGATACGGGTCAAGCCGGGTCGGATACGGTCAAGCCGGGTCGGATACGGGTCAGACTGGATCAGACTCGGGTCGAATCCGGGTCGAACACTGCTTCAGGTTGGAAGAAGGCGGCTGTGATTCGGGTCGAATTCCGGGTCGAACTCGGTTGGTGACGACGCCGGAAAGAGAGGCAGCGGAATCCGGTTCGACTGGTCTGGACTGGTCTGGAGAGAGGCGCGACGGCGAGACTGGTGTGATGAAGACGCCGGGCTAGCGGGCTGGTGTGATGACGACCCCGGACTAAGAAGCCGGACAGAAGAGACAGACGACGCCGGACGACCCGAGACGAGCCGAAGGCGATCTGGAGGCAGGGGCGATCGGAGGCGGCCTGGAAGCAGGGCGAGCCGGAGCTGTAGGGTGCCCAAAGCAAAAAAAAAAAAAAAAAAAAAACGGGTGTGAAAAAACTTTGGGTGCCCAAAGCAAAAAAGGTTAGGTGCGAGCTTTATTGATGCAGGAAAAAAAATGGAAGGGAAAAAAAAAACGAAGATACAAATTCCCTTTTTTTTTATTAGGATCTTTGCTCTGATACCATATAGAAAAGTATGTTATGGCGGAATAATAAATCCATTGATATTGTAGAAATATATACAGCAATAGTCTTGTACAACAAGTAGTCTCCAATAAGGTAGGAGACGATAAAGGAAAGAACTCCTAATACACATCTAATCTAATTAAATGGAAAATATATACACAATTAAATTTGATTTACTTTCCAACATTCTTGGGTTGAGGGTTGATTTTTGATCTTGGAAAGAGCACTGGTTGGTGCTCGGATGTGGATGCGAGAGTTGCTTTGTGGTCGAACTCTTTACAAGGGTGGCGGCAATGCATCGGGTGCTGGCTCCGAGTCGAGGCTCTGGTGGGGTGGGGTGCGGCGAGGTGCATGACGGTGGCTCTGTGATGGCGGACAACAACTGTTGGTTAGGAGGAAAGCTAGGGTTAAACCCTATCTAGTTTGAGTCGAGGCTCTGGTGGGGTGTGGCGGCAAGGTGCATGGCTGTGGCTCTGTGGTGGTGGATGACAACTGTTTGGTTAGGAGGAAAGCTTGGGTTACCTATTTGTTAATTATTTATTTATTATGTGGTTTTTACAAGATTATGTAAAAGTGTTCTAGTGTGTCTAATACCATATGGTTTAGTAGTTTAAGTCTCTCTTTTACAGGTGAGAAGTCGTGACTTCGACAAACTAGATGTAGTGAATCATTTGTTTATTCGATATTAAAATAATAATAATAAGTGTTCTGGTCTGAGTGGAGGTACTAGTCTTACCAAATGAATTATTTTGCAATTAGAGCGATGTAGCTGTTTTTATTTCATATTATTTGGTAAAGATGGCTACTGACTCAGTTGTACTATTTTTAAGTCAAGTCTTATTTTCTTGACATATTTTCATGGCTGTGTTGTGTTAATTTTATGCAACAAGTAGCAAGATGACAAGAGTTTAATGCTGTGGATAATTATGTTGCTCAGTATTGTCTTATGTTTTAGAGCCAGTACTATGGTCTGCAGTGTACCACTCTGAGAAACCTTTTCTTGCTAGTTGCTTCCTTTGGCACTTCTATCCGGAGTTATACAATTTTATATAAGCTGATGATGTATCTAGTTTACCCCAGAAAGTTTTGAAGGAAAAGAAAATGATAGTTTAACTCTTTATCTTCCTCACTTGTGATGGCATGCTGGGATTATGGAGCAACATCAATTATTTTGACCAAAGCAAGCAATCTTTTGATTATAAGAAGCAGAGCACAAAACTGCAAAGACTTTTGAATGCTCGGGTCAGTTCTTTCAAGCCTTTTGAATCGGAATGCAGTGTTCTTATAACGTCAACTACCTCCCAGGATTTCATGCTAATGATATTCGGTACAATTTCTTCAGTAGGTTCAGCTCCACTCCACTGTCATTGTCAAAATGGAAGATGCATTCTCTGCTTCTTTTCCTCTCAAAACGTTCTCAAAATGGTTGGTCGGTGCCTTTCTCTTTACATCTTTCAAGCAACAAGCTTGGCTTCAGAGTTCAGAGGGTAATCAGTATTAAGTAGGTATTAACTGCGTGACCCAGCCAATTCTAGTTCCCTCAACTGAATATAGCAAATCCAGCTATCTTTAACATGTCGCTTATCCTAACTGGCCTTTACAAACTTCTGCATCACCCTTCCATTGTACAGCTATGTTCTCCATCAAACCTCCCTGCTATTTTCAAAACTCAATGATCTATCCATAAACGTTATCTTCAACCAATAAACGTTATCTATCCATGAACGGTACATCTTTCGACCAATAATGAAAGAGTTCCCATTCAGCAGCAGACAAAAAGAAAGAAAGAAGAAAATAAATCTCAGCAGGCTTCTCCAGTGCTTCTTCAAAAGTACGGTAACAAATTTACTAATGATGGTATCAAGTCTAATAGATCCTTCTCTTGAACACATTCAATTGCTTACCAACTGCACGATTCATGATCAATGGCAAAACAACTTCACAAGCCAATCTACCCATATAACATATTATCCTAATGTGTCTGAGACAAGGTCTAGGAGACACTAGATGTTACATTCTGCATATGATAGTTAAGAAATAATACATAATCACATATAAGCAATTAGGGAGAAATTTGGATGAAAAACAATATATATATATATATATATATATATATATATATATATATATATATATATTGAACACCAGTACAAAATATAAAAGTAGAAGCATAATTTAGAATGAATGCCAGTTTTCAATATTTGTCCTGTTCAACTATATATCCATCGTGTTCAATTTCTGATGGAATGACATCTATGAACTCAATCTATCCAGCCTTCGGTTTCCATTTTTTTCACTTGAATTGAACCCCGGTTGTTTTTCTTTCCCCTAACGGAAACACAAAGAACAAACATGAGTATATCCAGGAGGCAGACATAATGGAGCACCACTACCCAAACAAATAGCATACATTATTCACCTGGAAAGGTGCAATTTGCAGCTTCTGTGGTGCGGAAAATTGTAACATCAAATACATATTGGACCTTGTCAGTCAAAACAAAGACGCACACATCACCCTCTTTCAGACTATTTTCATGCACAAAGTTAGCCCAACCAGCTTGTAATCTGACTGATTCTTTCACATGATAAAGACCGAGACACCGACTTCTGTTATTAACTTGAAGGGTGATGTGATTGCAATGCTTTTTCAGATGTCTATTGGCAAAATCACTAGGAAAATGCTGAAAGAGAAACAACGGAAAACATGTAAGATAAAAAGAAAAATTTCAGAACAAGATAGATGTCACAGGAAGTATGCTTGCTTGATTTTTCTTGAATTATATCTACATGAAGAATCAAGAAGAATTGAAGTTGTGATCGTAAAGCACAATTGTCTCTAGAAAGCTTACCAGAAACCCATGAACAGATGAAGGAGACATGACAATTGAACAACAAGGCTTGACAGTTTTGGATATGAAACCACTAGCTCTATGACGAGCTATAAGTTCTCTAATTCCCTTTGGTTTCAGTTCCGTGATCTTTTGATTGCTAGACGAGCCACTAGCACGTGTCATGCTTCTTTTCTCTTTAGCTTTAGACCTGTTTATCTTTCTGTTGTGAAACCCTGAAGATTTTCTCATTGCTTTTGCTTTTGAGCATTGTGGAAACTCGACCAGAATTTCAATAGAATCATCACTTTTCCCCTCATCTCCATCACTTTCTACTTCCTCTTCTTCATCTTCATATTCATATTCATCTTCACTTTCACTGTCAGATTCATTTTCAAAATCATCATCATCATCATCATCAGCTTCAAAAGATGTGTCATCACTATCAAACTCTTCCATCTCTCTGGAGCTACCAACATAGTTCCATTTGGGGCTGTCACTTACTTCCCTAGCAACCCCTGTAAACACCCTTTTGCAGGCATCTTTCCCATATATGTCGATACAAAACACCGAGTTTCCATTATAGAAAAAAACTAGAAACTCGCATCCCTTTAAACCATTCTCATGCACAAATTCCTTCCAACCATTTTGGAAATAGAACTTGTGATGAACCATTTCAACATCAACAGCCCAAGTTTGGGTGCCGATTCTTAGTTGGCCTTGTGCAGGTACCGCCCCATCAAAATGCCTCAGAAAAGCTCCGGGGATTTTCTGAAGATAAGGATGTAGACAGAAATATAATCACAATATAAATCAAACAGTGAAAATAATCTTCATATAAACTAAGAAAAGAGGATACTTGGCAGAAATAAGTGCCTTGGACCAGTTTACATATTGTTGGGATGTCAGTTGTGTGCAGGCAGGTATAGGTTGGATTTAAGGGACCTAGTACTAGTTCTTATTGTATAACCTCACTAAACTCCAATATGAACAAAATATTGGAGGGATCGAGTTGTCCATTGACCATACTTGAAATTATTTAGTGGAATAGTAAGATAAAAGCAAGAGACACACCTAATTACAGAACACAAAGTAAACATGGCAGATTTATGACTCAAGAGTCACAATTCAAGCATTGATCAAATTTCATCTTTGAATTAGGGAAACTGCAAAACATCTATGATAGAGAAAAAAAAGAAGTGATCTTTTAACATTAATTTTTTTTTTCTTACAAGTAATGATTGAGGATTATCTATCAAGGCCAAAGTGTAAAATGAAATTTCTGTATTCAAAACTGCTTATTCATAGTCTTGTTTGGATTACAGAAACTGAAAAAGCCACCAGTAACATAAAAAAATAAAGATATGGTATTTCTCTTTGCATTCTATCAACTTTATTAATCATAACTGTGGATCAAAGCTCACGCTTGTTTCAGTGAAACTACAAAACCCACCATATTCTTACAGATACATTAACCATTTTAACTATACTTTGCTTTCAGTTCTCATGGAAATGATACAGTACATATGGGAGATTGGTCGACTTACCAATTTGTAACTGAAGTGATCCCCTATAAGAACCTTGAAGAAAGAGGGTCTTCTTGTTGCCATCAAGATTTTTGTGTCTCCTTCTTCTCCTTCTGATTCTATGAATGGAGATGCTATGTTAATCTGTCAATTTGGTTTGTCAGCTTATAAATACTTCAGTACTGATAGTAAATTTCTGAAATAATATTTAAAATATTCTATTATCTTTTTTTTTTATGGTTTTTATTAACTATTTTGTTTCCAGTACTTTTTTGTCTATATTACTATTTTGATATTTGCTATGGAAAAAATGCAGTCTGGACTGTAATCACTACTAGATCCGAGGGCATAGCCGACGAAAATTTTTTCGTCGGCTATACCTTCTGCCGACGAAATTTTCGTCGGAAAAACGCCGTCGGCTATACCAATGGCAGACGAAAATAACGAAATCGTCAGCTATATGCGAGTATGGCCGACGACTTTACCGACGAAACATCATTTCGTCGACCAAACCTTGGCAAAATATCCGACAAAATTCGTCGGGTATTTTCGAGTATGGCCGACGATATCGTAAACTATAGCCGACGAAATTCGTCGGCTATTTGTTCTGAACTATAGCCGACGATTTCATCTATTTCGTCGGTTATTTCGTCGAAATATATTAATATTTTAATAGACATTAATTAGTTATAGCCGACGAATATTAGTAAAAATCGTCGGCTATAGTGCTTATAGCCGACGAAATAATGCCAAAATCGTCGGCTATTCTTACATTTGGTGAAAAAAAAATTAAATTATTTTCTAAATTACCATTCCAAGCAACCTGCAAATCACATAGACAGTCTATGCATTTGCACCAACAAGAAACACGTCTAAATGACTTATTATTTAATTCGTTCCAATATACATAAAATATAACCCTAATCATCACCTAAACCACTAAAATCCACCACGTCATCCCCAGCATCCTGCTCTCCATCATGCTCGTCATCCTGCTGACCGAACTCGGGAGGTTGAGGCATTGGAGGTTCAACTAACGGCTGAAACGGGGGCGGGGGTTCAAGGCTTTGTTGTTGTGCGGCGAACATCTCATACCACCAGTTTTGTTGGCCGGCGTAGTTGTGTTGCCGAATTCTCTCTCATTCAGCATGCCAACTGGACAGATCTAAATAATACTGCTGTGTTCTGCGTTGTTCCTCCTGTGATCTCTGGAACTCGGCCGCCAACCTTGCATTTTCTTCTGCCAATCTCCGCACTTCCCCCCTCACCTGTTGGCTCTCCCCGCCTCCCTTCTTTTGACCTCCCTTAGGGGTCTTCAGGAGCCCTAGTCCAGAACTTCCCAAACCCCGGCAGTAGTAGTTGTTTGAGCGGTTTGGGAAGGCTGCGTCGAACATCCTCGCTGCCGTTTGGACATTGGATCGGTCGACCTGGCGCAGGACTTCTTCCAGATCTACCTCTGAAATGTTCGGTTGTGTCTCCCGAACTACTTGCTGGAACACCTCTTCTTCGGCCCGGTTCACCCTCTCCTAATTGGACGGGAAAAAAAAAATTTAATATTCTAACAAATATATAATTAAGTAAAATTAATAATTAAAATTTTAAAATCGTAATGAACGACTTACGAGCTGTTCTGTCGCTTGTGGATAAGCGATCTTGAACGTCTCCACGTACGGGTTGCTATCAGGATGATCTCTAAGCGCCTCCTCCTGATATTGTGCAAAACGGCCTAGAACCACCATGATGGGGGGTTGTGTTACGGCGGCGGTTCACAGAGTTTATCCGAGAACGATCCTTCAAACAAATAATAAAATATTAGAAAAATGCATAAAAAAATATTAGTGTAATAATTATAAAATAATTAAACTAATAATTAAAATTTTAACAAAATAAACATTTGTAGTGAAGTTTAGTATTTACCTGCATAACTGGGTTGTTGAAGTCTACTGTCTTCAACCAACGCCACTCGTACTCCCTGAACATGAACTCTCTAGGAGTACCCATACGACCACGGTTGTCGTATTCGTTAAAGTGGGAACGGAGCTCGTTCTTCCACTCTTTGAACCAACGGAAAAAACAAAAGTGCATTAGAAATATTATTAATATCATAAAATATTTCAAATTATAAGATGAGGAATTCCCAACGTACCTCGAGTTCTGCACGGAGTCCGCCCAATCCCGCTTGTGTTCGGCAATCTCGAAGAATGTCTGAAAGATAATATTTTATTAGTTTTACAATTGTAACAATACCGAAAATTATTAAATATTACGATAAATAAATTAAATTTTTTAAATAACTCACTGACGCGGCGTTGTTCACCTCCCTCTTTATCTCTTCGGGCACATCAGCCCACCGGGTCCACAACATAGGGACTCTGTCCCTAATCAGTGCCCCCACGCAACCCGAGTAGTCGCATTTTTTTTTTCCCCTGAACCTCCTGATTAGGAGGTTCGTTGATCTGGATCCTCCCCCTCAGATCAACAGTTCTCCTGAGCGTGTCAAAACATATGACACCTCTCGTATTCCTTGTTGAACTGGTAGCGGCTGTCCCTATCACATAAACGACGATTAGTTAATATAATTAAATATTAGTGCGTTAATTTTAATAAAACATTTAATTAATAAAATCGAATGTTACCTGAACTCGATGACCCGTCTGTCGACTTTCCTTTTCTTCTCGCCGAAATCAGGAGGTCAAGGTTCTCAAATGGCTGCTGCTGGTATGCCTCCGCAGCACTCACGTACTGAGGCATATCAGGCCATATGGGCACACCACGATAGTCGACCTCCGGTATCGCAGGAATGTTGTACGGGAGGTAGAGCTGGTTTGGGAGAGTAGGACCCTCAGTCGAGTCAGCAGCAGACGTCGTCGGACTCGTCATCGGCTCCCGATGAACCTCAGGCATATGAACCTGAGGAACGTCTGCAGCTATCTCGTCCTGAAATAGCTGCCGACTGAACCTCGGAGCATCTGGCCCGACAGGCGGAAGTGAACTGCTCGACGGCCGCCCCGCCTGGAGAAGGGTCTGGTGCCGAGAACTCATACTCCTCCGCGGCTGGGATGAATCCACAGTCCTCCGCGGCTGGGAGGAATCCACACTCCTCCGCGGCTGGCTGGTGGTCCTCTCAGGCTGGCTAAGGGTCCTGTCGGAGTCTGCGGAACCGGCGGAACTTCCAGAACCTCTCGATCTGGAACGACGGCCTCCGAAGAACTGTCTGAATGCATCGGCCATCTGCAGCCGCGGCCATTTTAAATAATACTAACCATTAACATAAATATAACTATTTATATACAAATATAACTATATTTCTTTATGAACATATATATATATATATAATTAGACTACCAATTTATATATATAATTAATTTAACAATTTATATAACAATTTATATAATTAAAATTAAATATATAACAATTTATATACCTAAATTATAACAAATATATAACAATTAAATTTATTAACAAATATATAACAATTTATATAATTAAAATTAAATATATAACAAATATATAACAATTTATTATATAACAATTTATATAATTAAAATAAAATATATAACAAATATATAACAATTTATATAATTAAAATTAAATATATAAAAATTTATTAAATTAAATTAAATTGAAAAAAAAAATTATCGGATCGGATCGGAGGAGGAGGAGGAGGAGGAGGAGAATTCGTCGTCGATTTGAGGAGGAGGAGGAGGAGAGCGGCGGTGCGGCTCTGTCTGTATTGCTGCGGAGGAGAAAGCAAAAAAACGGAGGTGAAAGCAGAAACAAGGAGAAAACGGAAGCTAGGGTTCGGCAGTTTCAGACTTATACCCGATAGAATAGCCGACGATTAAAAAAGATTTCGTCGGCTATTATTTACTATAGCCGACGAAATCTTTAATTTCGTCAGCTATACTTTGAATGTCGTCGACAATTCTTTGAATGTCGTCGGCTATACTTTAGGCGCTCAGCAGCCGTCCGATCTCCCCCATCCAACGGCGGACAAAGAAAAGGCACGGATCGCAAGAGTTTAGTCGACGAATTTAAATATTTCGTCGGCTATACTTTGGACAATCAGCAGCCGTTGGATCTGAGCCATCCAACGGCGGACAATAAGCGGATCGCAAGAGTTTAGCCGACGAATTCAAATATTTCGTCGGCTAAACCTTTGGTTAAACAACGAAGTCAAACCTCTAAATGCTTTAAAACGGAAATTGGCCTGTGTAAATGTCGTTTTTTGGCCTGACCTTCAACAGATAATAGTTTCAAATCGATGAGACGCAACTAATCGTATAAAAATTTTCCTCATAATTTTTACCGACCGTGAGGCTACCCATAGGAAAACGGAAGTAAAAAACAGTTAACCGCAACATTCGGCACACAGATTTTGTCGGAATCTTGTCATTTTTCAACCGTAGACGTATTTCATTATTTCGGTCATATCTTATTTCACGACACATTTGCATTTGAAGAGTGTACGTATAGTAACTATTTGAAACTATACATTCACTTAAACACTTAGTAAACAAGTTAAGGAACATTAGTGCATATGTTCTGATTTTGAATCTAAAAGTTTGGACAATCTATTCCAACCCTCAGATATCACCGTTAAGATTAAATACATGTATGAAAAAAAATCCAACTACATCTGACAACGTTAAAGGCTCGATCGGGACGGTCAACCGGGTGAGTCAACCCTTTAAACGCTTAGAAATGGAAATTGGCCTGTGTAAATGACCTTTTTTGGCCTGACCTTCAACAGATAATAGTTTCAAATCGATGAGACGCAACTGATCGTATAAAAATTTTCCTCCAAATATTTACCGAACGTGAGGCTACCCATAGGAAAACGGAAGTAAAAAACAGTTAACCGCAACATTCGGCACACAGATTTTGTCGGAATCTTGTCATTTTTCAACCGTAGATGTATTTCATTATTTCGGTCATATCTTATTTCACGACACATTTGCATTTGAAGGATGAAGCAATGGGTTGTCGATAGTGATAGAAAATGGAAGGGGGTTTGTTTTTGTTTTTTTTTTTTTTTTTTTTATCATAGCCGACGAAATCAAACCTAATACTCGTCGGCTATTCTTTTGTCGTTTTGTGTCAAAAATAAAATAAGTATTTTTCAATATAGTTTTGGCCGATAAAATCACGCATTTTTCGTCGGCTATAATTAGTATAGCCGACGAAAGAATGAATTTTTCATCGGCTATTTTTTAAAAAAAATAAAAAAATCAGTGGTGTTACACCTCTCGTATTCCTATGTCCTGTTCATATATAACCAAAATTGAATATAAAAAAAAAACAGAAACCCAACAGTCAACATATTTCAAATTTTTTTTAAGGGGTTTGGAACCCAGCCTAGCTGGGAGGCTCATCCCCATGCCCGTTCATTAGAAATAAGTGGATTACAAATGAAAGGATTACATCATCTAAATTACTTAATCCGTCGGATTGTAATAAGAATCATCGGATGAGTCTTCTTCGGTTTCTGAATTGCTCGATAGGGGTAATCTATGTCTTTCCTCACCACTAGAGTCCTCGTTAGTTTCTTCATTTGGATCAACATCAACAAGCAGTGGCTCTTCACGTCGAATTCGCACCGGCGTGTCTAGGCGAATAAAAGAGGAGTCAGGAATACCGTTTGAGTTGGGCTCTTGATACGCGGTGCCACCTTCCTCGTTCTCTTCAGCCACTCCAAGTGTAGACGCCCGGTAAATGTTGCGATGGTGGATAGTGTTGACTATTTTCCACGGGTCCCCCTTGGCGAGATCATCAAGATAAAACACTTGTTTCACCCATGTGGCTAAAACAAACGGGTCGTCCTCATACCATGATGTACTAGTGTTCACAGAAGTTATGCCGTATTGATCGGTTTTCATGCTCTGCGGCCGTGTGTCAAACCATCTACACTTGAAAAGGTGCACTTTCATGCCTTCCCCATAATGCAGTTCCACAACTGAATGGAGAACACCGTAATAGTCAACTCCATCATCCCCACCATGCGCCATAACCCCTGAATTTTGTGTTTTCAGTCTGAGGTCTCTCTCTTCACATCGAAATAACACACCATTCACCTTGTACGTCGCATAAACTTTTGAATAGACCGGCCTCATGTGTCCAGAATTTGTACTCCTCAGGTCTTTCAGGTATTTCCGCTACAATATCGGGATGATTGCTGAGGGGTCCAAAATCGTTCTCATTAAGCACTGCTAAAATTTCTCTTCCCGTCCATCTTCTGGGAGGACCACCGTGTTCTTCGGTTCCATCAAATGCGGCAGACTCGTAACGCCAGTGGTTATCCGCCGGAAGGAACACACGATGACCCATTCTGCATATCTTGTTGCAATGAGGGGTGCTCCCATAATCGCTGAGACACTCTGGACAAGCCTTGTATCCCCTAACAACGCTGCCCGACAACATCCCATAAGCAGGAAAATCACTGATGGCACCAATAACCATGGCATGCATCTGGAACGTCTCCTTCTTGTACTTGTCAAAAGTGGGATGACCAACGTCCCACAATACCTTAAGCTCTTCAATCAATGGTCTCATATACACATCGAGACATTTCCCTGGGTAACCAGGCCCCGGAATCAACAACGTCAACATATTATATTCCTTCTTCATGCACATCCACGGAGGAAGGTTGTAAGGTACCAAAACCACCGGCCATATACTGTATGAAAGACTCATGGTGCCGAAAGGGTTGAACCCGTCGGTTGAGAGCCCGAGCCTGACGTTTCTGACATCTGACGCAAAATGAGGAAACTCATTGTTTATATGCTTCCAAGCCGCTCCGTCAGAGATGTGTGTCATGATATCTGCGTCTCCCGCGTCCCGCTCACCGTGCCATCTCATAGCTTTTGCGGTGGTTTCTGACATGTACAACCGCTCAAGCCTATCTCTCAACGGAAAATACCGAAGCACTTTCACAGGTTTCCTATTGCCTGCTCCCGTCAACTTATATCGGTCAGACTGACATATCGGACATGCGTCAAGGCTAGCAAGGTCATTCCCTTCTGCATCTTTACCCCAGAAGAGAACGCAGTCAAATGCACATGCATGGATCTTAATGTAAGAAAGCCCTAGATCTTTGAGGATACTTCGGACCATACGGTGATTGGTAGGATTACGATGACCCTCCTCCAACAACGAAAAAGTGTACTGTAGATATTCATCCACTTGCCTGATGCTCGATTTTGTCTCGACTTTAATCCTCATTACCTCCATCACACTTTGAAAAACTGTCTTCTCAGAACTTGAAGACACAGGAGTCTGTTGCAATGCAATCAGTTTGTTGTACTTGTCAAAGGCAGCAGTGTTGACAACTTGTGGGAACGGCTGCACCGGGTCATGCATATATTGTTCCCCACGTACACCGCTTTCAAAAGGAAACACGTCGTTGACGAATGTCATTGTTGGATCGTTGGATGTACTACTACTGCCCGTCTCAAAAAACTGCCCATGATCATGCGATCCATCTAATGATGACTCACCGTGATATATCCAACGTTTGTACTTCGGCCGAAACCCATTACTCTTTAGGTGCTCCCATACTGTCCTAATCGGAAATCGACACATATCACTGCGACACTTACATTTCTTGCACGGGCAAGAATGGTATTCATTCCCGTTTGCATTTTCCTCGATGAACTACAAAAAATCCATAACTCCTGTAGTGTATCGTCGGTCATGCCTTGGAAGCGAAATCCAACTCTTATCTTGATCCATATATAGCCTGATAATAATATATATGTATAACTTTAATTAATAATAAATTAATTAACACATATATATTACAATATATATTATTATCAACATCAACTCATATATATATACCATTAATTAACAACCATTATTTAAGTTCATTACACTATCAACAACTATTAATTAACATATTTATATATATATATATATATATATTTTAACACTAATTAAAATAACATCAAATTAAAACACATAATTAAACTCTAACTGAAAATCAACTCAACTACAACTCAAAATCAACATATATACATACATTCTAACACTAAAACAACAACAAAACAAAAAATCACTTACTATATCAAAATCACTAAAACTCAAAATCAACTCAACTAAAACTCAAAATCAACATATATACACATATACGTACCTATATATAGCTCCACAATGTAAGAGAGGACGAATTTCAACAATACCCACAGATTTTTCACTCTTTCTCTCGTTTTTTTTCGTTTTTTTTTAAATGAGCAGCTTCTGTCAAGATCTGAAAATATAAAGACTTATAGCCGACGAAAGTTCCAATTTCGTCGGCCAAACTTTCAAAAGTTTTTGCCGGCTAATGTTTTAGAGAAAGGCCGACGAAAATCCAAATCGTCGGTCATTCTAGGGGTATAGCTGACGAAAAATATTTTTTAGGAACGAAAGAAAAAATCGTCGGCCATTCTTGTGCAATAGCCGACGACTTTTTATTTTTAGCGACGAAATAAAAAATCGTCGGCCATTCTTGGGAATAGCCGACGAAAAAAGTATGTCGTCGGCCGTTTTTTTTTTTTTCGTCGGTAATGATCTTTTTTCTGGTAGTGAATACTGAATGACTGAATGTGGAAACATTGATTGCTACACAGCACATGAACATAGTAAGAATTACATCTCACATTAATTTTCTTGTGGTCCAAAAGCAAACCCATCATGATACAAATAGAAAACTGAAAAATCCCAGAGGTAAGTGGAAGAACCTTTGAATTATACTTGTTATTTATCTGTAATGTATATAAGAGTGAGAGGTAATGCAATAAAGACGTACATCTCAGTTCTGTCAGCAAAGTTGGTCATTTTCATAGCATAATTAAGCTTCCCTAACCAGACCTCTTGAAAACGACATTGTTTTGCTTTACCAGTGGCTAAAGATATATAACTTCCACATTTTTTAATCTAAAGTTTTCTGGCATTATCACCATCAGTTAAAGAAGAAGGTGGGGCGATTAAATGGTCATAGTATAAAAGAATTAAATACAGGCTACACTGATAAAAGAACATATATATATACAATTAAATTAAAAAGTGGGGCTCCGCTCTTGAATTAAAAAGCGGGACTCTTTATATAATATATATATTAGGGCTGGGCGATTGGGACCGAAGGACCGAAAACCAGAAAAAAAAAGTCCGAAATGAGCCGAGCTTAAAAATTTTAAGAACCGACTCGAAATTCTGAAAGTCGGTCCGAACTCGGGCCCTATTTTTTTAGGACCGAAAGCCCGACTCGGCCCGAAATTACTGAATACTTGAATAGTCCATGCCCATCAGTCCATCACCCTACTAGGCCCATGCCCTATTCAGTGATTAATATCACCCAGCCCTACTGCCCCAGCCCTAGTTCAGAACTTCAGAGTCACTCGACTGTGCTGCGCCTTCTGATACCTCCTCCTTCTCTGCCTCCTCCGTCTCCGTCTCGCCCTGCCCTTTGCGGCTGCGCCTGGTCTCCATCTCCTCGGTCTCGCAATCATCAGCCAGCAAGCAAGTATCAGGTTTGTTTGTGTTCCCGGTTTGTTTGTATTCTGGATACTGGATAGTGGAAACTTGGATAGATAGGAATATGTTAGTTCAATTTCAGTTGTACTAATTTGGATTTTATCATTTTGATTTGTGTTCTCATGAGTGCTGAAAGCCCCTGAAATGTTGATGTTGAAAAATGTTGTTTGTGACTTTGTGTAAATATATATTTGCTTCAATTGCTGTGATGAGGCTTGGTTAATGCATGAGTACCAGATTGTTCATGATGACGGAGGAGGCGGAGGGAGGAGACGAGATCGGAAGGGAGGAGAATGGGGGCAATGAGGCAGTTGAGGAAGTGGAGGGATTGGCGAGTTGAGAGGGACTTGAGGGCAGTGAAGGAGAGAACGACGTCGTCGGAGCAGTTGGAGAGAGTGAGGGAGAGGAGGTAACGAAAGGGCTTGGAGATGTCACAGAGGGTGGTGGTGCTGGAGTGGGGGTTGGAGTTTGGGCCCGAAAAGCCCAAAAACCCAGCTCGGCCCGTTATGGTCGAGTTCGGGCCGGTCCTCAGTCTCTGAAAAGCCCAGCTCGGCTCCGCCCGAAGATGTCGGGATTTGGGTAGGATTTCATAAAATTTCGGCTCGTCCTGGCCCGCGCCCAGCCCTAACATATATATATATATATATATATATATATATATATATATATATATATAGAGGAATTCTCAAGTGCGGACGTTTGCACGGTGTGGATTCGCCGTTTGAGGCTGCCGCGGGAAGCCGACGATGGCGCGGATGGTGATGGCCCTCTCCCCCCTCCCCGCGCTCCTTCCCTCCCAGCTGGAGCTCCAGCGCCGGCCCACGGGGCAAGAAATCCAGAAATTTGTTGCCCAGAAACTTGCAAATTCAGGAATTCCGACTGCCGTGGGCCGGCGCTGGAGCTCCAGCTGGGAGGGGGGGAGTGGGCCGGCACCATCCGTGCCATCGTGAGCTTGCCACCGGCGGCAGCAAACGGCGAATCCGCACCGTGCGGACGTCTGTAGTAGAGACGAACTGTGTGTGTGTGTGTATATATATATATATATATATATATATATATATATATATATTGAATAGTTATAGTCAGTGATACCTTCGAGTTGACATTAAAAATTGTAGGGCTGGGCGCGGGCCGGGCTGAGCTCAAAATTTCCAAAGCCCGACAACCTCGGGCTTGGTCGAGCTTTTTCGCAGATGAGGACCGACCCGAGCCCAACCAAGTCGAGCCGAGCCGGGCTTTCAGGCTTTTTCGGGCCCAAAAAAATCTCCAATTCCCTCATCTTCAGATTCTTCTCCTCCAAACCCCAAAATCAAAATTGACCTATAATGCTCGATTCTTGAGACCAGGAGCAGGAGCACCAGATCTGGCAGCTCATCCAGCAAAAATGCCACTGAAGAACAAGAAGACGAAGCTGGGGAGAGCCCTGGTGCGTCAGCATAACCAACTGATTCAGCAAACAAAAGAAAAATGCTTCATGTACCGAAAGATGCACAAGAAGGTTCTAGAGTCCGTTACCGAGGTCAGCGACATCGACACCGTTATCAAAAAGGCAGACGAAGCCGACCGCCTCTTCTCCCTCAACAACCCTAACCCCAATCTCCTTATCAACCTGTGAGTAGCTTCTCTCTATTCTCTCATTTTCATTCAAATTGATTTCGTCATTGAAAAATTAGGTTTTGTTTGAAGGGACGGGAGTGAGGTTACGCCGGAGCAGCGGAAGGAGCAAAGAGAGAGAAAAAGACAGAGATGAGAGAGAGAGAGAGAGAGAGAGAGAGAGAGAGAGAGAGTGAGTGAGAGAAATTAGGTTTTCCTTTGACGAAGAAAAAGGAAGGAGAGGTGGGGTGAAGGAGGATGCAAGGGAAAAGGATGAGGTTTCTGGTTTGTTTTATATATATATATATATATAATAAAACATCGGGCCGAGCCAGACTTTCAGGCCCTAAAAAAATCAGGCCCGAGCTCGGACCGAGTTTCACAATGTCGGGCCGGTCCTTAAAATTTTAGGGCTTAGCCCGTTTCTGGCTTCTTTTTCGGGTTTTCAGGCCGGGCTTTCGGTCCTTCGGGCCCAAACGCCCAGCCCTAAAAAATTGGAAAAAAGACCAATTAGTCAAAAACATGTTTTTTTTTGCCTAGTCTAATGTTCATATGCCAATCCAATGAATCTTGGCAAAAATATCTAACTACTCTCTCTCTCTCTCTCTCTCTCCAATGGAGCCTGGTAAGGCTGGGCTTTTGGGCTCGAGGGACCGAAAGCCCGACCCAAAAATCCCGAAGAAGACCGAAATGGGTCGGGCCTAAATTTCCTAGAAACCGAACCGATGAAGGCCAGAACTGAATGTGTGTAAAACGGGTCGGGCTCGGGCCCAGTTTTTCATTGGGCCGAAAGCCTGAACCGTCCCAATACATATCTGTAATGCCATGTGTCATGAGTTGATCGGTCCATAATTAATAAAAAATAAAATATAACCAAGCTCTAGTCACCCTGCGCCTGTGCCACACGCCCACACAGCCACACTCAGTCCTCACTTCCTCAGCTGCATCGAGTCCTCTTCGACCCCTTCGACTCTTCGAGGCTTCGTCTTCGACATCATCCAGCGTCTGCGCCTTCGTCTTCGAAATCACCCGGCGTCTGGGCCTTCGTGTTCGACATCCCCCAGCGCCTGCATCTTCGCCTGCGCGTTCGTCTTCGCCTGCGCGTTCGTCTTCGCCTGCGCCTTCGTCTTCGTCTGAGCCTTCGTCTTTGCCTGCGCCTTCGTCTTCGTCTGCGCCTTCGTCTTCGTCTGCGCCTTCGTCTTCGCCTGCGCCTTCGTCTTCGTCTGCGCCTTCGTCTTCGTCTGCGCCTTCGTCTTCGCCTGCGCCTTCGTCTTCGTCTGCGCCTTCGTCTTCGCCTGCGCCTTCGTCTTCGTCTGCGCCTTCGTCTTCGCCTGCGCCTTCATCTTCCACATCTGATCATCGCCTGCGCCTTCGTGTTCATCTTCGCCTGCGCCTTCGTCTTCGACATCTGATCATCACCTGCGCCTTCGTGTTCATCTTCGCCTGCGCCTTCGTCTTCGACATCTGATCATCGCCTGCGCCTTCGTCTTCGTTTTTGGGCTCGAAAAAATCCCGAACCCGGCCCTAACGGGTTTTGGTCGGTTCCTGAAGTTCAGAAAGCCTGAACCGGCCCGAACTGATTTTTTCGGGCTTTGGGTCGGTTACACAATATTTTTGCGCCCGACCCGACCCGTGCCCACCCCTAGAGCCTAGGACGACGTCATAGCCGACGACCTCCAGAGCATAAGCTTCACCTCCATAACCACAACCGCGGCCACCGAATCGAAACGCAACACAAGCTCCGACTCTGAAGCCACCACCCTCACCACCTCCTGCTCCTCCTCCTCTGCCCGCATCTCCTCTCTCGTCTCCTCCAAGCTCTCACGAGCCTCCTCTGACCCCTTCTGGTCCGCCATCCATAAGATCCGATCCAAGTTCCCGACCCGCCAGCTCACTGATAGGAGCATAATGTGCTACGATATTATATGCTTATGCCCTCGTTTATGCTTTGTTTAACCCTTATTTGTCTAAGATTGAGTCATAATATAGTTTAGTGTTAATTTGGTAGAGTTTGGCGAAAAATGGTTAAGAATCCGAAAAATGACCAAGTATGAGAAATCTGGAAAATAGTGAAAAATGTGTCTTTTTCGTGATTTTGAGATGACTAAAAGTGCGATCTATCCTTGTCCGAATTCAATAAAATTTGGTGTGCTTAATATTCATATACTGAGGAATGTTGTGTTAAAATTTCAGAGCAATCGGAGTTCGGGAAGTCACTCAAAAGATGGCTGCAAAACGGCAGTTCGAGCAAACCAATCCAGGGGCTTCCAGGATTTTCCTGGGACTTTGATCCAACTTCGAAAAATCATTCCCGACGAGTCACAAGGAATTTGATCGAGATATTTTATGGGGAGATGGCTATATGTGTCTAGTTTATCTGAGACTCAGAATCGCATCAATTGGATCTCCGAGAAGGGAGATATGTCGGATTTACTGGAGCAAGGTCATTCCAGCCGAGTTGCTGCCGGTCTTGTGTTCTTGCGGGTTTGGGGCATTTTTCCATGGACCAAGCTCACCAAATGGAGTTGTCAAGCCTACACAAGAAGTTCATGAAGATATGCAGCCCAATCCTTGAAGAAAAATCAGAAAAAGAAGTTTCCTAGAAGAACCAAGAAAGGAAGGAACCAAAACCTTGTTGCACAAGGATTGCCTTTGCCGATTTGGACTAGGTTTTCTACCTAGGGTTTCTGCCGAATTTGCCTCTATATATAGCCATATTTTCCTACAGAAAAATCATCTCATCTCAAGCATAGAATACTAGCCTAAAGCTCTACCAAGTCTCTCAAGCACCAACACCTAAATACTTAGCCAAAACCCGTCACCACCACCACTACCAAATTGCCGTACCCTTCACCTTGGTTTTTCTGCCGATTCTTGTTTTGGCCGAGCATTAAGGAGCAGCAGCCAAGCATCTTGTCACGTTTGAGGAGTCTTCAAAGGTTCTAAAAGTGTGATCCACTCACCCTATGGCTTTTGTATTTAGTTTTGTTTGGTTGTCTTGTAAGAACTTGTTTCAATTCTTGGTTTTTGCTAAACTTTTGTATGAATCGATTTGTTGAAGTTTATGTAATTTTTTTTTGCAATTTTAACTTGTGTTTTTTGTATGCATTGATAATTAGGGCAGTGGTATTTCACATGTTTAAACTTAAATTGGTTAGAACTAAGGTTAGGACATTTAAACCGACACACTAGTTATGGTTAGCATGTAATTCTAAGTGCTAGGTTTCATGTGATAGAGTAACACGGATAAGTCATACGCTGGAGTAGTTTGTTTTGTGTTGCTCACCTAGGTCTAACAACCTTAGAACTTGCAAGTTAAATAAGAAGAATGACAACCTTACTTGTTTGCTTGTCTTCGATTTAGACTCATATGCTTAAATGTTAAAAAGTGTAAAACCGGATTAGCATCACCTTAGAAGTCATACGCTGGAGTAGTTTCTAAGAATTTAAGAAGTCTAACAATTGGAAAACTGCTGGAGGCTCTAATTGTGTCGAAACTAATATTGGTCTTGAACATGTTAAATGCTTGTCTCTTACCTTCTTGTATGCAAATTTACTTGTTAAAGAGTCCTTTGTGTGAACTGTTTTGTGTGAGAGATGATGATCACTTGTATATAGTAGATTAGGGTTTAAATTTCATGTCATTTAGTTCTAGGGCAGCCTTGCTGCCGACGCCATGCTTACCCCCCATTCGTGATGTTTTTGTATATTTGTACATGTGTTTTTATCTAACATTCTCATATTTCAGGTACCCTTAATCCCCGGCTTAGAACGATCCCTACTTGCTCATACTACTAACGATATTTTGTAGGGTTATTATTTGTGTGAGCCTCGCGGCTCACATCAATTTTTGGCGCCGTTGCCGGGGATTATAAAATCTTGTTATATTTGAATGTTAACTTTGTATGTTTGTGCAAATTTCGTATAGCTTTATTTTCAGTTTTGTATAAATCTTCTCTAACTTTGCTAATTCATGTATGTATTGTAGAAAAGTTTCGATGCTGACTTTAACTTGTTACTTGATTCTAACTTGTAATTGTTGCTAACCTTTACTAACTTTAACATATTAACTCTGATTTTCTAACTCATTCTTTTCTAACTCAACTTTTTCTTCTTATATTTATTTTTGGTTTAGTTCGTTTTGAAGTGTCTTGTGCGTGTGCAGATTGAATTGAAAAGAAAAAAAAAAGTGCAGGAAATACCAAGTTCTGCCCAAAGCAGAATTCCGGCAGTACTGTATGTCAATTTTTAATGGCTGCCGTTTTCAGCTCACAAAACCTGGGATGCTGAGCCATACACCGTTGGAAAGGTCTCTGCGTCTACTTTCTGTAGGATTCTACAGAAGTGGATTTGGAGCTACGAACCGTTCGAAGTTTCAATTTGAGTACAGCAAGGTCAATCTGGCGGAATAGAGAACTGGGCAGATCAATAGGTCCGATTAAAGACCAAACAAAGAGTACTTCTGCTAATTGGATTGAGGCAAACTTTATAGCGTTGGAAAGCTCTGTGTGTCCACTACAACATTTGTTTACAACACTTTTGCATTAGGATAGTGGAACACACCCAAATTCGAGCCTTAAGAGGAAGCGTTCCATCTGCCAAAGCTTCTGCCGAGCTGCATGCAGCCTGACGTCTTGCTTGCTGCCGCGCAGCCCTGCCGATATTCCTCCACGCGCATGCTTGCTCTTTCCCCCAGCAATGCAACCTTGCACCTTGTTGCCAAGCCAGCACGCAGCCTGCACCGGCCGAGTAGGGCTGCCACTGCCAGGAAGCTGCCGATACACCAGAAAACTTGCCGAGAAGTATGAAATTTCTAGCTTGTCTAGCTGTGTCCTGGGTTTGCAATGAAGCTTCCAAAGTCCAAAAAGGCTGCAGGCATGTAGGGAATCAAAAGAAGAAAACCTAGTCCGAGGAGAGAAAGGAAAACCTAAACCTTTGAAGATTGGGAAAACCTGCCAAGAGGGCAGCCTTTGCCAAAGCTGCAGCCGAGCCTGCGCACCTTGCTGCCGAGAAAGGCTACCCCTGCACGTTGCTGCTACCCCTGCACGATGCTGCAGCCCCTGCTAATGCTGCGCACCCTGCCAACGTTGCAGCCTCTGCCGAAGCACTGCTCATGCGCAATGACAATATTTGGCCAGGCAGCTTGACATACCTGCAGCCTTATGACCTGCCCTTCCGAAAGTCACTGCCGAGACGCAGTTTTCTACCGAGAGAGAGAGTTGCTGCCCTTCTTTGCCGATAGCAACACTTTTGGCCACAATTAACACATGCAACACACACGGTGAAAAGTCTAGGCTACGGACTATAAACCTTAAGCGCTACTTGGGAGGCAACCCAAGTCGATCAAAGAAAAACGAAGGAGCCATCACCGGGAGTTTGAAATTTCTTAACCCTTCTCTTTTTCTTTGGTTTGTGATGATTTGTTGGAATGCGTTAGACTATTGCATGCTTAGGAAGTTACTTGCTATAATTCTATGCTTACATTGAGGACAATGTAATTTTCTAAGTGTGGGGTGGGATAACGTATTCCGTTTATGTTTTTGTGTGCTTAGTTTAGAAAAGGAAAATTCAGAAAATGTTCCACAAAAATAGAGTGTTTAAATTGTTTGTTTCGAGTCTTAGGATGCCCCTAATATGTCAATGATGTTTTTCTCCTCTTTGCATACATAGATGATGGTTGTGCATATAATTAAAATTGTGAGTTTCATGGATTTTGTGCATTGGTAGGAGCATGTAGGACTTGTTGATAATGAAGCATGCATGTTTTAGCTAGTTTGTTTCCATAATAACCTATGTGAGCTTTAGAGCCAATTTGCTTTCTTCTTGAGTGATAAAAGATAAAATTCAATAGATTCGTAGGAAGCATGAAACCTCATAATTCTTTGAGTATTCGATGACTATGTGCCATAGCTTTTTAATGAACTCTAGTATGCTAGAACTTACTCTTGTTGATTTTCGAAACGTTTATATCATAAACTACCTTGATTTTGAATGTGATTGAATAATGATCATCTAGGTTTACCACCATTGCCAAATAAAGCATGTGCCCTATTGGAGCCCGTCATGGGACACCTTAGTAAACCCCCTTTGAGCCAGCGATTAGCCTTTTCTTTCATCACCCTTAAACACTTTCCATGAACTTAGTATAGTGATGTCTTGACCATTGTGTGTCGGCAAAGCTTGATTTTTGAAGGAGTTTTTGCGTGAAGTGATGAAGAAGAACAAGTGTGGGGTAGACTTAGCTAAAAAAATTGTGAAAAATTGTATGTGAGCCGTGCCTATGAGAAAACAAAAGAAAAAAAATTTGAAATCGGACAGAAAAGAAGAAAAAGAAAATTCAAGTCCGAAATAAAAGAAAAAGTGTAGGCACGGTTTCAAAAGAAAATTTGGCTAAGTCTAATTATTGTGAATTTGGAGTATGTATTCATGAGAAGGTCTAGCATTGTTATATTTTGACATTTGTTCATATTCACTATGTTGTGGGGAAGTAAAGAATGAAGGAAGGGTCCAACAAGGAAGAAATTCGACCCTTGGTGAGAAGACATAAGGAGATTTGAGCTTTGCCAAAGGCCACGGTGACGTTTTTGAGCCTCCTTATCCAAATATCGAATACCTCTTAGCCTAGCCCCATTACAACCCTTTTATTGATCTTTTTCATGATTCTTAAGATGGTTAAATTTGATTGTGGAGATTATCTCAAGAGTAAGCATATGGTTTTGGTTCATTGGTGCATATAGTTATCATATGAGGTTTTTCCATAAAAATTCCCAAAGTGCTTTCGTTTCTTTGATATATGCAAGTCACTCTTCGTAATTCATAATCTTTCGCTTGCATATACTATTGAGTGAATACAATGCTTCGAGTGAAAATAAGAGAGTATGCCTAGTGAGGAGGATTGAACTAGCTTAACATGTCTACATGCTTACCTTTTGCTCTTATATGTTCTTATTGATGTTACATGTTCATGAAACTTGGAATTTTCGTGCTTAACATTCTCATGCATTAACTTGAAAGCTATGTGTACATACGAGCCTGAGACAAATTGTTAGGGGCAATAGTTTGTTTAGAGTCTAGTTTAATTTAGTTTGCTAAGGGACTAGCAAAGGATAAGTGTGGGGTAGTTGATAGGAGCATAATGTGCTACGATATTATATGCTTATGCCCTCGTTTATGCTTTGTTTAACCCTTATTTGTCTAAGATTGAGTCATAATATAGTTTAGTGTTAATTTGGTAGAGTTTGGCGAAAAATGGTTAAGAATCCGAAAAATGACTAAGTATGAGAAATCTGGAAAATAGTGAAAAATGTGTCTTTTTCGTGATTTTGAGATGAGTAAAAGTGTGATCTATCCTTGTCCGAATTCAATGAAATTTGGTGTGCTTAATATTCATATACTGCGGAATGTTGTGTTAAAATTTCAGATCAATCGGAGTTCGGGAAGTCACTCAAAAGATGGCTGCAAAACGGCAGTTCGAGCAAACCAATCCAGGGGCTTCCAGGATTTTCCTGGGACTTTGATCCAACTTCAAAAAATTATTCCCGACGAGTCACAAGGAATTTGATCGAGATATTTTATGGGGAGATGGCTATATGTGTCTAGTTTATCTGAGACTCGGAATCGCATCAATTGGATCTCCGAGAAGGGAGATATGTCGGATTTACTGGAGCAAGGTCATTCCAGCCGAGTTGCTGCCGGTCTTGTGTTCTTGCGGGTTTGGGGCATTTTTCCATGGACCGAGCTCACCAAATGGAGTTGTCAAGCCTACACAAGAAGTTCATGAAGATATGCAGCCCAATCCTTGAAGAAAAATCAGAAAAAGAAGTGTCCTAGAAGAACCAAGAAAGGAAGGAACCAAAACCTTGTTGCACAAGGATTGCCTTTGCCGATTTGGACTAGGTTTTCTACCTAGGGTTTCTGCCGAATTTGCCTCTATATATAGCCATGTTTTCCTACAGAAAAATCATCTCATCTCAAGCATAGAATACTAGCCTAAAGCTCTACCAAGTCTCTCAAGCACCAACACCTAAATACTTAGCCAAAACCCGTCACCACCACCACTACCAAATTGCCGTACCCTTCACCTTGGTTTTTCTGCCGATTCTTGTTTTGGCCGAGCATTAAGGAGCAGCAGCCAAGCATCTTGTCACGTTTGAGGAGTCTTCAAAGGTTCTAAAAGTGTGATCCACTCACCCTATGGCTTTTGTATTTAGTTTTGTTTGGTTGTCTTGTAAGAACTTGTTTCAATTCTTGGTTTTTGCTAAACTTTTGTATGAATCGATTTGTTGAAGTTTATGTAATTTTTTTTTGCAATTTTAACTTGTGTTTTTTGTATGCATTGATAATTAGGGCAGTGGTATTTCACATGTTTAAACTTAAATTGGTTAGAACTAAGGTTAGGGCATTTAAACCGACACACTAGTTATGGTTAGCATTTAATTCTAAGTGCTAGGTTTCATGTGATAGAGTAACACGGATAAGTCATACGCTGGAGTAGTTTGTTTTGTGTTGCTCACCTAGGTCTAACAACCTTAGAACTTGCAAGTTAAATAAGAAGAATGACAACCTTACTTGTTTGCTTGTCTTCGATTTAGACTCATATGCTTAAATGTTAAAACGTGTAAAACCGGATTAGCATCACCTTAGAAGTCATACGCTGGAGTAGTTTCTAAGAATTTAAGAAGTCTAACAATTGGAAAACTGCTGGAGGCTCTAATTGTGTCGAAACTAATTTTGGTCTTGAACATGTTAAATGCTTGTCTCTTACCTTCTTGTATGCAAATTTACTTGTTAAAGAGTCCTTTGTGTGAACTTTTTTGTGTGAGAGATGATGATCACTTGTATATAGTAGATTAGGGTTTAAATTTCATGTCATTTAGTTCTAGGGCAGCCTTGCTGCCGACGCCATGCTTACCCCCCATTCGTGATGTTTTTGTATATTTGTACATGTGTTTTTATCTAACATTCTCATATTTCAGGTACCCTTAATCCCCGGCTTAGAACGATCCCTACTTGCTCATACTACTAACGATATTTTGTAGGGTTATTATTTGTGTGAGCCTCGCGGCTCACATCACTCACCCTCTCCGACCTCAAATTCTTCGAGCGCCTCCTCTCGGGCGACATCGGGTTGGTCTACCTCACCGAGCTCAAGTCTGAAGGGAAGGATTGCCTGTTCGCGGCGAAGGTGATGGACAAGAAAGAGCTGATTAGTCGGAGCAAAGAAGGGAGGCCGAGGACTGAGAGGGAAATACTTGAATTGTTGGAGCACCTATCATCCTCGCCTCCGCTGTCTGAAAGAGACTCGCCTTCGACCTCACTGTCGACCTCTGGGTTTGGGAGTCCGAATAAAAGTTAGGGTTTTGATCGAATTGGGAAATTGGAGTTTTTTTTTTTGGGTTGTGGGTTGAATTGAATTACTGAGAATCAGTAACATGCTTACTAGGGGTCAGTAACCTGATTACTGAGAGTCAGTAACATGCTTAAAGTCAGAGTCAGTAATTTAATATTGGAAAAATAATATTATGGCGAAAAAAATTTGGTGACCAGAATCCGGTGACTGGACTCCGGTGACCGGCCATAGGACGCCGGCGGAGTTTGGTGACCTTCCGGCAAAGTCTTCTCTATCTTCCACTTTCTCAGCACGTTATAATTCAAAAATCTGTTAGATAGGGTAGAAGGGCAAAAAAGGAAGAAAAACATTAAAATTGTACTAGGGTTGAAAAGATTTGTTGAAATGGGCAATAAGAGTTGTTACCCTATGTTTTATATGGGAAGAAATCATGGTGGTCATTGAAATGGGTAATGAGGGGGCCATATTTATACTAAATGGACATTTTCTCTTAAAAATTTAGAGATTTGATATAGTCTATTGTGATCAAAGCAGGAACTAACTTCTCATAAGTACTGACCAACAGTCAATTTTAAATGATCCTGGACCATGCAGGTTGTCTTCCAATCGCTTTGGCATTGAAGCTATTTCTCGAGAGCATAATGGCTCGTTCCTCTGAAGCTATTCTTTTGGGCAGGGAACTGGCAAGATCTTGTAATTCAAACAAGGTGGTACAAGAGTCTGATTACCAAGTTTTGATCAAAGATTTGAAAAGTGGGAAACGCATAGTTGGACAACTTACCATTCTTATTAAGATGATTCGAGATGGGCTCTTCAGCCACCTCCATCCTTAGGTCTCTGCTTTGCGCAACGAAGGCCTCCCCTGCCCTCCGGCGACCACGACACACAGGCCATTTTTTGCTTCTCTATCGCTTTCTCTTTTTAAATTCTGATTTTAAGAGTTTCGGTTTGTTTGGTAAACTTGTCGTCTGATAAGTCGCTTTTGTTGGTAGATTGTTTACTTGTTAATAGAGTTTATTTTGTAAGATAATCTTATTTAATCCTTATAGTCATATGATTTTTATCAATCCAACTATCTCATCTTCATCGAAAAAATCCAACTATCTCATTTCTTTTAGGACAAAATACTGGTCACTCCTCCAACTTTCACTAACTCGGCAGTTTAGTCCTTAAGATTTCAATTTCAACAGATCACTTCTCCAACTCTCTAATTTTGAACAATCTATTCTCTCTGTCATTTCTCCATCCAATTGCACCGTTAAGTAAGTGATGTGGCAACAAGCACTCCACCTGGATCTGCCTCACTCTGTGTAATGTCATCAGTACCCCTAACTCACCTCCTCCTACATCTGGCAACACACTCCCTTCTCCCTCACCCACTCCTCCGCCGCCGCCGCCAATCTCCCCCACCTCCGCTTCGGCAACCTCCCCCACCTCCACCTAGAAATCCTATTTCTTTGTAACACTCGAGGTGTGTGCTTATAATCTTTTTCCTTTGGATTTTCATAGAGAACTTCTTCCGAGAGGAAGGACAGAAGGGATGATGATTTCCGTGATGCTTCAAGAAAGCGGCAACGCGGTGTTAGATCATAATTCTCATACATTTGTATGCCCTAAAATATGAAAATTACTTGTTCTATGAGTTTAATATAATGTTGACTAATCTATTTTCATGTTTTGTAGAAAATCTTGACAAGAAGAGAAAAATGGAATTCCTGCAATTTTTCCGTGCACCACCACTTGAGGCAGTTTCATGCATTTTCCGGTCATCTTTATGGAGGAGCAAAGGAGGAGTAGTACATGGTACTTTCACAACTAAATCTCAACCAAATTGGTTGCATTTCAACTCTACTACCTTTTTGTCTTTCCCACACCACCATCACTCATCTTATTGTCCAAAAGTCAAATATATTGCATGCAAAATCTGATTTGCTTTTGAGGCAATCATCACATTTATCCCCATCATTACCTAGTCTATGCATCACCATGCCTCTACCCATATTTTGGCTTTGTTTTTGGGGAATTTTCTCCACTTTCATACTCCTCCTCTTTTTCCTGACGGTTGAATTGGGGGTAGCTGCTCCATGTTTTTTTTCTCCCCCATTTTTACACTTCACTCATCTCCATTGAAGCCTTTCTCTTCCCTCATTCATCCATAACCACCCACACCACACTCCACCTATTTTCTCTCTCTATTCTCTACATTTTCCACCATCTTTTCCTCCACAAACCTCCATAACCACCACCTTCAATCCATAAACTCTATTACCGCCATCTTCAAGTCCGCCATCTTTTACTTCTACCCATCTCATTCTATATACACAAAGCTTCACCACTTCCCCATCCTTCCATTCCACACTACATCATCAAGCAAGGGGAAGGAAGAGGAGTCTAGTGTCATTTGAGGATTCACCACCACCTTCATCATCACCATGACAAAGCCTCCATGAGTTCATCCTCATCATCCTCAACTTGAGCTTCATTAGTCACTTCTCTACCCTTACTCATTACTTTGTTGTTCATGAACATGTTGAAGCTTGTGTATTTGATCATGAGTGAGTAGTTAGTTTGTTGGGGCTAGGGTTGAAATCCCTAGCCAATCTTGTAAGACATTGAAATAAATATTGTGTTTGATGCACTTTTCCTTAGCACTTTAATATGCTAGATCAAGAGTTGAACATTCATGCTTGAACTTAATCAATTTGGGTATGTTTGTTTGCCATGACATGAGAAATGATTAGGGCTTGATTAACCTTAGTTGTTTGAAGCATGATAGCATATCATATGTGCATATTAGGGTTGTGAACTACAGTCACTTAGAGATAAGCATGGTTGGTTTGCATAATTTCTTCATCTCCAAGCTTTATGGACTTAGGGAAATGCATTAAATACCTAACCGGATTGAAATGCATGACTTGAGTAGTTGAGTATTACACCCGAGAGGGGTTGCTTGATACCATTAAAGGAGAGTGTCCCTTATCATACCCGAGAGGGATGTGAGGAGAGAAGTTGGCTAATTAAAATGGTATCATTCACATTAGAAGCATCATTGTTTATAAGAGAGGTTAGAGGAGAAAACCTTAAGTCCCAACTCCCATCCATTTCATCACATCTAGTTTAGCTTAGCTTTGTTTACATTTCAAGTAATCATTTCACTACCAGATCGGAGAGAATAGCCGACGAAAAAAATTTCGTCTACTATGCCAAATTTTCGTCGGCTATTCCTTCTGCCGACGAAATTTTTGTCGACTATAATTCGTCGGAAAAACGGCGTTGGTAATACCAATGGCCGACGAAAATAACGAAATCGTCGGCTATATTCAAGTATGGCCGACGATTTTACCGACGAAAATTCATTTTGTCGACCAAACCTTGGCAAAATATCCCACGAAATTCGTCGGATATCTTCGAGTATGGCCGACGATATCGTAACCTATAGCCGACGAAATTCGTCGGCTATTTTTCTAAAATATAGCCGACGATTTCATCTATTTCGTCGGTTATTTCGTCAGAATATATTAATATTTTAATAGGCATTTATTAGTTATAGCCGACGAAATAATGTAATTTTCGTCGGCTATAACCGTTATAGCCGACGAAAATTGGTAAAAATCGTCGGCTATAGTGCTTATAGCTAACGAAATAATGCCAATATCGTCGACTATTCTTACATTTGGGGAAAAAAAATTAAATTAATTTCTAAATTACCATTCCAAGCAACCTGCAAATCACAAAGACAATCCATGCATTTACACCAACAAGAAACACGTCTAAATGACTTATTATTTAATTTGTTCCAATATACATAAAATATAACCCTAATCATCACCTAAAGCACTAAAGTCCACCACGTCATCCCCAACATCCTGCTCTCCATCATGCTCGTCATCCTCGGGAGGCATTGGAGGTTCAACTAACGGCTGAAACGGGGGCGGGGGTTCAAGGGCTTGTTGTTGTGCCGCGAACATATCATACCACCAGTTTTGTTGGCCGGCGTAGTTGTGTTGCCGAATTCTCTCGATTTCAGCATGCTAACTGGCCATATCCAAATGATACTGCTGTATTCTGCGGCGTTGCTCCTGTGATCTCTGGGCCTCGACCGCCAATCTTGCGGCCAATCTCTGCACTTCCCCCCTCATCTGTTGGCTCTCTCCGCCTCCCTTCTTTTGACCTCCCTTATTGGTTTGTTGATCTAGATCCTCCCCCGGAGCGCAACAGTTCTCCTGAGCGTGTCAAAACATATGACACCTCTCGTATTCCTCGTTGAACTGCTAGCGGTTGTCCCTATCACATAAACGACGATTGGTTAATAAAATTAAATATTAGTGCGTTAATTTTAATAAAACATTTAATTAATAAAATCAAATGTTACCTGAACTCGATGACCCGTCTGTCGACTTTCCTTTTTTCCTCGCCGAAATCAGGAGGTCAGGGTTCTCAAATGGCTGCTGATGGTATGCCTCCACAACACTCACGTACTGAGGCATAGCAGGCCATATGGGCACACCACGATAATCGACCTCGGGTATCGCAGGAATGTTGTACGGGAGGTAGAGCTGATTTGGGAGAGTAGGCCCCTCAGTCGAGTCAGCAGCAGACGTCGTCGGACTCGTCATCGGCTCCCGATGAACCTCAGGCATACGGACCTGAGGAACGTCTGTAGCTATCTCGTCCTGAAATAGCTGCCTACTGAACCTCGGAGCATCTGGCCCGACAGGGGGACGTGAACTACTCGACGGTCGCCCCGCCTGGAGAAGGGTCTGGTGCCGGGAACTCACACTCCTCCGCGGATGGGATGAATCCACAGGCCTCCACGGCTGGGATGAATCCACCTCCTCCGCGGCTGGGTGGTGGTCCTCTCAGGCTGGCTAAGGGTCCTGTCGGAATCTGCGGAACCGGCGGAACTTCCAGAACCCCTAGATCTGGAACGACGGCCTCCGAATAACTGTCTCAATGCATCGGCCATCTGCAGCTTGAGGCATTAATACATTAATTAATATTAAATTATATTACATTAAATAACAAATTCTAATTAATATAATAACCAATAATACTAACATATTTCAAAACATACTAACAAATTAATATTTAAATTTTAACTAATTTTAAATGATACTAACCATTAACCTAAATATATCTATTTATATACAAATATAACTATATTTCATTATTAACATATATATAAATACAAATAACCATTTATATATTAACAAAAATATATAAATGGTTATAATTAGACCACCAATTTATATTAATAATTAATTTAACAATTTATATATAACAATTTATATAATTAAAATTAAATATATAACAATTTATATACCTAAATTATAACAAATATATAACAATTAAATTTATTAACAAATATATAACAATTTATATAATTAAAATTAAATATATAACAAATATATAACAATTTATTATATAACAATTTATATAATTAAAATAAAATATATAACAAATATATAACAATTTGTTAAAATTAAATTTATTAACAAATATATAAAAATTTATATAATTAAAATTAAATATATAACAATTTATAAAATTAAACTAAATTGAAAAAAAAAATAATTTAACCGGATCGGAAGAGGAGGCCGGAGGAGGAGGGGAAGGAGGAGGAGGAGGAGGCCTGCTTGGAGGAGGATTTGAGGAAGGAGGAGGATCGGAGGAGGAGGAGGAGGAGGAGGAGAGGAAAAAGTCGGCTAGGGTTCGAGAGTTTCTAATTTATAGCAGAAAGAATAGCCGACGATTAAAAAAGATTTCGTCGGCTATTCTTCAAAATAGCCGACGAAATCTTTAAAATCGTCGGTTATTCTTTAAATGTTGTCGGCTATGCTTTAAACATCATCGGCTATACTTTAGGAGATCAGCAGTCGTCTGATCTCCGCCATCCAACGGCGGACAATAAAAAGGCGCGGATCGCAAGAGTTTAGCCGACGAATTCAAATATTTCGTCGGCTATGCTTTGGAAAATCAGCAGCCGTTGGATCTGAGCCATCCAACGGCGGACAATAAGCGGATCGCAAGAGTTTAGCCGACGACATATAATTTTCGTCGGCTAAACTGTTGGTCAAACCACTAAGTCAAACCTCTAAACGCTTTAAAACGGAAATTAGTCTAGTTAGACGACAGTCTCTGGGCTGACCTTCAACAGATAATAGTTTCAAATGGATGAGACGCAACTCATCGTTTAAAAATTTTCCTCAAAATATTTACCGAACGTCAGGCTACCCATAGGAAAACGGAAGTAAAAAACAGTTAACCGCAACATTCGGCACACAGATTTTGTCGGAATCTTGTCATTTTTCAACCGTCGACGTATTTTATTATTTCGGTCATATCTTATTTGATGACATATTTGCATTTGAAGAGTGTACGTATAGTAACTATTTGAAACTATACATTCACTTAAACACTTAGTAAACAAGTTAAGGAACATTAGTGCATATGTTTTGATTTTGAATCTAAAAGGTTAGAAAATCTATTCCAACCGTCAGATATCACCGTTAAGATTAAATACATGTATGAAAAAAAATCCAACTACATCTGACAACGTTAAAGGCTCGATCGGGACGGTCAACCGGGTGAGTCAACCCTTTAAACGCTTAGAAATGGTAATTGGCCTGTCTAAATGACGTTTTTTTGCCTGACCTTCAACAGATAATAGTTTCAAATCGATGAGACGCAACTAATCGTTTAAAATTTTTTCTCAAAATATTTACCAAACGTCAGGCTACCCATAGGAAAACGGAAGTAAAAAACAGTTAACCGCAACATTCGGCACACAGATTTTGTCGGAATCTTGTCATTTTTCAACCGTACACGTATTTCATTATTTCGGTCATATCTTATTTGACGACATATTTGCATTTGAAGGATTAAGCAATGGTTTGTCGATAGTGATAGAAAATGGAAGCTGGTTTTTTTTGTTTTTTTTTTTATCATAGCCGATGAAATCAAACCTAGTACTAGTCGGCTATTCTGTTATCGTTTTCTGTCTAAAATAAAATATGTATTTTTCAATATGGTTATGGCCGACGAAATAACACATTTTCCGTCGGCTATTATCAGTATAGCTGACGAAATAATGCATTTTTCGTCGGCTATTCTATGAAAAAAATAAAAAAACAGAAATTGAACATTAAAAATTGAACATTATATCCTTTTCATATATAACCAAAATTGAACATTAAAAAAACAGAAACCCAGCAGTCAACATATATAACCAAAATTTAACCAATTTTTTTTTAAGGGGTTTGGAACCTAGCCTAGCTGGGAGGCTCATCCCCACGCCCGTTCATTAGAAATGAGTGGATTACAAATGAAAGGATTACATCATCTAAATTACCTAATCCGTCGGATTGTAATCGGAATCATCGGATGAGTCTTCTTCGGTTTCTGAATTACTCGATAGGGGTAATCTATGTCTTTCCTCACCACTAGAGTCCTCGTTAGTTTCTTCATTTGGATCAACATCAACAAGCAGTGGCTCTTCACGTCGCACCGGCGTGTCTAGGCGAATAAAAGAGGAGTCAGGAATACCGTTTGAGTTGGGCTCTTGATACGCAGTGCCACCTTCCTCGTTCTCTTCAGCCACTCCAAGTGTAGACGCCCGGTAAATGTTGCGATGGTGGATAGTGTTGACTACTTTCCATGGGTCCCCCTTGGCGAGATCATCAAGATAAAACACTTGTTTCACCCATGTGGCTAAAACAAACGGGTCGTCCTCATACCATGATGTACTAGTGTTCACAGAAGTTATGCCGTATTGATCGGTTTTCATGCTCTGCGGCCGTGTGTCAAACCATCTACACTTGAAAAGGTGCACTTTCATGCCTTCCCCATAATGCAGTTCCACAACTGAATGGAGAACACCGTAATAGTCAACTCCATCATCCCCACCATGTGCCATAACCCCTGAATTTTGTGTTTTCAGTCTAACGTCTCTCTCTTCACATCGAAATAACACATCATTCACCTTGCACGTCGCATAACCTTTTGAATAGACCGGCTTCATCGCTAGCAGTCTGAGTTCCTGTGACGAATTTGGGTGATTATCATTTTTAATGAGGTCCATCTGCAACCATCAGAATCAACTATAAATATGAATAATTATACACAATAATATATAAATACGTATAGAATAATGTTAAAGTTATGTACCCAGCGGCCGAAATACTCTGCGAATGTCCGGTTGGGGTAATCGAGATCACCTCCTACTTGTTCACAGTTTAGATGCATGTTCTTCCAAAACAGAACTTCTAAACAGTTAATTAGTACCCACAAATGTGCAATGGCTACCTCATAATCTTTCAACTTGTAGGAAACTGGCATGTTTCCACCGAGTACAACATCATCGGAGAGTATGGAAAGATTGAACTGTGAAGGTACATCTTCCGGTATGCTTTCCTGTAACGCTCCTAAATACACCTTCATGTAGGTGACGCACTCGTACGCAATATATGCTTCAGCTATACATCCTTCAGGTGCGGATCTGTTTTGGACAAAATCACCGTATTGTCCAAGTTACCTATAAATCAAGTTTTTAAAGTGTTATGATAATACATTAATACTAAATCACATATATTGATGAGGAAATTAACATAAGGTGTAAAATACGTACCTTTCCATCGGATACATCCAAGTGAAGTGCACAGGACCGGTAAGCAACAACTGCCGAGGAAGATGGATCATGAGGTGAGGCATGATGTCGAAAAAATTTGGAGGAAATATCATCTCAAATTTACACATGATATGAACGATGTCTTGTTGCATTTCCCGGAGGTCAGATTTTCTCACTTCCCGTGTGCATACCTTCTGGAAAAATCTTGCCAACGCTACTAACGGCTCCACAACATGACGGGGAAGGGAACGGTCGAATGAAAACAGGGAAGAGACGTTGTAGCAGGATATGATTGTCATGACTTTTCAACCCGTAAATATTGTTGAATTGTCTGTTCACACACTTGGCTATATTTCCAGCAAAGCCTGAAGGATACTTGTCCCGACTTATCCAATGGAAAATTTCTGATTTATGCTCAGGCTTGACGGTGTAAGGAGCTTGAGGCATTTTTCTCTTCCCTTGTTTTAACCATAGTTGTTTTCTGATATTCATGTTTTGCAGATTAGTGTGAGCCTTACGACCGTCTTTCGTCTTCCCCTCCAAGTTCAGCGTTGTGCCCACCACACTTTCAGAAACATTTTTTTCTATGTGCATAACGTCTAAGAAGTGACGGATCAGCAACTCACACCAGTATGGGAGTTCCCACAATATGCTCTTATGTGTCCAGAATTTGTACTCCTCAGGTCTTTCTGGTATTTCCGCTATACTATCGGGATGATTGCTGAGGGGCCCAAAATCGTACTCATTAAGCACTGCTAAAATTTCTCTTCCCGTCCATCTTCTGGGAGGAGCACCATGTTCTTCGGTTCCATCAAATGCGGCGGACTCGTAACGCCAGTGGTGATCCGCCGGAAGGAACATACGATGACCCATTCTGCATATCTTGTTGCAATGAGGGGTGCTCTTATAATCGCTGAGGCACTCTGGACAAGCCTTGTATCCCCAAACAACGCTGTCCGACAACATCCCATAAGCAGGAAAATCACTGATGGTACCAATAACCATGGCATGCATCTGGAACGTCTCCTCCTTGTACTTGTCAAAAGTGGGATGACCAACGTCCCACAATACCTTAAGCTCTTCAATCAATGGTCTCATATACACATCGAGACATTTTCCTAGGTAACCAGGCCCCGGAATCAACAACGTCAACATATTATATTCCTTCTTCATGCACATCCACGGAGGAAGGTTGTAAGGTACCAAAACCACCGGCCATATACTGTATGAAAGACTCATGGTGCCGAAAGGGTTGAACCCGTCGGTTGAGAGCCCGAGCCTGACGTTTCTGACATCTGACGCAAAATGAGGAAACTCATTGTTTATATGCTTCCAAGCCGCTCCGTCAGAGATGTGTGTCATGATATCTGCGTTTCCCGCGTCCCGCTCACCGTGCCATCTCATAGCTTTTGCGGTGGTTTCTGACATGTACAACCGCTCAAGCCTATCTCTCAACGGAAAATACCGAAGCACTTTCACAGGTTTCCTATTTTGCCTGCTCCCGTCAACTTATATCGGTAAGATTGACATATCGGACATGCGTCAAGGCTAGCAAGGTCATTCCCTTCTGCATCTTTACCCCAGAAGAGAACGCAGTCAAATGCGCATGCATGGATCTTAATGTAGGAAAGCCCTAGATCTTTGAGGATACTTCGGACCTTACGGTGATTGGTAGGATTACGATGACCCTCCTCCAACAACGAAGAAGTGTACTGTAGATATTCATCCACTTGCCTGATAGTCGATTTTGTCTCGACTTTAATCCTCATTACCTCCATCACACTTTGAAAAACTGTCTTCTCAGAACTTGAAGACACAGAGGTCTGTTGCAATGCAATCAGTTTGTTGTACTTATCAAAGGCAGCAGTGTTGACAACTTGTGGGAAGGGCATATATTGTTCCCCACGTACACCGCTTTCAAAAGGAAACACGTCGTTGACGAATGCCATTGTTGGATCGTTGGATGTACTACTACTGCCCGCCTAAAAAAACTGCCCATGATCATGCGATCCATCTAATGATGGCTCACCGTGATATATCCAACATTTGTACTTCGGCCAAAACCCATTACTCTTTAGGTGCTCCCATACTGTCCTAATCGGAAATCGACACATATCACTGCGACACTTACATTTCTTGCACGGGCAATAATGGTAATCATTCCCGTTTGTATTTTCCTCGATAAACTGCAAAAAATTCACAACTCCTGTAGTGTATCGTCGGTCATGTCTTGGAAGCGAAATCCAACTCTTATCCACATCCATATATAGCCTGATAATAATATATATGTATAACTTTAATTAATAAGAAATTAATTAACACATACATATATATATATAAATCCTTAATAATTAATTACATTACAATATATATTATTATCAACATCAACTCATATATATATACCAGTAACAACCATTATTTAAGTTACACTATATATCAACCATTATTTAAGTTAATTACACTATCAACAACTATTAATTAACATATATATATATATATATATATATATATATTTTAACACTAATTAAAATAACATCAAATTAAAACACATAATTAAACTAAAACTCAAAATCAACTCAACTAAAACTCAAAATCAACATATATACATACATTCTAACACTAAAACAACAACAAATTAAACAAAAAATCACTTAATAAATCAAAATCACTAAAACTCAAAATCAACTCAAGTAAAACTCAAAATCAACTCAACTAAAACTCAAAATCAACGTATATACATACATTCTAACACTAAAACAACAACAAAACAAAAAATCACTTACAAAATCAAAATCACAAAAACTCAAAATCAACTCAACTAAAACTCAAAATCTGTTGTAGGAAAATGGGAATTGGTCTACTCATTTCATTGATAATCCCCTTTATATAGGGTGAGTATTACAACGGTAATAGTAAATACATTAATGACAATAATGATTACCTAATTACCTTTCGTCAGTTACATTGACGAAGGCACATAATGTGTTTTTCCTTTAACACTCCCCCTTGTGCCGAGTCAGAGGTAAAATGGTGCATGTGGTGTTGCCTCATTAAAAACCTTGCCAAGTAACAAAAACCCAATGGGAGAAAATAAAACTTTGGTCGAAGGAGAAAAAGAGCACAACACACCTATTACATTTGAAAACAACATGTGTGTGCTAGACTCCCCCTGATGTCTGCACCTCTCCCTGATTTTTACATTAATCATGAGATTCATCTTGATTCTTTCATTTGATCAAGGAAGCTTCAGTAACATTAACATAGTTATGCATTTTCACATGTTTTTCCAAATATGACTTTGAACAATGATTTAATAACTAAATCTTGTCACATCGTCCTCAGATCCAACTTGATTTACTTTGATCTTGAGGATAAGATTGTTCATGAACCGAACACATAGGTTCATATTGAACATCAGGTTCACTCGTGGTATGACCTTCATATAACAAAACAGGCATAACTTTGTCTAGAGTATGGATGAACCATTAAAAGATTTGAAATTGATCTGTGACAACAGATTATCTTATTTCACCTTTAATGCGTTTTTCTTTACGCATAGTTAGCTATGACGTGGATAATTTCTTTATCATGTCACATTCTATGTAGAGATTGAATAAGCCCAAATCTTTCATATCTTTAATGAAAGAACGATTTGCGTTGTGTAGGCGCAGAGCTAAACATAGCTTTACAAATTTACATCGAATGAGAGGTCGAGTCTTACATATTATGTTTAAGTACAATCATACGTGATTGCACTAGCTTGTATAGGAATTTCATTTCCCAACACTTCTTCGTCATCTTCCTTTAGATGAAAAACGGATCTATTGTTAGAGTAAAGACTTCGACTGATCATGGGAATATATGTAGGCTTCACTTTATTCTTTGGAGTGCCTAAGCCGATTGATGGATGATCACCATCATTACGGTCCTTGAGTTCCATTTCAAGACTGTGTATTCCCAAAATCTTTTTCATTCTCAACTTAGGATTTACAATACACTGAGTTTCTCTTATTTCATTTAGAGTTCATATATATCCATAATGAAAACGCAAGGGCATAATTCATCAATCCCTTTCCAATCAAGTAGTCACTTTAGTGAACGTTTCAATTTCTTTTGCAAACGTACTCATGTGATCTAGAGTCACTTGATTTGGGTGGATGAAGTCCGTTTAGGATCCTCATGTATATCTCTTAATTTAGATCCCCATAGAGATATATGTTTTGATCATTTTTCGTAAGCTGCATGTTCAGTTTTTCGGAAACTACCAAACTGACGAGGTAGTTGTGTGCAATGACATCCATTACGAGAGATTGTCTCATCGTAGTCCATTACGAGAGAATATCTCCTCGTAGTCGATTCCAGTGCGTTTTTGAGAGACCTTGCGCCATAAGGTGAGCCTACATACTCTTATTCTCATTACGCATTCTAACAAAGATATATTTGATAGGGTTTACATTTGCAGTGTCGGCATCTGGTGTGAGCCTAAGCTCGCACGCAATAATAAACCCTACAATCGTTAGTAGTATAGAATAACTAGGGATCGTTCTAAGCCGGGGATTAAGGGTACCTGAAATATGAGAATGTTAGCACAAAATATCTACACATATTTACACAAACCGTCACAAATGTGGGGATAAATGGAATCGGCAACCATAGGATTCCCGTTCTCTGTTCCACCAGATTGACCTTGCTGCCTTCAAATTGAAACTGTGAGCGGCTCGAAACTCCAAATCTACTTCTCTAAAATTCTACGGAAAGTAGACTTAGAGACCTTTCCAATGGTGTATGGCTCACTTTCCCAGGTTTTGTGAGCTGAAAACGGCAGCCATTCAAAATTGACATACAGTACTGCCGGAATTCTGCTGTGGGCAGAACTTGGTATTTTCTGCACTTTTCTTTTCAATCCGGCCTGCGCACACACAAAACACATAAAATCGAACAAAAACAAAAAACTAAAATTCAAAAATATACAATTTCATACAAGCTACGATTTCAACAAATTTTTCAAAGTTAGAAGAAAAAAAAAATACAAGAGTTAGAACGTCATGTTAGAGAGTTAGGATATATAAGTATACGTTAAAGTTAGAGACACAGATTGTTATCAAACTTTACATCACAAATATTAACACACTTTAACATTCACATAAAACAAGATTTTTTAATCCCCGGCAACGGCGCCAAAAATTGGTGTGAGCCTAAGCTCGCACGCAATAATAAACCCTACAATCGTTAGTAGTATAGAATAAGTAGGGATCGTTCTAAGCCGGGGATTAAGGTACCTGAAATATGAGAATGTTAGCACAAAATATCTACACATATTTACACAAACCGTCACAAATGTGGGGATAAATGGAATCGGCAACCATAGGATTACCTTATACTACACACGAAAACAAAACAGAAAATAAATCCTAAGTCTAATATTTACAAGTGATCATCATCTTTCACACAAAACAGTTTACACAAAAGACTCTTTAACACAAAGATTCGCATGCAAGAAAGTAAGAGACAAGTATTTAGCATGTTCAAGACTCAACTTAGTTTCGACCTACAACTAGAACGGGAGCTGATTTTTACCTAGTTGTGAGACTTTTTCTAATGTTTTAAGATCGAGTTATTCGCATGGTGATCCTAAAAGTTATGCTACCTTATACAAGACATAGCATTGAAGCATAAAAGTCTATAATCGAAGACATGTAAACAAGCAAGGTTGTCAATCATCTTATTTAACATGCAAGTTTTAGTTAAGGTATTACCCTAGGTGAGCACAATAAATCAAAGCAACATACGTTTCATCTTTATTCATTCTACTCAGGTTAAATGAAACCTAACATCTAGATTTACATGCAAACAACAAATGCTTAAGCACAACTAATGTTTCGATTTGTTAAGGAACACCCTTAGATTACTAAACAAATTAAACCCTAAACATGCTTCTAATACCACTGCCCTAATTATCCATACATACGAAATCCATGACTTAAAATTGCAAAACAACTGCATAAACTTCAACAAGATCGGTTCATACAAAAGTTTAGCAAAAACCAAGAATTGAAACAAGTTCTCACAAGACAACCAAACAAAACTAAATACAAAAGCCATAGGGGAATGGATCACACTTTAAGAACCTTTGAAGACTCCTCAAACGTGACAAGATGCTTGGCTGCTGCTCCTTAATGCTCGGCCAAAACAAGAATCGGCAGAAGACAAGGTGAAGGGTACGACAATTTGGTAGTGGTGGTGGTGATGAGTTTTCGCTAAGTATTTAGGTGTTGGTGGTTGATAGACTTGGTAGAGCTTTAGCCTAGTATTTTATGCTTGAGATGAGATAATTTTTCTTAGGAAAACATGGCTATATATAGAGGAAAATTCGGCAGAAACCCTAGGTAGAAAACCTAGTCCAAATCGGCAAAGGCAATCCTTGTGCAACAAGGTTTTGGTTCCTTCCTTTCTTGGTTCTTCTAGGAAACTTCTTTTTCTGATTTTCTTCCTTGGATTGGGCTGCATATCTTCATGGACTTCTTGTGTAGGCTTGACAACTCCATTTGGTGAGCTTGATCCATGGAAAAATGCCCCAAACCCGCAAGAACACAAGACCGGCAGCAACTCGGCTGGAATGACCTTGCTCCAGTAAATCCGACATATCTCCCTTCTCGGAGTCCAATTGATGCGATTCCAAGTCTCAGATAAACTAGACACATATAGCCATCTCCCCATAAAATATCTCGATCAAATTCCTTTTGAATCATCGGGAATGATTTTTCGAATTTGGATCAAAGTCCCAGGAAAATCCTGGAAGCCCCTGGATTGGTTTGCTCGGACTGCCGTTTTGCAGCCATCTTTTGGGTGACTTCCCGAACTCCGATTGATCTGAAATTTTAACACAACATTCCTCAGTATATGAATAATAAGCACACCAAATTTCATAGAATTCGGACAAGGATAGATCACAGTTTTACTCATCTTAAAATCACGAAAAAGACATATTTTGCGCTATTTTCCAGATTTCTCACACTTAGTCATTTTTCGGATTATTAAGCATATTTGATTAAAACTCTACCAAATCGACACTAAACTAAATTATGACTCAATCTTAGATAAATAAGGGAAAAACGAAGCATAAACGAGGGCATAAACATATAATATCGTAGCACATTATGCTCCTATCAACTACCCCACACTTATCCTTTGCTAGTCCCTTAGCAAACTAAATTAAACTAGACTCTAAACAAACTATTGCCCCTAACAATTTGTCTCAGGCTCGTATGTACACATAGCTTTCAAGTTAATGCATAAGAATGCTAAGCACGAAAATTCTGAGCTTCATGAACATGCAACATCAATAAGAACATATAAGAGCAAAAAGTAAGCATGTAAACATGTTAAAGCTAATCCAATCCTCCTCACTAGGCATACTCTCTTTTTTTCTCTCGAAGCATGGTTATTCACTCATTAGTATATGCAAGTGAAAGATAATGAATTACAAAGAGTGACTTGCATATATCAAAGAAACGAAAGCACTTTGTGAATTTTCAAGGAAAAACCTCCTATGACAACTATATGCACCAATGAACCAAAACCATATGCTTACTCTTGAGAAAATCTCCACAAATCAAATTTTAACCATCTTAAGAATCATGAAAAAGATCAATAAAAGGCATGTAATGGAGCTTGGCTAAGAGGTATTCGAAATTTAGATAAGGAGGCTAAAAAAAACGTCACTAAGGCCTTTAGCAAAGCTTGATTCTCCTTATGACTTCTCACCAAGGGCCAACTTTCATCTTTGTTGGACCCTTCCTTCATTCTTTTCTTCCCCAAAACATAGTGAATATGAACAAAGGTCAAAATATAACAATGCCAGACCTTCACATGTAAACAAAACTCCAAATTCACAACACTTTTTCAAGACTAGACTTAGCAATTTTCTTTTGAAACCGTGCGTACACTTTTTCTTTTATTTCGGACTTGAGTTTTCTTTTTCTTCTTTTCTGTCCGATTTCAATTTTTCTTCTATTGTTTTCTCATAGGCACGGCTCACATACAATTTTTCACAATTTTCTAGCTAAGCCTACCCCACACTTGTTCTTCTTCATCACTTCACGCGAAAACTCCTTCAAAAATCAAGCTTTGCCAAAACTTTGATCAAGGGTAAAGGCACAACTATACTAAGCTCATGGAAAGTGTTTAAGGGTGATGAAAGAAAAGGTTAAACGTAGGCTCAAAGGGGTTTAACTAAGGTGTCCCACGACGGGCACAAATAGGCACATGCTTTATTTGGCAATGGTGGTAAACCTAAAAGATCTTTTCAATCATATTCAAAATCAAGGTATTTTATGATTAAAAACGTTTTGAAAATCAACAAGAGTAAGTTCTAGCATACTAGAGTTCATTAAAAAGCTATGGCACATAGTCATCGAATATTTAAAGATTTATGAGGTTTCATGTTTCCTACGAATCTATTGAATTTTATCTTTTTATTGCTCAAGAAGAAAGCAAATTGGCTCTAAAGCTCACATAGGTTATTATGGAAACAAACTAGCTAAAACATGCATGCTTCGTTAATCAACAAGTCCAACATGCTCCTACCAATGCACAAAATCCATGAAACTCACAATTTTAATTGTATGCACAACTATCATCTATGTATGCAAGGAGGAGAAAAACATCATTGACATATTAGGGGCATCCTAAGACTCGAAACAAATTAAACACTCTCTTTTTGTATTACAATTTTCTGAATTTTCTTTTCTAAACTAAGCACACGAAAACATAAACGGAATACGTTATCCCACCCCACACTTAGAAAATTACATTGTCCTCAATGTAAGCATAGAATTATAGCAAGTAACTTCCTAAGCATGCAATAGTCTAACACATTCCAACAAATCATCACAAACCAAAGAAAAAGAGAAGGGTTAAGAAATTTCAAACTCCCGGTGATGGCTCCTTCGTTTTTCTTTGATCGACTTGGGTTGCCTCCCAAGTAGCGCTTAAGGTTTATAGTCCGTAGCCTAGACTTCTCACCATGTGTGTTGTGTGTTCATCATGCCATGTGCAGCTCCGCAGTTGGGACAGCAGCCCCTCTCGGCAGTAGGATTTTCTTAGCAGGCAAGCTTCTCTCGGCAGACGTGTCTGCTTCTCTTGAGGCCTGATTTTGGGTGTGTTCCACTATCCTAATGCAAAAGTGTTCTGAATAAATGTTGTAGTGGACACACAGAGCTTTCCAACGGTATAAAATTCACCTCAATCAGACCAGTGCAAGTACTCCTTGTTGGGTCTTTAATCGGACCTATCGTTCTGCCCAGTTCTCTGTTCCACCAGATTGACCTTGCTGCCTTCAAATTGAAACTGGGAACGGCTCGAAACTCCAAATCTACTTCTCTAAAATTCTACGGAAAGTAGACTTAGAGACCTTTCCAATGGTGTATGGCTCACTTTCCCAGGTTTTGTGAGCTGAAAACGGCAGCCATTCAAAATTGACATACAGTACTGCCGGAATTCTGCTGTGGGCAGAACTTGGTATTTTCTGCAATTTTCTTTTCAATCCGGCCTGCGCACACACAAAACACATAAAATCGAACAAAAACAAAAAAATAAAATTCAAAAATATACAATTTCATACAAGCTACGATTTCAACAAATTTTTCAAAGTTAGAAGAAAAAAAAAATACAAGAGTTAGAACGTCATGTTAGAGAGTTAGGATATATAAGTATACGTTAAAGTTAGAGACACAGATTGTTATCAAACTTTACATCACAAATATTAACACACTTTAACATTCACATAAAACAAGATTTTTTAATCCCCGGCAACGGCGCCAAAAATTGGTGTGAGCCTAAGCTCGCACGCAATAATAAACCCTACAATCGTTAGTAGTATAGAATAAGTAGGGATCGTTCTAAGCCGGGGATTAAGGTACCTGAAATATGAGAATGTTAGCACAAAATATCTACACATATTTACACAAACCGTCACAAATGTGGGGATAAATGGAATCGGCAACCATAGGATTACCTTATACTACACACGAAAACAAAACAGAAAATAAATCCTAAGTCTAATATTTACAAGTGATCATCATCTTTCACACAAAACAGTTTACACAAAAGACTCTTTAACACAAAGATTCGCATGCAAGAAAGTAAGAGACAAGTATTTAGCATGTTCAAGACTCAACTTAGTTTCGACCTACAACTAGAACGGGAGCTGATTTTTACCTAGTTGTGAGACTTTTTCTAATGTTTTAAGATCGAGTTATTCGCATGGTGATCCTAAAAGTTATGCTACCTTATACAAGACATAGCATTGAAGCATAAAAGTCTATAATCGAAGACATGTAAACAAGCAAGGTTGTCAATCATCTTATTTAACATGCATGTTTTAGCTAAGGTATTACCCTAGGTGAGCACAATAAATCAAAGCAACATACGTTTCATCTTTATTCATTCTACTCAGGTTAAATGAAACCTAACATCTAGATTTACATGCAAACAACAAATGCTTAAGCACAACTAATGTTTCGATTTGTTAAGGAACACCCTTAGATTACTAACCAAATTAAACTCTAAACATGCTTCTAATACCACTGCCCTAATTATCCATACATACGAAATCCATGAATTAAAATTGCAAAACAACTGCATAAACTTCAACAAGATCGGTTCATACAAAAGTTTAGCAAAAACCAAGAATTGAAACAAGTTCTCACAAGACAACCAAACAAAACTAAATACAAAAGCCATAGGGGAATGGATCACACTTTAAGAACCTTTGAAGACTCCTCAAACGTGACAAGATGCTTGGCTGCTGCTCCTTAATGCTCGGCCAAAACAAGAATCGGCAGAAGACAAGGTGAAGGGTACGGCAATTTGGTAGTGGTGGTGGTGATGGGTTTTCGCTAAGTATTTAGGTGTTGGTGCTTGATAGACTTGGTAGAGCTTTAGGCTAGTATTTTATGCTTGAGATGAGATAATTTTTCTTAGGAAAACATGGCTATATATAGAGGCAAATTCGGCAGAAACCCTAGGTAGAAAACCTAGTCCAAATCGGCAAAGGCAATCCTTGTGCAACAAGGTTTTGGTTCCTTCCTTTCTTGGTTCTTCTAGGAAACTTCTTTTTCTGATTTTCTTCCTTGGATTGGGCTGCATATCTTCATGGACTTCTTGTGTAGGCTTGACAACTCCATTTGGTGAGCTTGATCCATGGAAAAATGCCCCAAACCCGCAAGAACACAAGACCGGCAGCAACTCGGCTGGAATGACCTTGCTCCAGTAAATCCGACATATCTCCCTTCTCGGAGCTCCAATTGATGCGATTCCAAGTCTCAGATAAACTAGACACATATAGCCATCTCTCCATAAAATATCTCGATCAAATTCCTTGTGAATCATCGGGAATGATTTTTCGAATTTGGATCAAAGTCCCAGGAAAATCCTGGAAGCCCCTGGATTGGTTTGCTCGAACTGCCGTTTTGCAGCCATCTTTTGGGTGACTTCCCGAACTCCGATTGATCTGAAATTTTAACACAACATTCCTCAGTATATGAATAATAAGCACACCAAATTTCATAGAATTCGGACAAGGATAGATCACAGTTTTACTCATCTCAAAATCACGAAAAAGACATATTTTGCGCTATTTTCCAGATTTCTCACACTTAGTCATTTTTCGGATTATTAAGCATATTTGATTAAAACTCTACCAAATCGACACTAAACTAAATTATGACTCAATCTTAGATAAATAAGGGAAAAACGAAGCATAAACGAGGGCATAAACATATAATATCGTAGCACATTATGCTCCTATCAGCATCACCTGCCCAAAGACCTATCTCTTTGTTTATACTGGATCGCTTCTTTCCATTAGGCCAGTTTACTAAGTTGACATTTTTCAATGAAGTATAGTTCGATAGTAGACTCATATATTATTCCACGTCCTCATGTACACTAGTGTAATGTGTTTGTAGAGATCTCTATACTTTAAAGATTGGTTCTAACATTTGAGGCGTCCCCCAACGATAACCACAATCCATAAATATTCTCATGAGACGGATTTGAGTATCACTGATCAATAGATCAGGTTGTGTCAAACTTGTTTTCTTCCTTTACACAAGTATGTATCGAACCTAAGGTGGCCTCCCCCTCTTCCTTGGAGAGCCACGACCTGTGACACCATTTATGCCACTTATGGCGTCACCATGCCACCATCCATGGTGGCAGTGCAATACCCAATTTATCTTGGGTGGTACCATGTCCTTTTGATACAACACAATCCTTACAGGTATATTGTGCAGCAGGTTTATGTGATCTCGTCACTTTAATGTATAAGATATCTACACACCTTACTTTGTGTGATTTTTGAGGATCGAGATGAGACACATTGGGGATAAACCACGACAATTCCTGTCGTTCCACTTGAACATGCTTGTTCTTATCTCCCCCTAACGACGGGAAGACTGTCTCATCAAAGTGACACACCGCAAATCTAGCGGTGAGGAGATCGCCTGTCAAGGTTTCGACATAGCGGACTAGCTGGAAGTTCATATCCATCATAAATATTTATTCATCTCAATGGACCCATCATTGTGTGCTGTGGCGGCGCAATTTTGGCACATAAAACATTTAATGGAGCTCAAGGATTGTAGATCCGTGTCAATCTAAAAGAGCTCAAGGATTACAAGTTCGTTTGAAATCCTTTAAAATCCTCACACATAGTCACTAGCTATGGTGTAAATTGGTTCAATGATGATGGTCATAGATGAAAAAGTAACGCTGCATGCAAAAATTGCATAACCCAAAACGGAAGTATTGGTGTGCTTTACCAATATTAAGACTATTACTGTAGCCGTTTTCCGTGAGACCAATTGAGTTTTTATATAGGAATATGATGTCCATTACAGATCTCATATAATAAGCTATAAAATCATTGCGCCTACGGAAATTAACCTGGCCTAGGTGCTTTGACTTTCTAGCATAAGCAGCATAAATTTTAATTGTGGATGGTGTCATGACACGTGACCAGCGTGTCGACACAACAACCAACACCATAAAATATCTAAGGTGTCCGCAAGTTGGTTGAATCAATCCACTGAATCGTCTTTGAATTCAATATAAGAATGAGAATACATGTGTCCTTTGCATATGATGGTGTCAATCATAAATTTTACGAGTTGGCTTTGAATGATATACTTTTATTCATAAAATCACGATGGATGTCAGAAGCATAATAGGATATAAGTGCATGTACTTTGTGCATCAATCATAATGCCACCTTAGGGGGGCGGTGGAATCTAGGGTTTGAACATACGTCTTCAACCCTACATGGATTGTATCGAAATAATATTTGAGGATAAAATGTTCATTGATCGTCCTCAGTTTCGTGTGTGAACCATATTCTTCTGGTGTTTGCTTCTATTCATCCAAAATATGGGTGTCCATAGTAATTTCATTAATGTTCGGATCACCAGATCAAAGCCAATGTATGTCAGATTTCCAAAAAATATCATTTTCTTTTGACTTTGGGTTCAATTAGCGGTTACATATAACCCACTAAGTTGACATATAAACTTCTCTAATACTCGTTTACATCCGCAGTAATTAGAAGTAATGCAAAGGAGCTTAGATGAAATTCTCATCTATGTCTTATTACATGAACATCGTGGCAGAAATTTCTTTAAAATGTGGAATAAATTCAATTTTCTTTTATCGCATAAATTGTCAATTTGACATATGCTCAATATATACATCGAAACGTAACTCAAGTTCTTTAGAGTAAATCGATGGGGATTGTAATAAAAAGGTATTGTAATCCCAGTTAGGCAAGTGCATTATGAATCCCAAAGGAAAAGATATACGATCCTTATCACTTTCTTTGATATACTAATCATTATCATATACTATTAATATAGTACTACTGTTCTTCAGTACTATTATTTTAGGGATTACATTGTGCGTTTCTTTACACACGGTTCTTTGTTTCATGGCTATATTATGATATGTTGCTTTACTTTATGCAATACTTTGCAAAGTTAGATGCAGAAAATTGAATCATGTATATTATGAATAAAATTTGAATAATCTCAATTCATTGAGAGAAAATTTAAAAGTTAACATGCCAACGATGACATTCAGTCTTGTCCAATTAGAGATAGAAACTTTAAGACTAAAAGTCTAATTTAGGCGTAAATAGCCTTTATAAGGATATCTTGTAAATTTAAAAGTAGACTAATCAATGTCTATATTGGATGGAGTCAAATCCTTTTGGCTCTTTTAATGGCTGCAATGATGAGATGTGTCATTTGACATATTCTTCCCATATGGTATGTCTTTAGTTGTAAAATCATTTTCGATGTTCTTGTTGGATATTGAAGATACTTTTCCAAAAAAATCCACGTACTCGTATGATTCTTCATACTTATTGTAAGTTGTAGCTAATTCTTTGCTAGCTTGTAATGTACGTATGAATAGTTCATTGATTTACAACAATGCCAGTGCTTCATTGCACATGACGTGTCCCCTATATCATCTTTCAAATGGTACATTATTTCCACTTACTTTTGGATGATTATATGAATTTTACGTCCATGGTAATTATTATTTGTTTTAGGGTTATTGCATTACTTTGCACATTTTGTTCCAAGAAATATCATTTTCTCAGACCTTACATCGTCATTACCCTTTGTTTTCTCAGATCTTTCATCGTCATTTCCTTTTGTTTTACGGTGATTGCATTACTTTGCATAATTCGTTTCAGGGATTTTTTCTCAGACCTTACATTGTCATTCAAGATATTGAAATTATTTATTTAGCTATTTACATAAAGCAGTTCGTATAAATATACCATGCTCAAGCCTTTATTGGCTCAATAGGGGAATTTGGTACTCAAGTTCTTCAGAGTCCAATGTGTCAAAACCAAACTGTGATGGTTAAACCATCTGTAAAATATAGGAAGAAGAGAGTGTATTAGTTTCGCAGTCTAAATAACATTCACGACAACTAAAATAAACCAATATACATTATGGTAAATCCGATGCTTTGTGAAATTACGTTATCACAGTAAAATTTTAGTTTCTCCATTTTCATTGCATGTGAAGTTAATGAAATTCCATTATCGTTACTTTTTACACAATTAATAAGATATCCATCTTGAAAAATTTTCAAGAAATAAAAAAATTGGATTTCAAGACCGAAACTTGTAATGGGCATATTTTTCTTACTTCGTGAAAATACTTTTTCACAGGATAGGTTTGTCCATTTTTCTTTTTATTACAATGCTCATGAAATTACATTATCATGGCAATGCTCAAACTAAATAACATGTTAAATAAAAATAATTATTTAACATAATAAAATAGACATATAATGATGCTTAAATTTCATAAGTATATGTCATGGTCTAATAAGATAAGTTTGAGCATTATATCATTAACGATTTAATGAAAATGATAACTTTAATTAGATCTTACTTGTTAGTTTGCCAAATAAACTGCGTATGATACAATTGCTCGATCTCCGACTCCAAATTGTCGTCACATATTGATCGCCGTATCGTAATTGTTATGCCACATAAAAACAAATAATATTCATATGATTAGTCACTTTAATCATATATATTTCACATTTATCGTATAAATTAAATAATTTTATATTGACGATGAAATTTGAAAACAGTAAATAGTCACACAATAGATATAAATTACTGTGTGGTAATTTCAAAAATTACCTTTGTATTTTACCCTAAAAAAATTCCTTTTTTTTTGGGGTTGGGCCGGGTCGGGTCGATTGCAAAATCTGCCGACGATATTTTCGTCGGTAGAACTTTTGGAGCAATTTTTTTTTCTTCCCGACGAGCTGTCGTCGGTAGAAACGGGATCGGGTCTTTTGACTCGGGCTGTTGTGCTACTGTTGTGGCGTGGCTCGGTGTCGTCGGAGCGGCGATCAGAGGAGCAGACGCGTCGATGACGAGATCGGAGTCGTCGGCGTCGAGACGAGCCGGAGTCGAGGCCGAGCGACGATTGAAGCAGTGGGTGGTCCGATCGTCGGAAACAGAGCGTGAGGTGGTGGCGAGGCTGAGATCGGAGTGGTCCGATCGGGAGCGTCGTGGCGTCGTCGGGGGCTCCAGATCGAGGTAGTGGAAGGGCCGGTGGATCCTGGACGAGTTCGAGCGGAGGGCCGGCACCGGGGGACGAGATCGAATGATCGGGTCGAGGTGAGGTTCTATCAGAGGGTGGCGGATTGAAGGCGAGCCGATCGAAGCAGTGGATCCGGTTTGGAGTGGCCAACGCCGATCAGAGAGAGCTCGTTGGCTTCGGGCGGGGCTGCGGCTAGGAAAACAAGCGGCGGCGGCGGCGACGACCTGGTGGAAGGCTAGGGCGGCGGAGGCAGAAAAACAAAAAATTAGGGTTTTTTTTTCTGTTTTTTTGTTTTGTTTTTTGTTTTTGTTTTTTTTTTTTTGCTAAAAACTCATGGTTAGGCAAAGTGCTGATAACGTGTTGTAGGAAAATGGGAATTGGTCTACTCATTTCATTGATAATCCCCTTTATATAGGGTGAGTATTATAACGGTAATAGTAAATACATTAATGACAATAATGACTACCTAATTACCTCTCGTCAGTTACATTGACGAAGGCACATAATGTGTTTTTCCTTTAACAAAATCAACATATATATACATATACGTACATATATATATAGCTCCACAATGTAAGAGAGGATGGATTTCAACAATACCCACAGATTTTTCACTCTTTCTCCCGTTTTTCTCCTTTTTTTTTGAAATGAGCAGCTGCTGCCCAGATCTGAAAATATATAGACTTATAGCCGACGAAAATGTCAACTTCGTCGGCCATACTTCCAAAAATTTTCGTCAGCTAATGTTTCAGAGAAAGGCCGACGAAAATACAAATCGTCGACTGAAATATGAATATAGCCGACGATTTTTTGAAAATACCAACGAAAAAACGGTTTCGTAGGTTATGGTTAAACTATGGCCGACGATTTTTTTTTTTCACCGACGAAAAATAAAATCGTCGGCTATTCCTTAGAATTACCAACGAAAATTTTAATTCGTCGGCCGTTTTTTTTTTCGTCGGGAAAACCCTTTTTTCTGGTAGTGTTTAGTTTCTAGGCAACACCTTTTCCAACCAAAAATCAAATCACTACACCATCTTGCATATATTCACCATGAACTTGGGTTCACTTGTGTCCCTTTGTTTTTGACTGGTACATTTGCATATTCATCTAGCATCCCTGAGGTTTCCCTAGCTAGAGTGGGTTTTCCAATCCCTTGGGTACGATATCCCATACTCATAATCCCCCTACACTATAACTTGGCCCTTATACTTGAGGGTGACATTTTGTCTAACATGCGGCGAAAACCAAAGTGATAGCCCGTTGCATAAATCACTAAGCAGAGACCGGGACAGGGAATATGATTTAAGTAGAGACCGAGAAAGACAGCGGGATAGAGACAAAGATAGAGCCCATGATTTTGAAGGTGACAGAGGGAGAGGCTGGGACAGGGAGAAGAGTGAAAGTAGAGAGAGGGATGACCATGATAGAGATAGAGGAAGAGACAAGGATAGGAGAAGGAGAATGAAATGATCTATCCTTTGGAGACTCTTGTGGTTATCTTGAAAATTTTGCGTATGGTTCACTTTTAAAGAAAACTGATGTCTGGTATACCTACAATGAACTGACGTCCAGGTCTAACATAGAGCTAAGCCAGTCTTGCTCCGGGTGAGGATCTCTTGGTAGTTCGGTTCAAAGGTTGTGAGGTGACTGGTCACTGATGACTCCTGGGGAGTGCTTGGGAAGCGTTTCGGGAGAGTTTGGAGAGGAGTGGTTACTTTGGTGAGTTGGGTTTCGGGGGTATTGATGGCATTACACAGAGTGAGGCAGATCCAGGTGGAGTGCGTTGCCACATCAATTACTTAACGGTGCAATTGGATGGAGAAATGACAGAGAGAGTAGATTGTTCGAAATTAGAGAGTTGGAGGAGTGATCTGTTGAAATTGAAACCTTAAGGACTAAACTGTCGAGTTAGTGAAAGTTCGAGGAGTGACCAGTATTTTGCCCTTTCTTTTAAAATGAAAATGAAAAATTATACGATCATAATCTTATTCAAACATGAGGAAATAACACAAAACTAGGATATGAAGTTCATCGGGTCATGGAACTAAGAAATGAAATCCTACGATGACACCAATTATATCTCTGTAAAGCGAAAAGAAATTCATATTATCTATATTGTTATTTATGAGAACTAGTTTTTTTTGACAGAATGGTTGTGAAAGTACATAAATACTCTTAGACTATAGGGTAACCGAAAAAAGGTTTTAATCTATAAAAGATAGGGAGGTTCTATTCATACTTCCAAAAACAACAGTTTGACCTCTTTGCTTTATAGACCTCCAATTTACTTTTTCAAAGAAATCAAATGCTATTTAGACCTCCAATATTTTTCCAAAATACCCATAGCTCCAAAAAAATTAATAAAAATTTTCTTTTTAGAAGATTCTAAAGGAAATCTGTAATTAATTCTTCTTCAATTTTTTGAACATCTAATAATCATATTTTCTCATCCATTATTAACTTTGTTGAGACTGTGAAGTTTGTTTGTTCATAATCACAATACAACTATTTCCACATTCTTCATACTAATTGTTGATTATAACAAATTGATTCAAGCAAGCGAAACCCAAAAATAATCTAACCGAAAATTTAAAAAACTAAAACTAATATAAGTTGCATCATCTTTCGAAATTTACATAAAATTTTACTTCATTGTCGGTTGTGGATGCGTTCTTGGACAACAGTAAGGTGAGATATTAATTAGTTAATTTATTTTTCTATGGTGAGATTTATTTTGGTAATGTGTAATTTTATTTTTTGGTAAAGTGTGATTTTTTTTGTTAGATGGATCTTTTTTTTTTTGTAAGATGATTTTTTGGTAAATTCAATGCGTTGACAAAGTCAATACGAATTTGAAAAAGAGTAAATTCCTCCTATGGTACCTGGCGTATAGCCAATTGAACACTTTGGTACCCAACGTTTTGAAAGATGACAGTTTGGTACCTGAAGTTAAGTTTTATGTGACACTTTGGTACTTATGTTGACTTCTGTGCTAAATGTAAGGAGTAAAATTGACATTTTGTTGTATGAAGGTTATTTCCGTAACTTCCTGTATGTGTCTTGACCTAATTAGACTAGTATAGTTGATTCTGTAATAGATAAGGAATCTCTGATTTATCGGGATACTTATTGTAATGCCTATATAAATGCCTCTCTATCAATCAATAAAACATAAGTTCTCCTTATTATCTTTTCTCGTTGAACACGTTATCAGCACGTAATCTCCCTGAGCCCTAGAAAAACCCTGATAACTTTTTCCTCCTCTTCTATCCATTCCGTCGGCCGCACCTCCCTTCTCGGGACCCATGTCACTCCTTCTCGGTCTCTCCTAGGCCGCAGCCCCCCCCCCCTACGGCCGCCTGCTTATTCACCCGCTCGCTCACTCGCCACGCTTATTCGCTTGGCCGCCAGCATGTTCGCTCGCCAGCCCGCTCGCTCGCCCACCCGCTTGCCCGCCAGCACATTCGCTCGCCATCAAATTTTCAAGATAGCTCCTCCATCTTACTCACGCAAGCAGAGGCTCGAGAATCAGACAAGAGTCGAAGAACAAGCTTTACGCACTCGATCTTTTGATCCATTCCAAAAGGTAACAATTTTCTAAAAGTTCCTGCTTTTGAACTATAGATATATTATATCGGGCACTATTAGCCTTTCTTCTACTCCTATTCCGGCCATTCTTAAATCGCCGATGAGACCTAGAATGGGGAATTCATCACCCCTACGGTCGCAGTTTTAAGTGATGGTCCTGGGGGAATCACGTTTGAAAGAGAATTAAAAGAAAAAGATGCTTATGTGGATGTCTGAGTACGCTACTGTTTGAAGGTGCGATATGATGTCGCCGGTTTATGCATCAAAAATGTTTTTGCATTGAAAAAAAAAAAATCACTTATGTGACCGAATATATCCCTTCTAATTCCAACATATACTTGATAGTACCTCTTTATGAGTGATACTAATCCGACGTTTTATTCTCTTGTAGATGTCGTCGTCGTCGTCGTCACCACCACGCCCTGATTTTGAGATCGTAGATCTTCAAGGCAAAGACTACTATCGATGGGTTTCCGATGTCAAAATTGCTTTTCAAAGCAAAGGTTTTCCAGCCCTTCTGACTGATGCAACCGCCAACACCCCTTTTGGGGACCATACTAAGGCTCAGACCCTCATGTATTTGAGGCGCCATATCCACCCAACTCTGAAGCGACAATATTTGTCGGTAAAAGATCCCAAAATTTTATGGGACACGCTCCAGCAACGATTCAACAATGTCCATGACATGCTTCTTCCAGAGCTCACCCTTAAATGGGAACAAATCCGTTTCTCAGATTATGACAAAGTAGACAAACACAATCAGGATATGATTAGTCTACATGCGGATCTTGGCACGGTTGGCGTCATCAAAACCGATAAAGATCTTCTGGAGAAGATATTTAACACATTCCCCATGGCCTACGATGTCATCGGACATCAGTATAAGATCTTAGTTGATGAAGGCAGAATCAGGACATTCTCTGACCTTATGGTAATATTGGCTAAAAAAGAGCGCCATTCTGAGATTAGGCTCAATAGTAGCCAGAGACCTGTTGGTACAAAGCCAATTCCAACACTACAGGCTTATTATGGGAAGGCTTCAAAGCAGAAAAATAAAGGCTGCCATGCCCCGTACAATCCGGTACGTGAAAGAAATCAGAATGTTGGAAACAAAGTGACACGACGCTCCAACACTTGGAGGCGAGAAGGTGGCGAAACCGCACCACCTTCAGGGGGAGGCCGGACCGGCCACGGACCCCGTCTAGGCCCGGTACCAAACCCTCCTAGACCTCATAGCAATAACCGGAATACCCAATTTGCTCCGTGCTACAAGTGTGGTTCCTCCAAACACTACCATCGCGACTGTCGAGCTAGTAAGGAGATGTTAAATGCCTACAAGAAGTACAAGAAGTTTCTGTCTGAAGAAAGCAATTATGCTGAGGACGAGATGATTGAAGCAAATTATGCTCATCATGTGGATTTACCAAAGGTGCAACCACAAACTCTTGATGTCCCGGATTTTGATTAGTCCATGTATTTGGCTTTTCTAGTTTATCAAGTATTGTAATGGCACTCGCCATGTTTTTATGACTCTTGTTAGTCTGTTTATTTTGGAATTAGAAGTTGATGTATTCAAGTTGGCACTTAATAAAATTTCTCTATTTTCCCATATTGTGAGAAATTTTATGTTTTTATGCAATCAGGTTCGTGTATTAACAACTCACGTGGTTCTTGTGATGCCACTTTTGGGTTACATTGGCTCTATATTTTGGACTTATAATCCACCTACGCTCAATAAAAAAATAAAGGTAAGCGAACAAGCCGCCATCGGTTCATTAAGGTGAAGTAGGCTTGGTACTCGCCACACTCTGGTGCCACGGCACTATGTGCTATTGACATCCACAGCTTCGGCTAGTGTGCAGCCAGAGAGGTATTTTAACACCAATCCTAGGAGGCTTGTCCTCGTTTTATCCCAGTTACCAAAGGTGTTCCACACCACAATGTGCGAAGCCTCGGCTTCGTTTTGGTTTCTGATGATTGCTTGGTTATGTAACATTCAACCTTGCACTTTCCGACTTAAGTCGAAGTTATAATATCCAAATGCCATGTGATACACTCGATGCGATTTCATCCCCTTTCTTTCTCTATGCTACGGTGTAGTGATTAGACTGTGTCCCGCGAAAAACTAACCCAAGTTTTCCTCTCTTTGTAGATGTCTCGCAGTGAAGTTGAGTGTCTAGCTGCTAGTGGAACTACCCACACTATTCTAAAAAATAGGCAGTTGTTTACGGATTTAATGCCGTATCGCTCATCAATGACAACATTGATAGGTACCTCGCCGGTTGTCAAAGGGCGAGGAACCACTGAATTTATGTTACCAAATGGTACCGTTATCAATGTCATTGATGCTCTTTATGCGCCGAGAACAAATCGAACCCTGCTGAGTTTTAAGGATATCCGTGTCAACGGTTATCACTTGGATACCTATGCTGAGAATTGTGAAGAATACTTATGCATTACTTCTCAAGAAAACGGTCGTCGCCGCATCTTAGAGAAGATGCCGTGCATTGAAGACAATGACTAATATCTCACTACAGCCTGTGTTTTCGAATCATATGCTGTCACTGATAATTTTTGTGACAGCAATGATTACACGCTTTGGCATACTCGACTAGGCCACCCCGGCCGTGATATGATGAACCGGATTCTAAAGAACTCCCATGGACATCCATTTTTCAAGTCGAAAAAGTGATTAAAAGAACCCCTTACCGCGACTCAACGTCGTGATGTGCGCAGAAGCCAAGCTCCTCGCAAGGCTGTGGCATTAACGCCACACTCGCCACCACCCCTCCCGTCACAGGGTTTCGGGGCCGAGCACCTGGCCAAAGAGGAAGTGGCATTTACGCCGCAAGTCGTGTCGTCCCACCCTTCACAGGGACATGGGGCGACACCCAACGTGTCCTCTTATGCCACAACGGCAATTTCCAATGCCCATCGCTCATTTTGTAAGACTTGCTCGCTTGCTAAATTGCACGCTCGCCCTTCATTCGCCAAAACTTCAACTGAAAATATACCATTCTTACACCGGATCCAAGGTGATATTTGTGGACCAATCAAACCAGAATGCGGCCCATTCAAGTATTTTATGGTCCGGGTTGATGCGTCGACGCGTTGGTCACACGTGGCGTTGCTGTCTACAAGAAATGCTGCATTCGCCAAGCTTTTAGCTCAAATCATCAAGTTACGGGCTAACCACCCTGACCATCCTATCAAATCTATTAGGTTGGATAATGCTGACGAGTTTACCTCCAAAGCATTCGATGATTATTGTATGTCCATTGGGATTGAAGTAGAGCACCCTGTTCCTCATGTTCATTCTCAAAACGGCCTTGCAGAAGCCACCATTCAGCAACTCCGGCTAGTGGCTAGGGCATTGGTTATGGGAACCAATTTGCCAATTTCTGCTTGGGGATATGCAATACTGCATGCAGCGATGCTTATTCGTTTCCGACCCATTGCCAACAATGCGTTTAGTGCCTACCAGATGGTAACTGGTTTTGAACCCAATCTATCGCACTTACGTACTTTCGGTTGTGCAGTTTATGTGTCAATTACACCTCCATTGCGTATCAAAATGGGTCCACAACGATGTTTAGGCATCTATATTGGCTATGACTCGCCAACGATAATCCGCTACTTAGAACCAACCACCGGTGATCTATTTACTGCGTGATTCACAGACTGTCACTTTGAAGAGACACACTTCCCACCGTTAGGGTGAGATAGGAATGCACTCTGTTGACAGTAGCCGCAGAGGGGCTACAGCAAGCCCACAGACCCGCGGCAAGTGCACCAGGGCCCGGCCCAGGACCCAGGATCGGATCACCAGCACCAGGCCTCGGGGCCCCGCGGTCTATCCTGCCTCCAAGGGTCCTGGGACCGGGGGCGCCTGCCTGCCAAAGAGGGCACCAGAATATCCAAACAGAAGGGAGCCAGTCCCACATCGAAGGGTAAGGCCAGCCCTCGCCCTCAACCACCTATATATGGGCCTCAACTACCACCATAAATAGGTAACTTGTCTCTCTCCCTGCTTACATACGTGCCCAGGTTATATATATTCCAACTATACTAACTTAGGCATCGGAGAGGTGAAGGCCGGCCCGCCCGGTATTCCCCTTTAGTAAGCAGGATTGCAGGAGATCGAGTTGGATTCATCAAGTATCTACCAAGACCCCCGGGTTTAGGCAGAAACAATTGGCGCCGTCTGTGGGAACTCTGAACAAGAAGCCGTGCAAGCAACACCGCTGGCTGAGATTGTGGGAATGAGTCAAGAGAAAGGAACTACTGAAGAGGGGCGTGTTGCAACTGTGCAAACGCTCGCCTCCACCCCTGTCGTCACGCGGGAGCTGCGTGGCGAGCAGGGCAGCGATTTGGGAAGGAGCCATGGAGGACCCTCCGGTGATCCGGAGCCCCGCCACGAGAGCTCGCACGGGAAAGACCCGATAGAGGACGAAGGCAGCCCGGTGCTTCGTGGCCTATCCCTGACGTTCTCGGATGACCCGAGTGATCAGTCTGAGAGCCAGGATCAAGACCCCACGTACAGCCCCGACCATGACGGCATGGCGGGAAAGGTACGGGCAATGGCCGCAGAAGTTAGTCGTCTCAGAGAGGAGAACGGCCGGGACCGAGCCAAGTCCCAGGCCCGATACGAAGAGATGGAGGCAGTAAACGCCGCCCTGGTAGCCACCCTAGAGAGGGGGCAGCAGCGCAGTGCCGCCATGGCCGAGGCACAAGCCGCACCCCTGCTAGTTCAACCCCGGCAGCTAGAGGCAGGGCAATCTTCGGGCGCCCGGCCCAGCGAGCATGTGCGAGAGAAGTTACGAGCCGGCGAGGACCTGCCGAAGAGCACGCCCGCCTCCCACCAGCCGCACGCTTCGTCCATGGGTGAAGTGGATACTCCAACCGCCCGGGCGCTGCAACTGCTAGCCAACACCGTGTCGGATCTGAAGGCCCAGATGGAGGCAAACGAGAGGAGAGCAGCCCGGCCATTGGAAGGCGCCCGGTTCAACGAGCGCATGGGCCCCTTTTCACACCGAGTCATAGAGTCGGGGAGATCTGGCAACCAGAAGTCCCTCAAGGTCACCTATTCCGGGTCCGGTTGCCCGTATCAGCATCTAGACAGCTTCCGATCCCAGACCTGCGCCAAGGGTTACTCCGATGCAATCTGTTGCAACATCTTCCAGGAGACCCTGTCCGGAGAAGCGCTCAGTTGGTTCTACGAGCTTCCTGCGAATTCAATCGAGGCATTCGAACAGCTGGCTGACCGGTTCGTAGGCCGCTTCATCCTCCGAGTCGAGGGAGCACGAACGTCCACCGTCCTCTTCAACTGCATCCAAGCCCCCGGGGAAGAGTTGAGAACCTTTGTCAACCGGTGGCAGACGGCCACGGCCGGGGTCCGGAACTTGGACAAGGGCATCGCCGAGATGGCATTCAAGCAGGGGCTTCGGGCAGGAAAGTTTTCCTACGCCGTCAGGGTAGAACTCCCTCAGGGCTACGACGAGTTGATGGCTATGGCCATCCGGCATGCCCAGGCTGATCATGAGACCTACGGGAACCACCTGCTGAAGAGGAAGCGGGATGAGCAGCCTTTGGACCATCCCCGGGGGGAGGATCCCCCGCGCAGTCAAGAGAGCAAACCCGGCCAGCGAGCCGAGCACGGGAGCCGCCGACCCAGCCGGAACAACAACAACAACGGCAAGACCTGGCCGCAGCGGCAGCAGAGGCCCTTTTCTGACAGGCCCCAGTCTCGGGCCGAGAACAAACCTGCACCGTACCACCAAGAGCGCCCCCTGGCAATTATGCCAGCACCCCCGGCTAATCAAGAAGTCTTCTCCACCCTCACCGCATCCTATGAGGACATCCTGCTGGAGAATGCGGACGTCATTGCCCCACCGCCCCAGAGAAGGTACCCCAAGGGGAAGCTTACGACGGCGCAGACAGGCAAGTACTGCTCATACCACGATGAGGCAACTCATCGGACGAACCAGTGCTTTGCCCTCAAGACTGCAGTGCAGGGCTTGATTGATAGCGGCCAGCTCCAGAGATATGTAGGGGAGAGAAGAGCAGACCCCGACCGGGAGAGTAACCCGGCTTGGTAAACCCGCTGGGTCCAGGCGGTTAGTTTGGCATATCGCCGGTTCAACCGATTGTAAAGATCAAATATATGCAAACTACTTTTGAAAACACTGGCCCCGCAAGCTCAGATATATATTCATAATTAGTTAAAAGTATTCAAGCAGTAACCGCTCCGGAGAGTTTCTTTTACAAGTAAGAGCAAGAAAAACATCCTAAGGAGCCGCATCTCCAGCGATAGCTTCGTCGTCGACCTCAGCTCCGGCAGGTTCGGCACTGTTGGTAAAAGAATCCAAGTGCGAGCGACGCTCTGCTCCTGGTTTTTCCTCCACCACCAGCTGCTGGACGACCGGCTCCACAGGAGCATTTCCTTCGGCAGAGGTACCCGGCATCAGGGAAGTATTTAACCACCCCTTCGCCGCCCATTCCGTGTAGGCATCCGAGATGCCTTCTTCCCGGGCCTTCTCCAGGCAGTCCAGGAACCGATCGCTCTCCTCGTATTGAAGAACAAACCGGTCGAACTGTCCCGGGTCATCTCCACCAGCAGCAGCAGCGGTGGCACGTGCCTGGAGCTCGTCTATCTTGGCTTCCAGCTCGGCCCTCTCAGCGTCAGCCCGCTCCCGCTCCCTCTCCATGCTCCGGTTCTGCTCCTCTAGCTCCCGGGCCTTCTCCTCCATCTTCCTGGCCTTTTCCTCCATCTTCTTGGCCCTCTCCTCCGCCCTGGCCTTCTCCCGATCCGAGCGGGACTTCTCCACCTCAAGAAGCTTCTGAGACTTGGATAGCGCAGTTATCTGCCTCTTCAGCTCCGGGAGCTCCTCGCTCGCATCCGGCTGGTACAGGTGGTAGAGCAGCTGCAGGGCAACAAAGGCAGTCAAGTGGCAAAGAAAGAAGGCAGGATATAAGCAATACGGTGGTACCATGCGGTACTTACCCGGAAGATGGATTCCTTGCATTTTGGCCGGTTGCCACCCGCCAGCACGCCATCAACCCCGGGCTTGTCCAGGCCGAAGCTGGCCAGGTCCGCCATCATCTGCCGAACGAGAGCATTGTCCGGACTTCCCCTCGCCGCCTCCGCAGGCGCAGGACTGCTCTGCCGGTCAGCTCCGGCTCCCTCCCCAGCATTGGATGTTACGCTGCTGGTTGTCCTGACCCGCTTCGCCAGGACCTCCCGGGATGACCCGCCGGTTAGCGTCACCAGCAAAGGGGACGGACCGTCCGGCCCTTTCCGCTTCTCTCCCCGCCCTTCGGGAGCAGCGGCACGTGCGTTTGCACGAGGAACAAAAGCAGCGATACTCAGGCTCGCCGCACGGTTGGGGACCCTGTTTTCTCCCCCAGGAACCCGCACCGGTCCCCCGGTGCTCTTGCCCTTCCCAGGCACCGCTGCTGCCGCAGAGTGATGGGTCTTCACCCGCTCCGGCAGGTAGGACGATTCATCCATATCCCGGGCCTGGGGCTCCGCATGCAACGTAACCCGCCCGTCCGCTTCCACCGAGGACCGGGCGACGCTCGCACCCTTCTCCGTAAGATGCCTCAGGAGATCTTCCCCGTCCATCGAAAGAGTGTTTTCGGGCTTGATCACCGCCCGGGTTGACGCACCTGCAGGACAAGGAAAACGTTAAATTGTTGAGCAAAACCTAGCACGAGTCCCACCGCTAGGGTTTGTTACCCACCGGGATCCCGCCCAAGCCCACAGTGTTCCAGCACTTCTCGCCGGATGAAATTGTACGAACTTCGCTCCAGGTGGTCCCAGCAGCCGAGAATAGTCAAGACCCTCTCCTGCTCCAACTCGGACAGCTGGAACGACTGGTCGCCTATGGGCTGGAAGGCGCCAGGCACCCGGTACATCCTCCTCTTCACCTGCCAAGCCCCGCCAGCCATCACCACCTTCTTTCTCCAGCTGTTGTCTACCCATGAAGGCATAGTGGTGATAACCGCTTGATTGTTGCGGGAGTTGAAGGATAAGCAGCCTTTGGACCCCGCCTTCCTCGAATAGGACAACCTATACAGCGCCCGGAATTCATTGATCGTAGGCATACTCATTCCGAACAAGTCGTATAGGCAGCCTAGGCTTAGTAGCCGCCTCCATTGGAGACCGAGCAGCTGCGCGGGCGACGCTGGCAGGGCACTCAGTATATACTGCACAAAGTCTGGCAGCGGTAGCGACATCCCGTGCCGGAACTGGTCCGGATGCACGGCAACCCAACCCTCCTCCGGGTTACAGGCCGACTCTCCAGGGTTCAATGGACGCAAAAAGATATCGTCCGGGATACCCCACGTTTCCCGGAACGCGGCAATCTCCGCGGGAGTCATGCTCTCCTCCGGTTCGTCACACACCACGGCAGTTCTTCCCCTACCAAGCGTGTAGCTTTCAGCGCGCGCACCGGCCATGCGCACTCCGTGCGGTATCTCAGCTTCCGAGGAATCTGACCCGGAATCTGAGGACGTGGATGAGACACCGCTCCCGGAGCGGTCCGCGGCTTCTTGCTCCGGGGCTTCAGAATCGAGCCAGTCCTGCATCCTCTCCACATCATCCACCACAGGACCTCTTGCGGCAGATTCAGAAGCCTCCTCCGAGCTCGAAGTGTACATCTTAATCTAGGGGCAGAAAAGCAAAACCCTAGCGCTCGTCAGCAACAGACTACAACACCACCTTCAACGGCCTCTCCCCAAAAGTTTGCCGCTGAGCAACCCAGTCAGTGACACAGATCCCTCCCCCCCGCCGCAAAACAACAAATCAAAAAGCAAGAAACACCGGGGCAAAGAACACAACTTACCGATTAGTATGCTCAGCCGAGGACAATCCGCCCTGCGAAAGCAACGAGCAATGGTAAAAGGAGGCTTGGGAGCGCTTCAAACAACGGATCTCTTGGGGCAAGGAACTTAGGGTTTTTTTCGCCGGACCACCTCCTTTTTCTCTCAGTCTCTCTTAAAAGTGCAAGAAGCAAAAGTGGAAAGAAGAGCAGAAGAGACCTATTTATAGAGGGGACCGGTGCCCTAGGCATTTAGAAATCCCTCCAAAAAACGCAATCAGAGCAACTCAAACGCCTGTGAATCCAGGCCCTCCATCACAAAACCGTTCCCTGATGGCACGTGTCCCAGCATTGGTAAAACTGCCCACGCCATCATAGCTGACGGGACTGATGGACTCCCTCCTTAAATGCATGTCAGCCACCTGTCCCACACGCTGGCGACAGGAAGGTAGGAGCAGGAACCAGGGAGTCACGCTCCCCTACGCTTCCCCAGATTCCACGGTTGCACGCCATCATCATTACAATTCAACCGCTTGAAAGACCTCTCACCGGTTATGCTGATCCAACCGCTTCGAGAGCATCTATCTGGGTTTGAGCAGGACCTCGTTTCGATATGGCATGTCGCCCGTGCGAGTCCCGCCCGGTTCCATGGCAGTCCGCGGTTGTGATCTTCCAACCGGCTCCATGGCTTCTTGCTGCAAAGCTTGAAGACCTCTCACCGGTTATGCTGATCCAACCGCTTCGAGAGCATCTATCCGGGTTTGAGCAGGACCTCGCACCGATATGGCATGTTGCCCGCGCGAGTCCCGCCCGGTACCATGGCAGTCCGCGGTTATGATCATTCAACCGGCTCCATGGCATCTTCCCCACATTTGCACCAACGACCTCGTTTCGATATGGCAGGACGCCCGATCGAGGTCCGGTCTGCAAGTTCATCCGGGACTCGTTTCGATTTGGCAGAACGCCCGTCGAGCCCCCATGAACTCCGCCTCGCACCGATATGGCAGAACGCCCGGGCGAGGTCCACCCCATCGGTTCCGTCATGTCCAACCAGCTTGAGAGTACTTTCCGGAAACATAATCACCCGGACCCATGGCTTTTTCACAGGGGGACTCGTTTCGATAGGCATGTCGCCCGTCGAGTCCGCCCGCCTCCATGGCAAACGCATGGGCTTTACAAACCGGGCGAGTTTACATCTAACACATGTACTCTTGTCCAGCAGGATAAAAACCCTGCGTCGCATTGAACCGCGATACTGTCCAGCAGGATAAAAACCCTGCATCGCACTGAACTGCGATACCTTTGGGAACACATGGGGGAGACTCGTTATCTCCACACCATCCCACCGGGCGGATTGTATCTCTAACACAGAACAAATCTCCCCGCAGGCTAACAAACCTGCACATTTACCTCATCGCTTATTCAAACACAAGCTGAGAAGAACTAGCAAATGTTTGCACCGCTCCGTTCTGATTTGGCAGAACAACCGGTTCTGGCCCAGTTTGCACCGCTCCGTTCTGATTTGGCAGAACAACCGGTTCTGGCCCAGTTTGCACCGCTCCGTTCTGATTTGGCAGAACAACCGGTTCTGGCCCAGTTTGCACCGCTCCGTTCTGATTTGGCAGGATGCCCAGTTCAGGATCAGTGAGCTCCGCCTTATTCCGACAGGGCAGCAGGCCCAATCAGAATTCCGTGCCTTAATCTCTTGCATGGCGGATTTCAACGCCTCATTATCATTCCGTGCACAATCTCTTGCATGGCGGATTTCAACGCCTCATTATCATTCCGTGCACCATCTCTTGCATGGCGGATTTCAACGCCTCATCATCATTCCATGCACCATCTATCGCATGGCATCATCTCATGCACTCTTCGGGTTTTCACCCCGTTCCATGCTCTAACACTCGAGCACAATCCTGTTTCACATTACTCAACATGCTTATAAATTATTTCTTGCCATCGGTAACAGGTACTCACCTCGGTCACGCCCAATCTTTAACGCGGACTTGGGGGACTGGGGACCTGTAGGTTGGTAACCCCGCGGGTCTGCGGGACAAGAGCAAGACAGATAAGTCCCCATTCAAGATTGCACTTGACCGGGAACTTGGGGGACTTGTTGACAGTAGCCGCAGAGGGGCTACAGCAAGCCCACAGACCCGCGGCAAGTGCACCAGGGCCCGGCCCAGGACCCAGGATCGGATCACCAGCACCAGGCCTCGGGGCCCCGCGGTCTATCCTGCCTCCAAGGGTCCTGGGACCGGGGGCGCCTGCCTGCCAAAGAGGGCACCAGAATATCCAAACAGAAGGGAGCCAGTCCCACATCGAAGGGTAAGGCCAGCCCTCGCCCTCAACCACCTATATATGGGCCTCAACTACCACCATAAATAGGTAACTTGTCTCTCTCCCTGCTTACATACGTGCCCAGGTTATATATATTCCAACTATACTAACTTAGGCATCGGAGAGGTGAAGGCCGGCCCGCCCGGTATTCCCCTTTAGTAAGCAGGATTGCAGGAGATCGAGTTGGATTCATCAAGTATCTACCAAGACCCCCGGGTTTAGGCAGAAACACACTCATTCCGAATGAACGTCAGGAATTAACATGGTGTGCCCCCAACGATTTGTCTCTTCATGATCCTCGCACTGCTCAAAGTGAGCTTGAAGTGCAACGTATTATCGATCTTCAGAAAGTCGCGGAATCGATGCCCGACGCTTTCACTGATATTGCGTAAGTGACAAGATCACACGTACCTGTTGCAAATGTACCGGCAAGGTTGGAGGTCCCGAATTATGGGACCGGTTCAGCTGCTCTAAGACCTAGTGCCGTCGGCATATCCTCAGGAGAGGGTAACGCCGGCGGCGGCGCTGCCCTACGGGACGTCGTCGCTATTGCTGAATCGGATCGCAACGGTGCCTTGATGGAGTTTGAAGGGGCAGCAGCTTCGGCCTCGGCTCCCACCAGGAAGAGGGGGAGACCGAAAAATTCTCGAGATAAAAACCCTCGAAAGAAGCGAGCGAAGGAACAAAATTCCCTAGCCTCATCATCGACGATGCGAATCCATCGCATGAGATTTTCTCTGACTATAGCTATGTCCATGAGTCAACTGAATCATATCTGTGGGATGACACAGATCCAATGTTGACTCCGAACAAAGAAATCTCGCTCAGTTTGAATAACGCGTGTCTCTTAGTGGATAGAGACTCCACACACGTCAATGATATATATACTTATTCCGTCGCACAAGACATCATCCTTGACGACGAAGTTGATCCACGCTCTATGACTGAATGTCAACAAAAAGCAGATTGGTCGAAGTGGAAAGAAGCAATACAAGCAGAACTTGACTCATTAGACAAAAGGCAAGTCTTTGGATCTGTTGAATTGATCCCTAAAGGCGTTAAACCTGTCGGACATAAGTGGGTTTTTGTTCGTAAGCGCAATGAGAAGCATGAGATCTTGCGGTATAAGGCAAGACTCGTGGCGCAAGGCTTCTCGCAGCATCCTGGTATTGACTACGAGGAGACGTACTCTCCCGTAATGGACATCATTACTTTCCGCTACTTGATCAGTTTAGTAGTGTCCGAAAAACTGAGTATGCAACTGATGGATGTAGTTACTGCGTATCTATATGGGGATCTAGATACCGATATCTACATGAGAGTTCCAGAAGGAATTCCAGTGCCTCAATCAGAAGACTCCAAACCTTGGAGTGCTTATGCAGTTAAACTGCAACGTTCACTGTATGGACTTAAACAATCCGGAAGGATGTGGTATAATCGTCTACGTGAATACCTGATTGGGAGGGGTTATAAGAATGATGAGTTATGCCCATGCGTGTTCATTAGAAAGACCGACTCTGGATTTGCCATTGTAGCTGTCTACGTTGATGACATGAATGTCATCGGTACTTAATGTGAGATTGAAGAGACGGTTTCATTCTTGAAATCCGAGTTCGAGATGAAGGATCTTTGGAAGACTAAGTTCTGTTTAGGACTTGAGTTAGTTGGTTTTGCAGATGCTGGGTATCTTTCGGATCCACATCGTGCTCGTTCTCAAACTGGTTATGTTTTTACCATGGGAAATACAACGATATCCTGGAGATCAACCAAGCAAACTTTGGTTGCTACTTCATCGAATCACGCAGAGATCATTGCCCTCCATGAGGCTGTTAGAGAATGTGTCTAGCTAAGGTCAGTTATTCACTACATTCGTGATTCGTGTGGACTAGTGTCTACCACCGATAAACCTACGTGTATCTATGAAGATAATGCTGCCTGGATTGAGCAGATGAAGTTAGGTTTTATCAAATGTGATAACACTAAGCACATATCGCCTAAGTTCTTTTATAATGTGCAACAATAAGAATTCCTGAACATCCAAGTCAATCAAGTGAGTTCAGATGCAAATGTTGCAGATTTGTTTACCAAGTCTTTGGGAAAATCTATGCATGTGAAACATGTGAAGAGCCTATGCATGCGCCATATATCAGAGGTCTAAGTTTGTTAGACTTCAGGGTGAGTCTACATCACATGTTATTTACAAGTGTAGTATTGGTGTGTTGTGCTCTTTTCCCTTCGTCCATGCATTTTATTTTTGCCCAAGAGGTTTTGTTTTGCTGGCAAGGTTTTAGTGAGGCAACATGGTAAGCACCATGAAGACATTAGGCGCTCGACACAAGGGGGAGTGTTGTAGGAAGGTTATTTTCGTAACTTCCTGAATGTGTCTTGACCTAATTAGAATAGTATAGTTGATTCTGTAATAGATAAGGAATCCCTGATTTATTGTAATGTCTATATAAAGACCTCTCTATCAATCAATAAAACATAAGTTCTCCCTATTATCTTTCCTCCTTGAACACATTTAAGTATAATCTATAAAAATAAAATAAAAATTTACATTTTTTAAATATTTTGGGTTAAAAACATGTATTTTTTTTATATATATTTTGGGTTAAAAACTTGCATTTTTTTTAATGTTATTTATTTATGTTGGATACATAAGTTAAAAAATTCAATCGTGTTAATGTAAACACTCACAAGACTACTCTGTGAAGTTATATCTAATCAACCAAATGTATTATCATGGGTGTTCAAATCACAAATACTAGATTTACTAAACAAAATTTCAATTATTTTACCTTCAACAGAACTCAAAAGTTTAGTTCATATTTTTTTCTTTTGACAAAAAATTAAATTAAATTTATTTTCTCTCAAAAGATTATAAAAAAAAATGAATATAAAGATAATAACCAATAGCCTTATATAGATGCATAGCACTCATGTTTTTAATTTTTTTTTTATAAATAATATTTAAATGTCAATTTTGCCCCTTATATTTAAAAAAAAAAGTCAACATAAGTATCATAGTGTTGCATAAAACTTAACTTCAGGTACCAAACTATCATCTTTGAAACGTTGGATACCAAAGTGTCCAATTTGTCATACGTCAAGTACCATAGGAGGAATTTACCCTTTAAAAAAATAAGGAGGTCCAAGTACTGTTTTTGGAAGTGTGAATAGAAACTCCTTAAAAGATACTCTAATAATTAACAAAATAATAAATAAAAATAAAAGAGATAAACCTGTAATAGCTTCCCACATCTATACAGAAATAACTGTCCACTACTCACATCTCTACAGTAAATAAATTCTCACCTTACAATTTTTACTCCAAAAATACAAATAAAAATAATTAAACACATGCATCATGTGTGGTAAAACTAGTAAACCTTACTAGAACTGCTCGGATTTTATCATAAACTTATGATTTATTTTTTGAATATTAAGTTGAGGAAAATAATCTTAATTATCAGTACAAAGAAATAAAACGATTGATTCAGTAGTATGGGCTACAATAAAGGCCCGTTGCCATTATATTAATAAAAAATGGCTTGGTGGTATGTTGATGAAACGGTATCCTATAGAATTAGAATGAAACTTCATAAGTTCACGTCGAAGTATTGCATAAGAAAAAACTGCAAAATCCGATCCAATTTATAGTAATCGATTAGTAAACATACATGTTGGTTAACCATATTCAGAACGGAAAAAAGATCATTGGCTTATCAAATTATCTATTGAGCAATGAAAAAAATTCAACAAAAGATATAAACAAATCTACTAATTATTTCAACATATATGTATTTCTGCTCACAAAGCGAGAAGAGTAATTGATCAAATTTGTGGGCGTTCCTATGAAGAAACACTTGTGATCCTAGAAATTATGCTCATCGAGCATGTTATGACATATTAAAATTGGCTTACCTGCAGCAGCAAAGATTTGAATGAAACAAAATTAATCATTAGTTAACCGGAAGTCGAACAGTCTATCTTATTCTACAAATGTTCTCCTGTCATAACATATACTGCAGTTGTAGGGATTCTCCTCATCATATTTGTCCATGGTTTTATTTGCCATTTTCATTCAAGTGATCTTAAAGATATGGAGCGGAGGAGTTTGAGACAGAGCCAAATTTCAAAGATTAAATATAAGCAGGGATCATGGCTTTTATGAAAAAGAGGGAAAAAAAAAAAAAAACGTTCAGTACGTTCTGTACAAGTAGGGCATGGCTTTTATTCCAGACACTGACCATCCTTTGATACAGAAAATGTTTGGACAAACATAGCTTCATACGCTGCTACTTGAAGAACCTATCACCAAAATTTACTATTTCTGAGTTGGTTTTGAAGCGTGCGAAGTTATAGTTTTGTCCTTACTTTTATGTAAATTACAGTCTTATCATTAAAGATATATGTAAATCCTATTTTGTTTCGATACACGGTGACGTGGTAATTTGTTCTTTCGCTCACTCTCCACCTGTTTTATTCTTCATTCCAAGGCTTTTATACTCTATAACAATTTGGGTTGCTTTCAAATAGTGGAAGGGGTTGCATGATAATAGTTTGACAAGGGGTTGCATGTATAATACCATTGCTGACTCAACATTACCTGAAACAAGCTAAGAAAACAACTAGGCCTTGTCTTCCATTTGTTCACCACCACAACTTCTGATATGGACGGAACGTAAGCTTAGAATACGATGGGAATAACAGGGACAAAATCATCTATAAATTTATATAGGATCAAAAACTTAAGAGTCCCTCCATCAAGGATTACTTAAGGTCCAAGAATCCGAATTAGATACAGAATGAAATACTACATTGTATATTCTCATAGATATCGAATAGGTTTGTTACCCCTTAATGAATTAATACACAAATTCATTAAGCAACTAAGATAGATTACAAGTCATTGTCTATGTTGAATTAGTTCTCATATTTTGCATATAATTCATGTAATTCGTATATAATTATAATAAGTCCAATTATTTTCTAACACAAAAAGCGCCTATCACTAATTGATCGACATGCCCCGTACTCTTGTAGTCTTGTTGTTGTAGACATGTCGACATGAAATTATTTGAGCAGTGGAACCCAATGATCGTAAGGCACTCCAATTGAGATTTGAACCAATAATTTTACAGAGTGCTTGCGTCCAACCAATCAATTAAGAAGTTGAGTTGCTAAACGTACCTATTCTCTCAACACTAATTATTGCATGTAAACCTCTCAATGTTGAATTGCTAAACGACTAAACATAGCCTCTCAGATCTTAGAATTGAAGGGATTGAACCTGGTACGGTGATGTTTGATTATTTCGTCTTCAATAAGATTAATAAAGGGTATACCCCCTAACATTACTTGATTAGAACTGCATAAACTAAAAAATATATTAGGGGTGTTCATCGATCAGACTTTTCAGTGCTTCTCCACGAACCCTTTGATCCCTTCAATGAGACGCTCAGTCTCTGCAGCTGTTTCTGGGTCCATATCCACGGCAATCTTATTGAGATAGAAGCTGTGCATCATTCCCTTGTTCATCAGAAGCTCCACATCCTTGTTCACCTTCTTCATGGCCTCGTAGTATTCCATCTCCGTGTCAATGATCAGGTCCTTTTCCGCAATGCACAGCAGAAACGGCGGCAGCTTCAGCCCCTCCAACGGCGGAGACCCCAAACCCATCGGACACGTAATTGGATGGTCCTTGGTCGACCCCTCAGGCAGCGCCAGCCCCAAGAACTTGTCCACCATATCGAGAGTAAGAAATGGCGACTGAGGCTGCTCCAGCTCCGACTTGCTCCTCTTCGACCGAACGAAGCCGGGGTGGATGGGGATCCCGCCGGCGAGCTTCAGTGGACTCAAGTCTGTAGTCCCCGCTCTAGCGGCCACGTGGTGGACGATGTTCCCTCCGGAGCTATCACCGATGAGGAAAACTCTGTTGAAATCAGCATAGCTGAGAAGCCATGGCTCTTTCTGTTGGGCTAGGACGACAGAGCGAAGCCAAAGGAGACCGGAGTAGCCGTCGTCGATTGCAGCAGGGAGCGGGTGCTCCGGTGCAAGGCGTTGATAAACGGATACGACAATGGCGTTGGCGGAGCGGGAGAGCTTAGTGTATATGTGGTAGTACATGTACCAGTCAGCTTGGCTGATGCAGAAGCCTCCTCCATGGAAATGAAGTATGATGGGAAGCTTTAGTTGCTCACTGACTTTGTTGTCATCGTCCTCCTCGGGTTTTGGCTGCTGTTCTGGGAGGTAAATCCGGACGCGAAGGCCGGAGGTTTGGTCAACCAACACGTCCTTAGTGGCTACACCTTCGAGAAATTCGTCGTGGGGCGGGACTGGCTCGACCATGAACTTTACCTCAGGAGGTCCGGTCCATGTGCGGTCGACTGAGCCATCATCGTAGACTCTTAGCCAACCGGACACTTCTTGGACAAGCTTCTTGCTCTCACGGACCATGGTGCTCGATGAAGATGATGATGAAGATGATAATGAGATTATATATTTGAGTTCGAAGCGAGAGTGTTAGATGGCAGGTTTGGTCTTGTTAGCTAGCTACTTATATAGAAATAGAAGTGTAGACTATGAGCAAATCTACTTGAGCCACCAAGAATTTTCTCAGATTGTGTTAGGAATTTTAATTTGATAATAGATATCAGCCCTCTAATTAGTTGTTCTCTTTTCAGACCAAGAAAGGTCAAAGTCTTCTTTTCTTATAACAGTATGGTACGTGGTTGACCCCTCTCCATTCCAACATCCTTTTTCTATGTTGTAACATATTTATTTGTGAGAATTGTGAGCAAATTCCATTTGTACATGCATGCAGCCCTAATTTCTTATAGATGCCCTTAAGCTTTTGTACCTTCAAGTACTTAATTTATCATTGTTCTCACTACACCAAAAAAAAAAAATGGTAAAACAGAAGACCTGCAGAAGCCCATGGAGGTCGAAGATTGAGTTCGTCTGTGTTTGGCACAATTCCTAGTTAATATTTTAGTATCACCACCTCAAGTAGCTTGGAACTAACTAGGGCTTCGTTTAATATGGTCCATTATTGTTAACGTGACCAACTTGATGACTTTTCATTTTGCATACTATACGAACAAAATATTAAGAAGTTGCTTAGAATTTATCATTTCAGTTCACATAATTCTTCTTTTTGTAAGTGCGAGATTGTAAGTGCAATTCGAGAAAAATTAATTATAACATCTGAGTGAGTTATTTAAAAAAATCTTGAAAAATTTATCATAACGAAATAAAAATTAAAAGATCTCTTTGAAGTTAGAATGGACATGAGTTTAACAAGACGTTAGACATGCACATTTAATTATAAAACCTACGAGTTAGACAGAAAATCTTCTATAAGCTATGTATCGCACTTGGTTTCTTTATTTATTATTGATTTTTTTTTTGACGATTATCGTACAGTTTACAAAATATGAAGTATACTGGGTCATATAGACATAATTATGTATTCATACTATATAGTATATTCATTTATAGTGAATAATTTTTTTTTTCTCCTAGAACCTGAAGGAATATATATATTTAACAAGCCTGAAGGGATAATATGTGATCAGAAAAGCAGAAGACCTGCAGCACTGTGATTTAAATTTATTTGGATGTAGAATCCTATATATATATTATTTAGAAGTGCATGTAGAGAATCGCTGAATCCTACTATTTAGACGTGCAGACTCACTGAACCATCCTTCAATTATTCATTCAGAGCTTTTGTTTTCAATACTGTACTCATTTTACACAGTACCAGAGATTTTGTTTGCAATACTCTACTCATTTTACACAGTTCCACCTGTCAAAATACCGTTCATCCCGAACACAGGTGCGTGGAGAGAGAGAGAGAGAGAGAGGAGGTACGTAGCATAAGATGAAAGATGAAGATGAAGATGAAAGATGAAAGATGAAAGATGAAAGATGATAGTGGGGGTTCTGTTGGAAGTGGAACCGACAATCTATCAATTTAGTCAGCACTCAGCACTCAGCACTAGTGTAACACAACTTGGGCCAAAGAAGTTTTTGAGTAATGTCTACTTAAATCTATTTAAATCACTTAATTATTTAAAATCTTATAAATCAATAGACTTAATTAATCAATAGATAATTAAGTCTATTAATTAATTAACCAAGTAGCTTTAACCTGATTATAAAGTCACAATCTATGTGGAATTAGCCTTGTTCGTAGTCAATAAAAAATTAAAATCACAATCCATAATTCTTAATTAAGATAATTCCTTTTTATCTTCTAGAGTTTAAACTATTTAACTCAATTCTTGGTGTTCACCCAATCCTAAACTATTACTAAAATCTTCATATTTCGCTTCGACTCTTTAATTATTTTTTTTTCTCTTTGATCATGATCGAACTTGTGTTTGTTCTAATGAGTTGAACTCTTTTAGATTGTATATAACAAATTTATTAATATTCACTTCGAAATTATTATCAAATGAGAAATTTAGTCCAGTCTACTTTGAAATCCTGGCTCCGTCCTTACTCAGCACTCCGAGATTATATGGTGTAAGATACAGCAAGAACAAGAAGACGAAAATTGTCTCGATAAAGTTTCTGTCAGTTGAGTTGCATGTCTTTATTACTTTTACTTATCTAGATTAATCTTTTTCAGTGAAGAAGATCGATCATCTACCTACTGAAATGACCAGAAAGTTTTCCAAACTCAGAAAATGATGATGGCTGTTGAATATATCTTAGTTTCTTGGTCTTGAGGTCCAAGTATTGCGAAATTTGTTCGCAGGTTCATCACCATGCCTCCACATTGGCTTCGGGACAATTTAGTGAAATTTCCATGGATGGTGCACAAATGGGGTACCCAGGGCTGCTTTCAACCCTCCTGACTTGACCATAGAGCGAGTAATACCAGTGCACTCTACTTTATGTCACCAACTATAAATTTCTGTGAAATTGTATGTTGTATGTGGTCAAACGAAAATGCAAAAGGTTGGGGAGAAATCCTTATCAAACTATTCAAGATCGATATTTCTCTGTATATAAAAGATGATGTTATAATATAGTGGCCTAGCTTGATCTGTTTTAGTGAAAGTAGGTACGTAGCTAATTCATACGGGTCGCTGTTAGTCTCTACATTTCTATTTCGTACGAGTTAAACCACTGGTTGCTGAAATTAAAATGCACGAACGTTCTATGTACTACGTACAGTCCTATAAGGTTGTTGAACTCTTGTTTTTTTTTTTGGTTCCAGCATTACTCCATGGAAAAGTACCCCATCTATGAACAAATGATTTAATAAGAAGAAAAATAATTCATTTAAGCTTTTATTTGGACTTATATATAACACAGAAATCATCAATGTTCATGCATACTAAAGGACAATAAATAAAGTTTGTACATTGACTACTATCCGATCCGGATCATATTACAATTAGGAGTGAATAAATATTGTGATATGTGGAGATCTAGTTACCTGTGAAGACTTATTCTCATAGCATAACATCTTATAATGTTTGAGGATCCTTGAGGATAATCCGTAATCCGTAACGATATATCCCTAGGAAACAATTTCTAACATGGTCCATGGCTCCATGCATTTACAATACGCACAAGCAAAATATATATATATATATATATATATATATATATATATATATATATATATATACTATCCCCATTATAGAGAGTATTGGAGAAAGGCAGAAGATCAATTTATCAACATCCACGCAATGGCATCGTCTTCATTAAGTAACTATTTTGGAATCAAATGGCATTTGCTTAGTATAATTGAGTTAGTATTGTTATGCTGATATGTTATATTTAAATATTATTTCACAATTAATATATATATTTTTTTAAGATAAAGAGGTGGATAGAAGAGGAGAGTTATTTCTATCACACCATAAAATAAAAATAAAAATAAATAGGACAAAAGAGGGGGACATGAGACTCAAAGCCTCCGAAAAGAAAGAAACAAACATAATGAAAACTAAGTTACTTACAAAAATGAAAACGAGGAAGACCCAATTGATCATTCATGTGATGCGAAACAATAAAAGAAGGAGGTGAACTCCACCACACCATTCCTGAAGAAGATGAACCATAATTAACTAAGACATCACCAACGCTATTCCCTTCACGAAAGATATGAGAAGACTATGAGAAGACTAAAAAGTCATCATAGAGATTTTGAACAAACAATTATTCTACCGAACTCGAAGATTCCAAGACACCAAAGAAGGAGTCTGAAGATATTCAAGCACTAAGGAGAGTTGACTTCTAACCAAATATGCTTCTAATCTTGAACCCAAGCTAGTTCAATTGCCTAAATTTCCGCCGTAATTTCTGCGGCCATAGAGCTAGGTATATCCATATTAGAAGTGAAAGCTCCAAGAAAACAACCGTGATAATCCCTGAAAATTGCTCCATTAGCCCCCTTGCCTATCTTATGCTTCCAAGCTCCATCAGTATTTATCTTGACCCATCAAAAAATAGGAGTATGCCAATTAACTTCTCCAAAAAGATTATTTCACAATTCATTGTGAAACTAATTTGATGTTTTGTCTTACTATTGAAAATAGAAGCTAGCTAGAGCTTAGGGCTGGGCGTTTGGGCCCGAAGGACCGAAAGCCCGGCTCGAAAACTTGAAAAAAGACCGACACGGGCCGAGCCCAAAATTTTTTAGGACCGGCCCGAGCAAGGACCGGCCCGAAAAGGGTAATGTCAGTCCGAGCTCGGGCCCTAAATATTTTGGGACCGAAAGCTCGGCCATGCCCGAATACTTAATAATATATATTAAAAAAAAATTAGTAAATGAATGTAAAATGTAAATCAGTTTAAATCCCTAAATGCTGATTCTACTTAGTAGCCCAAGCTCGGCCAACCTCCTGCCTCCAGCCCTCCACAGATCACCCATCACCGACGCTGGACGCCCGACCAGCCTCCACAGATCACCGACGCTGGACACCCGACCAGCCTCCACAGATCAGCCGTCCCAGTGTCCCACACTCCCACTAGGCTCTTCAGTCTTCACACTTCATCTCTTCACTTCAGTCTCCTCCTCTCCTCTTCTCCGTCTCTGTCTTCGCCACCGGTCCTACAGATGTTGAGGAGCGTGGCGGCGGCGTTGTCTTGGAAGTCGGGGGAGGAGCCGAAGAGAGTCTCGGCGAGGTAGGGAATGGCGTCGGCGTCGGCGTCGTGCTTGGTGATGAGGCGGAGCTCCTATAGGGCTTCGGATAGGGTTTGTTCGGAGACGGAGCTGAGCTAGGAGACTAAGGACCGAGTCTTTCGTAGCTTCTCTAGGGTTTCAATTTCTCTCTCAGACTCCCAATCACCGATCGAACCCTACCCTTTCAATTCCTCTCAGCCTTTCTCTTAATATCAAGCTCTGGAGAGATCTAGGGTTCGTAGTTTCACTTTTCGTTTTCAATTTTGATTGTTTTGGTTTGAATTGAGGTTTTGGTTGTGTTTGGACATTGGAGGCGTGTATGAATGTTGGAGAGGTTTGGGGAGGTTCTGGAGGCGGGCGAGCCAGATGCGCACTACTACAAAAAACTCAATACACAACGGTGCTGCACCGTTGTGTAAGTTCGAAAAAACCGTCGTATATCTCGAGCTTGTGTGATGAAACGTCCAACAACCAACTTATAATTTCTGTTGTACAACTTATATGCCATGCCATGGCTGGCTTGGCATTCGCTGCACTGACATGTCTAGTTCATACAACAGAATATACATACTTTTATGTTGTGTAAGTTTTAAACATACAACAGAATATTGCAATTTTATTCTGTTGTCTCATTCGCACAACAGATTTCATCTCCCACTTATTTAGTTGTCTGATTCAGACAACTGATTTCGTTTCATATTTATTGAGTTGTATGATTCTACAAATCAAACAACAGATTTGAGGATTTTGTGACACAGGTTTGATGTGGCTTTTAGTCATATTGTACAACATATGATATTTTTACAGTTGTATTATTCGACAACCAGACAACAGAATTGAGCAGTTTGTGACACTGGTTTGATTCGGCTTTTGGTCATATTGTACAACACATAATGCTGTTATAGTGTTGTATAAGTTTCTATCACACAATAGATTTAAGCATTTGGTCATATGACCACTTTGTTGTCTGAGCCTCAAGTACACAAGAAATGAGGTCTCAAAAAGCATGTAAACTGTTGTACATTGAACCATTACCATTTCCAGAAGAGCAGTTTTTGCAGATACAATAATTATACATAAATTGAACCATTCTACATATCATTCAAGTGGCCGGAGCACACTAATGTACCACATAGATGCATAGAGCAAAAGCAAACTAAAACTTAACTAGCATTTCAGCTGAAACCATGAAAGGCACAAGCTGATATTGTTCAAAATTTGCTAGCAATAATCCGACGTACCTAGCTAGCATTCAGCTGAAACCATGAAGGCACAAGCTGATATTGTTCAAAATTTGCTAGCAATAATCCTACGTACCTAGCTAGCATTTCAGCTGAAACCATGAAGGCACAAGCTGATATTGTTCAAAATCTGCCAGCATTAGTCCTATATATACATACATACGTAGCTAGCTTAAACCGATAAGTTTATAAAACAAAAGCACATATAAACATCACTGCCAAACCCATTTCAGAAGCCCTATGAACATTCCTACACCAAATTGCTGACAATGAACTTCGCCCACTCATTCCTTACCACATCTATTTCATCTTGTGTGTACTGTAGGCCATTGTCTCTCCTGCCCCACTGAAAAAGAAATCGAATGTATACAATATTAGACGTCAACATTATCCCAAAAAGTCATTCAAACACAGCAGCATGTCATTCAAACACAGCAGCAGAAAGCAGCTGAAAATGACCAAGAATAAGCAGCATAATCGAAATGTAGAACAGCAGCATAACACAAGAATAAGTGTAGAACAGAAGTCATTCAAATACCTAGTAGACAGATTTTCTGACATGCATATTTAGTTATACCACAAGAACATCAGAGGATACAGTTTACTTGTTATATTTTTGTTTACTAGTACATTGTTGAACTGGTTTATCGTCCATATGATCATATTATACATATGTATCTAAAGAAAGAACCCTAAATAAATATCTCATATTTCAGATTTCAATTCCAAAAGCCAATAGGTAAGACTATGTACTAAGGGACACTCAGAATGATCAAATAATGCATGGTTCCCAAAATGAATGTTGTAAAGAAGACAATCAGATGCATCTTTGATTTTATGAACTACCCAGCCATCTCAAAAGCAACTCCACACACAAAAGTTTTCAGCATGTTTGGAACTATTAAAACAGAATTTTGAAGTCTATTAATTGAAGGATACCATCAACAATTATAACTAATCACCAATCGATGGACTGTGCTCCGGTTATTTTAACTTAGAATAAAAAGATCACGGATGAAAGAGGAAAGTTTACCTTCACTGCTAATTCACCAATGGCCCAATACGCATTATTTGCCACTGAAATAGTCTCCTTCAGCTTAGGAGTATTCTGTGCAACAATGTGTCACATAAGACATTATGGTGAAAACAAATAGTTAGAATTGTCAACAGGTTTCACATACCAGTTGTTCGGCTGCAGCATCAAGAAATTCCGGTAAACGAGGACGCAAATGGATGGGGCATACCTAATCAAAATCACAATTCAAAATATGCATAAAAAGTGATACAGCTTCCAGTAGCTACCAATATTCTACCACATAACCTTGTAACATCTGCTTATCCTTCTAGTCTAAGTTCTCAAATAGGTCTAGATTTAAGATATCATTTGGCAAGAACTTACTCTTGCAAGATCCCCAAGTAAGGCAAAACCACTCTGCCGGACATCCGAAGCATCATCCATGCAACAATTCAAAAGCAGGTCCTTCAAATTGCTTTGTGAAACCTGGACGAGAAGTGTCAATGAGAAGCTATTGGAAGAAGGAAAAGAAGAGAGAGGGAAAAAAAAAAAAACCTGAACACAATTTGCAAGAAACAATAGATGCGGCTCAAGCAGTAAGAAGGTCAGTAGCTAATTTCAGATGGCCCATTCGGATGGTTGCAGGTTGGGTAGCTTCCTCTGTTTCTCTTTCATTTAGAATTTTATACTTTATTTTGAGTTAGCTGTCTGGTGGTTTTACTTTTTGTAACACAAACATTAAGTGATTGAAGTCCCAAGTCCGACAAGCACCAATCTCTTATTTAAAGTAACTTTACAAATAACTTGAGACCAAGCATGACTGTTATTAAGATGCTTTTTAGGATTAGGTCTGGTCATTTTATTATTTATTTTGTTTCACTTGGAATTTTCCTACTGTATCATGTGTAGGACTTCAAAAACAGAAAAACAAAAACAAAACCAAAACCAAGAGTATACATACTGTCGTAGCAAGGAACTTTCAAAAAATTGTATTTCGGCAACCATATAATTTAAAAAGAAACAACCAAGGTAGAGAACTTTCAATAATAAATAGTCTATTTAATATGTATTTCAGGAGATATTTGGAGAAAGAAAATACCAGACTTTCTATCCCACTACCAAGACCTTCTGCGAGTCCAGAAAGCAGATCAAGAGAGCATACAATAAATTCTTTATCATACTGGACTCCTGAAGAGACCGGATCAACCTGCAAAGTAGAATATGAGAGTTCAAGCATATTTTGAAAAACATACATAAGCATATGTCAGTGGTAGTAGTTTTGCTGAGAGAGATTTCCGTTCCAACTTCTAGAAGCGGGCATATAGTGGACATTTAGAATGCAACGCGAGACTTGAGAACACAATGAGGCATTCCGACCCTATTGCTAAGTTCAATAAATGAAAGAAGCTGTTGCAGTATATAATCGAGAACGTGATCGAAGGTGCACTGACTACTAACGTTTAATTTACTGAAAACTGATTGTCAGGTTAGATGCAAGATACAATAACTGGGCATATATCACACATATTTCTCCTTCCAACTGATACAAAAAAAAGTCATGACCAACCTACTTTCTGGAAAGCAAGAAACCGACAAAGTTTTCAATTTGAAAATATACAGGACATTGAATTCAGCAATATCTCCCCCACTGACTGACCTACCTTTGCAACTTGTTGGGACTGTATGATGCTTATGCACCTCTGAAACACTGGCTCAGCAAATGGAGAGAATCCAGCACCCAGTGCGCTGACTCCAACAGTTAAGAACCCATTTACATCAATGCCAGCTTCTCTAATTGCCTGCAATACAAGGTGAGATATTACTGATAGAAAAAACGATATCTTATCATGGGCAACAGCATTGTTCCAAGTTCCAACTGACAATTCTACCTGTGGATTAGTGCACCTAATACCATCAATCCACTCCATTACTAAAACATGTGGACCAGAACATGTCAAAGAGGGAAGCTTCCTCCTCAATTGCTAAATCCACCATGTTAATTATTAAAGTGTGGCGAATGTTAATTGTACCCTAAGCCAATTGCTAAATCCACCATGTTAAAATACTTCAAACCACATAGCACTAAGTACGGCAATCAATCTTGACTAAAATTAGAGTGAAAAGTTATACCCTCAAACCACGAATTCAGTTCAATTTCATAGATATAACATAATTTAACAGACTGTTAAAGCACTCCTCTACCAAAAGACCACCCCTTTTCAACATACAGACATTTTTCATGGAAGAAACAAACCCCTACTGATCATATCAGTTACCAAGCAACACAAACCAATCCAAAACAACATCTACAAGCAACACAAACCAATCCAAAACAACATCTACAAGCAACCAACAATGACATAAGATCACTGCCTCCATATTCCAACATCAAATGCAGTAGTCAACCAGAATTAAATATCTCGGTCAAGCTCAAAACTTGGTTACAACAAACCAAAGAGAGAAACAAGAAAAGCTCACATTGCAATCAGCACCAAGACGAGACCTCAAATACGGAAGCAGCTTCTTCCACTCCTTACCAGTCCTCCCATTTGCCCTGCTCCAATTCCCCACTTTCACTTATCACCAATCCTCAAAAACACAACCCCAAAAACCAAAAACAAACAGAGACAAATAGAGAAAGAGAGACCTGAAGGGTTGACGACAAAAACAAGGTCACGGCGGCGAGAGGAGGAAGAAGACCCACTTCGGGGAATGGACATCTCAGCGAAGAGATCAGGGGCTCTGGGAAGCTCCGCTCTCACAGCCCACGAAGGTTTCGCCCGAAGGAGAATAGTTGTTTATCTGATCTTGTGGGTTTTGTGGTGTCTGGGTTTTCCATTTTTCAGTGATCGGGGGACCTGTGGAGGTTGGTTAAAGACTTCATTGTTTGGACATTTCAGATTTGGCGATTTTGCTTTGTACCCTGATAATCGAGAAAGAGAGGAAGACATAATCTAATTTAGGGCTTACCGTTTTGAAATCGAAGAAAACCACAAGTCTTTGAAGCATTCACCAACAAATTCAAACCAACAATGAACATGCATCAACAAAACAGAATAGGGGTTAGGGTTTGCGAAATCCTACAAAATCGAAGAGAAAACTGAAATGGGTGTCTTCAAATCAAAGAAATTCGAGGAAGAGAGCTGTGGGATGAGAGAATCGAATTTAAGGCTTACCGTTTTCGAGTGCTGTGTTTGAGACGAGAGAGATCGAAGGTTTAATGATGAGAAAGAGCTGTGAGACGAGAGATATCGAAGGTTTAATGATGAGAAAGAGCTGTGGGTTTGTAAGAGAACTGTGGGTGAGTGAGCCTTGTGTTTGGTTTTGTTTCCAAGAGAAGAGAGTGTGAGAAAACAGTTTGTAAGGAGAGAGAACCCGAGAATAGATCAATTGAATGCATCTTACAAATTTACCCAACTTTCAAACACCACAGAAAAAAAATTATTAATGGCTCATTTGACATGTTTTGGAGAAGAGGGAAATTTGCCGCTCTCCTAAAATTTGGCAAGTTTGGCATGACCTTATTAGGTTTACATTCACACAACTAAACACTTTTAAACAGTTGTACCAACTTACTTTTCTTTATACTAGGTATTCCATAAGAGTGTTCTTGTAGAAGCAACAAAACAATTGCACAACAGAATCAAAATACACTGTTGTGAGAATTGTAGCACATGTATGTTTTTCAAAACCAAAAAACCATGGAGGCAACTTTCCCGTTTTCAGAAATGCTACCTCTGCCATTGGAGCCAAAATGAAAATGGGGCAATGACAAGCAAACCAACTCATACAACAAAACTACGAAATTCTGTTGTACAAGTATTTGTCACTTTGCACTTGGTGACACCTAATGCAGGATGTGACATTATCACACAACACAAAACAATAACTTTGTTGTCTGTCCATCTAGACCTTGCCCAAATTTGAGTTTCAATGTCGGAGGGAATTCTGCCGCCAAGATTTTCATTAATCATACAACAGAAAATGTGTCTCAGAGTTGTGTGACAAAATCTGGAAATTTTTTATTCAGAATATGAAAAATGTGTACCATCATACAACACAAATTATTCACTTTAGGTCGTGTGAAACAGTTCAGTGATTCACACAACATGTAACTTTCAAAGTGTTGTCTGATTTGTGTTGTGTATTGAGTTTTTTGTAGTAGTGGCGGTGAGGTGGTGGAGGGAGGAGACGGCGGTGAGGTGGCGGAGGGAGGAGATGGCGGAGAAGGAGAGGAGGAGGGCTCGTACTTGTTTGGGGTCTACAGAGCTTCAGAAGGTTGATGAGGAAGGAGTTGTTGGGGTTGGAGTTAGGGGGAGGGAGGGAGTACTGGTGGTGGTGGCAGAGAGGGTGGTGGTGGAGAGGAGGCAGAGAAGGAGGAGTGTGAGGAGTAATGGTGGTGGTTCCATTGGGGCTTTAGAGTTTGGACAGAGCAATGGGGAAGTGTGAACTGTGAAGTAGTGAAATCTGTGAAGGTATTGAGTGTGTCACTATTTTTTGGCTCTAAAAATCCCGAAAGTCCGGCTCGGCTCGGACCGAGAGTGTCGGGATTTGGGAATTTTAGCCTTGGCCCGGCCCGCGCCCAGCCCTACTAGAGCTAGTGGGTATGTTTGGTGCAGTTGGGTTTTACAAAAAAGCTGGCTTCTGTTTATTTTTTAAAATAAGCTGCTGAAAAGCAAATTGGTTAAGTGTTTGGTAAACTTGCTTTTTTGAAGTGTTGTTAGTGGAAAAGACATTGGCAAAGTGTTTGGTAAACTGAAAGATGACTTGTGCTTTTTGTCTGTAAATGACCAATTTGGACATGAAAGAAATTTTAATACCTATTAATTTTTAATTTTATGGCTAATTAAATCTTTATTATGCTTATATGAAATTATTTCTAAATATAATTAATTACTAATCATTATGGTGAAATCATAATTTTAAATTATGTTTTGCAAATAACCATTGAGTTTCATTAACAACAAATGACTACAAAATGATACATTAATACCATTAAACATTAACCAGCATTACGGGCACTCATCAAGGTTTGAGTGATGTTATTTCTTATTCTTTAAATTTCTTGTACACCACCATGAGCATGATGTTTTTCTTGTGCATCATCATCCATCTCTATGTCACGTGCCATGTCATCGAGTCTTTCTCCAATACAGACAAAATGTCTATCCCGATTTCCATACCTCCGTATATAATTATGAAGTGTCATAGTTGCAATCACAATCTTTACTTGCTTTGGAAATGAATAACCTTGCATATTCGTTAAAATCTTCCATTTATTTTTCCTTTCTGCTTCAAATACTCCTTGGCCTCAATTACGTCCTACAGAATTAACAAACATAAAGAACTTTATTTTTAACCATGTTCTTTTTTTTCAGAATTGTTTCTTGAAAGAAAAATTGCATACAATTAAAAGATGTTTTATCACCTTATGTGAATAACATATAACATAGGGTGAGAAAGTACTTGCTGCAATAGTACTACTTCTTGAGGACAAGTTAGAAACATTAATACTGCTTCTTGAGGACACTTTATGTGAATATAGAGCTATATCTAAAGTCTTTGGATATATAATAACGTTGTGCAATAGTTGATCAATAGCTGCCATCAGAAGGCATAGGTGATTATATCCATTTCATTTGTTCCAGTATACTATTCTGAAACTCAAAGCCCTTGCCCAATGTCCCAACATCACAAGGCAGAATGAGACAATCAATTACAACTGCCCACTATTGAAACTAAATCTCATTACAAACACAATCAACAATCAAGACAAATTCCTTATGTAAACATGACTGTCAAGCTATGAAGCACAGACACGGACACGGACACGATTGGATACGCGGACACGACAAAATGAAATTTTTTCTGACACGTTAATTAAATATTATTTTTAATATATATATATATATATATATATATATATATATATATATATATATATATATATACACACTTAACTAATGAGGTAGGTTTCTCCAGAAATCCCTATATTGGTTCTCTTTTTAAGGGCTCAGGTAATGATGCTTTCCACTTCCCCCAACCGTTTCTCTTTCTCTTTCTCTTCATTTTTCCTTTCTCTTTCTCTTTCTTTTTCTCTTTCTCTCTCCCCGACTCAGCCGAGCCCCTCCACCCGTTTCTCTTTCTCTTTCTCTTTCTTTTTCCTTCTTTTTTCCCTTCTCTTTCTCTTTCTTTTTCCTTTCTCTTTCTCTTTCTCTCTCCCCGACTCAGCCGAGCCCCTCCACCGACACAGTCGCCGCCTCAGGCTAGCTCCGCCGTGCCACCGTTCGGCTCACCTCCAGTGCCGTTTGACTCGTATCTCCTCCCTCGTCACGTCTGCGGTGCTGGTTCAAGGCGAATCACCGCCGTTTAGGCGTACGAAGATCGAGAAGGTTCGACTGTGTCGAACCGGAGCTCCCTCCTCCGGCCGCCAATCGACCCGATTCCTGTCGTGAATCAAAGGTCTTGGTTGTGTAGCAATTTCACGAAAGGAATTGATCTACTTTGATCCAGATAAGGAGAATTTTCTAATTTAAATTTTTGGATGTTGGACACGCACGTGTCCAAGCCGTGTCTGATTTGCAGTACGCGTGTCCGTGTCCAATACGTGTCCGACACGCGATACGCGAGCTGAGAGACTTGTCCGTGCTTCATAGCTGTCAAGCCATTAGTCAAATGACATCCCAAACTTATTCTACACAAAAGCCTTAATAAGGTGGTTGTTAAATCCAAAAGAAAACTAAAAATGCAGACTCATCGTGTAATGCGATAACATTTTGAAAGAAAACAAACATATAGCATTAAACTTCACTCAACTTAAACGTGATAGGAGCACAAAGTGCTAGGATATTAGTGTGTTTATGCCTCCATTTATGTTTTATTTAACCTTTATTTACTTAGGATCGAGTCATATTAGAGAATAATGAATATTTGGTAGAGTTATGAGAAAATATGCTTAAAAGATGGAAGTTTGCAGAAAATTGACAATGTGTTAGAAATTGAAGTCATTTTATGTTTCGTCGATTCTGTAAATCTTCCAAAGTGCTTTTGATGGGTTTTTCTTCTCTTATGATCAATATACACATATATAATCAAGTATTGGAAAGAGTTAAAGGAATTGGAGCTTAAGAAGCTACTGGAAATTGCTATGCAAATTCCGATTCATCAAGTTTCAGGACTTTCCTGAACACATCACTTGAATTCTGGGAATTCCTCAAGTCAGCTTATTTGGAACTATGACTCGGATTAGAATTTGGTTTTATAAATTGCATGTTAAAAACTTTTTTGATTTGTTGCTTAGGTCTAGGTCTGGGTTTCGGATTGATTGAGTTTTTGCATGTTAATTTTGTAATATAAAACATGTAGGAATTTCATACACTTAGATAATTAGGACAATTGGTATAGATGCATGTTTAGGATTCAAATCGGTTAGTAATCTAAGGGTGTGACTTAAAAACCGAAACATTAGTGATGTTTGACAACACTACCAGAAAAGGCGTCATAGCCGACGACGCCATCTCGTCGGCCGTTTCCATTAATTCGTCGGCTATAGTCATAGCCGACGAAGTATCGTCGGCTATTATCTCGTCGGGATTGCTCCGTCGGCTATAGTATAGCCGACGACACACGGGGTAAGTCGTCGGCTTATGAAACACCAGGTATAGCCGACGAAAAAAGCGTCGTCGGCTATACTTCGAACATTGCCGACGAGAAGATCGTCGGCTTTAAAAATTACGTAACTGCCCCTAACCCGAAGTATAACCGACGACACTATCGTCGGCTATACGTCCGTTTTAGCCGACGACACTATCGTCGGCCATAACAATCGCCGGTACCAGGAACGGCTTTTTTTGCCTGAAGCCGGGAGGGTATAGCCGACGACATATGGTAAACATCGTCGGCTATAGCCCTTATAGCCGACGAAATTTGGTAAAAATCGTCGGCTATAACTGTTATAGCCGACGAAATAATGCCAATATCGTCGGCTATAACCCCTAAATATTTAAAAAAATTAAAAAATTTTACTCGGGCCCAATTTCTCTTCGTCTTCGGGGGCTGCAGAAAATGCACAAACAAACATCCAAATATCCAACAAATATCCACATCAATCCATCCCTAATATCCTACATACTGTACAAATTAACCCACTATATATATCTACTCATCATTCATCCCCTAAACGCGTAGCGTCGTCGACCGGATCGTTCGAGTTCCGGTGGCTATGGCTGTCCTGATCGGCTGGCGTACTCCGATGCGGGGGGGGAGTGGGGACGACGAACTGGGGCATCTGTGGCGGAGGCGGGGGCTGGAGTCCAGCCTGCTGGGCCTCCCAAGACTGCTGCATCCATCGGTACATCTCCGCCACAGATGCGTCTCTGGCCTGCTGCGCCGAAGCCTCCGCAGCCCTCGCCAACTCCGCCTGCTGGAGCGCCTCCACCGCCCTCGCCAACTCCGCCTGAGTCCTCTGCAGCTGCGTCTGCAAGTCTCCTCTCGTCGAAGCCGCACGCTGCGTGCTGGGATTGGCCGGCGTGAACTTGAGAACCCCATCTCCCGCCGCGCCTAGGCCTCTCTGGTAGAAGTAGTTGTTCCCCGTCCCTACCGCCGCGTGCATGATCTGAGAGGCCAAGCGCGGCTCAAGGGTGTCGATCGTGGAGGCAAACTCCGCGATCGCCTCGTCGGACGCCCCGTCTCCCAGAGTGTCTCGCGCGATCCCGAAGGTGATCGCGTCGGTCTCCGCATCTATTTCCGCCTAATTGACAAGAAAATATAATAAACGAATTAAAAATTATATATATAAATTAATTTCATGAAACACTTTTATTTAAGATGGACGAATACTTACCACTTGGTCGGGACGCCCCGGATATATCTGCGCATGAATCCACGACAACGGCCTCAGCGGTCGGTCCCTCCTCGCCATCTCTGCCCACTGCCTCCAGGAGCGGGCGCCGCCGTGGTGGGGGTGCTCGTTCCTCCTGCGGTTGTCGCTGTTCGTCCGCGAGATTTTCTGTATTATAACAACAAACATATAAACGCAAATATAAATTAGTAACTAAATTAAAATATTAGGAACTAACCAAAATAAAATTAATAACTAATTTAGTTACTAACTAATTTAATTTAATTAGTAACTACTTAACTAACTAATTTAATTAGTAACTACTTAACTAACTAATTTAATTTAGTAACTAACTAACTTACTAACTACCTAATTTTATTTAATTTAATTTGATTTAATTTAGTAACGAACTAACTAACTATGTAACTAACCAACTGACTTAATTTAATAACTAATAACTAACTAACTAACTAATTAATTGAATTAAGTAACTACATAATTTAATTATTAAATAACATTAAAAAGTTATATACTACCAGGCTAAATTTTCTTACCGAGACCCTGTCGCTCCCGAAGTAGGCTACCAGCCATAGCCACTCGTACTCCCTGTACCGGAACTCGTGGGGGGTTGCAGCTCGCCCCAAGCGCTGCTCCACATGGTACGTCCTGTAGTGCGTGGACAGCTCGTTCTTCCACTCGGAGTACCTATATTAACAGAACACAACTGTTAGATATATATATTCGTACACTGCCAATAAATATATTTATACAACAAAAAGCAAAACACATAACCTGTTCTTCAGCTGCTCGTCTCTCCACCAGTCCAAGGTAGGATGGACTCTAAACCATTGCTGCAACATTATAAATTAATTAGAAAATATTTTTATATAGTTATAAGGACTGAATTCATAATTGTTTATTTTCTATAATAAAAATCATATTTAACTCACCGACAGTGCATTGTACACTCGCGCCTTGATCTCATCGGGCACAGAGCCCCAGTCGGGCCACAACAGTGGGACCCTGTCCCGCACGAGCATGCCCGTCGCGTTGATGTACTTGGTGGTGGTGTCTCTCCGCTCAATCGGGCGTCCATCCTCACCGGGACCGGGCAGGATCTCTCTGATCCCACCGGCCAGCTCCCTCTCCAGGGTGGACATGTTCGCTGGCCCTCTGGTCCGTCTCGTCCCCGCGGGTTTATTGACGAGGACGCCTGTTAAAATGAACACATAGTTAAATAATTATTTAAACTAACTAATTAAATAATTAATTAAACAATGTAAATAATTAATTAAACTAACCAATTACCTGCGTCGTTGTACTGCTTGTCCCTCTCACGAACGGCCCACAGGCCGCGGCAGTCCTCTGAGTCGAAAGGACTGTAGAAGTAGGCCTCCTCCCAGGGAATCTCGTGAGGCCGGTCGTGCCTCCAAATCTGCCTCCCCCTGGCGTCGTACTCAGGGATGGCAGGGAGGAACTGGACCATGTACATCCCCGATGGCGGAGACATACGGGGCGTGGACCCTGAGGGGCCTGCTCCCCCTGACGGTGGGCCCTGTAGCTGTGGACGCTGTCGCTGTGGGGGGACAGGGAGCATCTCTGGAGGGTCCAGATCGGCGCGCGGTGGGGTCGGCTGCCGATCCTGGAACAGTGCTGAAGTGCACTGGGGTCTGGTGGCTCTGCGTCCTCCTCCGACACTCGAGTCAGGGCCCGCTCCCGTCGACTCATACGAGGAGCCCCCACGTGGATCGCTCGGCGTCAATCCCATCAACGTCTCCTCTCGTCGACTCAAAGGCCGGCCTAGGCCCCGACGACCGCTGGATCCGCTCCCCCCACGGCTGGATCCTGCCTGAGCGTCGGGGTCGCTCTCGGTCCGTCTGCCAAGCCATCGGTCTACAAAGCGACGGTTTCCTGCACAATTAGTATATAAATTCCATAAATTGCACAAAAATTCCACAAAAAAATTAAAAACTTCATTCAATGTATATATACCTAAATATATTTATACCTAATTATATATATATATATTCCGAAATATAACACAAAATTCCTTAAATTTCACAAAAAAATAAAAAACTTTTTTAAATATATATATATATATATACCTAATTATATATATACATAACTATATTTATACCTAAAGGTATATATATATACCTAAAAATTTTTGTTAATTCCTCAAAATTAAACAAAATTCCACACAATTCCATAAATTTCACACAAAAATAAAAAACTTCATTAAATATATTTATACCTAATTATATATATATATATATATATATATATTCCGAAATATATATATATATATATATCCTCCTAAAAATTCCACAAAATTAACAAAAATTTCACAACATTAAAAAAATTTCCACAAACTTCCATATACCTAATTATATATATATATATATATATATATATATTCCGGAAAATATATATATATATATATATATATATATATATATATATATCCTTCACAAAATTCCACATAATTCCAAAAAATTAACAACAATTCCACAACATTCCATAAATTGCACAACAACCCTAAATTCCACATAATTTCACAAAAACCATAAAATTTCACAAAAATACCTAAATTCCACAAAATCACAAAATTCCACAAAATTAACAAAAACCCTAAATGAGGGAGAGGGGGACTACCTGACATGGTGGTGCGGCTAGGGGACGAGGACGGCGGTGCGGTGCGGCGGCGACGGCGGCTAGGGAAGGACGGCGCCGATCGGTTCGAGTTCGGGTCGGGGAGGGCTCGGGAAGGCCGGGGACGGGGTGGGGAGGGGTGGGGGAGGGCCGGGGAGGCTTGGTCGGCGTCGGGGAGGCTCGGACGGCGTCGGGGAGGCTCGGGGAGGGGTGGGCGGCGATTTAGGGGTTTAGGTTTTCTGCAGAAATGGGGGAGAGGCGCCTCTGTTTCAGTTTAAATCGAGGGACTATAGCCGACGATTTCATTTTAATTCGTCGGCTATGACTATAGCCGACGATTTCGTCGGCTATAGTCTCTAACTAAATCCGGGCCGGGCCTAAGTTGGGCTTTGCGGGCCGGTTACAGCCGACGAAGTGTGCATATCGTCGCCTATAGTATGCACATCGTCGCGTATAGTATGAATCTCGTCGGCTATAGTCAAGGACCTCAGCAGCCGTCAGATCTCCCCCATCCAACGGCGGACAATGAAACGGCGCGGATCGCAACACTTTAGCCGACGAAGTTCTGTATGTCGTCGGCTATTCTTTGGTCAAACTTTTGGTCAAACCTCTAAACGCTTTAAAACGGCAATTGGCCCGTCTAAATGACGTTTTTTGACCTGACCTTCAACAGAGAATAGTTTCAAATCGATGCGACGCAACTAACCGTATAAAAATTTTCCTCCAAATATTTACCGACCGGCAACCTACCCATAGGAAAACGGAAGTAAAAAACACCTAACCGCAACATTCGGCACACAGATTTTGTCCGAATCTTCCCATTTTTCAACCGTAGTCGTATTTCAATATTTCGGTCGTATCTTATTTCACGACACTTTTGCATTTGAACGGTCTACGTATGGTAACTATTTGAAACTATACATTCACTTAAACACTTAGTAAATAAGTTAAGGAACATTAGTGCATATGTTCCGATTTCGAATCTAAAAGTTTTGAAAATCTATTCCAACCGTCAGATATCACCGTTAAGATTAAATACATGTATGAAAAAAAATACAACTAGATCTGACAACGTTAAAGGGTCGATCGGATCGGTCAAACTGCTTGGTCAAACCTCTAAACGCTTTAAAACGGCAATTGGCCCGTCTAGATGACGTTTTTTGGCCTGACCTTCAACAGAGAATAGTTTCAAATCGATGCGACGCAACTAACCGTATAAAAATTTTCCTCCAAATATTTACCGACCGTCAGGCTACCTATAGGAAAACGGAAGTAAAAAACACCTAACCGCAACATTCGGCACACAGATTTTGTCCGAATCTTCCCATTTTTCAACCGTAGTCGTATTTCAATATTTCGGTCGTATCTTATTTCACGACACTTTTGCATTTGAACGGTCTACGTATGGTTTCGGTCAATATACTTTAGCCGACGACTTGCAAGTCGTCGGCTACAGTATGGGCATTATAGCCGACGAATTGCAAGTCGTCGGCTAAAGTATGGGCATTATAGCCGACGAATTATGGTCCATTTCGTCGGCTATAACGCTGATCTTTCTGAAAATTTGCCATTTAGGGCCTGAAAATTGCCTATTTCACCTGATAAATTCCTGAATATCGCACAAACAAATCAATACAATTTCCCATAAATTCGAAAAACGGTAATTAAGGACAAAAATTATTTTCATACATGCATGCACCATCGTACACAAATACATACATAAATAGTATACTAAGGATGATAATCAGAATCATCCTCATCACTTGAGTCAGACGTAGTATAGTAGTTAATATCTGGCAACCGGTGCTCGTACTCGTCGTCTGAGTCATCGTCGGGCTGATATAGACGATTCGGATTAACATCATACATGGGCACCTGACCCCTAGGAAGTCGGACCACTCTGCCCGGCGTCACATTATTATCGCGGATGGTGGAGGATTCCGGAATGTCGCCGGCGTCCGGCTCTTGGTATGCGGTCGCTTCTTGACACTCTGTGCTCACACCAAGTGTGGTAGCACTGTATATGTCTCGCTGAGACACATGGTTAACTACCTTCCACGTGCCTTTGTTCAAAGGATCGTCAAGATAAAAGACCTTTTTGGCCGCTGTGGCGAAAACAAAGGGGTCGTCTTCATACACACTAGTGGCGGTATTCACCGAAAGTATGCCGTACTGATCGATCCGTGTGCGGTGCGGCCTAGTATCAAACCATCGACACTTGAACAAGTGGACTTTCATGCGGTTCCCATAAATGAGTTCAACAACTGACTGTAGGACACCGTAAAAATCCACGCCCCCCTCTGCACCATCGACCATCACCCCACAATTCTGTGTTTTGCGTTCCCCGTCTCTAGCTTCACATATATACTTAACGCCGTTGACATCACACATTGGGCGGACTGTGGAAGATATCGGCTTCATCGACAACAGCCTCAATTCCTCTGAGTAATTTGTATGACCACCCCTCGCAGCCACTTGCATCAGCTGAAAAATATAACTCAAATCACTCGGTGTGTTTATGATTAAAGAATAGGGAACTGTAAAAGAAAGCCATCTAATATATATATTTATACACTTACCCATTGTGGAAAATAGTCTGCAAACGTCGTGTTGTGGTACTCGACATCACCGCGAACTTCCTTGCTGTGAAGATGGTGACGTTTCCAATATTGTACCTCCGGACAGTTTATTAGAACCCACCAGTGGGCAATCCCTACCTCATGGTCAGGCAACTTGTCCACACCCTTTTTCTTGAAGCTTCCGTATGGTACAACAGAGTTGGCGACGATAGATAGGTTGAACTCGGGGTCATCTCGACTTGGATGTTGTGGGGGGTCCTCCATCGCTCCCAAGTACAACTTGGCGTACGTTACACACTCATGCGCAATGTAAGCTTCAGCAATACACCCCTCAGGCGCAGATTTATTGTGCACATATTTCTTGTAGTCTCCAAGTTGTCTGCAAGGTTAACAAGTGCGTGTTAAGAGCATGCAACTTTTATTTAAAAACATGTATAAATCAAATTTATGAATAACATGTACCTTTCGATGGGATACATCCAAGTGTAGTGTACGGGACCGGTAAGCAACAATTGTTGGGGAAGATGGATCATCAGGTGAGGCATGATGTCAAAGAAGTTTGGGGGAAATATCCTCTCGAACTTGCACAAGATAAAAACGATTTCCTCATGCATTCTCATGAGGTCTGATTTTCTAACTTCTCTAGCGCATAACTTCTGGAAGAATCTTGACAACGCCACCAACGGCTCAACCACTTCATCCTCCAAGTACGCTCGAATGAAAATAGGGAAGAGGCGTTGAAGCAGTACATGGCAGTCGTGACTCTTCAATCCGTACATCTTGTTGTCTCGGTAGTTAACACACTTGCTTATGTTACCCGCATAGCCATAAGGATACCTGCATAGCCATTAACAACAATTAGATTTCATGCATATATAGTCGTCCAACAACAGATGGATTCTTTAGGGAATACATGCCTAATTAATAAAAAGTTACCTGACATTACTCAGCCATCCAAAGATTTCATGTTTCTGGTCCCTGGTGACGGTGTAAGGAGCTTGGGGCATTTTGCTCCTGCCCTCTCTCAACCACAAATGGTCCCGCAGTCCCATATTTCTCAGATCAACGCGTGCCTTGGGGGTGTCTTTTGTTTTCTTCTCCCAATTCAAAACTGTGCCAACCACGGCTTCACCCACGTTCTTCTCTATATGCATGACATCCAGGTAGTATCTGGTAGCCAACCAGGCCCAATAAGGAAGTTCCCATAAGATGCTCTTGTGTGACCAGAACCTATACCGATCCGGCCTCTCTGGAATCGTGCGCAACACATCGGGATGATTGCTAAGCGGACCAAAGTCATACTCATTCAACACTGCCAATATTTCCTCCCCTGTCCATTGCTCCGGTGCCCAGCCCCTTTCTTCAGTCCCATCAAAAGCCTGTGCATCGTCCCTAAATGGATGGTCATGCGGAAGCCAACGACGGTGACGCATCTGGACAATCTTGCTGCAATGAGGACTGGAGCAATCAACAGTCATGCACTCTGAACAAGCCCTGTAACCCCTGGTGACGCTGCCCGACAACATACCCCTCCCAGGAAAGTCACTGATCGTGCCAACAAGCATGGCATGCATCCGGAACATCTCATTTTTGAACCGGTCGTAGACCAGGTGGCCGTTCAGACTCAAGTACCGAAGCTCCTCAATTACGGGTCTCAAATACACATCGAGACACTTTCCCGGATAACCTGGGCCTGGAATCAACAATGTGAGCATGTTATATTCCTTCTTCATGCACATCCACGGTGGAAAGTTGTACGGAATCAAAATAACTGGCCACACACTGTACTGAAGCTCTTTCTTGCCAAAAGGGTTGAAACCGTCGGATGATAGCCCTAGCCAAACATTTCGAACCTCTGATGCAAATTCGGGAAACTCCAACACGTTCTTCTTCCAAGCCTCTCCGTCGGCGGGATGTCTAAGGGTGTCATCGTCAGGCACATTCCTCTCAGCCCACCATCTCATAGCTTCGGCCGTGAAAGCACACATGAACAACCGCTCAAGCCTATCAATCAGCGGGAAGTACCGAAGTATCTTCACAGCTTTCTTGTTCCCTTTAGGAGTGAACTTATACCGCTCTGTATTGCATAATGGGCAGTATTCAAGATCTGCAAGTCCTTCCCCGTAAAACAGAATGCAATCGTATCTGCATGCATGAATCTTGATGTAGGAAAGGCCGAGATCTTTAAGGATATGTCGCACCTTATGATGACTGGTAGGAAGCCGATGTCCGGGGGGCATCGCCCCACCCCATAGCCGAAGCCAATCATCAACCGATTTGACAGTGCCTTTGTTCTCCGTTTTGATCTTCATCACTCCCATGACAGATTCAAGGACAGTCTTACTGCATCCGGGGTACAACGGAGTCTGTTGCAATGCGATCAGGTTGTTGTACTTTTCCATACCACTTGTGTTGACCGGAGATCAGGGTAATGGCTCGAGTGGCTCAATATCAGGGAAACACTCCATCTCCGGAGGTGGGAGTTGCACATCTGGTGCTTCCTCAAAGACACCGCTCTCACGAGGAAACATATCGTTGATCCAGTTCGTTGTCGGATCATTGGAGGAACTCCCTCTCTCGGCAAATTGTCCATGATCATGACGACCCGCAAACTCTGGTTCACCGTGATAAATCCAATTAGTGTATAGGACCCAAAATCCATATCTAGCCAGGTGTTGCTCCACTGTCTCTATGGAAAACCGGTGACGTGGGGTGGCACACTTGCACTTTTTACACGGACAATAATGAAGTGTAGTGTCTCCACAGTTAGCCATCACAAAATCCAGGAAACTCCTAACTCCATCATGATACGCCTGATCCCATCTTCCAAGGGTAATCCAACTCTTGTCCATCCTGTAAATTCAAGAAATAAATATAGCTATATATAGATATGTATATATGCACGTACTACGTACGTACTAATTAATTAAAAAATTCATCATTACACACACACACATATATATATATATATATATATATATACACATGCATCCCTAAATTAATTAAAACATCGTCAATCTCCCTAATTAATTAAACACAATGTATTTTTTATATATACCAACAATATATTTTTAATTACAATTAAATTAATTAATATATATACATTTTTTCATCAAATTCATCTAAAATCACCTATAAATCAACATTAATCAATCACTAATCTTCAACAAAACTTCAATTCTATCTAACCAATACAACATATATATCAACCCATTAATAATCTCATCTCAACACATATATATATATATATATCAAATTAATCACACATTTATTCTAATTAAACTCTAAATTAATACACCTCTGCATATAACCAACTAAATCAACACACACAGCAATATACGTACCTTTCAAGCTTATGGCCGAGGTTTTGGACGATTTCAGAGCGTTTTGGACGATTTCATCGACGAATGAGCTCCCTGATGCAGAAGGTCGATCTGATATAAGAGTTATAGCCGACGAATACCCCCCTCGTCGGCTATAACAAAAACTTTTCGTCGGCTATAACTCTTATAGCCGACGAATACCATCCTCGTCGGCTATAACTAAAAACGTTTCGTCGGCTATAGTTATAGCCGACGAGTTGTCGGCAGTCGTCGGCTATAATATTATAGCCGACGATGTGGCCGACGAAATAGTAGTTCGTCGGCTATAACGGGTTATAGCCGACGAGGTACTATTTCGTCGGCCGTTTTTTCCCATATCGTCGGCTATAACCCCTTTTCTGGTAGTGCAAACATGTAAATCTAGATGTCAGGTTTCATCTAACCCGAGTAGAACGAATAAAGATTAAATGTATGTTGCTGTGATTCGATTGTGCTCACTTAGGGTATAACCTTAGCTAAAACTTGCATGTTAAATGAGATGATTGACAACCTTGCTTGTTTACATGTCTTCTATTATAGACTTTGTGCTTCAATGTTGCGAGTTGTATTACGGTAACATAAACTTTAGGGTCCATAACGTATGTTCGGTCTTTAAAAACGTTAGAAGTCTCAAAACTAGGTAAAATCGGTTTCCCATTCTAGTTGTTGGTCGAAACTTGTTTGAGTCTAAAGAATGCTAAATACTTGTTCCTTTCTTTCTTTTGTATGAGTCTTACTTGTTAAAGAGTTATGTGCTAAGTGCCTTGTGTGAAAGATGACAGGACCCGCCCCGGATTTCACCCTGAAATCGGGATAAGATCCTGCGGGGACCACCTTAAGACTAACTCTATCGATAAATCGATAAGTCAATCTTAAGATGGACAACCCTAAAACCTGCAACAACCAAAACACTTCTAAATTCCAGTTCCATCCGTAACACCTGGAGCCACCTGCTCCCCAAATCACAACAACCGCCACAAATAAATATAAAATCTAATTCAACTGGCTCACAGGTAATCAGAGCAATCTAACAAAATGAACTGGAATCACAAATGGATATATAACAAGAAATGTAATATGAAAATAAAAGAATAAGGGATCACAGATCCCACCTAGCGGAAGCGACAATGATGATGACTATGCCTCGACTCCGAGTACTCTTGACCTCTGATCACTACTCTGCACACTGGGCGATTTAAACCGAAGGGCCCAGGGGAAAGTAATTTAAAAACACGTTAGAGTGAGTGGATAAAATAATATCGTATAACACTTTATATAAAAAATATTGTATTACTTCCCCAATATTTTATACCTGAAAACCACTATGCATGCTTTTTTACAAAAACGTCTCGCGTTTTAAGAAAATCGGAATTTAAAAATCAGCTTCGCTGATATAATCCAATAAACAAATAATTATTTTGTTTATATATATTCAAAACAATATAATTTTGAAGATCAATTTATAATATTTCTCGACCAATCCCATTGGTCATATAAATACCCCAGACCCGCTGGTTCGGGAATTTATTAAAATCAGAAAGTCTCATAGAGAAAATATTCCCGAAAACCACATAATATAAAAATCATGACCAATCTCATTGGTCATATAATAGGGGAAGGTTATCACCATTTAATAGTAAGCCTCCCAGGCTAAGGGTCGAGTCTTCCAGACTCTATAGCGTCCCACGCTAAACCTCTATACAACCCTACGTCGACCACCGAGCGTGTCTCTGACCTATATGGTCAAGTCGTCACCTCGCGTAGGATGAGGTTAATAAGCTAGCTAGCATCATTATATATATGGACCCTGATATGGTGAAAAATCCGAAAATAAAACCGAAAACACACTTTCCCTTATATATAATAAATCTGTACGGTCCCCGACCGCACATCTGAGGCTTATAATAATCATAAATAGTATAATAGCCTCAAAATATATTCATATATGTCCAACATATCCAATATGCCGTAAAATAATATCGAAAAATATATATACAACATCGACATGTCTCACATGTCGAAAAATCACAAATTCGAAAACATTAAATCGCCGGAAATCTCATTTCCGGTCTTTACATCAAAATACACATAAACTTATTTAGCATAATCAAGTTATGATTAATTAAAACATATTATTTCTGGAAACCTCGTTTCCGGATAAAATCCTATACTACTAAAATAAAAGCATAACCCCAAAACCTTATTTCTTTAAATATCAATATCATTTTAAATTTTACGGATTTTCATGCTTCTCAGATTATTTATTTAAATAAATTGTATTTCCTTAAAATATATATGCATGCATGCATTTATTTAAAATAAAAATCCACTCACAGTACGGCCGAGCGCGCCGCTAATCCGATCTCTCGTCCCGTCGAATAACCTCTCGACCTGTAATAGAGACGTAATTATAATTATTACGAAACTCAGAATTTATTTATAAACATTAAATCTACGGACGTCCTTACTCGCACGAAACCTCCTAATTTTCCCTTTTCAGTTATCGGTATAGGAATTTCACCTCAATACTAAATAATCTACATCCGAAATAACTCAGGACACCCACCCCGTGTCCGATTAATCCTTTTACTAGTTATTTCGTCATAAAACCCCTTTAAAACAGCTTTTACTTTTTTACGGTAAGTCAATAGTAATAAACCAAGGTCAAACAGTAATTATTCTAGGTCAAACAGTAAATTCTGAAAGTCAAACAGTAAAATGGTTAAAATCTAATTACTATTTACCATTTACTTTTACTGTTTAATGTTTACTTTTACTGTTTTCCTGTTTTACTTTTCACCTTTTACCGTTTTACTTTTACTTTTTACTGTTTCACTGTTCATCGTCTTCAACCTCTCGCCGCCGGAACAGTGCTGCAGCCGCCACCGCTGGCTGAACAGCAGCGCCGCCACAGGAGGCCAAAACACCTCCAATCGATCCCAAATTTCCACAGCAGCATCGCCACCACCTCGGGGACGCATCCCCGTCGCCTCCGCCGCCAAAAACCCACGCAGCCGCCGCGTACGGCGGCCCAAAAATCCTAAACTCCAATTTCTCCAAAACTCAACCAATCGAACCCCAAATTATACTTAATCGACTCCAAACAACATCCTAAACACGAATTTAACATCCAAATCCACAAAAAAACATCAATTACACAACCTCCATCAAAAATCACCAAAACCCAAAAATTTTCAATTTCGAATTTCTCCTTACCTGGGCTGAACTAGATCAATTCCTTCCATGGGATTGTTGCACACGTCGAGACCTTCGATTCCCGACCGGAATCAGGCCGAGCCGTGGCTGGAGGAGAGAGCTCTAGTTCGACAGTGTCGAACCAGCTCGGGCGGCGCACGGCCAAACGGCGGCGTTTCACGCCGCGCCGCTGCCACTGACGTAAAGAGGAGGCCGAGCCGGTCCGAACGTGACTGGTGTGCCGACCCAGTTCGGCCGGACGGCGTAAACTCGGCCGGAGGTCGGGCCGAGTCGGGGGAGAGGAGAGAGAAAGAAGAGAGAAGAAAAAGAAAAAGAAAAGAAAGAAAGAAAATAAAAATTGCCGTTTCGGGAAATTTCCTCCCGGCTATTTATACTCGTCCAAAAATCGGACAACTACCGATTTTACATCTTAACTTTTTCGTGCGAACTCCAAATTGAGCATGCTACTTGTCCACGAACTCGTTTCATCGTCTTTTACCTCGTCGTGAAATAAAATCCTCGGTCGAGTCAACTTATTTAAAAGTCAACCTATAGAACTTTCAAATCGTAAAAACAATTTCCGAGGAGAAATAATAAAAGTAAAACAGTTAAACGGTAATTCTAGGTTCGGGTCGTATCAAAAGATGTCGACCAAAACTTGTACATAGTAGTTTTTAGGATTTTATTTTGTGAATTTAGTTTAGGTCAAAATCTCCCATTGGAAACGTGTAATTATGTGAATACTTGTGAATAATTGTCTAACATTCTCATATTTCAGGTACCCTTAATCCCTGGCTTAGAACGATCCCTACTTATGTTTATACTACTAACAATTGTAGGGTTATTATTTGTGTGAGCCTCGCGGCTCACACCAAAACGGAAGCTCGTTTCTCTAAGCAAGAACCCTAATCCCTCTAGAGATTGACAAACTATAGAGTACTTGGTCAAATGACGGGTGCCAAAGTACACATGCAATAATAAACCCTACAATCGTTAGTAGCATATAATAAGTAGAGATCGTTCTAGCCGGGGATTAAGGGTACCTGACATGAAAAAGGTTAGAAACACATATATACATTTCTACAAGCAAAATCGAAACAAAGGGGGTTTGCAAAGGGATTTCGGCAACAAGGTGCCCTAGACATGAAATTAAACCTAAGACTAATATATACAAGTTTGGTCGACATCTTTCACACAAGAAACATTTAGCACACAATTCTTTAACAAGTAAGACTCGCACAAAAGAAGGTAAGGAACAAGTATAGACACACTTTAGACTTAAATCAGTTATGACCATAACTAGAGCTTCCGCTATGTACCTAGTCGTTAGACCTCTAATGTTTTTAAGACCGAACTTCCATTATGGATCCTAAAATTTATGCTATCGTTTTTCAACAAATAACACTGAAGCACAAGAGTCTAAAATCGAAGACATGTAAACAAGTAAGGTTGTCAATCATCTCATTTAATATGCAAGCTCTAAGGTATTATACTCTAGTCGAGCAACACAAATCACAGAGTCCGTCAGGTCCATCTAATTTGTTATTACTCTAGCCGATTAAACCTAGCACCTAGATTATGTTCAAGACAACACTAAGTACCGATTTTCATGCCCAATCCTTAGTTTACTAACCGATTTTAAGTCTTAATCATGTATCTAATCCCGCTGTCCTAATTATCTATATGTGATTATCTTACACGTTTATATTACAAATTATCATGCAAAGACTTCTTTGAATCGAAACTTAAACCTAAAAGACTCAAGAAACAATTCAAATATAATTTTAACATGTAATTCATAAAACCAAAATTCAATCTGAAACATACATAGACATAATATTCGAAACCAAAAATACATGCAAGCTTCATAGACAAAACATAACATAACTACCTAAAAATAAAACAAGTCGAGAAGGGGGTAGAGATGGATCAGATCACACTTTTTGGAGGCTTGAGAAGATCTTCAAATCGTGCCCTTGATGATGGAATTAAAGATATAACTCGGTCCGGGTGACGAAAATTTTGAGGTGGTGGTGGTTTTTGACTTGAGTTTCTAGGTAGGATCTTTGGAGAATTTGGTACAGCTTATGACTTTGTGTTTCGAGCTAGGATGTGACCAATTTCTATGGATGATACCGGCCTCTATATATAGGAGAAAGGGCTGGGCAGTTTGGGACTTTTTCTGATACGACCCGAATCTCGAGTTACTTTTTGACTGTTTTATGTTTTATTTTTACGTTCCGGTACTTGTTTTTACGATTCGAAAATTCTAAAAGTTAACTTTTTTATTAAGTTAACCCGACCGAGAATTTTATTTCTCTAGTCGAGATAGAAGACGTTGAAACGAGCTCGTGGACATGAGGCACGTTCAATTTGGAGTTCATATGAAAAAGTTACGACGTAAAAATCGTTAAATTGCCGTTTTTGGACGAGTATAAATAGCGGAGGATGAAATTTCCCGAAAAAGGCAACTTTCATTTTTTCTTCTTTTCTTTTCTTTTTCTTTTTTTTTTCCCTCTTTTTCTCTCTTTTCTCCCCGACTCGGCCCGAGCAGCGCCGACCGGGTCACCGCCCTCGGTTCTTCGCCGTCCGGCCGCCGTTCGCTGCGCCACCGGTCCCATTTGGACCGTCTCCTTCTCCTCTTCAAGTATGTGGCGGTGGCACGGTGGGAATCGCCGCCGTTCGGCCGATTCCAGCCCAAGAACTTCAAGCCCAGTTGGGCTGGTTCTCCCTCCTCCGGCCAAGGTTCCACCCGATTCTTGGGGGGAATTGAAGGCCTCGACTTGTGCAACACGTCCATGAAAGGAATCGAACCAATTCGTAGCAAGTAAGGAGAATTTGGGTTTTGAAATTCTAGGGTTTTTGTGATTTCGGTGGAGGTTGGGTATTTGATGTTTTTGGTAGATTTGGAGGTTGAATTCGTGTTTGGGATGTTGTAAGGAGTTGTTTGGGTGTTGTTTGAGGTTTGATTGGTTGAAATTTGGATGAATTTTCATATTGGGAGGCTGTGCCGCCGTGTCGGCCGCCGTTTGCGGCGGCTGGAGCTGTTTTTGACGGTAGGGACGATGGAGACGAGGTCCTGAGGTAGTGGCGATGGTATTGGGTAGATTTAGAGTCGAATTGTGAGGTTTTGGGCCACTGTAGTGGGGGCGCCGGCCGCAGCCTGCGGGAGGAAGATGATGAATAGTAACAAAGTAAAAAGTAAAAGTAAAATAGTAAAACGTGAAAAGTAAAACAGTAAAACAGTAAACAGTAAAAGTAAATGGTAAATAGTAATTGGATTTTAACCATTTACTGTTTGACTTTCATAATTACTGTTTGACCCTTGGATTATTACTGTTGACTTACCGTAAAAAGGTAAAAAGCTGATTAAAAGGGTTTTACGACGAATTAACTAGTAAAAGAATTGATCCGACACGGTGTGGGTGTCCTAAGTAATTTCGAACGGCGATTTTCGGTATTGAGGCGAAATTCCTATACCGATAATTGAAAAAGAGAAAATTAGGAGGTTTCGTGCGAGTAAGGACGTCCGTAGATTTAACGTTTATAATTAAATTCCGAGTTTCGTAATATTTAGAATTTTGTCCCTGTTACAGGTCGAGAGGTTATTCGACGGGACGAGAGATCGGATTAGCGGCGCGCTCGGCCGTACTGTGAGTGGATTTTTATTTTAAATAAATGCATGCATAATTGTTTTAATGAAATGAAGTTTATTTCAAATAAATGATTTGACAAGCTTGAAAATTCATATAGTTAAAATGAAATGATATTTAAAGAAATATGGTTTTGGGGTTATGCTTTTATTACTATTTTAGTAGTACGTGATTTTATCCGGAAACGAGGTTTCCGGAAATAGTATGTTTTAATTATTCATAATTGATCATGCTGAATAAGTTTTAATGATATTCAAATGAAAGGACCGGAAATGAGATTTCCGGAGATTTTATGATTTCGGTATTTGTGATTTTTCTGACATGTGAGATATGTCGAAGTTATTTATTATTTTCGATATTATTTTTATGACATTGAGACATGTCAGATATATATATGTTCCTTCGAGGCTATGATTTTATTTGATTATATATATATATATATATATATATATATATATATATATATATATATATAAGCCTCAGATGTACGGTCGGGGACCGTTCGGATTTATGATATATAAGGGGATACGTGCTTTCGGTTTTGTTTTCGGATTTTCACCATATCAGGGTCGGGATATACATATATTGATGCTAGCTAGCTTAGTCGCCTGAGCCCACGCGAGGTGACGACTTGACCATATAGGTCAGATTCACGCTCGGTGGTCGACGTGTACGGGCATAGCGTGATGACGCTATTGGGACTCTTGGAGATTTGACCCTTAGCCTTAGGGGCTATTATTAAATGGTGGGTATGACGTTCTCCTATTTTATTATATGATATGACCAATGGGATTGGTCAGGATTTTATATCATTTGGGTTTCGGGAATATTTTCTCTATAAGACTTTCTGTTATTTAATAAATTCCCGAACCAACGAGACTGGGGTTTTTATGTGACCAATGGGATTGGTCGTGGAATATTATGAATTGATTTTCAAAAGTATATTGTTTTGATTATATATGAACAAAATAATTATTTGTTTATTAGATTATATCAGCGGGGCTGATTTTTTTTAAAATATGATTTTCTTAAAACGTGAGACGTTTTATAAAAATGCATGCACTGTGGTTTTATTTTTAAAACTTTGGGAAAGTAATATGATACTTTCATTTTAAATATTATATTAAATTATTTTATTTTTGTCCACTCACTCTAACGTTTTTAGATTACTTTCCCCTGGGCCCTTCGGTTTAAATCGCCCAGTGTGCAGAGTAGTGATCAGAGGTCAAGAGTACTCGGAGTCGAGGCATAGTCATCATCGTTGTCGCTTCCGCTAGGTGGGATCTGTGATCCCTTATTCTTTTATTTTCATATTATATTTCTTGTTATATTTCCATTTGTAATTCCAGTTCATTTTGTTAGATTGCTTTGATTACCCGTGAGCCAGTTGAATTAGATTTTATGTTTATTGGTGGGTCCATGTGTTACGGTTGGAACTTGAATTTTAGAAGTGTTTTGGTTGTTGCAGGTTTTAGGGTTATCCATCTTAAGATTGACTTATCGATTTATCGATAGAGTTAGTCTTAAGGTGGTCCCCGCAGGATCTTCTCCGGATTTCAGGGTGAAATCCGGGGCGGGTCCTGTCATTTTCTTGCTCAAAACGGGATAGAAATCTTCTTGCAATAAGGTTTCCTTATCCGATAAGGTTTAGGCTTTTCTCTCCCATTTTGAACTAGGAATCCATGTCTTGGCCGGTCTAGGGTTCCTCCACATGTCTAGGACATGCATAGGAAGCTTCCTAGATGTTGCATAGCCTTTAGAAATGAGTTGACACGCTTGCAACCACTTGGATGCAATACCGGCAGAAAGCTGCTTTCTCTCTGGTGCAGACCTAGCCAGTATCGGATACTGGCGAGGCTTCACGGCAGGACACGCTCGCATGCGTTTGCGCGTGCTTGGACAGTTGGCGCGAGCGAGGCTTCTTCTCGGTGGCTTCCGGATACGTGCGCGCATGTGCTTGATGGTCTGGCGCAAGGCTGGCGAGGCTCTCGGCAGGTGCTGCGCGGCAGCTTCGGTAGAATGTGTAGCGAGGCTAACTGCCTCGCAACTGGCGAGGCTAACTGGGCTGTTGACAAGTTGTTGAGCGTGTGCAGGGTGGCTGCTGCCAAGGCTCATGGGCAGCATCGGTAAGACAGCGACAGCGGTAGGCGTGTGTGTGCATCGGTGGTATGCAAGTTGGGTGCCAGTGTAACAACCTGAACCCTAAATTACCCCCTAAAAGTTTTACGTTAATTTTGACGTTCGAAAATTTGTTTTACGATCCAGGGGGGGTTTCGACGGTTGCATTTTTATAAGTTGACCTGATCAAGGATTTTATTTTTCGGCGAGTTAGAGGACGGTAAAACGAGTTCGTGGACACGTAGCAAGTTTAATTTGGAATTCGTGTGAAAAAGTTATGATGTAAAATCGGAGGGAAGGAAATTTCTAGAAACGAGCGGAAAGTTCTGGAACGGGAATATTTTAGAATCTTGAGGGAATATTCTTTTCTATATTTTTTTCTTTTTTTATTTTTCTTTCTCTCTCCCGGCCACACCTTTTCTCTCCCCCGACTCGGCCCGTGTCGGGGAGACAGAGGCGCCGACCTCCGTTTCTCTCCGTTCGGCCACCAATCGGTGTGCCACCGGTGCCGATCGATTCGTTTCCTCCTCCTCTTCGAGTCTGCGGTGGTGGTTCAACGCAAATCGCCGCCATTTAGGCGTACGAAGCCTGGGAAGGTTCGAGACAGTCGAACCGGAGCTCGCTCCTCCGGTCACCAAATGGCCCGATTCCATGGGGGAAAGGAAGACCTCGGCTTGCACGTCAATTCCATGGAAGGAATTGACCCGATTCAGCCCAGGTAAGGAGAAATTAAGAATCAAAGTTTCTAGGGTTTTGGGGAATTTCGGTTTAGAGTGTGTAATTGGTGTTTTTGTTGAATTTGGAGGTTGAATTTGAGTTCAGGAGGTTGTTTGGAGTTGATTCAGTGTTGTTGGATGTTGGATTGGTTGAATTTTGATGGATTTGGAATTTGGGGAGATTATGCCGCCGTATCGGCTGCCGTTCGAGGCGGCAGCGGTCGTTTTTGGTGGTAGGGACGACGGGGATGAGTCCCTGGGGTGGTGGCGACGCTGTTGTGGAAGTTTGGAATCGATCGGAGGTGTTTTTTTTTGCCTCCTGTAGCGGAGCTGCCGGTGGCAGTGGCGGCGGCGTTGCTGTGCCGGCGGCGAGAGGTTGAAGAAGGGTAAAAGGTGAAAAGTAAAATAGTAAAAGGTAAATAGTGAACAGTAAAACAGTAGAAGTAAATAGTAAGTAGTAAAAATAAATAGTAAATAGTAGTTTTGACTTTGACTGTTGACTGTTGACTTTGACTATTACTATTGACAGTTAAAAAGTTACTATTGACTTTTTAGTGTTACTATGGACTTTCCGTAAAAAGATAAAAACCAGGTTGAAAAGAGGTTTTAGGTCAAATTAAGCAATAAGAGAATTAAACGATCCTTGTTCGCAGTGGGTTGGCGGTTGCGGTTTGGGAGCAAAGTGATTTTTAGTGGGCTTTAGGGTTATTTTTCAGACCTGTTTCCCATTTTCCGAGGGAATTTCCAGGACGGGTTGTTATAGCCAGTATCCGATACTACATGCCCGTATCGGATACGTCTTGACATGGATTAAACCTCGGCAGATACGTCGTCAGATACGCCTGGGCCTATCTTGGATACAAGTCGGATACGAGATGTCCGTGTCGAATACGTCTCGACAGCATCAGTGTCAGGATGTGCGACAGCGCGAGTTTCAGGCTGCAAATCGTCGAGGCTGGCACTGCAGCCTATCAGCAGGGATTGCATCTTTTTTTGTCTGAAACTTGATTTCTTCTAGGCAAGTTGACCTTTGTGCCTTTAATTGAGCATAACTTCCTCCATAAAATAGGTATTGATGCAATTCTAATTTTTGTGGAAACTAGACTCAGAGATCTTTCTATGCATATATGGTTAGTCATCTAGTTCCAAATGAGCTGGTCTAGAGAAATTCTGGAAGTCGAGTGATGTGCCCAAGAAATTCCTGGAACTTACTGGATCCGAGTTTTGCATAGCAATTCTTGGTAGCTTCTTTAGCTCCGATTACTCTAACTCTTTCTATTGCTCGATCATCAATGTATATACTGCTCATAAGAGAAGAAAATTCAATCAAATATATAGTCGAGGCATTATCAATTCATCGAAACATCTCCTAGGCTCTAAATCGGCTATTTTGACAATTTTGTATATTTTAACTAAACTTAGCACGATTTCTTTGTAACTCTACCAAAGACTCATGACTCGATATTATGACTCGATTCTAAGACAATAAGGGTTAAACGAAGTATAATTGAAGGGTATAACTTATTAAGAACGTCGCATTTTATGCTCCTATCGTCAAACGATGCCATAAGAAGGGATAAGTATTGTTTTTGTCAGAATCCGTAGACTCACAGAGACCGGTGGATCTTGGTGTGACTTCTTTCTGCAAATCCTGCTAACTAAGGGAATACTGGGCTGGGCCGGTCTATTCCGCTCCGATTCCTAAGTCAGTATAGTTGGGATAAACTGATAACTTAAGAGGGAATAAGTAATTGGAGTATTGATTACCTATTAATGAGGGTAGTTGGGACTCATATATAGGTTGTCGGGTACGAGGACTAGCCTCACCCTTCGATGTGGGGCTGGCCCCCCCTTCTCCACATATTGCTGTGCTATTTCGGCCCCTGTTTGGGGAGCTGCCATCCCCGGTTCCCGGGCCCCGATCACATGTAAAACCTCCCCGGGTGCGGGACCAAGTGTCTATGCTCTGCTCCCGGGCCCTGGGCCGGGTCCAGGAGGCTTGGCTGCGGGTTTGGGGGCCTGGGTAGCCTCTCTATGACTAATGTCAACAAGTCCCCCAAGTTCCCGGTCAAGTGCCATCTTGAATGGGGACTTAAATCTGTCTTGCTTTTACAGACCCGCAGGGATGCGAACCTAAAGGTGCCGTAGACCCCCAAGTCCGCATTTAAGATTGGGCTTGGCCGGGCGTTCGGATAGACCTGTTATGATGATGCATACTGTGATGAGTGCATGGTGATGATGTTGATGGTGACAGTTGCATACGTGTATAAGATGTAGTGCATGAGATGATGAATGTAACGAGTCCCCCAATTTTAGAACTGTAGCCGCCTAGGGCATCGGTTGCCTTGAGCAGTTGTGTGATGAGGTGACTCGGTATCAAAGGGAAACGTGCCGTGTTAGAGGAGTTCCCAGTAGGGTGGCGTGGCCCAGAGTTTGCATTGGGCGCCATCCCCCTGTTTCACTGTCATTGTTCCTGCAGGCGTGAATAATGTGCTGGGTTTTTAGCCTGCGAGAAGATTGTCCTGTATGAGAGGATCAAATCATTGGTGGGGTGAAGCGGCCCTGAGTTCTTATCGACCAACATCCCTGATTGTTTCTCAGTCTTTGTTCTTACAGGCATGAGGTATATGCAAGGTTTCTAGCCTGCGGGAAGATTCGTCCTGTATGAGAGGAACAAATCTTCTGGGTTTATAAAGCTCAGCGGTACATGTGCATGGTTTTTAGCCTGCGGGAAGATTGTCATGTATGAGAGGATCAAATCTCCTGGGGTGAAGTGGTCCTGTGTTCGTATTGGCCAGCATCCCCGCTTGTGTCTCAGCCTTTGTTCTTACAGGCATGAGGTATATGTAGGGTTTCTAGCCTGCGGGAAGATTCGTCCTGTATAAGAGGATCAAATCTCCCTGATTTATAAAGCCCGGTGGTACCTGGAGCCCGTAGGTTGTACGAGGTTGTCCGTAGGAATGTTTCGGTTCGTACGACCGGTTATTCCGTAGGAGGGAGAGAGGAGCTAGTGAAGATCTGGGCGGTGGAAGTCTGTAGCCAATAGTTCAAGCTGCAAGTAATGGCGAATAAGGTAGCCTTTAGTTGGAGTAGGTACTACAGTTGGAATATGGTAGCCTGTACGTAATATTCCTGCAGAGTTTTGAGCCTGCGGGAAGAATTCTCTTGTGTTAGAGGAAGAGTTCTTCCGGTGGGATACCTAGCCGTTGTTTCTTGGTTTTAGTCAACCGCTCGGCGGTGAGAGAAAAAATGCGCAGGGCTTTTAGCCTGCTGGAAGATTCGTCCTGTATGAAAGGAACAAATCTCCCGGTTTTTGCCGTTGCTGCTGACTGTAGAGGTGGAATAAGCTTGACCGGTGGAATGCCTTGTACCGTAGGATTTATGTGTTAGGATACTGTGAACTTGTTGGAATAGAAGTTCGAATGCCCGTACCGTTGGGAGATCGTAGGCATAGGTTGACATAGGTTGTAGGTTCAACTACCCTCTACATGTGAGGCAAATGTCTGACATGCATTGAAGGGGGTATTCCATCAGTCCCATCAGTTATGATGGTGTGTGAAGTTACCAATACTGGGACACGTTCCACGAGGGGACGGTCAGGGATGGATGGTCCGGATCAGGGGGTGTTTTACTTGCCCTACTTCAGTTGGGGGGGGGGGGGGGGGGGGGAACTCAAGGGGTGCTTAGGGTACTGGACCTGTATATAAACTCCTGATGTTTCGTGCATTATTGCTTTTGGCTGAGAACTGTTCACCTGTTCAACAAAATTGCTCGGTGTGTTCCAGTTGTTGAGTTTCCGTCGTCGTTCGTACCAATTGGTGAGTTCTGCCCTTGTGATTCTGAAACTTATTTTTTTTTCTTGTTTGTGGGTTGATCCGACTGGCACCTAGTTGTATCTCGGTTTGCCCTTTTGATGTGACCCCGCTGGTATCGAATCTCATCGAGATCTGGAGATTTTCGGCTGGGAAGCCCAGTGGTCGTTGTGGGGCTGTGCTGATGTGTTACATGCTTCGTGAGGCCCCGCGGCCGTTGTTTGGGTTGTATTTCTGACCGGCCATAGGGTTTTTAATTTTTTCTTTCCCCTACGTTACATGGATTCTAGGAGCTCCAGTGAAACCTCTGAATCGGCCGCCCGACGACTGATGACGAACGATCAAGAGAGGATGGAGGACTGGCTTGCCTCCTTGTCCTCGGGGCCAGATGCCATCCCCCGTTCGACTGGTGAGGCGTCACCGTCTGGGTCTCTTGGACAGGAGGATGCTCCCTATTGAGAGTCCGTGGGCACGACCCACCCACCGGGAGCCACGCCTGACACACTTGTGGACTTGAATATGATCATAGGCTGTGACGAGCCTGAGAGCTCTTTAAATCTGTCATGCCCCGGTCCCGGCGTTGGTGGGTTTTAGGCACCCGGTGCTGTTCCCGAGGTGTGAGTTAAATGTTACAAACACTTATTTCTAGGCTCTTGATCCTAGGCTCGTCCGACACTTCGACTCGACAAATACTAAACACTTTTCTGCAAAACAACAAGTAAATGGGTGGTTGAGCAAAACCACGCGCTCAGTGGCTGCCCTATGTAATATGACAACAAAGCCATATCATTTTACACACGCTACAAAATATGTATATCGTATATTTCACATCGACCACAATACAATTAACAACAATAAATAAACAATACAAGCAATCCAAAACATATAACATAATAACAATGCATGCATGTAATGTTCCTCCTCACACTTTCCACTGTCCTCAAATATATATTTTTCTTCTTTCGTTAGTCTTCTTGTTATACTCATGGTCCCTAGTCCCGAAACCCGAAATAGATTATTTTATCGACTTCTGGTGTCGAAGAGGCATACTTTCCCCAAACTCATGCCCATGTGGGCTGATCATAGCTACTGGATGTCCCAATGAGTTAACTCAACTACACGAAAGATTTTGTTTCCAATAATAGTTCCCAAACACTCATGTTCCCTTCAACTTCCAATCGCACCATTTTCCCATCATGAAATGCATGATCTGGTAATATAATTCAAAACAAAAATACATGCTTTTCTCACATTGTACATACGCAACAACCAATCAAGAATCTAAATATCACCAATATTCATAACAAACAATGCCAAACAATGTCCAGCTCATAATATATATAAATACCGTATATTTAGCAAACATACATGCTTCACTTGAAATAGAGAGATATTTCATAAATAGAACAAAAACCTTCTTTTCGACTATTTTAAAAGCATATAAGAACATTTGAGATAAATTACATAAACCACTCACCTCGAAGAATCGAATCGACACCCAAATCGTAAATCGAGTAACCTAGAATGAGCATTCTAGAAATTATCGTTTGATTTAATTCCAACCACCATGGATAGAAAGATTACGTCGATAAGAATCTGTAGCCACTCGCGTATTCAGAATCGGAGTTACGAATCAAAAGTTATGATCCGCAGAAGTTTCATCGCAAATCTAATGAAATAATAATATTTAGAGAGACAAAGATGAGAGAGAGAGAAACAGACAGAAGAAATGAGGGCTGATCCCCTATTTATAGGGAGAATGATGCCACTTGTCACTCAGCCATTGGTTGGCTTCATGCCACATGGCAACACCACACAAAGGCACTATCCCTTCTCACCATGTGACACATGGCACATGACTAATGCTGATGCTGATGTCATCAATGAGGTCAGCCGTCAGCTGGTCTTTTCCCCCACTGCCACGTGCCATCATCTCCTCCAATCGGAGCTCGCCACGTTGTCACATAATTATCCTCCGATTAAACTTCCGAAAATCATTAAAAATAGCTCGGGAACTCAAATAATTCACCAACAAATATGATGAACTCATGACGACCTCTACTTTCTATTTCTCAAAAGAAAAATAGAATTTGACCAACCTCGAAAATTGGGATATTACAAAATTTCGGGGAGATTTCCGCTTTTCGGGCCAGGTGGAGTATTCCTGGAGAGATATAAATTTGGCCGCTGTATGCCGGAGAGTCGGCCTGCAACCCGGAGGAAGGCTGGGTTACGATTCACGAGGACCAGTTCCGACATGGGTTCTCTCTCCCGCTGCCGAACTTTGTGCAGTACTTGCTTAGTGCCATTAAGATATCACCAGCACAACTTCCCGAGAACCAGTGAAGGCAACTACTGGGTCTAGGATGTCTCTACTGGCTCTGTGATATGAGCTTCCCTATGGTGAACGAGTTTCGGGCCCTGTACAGGCTGACGTACTCGAAGAAGAGTAAGGCCCGGGGGTGTGTGAGTTTTTCCGCACGGGACTATAAGCCGGTGATAACCTGCTTGCCCTCCTGGCTTAATAACAATTGGAGGAAGAATGTGGTAATGGCGAGGGTAATTGGCAGAAGAGGAGTAGGAAGTACCGCGTTCCCGGGGCCTTTCAGCCAATTGGCGATCAGTCGTACAAGCTGTCTGCCCTGGAGAGGGATAGAATCTCCCGGGTATTTGGGTTCTGGTCCGACCAGGAGCGTAGTTCCTACAACTTCATCCATCGGGAGTGTAGCCTGGGGGGGGAATCCCGGTGGGTGGTGGAATGTGGAGTGGTTGTAACGGTTCTTGTTGAATTAGTTGGTGTTTTATCTAACCCCTTTGCTTAGTGTATCTGTAGGTGTATCTGCCCGGACGAATATTAAAGCCCACAAAATGCTGTCGATAGGCAACCGGGATCTTATCTCCAAACTAAAGGAGAAGGGAGACGTCGCCGCGCGAGCCACGGTTAACCTGGAAACCGGCGAGTTGACCATACATGATGAACCCGTGGCCCTTGATGTTGCGAATAAGGATTACGTCTTAAAAAGCGTAAAGACTCCTGCAGCGGGACGCCCGGGGGCGGCTGGATCGGGGACGACGCCTGGTGGGCCATCCAAGCCCCCGGGTGGTGCTGGAACGATTCCCCGACGATTGGGGCCGGTGCCTACTGTCGCCCGGTCTCCGTTGTCTGTCGTCTGATCTTCTTCCTTACAGGTTGATCTGGGGGGAAAGAGGAGGAGGACTCGGGAGATGCCGGCCTCCGCGCTTGTTACGTTCCCCGGCAGTTCGGTTGGTGAGAGCTTGGCCAAGCGGCTGAAGCTGACGAGTGGTGGAACCACTGCCGCCAAAGGTAAGGTTCATGCAGCCTCTAGCTCTGCTGCTGCCGACACTGGAGCATCGGGGGTGGAGAAGACACCTGCTGCGGGGCTGGGACCGGAGCATGGCTGCCCGCACTAGCCTTTCGTCTGGAGCCTCCTCATGAATGTGAGGGGCATAGAGCTGGATAAGACTGGGGCTCCAAGAGGGCGGCTGGAGGGGCACCGTCTGAAAACCAAGGAGATGGCCCTCCAGGTAAGGGTAATTTGCCACTGGTATCCGTTCAACATTATTTTGTGCTTTGTTGCTTTCTAACCGGTGCCTGTCAAACTGTAGCTGCTGTACCACTTGTAACAGTCAGATGCAAGTAAAGAGTTGTTGGAACTGAAGAAGAAGGTGGCGGCGTTCACAAGCGCCCGGGACGTTCTGGAGGTGGAGAAATCCAAGCTCCAACGGGAGAAGGCCCGGTTGGAAGAGAGGGCCAGGAAGCAGGTGGCCAAGCTGGAGGCCCAGGTCAAGGCTCTTGAAGAGGAGAAAAAGGGCCTAGAGGAGGAGAGGGCCGAGCTGGAGACCAAGGTCGAGGAGCTCTAGCGGGAGGTGGCCACGGTATCCGCTTCTGCCCACAAGGCGGTCGATGAGAATGACCTGGAGCTGTACCAGTGGGCTGTCAAGAAGTATCAGGAAAGCGATAAGCTTCTTGAGCTGTTGGAACGGGCCCGGGAGGAAGGGATAGCCGATGCCTTTGACAACTGGAAGACTAAGGGCTATCTCGACACCTCAAAACTACCGGAGCCGCAGGCAGATACAGAAGAGGAGTTGGAGGTAGAGACCGATTTGGCCGGTGAGGGGGCAGTGGGTGGACCTGTTACTGAAGGAGAGGTTGCTGAAGAGGAGCAGGCGGGAGTGCCGTAGCAGGCTCCATACTTTGTACAATTCCCTCCCATTTTTTTTTTTTTCGTTTGTTTGTTGTTTTTTTTTTTGCACTCCCACCGGGTTGCTTGCCGGTGGCGTAGTCCCTTGTAAGCATTGCCCTGAGTTTTAATGAATTGACATTTTACCTGAGCTTGGGTTATGCCTGTTTCAATTTGCTCTTTGACTTGGCTACCAACGATTTGCCCTTTGTACTTAGTTGCAAACAAAGTTGGAATAACTTCTGAAATTACATCGGTCGAACCAGTTGGAATGCCTAGCTAATTGTGTTGGAAAAATTAGCATTTTGTTCTCGGGCTGGTGACTGGTTGGACCGCTGAGCTGCTCTACGGGTTTGAACCGGGGGAGGCGGGGGGTTAGCCTTGGTGGGGCGGGATAGAAATCCCTGTCCCGCGCAGTTCCTACATGTCGGGTTCACCTTGATACCACTGTAAGTCGTCGCGGCGGACTAGTCCTTCAACTGCTGTTTTCAAGGCAAGGCAATAGTTTGTCCGGTGTGTAACTTCATCGTGGTAGGAGCAGTATTTACCGGTCTGCGCTCTGGTCAGGTTCCCCTTTGGGTGCTTTCTCTTTGGCGGCGGAGGGATGTTGTTCCAGTTCTCATACAGGATATCCTCGTAAGAAGAAGTTAAGGTGGAGAATACCTCTTGTCGGCCTGCGGGCTTGACTGCTAGGGGGCGGGTTTGCTGGTAGGACGAGAGCTTTCCACCTCGATGGGGGGTGTCAAAATTGTCCGTCCAGCGCTGCTGGTTCCCCCAACTCCTAGGCCTTTGATCGGATGAAGCTCCTTGGTCCTGGCCCTGCTGCCAGTTTCTGACTGCCTGCCGGGCAAGCCCCGGTCTGGCTCCTCCTGCCTTCTCTTGTGCTGGTGACTCCCGTACGTTTCGTGGTCTGCCTGGGCGTGCCTAATAGCCATTGCCATCAGTTCATCGTAACCCTGCGGGACCTCCACCCGCACTGCGTACGAGAACTTTCCGGGCCTGAGACCTTGCTTGAAAAGTGATTCGACAATCCCCTGCTTGTCCAGGTTCCTGACCCCGGCAGTAGCCGTTTGCCAAAGGTTAACCAAGGCTCTCAGCTCTTCGCCGTCAGCCTGCTTGCAGTTAAAGAGAACTATCGAGGTCCGGGCCCCTTCGACCATTAAGATGAACCTGCCTACGAATCTGTCGGCCAGTTGCTCGAATGTCTCTATAGAGTTCACCGGTAACTCGTAAAACCAGCTGAGTGCCTCCCCGGACAGGGTCTCGTGGAATATGTTACAGCAGACGGCGTCGGAGTAACCCTTAGCACACGTTTGGGATCATAAGCTGTCTAGGTGTTGGCATGGACAACCGGCCCCAGAGTACGTTTAGTGACTTTTGGGTCCCTGATTTTCCAAATTCCAGAACCCGAGGTGAGAAGGGTAAGGCTCGCTCATTGAACCGCGCGCTCTCCGGCGGTCTCGCTGCCTTCCTCTCGTTGGCCTCCATCTAGGCCTTCATATCTGACACTGAGTCAGATAGTATTTAGAGTGCTCGTGTGGTCGGGCTTATGGTATCACCCTGGAATGAACCACTTGCCCGTCGATTTCCGGGGACGATATCCGGTGGTGCTGTGTTTGTCGGGAACTCCTCTACCGCCACGTCGGCGCCTCTCTCTCCCTCTGATGACTGTCCCACCTCCTGGTGTGGGGACTTTCTTGGCGGCGGTGAGAATGATTTTGTCAGAGCAGCATTGCGCTGCTGTCCCCTTTTTAAGGCAGCCACCAGTGCGGCATTCACCGCTTCCATCTCTTGATACCGGGTGTTGGCTTATGTCCTGTCCCGGTCGCTCTCTGCTCGCAAGCGGTTGACTTCCGCCCTCATCTCTTCTATCTCTCCAGCCATATCATACTGGCCGGGACTGGAAACATCGTCCTGGCTGTTGCTGGCGGTCAGCCTATCTTCCTCTCTGCTCGGGGCACAGGGGGACGCTGATGCGGGTTCCAGGTCCTAGACTTGGTAGGATTCCTCCGGGCCTTTTCCATGCAAATTGCGGTCGTATTCGCCGACCGTACAGCCAGGATCACGGTTGGTGGCAGCGTTCTGGCTGCAGCCGCCAACAAACTGCTCCTACCTCGCCCCCGGGATTTTAACCAGTACTGGCTCCAGAACCTGCCGATCCTCCTATGGACTTCTTTACCTCCTTTCTGCGCTTACAGAAATACTTATTGTGAAACCTTTTCTTTCTTTTTTTTTTTTTTTTTGCGATCCGTTGGCTGACCGATTCCCTTCCCACAAGACGTCGAATTTTTGAAAATCTTCCCACATACGGCGCCAATTATTTCTGTCAAAATCCGTAGACTCACAGAGACCGGTGGATCTTGGTGTGACTTCTTCCTGCAAATCCTGCTAACTAAGGGAATACCGGGTGAGCCGGTCTATTCCGCTCCGATGCCTAAGTCAGTATAGTTGGGATAAACTGATAACTTAAGCGGGAATAAGTAATTGGAGTATTCATTACCTATTAATGAGGGTAGTTGGGACTCATATATAGGCTGCCGGGTACGAGGACTGACCGCACCCTTCGATGAGGGACTGGGCCCCCCTTCTGCACCTATTGCTGGGCTATTTCGGCCCCTGTTTGGGGAGCTGCCGTCCCCGGTTCCTGGGCTCCGATCACAAGTAAGACCTCCTCAGGCGCGGGACCAGGTGTCCATGCTCTGCTCCCGGGTCCTGGGCCGGGTCCAGGAGGCTTGGCTGCGGGTTTGGGGGCCTGGGTAGCCTCTCTATGGCTACTATCAACAGGTATTAATAGTATTATTTTCATTTGTTCCAGTGATACTAATCCGAAACTCAAAGCCCTTCCGCAGTTTACCAGCATCATTTGGCAAACTACTCAACAGTAAACATTTACAAATGCAATAACAAAGGAGCAAAGCAAAGCATAGCTTCAAAATAGAGATCCAAACCAAAACCCAAAAGCTTCTGTAACACCAATAGAAGATCCATTCATCCCCAAACAATAAAATGCACATACCCATCATCATTTTGCATCATCAATAGAAATCGGAGACGTAGAAACAGGAATTAAACAAAAAAGCACAACAATTTATCAAAGAAATACAAAAACTAAACAATCTAACTTGGCTCAGTTTCAAATAAAGCACCGATCTTTAGCATAAATCAAAAGTTTCCAGAGATGGGTAGAGAAAATTACCGATGAGAAGACCAAGAAAAAATGAGGGAGACGAAGGCGTGAGAGAAAAGCTCAGAAGAATTCATTTAGCTACAGTAACTCCCGCTACAATGCAGAAGCAACAATGCGGTTTCCAAAAGGTGAGGCTGCTTCGGCTTTTGGACATAAAAAGCTGGTGATTCTAGAAGTCGCGGACGAGAAGCTATTTTACCAAACGCAATAACTTGTTGTGTTTATAATCAAGGGAGCAAACCACCCCCCCCCCCCCCCCCCCCCAAAACGCACTCAATATGTGATTAGAGTTAGGAAATAAAGTTGGTGTTGTATGTGTTGTACGTCAATATGAATAGTTCTAATACATGCTCTAGACTGGCTTGACTTGGGCTTATAGCTAACAATATTAGCATGCATTAAGAGTAATTGAGGGAGTTAGGCAGTTGGTTAAGAAAGTTGGTGTCTGTGTTGTCCGTATGAATAGTTCTACGAATATGTCCAAGAATTGCTTTAGTTGGGCTTAACTAACACTAATTGAGGTGTATTTGGTGCGGTGCGGTCCAGAATTTGAGAAAATAAATAAATAAAAAAAAACATAAATAGAAAACTCGAGGAAAAAAAAAATTCACATCATATATAGGCTTAGTTTGGTATTACGCTTTGGAGTAAATAATTACTTATAATTATCATTATGAGTTTATTATGTGTTTGGCAAGTTTTTTTTTATAAAATGCTTATTTATAAAATTTAGATGAAAAAACCACGATTTTAAAAAGCAGGTGACATGTTGCTTATTTAAAACACAGTTTTTCCATATTTGAGTTTTTTCACCTCAATACCAAACTAAGTCATACATAGATCATTGAATTTGAAAAGATAGACTACGTACGCAGCTGATCATTAGATCAGACCAAAAATAATTAATTCCCAATTTTGGGAAAGCTAGAACCTTTTTTTCTTTGTTTCGTGAGTTTCTTTGTGTTAATAGTGTTCTCTGAAAGCTTGAAGAAGAAAGCCATAAAAAATAGAGCGGTGCGATTGTATTAAGTAAAAACAAAAGGTTATATACTATAGCAGGCTTACATAGCGTTGAAAACAAGTACGTAATTAAATCTAAGCTAAACAGAGCGAGTGATTAAGGATGATATAAGAATCAAGTTGCCAGAGAAGTAGCTAGGTATACTGAGGAGCACAAAGTTCTTTTGTGATTAGGTCACGTCGTTGTTCACTTGATGTGATTGAACTGAACCTTTGTACCCTTTAACCCGGATGAATGAGTGGTAGATATATATTGAGGTTCTGCAATTTTATATGGGAAGAAGTTATAGAGAGGTGGTGGCGAGGAGAATGAAGAAGCTGTAGCTTGAGGTTCTGCAAAAGATGATCGTTAAGAATCATGGTAATGCCTATGGAAACAATCAGCTGCACTTTGACCAATTTTGAAACAAATTTGACACTGATGAATATCCAGAGGCAACAACTTGCCCAGGAGCAGATCTTTGAGGACAAGTGTAATATCCCGGAAATTCATTATTAATTTCGAGTGTTTGCTTGGAATTATTAAGCTAGAAGTTAGTGAACTAATGTGGTTCGAGAGCGAGCAGAAGTGTTCGGTCGAATTATTATTCAAAATCGTTTTTAAGAGGGTTAAAAGATGACATTTTGATCCAACGTGAATCTCGAAAAATTTTCTTCACTAAAGTTGTAAAGCGCGACGATACAAGTTCGTGGACATGTGGCACGCGTGAAACGGACATCGTATGATGAAGTTACGACTTGTTGAAGTTATTTCCTTTTTCAGAAATTAACTATAAAAAGTCAGAATTTCTCATTTCGTCCGTTTATCATTTACTGTAGCATTTTCTCTCACCCCGATCAAAAGCTTCTCCTCTGCTGATCTCCACCGTCCGGCCACAGTTGCCTGCGCGCCACCCCGCATCGTGCTTGTCTCCGTCTCCTCTTCACTTCCACCTAAGGTGCGGCCCGAAGAAAGCACCGTGCGCGGCGCGGCGAGCAAGGGAAACTCTGCCACTGTTCACGACGGAGATCTAGGCGTCGCCGGACCGTGCGCCACACCTCATTATGCTTGCCTCATCCTTGCGCGCCTCTCTGAAGTGGTAGATCGCGCCGGTTATCACTGAATCGCACAGATCGAAGCGATTCGATTCGATCCGATCTGCAGCTCGACCCGTTTCCTACATAAGACCCGACCCGGATTTGACCCGACCCGACCCACGTTGACCTGACCCGACCTGCCTTGATCGTTGATCGTGCGTTGACCGTTGTTAACCCGATTCCGGAACTGCAGCGATTCGATCCGACCCCATCTGCAGCGATCCGACTCGACCCTAAATGGATATTTACCATTTCTGGTGAATCAAGGTGAGTAAACCTCACAGTGTTCGTATTTAATACGAGTTGATTATAGTAAATGGATCGTAAATGTGAAATTATTTTATGGAAATTATATTTGTTTTAAATTAAATGAACTTGATAGACTACGGTTCATTGGTAAGTAAAATGATTTTAGTATAAAAATAATTTTTTAAGTATTTTATGATCAATGACTATAGTTGGTATTAGTGGACTATTCCTGAGTGAATGTCTATGTATATATATATATTTACGTGAAATATATTTATGTTGAGGTTGTGCATTGAGTGATTTATTATGTTATGGCATTATCATAATTGTGAATGTGTGAGTAGTGTGTCGTGTTGTGTTGGTTTGGAAACCAACTGCCAGTGTAAAATCCAACTTGTTTGATGGGGATCTTACACGTGTGGCGTAGGGATCTAGCCTTCTTGGAGAAAGGGATCCTTATGGCAATTATATCGGGAATCAAACCTCTGGCCGGGTGTTGGTTATAAGCAGTTAGAGCTCTAGTCTGTGCCTTTGTGTGATTTAGAGGGAAATGACGCTGGTCATCGTGCCCTGGGTTTTAATCTTTGATTAATTGTGGTTGTTTTGGGAATGTAATTTCCATTTTTTGCATGGCATGAGGGGTAACCGTGTGGGGTTATCTGGGTCTCATGCGTGCATGTTTTTAAATGATTTATTATATACTTTCATTTGTTATATATTTGTTTTAATTGTTTGTGCGTGAGTTCCTGAACTATATTTCTATGTAGGAGTCACGATTTTACTTGTTTGTGCTGACTTCCCGAACTAAGCTATATGCAGGAGTCACGATTTTAATTGTGTAAGATTTGTACCTTCCTGAACTATGCTTTTAAGCAGGAAAGTCTGAATCTTACCTTGTATTTTGTGTGCGTCACTACCAGATCCGAGGGCATAGCCGATGAAAAAAATTTCGTCGGCAATGCCGAATTTTCGTCGGTTATAATTCGTGGAAAAACGCCGTCGGCTATACCAATGGCCGACGAAAAAAAGGAAATCGTCGGCTATATGCGAGTATGGCCGACGACTTTACCGACGAAACATCATTTCGTCGACCAAACCTTGGCAAAATATCCGACGAAATTCGTCGGGTATTTTCGAGTATGGCAGTCGATATCGTAAACTATAGCCGATGAAATTCGTCGGCTATTTGTTCAGAACTATAGCCGACGATTTCATGTATTTCGTCGGTTATTTCGTCGAAATATATTAATATTTTAATAGGCATTAATTAGTTATAGCCGACGAAATAAGGTAATTTTCGTCGGCTATAAGACTTATAGCCGACGAATATTGGTAAAAATCGTCGGCTATAGTGCTTATAGCCGACGAAATAATGCCAAAATCGTCGGCTATTCTTACATTTGGTGGAAAAAAAATTAAATTATTTTCTAAATTACCATTCCAAGCAACCTGCAAATCACACAGACAGTCCATGCATTTGCACCAACAAGAAACACGTCTAAATGACTTATTATTTAATTCGTTCCAATATACATAAAATATAACCCTAATCGTCACCTAAACCACTAAAGTCCACCACGTCATCCCCAGCATCCTGCTCTCCATCATGCTCGTCATCCTGCTGACCGAACTCGGGAGGCTGAGGCATTGGAGGTTCAACTAACGGCTGAAACGGGGGCGGAGGTTCAAGGCTTTGTTGTTATGCGGCGAACATCTCATACCACCAGTTTTGTTGGCCGGCGTAGTTGTGTTGCCGAATTCTCTCGCATTCAGCATGCCAACTGGACAGATCTAAATAATACTGCTGTGTTCTGCGGTGTTGCGCCTGTGATCTGCGTTGTTCCTCTTGTGATCTCTGGAACTCGGCCGCCAACCTGGCATTTTCTTCTGCCAATCTCCGCACTTCCCCCCTCACCTGTTGGCTCTCCCCGCCTCCCTTCTTTTGACCTCCCTTAGTGGTCTTCAGGAGCCCTAGTCCAGAACTTCTGATGAGTCGCCGAAGCGAGCATCAAGCAATAATAACCCTACAATCGTTAGTAGTATAGAATAAGTAGGGATCGTTCTAGCCGGGGATTAAGGGTACCTGAAACATGAGAATGTTAATAAAAATATTCACAAATACATATGCACACAATTGTCACACTTATATACATATATACATATTCACACGAAATCAAGGGGGATTAAGGTGAGGTTCGACAGCAAGGGCTGCCCTAACGCTAGGCACGAAAATAAATTGCTGAAAAATAAATCCTAAGTCTATTATTTACAAGTTTGGTCGACATTCTTCCACAAAGCACTAACACGAAAGCAATCAAAACACATAACAAATAAGCAAGCAAGACTCACGGCAAAGCATTAAAGCGTTCTAGACTCAACTTAACTCCAACCTAGTTAGCTCCCTATAGGTATTACTAACCGATAGATTTCATAAGTATTCAAGATTAACTTTACGTCTAACCCTAAAATTGTACTAAACATATTTGAGAACTCCTATAGATGAAAACAAACATGCATAGTAATTGAGCACGAAATCTTTTTAGTCGGAAACAAGTTAATAAAGTAAGGTTGTCAATCATCTCATCAACAAGCATGTTCTTTAAACCACTCTAACCCTTGTGAAAAACAAAACAAACTAAGTAACTCGTTGATTACTTAATCCATATTAATTTTCGGCTGATGAGATCAATAATCTATGTATTGCACTTACATAGGCTACCAATCTTAAAGCACACGAATTTAAAGAACAAGTCAAGAAAACCCTAAAATCAAATTAACACATATTTACCGATTATCCTACTTACTAATTCATCATATATTTGATGAGAGCCGAAGCTCGCATGCAATAATAACCCTACAATCGTTAGTAGTATGGAATAAGTAGGGATCGTTCTAGCCGGGGATTAAGGGTACCTGAAACATGAGAATGTTAACACAAATATTCACAAACATATATGCACACAATTGTCACACTTATATACATATATACATATTCACACACGAAATTATGGGGGATAAAAGGCTTGGCAGCAAAGCTGCCTCTAAATTCCTAGACATGAAAATAAATTGCTGAAAATAAATCCTAAATCTACTATTTACAAGGTTGGTCGACATTCTTTCACAAAGCACTAACACAAAAGCAATCAAAACACATAACAAACAAGCAAGCAAGACTCACGGCAAAGTATTAAAGCGTTCTAGACTCAACTTAACTCCAACCCAATTAGAGCCGCAGCGGTCATCTAATTGCTAGACTTCTCTTGTACTTAGAATTAACTCAGCGTATAATCCTAATCTTGTTACTAACCGGTTTACATGACACGCAGCGTCGACACATGAACTAGCTAGTAAATACGCACAAAGTCCTTTTTAATTGGAAACAAGTTAATAGAGTAAGGTTGTCAATCATCTCTTGAACAAGCATGTTCATTTAAATTACTCTAACCCTCGTGAAAAACAACACAAACTAAGTAACTCGTTGATTACTTAATCCATATTAATTTTCGGCTAATGAGATTAATAATCTACGCATTGCACTTACATAGGCTATCAATCTTTAAGCACACGAATTTAAAGAACAAGTCAAGAAAACCCTAAAATCAATTTAACACATATTTTTGCCGAAAATCCTAATTACTAGTTCATCATATATTTTCCTTACTCTTTAGCATGCAATCCGTATTCTTACATCCAAACACCACATAAAGATAAAGAAAACGCATTGAACATACAAATCATAAAACCAAATTTCAATCCAATTCATACATAGACATAAAAATTGAAACCAAGAATTCATGCTAACTTCATAGACAAAGTTTAACATAATTACACAAAAATTTACAAAGCCACGAGTAGGGAGTGGATCACACATTAGAAACCTTGGAGACTTCGTCTTGTATGGATCCGGTGGTTGATGGTGTCGGATGGAGCTGCTGCTCGGCAGTGGTGGTGTCGGCAGCAAGGTGCTAAGGTTTCGGCAGAAACTTTGGGTGTGGTGGAGGTGGTTTTGGCTAGGGTTTTTGTGTAGGATTCTTGGGGAAACTTAGGTAGAGCTTTGGCTAGATTTTTGCTTTGGAATGTGACAAGTTTTTCTGTGTAAAAGTTGGCTATTTATAGAGGAAAATTCGGCAGTAAACCTAGGTAGAAAACCTAGTCCAAATCGGCAAAGGCAATCCTTGTGCAACAAGGTTTTGGTTCCTTCCTTTCTTGGTTCTTCTAGGAAACTTCTTTTTCTGATTTTTTTCTTCAATGCCTTGGCTTGGTGTCATCCTCTAACCTTCCTTAAGCTTGGACCATCATCACATATGTATTTGTACACCATTTGGTCCATCAAAAACAGAAAACACAAAAAGGGGGCAGTAGGTTCCTGGAATCGGCAGATTTGACCTTGATGCAGTAATTCCGGCATATCTCCATCCGTGGAGCTCCGATTGATGAGATTCCAAGTCTCAGATAAACTAGACACATATAACCATCTCCCCATAAAATTTCTCAATCAAATTCCTTGTGAGACGTCGGGAATGATTTTTCGAAGTTGGGACAAAGTCCCAGGAAAATCCTGGAAGTCCCTGGATTGAAATGCTCGGACTGCCGTTTTGCAGCCAACTTTTGGGTGGCTTCCTAAACTCCGATTGATCTGAAATTTTAACACAACATTCCTCAGCATATGAATATTAAGCACACCAAATTTCATAGAATTCGGACAAGGATAGATCATATTTGTACTCGTCACAAAATCGTGAAAAAGACATGTTTTGCACTATTTTCCAGATTTCTCATACTTAGTCATTTTTCGGACAATTTAGCACATTTCACCAAAACTCTACCAAAATTGACACTAACTATATTATGACTCTATCTTAGATAAATAAGGGTTAAAAAAAGCATAAACGAGGGCATAAGCATATAATATCGTCGCACATTGTGCTCCTATCAATATTTCCCTTACTCTTTAGCATGCGATCCATATTCTTACATCCAAACACCAACTAAAGATAAAGAAAACGAATTGAACATGCAAATCATAAAACCAAATCTCCATCCAATTCATACATAGACATAAAAATTGAAACCAAGAATTCATGCTATCTTCATAGACAAAGTTTAACAGAACTACATAAAAATTACAAAACCGAAAGAGGGGAGTGGATCACACTTTTGTAGACACCTTGATGACTTCGACTCGTGTGGATCCGGCGGAGGATGAAGGAGATGGCTGCTCGGCAATGGTTAGGTGTCGGCAGAATTTTGTAGGTGAGATGGGGGTGATTTTCGGCTAGGTTTTATGTAGGACTCTTGGGAAATATTGGTAGAGCTTTGGCTAGATTTTTGCTTTGGAATGTGACAAGTTTTTCTGTGTAAAATCTGGCTATTTATAGAGGCAAATTCTGCAGAAACCCTAGGTAGAAAACCTAGTCCAAATCAGCAAAGGTAATCCTTGTGCAACAAGGTTTTGGTTCCTTCCTTTCTTGGTTCTCCTAGGAAACTTCTTTTTCTGATTTTTTGGCTTGGTGTCATCCTCTAACCTTCCTTAAGCTTGGACCATCATCACATATGCATTTGTACACCATTTGGTCCATCAAAAACAGTAATTGTGAAAAGGAGGCAGTAGCTTCTTGGAATCGGCAGAAACGACCTTGTTGTAGTAACTCCGGCATATCTCCCTCCTCGGAGCTCCAATTGATGCGATTCCAAGTCTCAGATAAACTAGACACAAATTCCTTGTGAGTCGTCGGGAATGATTTTTTGAAGTTGGATCAAAGTCCCAGGAAAATCCTGGAAGTCCCTGGATTGGTTTGCTCGAACTGTTGTTTTGCAGCCATCTTTTGGGTGACTTCCTGAACTCCGATTGATCTAAAATTTTAACACAACATTCCTTAGTATATGAAGAATAAGCACATCAAATTTCATTGAATTCGGACAAGGATATATCATATTTGTACTCATCTCAAAATCACGAAAAAGACATATTTTGCACTATTTTCCAGATTTCTCATACTTAGTCATTTTTCGGACAATTAAGCACATTTTACCAAAACTCTACCAAATTAACACTAAACTAAATTATGACTCAATCTTAGACAAATAAGGGTTAAACAAAGCATAAATGAGGGCATAAGCATATAATATCGTCGCACATTGTGCTCCTATCAACTACCCCACACTTATCATTTGCTAGTCTCTTAGCAAACTAAACTAAACTAGACTCTAAACAAACTATTGCCCCTAACAATTTGTCTCAGGCTCGTATATACACATAGCTTTCAATTTATGCATGAGAATGCTAAGCACGAAAATTCCGAGCTTCATGAACATGTAACATCAATAAAAACATAAAAGAACAAAAGTAAGCATGTAGACATGTAAAGCTAATTCAATCCTCCTCACCAGGCATACTCTCTTCTTTTCTCTCGAAGCATGGTTATTCACTCAATAGTATATGCAAGTGGAAGATAATGAATTACAAAGAGTGACTTGTATATATCAACGAATTGAAAGCACTTTGTGAAATTTAATGGAAAAACCTCATATAACAACTATGTACGTGCACCAATGAACCAAAACCATATGCTTACTCTTGAGATAATCTCCACAAATCAATTTTAACCATCTTAAGAATCATGAAAAAGATCAATAAAAGGCATGTAATGGGGCTTGGCTAAATGGTATTCGAAATTTATGGAATAAGGAGGCTCAAAACGTCACTAAGGCCTTTAGCAAAGCTCGATCTCCTTATGCCAACCTGGCATTTTCTTCTGCCAATCTCCGCACTTCCCCCCTCACCTGTTGGCTCTCCCCGCCTCCCTTCTTTTGACCTCCCTTAGTGGTCTTCAGGAGCCCTAGTCCAGAACTTCTGATGAGTCGCCGAAGCGAGCATCAAGCAATAATAACCCTACAATCGTTAGTAGTATAGAATAAGTAGGGATCGTTCTAGCCGGGGATTAAGGGTACCTGAAACATGAGAATGTTAATAAAAATATTCACAAATACATATGCACACAATTGTCACACTTATATACATATATACATATTCACACGAAATCAAGGGGGATTGAGGTGAGGTTCGGCAGCAAGGGCTGCCCTAACGCTAGGCACAAAAATAAATTGCTGAAAAATAAATCCTAAGTCTATTATTTACAAGTTTGGTCGACATTCTTCCACAAAGCACTAACACGATTCCAAGTTTCACCAAATTTCATTGAATTCGGACAAGGATAGATCATATTTTTACTCATCTCAAAATCACGAAAAAGACATATTTTGCACTATTTTCCAGATTTCTCATACTTAGTCATTTTTCGGACAATTAAGCACATTTTACCAAAACTCTACCAAATTAACACTAAACTAAATTATGACTCAATCTTAGACAAATAAGGGTTAAACAAAGCATAAATGAGGGCATAAGCATATAATATCGTCGCACATTGTGCTCCTATCAACTTCCCAAACCCCGGCAGTAGTAGTTGTTTGAGCGGTTTAGGAAGGCTGCGTCGAACATCCTCGCTGCCGTTTGGACATTGGACCGGTCGACCTGGCGCAGGGCTTCTTCCAGATTTGCCTCTGAAATGTTCGGTTGTGTCTCTCGAACTACTTGCTGAAACACCTCTTCTTCGGCCCGGTTAACCCTCTCCTAATTGGACGGGAAAAAAAAGAATTAATATTCTAACAAATATATAATTAAGTAAAATTAATAATTAAAATTTTAAAATCGTAATGAACGATTTACGAGCTGTTCTGTCACTTGTGGATAAGCGATCTTGAACGTCTCCACGTACGGGTTGCTATCAGGATGATCTCTAAGCGCCTCCTCCTGATAACGGCCTAGAACCAGCATGATGGGGGGTTGTGTTACGGCAGCGGTTCTCAGAGTTTATCCGAGAACGTTGCTTCAAAAAAAATAAGAAAATATTAGAAAAATGCATCAAAAAATATTAGTGTAATAATTATAAAATAATTAAACTAATAATTAAAATTTTAACAAAATAAACATTTGTAGTGAAGTTTAGTATTTACCTGCATAACTGGGTTGTTGAAGTCTACTGTCTTCAACTAACGCCATTCGTACTCCCTGAACATGAACTCTCTGGGAGTACCCATACGACCACGGTTGTCGTATTCGTTATAGTGGGAACGGAGCTCGTTCTTCCACTCTTTGAACCTATGAAAAAAACAAAAGTGCATTAGAAATATTATTAATATCATAAAATATTTCAAATTATAAGATGAGGAATTCCCAACGTACCTCGAGTTCTGCACGGAGTCCGCCCAATCCCGCTTGTGTTCGGCAATCTCGAAGAATGTCTGAAAGATAATATTTTATTAGTTTTACAATTGTAACAATACCGAAAAATATTAAATATTACGATAAATAAATTAAATTTTTTAAATTACTCACCGACGCGGCGTTGTTCACCTCCCTCTTTATCTCTTCGGGCACATCAGCCCACCGGGTCCACAACATAGGGATTCTGTCCCTAATCAGTGCCCCCACGCAACCCGAGTAGTCGCGTTTTTTTTTTCCCTGAACCTCCTGATTAGGAGGTTCGTTGATCTGGATCCTCCCCCTCAGATCAATAGTTCTCCTGAGCGTGTCAAAACATTTGACACCTCTCGTATTCCTCCGTGAACTGCTAGCGGCTGTCCCTATCACATAAACGACGATTGGTTAATAAAATTAAATATTAGGGCGTTAATTTTAATAAAACATTTAATTAATAAAATCAAATGTTACCTGAACTGGATGACTCGTCTGTCAACTTTCCTTTTCTCCTCGCCGAAATCAGGAGGTCAGGGTTCTCAAATGGCTGCTACTGGTATGCCTCCGCAGCACTCACGTACTGAGGCATATCAGACCATATGGGCACACCACGATAGTCGACCTCCGGTATCGCAGGAATGTTGTACGGGAGGTAGAGCTGGTTTGGGAGAGTAAGACCCTCAGTCGATTCAGCAGCAGACGTCGTCGGACTCCTCATCGGCTCCCGATGAACCTCAGGCATACGAACCTGAGGAACGTCTGCAGCTATCTCGTCCTGAAATTGCTGCCGACTGAACCTCGGAGCATCTGGCCCGACAGGCGGAAGTGAACTGCTCGACGGCCGCCCCGCCTGGAGAAGGGTCTGGTGCCGAGAACTCATACTCCTCCGCGGCTGGGATGAATCCACAGTCCTCTGCGGCTGGGAGGAATCCACACTCCTCCGCGGTTGGCTGGTGGTCCTCTCAGGCTGGCTAAGGGTCCTGTCGGAGTCTGCGGAACCGGCGGAACTTCCAGAACCTCTCGATCTGGAACGACGGCCTCCGAAGAACTGTCTGAATGCATCGGCCATTTGCAGCCGTGACCATTTTAAATAATACTAACCATTAACCTAAATATAACTATTTATATACAAATATAACTATATTTCTTTATTAACATATATATATATATAATTAGACTACCAATTTATATATATAATTAATTTAACAATTTATATAACAATTTATATAATTAAAATTAAATATATAACAATTTATATACCTAAATTATAACAAATATATAACAATTAAATTTATTAACAAATATATAACAATTTATATAATTAAAATTAAATATATAACAAATATATAACAATTTATTATATAACAATTTATATAATTAAAATAAAATATATAACTATTTATTAAATTAAATTAAATTGAAAAAAAAAATTACCGGATCGGATCGGAGGAGGAGGAGGAGGAGGAGGAGGAGAATTCGTCGTCGATTTGAGGAGGAGGAGGAGGAGAGTGGCGGTGCGGCTCTGTCTGAATTGCTACGGAGGAGAAAGCAGAAAAACGGAGGAGAAAGCAGAAAAAGGAGAAAACGGAGGCTAGGGTTCGGCAGTTTCAGACATATACCCGATAGAATAGCCGACGATTAAAAAAGATTTCGTCGGCTATTCTTTACTATAGCCGACGAAATCTTGAACATCGTCGGCTATACTTTGAATATCGTCGGCTATTCTTTGAATGTCGTCGGCTATACTTTAGGCGCTCAGCAGCCGTCCGATCTCCCCCATCCAACGGCGGACAATGAAAAAGCGCGGATCGCAAGAGTTTAGCCGACGAATTTAAATATTTCGACGGCTATACTTCGGAAAATCAGCAGCCGTTGGATCTGAGCCATCCAACGGCGGACAATAAGCGGATCGCAAGAGTTTAGCCGACAAAATCAAATATTTCGTCGGCTAAACCTTTGGTCAAACAACGAAGTCAAACCTCTAAACGCTATAAATTAAAACGGAAATTGGCCTGTGTAAATGACGTTTTTTGGCCTGACCTTCAACAAATAATAACTTCAAATCGATGAGACGCACCTAATCGTATAAAAATTTTCCTCAAAATATTTACCGAACGTGAGGCTACCCATAGGAAAACGGAAGTGAAAAACAGTTAACCGCAACATTCGGCACACAGATTTTGTCGGAATCTTGTCATTTTTCAACCGTACACGTATTTCATTATTTCGGTCATATCTTATTTGACGACATATTTGCATTTGAAGAGTGTACGTATAGTAACTATTTGAAACTATACATTCACTTAAACACTTAGTAAGCAAGTTGAGGAACATTAGTGCATATGTTCCGATTTTGAATCTAAAAGTTTGGACAATCTATTCCAACCGTCAGATATCACCGTTAAGATTAAATACATGTATGAAAAAAAATACAACTACATCAGACAACGTTAAAGGCTCGATCGGGACGGTCAACCGGGTGAGTCAACCCTTTAAACGCTTAGAAATGGAAATTGGCCTGTGTAAATGACGTTTTTTTGCCTGACCTTCAACAGATAATAGTTTCAAATCGATGAGACGCAACTAATCGTATAAAAATTTTCCTCAAAATATTTACCGAACGTCAGGCTACCCATAGGAAAACGGAAGTAAAAAACAGTTAACCGCAACATTCGGCACGCAGATTTTGTCGGAATCTTGTCATTTTTCATCCGTACACGTATTTCATTATTTCAGTCATATCTTATTTCACGACACATTTGCATTTGAAGGATGAAGCAATAGGTTGTCGATAGTGATAGAAAAAGGAAGGGCGTCTGTTTTTTTTTTTTATCATAGCCGACGAAATCAAACCTAGTACTCGTCGGCTATTCTTTTGTCGTTTTGTGTCTAAAATAAAATATGTATTTTTCAATATAGTTTTGCCCGACGAAATCACGCATTTTTCGTCGGCTATAATTAGTATAGCTGACGAAATAATGCATTTTTCGTCGGCTATTCTTTGAAAAAAAATAAAAAAAATCCAACAGTCAACATATTTCAAATTTTGTTTTTTAAGGGGTTTGGAACCCAGCCTAGCTGGGAGGCTCATCCCCACGCCCATTCATTAGAAATGAGTGGATTACAAATGAAAGGATTACATCATCTAAATTACTTAATCCGTCGGATTGTAATCGGAATCATCGGATGAGTCTTCTTCGGTTTCTGAATTGCTCGATAGGGGTAATCTATGTCTTTCCTCACCACTAGAGTCCTCGTTAGTTTCTTCATTTGGATCAACATCAACAAGCAGTGGCTCTTCACGTCGAATTCGCACCGACGTGTCTAGGCGAATAAAAGAGGAGTCAGGAATACCGTTTGAGTTGGGCTCTTGATACGCGGTGCCACCTTCCTCGTTCTCTTCAGCCACTCCAAGTGTAGACGCCCGGTAAATGTTGCGATGGTGGATAGTGTTGACTACTTTCCACGGGTCCCCCTTGGCGAGATCATCAAGATAAAACACTTGTTTCACCCATGTGGCTAAAACGAACGGGTCGTCCTCATACCATGATGTACTAGTGTTCACAGAAGTTATGCCGTATTGATCGGTTTTCATGCTCTGCGGCCGTGTGTCAAACCATCTACACTTGAAAAGGTGCACTTTCATGCCTTCCCCATAATGTAGTTCCACAACTGAATGGAGAACACCGTAATAGTCAACTCCATCATCCCCACCATGTGTCATAACTCCTGAATTTTGTGTTTTCAGTCTGAGGTCTCTCTCTTCACATCGAAATAACACACCATTCACCTTGCACGTCGCATAAACTTTTGAATAGACCAGCCTCATCGCGAAAACTCTGAGTTCGTGCGACCAATTTGGGTGATTATCATTTTTAATAAGGTCCATCTGCAACCATCAGAATCAACTATAAATATGAATAATTATACACAATAATATATAAACACGTATAGAATAGTGTTAAAGTTACGTACCCAGCGGCCGAAATACTCTGCGAATGTACGGTTGTGGTAATCGAGATCACCTCCTACTTGTTCACAGTTTAGATGTATGTTCTTCCAAAACAGAACTTCTGGACAGTTGATTAGTACCCACCAATGTGCAATGGCTACCTCATAATCTTTCAACTTGTAGGAAACTGGTATGTTTCCACCGAGTACAACATCGTCTGAGAGTATGGAAAGATTGAACTGTGAAGGTACATCTTCCGGTATGCTTTCCTGTAACGTTCCTAAATACAGCTTCATGTAGGTGACGCACTCGTGCGCAATATATGCTTCAGCTATACATCCTTCAGGTGCGGATCTGTTTTGGACAAAACCACCGTATTGTCCAAGTTGCCTATAAATCAAGTTTTTAAAGTGTTATGATAATACATTAACACTATATCACATATATTGATGAGGAAATTAACATAAGGTGTAAAATACGTACCTTTCCATCGGATACATCCAAGTGAAGTGCACAGGACCGGTAAGCAACAACTGCCGAGGAAGATGGATCATGAGGTGAGGCATGATGTCGAAAAAATTTGGAGGAAATATCATCTCAAATTTACACATGATATGAACGATGTCTTGTTGCATTTCCCGGAGGTCAGATTTTCTCACTTCCCGTGTGCATACCTTCTGGAAAAATCTTGCCAACGCTACTAACGGCTCCACAACGTGACGAGGAAGGAACGGTCGAATGAAAACAGGGAAGAGACGTTGTAGCAGGATATGATTGTCATGACTTTTCAACCCGTACAGATTGTTGAATTGTCTGTTCACACACTTGGCTATATTTCCAGCAAAGCCTGAAGGATACTTGGCCCGACTTATCTAATGGAAAATTTATGGTTTATGCTCAGGCTTGACGGTGTAAGGAGCTTGAAGCATTTTTCTCTTCCCTTGTTTCAACCATAGTTGTTTTCTGATATTCATGTTTTGCAGATCAATGCGAGCCTTAGGACCGTCTTTCGTCTTCCCCTCCAAGTTCAGCGTTGTGCCCACCACACTTTCAGAAACATTTTTTTCTATGTGCATAACGTCTAGGAAGTGACGGATCAGCAACTCACACCAGTACGGGAGTTCCCACAATATGCTCTTATGTGTCCAGAATTTGTACTCCTCAGGTCTTTCAGGTATTTCCGCTACAATATTAGGATGATTGCTGAGGGGCCCAAAATCGTACTCATTAAGCACTGCTAAAATTTCTCTTCCCGTCCATCTTCTGGGAGGACCACCGTGTTCTTCGGTTCAAATGCGGCGGACTCGTAACGCCAGTGGTGATCCGCCGGAAGGAACACACGATGACCCATTCGGCATATCTTGTTGCAATGAGGGGTGCTCCCATAATCGCTGAGGCACTCTGGACAAGCCTTGTATCCCCTAACAACGCTGCCCGACAACATCCTATAAGTAGGAAAATCACTGATGGTACCAATAACCATGGCATGCATGTGGAACGTCTCCTGCTTGTACTTGTCAAAAGTGGGATGACCAACGTCCCACAATACCTTAAGCTCTTCAATCAATGGTCTCATATACACATCGAGACGTTTCTCTGGGTAACCAGGCCCCGGAATCAACAACGTCAACATATTATATTCCTTCTTCATGCACATCCACGGAGGAAGGTTGTAAGGTACCAAAACCACCGGCCATATACTGTATGAAAGACTCATGGTGCCGAAAGGGTTGAACCCGTCGGTTGACAGCCCGAGCCTGACGTTTCTGACATCTGGCGCAAAATGAGGAAACTCATTGTTTATGTGCTTTCAAGCCGCTCCGTCAGAGATGTGTGTCATAATATCTGCGTCTCCCGCGTCCCGCTCACCGTGCCATCTCATAGCTTTTGCGGTGGTTTCTGACATGTACAACCGCTCAAGCCTATCTCTCAACGGAAAATACCGAAGCACTTTCACAGGTTTCCTATTGCCTGCTCCCGTCAACTTATATCGGTCAGACTGACATATCGGACATGCGTCAAGGCTAGCAAGGTCATTCCCTTCTGCATCTTTACCCCAGAAGAGAACGCAGTCAAATGCGCATGCATGGATCTTAATGTAGGAAAGCCCTAGATCTTTCAGGATACTTCGGACCTTACGGTGATTGGTAGGATTACGATGACCCTCCTCCAACAACGAAGAAGTGTACTGTAGATATTCATCCACTTGCCTGATGCTCGATTTTGCCTCGACTTTAATCCTCATTACCTCCATCACACTTTGAAGAACTGTCTTCTCAGAACTTGAAGACACAGGGGTCTGTTGCAATGCAATCAGTTTGTTGTACTTGTCAAAGGCAGCAGTGTTGACAACTTGTGGGAACGGCTGCACCGGGTCCTGCATATATTGTTCCCCACGTACACCGCTTTCAAAAGGAAACACGTCGTTGACGAATGCCATTGTTGGATCGTTGGATGTACTACTACTGCCCGCCTCAAAAAACTGCCCATGATCCTGCGATCCATCTAATGATGGCTCACCGTGATATATCCAACGTTTGTACTTCGGCCAAAACCCATTACTCTTTAGGTGCTCCCATACTGTCCTAATCGGAAATCGACACATATCACTGCGACACTTACATTTCTTGCACAGGCAATAATGGTATTCACTCCCGTTTGCATTTTCCTCGACGAACTGCAAAAAATCCACAACTCCTGTAGTGTATCGTCGGTCATGTCTTGGAAGCGAAATCCAACTCTTATCTCGATCCATATATAGCCTGATAATAATATATATGTATAACTTTAATTAATAATAAATTAATTAACACATATATATTACAATATATATTATTATCAACATCAACTCATATATATATATATATACCATTAATTAACAACCATTATTTAAGTTCATTACACTATCAACAACCATTAATTAACATATTTATATATATTTTAACACTAATTAAAATAACATTAAATTAAAACACATAATTATACTCTAACTGAAAATCAACTCAACTACAACTCAAAATCAACATATATACATACATTCTAACACTAAAACAACAACAAAACAAAAAATCACTTACTATATCAAAATCACTAAAACTCAAAATCAACTCAACTAAAACTCAAAATCAACATATATACACATATACATACCTATATATAGCTCCACAATGTAAGAGATGACGGATTTCAACAATACCCACAGATTTTTCACTCTTTCTCCCGTTTTTTTTCGTTTTTTTTTTAAATGAGCAGCTTCTGTCCAGATCTGAAAATATAAAGACTTATAGCCGACGAAAATTAGAATTTCATCGGCCAAACTTTCTAAAGTTTTCGTCGGCTATACTTTAAGAGAAAGGCCGACGAAAATCCAAATCGTCGGTCATTCTATAGGTATAGCCGACGAAAAATAGTATTACTTCTATGAGGTTGAGGGCGGTTTTAATTAACACTTGTAGACAGCTAGGACCCGAGTTTATTTTACAAAGTTTTGGGCAAGTTATTTTTCATTGATTGGTTCGAGGTTTGTAAAACTGGTTCTCAAGACCCACAGACTGATGTTCATTCTCTGTGAGTGAGTCGATAGGGGATTTGTCCTCCGTGGTTACCAACTTTGAGACCTGCCTGGTTCTTAAAGGGAGTTTACTCTCCGTGAATCTTAACGACACCGCCTTAGAAAAGTAAAATACGTTCGACCTAGACAACTGCTTGTGCCGAAGCATCACCTCACTTTAGACGCTAGAAAATAACTTGAGCATATGTGAATCTATTTTTCTTCAAAAGATAAAATTCGTCTTTAATTTTTTAGGTATATCGGAATAAGCATGATACTACCTTGGACTGTTTCAGCCCATTGCACTGTTATCTCCTCTGCTCCACGTACCTCAAATTTTAAAGTTGTGTGAATAAAAGAAAGTAAAAACTCTAAGTTTCGACATTCCCTTACTTACATAATTCGAATACTTTTAAGAACCAAACCATTGTGTGATACATGTAAATTATGTGTAAATTTTCGTGACCTATTGTATAAATAGCTAAATTGTTAGGGAGTTTTGAAAGTCTATTTATGGTGAGTTTGTTTTTGGTTTTGAGGGGAAGAGGAATAGGTAAGGTCACTAATGTTGATATTAGCCTTAACCCTTCATACTAGCGCTTGCGTTTTTATGAGGTTGAGGGCGGCTTTTATGCACTTTAGTGGTACTGACAACATAAGGTTCTCAACAGAGTAAGAGGCATTCATAGTTCGTTTGTTCTAATTTTGGTGTTGAGGTTTGTTTAACTAGATCTCAAGGCCCACAGACTGATGTTCATTCTCTGTGAGTGAGTCGATAGAGAGTTCGCTCTCCGTGGTGTCCAACAACGAGTCTTGCCTCATTCCATTGTTAGTACTTTCGTTCTAGCCTTCTGAAACCACGGAATCTTGTGTCTAGTCGATAGACCTAGGCCGCACGTCCACCGAGCTTCAAAACCTTAAATGAGTTTGATATAAGTAAATTTTTAATCTCAAAAGAAAACATTTCTTGGTTTGAATTTTCGAGGTATATCGGAATAAGCATGATACTACCTTGGGCTATATCAGTCCATTGCACCGTTATCTCCTCTTCTCCACGTACTTTGAAAATTCGAACAAATCATATAGCAATTTAACTAGGGATACATAAAACACATTTTTGATACTTCTTTCGTTTATACTTGTAAACTTGTGTGAAATATACTTGTGAATTTTTCGTGTGATACATTTACATATTTGAATTTTCATGTGATACTCTACATATTTGAATTTTCGTGTGAGACATATACATATACTTATTTGAATTTTTCGTTGATACATACTTATATTTGTATGATACACTTTTACCCCACACTTGTAATTTTTCGTGTGATATATTTTTGTGTGATATACTTACTTTTTATTGTGTGAAATACTTATACTTACTTAAATTTTCGTTGATACTTACTTATACTTAAATTTTCGTTGATACTTACTTATATTTTTGTGTGATACTTTAACCCTAACACTAACTTATACATGCTAACTATACAATAAACGTTTGCTTTTTCTTTTTAAATTCATTGACCAAACACTTGATTTTTTTTTTTTTTTTTAAAATTTAAGGTACATGAATGTCCAGTTGGTCACGCGACATTAGAGGCCGTTTGTATCGAATTGGAGAGATATACGATCTAGAGTTGCCAGTGATGGGAGCCGAAGCTCGCATGCAATAATAACCCTACAAAAATGTCGTTAGTAGTATGAGCAAGTAGGGATCGTTCTAGGCCGGGGATTAAGGGTACCTGAGATATGAAATTGTTAGACAAACATATATACATATATACATCACAAACGTCACATATGGGGGTAATAATAGGATCGGCAGCAATGCTGCTCCTACACTAGGCTCGGCAATAAAAACAGAAAATAAATCCTAGACTACTATATACAAGTGATCATCATCTCTCACACAAAACAGTTCACATAAAAGACTCTTTAACAAGGCAAATTGCATGCAAGAAAGTAAGAAACAAGTATTTAGCATGTTCAAGATCAAAACTAGTTTCGACACAATTAGAGCCTCCAGCAGTTTTCCAATTGTTAGACTTCTTAAATTCTTAGAAACTACTCCAGCGTATGACTTCTAAGGTGATGCTAATCCGGTTTTACGCGTTTTAACATTTAAGCATATGAGTCTTAATCGAAGACAAGCAAACAAGTAAGGTTGTCATTCTTCTTATTTAACTTGCAAGTTCTAAGGTTTATTAGACCTAGGTGAGCAACACAAAACAAACTACTCCAGCGTATGACTTATCCGTGTTACTCTATCACATGAAACCTAGCACTTAGAATTACATGCTAATCATAACTAGTGTGTCGGTTTATTTGCCCTAACCTTAGTTCTAACCAATTTTAAGTTTAAACATGCGAAATACCACTGCCCTAATTATCAATGCATACAAGAACACACAAGTTAAAATTCAGGAAAAACATACATAACATATCATATTCGGTTCATACAAAGTTTCAAGAAAAACCAAGAATCGAAACAAGTTCGTACAAAACAACCAAACATAAATAAATACAAAAGCCATAGGGGAGTGGATCACACTTTAAGAACCTTGAAGACTCCTCAAAGTGACTAGATGGATCGGCTGCTGCTCCTTGGTGTTCGGCAAGAACAGAAATCGGCAGGAAACCGAGGTGGAAGGGACTCGGCAATATGGTGTTGGTGATGATGGTTCGGCTAGGGTATTTAGGTATTGGTGTTTTGGAAGACTTGGTAGAGCTTTAGGCTAGTGTAATATGATTGAGATGAGATGATTTTCAGAATGAAAAAGTGAGGGTATATATAGAGGATAGGGAGAGAGGCTGCCGGCAGTCCCTTAAGCCAAAAGGGATTCAGAAAACCTAGTTCATTAAGGTTTTGCAACCTTCCTTTCTTAATCCAATTAGGTTTTCTTTTCTGAATTTTTCTTCAAGGCTTGGGCTTCACATCTTCATGGACTTCTTATGTGGTCTTGGACTTCATTTGACATGTCTTGGTCCATTGAAAAATACCCCAATTGCCGGCAGCTTGAAGTTGCATCCGATCTGCCTCAAATCGGCAGCTTCTCCTAGTGTGACTAGGAGACTTGATTTCTTCATGTTTTTCTTCAATGCCATGGCCTAGTGTCTTCCTCTTCCCTTCATAAAGCTTGGACCATCTTCACATATGCATTTGTACACCATTTGGTCCATCAAAAACAGAAAACACAAAAAGGGGGCAGTAGGTTCCTGGAATCGGCAGATTTGACCTTATTGCAGTAATTCCGGCATAACTCCCTCCGTGGAGCTCCGATTGATGCGATTCCAAGTCTCAGATAAACTAGACACATATGGCCATCTCCTCATAAAACAGTTTGATCAAATTCCTTGTGAATCGACGGGAATGATTTTTCGAAGTTGGGACACAGTCCCAGGAAAATCCTGGAAGCCCCTGGATTGAAATGTTCGGACTGCCGTTTTGCAGCCAACTTTTGGGTGGCTTCCCGAACTCCGATTGATCTGAAATTTTAACACAACATTCCTCAGTATCTGAATATTAAGCACACCAAATTTCATAGAATTCGGACAAGGATAGATCATAAATTCATTCATCTCAAAATCACGAAAAAGACATATTTTACACTATTTTCCAGATTTCTCAAACTTAGTCATTTTTCGGATCATTAAGCTCATATTTCCAAAACTCCACCAAAACAACACTAAACTAACTTACGACTCTATCTTAGATAAATAAGGGTTAAACAAAGCATAAACGAGGGCATAAGCATGTAATATCGTCGCACATTGTGCTCCTATCAACTACCCCACACTTATCCTTTGCTAGTCCCTTAGCAAACTAAATAAAATTACGACTCTAAACAAACTATTGCCCCTAACAATTTGTCTCAGGCTCGTATGTACACATAGCTTTCAAGTTAATGCATGAGAATGCTAAGCACGAAAATTCCAAGCTTCATGAACATGTAACATCAATATGAACATATAAGAGCAAAAAGGTAAGCATGTAGACATGTTAAAGCTAATTCAAATCACCTCACAAGGCATACTCTCTTCTTTTCTCTTGAAGCATGGTTATTCACACATAAGTATATGCAAGCGAAAGATCATGAATTACAAAGAGTGACTTGCATATATCAAAGAAACGAAAGCACTTTGTGAATTTTGATGGAAAAACCTCATATGATAACTATATGCACCAATGAACCAAAACCATATGCTTACTCTTGAGATAATCTCCACAAATCAAGTTTAACCATCTTAAGAATCATGAAAAAGATCAATAAAAGGGTTGTAATGGGGCTGGGCTAAGAGGTATTCGATATTTGGATAAGGAGGCTCAAAACGTCACTAAGGCCTTTAGCAAAGCTCGATCTCCTTATGTCTTCTCGCCGAAAGGGTCAAATTTCATCTTGTTGGACCCATACTTCATTCTTCTCTTTCCATAAAACATTACAACAAAAATCTAGACAATAGCCATACACAAAATTTTTCTTTTCATGCCTATGCCGTACCGCTCTTTTCTTCTTTTGCTCTCGGTTTTCTTTCTTTTTATTTTGTTCGAGCATTTTTTTCTTTTTCTAGGTACGGCATGCATACATTTTACATATAATTTTATGGCTAAGCCTACCCCACACTTTGTTCTTCTTCATCACACACGCGAAAACGCTTTCAAAAATTCAAGCTTTGCCGGAACACACAGTAAAGGCATCACTATACTAAGTTCATGGAAAGTGTTTAAGGGTGATGAAAGAAAAGGCTCAACATAGGCTCAAAGGGGATTTACTAAGGTGTCCCACGACGGGCTCCAATAGGGCACATGTTTTATTTGGCAATGGTGGTAAACCTAAATGATCTTTATTCAATCATATTCAAAATCAAGGTATTTTATGATATAAACGTTTTGAAAATCAACAAGAGTAAGTTCTAGCATACTAGAGTTCATTAAAAGCTATGGCACATAGTCATCGAATAATCAAAGAATTATGAGGTTTCATGCTTCCTACGAATCTATCGAATTTTATCTTTTTACCGCTCAAGAAGAAAGCAAATTGGCACAAAAGCTCACATAGGTTATTTAGGAAATAAATTAGCTAAAACATGCATGCTTCGTAATCAACAAGTCCTACATGCTCCTACCAATGCACATAATCCATGAAACTTACAATTTTAATAATATGCACAACTATCATCTATGTATGCAAAGAGGAGAAAAACATCATTGACATATTAGGGGCATCCTAAGACTCGAAACAAACAAATTTAAACACTCTATTTTTGTATTACAATTTTCTGAATTTTCCTTTTCTAAACTAAGCACACAAAAACATTAAACAAAAACGGAATACGTTATCCCACCCCACACTTAGAAAATTACATTGTCCTCAATGTAAGCACAAATCTATATCAATGAATTTCCTAAGCATGCAAGCGACTAACATATTCCAACAAATCATCACAAATCAAAGGAAAAGAGAAGGGTTAAGAAATTGCAAACTCTCGGTGATGGCTCCTTCACTTTTCTTTGATCGACTTGGGTTGCCTCCCAAGTAGCGCTTTGTGTTTATAGTCCATAGCCTAGACTTTTCACCGTGTTTTTCATGTGTTCATCGTGCTCCAAAGCATTCCAAATCGGCAAGAAGAAGTTCAAGAAGAAGAGCATTGCACTTTGTATCCGATCCGGTGCTGTTTGGCGTATCCTGTTGGTGCGGCGTATCGGGCTCTTCTGCCGGCGTATCCGGCGTATCCAGCTGGTGTCCGGCCTCTTGTGGCCTTGTGTCAACCCTGCCGGTAATGGCAGGTCCGGCAGGAGGTGGTGGTACTACTGAAAACAGCGGCAGCAGTGCGGCAGGATGGTGCGTGTCCGACAGGATGTGCTTTGGTGTGTCCGTGTCCGTGGCAGCCCGCTTGGTGATGCTGCCGGCAATTGCAGGTCCGGCAGCCACTTGGTGTGGTGGTGGCATGGCTGTGTTACGCGAATGTGAAGGCAACTCGGCTTGTGGTGATGATGGTGGGGCAGGGTAGACGGCGGCTTCATCCACCGTGTGTTCTTGAAAGGGAGAATAGTAAGGCTTGAGGCGATGGCCATTTACCTTGAATGTGTTTCCCGTAACTTCATTCCGAATCTCTATGGCTCCATGAGGAAACACTTGAAGAACAATGAATGGTCCAAGCCAACGAGAGCGCAACTTTCCCGGAAAGAGTTGAAGCCGTGTATTAAACAAGAGAACTTTTTGCCCAACTTCAAACTTCTTCCCTCGAATTATCTTGTCATGGTACGCTCTTGTCTTCTCCTTATAGATCCAAGCGGCATCATAAGCTTCATTGCGAATTTCTTCAAGTTCATTGAGTTGAAGCTTTCTATGAAGACCGGCATCATCTATGCTCATGTTGAACTTTTTAACGGCCCACCATGCTTTGTGTTCTAACTCAACCGGTAAGTGACATGCTTTGCCATAAATCAACCGAAAAGGAGACATACCTATCGGTGTCTTGTACGCAGTCCTATAAGCCCACAAAGCATCATCGAGACGATCACTCCAATCCTTCCTTGAAGGTCCAACCGATTTCTCCAAAATGTTCTTGATCTCTCGATTACTCACCTCGGCCATTCCACTTGTTTGGGGGTGATATGGTGTAGAAACTTTATGCGTGACTCCATACCTCCTCAATAAGGCTTCAATAGTGCGGTTACAAAAATGGGATCCTCCATCGCTAATCAAGACCCTTGGAACTCCAAAACGTGAAAAGATGTTGGTCTTGAGAAACTTGGCCACCACCTTGGCATCGTTGGTGCGTGTAGCCTTGGCTTCGATCCACTTTGACACATAATCAACCGCAAGCAATATGTAGAGAAAACCCTTACTTGAAGGAAACGGTCCCATGAAGTCAATCCCCCAAACATCAAAAATTTCCACCACTAGGATAGGCGTGAGCGGCATTTGATCACGCCCACTAATCTTCCCCACACGTTGGCACCGATCACAAGCCTTACAAAACATAAATGCATCTTTGAAAATCGTAGGCCAAAAGAAACCACACGTGAGTACCTTCAATGCCGTCTTCTTAGGTCCAAAATGCCCACCACAAGCTTCACTATGACAAAAAGCAAGGATGGAGCGATGCTCATTCTCCGGCACACATCTTCGAATAACTTGATCACCACATTGCTTCCATAAGTACGGATCATCCCACAAGAAGTGTCGAGCTTGCTTCCTTATTCTTCTTTGATGGTGGCTCGGCAATTCTTTAGGAAATCGGTTTGTGGCTAGAAAATTGGCAATGTCGGCATACCAAGGCTCATGTACTTCAAGTCGAAAAAGTTGCTCATCCGGAAAGGTTTCACATAGGGGCAGCCGATCCTCCTCATGAACAAGGCGACTCAAATGATCGGCCACAACATTCTCTACTCCTTTCTTATCCTTAATCTCAATATCGAACTCTTGAAGCAAAAGAATCCATCGAATAAGCCTCGGCTTAGCATCCTTCTTTGTCATAAGATATCTCAAAGCGGCATGATCACTATAAACAATAACTTTGGAATTCAAAAGATATGATCGAAACTTTTCCAAAGCAAAAATTACCGCTAAGAGCTCCTTCTCCGTTGTTGTGTAGTTGAGTTGTGCATCGTTGAGAGTCCTTGAAGCATAGTAAATGGCGCATGGCTTCTTCTCAATTCGTTGTCCAAGTACCGCTCCAAGTGCATAATCACTAGCATCACACATCAACTCAAACGGCTCATCCCAATTAGGGGAAACTAGTATAGGTGCCGTGCATAGTAACCTCTTCAATCGGCAAAATACCTCCTCACATGCCTTTGTCCACTCAAACGTCACCTCCTTTTGTAACAAGTTGCTTAATGGCTTGGCAATTGAAGAGAAGTCTTTGATGAATCGTCGATAAAACCCCGCATGGCCAAGAAAACTTCTCACATCTTTCACACACCTAGGGCTCGGCAATGCTTGAATTAGCTCCACCTTGGCTTTGTCAACCTCTAAGCCTCTTGCCGAAATTATGTGCCCTAGAACAATGCCTTGCGTGACCATGAAGTGACACTTCTCCCAATTGAGCACAAGATTTGTCTCTACACACCTCTTAAGTATCTTCTCCAAGTTCCCCAAACATGCATCGAAGGTGCCTCCATACACACTAAAATCATCCATAAACACTTCGATAATGTCTTCAATAAAATCCGAGAAGATAGCATACATACATCTTTGAAAAGTGCCGGGTGCATTGCAAAGTCCGAATGGCATTCGCCGATAAGCAAACGTGCCAAATGGACAAGTAAAAGTGGTCTTCTCTTGATCGTCCGGGTGTATCATGATTTGATTGTAGCCACTATATCCATCAAGAAAGCAATAGTAAGAATGACCGGCCAACCTTTCTAACATTTGATCCATAAACGGCAAAGGCATGTGATCCTTCCTTGTTGTAGCGTTGAGCTTCCTATAATCGATACACATCCGATGACCGGTTACAAGTCTTTGTGGCACAAGCTCATTCTTCTCATTCTTGACAACCGTTACACCACTCTTCTTCGGCACTACTTGCACGGGAGATATCCACTTACTATCCGAAATTGGGTAGATCACCCCACAATCGAGCAACTTGATAATTTCTTCTTTCACAACCTTCATCATTGGAGGGTGAAGTCGACGTTGAGCTTCCTTTGTCGGCTTAGCTCCTTCTTCCAATAAGATACGATGAACACAAGTAGTAGGGCTTATTCCCTTGATATCCGCTAAGGTCCAACCTATGGCGGTCTTGTACTTCTTAAGCACACATATCAAATCCTCCTCTTGCTTCTTACTAAGCATTGAAGACACAATAACCGGAAGTGTGTCTCCTTCTCCAAGATAAGCATACTTCAAGTGACTAGGGAGTTATTTTAGTTCTAACTTTGGGGCCTCTTCCACACTTGGTCGAAATTTTGTTGTGGCACTTGGAATTGACAAGAACGAGTTCCTCGGATACAATGTTGTGGCCTCAAGCTCGGCAACCACCTCTCTAAGGCTCGGCGACATTAGGAATGACTCGGCATATAGGGCTGCCGAGGCACTCTCTTGCTCGGCATCATTGCATGGCTCGGCCTCCTCTTGCACGGCATGGCTTGGCTTGGTTCTCTTCATAACTCGTTCTCCCCTCTTGTCAAATCCGACCCCTTGCTCAATCGCTAATTGCTATGCGTCGAGCGAGGTCGACATAACTTGCTCGACCTCCTCCAAAACATCAATGGCACAACCCTCCTTCAAATCAACATTGGGGAATCTCATGGCGTCAAACACATTGAACTTTATCACTTCACCATCGAATTCCATAGTTAGGTTGCCCTCGGCCACATCTATCTTTGTGCGCACGGTCCTCATGAATGGTCGCCCTAAAAGCAATTGAGTGTTGTTGACCGGCGAATCCTCCATCTCAACCACATAAAAATCGGCGGGGAATATCAATTGGTTGACTTGCACCAACACATCCTCTACATAACCTTCCGGATATTTGCTTGAGCGATCCGCAAGTTGAATGATGACATTATCCTTCTTGAGAGGCCCTATACTCAACGTTTGATACACATTGAGTGGCATGACATTGATCGATGCTCCCAAATCCAACATAACATCATCGAAACGTGTATTGCCTATGACACAAGGCACATTGAAGCTCCCCGGATCCTTCATCTTTGGTGGCAACTTTCTTTGAATAACGGCCGACACCGTCTCACTCATTGTCACCACACGAGTCTCTCTAGTATGCCTCCTTGCAGTGCAAAGCTCCTTTAAAAACTTAGCATACTTTGGCACTTGTTTAATGCACTCCAACAAAGGAATGTTGACTTGCACTTTCCGGAAAATCTCCAATACCTCTTCATCGGATTTATCTTTCTTCGTTCTAGCAAAGCGTGAAGGGAATGGGGCACTAGATGATGACACCCCTCCCTTGCTTGCTTGGTTCGGCAATACCTCATTCTTTGATGTGGCGGGATCGTACTCAAGCTCGTTACGCAGCCCCTTATCATTCATACCATGGTTGCCGGCATCACCCTTTTTCTCGGTTGCACCTCTACTTCTCTCGGCAGCAACATTGCCGGCATCATCTACATGCTCGGCAACATGGCTCTCCTCGGCATCTCCATCATGGCTGCCGGCAATGACAGGTCCGGCAGCCATCTCATCTTTATTTATTCCCTTGAAAGTCACTCGCTTCTTCTTTGGACTTGTTGGAGGAAACAACTCTCTTCCGCTTCGAGTTTGAATCACTTTGGCTTGCTCGTTCCTCGGATTTGGAATAGTATTGCTCGGCAACTTCCCTTGCTCATTAAATCTTCCCATAAAATCCACAACTTGCCCCATTTGAGTCTTGAGCTCACCAATGTCCTTTTGATGATTTTGTTGTCCCGCGAGTAATGCTTGAGTAGCACTTGACAAAGATTGAATTAAAGCATCGTAGTTCGGATTGCTCGGCGAAGCTTGGCCTTGGCTCGGCACAACTTGTGCTTGGCTCGGCATAGCTCCAAAATTCCCTTGGTTCGGCTGATAAGGTTGCCGAGGCACAAATGGTGGCCTCGGTGCAAATGGCGCTCCTCCCTCTCTTGGTTGCATAGGTGCCCTAAGCACGTTATCATTGTTCGCCCATCGAAAGTTCAGATGATCATTGAACCTTGGATTGAAATTTCCAAAACGTTGGCCTCCTTGAAAACCAATTGCATTGCACTCCTCAACTCCCTCATTAACTCCAAATTGAGGGCATTGTTCGGTCTCATGGCCCTCGGTGCAAATTCCACAAACACTAGCACGCTTCTTCATCAAATTACCCACCAAGTCGGTGAGCTTGTCCACTTTATCCTCTAACTTTGAGCTCGAAGACGTCTCATGTACTTTCTCATTCCTTTACACATTCCCTCGTGCCATGCCAAATTGTTGGTTGTTCAAAGCACGAACTTCCAACAAACTTCTTGCCGCACCGGCATTTAACTCCAAAAAGCTACCTCCCGCGGCCGAGTCAAGAAACTCTCTCTCCATGACGCGCAATCCCTCATAGAAATATTGTAGCAAGAGTCCATCGCTAATGCCATGCGATGGACACAAAGAAACTAGGGACTTGAACCTCTTGTAGTAGTCGAAGAAAGTCTCATCTCCGGCTTGCTTCACACTTGTAATTTGCTTCCTCAGATCAGTGATACGTGAAGCAGGAAAGTACTTGAGCAAAAACTCATCCATCATAGTACTCCACGAAACAATGCGACCACTAGGCACCTCAAACAACCACTCCTTTGCTTGATCTTCTAAAGAAAATGGAAAAGCCTTCATTTTGAAGTGTTGCAAATCGGTCCCTCTTGGACACATGGACTCCGTGGTGAAGTTAAACCACTGTAGATGCTTGTTAGGGTCCTCACTCGGCATCCCATAAAACGACTTCAGCTTATGGAGGAATCCACTCCTCAATTCAATCTCTCCAGTCTTTTCAGCTTCCAAGGGAGGATAAGTAATATTAGAAGGAGCAACTCCAGCTCCAGCAACATGACCATTCTGTGATCTGATTGATGCCATGATCTCTTCTTCTTCTTCTAATTCGGCAAAGGCCTCAAATTCTGGGTTCTGAAGATCACACGACGACGAAACAAACGATGGTGAGCTTGGCCCTGATGATGATGAAACTGACGGCACAATAGGGGAGGATGGTACGGATGATGCTACGGATGAACTGGTTGGTGACGATGGTGGTAATGGCACAAAACGAGCAATAGCGAGTTCTTGGTCTAAACGTTGCAAACGGCCTTGAAGATCTCTTGTCCAAATACTAGATTCGGACATGCACTATTTCTGAAATTTGCAACATTTAAACAAGTTAGAACCTTGTAAAGAAAATAGAAGACAAGAATATACATCATTTCAAGCCACGGCATTGGCGATTACACAACAAATTTCAACAATGATACACATATGCACATTCGGCAACACATATAGTACACGGCATTGCAACAAACATTTCGGCAAAGCATACATATACAATCGGCACAAGAGAAGAAAATTTGACAAGTTCATGAGCATGTAATCGCTAAGTCTAATTTCTTTTAAATTTGTTCTAACTCTCGAAGTACGTGGAGCAGAGGAGATAACGGTGCAATGGACTGATACAGCCCCCGGTAGTATCATGCTTAATCCGATATACCTCAAGAGTTTGAACCACACAACATGTTTTATCTTTGAAGAAAATAGGCCACATATGTCAAGTTATGTTCTAGCGTCTAAAGTGAGGTGATGCTTCGGCACAAGCTGTTGACTAGGTCGTGCGGATTTTACGTTTCAAAGGTCATTAAAATCACGGAGGGCGAACCCCCTACAGGAACCAGGCAGGACTCGTTGTTGGACACCACGGAGGGCGAACCCCCTATCGACTCACTCACCGAGAATGAACATCAGTCTATGGGCCTTGAGATCCAGTTAAACAAACCTGAGAACCATATCTATGATAATAACTTCCCCATACTTTGTAAAACAAACACGGATCCCTAGCGGTCTCAAGTGTTGATTAAAACCGCCCTCAACCTCATAGAAGTAATACTATTACCGAAGAAACGCTTATATGCGTGGGGGGGACGTATCCCGCGTTTCCCAATCTACATAGAAACGCCCTCCGACAAAGCACCATTCACATGAAGGGTTTTGGTTATGATCAACAAAAGAGGCTTCACCTACATGTTACACTTTAGAAACTACAATAAACTCAAACATACACAACATATCGACTTCCTAGAAATTAAACTAAGTGATTACCAACATACATCATTATACATCATGCAACTTTCGAAATTTAAACTCTACATGCCGAAGCATATTTCTACTTTACAAAATCCCAAAATAAACTTTAAATTTACAACTTTACAACTTCACAACAAAAATTTCCAGCAACTTTATATACATAACAAATTCATAAAACAAGCTTTTATAATCCCCGGCAACGGCGCCAAAAATTGATGGGAGCCGAAGCTCGCATGCAATAATAACCCTACAAAAATGTCGTTAGTAGTATGAGCAAGTAGGGATCGTTCTAGGCCGGGGATTAAGGGTACCTGAGATATGAAATTGTTAGACAAACATATATACATGTATACATCACAAACGTCACATATGGGGGTAATAATAGGATCGGCAGCAATGCTGCTCCTACACTAGGCTCGGCAATAAAAACAGAAAATAAATCCTAGACTACTATATACAAGTGATCATCATCTCTCACACAAAACAGTTCACATAAAAGACTCTTTAACAAGGCAAATTGCATGCAAGAAAGTAAGAAACAAGTATTTAGCATGTTCAAGATCAAAACTAGTTTCGACACAATTAGAGCCTCCAGCAGTTTTCCAATTGTTAGACTTCTTAAATTCTTAGAAACTACTCCAGCGTATGACTTCTAAGGTGATGCTAATCCGGTTTTACGCGTTTTAACATTTAAGCATATGAGTCTTAATCGAAGACAAGCAAACAAGTAAGGTTGTCATTCTTCTTATTTAACTTGCAAGTTCTAAGGTTTATTAGACCTAGGTGAGCAACACAAAACAAACTACTCCAGCGTATGACTTATCCGTGTTACTCTATCACATGAAACCTAGCACTTAGAATTACATGCTAATCATAACTAGTGTGTCGGTTTATTTGCCCTAACCTTAGTTCTAACCAATTTTAAGTTTAAACATGCGAAATACCACTGCCCTAATTATCAATGCATACAAGAACACACAAGTTAAAATTCAGGAAAAACATACATAACATATCATATTCGGTTCATACAAAGTTTCAAGAAAAACCAAGAATCGAAACAAGTTCGTACAAAACAACCAAACATAAATAAATACAAAAGCCATAGGGGAGTGGATCACACTTTAAGAACCTTGAAGACTCCTCAAAGTGACTAGATGGATCGGCTGCTGCTCCTTGGTGTTCGGCAAGAACAGAAATCGGCAGGAAACCGAGGTGGAAGGGACTCGGCAATATGGTGTTGGTGATGATGGTTCGGCTAGGGTATTTAGGTATTGGTGTTTTGGAAGACTTGGTAGAGCTTTAGGCTAGTGTAATATGATTGAGATGAGATGATTTTCAGAATGAAAAAGTGAGGGTATATATAGAGGATAGGGAGAGAGGCTGCCGGCAGTCCCTTAAGCCAAAAGGGATTCAGAAAACCTAGTTCATTAAGGTTTTGCAACCTTCCTTTCTTAATCCAATTAGGTTTTCTTTTCTGAATTTTTCTTCAAGGCTTGGGCTTCACATCTTCATGGACTTCTTATGTGGTCTTGGACTTCATTTGACATGTCTTGGTCCATTGAAAAATACCCCAATTGCCGGCAGCTTGAAGTTGCATCCGATCTGCCTCAAATCGGCAGCTTCTCCTAGTGTGACTAGGAGACTTGATTTCTTCATGTTTTTCTTCAATGCCATGGCCTAGTGTCTTCCTCTTCCCTTCATAAAGCTTGGACCATCTTCACATATGCATTTGTACACCATTTGGTCCATCAAAAACAGAAAACACAAAAAGGGGGCAGTAGGTTCCTGGAATCGGCAGATTTGACCTTATTGCAGTAATTCCGGCATAACTCCCTCCGTGGAGCTCCGATTGATGCGATTCCAAGTCTCAGATAAACTAGACACATATGGCCATCTCCTCATAAAACAGTTTGATCAAATTCCTTGTGAATCGACGGGAATGATTTTTCGAAGTTGGGACACAGTCCCAGGAAAATCCTGGAAGCCCCTGGATTGAAATGTTCGGACTGCCGTTTTGCAGCCAACTTTTGGGTGGCTTCCCGAACTCCGATTGATCTAAAATTTTAACACAACATTCCTCAGTATCTGAATATTAAGCACACCAAATTTCATAGAATTCGGACAAGGATAGATCATAAATTCATTCATCTCAAAATCACGAAAAAGACATATTTTACACTATTTTCCAGATTTCTCAAACTTAGTCATTTTTCGGATCATTAAGCTCATATTTCCAAAACTCCACCAAAACAACACTAAACTAACTTACGACTCTATCTTAGATAAATAAGGGTTAAACAAAGCATAAACGAGGGCATAAGCATGTAATATCGTCGCACATTGTGCTCCTATCAGCCAGCAACGCTAGGTCAAGCACGTTCACCATCACCAGAACATCAGTTTGTATCTCCCACCTCATCACTTTTTGATAGAAATTTCGTTGCACCACCATCACCATTTCCTTCAGAAGCTTCGTGTGAACTTAATCCTTTGTTTCACGAAGAACCAGAGTTTGAACTACTTCAATGTCCCATGCCGATTCAATATTTGAATTTTGATTTACCTGATCCTACATTTAAGATGACTTCATTGAGGGAAGAGAATGGGAAGTCGATGCGCCACAAGGAGAAGTGGCAAGACCAAGCAATGTGACATATCCTGCTGTTGCACCTGGTAAATCAGCAGAGTTTGAGTTGAAGGGTGGATTTATTCACCAATTTCCCAAGTTATATGGATTAAGTGGAGAGGATCCTAATCGCCATATCTACAAGTTTGAATTTCGATGTGAGTCAATGTGCCCAACTGGGGCAGATTTGCAGCATGTGAGGATGAAAGCATTTCCTTTCTCACTGGAAGAAAGGGCAGCCGAATGGTTTTATGCAATGCCACCAGGGAAGATGACGTCTTGGAACACAATGGTGAACGAATTTCTCACCAAATATTTTCCTTCATCAAGGGTGACACAAATCAGAAAGGAGATCACCTCAATCAGACAAGAACCAGACGAGAGCTTTGATGTGTACTATGATAGGTACAAATCTTTGGTGGCAACGTGTCATAATCATGGGATACCTGAGGGTCTTTTACTCCAATACTTTTATGAAGGGTTGCGCCCTATGGAGAGACGATTTCTTGATTCAGCTGCCGGATGATCGTTAATGGAGAAGAGCAAGGAGGAGGTTAAGAACTTGTTGGAGATGCATTTCACTAACCAGCAACAGTTCGGGTCTACTTCCTCCAAGCGTGTTAGTGAGGCTAGCGGATTTGAGGAGTCTAGTGCTATCAAGGAGCTTCGTGATGACACAAATGATGAAGCCGAAACAAGCTCAAGTTTGTGGTGTTTGCCGAATGGAAGGGCATGTAACCGATTTATGTCCTCAACTTGGAATGGATGAGCATTTTGAGGAGGCCAATGCATTGGGATTTCCTCAACAACAAAGTGGGCAGCGGTTTGGGAATTTCAATCCAAGGTACAACGATCACCCTAATTTTCGTTGGGCCAACAACAGCAATGTTCAGAACCCTCAACCGTTGGCGCAACCACAAGCAAACCAAGGAGGCATGGCGTATCAAGCAAGACCTCAAGGACAATTTCAAGGATTTGCAAGACCTCAGCAACAATTCTACAACAACAATGCTCAAGCATCGTCGAACCCTAACTATGATGCAATGCTGAAATTTTTGAATGATGCAACTCACACATTGTTGCAATCTACAACATCAAACACTAAGGATATTTCTGAGCTGAAGAATCAGATGGGAAATGTTGTGGATTTCATGGGGCAGATCCAAGAACAAGGGAGGTTACCTGGAGGAGTGATCCCTAACCCCAAGAATGAGCAAGCAAAGTCAATCACCACAAGAAGTGGTAAAGTCTTGCAAGGGCCGAATGTTGGGAGGATAATTGAGGACGTGGTGGAGTGTGATGATGATGAGGCCGAGCATAAGGGTGCATTCGGCAAAGGTGAGGCAACACATGGCAATGAGGCCGAGAAGAATAAACCGAGCAAGGATGAGCTCGATGTGATGAAGAAAAGGGACTTGGAGAAAGATCCCGCAACCTCAGAAGCACACAAGGTAAATAACTCAAACTCAAGTGGTTTAGTTAATACTAACCTATCTTCGTGTTTGCCTTTTCCTTCTAGATTTGCTAAATCGAAGAAGGAGAAATCAGATGAGAAGGTACTTGATATCTTTAGACGTGTGGAGGTAAACATTCCATTGGTTGAGTGCATCAAGCAGATTCCAAAGTATGCCAAGTTTTTGAAAGAGCTTTGCACAACAAGAAGGCATACTCGTGAGGAGCAGGTAGTGAAGATGAGTGAGACGGTTTCAGCCGTCATTCAAAGAAAGCTCCCACCGAAAATGAAAGATCCTGGCAGCTTTACTATTCCTTGCATTATTGGACAATGTTGTTTTTCTAATGTTTTGCTAGACCTAGGAGCGTCAATTAATGTGATGCCCTATAATGTTTACAAGTCTCTAGGTTTAGGAGAATTGAAGAGAGACAACGTGATTATTCAGTTGGCTGACAGATCTAACAAGTATCCTGAGGGATATGTTGAAGATGTTCTTGTGCAGGTTAATAATCTGATATTTCCTGCAGATTTTTATGTGCTTCACATGGAAGAGTCGCCCCACAATTCAACTCAATTACTTTTGGGGCGACCATTTATGAGGACAGCAAGAACAAAAATAGATGTTGCAGAAGGCAACCTCACCATGGAGTTCGATGGTGAAATAATTGGCTTCAACATTTTTGAAGCTATGAGGTATCCGGTTTCTGACTTAAAACCTTGCTATGTTATTGATGTAGTTGATTCTTTTGCACAGGTTTTGTCAGAAACTTTGGATCAATAGCAACTAGCTATTGAGCAAGGGGCCGGAATTGACGCATATGGGGAGAACATTTCGATGGAGGCATGGCAAGATCTTGATCCGTGCATAGCACAAGTAGTTGCCTAGCTAGAGGCAACACCCCACGTGAAGAGGTCATGTCAATTTTTGTCAATTTCCATTTCCACTAATAAAATTCTACCATCTGTGGAGCAGGCCCCTATTATAGAATTGAAGGTGCTTCCCAACCATTTGAAGTATGTATACTTGGGAGACGATGACACACTACCAGTTATTGTGTCATCACAGCTGAGTGAGCAGCAGGAAGCACGTTTGACTAGCATGTTGAAGAGAAACAAGACCGCCATTGGATGGACATTGGCGGACATCAAGGGAATCAGCCCTACAACTTGTGTCCATAGGATCTTGCTCGAGGAAGGAGCCAAGCCTACTAGGGAGAGTCAGAGACGTTTACACCCCCCTATGATGAAGATTGTGAAGGACGAGGTGATCCAATTGCTGGATTGTGGAGTAATTTATCCCATCTCAGATAGCCAGTGGATTGCACCTGTCCAAGTTGTACCTAAGAATAGTGGAGTCACAGTTGTGAAGAATGACAAGGATGAGCTCGTGCCCCAACGATTAGTGACAGGTCATAGGATGTGCATCGACTACAGAAAGCTAAATCTACAACTCGAAAGGATCACATGCCTTTGCCTTTCATGGACCAGATGTTGGAGAGACTAGCTGGGCACGAATTCTATTGCTTCATGGATGGGTACAGCGGTTACAATCAGATATGCATTCACCCAGATGATCAGGAAAAGACGACGTTCACATGTCCTTTTGGTACGTTTGCCTATCGACGCATGCCTTTTGGTTTATACAACGCACCAGGTACATTTCAACGTTGTATGTACTCTTTATTCTCCGACTATATTGAAAATATCATTGAAGTCTTTATGGATGATTTTAGTGTTTATGGAAAAGACTTTGATGCATGCTTAGAGAATTTGGAATTAATCCTGAAAAGATGTGTAGAAACTAACATTGTGCTTAATTGGGAAAAATGTCATTTCATGGTAAAACAAGGGATAGTTTTAGGACACATAATTTCTGCAAAGGGTATTGAGGTTGATAGGGCCAAGATTGATATTATGCTTCACTTACCCTCTCCTACAACTGTAAGGGAGGTACGTTCATTTCTTGGCCATGCAGGTTTTTACAGGAGGTTCATCAAGGATTTTTCGTTGGTGGCCAAGCCCATTTGTGCCTTATTGCAGAAGGATGTTCCATTCGTATGGGACAAAGGGTGTGAAGATGCATTTGTGAAGTTGAAGAAGCTTTTGATGTCAGCCCCTATCATGGCGCCACCAGATTGGACATTGCCATTTGAGATCATGTGTGATGCTTCAGACTATGCAGTTGGAGCAGTGCTTGGACAGAGAAAAGAGAAGAAGTCAAACGCCATATATTATGCTTCTCGAACACTTAATGATGCTCAATTGAATTACTCTACTACTGAGAAAGAACTTTTGGCTGTGATATTTGCTTTAGAAAAGTTTCGTTCATATCTTTTGAATTCTAAAGTGATTGTTTATTCTGATCATGCAGCCCTTAGATATTTGATGAAGAAGAAAGACGCTAAGCCACGTTTGATTCGATGGATTCTCTTACTCCAAGAGTTTGACATTGAAATCAAGGACAAGAAGGGGAGCGAAAATGTTGTGGCGGATCACTTGAGTAGAATTGTGAAAGAGGAGGAAACGTTGCCACTTCAGGAAACTTTTCCAGATGAGCAGCTCTTTCGAGTGGACACAAAAGAACCTTGGTATGCAGGCATTGTCAATTATTTAGTTACTAAAACTTTTCCAAGTACATGTTTGCAGGCAACCAAGACGAGGATCAAAAAGAATGCAAGACACTACATATGGGACGATTCATATCTTTGGAGGACTTGTAGTGATCAGGTTATAAGACGTTGTGTGCGACAAGAAGAGCATAGGCCGATCCTAGCATTTTGCCACACTGAAGCATGTGGAGGACACTTTGGAGCTAAGAGGACAGCCCTCAAGGTATTAGAAAGCGGATTTTATTGGCCCACGATTTTCAAAGATGCATACACATTTTGTATGACATGTGATAGGTGCCAAAAGACAGGTAACATTGGTAAGAGAGACCAAATGCCCCTTACTACTATGATCTTTGTCGAAATTTTTGATGTATGGGGTATAGATTTTATGGGACCTTTTCCTTCATCTAAGGGCTTTCTTTATACCTTGTTGGCTGTTGATTATGTGTCTAAATGGGTGGAGGCGAAAGCCACAAGGACTAATGATTCTAAAGTTGTTGCAGGTTTCTTGAGAACTAACATATTTTCCAGGTTTGGAGTACCTCGTGTGCTTATAAGTGATGGAGGTTCTCATTTCTGCAACAGAACAATAGAGGCTTTACTCAAGAGATATGGAGTCACCCATAAGGTATCCACACATTATCACCCTCAGACGAGCGAAATGGTGGAAATGTCCAACAGAGAGATCAAGAGCATATTGGAAAAAACTGTGGGCCCATCAAGGAAAGATTGGAGTGACAGACTTGATGATGCATTATGGGCCTACAGAACGGCATACAAGACACCCATTGGGATGTCTTCATTTCGTCTCACCTATGGTAAGGCGTGCCATTGTTGTTCGTTTTAATATGTTACTCGCAAGTGCACGAATCAATTGTAAAATAGAAGTGCAATAAGTACGAGGTCGATCCCTCAAGGACTAACTGAAACAACTTAGTACTGTCACAAATGCTATACTGAGTTTCTTTGATGATGATGATTGATTTAACAATAAATTAAAACACTACAAACTAAGAATGAACAGTAAACTAACTAATTGACAAAGAACAATTATGAAAAGGCTAAAGCATCGAATCCACCACCTAATACTCCTACCCGACCCTCTAGTTAACAACCAAGAATTCCCAGAATTATATGCTAATGATTCCTGTACATAAGCCTTCTTGATCCCGGACAAATGCCAAAGTTCTTAAAACTATGAATTCTTACTTATTGATCCAGTACAGAACCCAAGTAATCAAACTATGTTTTACTTCACTCTATGATCAGGTTCAAGTAAATCATGTTCAACTCCAATAAACACAGAAGAACAAGGAAATCATGCGAATAATAATAACGACTATGATCAAGCCCTTATAATATTAATTCACAACTCTGTAATCATAAGATAAATTATCTTTTGGCACCTTAGACAACATCAACTCATTGATCAAGTCTCATGTTCTCAAACCCAATAACCGATAAACAAAACCTATGTCTTATTGATCCCAAACAAAGATTCTGAATAAAAGTTCTATTAAAACAATGATTAAGAGTTTAGCATAGCAATCTGGAAATCCAATAGTAATCAACTAGCAAACAAGGTAATCATACTAGGGGCTTCATCTCAGCCCTTGCTTAAGAGTTTAGCAATCCATAACAATGGAAAACAAGACTAAGAGGAAGGAAAGCATAGAACAAACAATGGGAGAATAGGGAACCCCTGGTCCAGCGATGGAGAAGGCGTCTCCTACTTTTCTGTGCGTCGTCGCTGCTGCCTCTTTTCTGGGTTTTCTTTTTCTCTCGAGCTCCTCCGTCCGTACCCCTTGGCTGCGCACTTGATCCCCCCATATATACCTTTTTCTCCTTTTCTGTTTTTGACTTGGGCTTTTTATGTTCTTTTATCCATGATTATTATTAATTCAAGTCAGCCACGTACGTAATGCCTCTTCACCTTAATAGCTAGATAGTGCGACAACTCCATTCATCTCATATGGTAGCACAGGTGAAAGATCTATAAGCAATCTAACATCAACTTTAAGCTCATATTTATTCTTTTCTCCAGTTTGACCTACAAAATACAAAAGGTTAAGTAAATGACTTATAATTAGTAATAACTAAACAAATAATCTAACATTTAAGAGTATAAAAATATATAAAATTATGAATCTATCAAATACCCCCAAACTAAGATTTTGCTAGTCCCCGAGCAAAACACAAAAATGCAAAAGACTCAAAGACTCGAACCTAATGTCTTCCAAACATCTCAGAGAACTCATAATGCCCTCAACATGGTCAGCCACAGTTCTAGCAGTCACATTATCAATTCACAACCTCACTTAAAAGCTAGCTAATCTATTTCGATAACCATCATGCTCAAAATTTTATGTAAGGACAAGCAAACTGATGCAACAAAGAAACTCAACATTCTCATGTTTCAAACAAGTGTCAACTCAACTCCTCACAAGGTTGCACTCAGATTTTTTTTTTCTCTCATGATTTTCTGACTATGGCATAAGCCTTCATTTTCACTCAAGTTATATGTGAGAGGAGTGATGTAAACCGACAACAAATAGCTCACATATAATAACAAGAAAAGCTTTTTCTGGTAACCTATCTACTGATATGATCTCATTAGAATGCCAAAACTCGGATGAAAGGACAGTGACACCATATGCTCACCCCTCTACACAAGTCTCCACAAATCGAATGCACAACTTCAAAGATAGAGAAGGTGTTTTAAAGGGTTGTAACGGGGTTACAGGTGTTGGTTTCATGGAATAAAGGTCATGGTAATCAAAGGAGATCCTAAGGAGATTCAATGGAGCTCAAGATAATAATACAGAGATATCAGCACCATCATAAACTTCCACAAGTAGTCCAACTGCAACACATGAAGCAAGTACTTCTTCTCAAGGCCTGATGGGATCTTTTTGGACCTTTGCTTCATTCTAATCGTACACATAACTATAAAACAACCGACCGAATCCAATGAAATTTCTATTCAAGCATTTTGATCTCATTCTCTTTTTCTTTTTTTCTTTTTTTTTTTTCTCATGGATCGATATTTGCAGTACTTCTCCCCCAAACTTGCTTACAAGCACATCTTAAACCATAATGCATCTCTAACAATTAGCGCCATGAACTCCTCAGAATAAGGTATGGAAATAACTATACTAGGGTGAGGCTAAAGATGTTTGTGGTTAATGAAAGAAAGGTTTTAGTATAGGCTCGAGGGGATCATCTAAAGGGTTGCACACTTGTGTGCAAAAGGGACACAGGCTATATTTGGCAATGGTGGTTCATCCTAGTGTCTTTCTCATCCATCATGCATTTTAACCATACGCTTCAAGAGGCTTTGGGGCAAGTTCTAGCATTTGTCCTTATTAAATATATCTGTCGAATCCGAGTCTGAACTGGAATGAATAGAAGATGAGATCATGCAAACCTATATCTGGAATATATTTGATAATCTATTCTAATCCACTCAGAAATAAAGGCACATTTATAGGCTCAAATCCTTACACAGGGTAGAATCAAGTTTAACTCATCCTAGCATGTATCAATCAAATTTCCTCAGTACACCCATCTAATCATCAATGCACGACAAGTCAAGCACAATAATCATGGAAATCCATTAGCTATTACTTAAAATCATGAATCAATACATGCTGCTATCACCATACGACCATAATATAATCTGTACGTAGAAGTTCATGCTCATCATAGTGTTGGAAGACTCCTAAGACTCAACAGAAAATAAATCTAAAACTAGACTTTTTTTTTTTTTTTTTTTTTTTTTTTTTACATTAGACATAAACCTACTAAAAGAATGAACATACGAAGTCCCACCCCCAAACTTAAATTGAGCATTGTCCTCAATGTGAAGAACAAAAAATATCAGAATTGCAGTAATACTGCAATCTCAAAACAGCATATATCAGAACAGCAAAATTTAACAATGGGGAGACCAAGCATGACCAAACTAACGAAATCAAAAATAAAATAATAATTAAAAGAAAGGAAAAGAGTTAGGATGCGTCCCTGGTATGAAGGCAGTAGATGTCAGCATGATTAGAAGCTTCATTCCTAGCTGAACACACATCCTTCTTCTTCCAAAAGTCATCGGGTTGCCTCCCGATAAGCGCTAAGTTTTAATGTCTTCAGCCAGACCAAGTTCAAGCTCATTGTTGTGGAGGATCAGTAAGGGATACACGCTGGTCATTGGTGTCAAAAGTTGTCTCCAAATATGGTTTGAGACGTTGACCATTCACCTTGAACAAAGAATTATTCCTCAGATTCTGAACTTCAATTGCTCCATGAGGAAACACCTTTGTGACTAGAAAAGGACCAGTCCACCTTGATTTCAACTTCCCTGGAAAGAGCCTCAATCTAGAATTATACAATAGCACCTTTTGGTTAGGCTCAAATGTCTTTTGACGAATGACTTTGTCATGAAACCTCTTGGTGCGTTCCTTGTAGATTTTTGCATTCTCATAAGACTCATTGCGAATTTCCTCCATCTCATTCAGCTGCAATGCTCTTTGCTCACCAGCTGCTTGCATGTCAAAATTATAGTGCTTAATTGCCCAATAAGCACGGTGCTCTAACTCCACAGGAAGATGACAAGCCTTCCCAAAGACTAACCGATATGGTGACATCCCAATGGGAGTTTTGTAGGCTGTCATGTATGCCCAGAGAGCATCATTCAGTCGCTGAGACCAGTCCTTCCTATCTGGACGCACTGTTTTCTCCAGGATATTCTTAATTTCCCGGTTAGAAATCTCGACTTGACCACTGGTTTGAGGGTGGTAGGGTGTAGCCACTTTATGAGTGATGGAATACTTCTTCATTAGAGCAGAAAATGGCTTGTTACAGAAGTGTGAACCACCATCGCTAATAATAGCTCTAGGAGTGCCAAACCGAGCAAAAATATGATCCTTGAGAAAAGCCAACACCACCTTGTGATCATTAGTCTTGCAAGCAACTGCTTCAACCCATTTGGATACATAATCCACTCCCACCAATATGTACAGATAGCCAAAAGACTGAGGGAAAGGTCCCATAAAGTCTATTCCCCACACATCAAACAACTCAATCACCAAAATATTACTCAAAGGCATCATATCACGTTTAGAAATATTACCCATTCGTTGGCAGCGATCACATGATGAACAGAATGCAAAGGCATCTTTGAATAATGTTGGCCAATAAAAACCACATTGAAGAACTTTAGCTGCTGTTTTCTTGGCCCCAAAATGTCCACCACATGCATAAGTATGGCAGAAACGGAGAATGCTTGCAAATTCACTCTCTGGCACACATCTTCTAATCAATTGATCTGGACAATGTTTAAATAGATATGGCTCATCCCAGATATAATGCTTCACCTGAGATAGAAATTTCTCCCTTTCTTGCTTACTCCAATGCTCAGGAATTTTCTTAGTAACAATAAAGTTAACAATATGAGCAAACCAAGGAGGAGAATTACGCACCATAAACAATTGCTCATCAGGAAAATTATCATTCAAAGGGAGGCTGTCAGCTTCTGTATGCACCAATCTACTCAAGTGGTCTGCAACCACATTCTCACTACCTTTTTTATCTTTTATCTCCAAATCAAATTCTTGTAGTAATAGAACCCAACGGATCAGTCGAGGCTTTGCATCTTTCTTAGCAAGTAAATACTTCAAGGCAGCATGATCAGTGAACACAATGACTGTAGACCCAATCAAATAAGATCTGAACTTGTCTAGAGCAAACACAACTGCAAGCAACTCTTTCTCAGTAGTAGAATAGTTAAGCTGCGCATCATTTAAAGTCCTCGAGGCATAGTAAATAACATGAGGAACCCTCTCTATACGCTGACCCAAAACAGCACCTACCGCATAATCCGAAGCATCGCACATTAATTCAAAAGGTAGGGTCCAATCCGGAGGCTGTATGACAGGAGCTGAAGTTAGAAGTGCCTTGAGCTGATTAAAAGCCTCGAGACATGCCTCGTCGAAGACAAATTCTGCATTCTTTGCTAATAAATTGGTTAAAGGCCTTGAGATCTTACTAAAATCCTTCATAAAGCGCCGATAAAACCCGGCATGGCCTATAACAGAGCGCACTTCCTTTACTGATGTTGGTGGAGGGAGATTGGTGATCAAGTCCACTTTAGCCTTGTCAACTTCGATGCCTTTGCTGGAAATAGTATGCCCCAATACAATACCATGCTTGACCATGAAATGGCACTTCTCCCAGTTAAGCACGAGATTTGTTTCCTCACATCTTTGAAGCACTAGAGATAAATTTTGTAAACAATCATCAAAAGAGGATCCAAAAACAGAAAAATCATCCATGAATACCTCGATTTTCCGCTCTATCATGTCAGAGAACAGACCAATCACACACCGTTGGAAAGTAGCTGGTGCATTGCACAACCCAAAAGGCATTCTCCGGTATGCAAATGTGCCAAACGGACAAGTAAATGTGGTTTTACCTTGATCTTCTGGTGCAATAGCGATTTGGTTATATCCGGAGTAGCCGTCAAGGAAACAATAATAACTATGACCAGCCAAACGCTCGAGCATCTGATCAATAAAAGGTAGTGGGAAGTGATCCTTACGTGTGGCATTATTGAGCTTCCGGTAATCAATACAAACTCTCCAACCTGTAGTCATTCTTGTAGGCACTAGTTCACCTTTGTCATTCTTCACCACTGTTATTCCTGACTTCTTCGGCACTACCTGAACTGGACTCACCCATTTGCTGTCAGGAACTGGATATATGATTCCCACCTCAAGAAGCTTCATAATTTCAGTAAAGACTACTTCTTTCATGTGTGGATTCAAACGCCTTTGTGGCTCACATGAGGGCTTCACATTGTCTTCAAGATGGATTCGGTGCATACACCTTGTAGGACTTATACCTTTAATATCTGCAATGGACCAGCCAATGGCTGTTTTGTGAGCTTGAAGAACTCTCAAAAGCTTATTTTCATCCTCCTCACAAAGATCTGATGCAATTATCACTGGTAATGTCTCTCCTTCACCCAAATATACATATTTCAAGTGTTGGGGCAGCGGTTTGAGCTCCAACTTTGGTGGTTTCTGAACAGAGGGTACAAGCTTATTCGTTGGCAAAGGTAGAGGTTCAAATTGGTTCCACTTCCTTCTTTCCAAAACCGGTGCAGCATTCAGAATCTTCTCCAACTCATCAACTTCTTTCTTAGCATCAAAATCCATTCCAGATTGTGTCAAACATACCTCGAGGGGATCTTGAGATGAATTCAATACAAAGGCCTCATTAGTTGTAGTAGAGATAGAATTAACCATGAAACAATCATTGTCTTCTGAGGGACGTCGACTAGCTTCAAAAATCTTGTACTCTACTGACATGTCACCAACTTTCATGGACAAACTTCCATCTTTCACCCTTATTATAGTATCAGCAGTAGCCATAAAAGCACGTCCCAGAATGATAGGGACTTCCTCACTTGCAAAAGCATCTGGTTCAGTTTCAAGAATCACAAAATATGCAGGTAATATAAACTTATCAACCTTCACTAAGACATCTTCCACAATCCCTTTTGGCCGCTTGACTGACCGGTCTGCAAATTGTAGAGTCATTGAGGTTGATTGAAGGTCACCAAGCTTTAATTTCAGAAATAATGAGTAGGGCATCAGATTAACACTAGCACCCAAATCCATTAAAGCACGTTCAATATAATGATCACCAATTGTGCATGGTATTGTGAAGCTGCCAGGGTCCTTCAATTTTGGAGGGAGTTTTCTTTGAATCACTGCACTAACCTCTTCTGACAATAACACCTTCTCATGATCTTTAAATCTTCTCTTATTGGTACACAAATCCTTCAAAAACTTTGCATAAGCTGGAATTTGCTGAATAGCATCAAGCAATGGAATGTTGATCTGTACCTTACGGAATAACTCCATAATTTCAGTCAAATGTCTGTCTTTCTTTGGCTTTTGGAGCAGCTCTGGAAAGGGAGGCTTAGGGATAAATTGTGACTCTGTAATAGGCTTCAAAGTCGTCTCTTTGCTGCTGGAACTTTTTGACTTTGGCTCAGCTTTATCACTGGGGATTTCAGCAAGCTTCTCGTTCCCATGATCAAGTTCTTCTTCTCCCTCTTTTTCTTGAATGTCACTCGGGCTACAGACTTTATTATCAACTTTCTTCCCACTTCTCAATGTGATCACAGCTTTCATACTCTCATGACCTCTTGGATTAATAAGAGGTTGGCTAGGTAAACGCCCTTGTTCTCTCTCGTTCAAAGCATTAGCAATCTGTCCAACTTGAACTTCCAACTTAGAAATAGCTTGAGATTGAACTTGCTGCTCCTTCTTGGTCTCTTGAATAGCATGAAGCATCTGAGAGTTGGCTTTTTGGAACTCCAATTGATTTTGGGCAAGTTGCTGCATAGTTTCTTCAAGAGATGGCTTCTTCTGTTCACTTGGCCCTTGATAATTCTGCATAGGAGGATTTCTTGGCATCTGCACTTGACTATTATTGCTATAAGAAAAATTCGGATGCTGCCTCCAACCTGGATTATAAGTATTAGAAAAGGGATCATTTACAGGCCTTCTATAATTGTTCACCATATTAACTTGTTCATCTTGGAATACATTCTCAGTGCAAGCTTCTGTGGGATGAGCAATACTGGAACACAAAGCACACGTCTCCTTTGCAGCTTTATTTAACAGAGGAGTGAAACTCTTCATTTGTCTTGTTAATGCTGCAACCTGCTCCTCTAATTTAGTAGTAGCACTCACCTCATAAAGTCCTCCCGTTTTGGGTCTTGACACATAAGGTTCATGATACTGCTGCGTATTTTCGCTGATAGTTTCAAAAGCCTGAATTGCTTCTTCTGCAGTCTTTCCCATTAAGCTTCCACCAACTGTAGCATCCACCATACCTCTGCTTTGAGGGTTTAAACCCCTATAGAAAAATTGAGCCTTCTGAGGTTTAGTAAATCCATGATGAGGACACTTCACAAAAAAATCTTTGTAACGCTCCCAACTCTCATAAAAAGGTTCTCCTTCAGATTGACAAAAACCAAAAATTTCTGCTTGGAGAGCATTTGTTTTCGTAGCAGGGAAGAACTTCCACAAAAACTTATTAACCAAATCATCCCAAGTATTAATAGACCGAGGTGGAAGAGAGCCTAGCCACTTTCTTCCTTTGTCTCTCAATGAAAAAGGGAAAAGCCTCAAACGAACCTGCTCATCTGATATACCATACTGGAAAGTTCCACATATGTCTTTGAATTCCTCCAGGTGCAGATAAAGATCTTCATTTGTTTTCCCATAAAAGTTAGGCAAGCTCTGGATGATTGCTGGTCTAATTTCAAAACGCACCCCTTCAGGAATAGGAGTTACAATAATACATGATGCTGTAGTGAGTGCAGTAGGAGCAGTAAACTCCTTCAATGCCCTTGTTTCATCTCCCATTGGATTAAGATTCTGTTTCTGAGTCCGCACTTGCTTTAAAAGTCGTTTACGAGTTCGTTCAATCTCTGGATCGTAGACAATAAGATCTAAATTCTGAGATCGACGACCTTGCATACACAAAATTCAAGCCTGCACGAATAATAAAAAAAAATAAGTAAAAGAAAATAAAAAGAAAAATTGTACAATAATATAACAAAGTGACAAATCCAGTTGAATCAACAAAGTCCCCGGCAACGGCGCCAAAAACTTGTTGTTCGTTTTAATATGTTACTCGCAAGTGCACGAATCAATTGTAAAATAGAAGTGCAATAAGTACGAGGTCGATCCCTCAAGGACTAACTGAAACAACTTAGTACTGTCACAAATGCTATACTGAGTTTCTTTGATGATGATGATTGATTTAACAATAAATTAAAACACTACAAACTAAGAATGAACAGTAAACTAACTAATTGACAAAGAACAATTATGAAAAGGCTAAAGCATCGAATCCACCACCTAATACTCCTACCCGACCCTCTAGTTAACAACCAAGAATTCCCAGAATTATATGCTAATGATTCCTGTACATAAGCCTTCTTGATCCCGGACAAATGCCAAAGTTCTTAAAACTATGAATTCTTACTTATTGATCCAGTACAGAACCCAAGTAATCAAACTATGTTTTACTTCACTCTATGATCAGGTTCAAGTAAATCATGTTCAACTCCAATAAACACAGAAGAACAAGGAAATCATGCGAATAATAATAACGACTATGATCAAGCCCTTATAATATTAATTCACAACTCTGTAATCATAAGATAAATTATCTTTTGGCACCTTAGACAACATCAACTCATTGATCAAGTCTCATGTTCTCAAACCCAATAACTGATAAACAAAACCTATGTCTTATTGATCCCAAACAAAGATTCTGAATAAAAGTTCTATTAAAACAATGATTAAGAGTTTAGCATAGCAATCTGGAAATCCAATAGTAATCAACTAGCAAACAAGGTAATCATACTAGGGGCTTCATCTCAGCCCTTGCTTAAGAGTTTAGCAATCCATAACAATGGAAAACAAGACTAAGAGGAAGGAAAGCATAGAACAAACAATGGGAGAATAAGGAACCCCTGGTCCAGCGATGGAGAAGGCGTCTCCTACTTTTCTGTGCGTCGTCGCTGCTGCCTCTTTTCTGGGTTTTCTTTTTCTCTCGAGCTCCTCCGTCCGTACCCCTTGGCTGCGCACTTGATCCCCCCATATATACCTTTTTCTCCTTTTCTGTTTTTGACTTGGGCTTTTTATGTTCTTTTATCCATGATTATTATTAATTCAAGTCAGCCACGTACGTAATGCCTCTTCACCTTAATAGCTAGATAGTGCGACAACTCCATTCATCTCATATGGTAGCACAGGTGAAAGATCTATAAGCAATCTAACATCAACTTTAAGCTCATATTTATTCTTTTCTCCAGTTTGACCTACAAAATACAAAAGGTTAAGTAAATGACTTATAATTAGCAATAACTAAACAAATAATCTAACATTTAAGAGTATAAAAATATATAAAATTATGAATCTATCAGCCATCTTCCAGTAGAGTTGGAGCACAAGGCGTGGTGGGCGGTCAAGCAATTCAACATGGAACTTGACAAGGCTGGACTTCACAGGAAATTGCAATTGAGCGAGTTTGAGGAAATCAGGAATGAAGCATATGATGCTGCGTGGATTTACAAGGAGAAGACGAAATTGTTTCATGACAAGATGATAAGAGGAAAAACGTTTCATATTGGTCAAAAAGTCTTGTTATTTCATTCTGGTCTTAGATTATTTCCTGGAAAATTGCGTTCTCGTTGGGTTGGGCCTTATATTGTTACTAATGTGTTTTCTCATGGTGCTATTGAAATTCAAAGTATTGAAACAGGAAAAGCGTTCAAGGTGAATGGTCATCGACTTAAGTCTTACTACGAACCTTTTGAGGAGCACACCATTGAGGAGATACGACTTAGAGACGCACCAAGATCCTGATGATATGGAGAAGAGTCTAGGCTAAAGGACTATAAACAATTAAGCGCTGCATGGGAGGCAACCCATTTCAACCAAAATTGTGAAGGAACCGTCTACGAGAGTTTGAATTTCTAAACCCTAAACTCTTTTTGGTTGAATTGTATAAATGTGGAACTTGTGTGAATTATCAAATGCTTAGAAATTACTACATAATTTTTGTGTAACATTGAGGACAATGTAATTTTCTAAGTGTGGGGTAGAGAATATATGTTTCACATGTCTTTGTTTTGTTTTTTTTTGTTTTTGTCTTTGTTTTGAGTCATAAAAAGAAAATAAAAAAAAAATCGAAAAAAATCAGAAAAAATTAAAAATTTTCGTTGCTTTTGTGTAATTTTTTTGTTTTGTTTTGTTTTTGAGTCTTAGGTGCCCCTAATAGTCTATGATGATTATATCTTTGAGTACATAGATGATGGTTTCGCATAATCTTCAAAATAATTGTGAGTTTCATGGACTTTGTGATTGGTATGAACATTTGAGACTTGAACTTATTCGTGTAATAAGCATGTATGTTGTATTGATTTTGTTCCATAATAACCTGTGTGAGCTTTGATGCCATATACTTTCCTTCTTGAGTGATAAAAATGGGCAGAATTTTTCAAAACTTCGTCATTCTTTGATTATTCAATGATTATGTGTCATAGCCTTTAATGAACTCTAGAATGCTAGAACTTACTCTTGACAATTTTTGAGACTATTATTCATGAAATGCCTTGATTTTGAAAAGGATTGAAAAGATCATGTTAGGATTACCACCAATGCCAAATAAAGCTTATGCATATTTGTGCCCGTCGTGGGACTCTTTAGTTTTAACCCCTTTGAGCCGACATTGTGCCATTTTATTTCATCACCATGATACACTTTCCTTGAGCTTAGAACAGTTTATCCTTTCCATTGTTGTCAAGACTTGGAAAAGTTTAATTGGAATTTGTTATTTGAAGAGATGTTGTGAAGTAAGTGTGGGGTAAAACTTGTCCAATTGCATGAAATTCAGAGATATGTTGCCGAAATTATAAGGAAAAGAAGAAAATTCGGACAGAAAAATGAAAAGAAAAATTGAGCAGAAATAAAACGAAAAAACAAAGAATAGTTTCGGCAATGAAAAGAAAAGAGGAAAATTGGATGAGTTCTTGTGGTGAATTTGGAGTTGTATTATTATTTGAAGGTCTATTATTACTATACTTAACCTTTGTTCATATTCACTATGTTATGGGGAAGAAAAAAATGAAGTTTGGGCCCAACAAGATAAAATTTGGCCCTTTGGAGTGATGACATAAGGATTTATTGAATTTTGCTAAGTCTTGGTGACATTTTATCACCACTATCCTAAATATGAATGCCTTATATATGCCAATCTCCATTATCACATTTATGTTGATCTTTTCATGATTTTTAAAATGGGTGAACTTTGATTTGTGGAGATTTTTGTCAAGAGTTGAGTTTATGGTTTTAGTTCATTGGTGCACATAGTTGTTACATGAAGTTTTTCCAGAAAATTGATTCACAAAGTGCTTTTATTTGATGAAATATGCGAGCTATTTGTTGCCTTACAATCTGTTCTCTTACATATACTATGAGTGAATTGCCATATCATGAGTGAAAAGAAGAGAGTATGCCTAGTGAGGAGGATGAAATCAACATAACATTTCATTGCTTGTGATTTTCGTTTCTTACTTGTTCATGCTTTGATACATGTCTATGACGCTCGGGATTTATGTGCTTACATTGAAATGCTTAACTTGAAAGCTATGTGTTTTAAAGATCCTGAGACAATCATTTAGGGGCAGTAGTTGAGTATTTTGGTTTTTGTTTTGCTAAGGGACTAGCAAAAGCTAAGTGTGGGGTAGTTGATAGGAGCATAATGTGCGTCGTTCTTAATATGTTTTTACCCCCATTTATCCAATGCTTAACCCTTATTTTTGTAAGATAGAGTCATATTTTAGTTTAGTGTCCCTTTGGTAGAGTTTTGGAGAAAATGTGCTTAATTGTCAGAAAAATGACTAAGTAAAGAAATCTGAGCAAAAAGTGCAAAATATGTTGTTTTCGTGATATTGAGGCCTGTACTAAACTGATCTATCCTTTTCCAAATTTGATGAAATTTGGTATGCATATATTGGTAAGCTAAAGTATATTGTGTCAAAATTTCAGATCAATCGGAGTTCGGGAAGTCACCCAAATGAAGGCTGCAACTTGGCAGTTTGAGCAAACCAATCCAGGGACTACCAGGATTTTCCTGGGACTGTGTCCTGATTTCCGGAATTCCTGTGGGACACATCACTTGGAACCAGAGAACGAGCCATATGTTGTTGGAAAGCTCTACGAGTCTAGTTTCTCTGGGACTTAGAATCACAGCAAAATCTTTCCTGAGCAAAAATTTATGCCGGTTTGAATACACGAAGGTCAAGTCTGCCGAAAGAAGAAAACCTAAACCGAGTTCTACATGGATTTGGCTTACGAATGTGGACTGAATTCCATCCTTTGTGCAAGATTTTTGGCTGAATTAATTCATGGAAAACCTAAAGAGATATTGCTCAATTATTCAGTCATTATATTGGGAATTTTCGGCAGAAAATAGAGGAAGAAAATCGCAACAAATCCTGATCAAATTCGGCAGAATTTCTGTGCACGTCTCTCAACTTCCACGGACTCTCCCGGACAGCTCACAATGAATCAGAATTCGAGCCTTGTATGGATAGAAAGTTACGGGAGTCTAGTTTCCAACCCAACTGGAATCACCATAATATCTATTTTCTAGAGAATGATATTCCATAATCTTCACTCGAAGGTCAAATCTGCCAGCAGGATAAGTTTGAGAAAAACTAGGTTTTGTAAACCCTAGCTGCCTCCCTTGCCTCTATAAATACCACAACATAATTTTAGAATAATCATCTTCTCTTCCTCACTTAAACTAGCCAAAACTCTGCCGAATTGCTTCTAAGAATTCTCACCAAGAACATAGCCGAACCATACTCCACCACCTTTCATAAAATCATTCCAATCATCAACACCAATCCACTTGCCGAATTCTTCAACAAGGTTGTCACTTGGATTGTAATTTCAATGGCTTTTGTTTCTTTGTATTTATACATTAATTTGTCTATGAATTATGTATTGATTCTTGGATCTGATTTTGGTTTTGTTATTTATTCATGGGATTTCCGAATTCTTGTTATAATTGTTTGGTTTTCTTATGTTTAATTGCCGAATTATGCATGTTATGTAATTGAATATGGTATGATGGGCAGTAGGCTTTTGCATGTTTTCTTGATTTAATTAGGTTTATTTCCTTAATTCGTGTGCAACCGAAGGAGATGTCTAGATGCATTCGAAGGCCATGAGTGTTATCTAGGTGTTGAATTCACTTGCCGATTTAATACATGTTGGATCATACGCGTAGTTGATTTTAATGTGTATTTATCTAAGGGCTAGAGTAATTCTGGAAATTTACATGTCGATGTGAGATGAGTGACGCCATACTTGCTAACATGTTCCAATTCGACATATTGTGCTTATGTGCTATTTGTGTTTAATTTCTACGCGTTGTGTTATTAAACCGATTAGTACCATGTTTAGGATTACACGCGTAGTTGATTCTAAATACTTGTGATGTTTTGAATAATTAGATATATCGCGTTGGCTCTAATTAAATTGGAACTTAATTGATCTTGAATTCATTATATGCTTGCTGCCCCTATTACTTGTTTTAATTTTGTTGCATGTGTAATGAGTTTTGTGTTTTGTGATTGTGTGAAAGGTGATGATCAATTGTATATAATAATTTAGGATTTAAATTTGTAAAAATCAGTAGGTAATTAGATTAAAAATTCGACAAACCCCCTTATGTGCAACACTTTGTGTGATTGAAAGCCCTTGATTTCTCCAGATAGAACGATCCCTACTTGTCCTAACTACAATTAACAAAAGAAGGGTATTATGTGTATGAAGTTGTTTTGCAGGTACTTTGTGCATTGTCCAATGTTTTACAACTTGCGTAAGACTGGAAATGTAATATTTATTTTCACCAATGTCGCATCTGTGTAGACTCTTTAATGCTTTTAATTTGTAATTTATTTTCTAGATAGTTATGATTATTGAATTATCACGTTTTCGAATTCGAATTTTATCTTTTCAAATTCGGGGTGTGACAGTTTGGTATCAGAGCGTAAGGGGTATATTTGGTGATAATTAGTATGTTCAGAGTGATGGCCCGACTGCAGCAGATCCCCATCATATGCTCTTTGGTACTAATATGTCATTGGGTATGTGGGAGTGTTAGGTGTCTTCTCGATCGTTAGATCGTGATATGTTGGTCTAGTGGGAGAAGTGGGTGAGTTTTTGGTGGTTTTATGAGTTTTGTCTTGAGAAACGGAAACCTTGAGATTGAACTCAATTTTAGTCGTGGGTTGTTTTTTTTTTGAAAACATATCCCTGTGTTTGATTGGGGTGCTCATTTGGTTGTTCGCTGTGTTTGTCTGATTTCTAATTATCATTTGATTGAGTGCTTGATTGATTGATAAGTGTGCTTGTGGTTGAGTTGATTTGTTGGTCGTTTTTTGTTAGACCCACGTAGCATTGGTTAGCTATGTTGTTTTGTGGTGTGTTGCATGGGGGATGGGTTAGTGTTGGCGAACCCATGCTTACGTGCGGTTCTTGTGGAGCATTTTACTCCACATATTGTTGCGTGTTTAAAATGACTCTAGTGTGCTAATGTAGATTTTGTGCGAAGATCTATTTCTTAATGTTGCTATTGGATTGCGATTGAGGGGGGTCCTGTTGAGACCTTTAGTGAGTGAATTTCCGGGGAAATTGAGTTTTCTCCTCTGGTGAAGGTTTAGTTTAAGCTGTGGCGAAAGCACTGCGTGTGGTGCGAGTTACCTTGCGTTTTAGTTATTAGTCGTTCTTGCATACGTCGGTGGACCGAGAGGGTCACCAAGCTAGGGGTAGTTCCTTGTGCGTTAGGATAATTTCTTGTTCCGTTGGCGGAGCATGTGATCCAGCCCACGAAATTCTTAGATATAATGAGTTGTTTCAAATTTGGGACGTGGATAGTAGTTATGCTACTATTCTGAGTTGAAGTTCGTGAGTGGTCAGTATTTTGTGTTGAGGACAAAGTACGTGACCTGGATATGTTCGGGGAACTATCTGTGATAAGCATTTTTTTCCAGTGTTGGTCGAGAGGCGGTTGAGAATTGAATTCTCCTTTCGCTCGCAGCGACTAGTGTCAGGGAAGGTGAGGCTCGGGCCTCTCCGTGTCGCCTGTTTGGTCAAGTGATGCGGAAATGTTAGCACGTGAGTTCTGACGTGGGGCAAGTCTGGTGATCAGGGAGTGGTACTTTTTAGCCGCTCATTGACATTTGCTTTGGCCAGTGTTTGAGAATCTAAGTAGGAGTTCCTTGCTTCGCGAAGGGTAATCGCGTCTGTGGGAAGTCTCGAGGGAATGGAAGGTAGTGGTCAAGAGCGGTAGTGCACCAGTGGCTCTAGGTTGGTCGTGCAGGAGTTGGTGGACCCATCACTGAGTTGGGACTGAAATGTCTGTTGAACCTATTAGGGTTGTACCTATTAGGTAGACAGTGTCCTTAAAGGTGTACTACTGTGACGAGTGGATCCTGGTGTCATATTTGTGTGATTTGGAGGGAAATGACGGTGGTCATCGTGCCCTGCGTTTTAATCTTTGATTAATTGTGGTTGTTTTGGGAATGTGATTTTCATTTTTTGCATGGCATGAGGGGTAACCGTGTGGGGTTATCTGGGTCTCATGCATGCATGTTTTTAAATGATTTATTATATGTTTTCATTTGTTATATATTTGTTTTAATTGTTTGTGCGTGAGTTCCTGAACTATATTTCTATGCAGAAGTCACGATTTTACTTGTTTGCGCGTGACTTCCTGAACTAAGCTATATGCAGGAGTCACGATTTTAATTGTGTAAGATTTGTACCTTCCTGAACTATGCTTTTAAGCAGGAAAGTCTGAATCTTACCTTGTATTTAGTGTGCGTGTGGTATTAAGATTTAAGTGTTGTTGCGTTTATTTGGGACAATTATATAACATGTGTCGATTGAGTAATTGTGAGTTGAGTTTACTCATACAAGCTTTAAAAAGCTTACCGGGTTTGTTGTTTACAATCCGGTGCACCAATCCATGGGGTAGGGTTTTATTGTGCAGGTGAGGATTAACAGAGTTGATGCGGCGGGTGATAGCTGCGGCGAGTAGAAGTGATCCTACTCATTTATCCCTTTCTAGCCTTGTTTCTTTAAGTTAGTGAGGTATGAGTGAACGATTACATTGTCCAATGTTTTACAACTTGCGTAAAACTGGAAATGTAATATTATTTGTTTTCACCAAAGTCGCATATGTGTGTACTTTTTAATGCTTTTAATTTGTAATTTATTTTCTAGATAGTTATGATTATTGAATTATCACGTTTTCTAATTTAAATTTTATTTTTTTAAATTCGGGGCGTGACAACAAGTATGTTCCAGCAATATGGCCGAATTAGTTACGTACATATTTGACAAATTTTCACCGGAGAACACACTTTGAGGGTCAATTTGAGGGCAATTACATATATAAGGTTTAAGGAGAAAAGAGGAGGGAAACCAGCATAGTGCAGTTGTGTCATTAGTTCCACTTAAGCGTATGTACCCATTAAACGTAACAAGCCTTAACTATGTGACACCCCCTTCATAGGGCTCTATCACGATCGCTGCTTATGATTATTGAATTATCACATTTTCTAATTTAAATTTTATTTTTTTTTATTCGGGGCGTGACAACAAGTATGTTCCAGCAATATGGCCGAATTAGTTACGTACATATTTGACAAATTTTCACCGGAGAACACACTTTGAGGGTCAATTTGAGGGCAATTACATATATATGGTTTAAGGAGAAAAGAGGAGGGAAACCAGCATAGTGCAGTTGTGTCATTAGTTCCACTTAAGCGTATGTACCCATTAAACGTAACAAGCCTTAACTATGTGACACCCCCTTCATAGGGCTCTATCACGATCGCTGCTTATGATTATTGAATTATCACGTTTTCTAATTTAAATTTTATTTTTTTAAATTCGGGGCGTGACAACAAGTATGTTCCAGCAATATGGCCGAATTAGTTACGTACATATTTGACAAATTTTCACCGGAGAACACACTTTGAGGGTCAATTTGAGGGCAATTACATATATATGGTTTAAGGAGAAAAGAGGAGGGAAACCAGCATAGTGCAGTTGTGTCATTAGTTCCACTTAAGCGTATGTACCCATTAAACGTAACAAGCCTTAACTATGTGACACCCCCTTCATAGGGCTCTATCACGATCGCTGCTTAATGTTTAATGAGAAACAAAAAAGCAAAGCCCAAACTGGTACTTCCTCTGATTGCAAGCAGTGATCGATGTAAGGTTTTCCTAAAACACCAAAACAAACGTCGACATGGAAAAAGCAAAGCATATTTCGAGAACGCAACTCAGTGGAAGCAGCAATCGGCATTCCCTTTAGCTTTGTGGTTAAGGCCTTTGCCTTTCCCACGAGTTAACCAAGTTCGAAAGCTGGTATGGTACGGTGGTGGTGGTGCTGCTGGTGATATCGATGGCGCCTAGGTATTGGATCAGAATTGAATGCGGTACGTAAACATTGTTGCATGCAGCTACTGACGTCTTTCTGCAAAGGCTGCGATCGGATCTTCACCAACTTCGATCGACAGCTTTACTTCCAACGGCAGCAAAGAAACTCCCTCATCGGAAAAGAGCCACAATAATAAACGTAATATATAACTCGGTTGTTTATTCTCACTCTAATAACTAGGTCTTTTGAGATAAAACATCATATTTCTAGTTTATTTCAATCTAAGAATGGGTCGATCGTTCTTGTTTATGTCCACTAACTCATATTCCCGGTCATATCCGAGTCCATAATAACCAGTTTGCGCTTCCATTTCTTAGTAGGCCGGAGACATCGTTCATAAGTTAGTACGTAGGACATTTGCCCTAATTCACTAGGTACTCTTTTCTCCCATAATATATTGTTCTATCTCTGAGCATCTGTTGTTGCCAATATAACCTAGCTCCATTATTACTCAAGGATGCAATAGATGGAGTCGAGCTACTTAATTAGCTGGAGGAAATCGTACCATGCACATAACAAGGTATGCATATGAAGAATGGTATCCCACCAATTATAGAGACAGTGATTTTACCAAAGTTCTTTCAATTTGGTGTCTGCTTCTATTTTTATATATTGATTTCCTTTCTTCGATCTCTTGCTTTATGTTTTGGTACAATTGGACAATTTCTGAGGGGATTGAAGTTTACTAACAGTACTCCAATTACGTCACAGACATTTGTTATTTTGAAGAGTTGATGTGAATCCCATAATTAACTTTTTTCAAGTTCATAATTTCTCCTTAACTACACTCGGTTATTTAAGTCAGATATAGGAGAACACAGAGAGAAAACGAGAGCCAGGCACGGGGCAGATTTGGTGCACCAAGGTACACTTGTATCAATAGTGTGTAAGTCATTTATGCTTTCATTTTTTCAACTCCATTAGTGTCCTTTTAACGCCTCAATGGCTAGCTATTATGGACGCCGCTTTTTATGTTTTTTTTTTCTTGCGATTTTTATTGTTGTTAATTATGCTAACATAGTGGCTTTAGTTATAATATTTTACAACTTCATCTTCACTCACCCCTCGAATGTTAGGTCTATGTGAATAGTCAGTAATTAAACGAATGGTTGAAATTGCATATTTGAGTGTCAGTTCACTTACACCGAGTTGAATAATTTTCCATCCAATAAAAGGTACCAAACAACAAATCATCTAAGTTTTTCCTATTTTGGTTTTGGGGCTTACCTTTTTGTTATAAGGACAACTTAACTCTAGTATGGCTTTAGCTTTATAGCTCCTTCGACGTCTTTGAACTGTTTTTTTTTTATATTTTTTCATCTTGTTGCAAATAAGACTTCATGTCTCGTATATAAACACAGTACGTACTACGAACTGTTATAACAGATCACAGTTGCAAGTCTTGCATAAATTACCCTATTCACCGTAGAACGCTTGTTCATCAGATCGAGTTCTAGCTTCTTGGAATTAAGCTGCAACATGGAACTGATACGTACACGTACGGTACACTCCTGGGGTTCCAATCCAGATCGAGCTTTAAGGTATCAAACATTCTTGCTCTCACTCTTCTCAGAATTGCTAACAGCAAGCATAATTCATCCAGGCATGCGCAAGGCCCGCATTTAGATCATGAAGAACAAATCTGAAGATCAGTTTCGACCCTCCAGAGATCGATCATGACCTCATCAGATTCATGTTCTATATACTTGATGTTTAAGTTAAAAGATTGTTTCTTTATGGATGTGTTTCTGCAACCAACTCAAGATATCTCACGCAATTGGAGGGTCAATTTCCCATATATATCTATCTTTGTGTATCAATAATGCACATCTTTTAGCTAAAGCCTAGGGTTCCATTAGTTTAAACCCAATGTAAAATGGACATAAAAGAAATGCCTTCAAATTAAATGAGCCTGCTTTTAATTAATCGCATTTTATTGGTGTCTTTCCTGACGTCCTTGCAATTGTAGTCTCAATAAGTTTACTTGCGTGAGGGATTTTATCGTTCTTCTGGCAATACACCTGGACTCAACAATGATTAATCAATAAGAGCAATTAGGAAAGCTAGCTTTCTAAATTGCTTTTCACTATTGCTTCTTTCTCGCTTCTCCGGCATGCGTTTTCGATTAGCATCGACTACCCATTTGTGCAAGCAAGTTCAGTAAGCCAAAATAGATAAGGCTATATAAAGCAATGCACCTACGTAATTGGTTTCATGGAAAAGACAATCATCGAATGAGGGCTCAGATATAGAAATGAATTTCTTGACTAGAAAACACTTTCCAAAGTGATGAGTACCCTATTAGATTCAATAATACAAAGCCTTTTCGGTCAAACAAATTCATTAGCCTTTTCTTCTACGTGCATGATTGAAAGTTGCAAAGAAAAAAAGGAGCCAACACAAAATGTTTTGTCCATTTGCTTAAAGGGTTTTCACTTAAGACATCAAAATGATATGTTATTGTCTAAAATCAGAGTAAATTGCTTGGTGGAATTGTATAGGACTTTCAGTAAATTTGTCTAGTGAAGGCAACAACTTCGTGGATGAATAAGAAAACGATGGAGTAGTGTTTGTTGGATTGGAAAGGCTAGCTAGTCTAGCTAGATAAATTATAAAATTGAATTGAAAGAGCTAGCTCACTCCACTTGATAAAAATCTGAGAAAAATATAGAATATGGACTACGGCATGTAGTACTTGAATTTATTTCTTATAGTACTTAATTAACTACTGATATTAAAATACTTTATTGTAATCATAGAGTTGTTACTTATGCTTCATCAGGTGTGAGTCCATTGAGAGTTAATAGCATTTCAAAAAAAATTAAAAAGGTGATGCTTGGGAACAAATGCATCTCAAGCACAAGTATCATGTTAAAAAACAACTTAAAAACTGTATATATTTTTATGTCAGATTCATTTGTCTTTCACAGTCTCATACAATCGTATTGTTCCTTATGAGAGCATGCCTATGTACATTCTTGGACATTTTGACCTATAAAGAAAAAATCACTATTCATTTTTCGAGAAAAAGAATTCAAGTTATTAAGATGTACCAATTCGATCAACAAAGAGGAAACACTCGGTCAGTGAGAACTAGACAGGTGTCGCCAATGCTTAAGGTTTTTCCATTAGTTTTCAGTTTAGATTTCATTCCTTGCAGATTGGTGGGGAGAGAACTTTGATCGACTTTAACGATTCTCACTTGGGCTATTATACTCTAAACACTTCAGTTGCGAGCATTGGGGAGCAGCATAGCCGGTGTTAAAGGACGAGGATTATCTACATCAGTTTGTAGTTGTATTGATTTCTCATTCCCCATAAGTGAGCTTCACACACATATTGTGTCTATATGCCTTAGAATTCTGTAAAAATTACTTTTACTCAAAATCATATCACTTAAGAGGAAGACAAAAAACAAAAGGTAAAAGTTAGTAAATTTGGAAAGGGAAAATGGACTGAACAGTGTTTCACCTTTTTTATTTTCTAACTTTCGATATCTCACGTTTCTAAAACTTCAAAATGGTGTCTCACCTTTTAACCTTGACTTAACCTTAATACCTAGAGCCGTTAAATCCCTAACAGAGTTTGTTATGTTGTCATTTCTGACCAATATACCCTTTTTCCAAAATAATACTGAATATTTTTTTTTTTACTTACTTACTTACTTACTTACTTGCTTAGTAAAACTTAATTACTTACCAATTCTAAGATCTAGCCTCCAACCTGTCAATTTTTGTTGCCAAAGATGTATTTGTTTAAGATCTGCAACCTGCTTTTCTAGAATATAGATACCTTTTGTAAATCTAAAAATTAAATTCCAATAACCTATCCTATTTTATTAATCTTTTCCTTAAAGTTTTTTAATATTCTTAATTTTTCTCGCTTTTCTTTTAAGTCTTGTTCAGTTTCTCTAATATTTAATAAATAAATTAATCTCTGAGAGAAAATAATTAATGACTAAATTAACTGTTTACCTTCAAGTATAGAGGATAGATTATATATTTGTAGTATGCTAAATAAACAAATTCATGGGCCCATCACGCTCCGTCAAAATGTAAAATAAAGAAAATTTAAGAAAAACAGAAAATAAGGATATTCTGGTTTTTTTACAGCATTAACAGAATATTCTAACGGAATATTTTTTACTAACGTCTCCAAACACCAATCTTCTATCTGAGTAACAACCACTACCAGAAAGAAGGGTTTTGCCGACGAAAAAAAAAAACGGCCGACGAAACACTTTTTTCGTCGGAAAAAAAAAATTTCGTCGACTATTCCCATAGAATGGCCGACGATTTTTTATTTCGTCGCTAAAAATGAAAAATCGTCGGCTATTCTACAAGAATGGCCGACGATTTTTTCTTTCGTCCCTAAAAATTTTTTTTCGTCGGCTATACCCCTATAATGGCCGACGATTTAAATTTTTCGTCGGCTATACAAATTTTAGAAGAATGGCCGACGAAATTGGAATTTTCGTCGGCTATAAGTCTTTATATTTTCAGATCTGGACAGAAGCTGCTCATTTCAAAAAAAACAGGAGAAAGAGTGAAAAATCTGTGGGTATTGTTGAAATCCGTCCTCTCTTACATTGTGGAGCTATATATAGGTACGTATATGTGTATATATGTTGATTTTGAGTTTTAGTGATTTTAATATATATAGTAAGTGATTTTTTGTTTTGTTGTTGTTTTAGTGTTAGAATGTATGTATATATGTTGATTTTGAGTTGTAGTTGAGTTGATTTTCAGTTAGAGTATAATTATGTGTTTTAATTTAATAATGTTATTTTAATTAGTGTTAAAATATATATAAATATGTTAATTAATGGTTGTTGATAGTGTAATGAACTTAAATAATGGTTGTTAATTAATGGTATATATATATATGAGTTGATGTTGATAATAATATATATTGTAATATATATATATGTGTTAATTAATTTATTATTAATTAAAGTTATACATATATATTATTATCAGGCTATATATGGATCGAGATAAGAGTTGGATTTCGCTTCCAAGGCATGACCGACGATACACTACAGGAGTTGTGGATTTTTTGCAGTTCGTCGAGGAAAATGCAAACGGGAAGGAATACCATTATTGCCCGTGCAAGAAATGTAAGTGTCGCAGTGATATGTGTCGATTTCCGATTAGGACAGTATGGGAGCACCTAAAGAGTAATGGGTTTTGGCCGAAGTACACACGTTGGATATATCACGGTGAGCCATCATTAGATGGATCGCATGATCATGGGCAGTATTTTGAGGCGGGCAGTAGTAGTACATCCAACGATCCAACAATGGCATTCGTCAACGACGTGTTTCCTTTTGAAAGCAGTGTACGTGGGGAACAATATATGCAGGACCCGGTGCAGCCGTTCCCACAAGTTGTCAACACTGCTGCCTTTGACAAGTACAACAAACTGATTGCATTGCAACAGACCCCTGTGTCTTCAAGTTCTGAGAAGACAGTTCTTCAAAGTGTGATGGAGGTAATGAGGATTAAAGTCGAGACAAAAGGGAGCATCAGGCAAGTGGATGAATATCTACAGTACACTTCTTCGTTGTTGGAGGAGGGTCATCGTAATCTTACCAATCACCGTCAGGTCCGAAGTATCCTCAAAGATCTAGGGCTTTCCTACATTAAGATTCATGCATGCGCATTTGACTGCGTTCTCTTCTGGGGTAAAGATGCAGAAGGGAATGACCTTGCTAGCCTTGACGCATGTCCGATATGTCAGTCTGACTGATATAAGTTGACGGGAGCAGGCAATAGGAAACCTGTGAAAGTGCTTCGGTATTTTCCGTTAAGAGATAGGCTTGAGCAGTTGTACATGTCAGAAACCACCGCAAAAGCTATGAGGTGGCACGGTGAGCGGGACGCGGGAGACGCAGATATCATGACACACATCTCTGACGGAGCGGCTTGGAAGCATATAAACAATGAGTTTCCTCATTTTGCGTCAGATGTCAGAAACGTCAAGCTCGGGCTCTCAACCGACGGGTTCAACCCTTTCGGCACCATGAGTCTGTCATACAGTATATGGCCGGTGGTTTTGGTACCTTACAACCTTCCTCCGTGGATGTGCATGAAGAAGGAATATAATATGTTGACGTTGTTGATTTCGGGGCCTGGTTACCCAGGGAAATGTCTCGATGTGTATATGAGACCATTGATTGAAGAGCTTAAGGTGTTGTGGGACGTTGGTCATCCCACTTTTGACAAGTACAAGAAGGAGACGTTCCAGATGCATACCATGGTTATTGGTACCATCAGTGATTTTCCTGCTTATGGGATGTTGTCGGGCAGCGTTGTAAGGGGACACAAGGCTTGTCCAGAGTGCCTCAACGATTATGGGAGCACCCCTCATTGCAACAAGATATGCAGAATGGGTCATCGTGTGTTCGTTCCAGCGGATCACCACTGGCGTTACGAGTCCGCCGCATTTGATGGAACCGAAGAACACGGCCGTCCTCCCAGAAGATGGACAGGAAGAGAAATTTTAGCAAGACTTAATGAGTACGATTTTGGGCCCCTCAGCAATCATCCCGATATTGTAGCGGAAATACCTGAAAGGCCTGAGGTGTACAAATTCTGGACACATAAGAGCATATTGTGGGAACTCCCGTACTGGTGTGAGTTACTGATCCGTCACTTCCTAGACGTTATGCACATAGAAAAAAATGTTTCTGAAAGTGTGATGGGCACAACGCTGAACTTGGAGGGGAAGACGAAAGACGGTCCTAAGGCTCGCACTGATCTGCAAAACATGAATATCAGAAAACCACTATGGTTGAAACAAGAGAAGAGAAAAATGCCTCAAGCTCCTTACACTGTCAAGCCTGAGCATAAATCAGAAATTTTCCATTGGATAAGTCAGGCCAAGTATCCTTCAGGCTTTGCTGGAAATATAGCCAAGTGTGTGAACAGACAATTCAACAATCTGTACGGGTTGAAAAGTCATGACAATCATATCCTGCTACAACGTCTCTTCCCTGTTTTCATTCGACCGTTCCTTCCTCGTCACGTTGTGGAGCCGTTAGTAGCGTTGGCAAGATTTTTCCAGAAGGTATGCACACGGGAAGTGAGAAAATCTGACCTCCGGGAAATGCAACAAGACATCGTTCATATCATGTGTAAATTTGAGATGATATTTCCTCCAAATTTTTTCGACATCATGCCTCACCTCATGATCCATCTTCCTCGGCAGTTGTTGCTTACCGGTCCTGTGCACTTCACTTGGATGTATCCGATGGAAATGTACGTATTTAACACCTTATGTTAATTTCCTCATCAATATATGTGATTTAGTATTAATGTATTATCATAACACTTTTAAAACTTGATTTATAGGCAACTTGGACAATACGGTGGTTTTGTCCAAAACAGATCCGCACCTGAAGGATGTATAGCTGAAGCATATATTGCGCACGAGTGCGTCACCTACATGAAGCTGTATTTAGGAGCGTTACAGGAAAGCATACCGGAAGATGTACCGTCACAGTTCAATATTTCCATACTCTCCAACGATGTTGTACTCGGTGGAAACATGTCAGTTTCCTACAAGTTGAAAGATTATGAGGTAGCCATTGCACATTGGTGGGTACTAATCAACTGTCCAGAAGTTCAGTTTTGGAAGGACATACATCTACGCTGTGAAGGAGTAGCAGGTGATCTCGATTACCACAACCAGACATTCGCAGAGTATTTCGGCCGCTGGGTACGTACCTTTAACACTATTCTATACGTGTTCATATATTATTGTGTATATTTATTCATATTTATAGTTGATTCTGATGGTTGCAGATGGACCTTATTGAAAATGATAATCACCCAAATTGGTCGCACGAACTCAGACTTTTAGCGAGGAGGCCGGTCTATTCAAAAGTTTATGCGACGTGCAAGGTGAATGGTGTGTTATTTCGATGTGAAGACTGAGACCTCAGACTGAAAACACAAAATTCAGGGTTTATGGCACATGGTGGGGATGGTGGAGTTGACTATTACGGTGTTCTCCATTCAGTTGTGGAACTGCATTACGGGGAAGGCATGAAAGTGCACCTTTTCAAGTGTAGATGGTTTGACACACGGCCGCAGAGCATGAAAACCGATCAATACGGCATAAGTTCTGTGAACACTAGTACATCATGGTATGAGGACGACCCGTTCGTTTTAGCCACATGGGTGAAACAAGTGTTTTATCTTGATGATCTCACCAAGGGTGACCCGTGGAAAGTAGTCAACACTATCCACGATCGCAACATTTACCGGGCGTCTACACTTGGAGTGGCTGAAGAGAACGAGGAAGGGGGCACCGCGTATCAAGAGCCCAACTCAGACGGTATTCCTGACTCGTCTTTTATTCGCCTAGACACGCCGATGCGAATTCGACGTGAAGAGCCACTGCTTGTTGATGTTGATCCAAATGAAGAAACTAACGAGGACTCTAGTGGTGAGGAAAGACATAGATTACCCCTATCGAGCAATTCAGAAACCGAAGAAGACTCATCCGATGATTCCGATTACAATCCGACGGATTAAGTAATTTAAATGATGTAAGCCTTTCATTTGTAACCAACTCATTTCTAATGAACGGGCGTGGGGATGAGCCTCCCAGCTAGGCTGGGTTCCAAACCCCTTAAAAAAAAATTTGAAATATGTTGACTGTTGAGTTTCTGGTTTTTTATGTTCAATTTTGGTTATATGTGAACAGGACATCAGAATAGGAGAGGTGTAAAACCACTGATTTTTTTAGTTTTTTTTTCAGAGAATAGCCGACGAAATAATGAATTTTTCGTCGGCTATTCTCAAAATGGCCGACGAAAAATTCATTATTTCGTCGGCCATAAGTTTTTTTAAAAATAAATATTTTATTTTTCACCGAAAACGACAAAAGAATAGCTGACGAGTACTAGGTTTTATTTCGTCGGCTATGATAAAAAAAAAAAAAAAAAAAAAAGACCAGCTTCCATTTTCTATCACTATCGACAAACCATTACTTCATCCTTCAAATGCAAATGTGTCGTGAAATAAGATATGACTGAAATATTGAAAAACGTCTACGGTTGAAAAATGAACAGATTCCGACAAAATCTGTGTGCCGAATATTGCGGTTAACTGTTTTTTACTGCCGTTTTCCTATGGGTAGCCTGACGCTCGGTAAATATTTTGATGAAAATTTTTATACGATTAGTTGCGTCTCATCGATCTGAAACTATTATATGTTGAAGGTGAGGCCAAAAAACATCATTTAGACGGGCCAATTTCCGTTTTAAAGCGTTTAGAAGTTTGACTTTGTAGTTTGACCGTCCCGATCGAGCCTTTAACGTTGTCAGATGTAGTTGGATTTTTTTTCATACATGTTTTTCATCTTAACGGTGATATCTGATGGTTGGAATAGATTTTCCAAACTGTTAGATTCAAAATCGGAACATATGCACTAATGTTCCTTAACTTGTTTACTAAGTGTTTAAGTGAATGTATAGTTTCAAATAGTTACTATACGTAGACTCTTCAAATGCAAATGTGTCGTGAAATAAGATATGACCGAAATATTGAAATACGTCTACGGTTGAAAAATGAGCAGATTCCGACAAAATCTGTGTGCCGAATATTGCGGTTAATTATTTTTTACTGCCGTTTTCCTATGGGTAGCCTGACGCTCGGTAAATATTTTGATGAAAATTTTTATACGATTAGTTGCGTCTCATCGATCTGAAACTATTCTATATTGAAGGTGAGGCCAAAAAACGTCATTTAGACGGGCCAATTTCCGTTTTAAAGCGTTTAGAAGTTTGACTTTGCAGTTTGACCGTCCCGATCGAGCCTTTAACGTTGTCAGATGTAGTTGGATTTTTTTTTCATACATGTTTTTCATCTTAACGGTGATATCTGACGGTTGGAATAGATTTTCCAAACTGTTAGATTCAAAATCGGAACATATGTACTAATGTTCCTTAACTTGTTTACTAAGTGTTTAAGTGAATGTATAGTTTCAAATAGTTACTATACGTAGACTCTTCAAATGCAAATGTGTCGTGAAATAAGATATGACCGAAATAATGAAATACGTCTACAGTTGAAAAATGACAAGATTCCGACAAAATTTGTGTGCCGAATGTTGCGGTTAACTGTTTTTTACTCCCGTTTTCCTATGGGTAGCCTGGCGGTCGGTAAATATTTTGAGGAAAATTTTTATACTGTTAGTTGCGTCTCATCGATCTGAAACTATTCTCTGTTGAAGATCAGGCCAAAAAACGTCATTTAGACAGGCCAATTTCCGTTTTAAAGCATTTAGAGGTTTGACTTTGCAGTTTGACCAAAGTATAGCCGATGAAATTAAATATTTCGTCGGCTAAACTCTAGTGATCCGCGCCTTTTCATTGTCCGCCGTTGGATGGGGGAGATCGGACGGCTGCTAAGCGCCTAAACTATAGCCGACGACATTCAAATTATAGGCGACGAATTAAAAATTTCGTCGGCTATTCTTAAGTATAGCCGACGAATTAAAGAATTTCGTCGGCTATTCTTAAGTATAGCCGACGAAATCTTTTTAATTTGTCGGCTATACTATCGGGTATAAGTTTGTTGCAGCCGAACCCTAGCCTCCATTTGCTGCATATTTCCAAATCCTCCGCCGCTCGCCTCCAACCGATCCTCCGCCGCTCGCCTCGTCGTCCTCCTCCCTCTTCCTCCTCCAATCCGGCAACCCCCTCCTCTGGCGTGTCCCTCCTCTGGCCCAACCTCCTCAAATCCGGCCGGCCTCCTCCTCCCTTCCATTTTCGGCAGTAAGTTTTTTTTTTTTTTTTTTCATTTATGTTAATTAATGTTAATTTAGATATAATTTAGGTATTTATGTTAATTTAGGTATAATTTAGGTATTTATGTTAATTTAGGTATAATTTAGGTATTTATGTTAATTTATGTATAATTTAGGTATTTATGTTAATTTAGGTATAATTTAGGTATTTATGTTAATTTAGGTAAATTTTAGGTATATATGTTAATTTAGATAAATTTTAGGTATTTATGTTAATTTAGGTAATTTTTTTAAAATTTATTTTAATTGTATAATTTAGGTGTAATTGTATAATTTATACGTATAAATTGGTTTTTTAATTATATAAATTGATAACTTAATTGTATAATTTAGCTTAATTATATATATAGCTTAATTATATTTAATTAGAATTTTTTATTTAATATAATATAATATAATATGTTAGTATATAAATTGTTATATTAAAATATGTTAGTATTATTGGTTATTATATTAATTAGAATTTGTTATTTAATATAATATAATTTAATATCAATTAATGTATTAATGCCTCGGGCTTTAGATGGCCGATGCATTAAGAAACCTATTCGGAGGCCGTCGTGGCGGCAGATCTAGAGGTTCTAGAAATTTCGCCGGTTCTGCAGATTCCGAGAGGACCGCTAGCCAGCCTGAGAGGACCACCAGCCAGCCGCGGAGGAGTGTAGATTCATCCCAGCCGCAGAGGACTGTGGATGCAGCCCAGCCGCGACGGAGTGTGAGTTCTCGGCACCAGACCCTTCTCCAGGCGGGGCGGCCGTCGAACACTTCACTTCCGCATGCCGGTCCCTCTGTGGCTCCGAGGTTTAGTCGGCAGCTATTTCACGAGGATATAGCTGCCGACGTTCCTCAGGTTCGGATGTCTGACGTTCATCGGGAGCCGATGCCGAGTCCGACTCAGTCTGCTGCTGACTCGACTGAGGCTCCTACTCTCCCAAACCAGCTCTTCCTCCCGTACAACATTCCGGCGATACCGGAGGTCGACTATCAGGGTGTGCCCATATGGCCTGATATGCCTCAGTACGTGAGTGCTGCGGAGGCATACCAGCAGCAGCAATTTGAGAACCCTGACCACCTTATTTCGGCGAGGAGAAAAGGAAAGTCGACAGACGAGTCATCCAGTTCAGGTAACATTTGATTTTATTAATTAAATGTTTTATTAAAATTGACGCACTAATATTTAATTTTATTAACCAATCGTCGTTTTTGTGATAGGGACAGCCGCTAGCAGTTCACGGAGGAATACGAGAGGTGTCATATGTTTTGACACGCTCAGGAGAACTGTTGAGCGCAGCGGCAGGATTCAGATCAACGAACCTCCTAATCAGGAGGTTCCGGGGAAGAAAAAACGCGACTACTCGGGTTGCGTGGGGTCACTGATTAGGGACAGAGTCCCTATGTTGTGGACCCGGTGGGCTGATGTGCCCGAAGAGATAAAGAGGGAGGTGAACAACGCCGCGTCGGTGAGTAATTTAAAAAATTTAATTTATTTATTGTAATATTTAATAATTTTCGGTATTATTACAATTGTAAAACTAATAAAATATTATTTTTCAGACATTCTTCGAGATTGCCGAACACAGGCGGGATTGTGCGGACACCCAGCAGAACTCGAGGTACGTTTGTTTTTATGATATTATAATTATCTTATAATTATTAATATTTTATGATATTAATAATATTTTTAATGCACTTTTGTTTTTTTCGTAGGTTCAAAGAGTGGAAGAACGAGCTGCGTTCCCACTATAACGAATACGACAACCTTGGTCGTATGGGTACTCCCAGGGAGTTCATGTTCCGGGAGTACGAGTGGCGTTGGTTGAAGACAGTAGACTTCAACAACCCAGTTATGCAGGTAAATACTAAACTTTAGTAAAAATGTTTATTTTGTTAAAATTTTAATTATTAGTTTAATTATTTTATAATTATTACACTAATATTTTTTGATGCATTTTTCTAACATTTTATTATTTTTTTGAAGCAACGTTCTCGGATAAACTCTGAGAACCGCCGCCGGAACACAACCCCCCATCATGCTGGTTCACGGCCGTTTGCACAATATCAGGAGGAGGCGCTTAGAGATCATCCTGATAGCAACTCGTACGTGGAGACGTTCAAGATCGCTTATCCACAAGCGATAGAACAGCTCGTAAGTCGTTCATTAAAATTTTAAAATTTTAATTATTAATTTTACTTAATTATATATTTGTTATAATATTAATTTTTTTTTCCCGTCCACTTAGGAGAGGGTCAACCGGGCCGAAGAAGAGGTGTTCCAGCAAGTAGTTCGGGAGACACAACCGAACATTTCAGAGGCAGATCTGGAAGAAGCCATGCGCCATGTCGACCGGTCCAGTGTCCAAACGGCAGCGAGGATGTTCGACGCAGCCTTCCCAAACCGGTCAAACAACTACTACTGCCGGGGTTTGGGAAGTTCTGGACTAGGGCTTCTGAAGACCACTAAGGGAGGTCAAAAGAAGGGAGGCGGGGAGAGCCAACATATGAGGGGGGAAGTGCAGCGATTGGCCGCAGAATTGGCGACCTCGTCCCAGACAGTACAGGAGCTGCGCCGCAGCACACAGCAGTATCATTTGGAGCTGCGCCGCAGAACACAGCAGTATCATTTTGATATGGCCGGTTGGCATGCCGAATGCGACAGAATTCGGCAACAAAACTACGACGGCCAACAAGCCTGGTGGTATGAGATGTTCGCGGCACAACAACAAGGCCTTCCACCCCCGCCCCCGTTTCAGCGGTTAGCGGAACCTCCAATGCCTCAACCTCCCGAGTTCGGTTAGCAGGATGACGAGCCTGATGGAGAGCAGGATGCTGGGGATGACCTGGTGGACTTTAGTGGTTTAGGTGATGATTAGGGTTTAGGGTTTATGTATATTAGAACGAATTTAATAAAAATGGTATTTAGACGTGTTTCTTGTTGGTGCAAATGCATGGACTGTTTTTGTGATTTGCAGGTTGCTTGGAATGGTAATTTAGAAAATAATTTAATTTTTTTTTCCCCAAATGTAAGAATAGCCGACGATTTTGGCATTATTTCGTCGGCTATAATAACTATAGCCGACGAATTTTACCAATTTTCGTCGGCTATAAGTTGTATAGCCGACGAAATTTTCCATTATTTCGTCGGTAACTAATTAATGCCTATTAAATATTAATATATTTCGAGGAAATAGCCGACGAAAATTTATAAAATCGTCGGCTATTGTTAACAACCGATAGCCGACGAAAATTTATTAATTCGTCGGCTATACTTAATGAATTTCGTCGGCCATACTCGAAAATACCCGACGAAATTCGTCGGCAATTTATCCCAGGTTTGGCCGACGAAAAATAGTTTCGTCGGTAAGTTCGTCGGCCATACTCTACTATAGCCGACGAATTTGTTTTTTTCGTCGGCCATTGGTATAGCCGACGGGGTTGTTCCGACGAAGTATAGCCGACGAAAATTTCGTCGGCAGATGGTATAGCCGACGAAAAATAGGCATAGCCGACGAAATTTTTTTCGTCGGCTATGCATTCGGATCTGGTAGTGAACTTGAGACACTGTTTTGATATTTTGCAAAGTTGATACACTAAATGTTAGAATGGCTAAAAAGTCAGACATCATTTGGTCATTTAACCCATTTGGAAATGGTAGAGAGCAATCAGTGAAAAAAACATAACAAATTATATGTAGGTACATGACAATAATTTGTTTTACAAATAACTCACTTACATATTCAATTGAGCAATTTAGGACTAAAATTTACAAATTAGTACATGATGCTATTAAGCTGCCACATGTCACTAGCAATTTGATATTTTTACCCCTCTTTTATACCAGAAGAAGAAGGAAATTTGAAATCCTCTTACGTAAAGCAATTGCAATCCACTTCTTCACATACTTCTCAGTAGTAGCTCATTCAGCTGCATCACCGATCTCAGTAGCAGCTCATTCAGCTGCATCACCGATCTCAATCGCATCTCCTTCAGCTTCTTCATTCTTAGTAGCAACTCATTTAGCTGCATCACCGATCTCAATCGCATCTCCTTCAGCTGCATCACCAATCTCAGTATTAGCTCCTTCAGCTTCTTCATTCTCAGTAGCAGCTCCTTCAGCTTCTTCATTCTCAGTAGCAGCTCCTTCAGCTTCATCACCTCTCTCAGTAGCAGCTCATTCGTTGGCTGCTACTGTTACTGCTACTGCTACTTCACAAGTAGAAAGCTAGTATAGCCTCCAACGTGCCACAAAACCTGTCAATTTAGTGAATTTGTTATCGAAATCGATTCATACAAGTCCAGTTTTTGCTACTGTACTACTGTACAGTTTTCAAAAAAAAAATTGAAATCAAATCAAATAAAAATTTGTACTACTGTGCTAGTCACCGATTGAAGACGAAGAAGAAGGATATTTGATGCTACTGGATCAATCGCTCACATGAAGGTTCATGGCTTTACCTAATCATTCTCCATGGAACTTCTTCAATCTTAGTTTTTTTTGCTGCAACTGCTACTACTCCATGAAACTTCTTCACCGATCAAAACCTGCTACTGCTACTGCTTCATATAACTTCTTCACCGATTAAAACCTGCTACTGCTACTGTGGCTCGTGGTGGTTGAAATTCAAAATTTCTCAAAATATATGCAACACTATACTCAAATGAAAGTCCATGAGATGAAGAACAATTTTGTTGTTTGAATCTTCTCCAAAGTTTGGCGGGAAAACTTGAAATTGCTGGAAATAATTGAAAAAGGATGAGAGAGAAACTTGTCAGTTAATGGAGTGGCAGCATAGTAATTTTGGCGAAATCATAGGTATTTTAGGCATTTCAACCTCAATTTTGTGTCCACTCGATTTTGGGCCAGATTTATGTCTTTTTTTGTTTAAAAATTATTAGAAGTGAGTTATTTGTGTTTGTAAATTTGGTTGGGTGCTACTGTGTAATTTACTAAAAAAAAATAGAGAGGAAAAGAAGCAGGAAAAAACAAAGAGAGAACAAGTAGCTTTCATTTTTCTCCCATTGAGAACTGCCTCAGAAGTTCCAACACATTACAGCCTTTGTGGGACATGTATACCACTTTCCCCCACGTACTGAACCAACCAACGAGCACCTGCACTTGCACTTGCAGTGAGGATTGAGTCCCATCAGATTTATGAAGGAAACAAATGCATTTCTTCGCTGCTGTAGTTGTCTTTGCTAGCTAGCTAGGCGGATATGCTTATTCCCCTTTCGTTTCCTCCATCAACTTGGAAGGCAAACAAGCTGAGCAAAGCCACCACCACTACTCTTGTGTCCCTCGGAAATGTGTCGGCCCGGGCAAAGAGAGACGGACTAGTCACTCCTGTATCGTACGATCCACATTGAATCGACGACGGATTGATCGCTATCCGATGTCGACGGAGAATGAAAAAGATGGTGCATGTGTCGTGTGTTCCTGCGCGCTGTGATTCTTTCTCTCTTTCTCTCGCAGGTGACGAATCATTTGAAATGATTGGGAGCTGATTAGACCCCCATTTGTGTATCTGCTACTTTGGTGCTAGCTCCACTTGATACGTGAAAATGATCATGAGAGCCCCTTAGACCTGTTCATCTGGGAACCACTTGTTATATACCAGCATGAATATATGCTTTGACATTTACTAAAACATAGCATCTGTAGGAATAATTAGTAACTACTAGCCAGATATTTAGTCAGATTAAGTAACTGCTGGTTACAGTGAAACTAATTAGAACCTTATTAAATTTTTATTTTTTTATAAAAGGGAACTTAATTAGGACCTTCTAAAGGAAGGAAGGGGCAGGTTGGAATAATCTGAGATTGCAGAATATAGGTAGGTTACGTTCATCTACCTAGGGCATGCTAGAATCTCTCATTTCAATTTTCCGGAGAATCTTCATGTTAGTTAAAGATTTTATATGCTTCTTATATATGCAAGGAGAATTTGGATAAATGTGGAAGGTGGCTTATGCCCAACTCCACTTTGAAGTACATTGCCGCCGTTTCTAGATATGATTACGCATCCAGAATCGGAATATATTTGGATTGGATAGAATCACAGAATCTCTACCTTATTATCACAGTACGTAAAATTGAACTAAGTAGAAATCTACCCTTGTAAAAGCTTTTACTTTTCAATTTTGATGAGAAAAGGAAAGATATACGGATCAAGATTATATATATATATATATATGACCTTCATGGTGCATCAACTACATATACACTTTTTATTTTTCTTTTCTATTCCAAAGGCAAGAAAAATTCAGAAGTTTCAACAATTTTTATACAAACAAAACGAAACAACAACTATGCCGCAAGCTAGCTAGCCACATAGTAACTTATAGAATACTTTTTCAGTACCCTTATATATATGATACCCTTATTACAAATTTGACGACAAATATTATTGTTATTGTGGTAAATAGAGTGATTGTTTGGATAATTGTAGTTCTGCTAGTTGTAATTACTTCACTTACGATATATTTACAAGTTTATGAACAAATGGTTGTCGATGTGATAAATTGGTTTAATTATATGTAAATATATAAAACATATGTTGTAAATTTGTTGTTAATATTGTAAATTTAGTGTAGAAAAATTGTAAATTTTGTTTAGTTAGTTGTAAATGAAGGGTATGGTATATATTAAGGTATTGTGGACTACCCCAGTAATTTATTACTACATAATATCCAAACGAAATCTACCTCTCAGTTAGCTAGAAAGAATTTCTATTCAGATATCATTTTTTCTTTGTGTTGATTACTATTGGCTATTCGGTTGAAAAATATTTATACGTATAGCTTTAGAAGTGTATGATTTGTTGTGAAAATGTGTTGAATACGATAGAGTGAAGTAGACGTGTGTATAGTTTTGATCAATGGAAAAGAGGGACGCAAAAGAGTGCAAACCCTTAGAATCCACACATTATTCATGGCCTGCATAATTAGCTGATATATCCATGCATGTTATTATTTGGCATTCACAAATATAATATGAAGGTGGAGTGACTTGATATGTTGTTTTGCCGGGACAAGCAAACGCATCATGAGATACACCAATATTTGTTCAATAATATGCTATATTATTGGTCGGTTCTATATATTACTTTAGAAGAAATGGGCTCTATGTCATCAAAAGCTTTCTCCACCCTCACCACTTTGATTACTTGATGCCTTATCAATAATGTGACACGCGCATCCCACCTTGATTGATCATAAAGCATACTCCCCCTAGCTAACTGATCATGTCAAGACACTCCAATGAACAACATGCATGTTATGGGTGGTACATTGCCCACCTTAGTTGTGGACATGTCCTTTAATTGGCTGATCGATTATCTTAAAAGTTAGAACTATTGAAATAGGCATGGGTGACTTTCTTAGAACATCGATCATTCTAGAGAAGTATTACTAATCTTGATATGATGATCCAATAATGAATCAGTTATCTACAAAAGCCGATTCACTTCGCATCTGGTAACATGTTGAAACATGCATGCATGAGAGTTTAGTGAACAATGACCAACCCTAGCTACTAATGCTTAAAGGTGAAGGCAGAATATTGGCCGGTGTTCTGGGTTCAGTTTAGAGTCTGTAAGTATAAGAAAAAATCTGAAATGTATCTTTAAATATCTTGGGTATGAGCAATTTGAAGATTTATTTGCCAATCGAATACAAGCATAAATATGTGGTGTTGAAATCGTGTAAATCATCATACATCAATTCTATAAATTAAACATACGAACATAAGATGGCACGATTCCCTGCCTAGTAAAATATTGTAATGAAACTACACTCAGTTTCCATTATCACAAGAGTATGAGATAGGATTCTCATAGGAATCTTGAAAGAGATTATGAATATAAAAATATGTAAAGGAGGAAGCTCCATTGATTTCCGACAATACTTGTATAGTGGATGGTAAATTCTGAGAGTTGAGAAGATTAAAGTAGAGTGATGTCGAATGAAAGTTCGATAGCTAGACAGACAAGTAATAGTGAAAGAGTATATTTTAGTACGTACAGTTCCCTCCCAACTTGATATAAATATGGGTGAGCATCCTTACTTCTCTCTAGGGAGAAAAACACATACATCTTCAAGTGTTCTTCCTCTCTCTCTCCGTATCTCTGTTCTTTCTCTAACTGATCACTTCTACTTCTTAGCCAAAGGCCCCCTTGCTTTTAGTTATTATACTGTAAAATGGAAAAGCCAACTTGCTTCAGCAACTTCCTTGAGAATTCGAAACCCTACTTTGCAATGATCTCGTTGCAATTCGGCTACGCCGGGATGAACATCATCACCAAAGTTTCTCTGAACCGGGGAATGAGCCACTATGTGCTCGTGGTTTACCGGCACGCCTTTGCCACCGCCGTTATAGCCCCCTTTGCATTCTTTTTTGAGAGGTGTGAATCATTACACTCATATACTCCTGATCATACACACTTCTTGACGATCAATAACTTGGCAATTTATAAATGACACACCCTTATGTTTCCAATATTTCAGGAAAAAGCAACCAAAGATAACATTCCCAGTCTTCATGCAAATATTTATCCTCGCTCTTCTTGGGTTAGTCCCTAACTCTTGCATGTCCATCATTTGCGTCATTACCAGACACTCTTCTGTGTCGTAAAAGCTATTAACCGGAAGCATCCAACATATATATATAGCAAGAGAGCCTATTCCCCTAAATTTTTATGTATTCCATTTTGCAGGCCTGTGATCGACCAAAACTTCTACTATGCGGGGTTGAAGTTTACATCTCCAACATTCTCTTGTGCCATGAGCAACATGCTCCCAGCCATGACGTTTGTCATGGCTGTGATATGCCGGTAAACCACTAAATTGGAACTAAAACCATACCCGTATTCGCTTCTTTTTCTAACTCCAAATGCTAAGTGATAGGGAGTTCAACTTGAAACTTTTACGTAACATGAATAATATGAGACTGATTGAAACTAGACAATAATTTGTGGATCCCTTTTGATTAATAGACAAATTTGGCTACCTGCCGATACGTCATATATTAATTAATTGTTTTACTTTGGTTATGGTGGAATCAAACTCAAAAAGGATGGAAAAGCTAGACATGAAGACAGTGAGATGCCAAGCCAAGGTCGCAGGAACCGTAGTGACAGTGGCTGGGGCCATGTTGATGACCTTGTACAAAGGCCCTATCGTTCAGATGTTGTGGTCTAAATACATTCATCCCAAATCATCCTATGTCACCGATACCACCGGAACCGGCGACAAGCACTGGTTCTTAGGCTCCGTACTCCTCACCATCGCCACTCTTGCCTGGGCTTCTTTGTTTGTGTTGCAAGTAAGTACTGCTGGCTACATATACCGCCAACTCTATATATACTTTCAGTTTCGTTCTTTGTTTTTCGAATGAAAAGTAATTAATCGAATTGTACTGATGACCAATACCAGAACAAAGCTTTGAAGACGTACAAGGATCATCAGCTGTCTCTAACATCGCTAGTGTGTTTCATCGGAACAATCCAGGCCATCGCGGTCACCTTTGTGATGGAGCACAAACCCTCTGTCTGGAAAATCGGGTTCGACATGAACCTCCTTGCTGCTGCCTATGCTGTATGTAACTCGAACGATCAATCCCTGTCCATTACTCTCTCACACTGTCTCTCTCAATTAGTGACATTTTTGTATTTTTTATATGCAGGGTATTGTAACATCAAGCATTTCATACTATGTACAAGGGCTAGTGATGAAGAAAAGAGGACCCGTATTCGCAACTGCTTTTAGCCCTTTGATGATGATCATCGTTGCTATCATGGGCTCCTTCATCTTGGCAGAAAAAATATTTCTTGGAAGGTAGTTCTCTTTTTCTTATATTCTTTGCATGCATGCATGCGTTTTATTACAGTTATAACAAGTCACTCTACATAGTTTCCTAGTTCACTACGTACTGACTTTACTGGTTTGTCCGCCAGTGTACTGGGATCGGTGTTGATTGTGGCCGGCCTATACTCAGTCCTTTGGGGAAAGCACAAAGAAGGATTGGAGAACAAAGACGATGAGATACCGGAAGCTATTAAGGAACCTCACAAAAACAGCATGTCGGTGGTGTCAGCCATGGATGGAGACATTGAAGCTAATGAAGTGAAGAAAGCAGAAGCTAACAAGCTCTCCTCAGTGGCTATTTGTATGCCCATCTCCGAACTTCCCAAGAAAGCTGGGAATTGAGGGGATAGGGTTTTTCGTTTTGTTTTTGGTATTTTCAGCACCTCATAAGAATTTGTTTGAGTTTTTAATATAAATTTTATGGGGTTTTGGAGTACTTCATGTTCAGTATGTACGTAGTCGATCTCTCAAATATTGTAATGAGCTCCGTTGAGCTAATTATGGAATTAAGAGAATCTCCGAGCTAAGCCGTCTCTCTCTCTCTCTCTCCAAAGGTTTGTAGGAGTTGCTGACGTCTCTGATAATGCATATCCCACTAATATAAGTGGGTACTACTTGGCTGGTTAGATATGTTGGGTTTAAGCAAAGTGTTGTCATATGTTGGCATTTGTTGTCTTCGCTGAATCTAAATGACTCACCATTAGTTGCTCCAATGCATGCTTTCATACAATTCCACTAGAATAAAGAGCAGAATATATGTACGAATGTTTATACGCCCATTTTGAACAGGACCTTAATTTATATAACACTGGAATTTAGGGTTTTTATTCTCTAGCTTGAACAATTTCCTTCAATTCTCTGGATCAAATCCCCTTGCTTCCTTTGGCCATGGCCATGATACCCCTATCCTGTGGATTCCTATTTTCCTCCCTTTGCATCGGTACCATTTCTCTCCCATTTCAATCTGAACAGGACGTTTGTGACTCAATTAAGACTTAAGAATCATGTTGGGCTCTAATTTTCTCTTTGCACCGGTACCTTTGCTTTGGGGTTAATGATTCTATTGTTTAGTCACAGAAGCTACGTATTGTTCAGTGGAATCATGCATGCACTCTCAAGTCTCAAAGATTCTTATTCAGTTGCATATATGTAAGATTCCAAAGAACCATATCTTGTACTACCATCACATTGGAATTATATTCCTAGCTGTTAAACCCCTACAGTTTAATTAATTACAATCTTTTACGAAAAGCAGAATATTTTTTAAATTTAATTAAAATATTTCTGAAATACGCCGGTGTAAACTTACGCATAACAGTTCTGTTCAACGTACGCCTAACAGTTCTGTTCAACGGAAGGATGTAATAGGTATTTCATCTTCAGGTGGTAAATGAGTTTTAATCTTAACTATCTGAAGGGCAATAATGACCTTAACTAACTGAATTGATTGCTAAGAACAACCAAACCTCACTGAGCACTCAGTCAAGAGGGACCTCCACATCACTGTCGGTGATCTACTGCTGCAAATCCTTAGGGTCCTTCCCGTCAACAGTACTTCTATCAACAACCTCTGCAACAAATTCAAAACACTCTCCTTTCCCTTTCTTCTCTCTAAGATAGCCAAGGCTCTTCTAATCCCCCTCTGAAAGACATCGCACTACAAGAAAAAATACCTTAGGCGACGAACAATTAAAATTTTCGTGGCCTAAGAAACCTTAGCCGACGAAGAAAATTTCGTCCTCTAAGAAAACTTTTTCGTCGCCTAAGTAGACTCTTAGTCGACGAAAATATTTTTTGCAGATCAATACAGTTGCTCTTCAAAATGTTCATATTCAAGTAAATAGTGCACTCCCAAAGAGTGATTGTATCAGTTCCCTCACCCATGACTGTTATCATTGCCATTTCTTTCTCTTGTATTCTCTCAAGTCTAAAAAAATTTGAAAATAGAAAATTCCTTTGTTTCATTTTTATATGGATCATGCAGAATTAAACAAAAAATTTAAACCACATTTTAGAAAAAAGGGCTATCTACTTTTGAAAATTAGAAAAAAAGCCTATTCTTTTTCACTTTATAAACAAGGACATGTTTTTAATATGTTTATCATAAAAAACTCTATTTAATTTCACTAAATAATAAAAAAAAGGCTGTTTTTAGTTTTGTTTGTGACCATAATACCCTTTTTATATTTTTTTTCATATAGAAAACCTGATCTGAGAGATTTTCTCGTTAACACTATAAACTCTCTCTCTCTCTCTCTCTCCAATCACCGTCGTCGCAGAAGTCCTTCTCCACCTCCCAGTACTCATCGCCGCCGCTGTTGTCGGCGTTCATAGCATTCACGGTCGCTGTCCGGCGATTCGTCGCCGGCGGGCGGCGAGCCGACTACAGGTGCCTGCTCTTCTTCTTCCTAGGGTTCCTCCTCGGTCTCGTTCCCTTCGGCACGTCGATGACCACGATGACGCCGCCGCGATTCGCCGCAACCAGGGATTCAATTTCGACAAGCCGTCGTACGTCAGTGGCGACAAGCCGACTACAGGTGCCTGCTTTTGATAATTTTGGTGGATTTTTGTGAGCCTAAGAAGATTGGATTATGAAATTAATGGTAAAATGCAATTAGCTTTGAGTATTGGTACTGGATGTAAAATGATAGGATCATTTCTTACCAGAGGACTTGTGTATGTCATTAAACAACCCTCCTTATCTTATTACTTGGAATGGACCTGTGATTATCTTTGGATTTTAATGCTCCATATTGAAACCTTTGCAGGATGATCCTTGGGTATGCTTATCCAGCTTATGAGTGCTACAAAACTATTTAAAAGAACAAGCCAGAGATCGAGCAGCTTTGCTTTTGGTGCCAATATTGGTAAGTTGTTTAAATTGATAATTGTGTAGTTGTGTCTGAAATTGTATATGATGGCTTCTATATGCTAATCTTCTTTCTTCTCGAGTTGCAGGATTTTGGTGGCGGTTTTGACAATATGTGAGAGAGTTGGTGATGCTTTTGTTTCATGGTAAGGAATTTGTGTTTGACTACCAAGTAATTTCATATATAATTTGGTGTGCCAGTTCTCACTCTAGGTGTTCTTATTTCTTGAAGGGTTCCGATGTATAGTGAAGCCAAGTTGCTCTTCATCATATATCTGTGGTTTCCTAAAATAAAGGTATATGATCCCCCACGGTGTGGACTTAGTATCAACTTACTTACTATTTGTATGGATTATTATTTGTAAACCTCTTTCATTGTGTTCTCACAGATATTTTATATTTCAGGGAATAACTTATGTGTACGATTCCTTCTTTCGACCATATCTTGCAAAGCATCAGAACGATATTGATAGGAACTTGTTGGAGCTAAGAACGAGGGCCGGTGATATCACTATTTTATATTGCCAAAGAGCTGCAAGCTATGGTCAGACAAGAGTATTTGATATTTTGCAGTATGTTGCTGCTCAAACCCCAAGACCTCGCCCTACTCAGGTATGTGAAATGAGTAAAACATGATTTACCTTTGTCCAGTATCTGATACACCATAATTGTTTTAAGAATATGTCATAACTGTTTTTTATACCCTTAATATACTACATGCATGTGTCATCTGATTCTTTATATGTACTGTTAGCTTGCATGTGTATTATGTAACCTCAAATTTTGAGTTTTTTGAACCTTTGCTAAGAAAAGTGCTACTCTCTTCAAACTGCAGCCACAACCAGGTGTTAGGGGTCGCCAGCCCGCTACTGCTCGCCAATCTGCAAGATGATTGTGATTTATGGATTCGTTTTGTTTATGTAAACTTGTAATTCAGTTAGGGGTCGTAGTCTATTAAAGAGGGGCAGATACTACAGGGAAAAGGCCAATATGGTGGTGCTGAGATTCCATAAATAAAAATGAACTTGTTGTGGATGGTTGGTCATACTGAAGGGTGGATCATGGGTCGCCCATTCCATTTACTTTTGACTCTGTTTATTATGATTTGACACTTCGATTTTATCACATGGCAACAAACATGATTCTGTTCCTCGGACCATTGTGTCTGCAGCCTAATCTAAAAGTGTTTTACAGATATGGAAATTGAGCTGCAGATTTTGCATATGTTTAAAGCTTAAACAAAATGTGTCTGATGAATGAACAGTCTCTGGATTACAAAAGAATCAAGGACCATATTGGTTAACCTGAGAAATCTTAGTTTGTTCCCCTTCACCTAAATGAGAATTTCGACAGTTACTTGTTACTTGTATAGTTACTGCGATAATTACTAAGATAGTTACTGCGATAGTTACTTGTTACTTGGATAATTATTAAGATAGTTACTTTGATAGTTACTTGTTACTTAGATAGTTATTTTGATAGTTACTTCGATAGTTATTTATTACTTAATTAGCTCGTTACTTTGATAGTGATCTTGATTGTTATTTGGATAGTTACTCAGATAGTTACTGCGATAGATACTTTGATCGTGATTTGTTACTTGTAACTATCTTAGTAACTATCAATTTTGTTATTACCTTAGTAACTATCATCTGTGTAAACTATTTTTATAACTATGTTAGTAACTATTAATTTTGTAACTATCTGTGTAACTATGTTAGTAACTATTTTAGTAACTATCATCTGAGTAAACTATTCTGTGTAACTATGTTAGTAACTATCTGTGTAACTACCTTAATAACTATCTTAATAACTATTAATTTTGTAACTATTTGTGTAACTACCTTAGTAACTATCTTAGTAAATATCATCTTTGTAACTATTATTTGTACTATCTTAGTAACTATCAATTTTGTAACTATCTATGTAACTATGTTAGTAACTATCTTAATAACTATCATCTGAATAAACTATTTTTTGTAACTATGTTAGTAACTATTAATTTTGTAACTATCTGTGTAACTATTTTAGTAAATATCTTAGTAAAGTTACACTTAGTAACTATCTTAGTAACTATCATCTGAGTAAACTATTTTGTACAACTACTTTAGTAACTATCTTGCTAACTATTATCTGAATAAACTATTATGTGTAACTATCTTAGTAACTATTTTGTGTAACTATGTTAGTAACTATCAATTTTATAACTATATGTGTAACTACCATAGTAACTATCTTAGTAACTATCATCTTGTACCTATTCTTTGTAACCATCTTAGTAACTATCAATTTTGTAACTATCTGTGTAACTACCTTAATAACTATCTTAATAAAGTTACACTTAGTAACTATCATCCTTGAACCTATTTAGTATAACTACCTTAGTAACTGTTGACAGTAGCCACAGAGGGGCTACAACAGGCCCTCAGACCCGCAGCCAGTGCACCCAAGGCCGGCCTAGATCCCGGAGCAGGACCACCAGCACCCGGACCCGAGGTCTAGTAGTTTACCTTGTGACCAGGGGCCCGGGGACCGGGGACGCCAGCATGCCAAAGAGGTCACCAGAGCTGCCCTTTGGTGTGCAAACAGAAGGAAATCAGTTCCACATCGGACAGTGAAGCCAGACCTCACGCCCGGCCACCTATATAAGGGTCTCAACTACCCTCATTAATAGGTAACTGATCTTTCCTACTGCTTATCATACGTGCTTAAGTTATCTATTCATCCCAACTGTACTAACTTAGGCATCGAAGAAGAGAAGACCGGCCCGCCCGGTATTCCCCTTAGTAAGCAGGTTTACAGGAGATCACACTTGGAGTCATCTGTCTCTACCAGGCCTACGGGTTTTAGGTACGAACAATTGGCGCCGTCTGTGGGAACTTGGATAAAAACCACGTAAGAATTACCAATGGCAGAAAGCTCAGGGGCAGGCCAGGAAAGAAATGCCACCGAGGAGCACAGTGTTGCACCAGGGAAAGCGCTCATCTCCACTCCGGTCGTCGCGCGAGAGCAGCGCAGCGACCAGGGCAACCAAGAAGACGGGAGCTGTGGGAGGCCGACCGGCACGCTGGGGCCATACCATGATAGCTCGCGCGGGAAAGGCCCTGCGAAGGAAGACCAGCCAGCGCACCGGGGCTTTTCGCTGACGTTCTCGGACAATCCGAGCGACAGGGAGGAGAGCCCGCTCGGTGGCAGTGACCGGGACACCACGTACAGCCCCGACCGGCACGATATGGCGGGGGAGATACGGGCGATGGCAGCGAAAGTCAGTCACCTGCGCGAGGAGGGCGACCGGGATAGAGCAAAATCCAATGCCCGGTATGAGGAAATAGAGGCGGTAAACGCTGCCCTGGTAGCCGCCCTGGAGAGAGGACAACAGCACAACGACGCTATGACCAGGGCACATGCACCCACGCCAGGCCAATCTCAGCGGTTTGAAGCGGGACAGTCATCGGGCAGAAGGCCCAGCGACCCCGAGCGAGCGGAGTCCCCAGCCGGCATGGTCCCACCAAAGAACACGCCGACACCCCGGCAACCACACGCCTCATTCGAGGATGAAGTCATGACCCCGACTGCACGGGCATTGCAGATACTCACCGACACTGTGTTGGATCTGAAGGCCCAAATGGAGGCCAGCGAGAGAAGGGCGGCGCGGCCGATGGAAGGCGCGCGATTCAATGAGCGCATGGGCCCTTTTTCGCACCGGGTTCTGGAATCAGGGAGGTATGGTAACCAGAAATCCCAGAAGCTCACGTACTCAGGATCCGGCTGCCCGTACCAGCATCTGGACAGTTTCCGGTCCCAGACGTGCGCCAAGGGCTATTTCGATGCAGTATGCTGCAACATCTTCCTCGAAACCCTGTCTGAAGAGGCGCTCAGCTGGTTCTATGAGCTTCCGGCAAACTCCATCGAGGCGTTCGAGCAGCTGGCCGACCGGTTCGTAGGCCGCTTCATCCTCCGGGTCGAGGGAGCTCGGACATCGACCATCCTCTTCAACTGCATGCAGGCACCCGGTGAGGAGCTGAGGACCTTTGTCAACCGCTGGTAGACAGCGACGGCCGGGGTTCGGAACCTCGACAAGGGAATCGCCGAGATGGCTTTCAAACAAGGGCTCCGGCCAGGAAAATTTTCCTACACCGTACGGGTGGAACTCCCGCAGGGGTATGACGAGCTAATGGCGATGGCCATCAGGCATGCTCAGGCCGACCATGAAACGTACGGGCAGCACCTGCTGAAAAGAAAGCGGGACGAGCAGCAGGAGGACCACCCCCGGGAAGAGCACCCCCCTCCCGGCCAGGAAGACAAGGCCAGCCAGCGGAGCGAGAACAGGGATACCCGACCGAGCCGACCCAGCAGAAATTGGGGGCAACGGCAGCAGAGGCCCTATCATGACAAACCCCAGGGCGAGCGCAAGCCGGCGCAGTACCGGCAAGAACGCCCCCTGGCAATCATGCCAGCATAACGTCAAGAGGTCTTCACCACCCTAACCTCATCATTCCCCCATCGCCCAGGAGAAAGTACCCAAAGGGGAAGCTTACCCCGGAGCAAACGGGCAAATACTGCTCCTATCACGATGAAGCTACTCATCAGACGAACAAGTGCTTCGCTCTCAAGACAGCGGTGGAGGGCCTGATTAGCAACGGCCAGCTCCAGCGGTATAAAGAAAAAAGCAGAGCAGATCCCGACCGGGAGCAGGGCCAGGGCTGGTAGGCACGCCCAAACCTCCAAGCGGTTAGTTTGGCATATCATCGGTTCAACCGCTGTAACATCATGAGATATGTATGCCAACTATTTTGAGAAAATCTCCACCGGTTCCACTAGTGCAAATGTATTTATATCTAAGGAGTAATACAAACAAAAACCGTTCCAGCGGGTTTACAAAAAAGAAGAGCAAAGCAAAAATCTTAAGGAGCCGCGCCCCCCCCCCCCCCCCCCCCCCCCCTCAACGGGCATTCCACCGGCTTCTCCAGATGAAGCCGCAGCACCTTCTCCAGCAGTTTGAGGCCCGCCTTCACCTTCCGGTTGCTCCTCGCCTACCGACTGCTCATGGATATTCTCATCAGCTCCGGCCTTTGGCATTCGAGAGGTATCCAGGTACCCATTCTCTTCCCACTCCACGTAGGCGTCTGCGATGCCCGATTCCCTGGCTTTCTCCAGGAACTTAAGGAACTGATCGCTCTCATGACACCTGAGGACAACCCGCTGGTAAAGCTCCGGGTCCTATTCTCCACCAGCAGCAGCAGCGGCGGCGCGCACAGCGGCAGCTCCCACCTAGAGCTCATCCACTTTGGCTTCCACCTCGGCCCTCTCCTCTTCAGCCAGCTCCTTCTCCTCCTCGAGGCTCCGGACCCGCTCTTCCAGCTTGGCCACCTGCTTCTTGGCCCTCTCCTCCAGTCTGACCTTCTCCCGCTCCAGCCTGGACTTCTCAGCTTCCAGACGCTCTCAGGCTTCTGTCAGAGCGGCCACCTGCCTCTTCAGCTCCGGCAGCTCCTCGCTCGGATCCGGCTGGTACAGATTGTATAACAACTACACAACAACAGGGAGCCAATTAGGCAAGCAGCAGAGGTAACGAGTTATGAGCGGTGCAATGGCACCAAGCAGTTCTTACCCGGAGGACCGACTCCTTGCACTTTTGACGGTTCTCCCCCGCCAAGGCTCCGGTGACCCCAAGCCTGTCCATACCAAGGCCAGCCACATCTGCCGCCAGCTTTCGGACGAAGAGACTCTCCAGACTCCCTCTCTGTCCCTCCGCAGAAGTGGGGCTACTCTGCTGACCGGTAGAGTTTGGAGCAGCAGCAACCTTGTCGACGTACCGCTGGCCACCTTGAGCCGCTTCGCCAAGTTCTCACCTGACGACCGGCCGGTCAGCGTCACCAGCGCGGAGGGAGGAACGTCCATGACCCTCCGCCTCTTCTCACCCTGGCCGTCCGGTGAAGAAGATTGTGCGCCTAGCCGGGTGACCCTGGTGACGAGCGGGACTGATCCCGGCCGGTACGGAATCCGGTTCACCCCGCCAGGAACCTTTGGTGGCCCCCCGGTGGTCTTGCCCTTCCCAGGCCCCGCCTTGGGCGCAGCAGGGTGACTCTTCACACTCCTCAGAGTATAGGCGTCGTCCTCAACGTCCATGGCCCTCGGTTCGGCATGAACGGTAAGCCGACCGGACTCCTCGTCCACCGAGGTCCGTGAAATGGCCTCCCCTTTCTCCTTCAGCTTTAAAAGAAGGTCTTCACCGTCCATGGATAAGGTATTGTCTGGTTTGATGACCGCCCGGGAAGATGCACCTGTTAGTGTTTAAAAATCGGTCAGTAGAAATGTCACAGCTAAACCTTGCTACGCACCAGGATCTCGCCTGAGACAGCAGTACTCCAACACTTCCCGCCGAATGAAGTTGTAGGAGCTTCGTTCGAGGTCGTCCCAGCATCCGAGTATAGTCGTAATCCTTTCCCGCTCCAACTCGGATAGTTCGAACGACTGATCGCCAATAGGCTGGAAGGCACCAGGAACCCGGTACATTTTCCTCCTCTTCTGCCACTTCCCACCCGCCATCACCACCTTTTTCCTCGAGCTATTATCCAACCAAGAAGGCAGATGGGTGATGATAGGCTGGAAACACCGGGCGCTAAAGGTCAGACAACCTCGGGACCCTCGCTTCTTCGAGAAGGATATCCTGTACAGTGCCCGGAACTCGTTCACCGTGGGTATGCTCATACCGGACAACTCGTACAGGCAACCGAGGCTCAGCAGCCGCCTCCACTGGTTCCCGGAAAGCTGCACGGGAGACACTTGCAGGGCACTGAGCGTGTACTGCACGAAATCAGGCAGCGGGAGGGAAAACCCGTGGCGAAATTGGTCTGAGTGCACGGCAACCCAACCCGCCTCCGGGTTACAGGTCAATTCTCCGGGATTCAGCGGCCGTAACGCCACCTCATCGGGGATACTCCACGTCTCCCGGAAGGCGGCAATCTCTTCGGGGTTCATACTACCCTCCGGCTCATCGCACTCCATGGCCTTTTCCCCCACTCCCGATGGTATAGCCCACGGGCGGAGTGCCAGAAAAGCGCACACCATGCGGGATTTCCACAGATCCCGAGGACCCGGAAGACGAAACCTCGCCCCGGGAGCGGTCAGCGGCTTCGGCCTCCGGGGATTCCGAACCGAGCCAATCCTCCAGTCTCTCCTCATCGTCCACGACGGGACGCCTGTCGGCCGATTCGGAAGCCCCATCAGAGCTCGCAGAAGCCATTTAAACCTAAGGGGAAGAAAAACAAAACCCCACCGCTGGTCAGCAACAGGCTAGAACAGCGCCCTCTGTGGCTCCTCCCCAAGATTACCGCAGCCGCCCCACTCAAAAACAACTCACTGTCGGCGACAGAGCCCCCCCCACCCCCCCCTGCCGCAAAACGCCAAAAAGAACAAGAAAACACCAGACAAAGAAAGCAAGACTTACCGATTACTATGCACAATCGAGGAAGGTCTGTCCTACGAAAACACCGAGCAATGGCAAGCAAAGAGCAAGAACGCTTGAGGCAACGGATGTCGCGGGGTACCTCCACAAAGCTTTCGCCGGATTCCTCTCTAACCTTCTCTTCTTCTCTCTAAGCCAAAGAACAAAACAGAACTTATGAAGGAAGAGGAGGCCTTTTTATAGAGGGGTCCGATGCCCTAGGCGCTTGTAATCCCCCTAAATACGCAATCAGGACAACTCAAACGCCTGTGAATCCAGGCCCTCCATCTCAGATCGCTCCCTACTGGCATGTGTCCCAGCATTGGTAAACTTCTCACGCCATCATAACTGACGGGACTGATGGGCTTCCTCCTTAAATGCATGTCAGCCACTTGTCCTGCTTACGAACGACATGTCAGGGAGATAGGAGTGGGAACTGAGGCGTCAAGCCCCCCCCCCCCCCCCCCCCCCCCCCCCACTTCCCCAAGAGCCACGACAGCTCACCGGTTATGATTTTCCAACCGGCTCGAAGGCTCCTCACCAGTTATGATTTTCCAACCGGCTCGAAGGCTCCTCACCGGTTATGATCTTCCAACCGGCGCCATGGCAGTTCACCGGTTAGGTATAATTCAACCGGCTGCATGGCATCTCCACGACAGCTCACCGGTTATGATTTTCCAACCGGCTTGAAGGCTCCTCACCGGTTATGATCTTCCAACCGGCTCCATGGCAGTTCACCGGTTAGGTATATATAATTCAACCAGCTGCATGGCATCTCATCGGTTAGGTAACATTCAACCGGCTCGAGAGCATTTCACCGGTTACGAGACATCCAACCGGCTCCATGGCACCTCACCGGTTACGTATCATTCAACCGGCTCCATGGCATGACACCGGTTATGAGAACATTCAACCGTCATGGGCTTTATACACCCGGGTGAGTTTACATCTAACACATGTACTCTTGTCCAGCAGGATAAAAACCCTGCATCGCACTGAACTGCGATCAACGTGGGGCTCCACGGCGAGACTTGTCACCTCAACGCCACCCCACCGGGCAGATTGTTTCTCTAACACGGAACAAATCTCCCCGCAGGCTAACAAACCTGCACATTACCTCAACGCTTATTCCAACACAAGCTGAGAAGAACTAGCCAGTGTTAAACGGTGCTTCAACATGGCCGCAACACCCACCGAGGCACCTGTTGGCTTATTCCACGCTCCAACAGGCCTCCCCGCCGGCTAGCAGTCTTACCCCATGCTTATCCCAACACAAGCTGGGTCGAACATGGCGGACTCATTTCGATGGCAGAACGCCCGGACGAGGTCCCATGCTCTCACTCGTTCCGATGGCAGAACGCCCGGACGAGATTCCATGCACTCCAACTCGTTCTGATGGCAGAACGCCCAGACGAGGTCCCATGCTCTCACTCGTTCCGATGGCAGAACGCCCGGACGAGGTCCCATGCTCTCACTCGTTCCGATGGTAGAACGCCCGGACGAGATTCCATGCACTCCAACTCGTTCCGATAGCAGAACGCCCGGACGAGATCCCATGCATTCCGACTCGTTCCGATGGCAGAACGCCCGGACGAGATCCCATGCACTCTCCGGGTTTCGCCCCGCTCCATATCTATTGCATGGCGGATTTCAACGCCCCATTATCATCCCATGCACTCTCCGGGTTTTACCCCGCTCCATGCTCATAGCACGACAATACTTGAGCACAATACCATTTGTATTGCAAGCATACTCATAACTGTTGTACATCATCATTAAACAGGTACTCACCACGCCTCCTTTGACCGAACGCCCGGTCACGCCCAATCTTCAATGCGGACTTGGGGGACTGGGCACCGTTGGGTTGGTAACCCTGCGGGTCTGCGGGACAGGAGCAAGATATTAAGTCCCCATTCAAGATTACACTTGACCGGGAACTTGGGGGACTTGTTGACAGTAGCCACAGAGGGGCTACAGCAGGCCCTCAGACCCGCAGCCAGTGCACCCAAGGCCGGCCTAGATCCCGGAGCAGGACCACCAGCACCCGGACCCGAGGTCCAGCAGTCTACCTTGTGACCAGGGGCCCAGGGACCGGGGACGCCAACATGCCAAAGAGGTTACCAGAGCTGCCCTTTGGTGTGCAAACAGAAGGAAACCAGTCCCACATCGAAGAGTGAAGCCAGACCTCACGCCCGGCCACCTATATAAGGGCCTCAACTACCCTCATTAATAGGTAACTGATATTTCCTACTGCTTATCATACGTGCTTAAGTTATCTATTCATCCCAACTGTACTAACTTAGGCATCGGAGAGGAGAAGACCGGCCCGCCCGGTATTCCCCTTAGTAAGCAGGTTTACAGGAGATCACAGTTGGATTCATCTGTCTCTACCAGGCCTACGGGTTTTAGGTACGAACAGTAACTATCTTAGTAACTATCAATTTTGTAACTATTTGTGTAAATACCTTAGTAACTATTCTTTGTAACTATCTTAGTAACTATTAATTTTGTAACTATGCTAGTAACTATCCTAATAACTATCATCTGAGTAAACTATTCTTTGTAACTATGTTAGTAACTATCAATTTTGTAACTATCTGTGTAACTATCTTAGTAAATATCTTAGTAAAGTTTCACTTAGTAACTATCTTACTAACTATCATCCTTGAACCTATTATGTGTAACTATCTTAGTAACTATCATATGAGTAAACTATTTTGTATAACTATCTTAGTCACTATCATCTTTGTACCTATTGTTTGTAACTATATTAGTAACTATCAATTTTTGTAACTATCTGTGTAACTGCCTTAGTAACTATCTTAGTAACTATTATCTGAATAAACTATTATGTGTAACTATCTTTACTAATTATCTTTTTGAGTAACTATTCTGTGTAACTATCTTAGTAACTATCGACTTTATAACTATATGTGTAACCACCGTAGTAACTATCATCCTTGTACCTATTCTTTGTAACTATCTTAATAACTATCAATTTTATAACTATTTGTGTAACTACATTAGTGACTATCTTAGTAAAGTTACACATAGTAACTATCATCCTTGAACCTATCATGTATAACCAAGGAATTAAAAATCGATATTATCGGCGATATTTCGCCGATATTTTCGTTTTTCTGTTGAATCGATATTTTGATTCAATTCTTTCAGTTTCTCGTCAAAATTTCCCGATATTTTCCGATATTTCCGATATTTCGCCGATATTTCCGATATTTCCGCGAAATTTCTAAAATTTTCTGATATTTTCCGGAATCTTTTTATCTTACCTTCAAAAACTAATTTTCAACAATTTAAAATACATAATTTTCAACACTTAATTTTAATTTTTAACTTACCTTCAAAAGCTAATTTTATCATACTTATGTTTTGATTTCCTAATAAGTTTCTTACTCATGCATGCTTAATAGTAATGTGTCTTACACTATATATTTTACTATAATGTATATTTTTGTAACATATAATTAAAATAGTAATGTGTAATCATTTTACATGATAATGTATGTAATTACAATTTATTGGCATGATTTTTCTATGATGTTCTAATAAGCTAGCTTTTTTTTTTTTATATATAGCGATTCAACGACTATATAATGGCTAGTGGCAACGGGTCAACGACTATATAATATCAATTCTATATGGTTTTAAAAAAACTTCATGTAGTTGCTTTTGTGAAATATTATGTACAAATAATGTTAAAGGGTGTGATAGTCTAGCCTCATTTTAGGTTTCAAGCATAAATTATATATATTAAATCATATTTCAATAAATATCAACTCGATTCACATAGTAATTCATATAACATTTCAATAAATTGATATGTATTTGAATTTATTAATATTTTCTTCTCACATATGATCGATAACATAGCATAAAACAACCTTAAAAAGTTTCAATACAAATTTCCATGTATTTCTTATAGTTTCCGTCGTTTTTGACAAAATTTCTAATGGATCGATATTTTCGTCGAAATATCCGTATTTTGAAACACCGATATTTCCTCGATATCCGATATTTTACTCCTTGTGTATAACTACCTTAGTAACTATCAATTTTGTAACTATCTGTGTAACTATCTTAGTAACTATCATCTGAGTATACTATTCTGTGTAACTACCTTAGTAACTATCTTAGTAACTATCAACTTTACAATATGGATCAATGTAATAAGACCCAGATAAATTCAACTTAAAAACTCCATCACAAAAAGCACACAGTAGGGTATTCAAAAGAGAAAAATCTTCAGTAGAATCACTCAGTACCAAAAATATCACAAAATTACTACACCCAAAATATCTATAATATTATTAAGCCATTGAGCTTCTTATTGAGTGAAGCAATAGGAACAAGGTCTCACAAACTATACATGTTCTCTTTAATACTCAAACTTGCCGCGTCAGCAACCAAAGTTCATTTCCACGCAGCCACAAAGCATCAGATTAAACATACTACAAGCACAACACAATGAATACATCAGATCATGCCCATCCTTAAAGCATCCAACGCGGCCTTAGAGCTGGCTGGAAACCCATCCTTAACCTCCTCCCGTATCGCCACGGCCCTCATCTTCATCTTCTCTTGATCTCTTTGACTGACACAACCATGCCCAGATTTGCTTTTGCGAACGGCAATGAAAGTCACTGTACTCTGACGTCTTTGCATTAATTATTACGTCTCCCACAACAGCATTGTAGTTCTGCATTATAAACTCTGTCATCTCAGCTTAAAATCTTCATGTGATGGGATTCAATTTCTTTGCTAAACAGGCCTCATTTCATTCATGCTTTTGTAGGATAAACAAAAAATTGACCCGTACATGCATATTGATTAGCCTTGTACAATCATGATCAATTACCATACTTTGATTAATTTCTGCTACCAAAAAAAAAAAGTAATTAAGAATTTTACCCCCAGATGTACTTGTTGGCACAATTCATCTTCAGTGCCATCAAGTTTTGCAAAAGGAATGAGATCATAAGGGAGAGCATAAGGTAGTCCTTCCAGGGGTGGCAGGAGGCGATGTGGCAGTCAGAGAAAGGGTAGCCCTTCATCGTCTTGGTATCGTCGATGGTTCCGCCCAGCTTCTTCACGATCTTAATGTCCCTCAGGTCGGGCGGACCCCTAGGACTTGGAGATCTCGACGAGCACCTTGGCGCCGGGCTGGAGGACCTCCATCTTGTTGAGGATGGTGGCGCCGTTGTAGGTGATGATGACGTCACCATTGGCGGTGGAGATCTCCATCTTATCCATGCTTTTGGGGCAGAGGGAGGCGTGGACGGCGTCGTCGACGACGACGGAGGTGGTGCCATCGCCGTCGGAATCGACCTCCAGAATCATCGACCGGAGCTCGTCTTCTGTCGCCGGATGGCCGAGGCTCTCCATGATCGCTCCAATTTGCTTGCCGCATTTGGCCGAGAGAGAGAGAGAGAGAGGTATTAGACAGATGGGGTGGAGAAATTTTGGGTTTTTTTTTTTTTTTTAAATTAAAAGAATTACAGTTACAGTGGCATATTTCGTAATTATGTAATATTTTTTGGTTATTTGTTAATTAGTGCCCTTTTTTTTATAATGAGTTTAAAGTTTAGGCTTTTTTTATAATTTGGGACTTTCAAATGCCCTTTTTTATAAATAGCCCAAATTTAAATTTATTATTAATTAAAAACAAGTGTATATAATGTATGATGTATGCTGTGTTTGTGATGGAATTTGTGTTTTTTGACAGGAGAAATATGCCACCGACTCATGGGAAGCTGAAAAAGAGGCTCCTGGCATTTGGCCGATTCTACAGGTCAAATGCCTCAGAAGAGAGCTCGTCCCGACCAACAACAGAAGTGTCTGCGACCGGATCAGCACCTCTCCCCCCCCCCTTCCACCGTTGCCGGTGGAAGATACTTCAGGCGTGCGTCTATTAGCACCTACTTCACCTGAAACCGAACAAAGCAATGGTGAAGAGATTAGTTGTCGGCTCACATATCGTCCTCAGCCTGAAGGAGGTAAAGATAATCTACCTCACATATTGAGTTAAGTTATTTAGTTATAAATGTGTTATTAGAATAAAACTGTTATTATTTTGGCAGCACCTCCTCCCAAACACAAACGGGGGTTGGTCAAAGGCTTAAAGGCCTATAACTATTGGGTGCAGCATAGAGAGAAGTTGACGATCGTCATGGATGATGAGTTCTTACACGGACCTAAGACTAGTACACAGAACTCATGGTTGACTCATGATATCGGCCATATCATTCGGGACAACATTCCCATGACTGCTGGCAGTTGGTGGGACCTGGACGAAGATGATCATAACAAGCTGAAAAATAAACTCGACGTAAGGAGTTAACAACTACAATTTTTTATATTTTATTTTTCTATACTCAAGTCAGTTTCCATATTAATTTCATTTCTATTTTTTGTAACAGCTTGTTTATAACATCTCTTGGAATAATCCGAACATGAGCGAGTGGGTTCACAAGCATGCCGCCAAGACCTTCACAGCCTTCAAGAGCAAGCTTAACAGGCTCAGGATTTCGAACCCTGGCGAAATCCCGAAAGAGTTCAAAAATAGGAAGAATGAGTGGTCTTGGCTTCTTCAACACTTCGAGAGCGATGAGTTCCATGTATACAATTTCTAATATTACTCTGTACTTTGAAATGTAAACATTCTTGATTTTTGTTTTGTTTGAATGCTAATTATGTGTCTCAAATTTAATTAAACTTCTACAAAGACGATCGGTTGCCAACACAATCAACCGGGGGAAGAAGACATTGCACCATCAGTCCGATTCAAAGCCTTTCATTTATGGGATCCAAGAGTTGAAGGAAAATGGTGAACCCTTGGCGTTGGTGAAGAATTATGAGATGGTGTACCCTCCTGAGTACCCGGAAGTGGCGGAAAATATAGTAAGTTTCCTATTTTGTTTAAATTCATCATCTATTATTTATTTTTAATGTGATTAATGATGTTAATGCATTTCATTTTCAATTGTAGCGAAAGATCAACGTCGAGATCGATAGGGTGATGACTACTGTGAGGAAAGACCACCCCGACGTTCCGTAAGATCAGATCATTCACTATTTTGACGAGGCAACTCAGGCCCAAGTGCTTGTAGACGCACTAGGACACCGAAACACGGGCGAGATTCGGGGGTTAGGTCGAGTGACCTTCGGTGTCAGTTCCCAATCATCTGAAGGGGAGAATTCCACTGCACGCTGTCGGTCTTCAAATACGGAGTGTCTGAGACGACCGGAGGAGGAGGCCCGAGAGGCTAGAGACCGTATCGCACGTGCAGAGGAGAAGGCACGACTGGCCCAGGAGGAGGCTCGACAAGCCCATGAACGTGTCGCCCTACTTGAGAAGGAGGGACGACTGTCCAGAGAGACGGTCCAAGCAGGTCAAGACCGTCTTACTCGGTTGGAGGACAAGTTCAACATGTTTACAAATCTTCATAAGTAGCTAGCTAGCAGGTCGCCTCCTCTTCCATATTAGTCGGTATTGTTCGGTTGAATATTTAATTTGTATGAACAAATTTATTAATAAGTATTTAATTTGTATGATGTATTTAATTTCTATGAATAAATTTTAATATATTCATATTTGCTATATTTAGTCTCAAATATATATTTTTAAATAATTAATACTTAGTCGACGAACTGTTTTTTTCGTCGACTAAGAAGCTTACTTAGTCTACGAGATATTTTTATTCGTCGATTAAGAGTCCTACTTAGTCGACGAAAATTGCTTAGTCGACGAACAGGTTTTTTTCGTCGACTAAGAAACTTACTTAGTCGACAAAACATCTTTTTTTGTCGACTAAGTATGTTTCTTAGTCGACGAATGAAAATGATTTTGTCGGCTAAGTAGGATTCTTAGGCGACGAAACATCTTTTTTCGTCGACTAAGTATGTTTCTTAGTCGACGAATGAAAATGATTTCGTCGGCTAAGTAGGGTTCTTAGGCGACGAAAAAATACGTTTCGTCGACTAAGTAAGCTTCTTAATCGACGAAAAATACAAGTTCGTCGACTAAGTTGGTATGCAGCCGACGAAAAAATTCGTCCACCAAGATATTTTTGTCCTCACTAAAAAGTTTAGACGACGAAATTATTTCGTCGTCTAAGTGTTATCTTAGTCGACAAAACAAAATTATTTCGTCGCCAAATGACTTAGACCACAATCTTTAGACGACGAAAGTTAGGCGACAAATTTTGCTTCATCAAATATCTTAGGCGACGAAAACCTCTCTTAGGTGACGAAAATTTTCGTCGACTAAGGTATTTTTTCTTGTAGTGTCGTGGAATGTACGGTTTCTCACAATAGAAACCAAAAACAAGGAAACAAAATAATTAAGACTTGGGATTTAGAAATTGATGGAGAACTGGACTTGGGAAGCAAGAGAAAATAATTAATTACCGGGAAAAGGAATTGGGTTGCCACAGCTCTCAATTTCTTGCCGAGAAGCAGGAGGATGACGGCTGTGATGGTGGTGGCGGTATAGTAGAAAGCAGAGAACTTGGGTCAGGTCCCGAATTTTAAGATTGGAGATAGAATTAATTTAGGGATGAAGACAGAAGGTTGAGCTTACCAAAACGAAGTTAAGAGACACATCGGTGTTTAAGGTTCTCGCCAGAAAACTCCCAAAAGCTTGAGCTACTTCCATGTTCCGATCTCGGGAATCAAGAGATAGGGTTTTGTAGAGGAAGACAAGAGGAGGATGATGAGGTGGTTGCATGTTCTGGGTCTCGCCGGACGGCGGCTCAAGAAGGAGCTCAAGCTCTGCATCGGTGTTTGGTGGAACGAGAGAGACACAGAGAGTTGCGGAGTCAAGCTGAAGAAGAAGAAGAAGACAGAATGGTCAGGTGGCATGGCCTGGCCTATTTATAGCCTTGGTCCAATGGCGCAGATCGTGCGTAGGAAATCAACGGTTAAGATTTAAAACAATAAAATCAATATTTGAAAAACATTTTGTAAAAGCAATTTTAAAAATGCTTAAACTTTAAAATTTTATTAAATAAATCGAGCGTCAGAAAATATATTGCGAATAATCCCGTGCTCGTGACTGTGAGTTTGTGGAAGTTTTTTGAGAACTTTTCTAACACCCGAGGTATTTACTATGATTTTTGAAAGACTTGTCAATTTTAAAAATAAATTCAAAATTATTTTATTAATAGTTCCAGTATTCGAAAAATTCACCAAAAACTGTCACGGACTACTCACAAAGTGTACTTTAATACTAGATCGTTAAATTGTAGATTCACTAGCAAAACTAAATAAAAAAAAATTATTGAGGTCTTTAAACAATCACCGTAGATTTTTGAAAAATCATAATAAATAGTTCGGGTATCTGAAAAACGTACCAAAAATTCTCACACACTTATCAAGTTGCGTACCTTATTATGATGTCCATCAATTATATATATATATATATATATATATATATATATATGTGTGTGTGTGTGTGTGTGTGTGTGTGTGTGTGTTATTTGGAATTTGGATCCTCTTTAGGGGTGTTTAGGTTACGCAGGGTTGATTGAGTTGACCGAGGATCAAACGATATTGAAAATAGGTAAATTTCGTACTTAGGCCATTTTATGTCGTCGAGAGGACATGTCACGCCCCGGTCCCGGCGTCGGTGGAGTTTAGGCACCCGGCGCCGATCCTGAAGTGTGATCGAGTGTTACAAAGCGAAATATAAATAAAAAATAAAAACACTTTATTTATAGGCTCTTCACTCTAGGCTCGTCCGACACTTCGACTCGATAAACACTAAGTACTTCTCTGCCAAGCAGCAAGTAAATTGGTGGGTGAGCAAAACCACACGCTCAGTGAGTGCCCTATGTAATATGCTAGCAAAGCCATGTCATTTTACGCATGCTATAAAATACGTATATCATATAAATCATGTCGACCACAATACAATTTGTCACATCACACAATCCATTCTTAATGTTCATCCTTCTATTTAGTGATCTCCCACGGGCACCTAATGGCCTTCATGCCCTATACAACCGTGTGCCACATCCTTGCTTCGGCATAACTCAATCAAGAAGTTCACATGTTCCATGACTAGTCAAACAATGGATCCAACACTATAATATATATAATCTCAACATATTTCACAAATCGACATGCTTCACTTGAAAATAGAGAGGCATTTCATAAATAGATCAAAAACATATTTTTTGACTATTTTAAAAGCATATAAGAACATTTGAAACACATTACATAAATCACTCACCTCGATAAACCGAATCGACACCCAGATTGTAAATCGAGCAACCTAGAACAAGGATTCCAGAAATCATTATTGGATCTAATTCCAAACACCATAGATAGAAAGACCGCGTCGATATGAATCCCTAGCCGCTCGCGGATTCAGAATCGGAGTTACGGATCAAAAGTTATAATTCTAGGAAATTTCGTCGCAAATCTAATAAAATAATAATATCTAGAGAGAGGAAGATGAGAGAGAGACATACGGGAGATAAATGAGGGCTGATCCCTCTATTTATAGACCCCCAAAATGCCATGTGTCACCATGCTATTGTGACACATGTCAACAATACACAAACTCACTACAATTGTGACACGTGTACAATTACTAAGGCTGATGATGACGTCATCAGCACCACTTGACTGACATCAGCCTCAGCTGGCATCTTCTCCCTCTACCACGTGTCAGCTTCTCCTTCAATCAGAGCTCACCACTTCGTCACATGATTATCCTCCGATTAAACTTTCAAAATCATTAAAATTAGATCGGGAACTCAAATAATTCACTCAAAAATGTGACGAACTCATGACGACCTCTACTTTCTATTTCTCACAAGAAAAATAAAATTTAACCAACTGCAAAAATGAGGATATTACAAGACATCCGTCGGTGTGATTAGCCAAATGAAATTTTCTCCGCTTAAATGTGTTAGAATGTTTACTTGTCAACATAACCAATAAAAAAGTTCAACATTAGTAGACATACACTGATTTTATTGAATAAAAAGTACCAAACTCAAAAAAGATAATTTTCGGTCCTAATATGACAACATAGTATAGTAATAGGTGCTTCCTTAAAAAATTGACACGGTCCGCCTTTATTTCGACACTGGTCAACCCAGTTAACCATACGTGTCTTTTTACCTCCCTAAGAGCAGCCGCATCACGCGGTGATAAAAATAGGTAGATTTTTACATGATCGATAAAGCTCATTGTTGTGAGCGCGCAGTAATTTTGGGAGAATTTTTTTGATCAAATGAGTTATTTATTATGATTTTCAGAAGATTTCTGAGTTTTGTGGAAATAGAATAAAGACAAAATAGTGCCATGTGACGCATTTCTGGCCGCACAACCTTCCACCTCATAAAAATTATACTTTTTCAAATGAAATACTATATTTTCTTAACTGCAAAATTGCTTTATAAATAGGCCCGGAGCACAAAAATTTTCCAAAAAATTGTCACAGAATACTCGCGAAGCGTACTTTAGTACTAGGTTGTTAAATTACATATTTTTTACCAGCAAGATAAAATATAATTGAAGAAATTTTACTAGGTTTTTAAACAATCACCCTATATATCTAAATAATAAATATTAAAATAATTTTAAAAAATAGAAAACTTTATGAGGTGGATGAATTTGAGGCCAAAAACGCACCACATGGCCCTAATTTGACTTTTTATGTAATCTTTAAATTTATGTAATATTTCAATAATCATAGTAAATAGCTCAGGTGCTTAAAAAATTTCCCAAAAATTATCACGCTCTTACTGTCACGCGTTTTATCCACTCATGTAAAAAAAATTTAGAATATTATCACTCGGCGACACGGTTGCTCGAAGGGGGGTATAAAGTTACTTTCGGTTGACTGGTTTGACCACTGTCAATATGAAGGAGGATCGTGCCAATTTTTTTTACAAAGTACTTATTATAACTCCCTTGTTACACTAGTAATGACAAAATTATTGTTTTCTACTATTTGTACTTTTTATTCAATAAAATCATTGTATGCATACTAATGATGTTGAACTTTGTTTATGGGTTATGTTGATAAGTAAACATTTTAACGCAAATGTAAGAACGGAATATAATTTGGCTAATCGCACCGTTGGATGTCCTCTGCATGACATGAAAGGGTCACCGTACGAAATACATCTATTTTAGTCGTCGTTTGGCCATCGGTCAAGACAGTCAACACTAAGTAACCTAAACACCCATCGAGATGATTCATATCGTAAATACTATAAGTATCTAATTAAGAGACTTTATAATAAAGTACGCAACATGAGGAGTATGTGGAAATTTTCAGTACATTTTTCAGAGACCAGAACTTTTTATTATGAATTTTCTAAAGGATGTGGTGATTGTTTAATTACCTCGTAAAATTTTCTTAATTTTGTTTTTTTTGTAAATTTATAATTTATCAACCTGGTAGAGAAGTACGCTTTGCGAGTAGTCTATGAGAATTTTCGAAAAAACTTTCAGACACCGAAGCTATTTATTAAGGAATTTTGAAATTTTGAAAATATAGTAATTTATTTGAAAAAGAAAAAACTTTATGAGGTGGGTGAATTCATGGCTAGAAACGCGCCATGTGGCACTATTTTGTCCTTTTGTTATTTTTTCAAATTCAGCAATCTTCCGTAAATCTTTGTAAATAGTTCGGGTACTCAAAAAATTCTAAAAGAATTACCACGTTCACACGGTGATATGCTTTGTCCACCCATATAAATATTTTTAAAAACTTATCTCTGGACGACACAGCTGCCCTAAGTGAAGAATGATACAACCCGAATTTCGAACTAACTTTGACCGTTTTATCTTTTATTTTTACGTCCCGAGGTATTGTCATTACGATTTAAAAGTTCTGATTGTTGACTTTTAATTAAGTTGACCCGACGAAGAATTTTATTTCTCGACAAGATAGAAGACATCAGAACGAGTTCGTGGACATGTAGTACGTTTAATTTAGAGTTCGCATGAAGAAATTAAGACGTAAAACCCGAAACTTTCCGTTTTTAGGACGAGTATAAATAGCCGGGGGAAAATTTCCCGAAAGGGAAATTCCCCATTTCTTTTCTTTCTTTCTTTCTTTTCTTTCTTTCTTTCTTTTCTTTTCTCTTTCTCTCTCTTTTTCCCCCGACCCGACCCCGAGCTCCACTGCTGCCCCTGGCTTTCCGTCGTCCGGCCACCGATCGGCGCTCCACCGGTCGGGTTCGATTCATCCTGGCTCCTTCTTCAGGTCTGTGGTGGTGGCGCGGTGGGAATCACCGCCGTTCGGCCGATTCCAACCCAAGAAATTAAAACCTAGTTTGAAGAGAACTCCCTTCTCCGGCCAAGAATCGATCCGATTCTTGGGGGGAATCGAAGGTCTCGGCTTGGGCAATCATTCCAATGAAGGAATCGAATCAATTTGTACTAGGTAAGAAGAATTCGGAATTTGAAATTTCTAGAGTTTCGGGGTCGAATTGGAGGGTTGTGATTTTGAAGTTTTTGTTGAATTTCGAGGTTGAATTCAGGTTTAGAACATTGTTTAGAGTCGATTAGTTGATGTTTGAGGTTAATTTGCTTGGTTTTTGTGGAAGTTGGATGTTTTGAGATTTTTGCCGCCGTGTCGGCCGCCGTCTGTGGCGGGCGAGGTTGATTTTGGACGGTGGAGGTAGTGGGAACGGAACCATGACGTGGTGGTGGTCTTGTTGGATCGATTTGGAGGATTGTGGTGGTGTTTGGCCTCCTGTGGCGGCGCTGCCGGCGGCGGTGGCGGCGGCGAGAGGTAAAAAGAAAGTAAAAAGGTGAAAAGTAAATTGGTAAAAGGTGAATAGTAAACGGTAAAACAGTAAATAGTAAAAGTAAATGATAAATAGTAATTCTGACTTTGACCATTTACTGTTGACTTTCCAAATTACTGTTTGACTAGTAAGTTTTACTGTTGACTTACCGTAAAATGGTTAAAAACTGATAAAAGAGGTTTTACGACGAAATAATCAGAAACGGAATGGTTCAGACTCGTGATGGGTGTCCTGAGTAATTTTGAGACGTAAATGGTTTCGGTATTTGAGACGTAACTTCAATACCGATAACGATAATTTAAATGGGGTTATTCGGACGAGTGAGGACGTCGTAAATTTCACTTTATAATCAGATTTCGAGTTCTGATATATCTTTTAAATACGTCTCTATTACAGGTCGAGAAGTTACTCGATGGGACGAGAGCGCGGATTTCGGCACGCTCGGCCAGACAGTGAGTGGATTTTTATTTTAAATAAATGCATGCATATATATATTTTAATAAAATACAATTTATTTAAATAAATAATCTGAAAAGCATGAAAATCCCTAAAATTAAAATGATATTGATATTTAAAGAAATAAGGTTTTGGAGTTATGCTTTTATTTTAATAGTATGTGATTTTATCCGGAAATCGTTTCCGGAAATAGTATGTTTTAATTAATCATAACTTGATTATGTTGAATAAGTTTATGTTTATTTTGATGTAAAGACCGGAAATGAGATTTCCAACGATTTAATGTTTTCGAATTTGTAATTTTTCGATATGTGAGACATGTCGATGTTGTATATATATTTTTCGATATTATTTTACAGCATATTGGATATGTCGGACATATATGAATATATTTTGAGGCTATTATACTATTTATAATTATTATAAGCCTCAGTGGTGCTGTCGGGGACCGTACGGATTTATTATATATAAGGCGAAGTGTGTTTTCGGTTTTATTTTCAGATTTTTCACCATATCAGGGTCCGTATATATATTGAGGCTAGCTAGCTTATTAACCTCATCCCACCCGAGGTCACGACTTGACCATGTAGGTCAGATTCACGCTAAGTGGTCGACGTAGGGTTGTATAGAGGTTTAGCGTGAGACGCTATAGAGTCTGGGAGACTCGACCCTTAGCCTGGGAGGCATACTATTAAATGGTGATAACCTTCCCCTATTATATGACCAATGGGATTGGTCATGATTTTTATATTATGTGGTTTCGGGAATATTTTCTCTATGAGACTTTCTGATTTTAATAAATTCCCGAACTAGCGAGGCTGGGGTTTTTATATGACCAATGGGATTGGTCGAGAAATATTATAAATCGAGTTTCAAAGGTATATTATTTTTGAATATATATAAATAAAATGATTATTTGTTTATTGGATTATATCAGCGGGACTGATTTTTAAATTATAATTTTCTTAAAACGTGGGGAGTTTTTTCTTTAAGACGCATGCATTGTGATTTTTATTTCTAAAATATTGGGAAAGTAATACGAGACTTTCAAGTAAAGTACTATATTAAATTATTTTACTTTGTCCACTCACTCTAACGTTTTTAAATTTACTTTCCCCTGGGCCCTTTGAGGTCCAGAGTACTCAGAAATCGAGGCATAGTCAGCATCGTCCTTGCTTCCGATCGGTAGGATCTGTTGATCCTTTTTCTCTTTGATTTTGTATCCTTAATTATTTCCTAGATTGCTCTGATGACCTGTGAATCAAATGAAATTGGTTTTGTGTTTATTTATGGAAGTTGTTTGATTTTTGGGGGAGCATGTGGCTCCTGGAGTCAGGATGGTTATTGTAGAAGTGTTTTCTTTTTGTTTGACAGGTTTGGGTTATCCATTTTAAGAGAGGTACACAACATAAAAGTATGCATATTCTGTTGTATGAACTAGACATGTCAGTGCAGCGAATGCCAAGCCAGCCATGGCATGGCATATAAGTTGTACAACAGAAATTATAAGTTGGTTGTTGGACGTTTCATCACACAAGCTCGAGATATACGACGGTTTTTTCGAACTTACACAACGGTGCAGCACCGTTGTGTATTGAGTTTTTTGTAGTAGTGGGTCATGCCGAATTTCAGTAAAATCTCTCTTAAAGTGGTCCCCGCAGGACCTTACTCGGGTTTCAGGGTGAAATCGGGTTGGGGTCTTGTCAAAGGAGGAGGACACATGGGGTATAACTCGTGATCAAGACTCAAACATAGACCAAAATAGGTGAAAGTTTTACCATAATGATACTTTACCATCGTGAACAAATTCTGCGGTCATATTTTCATTTTGTCAATTTTAAGCAAATGATTCCCGATGTGTCTACTAATGTGGTATAATTTGTTTATTAGGTTATATGTGAATGTATGTCTTTCTAAAACAACTATCTTGAAGAAAAAAAATTTGAAAAAAATGACCGCAATATGGGACCATTATAGTAAAATATAACTATGACATAAAATTGACATATTTACTATAACGTTTGGATCTCGATCAAAGAGGTCAATCGTATGAATTCTTTTACCTCCCTAAGGGTATTCATGTCACAACCATATAAGTATCTCAACATTTTTACATGGGAGGATTGTACACATCAATGTGAGAGTGTAAGAATTTTTCAAAGATTTTTCGAACAACCGAACTATTTATTTAAGATTTTCAGAAGATTTCATAATTTATAAAAGTAATTTAAAGTGTAATTTGTGCAATCTAAACCGTACAATTTAACCACCCATTATAATCCCTCTCAATTAAAATTGAGTTGGCAGCTCATCATTGGTGCTAAGGGTTCTATTTTTGGACTTTTTTTTTTAGTTCTACTTGCATGCCAGTCGATCTCAGGACCTCGTGGTCTTTGCCATCAAACCAAAATCAATAGACCACTAAGCGACCGGCTTCTATGTTTTGGACTTGAGCATACTGAATCCTAGTTTCTATGTTTTTATTTCTCTTTTCTCCACATCTCTAACCACCTTCTTCTATGTAAACTCCACATGCCTTCTACCACTTCCTTTTCGTCGTCCTCATCACCCCATCACAGAGACGAAAACCAGGTGGTCCTTCAGCCTCTCTTACCTCATCTGAAATAACAATAGCGACTGTAACCACTCTCCCCGCACCAACGCCATCGACCTCTGCAAAGCTTTCATGGGCTTCGCCGTCCTCGCCCCGCACCAATGCCATCGACCTCTGCATCATCACCATCCTCGCCCAACGCTCCCAAATCTCCCGCGAGTACAAAACCATATACTCCGAGCACATCTTATACGCGGATGCTGAAAGATTCCGGTGACTAGGAAATTCTTCTGCATATTCCGGCGACTATGTCGAAACATACGTTGCTCGAGGCAAATTTAGTGGTTGCCTCTTGCTTGAATTGCAACAACAGTATAATTGATGAAAAATCAAAGGTTAATGCCGTTGTTATCTGCTCCACAATCTCAAACTCCTCATTTCAATTCAAACACAACATCACTGACGGAAATCCCTGCTGGAAATCCCTTTCAAGGGCTCCACCTTTCACCTTGCTGGAAATCCCTAAAGACCCCAATCTTTTAACCAAGCGACGTCCAAATCCCCGTCATCTGTGTAATGACATCACTGACCCGAGAACCACATCTTGGCGGCTGGTAACGAGACACGTATCATAGCCCCACAGAGGCCTGCATCTACTCTGGTGTAGTCCAGCCCCTTCCATTTAATTATACGATTTCATTGACGAGTTGCCTAAGCACATCTTCAATAATAACCCTACAAGAAACGTTAGTAGTATATAATAAGTAGGGATCGTTCTACCAGGGATTAAGGGTACCTGACATGAAAAAGGTTAGAAACACAAATATTCACACAAAATATGAAACGAATAGGGGGGGTTTTAGATGAGGTTCGGCAGCAAACTACCTTTAGACACTAAAGTACGAAATTAAAAACCTAAATCTAATATTTACAAGTGATCATCATCTTTCAAACAAAGCAATTAGCACAAAGGACTCTTTAACAAGTAAAATTCGCATATATGAAAGTAAGTGCATCCTAGACCTAACTCAGTTTCAATCATAACTAGAGCTTCCGCTATGTACCTAGTTATTAGACTTCCAATGTTTTTAACAAATAACAATGAAGCACAAGAGTCTTAAATCAAAAACAAGTAAATAAGTAAGTTTGTCAATCTTCTTATTTAACATGCAAGTTCTAAGGTATTATTCTCTAGTCGAGTAACACAAATCAAAGAGACAGTCACGGTCATTTAGTTTGTTATTACTCTAGACGATTAAACCTAGCATCTAGATCATGTTCAAGACAACACTAAATACGGATTTTTATGCCCAATCCTTGGGTTACTAACCGAATTAAATCCTAAACATGCATCTAATATTACTGTCCTAATTATCTATACACACGAAAATCACAAGTTAAAATCAGAAAACCATTACATAAACATCAAACCGAGTTCATACAAAAGTTTAACAAAAACCAAATATTGAAATAGGTTCATACAACACACACAAACATAAGTAAATACAGTAGCCATAGCTGGAGTGGATCACACTTTAGAAACCTTGAAGATTCCTCAAGACGTGGTGGAGAGATGCTCGGCAGAAGGTTGGCAAGGGTACGATTTATGAGATGTGGTGGAATCGGGTTTGGCTAAGTATTTTTTTGTTTGGTGCTTGAGAGACTTGGTAGAGCTTTAGGCTAGTACTTGTGCTTGAGATGAGACAATTTTCTGTATGGGAATCGGCCTCTATATATAGGAGAAAAGCTAGGAAAAGTCGGCAGCAACAAGGAATGCACAAATCCTAAACCGATTTGGTTTAGGTTTCTTGCCGGCCAAGCCTTGAAGCATCTAGATCTTCTTGTCAGATTTCTTCATGGATCACAGCCTTCATGGACTCCTTAATGGATTAACAACATTTTCTTGATGGATCAAAGTCCATAGAATCGGCTGCAAGCTTCCCTAGCTCACCCGGGAAAACTTTCTTCTGGAATCGGCAGCTTTCCTGCTTGCACTAGGGAATGTCTTCTTTCCATATTTTACACTTCCTTTAGGCATGGTTGACTTCCATATGCTTTATATAGCTCAGAAACTGTTTATCTATGCATTTGGATTCCTTTTTGGTGAAGAAATAAAAAAAGTCCCAAAAATGGGCAGTAGATTGGTCTTCTCGGCAGGGCAGTGACCTTCTGGCCTTATGACGAGCATAACTCTCTCCTCAAGAAATCTTTTAATACGATTCCAAGTTCTGTAGAAACTAAACTCGTAGAGATTTCCATGCATATATGGTATGCTATTTAGTTTCTTGTGAGTCGTCCTACAGAAATTCTGGAAGTTGGGTGATGTGCCCAGGACATTACTGAAGTTACTGGATTTGCACCGATTTGTGCTTTGTAATTTCCTGGCATCTTTTCTTTGTCCAATTATTGTAATTCCTTCCATTGCTCAATCATCAATATGTCTCTTACATATAAGAGAAGAAAAATTCATCAAAAGTATAGCCGCGGCTTTACAGATCCAATGAAACATCACATAAACTTCATAAATCGGCTTTTAACATTTTTCCACATTTTTATCTATTCTTAGCACGATTTTGATGTAACTCTACCAAAAACTCATATCTCTACTGTATGACTCGACTCTACAACATTAAGGGTTAAAACAAAGTATAAACGAGAATAAAACGTATTAACAACGTTGCATTTTATCCTCCTATCATTCATCAGTGTGGTACAAATTAGTGAAATTACTACTGGACAATTAGCCATCAGAACCTGCCATAGCGTTAAAGGATGCTTAATTAGTGTAAACCCTACATATATTTACAGTATACTATAATACAAGCAGAAAACACTGTTCATATAGATGATTTTTTCCGAATTTTGTCCCTCTTTCACACTTTATTACAATTGTGCAACTTGATAGGATATGACAATGTTTGTCCCTTTGTCCTATTTTATTATGATTTTGCCATTGTTGGTGTGTGTTGTATCATGTGTGTGTTAAGACCAGCTTATTCCTTTTCCCATTGATCATCTTGCTTAGTTTTTAGTATTTCTCTGCATTTTTTATCCTAAGTACTCACTTATACATTATAGTACTCAGTTCAGTACTATGACCAATTGGTTGATAATACCAAACATTGGAATCAGAACTTCGTAGATGAATAATGCAAGTTTTTCTAATGTAGTATTATCAAGTTGAACACATTTGATAATACCCGCACCAAGTACAGATAAAAGGAAAGACCTACAGTACATGACCAGTATATAATGTAATATGGAATTGTGCAGCTAAAACAACCACACATATCTGCTTAATTCCCAAAATTGCACAACCGAAGAATATGGCGGACCTGCGTCCTATTGCTTTGTGTAATGTGATTTATAAGATTTGCTCGAAAGTGTTGGCAAATAGGCTGAAGGTAATTCTCCCTGTTATTATTTCTCCTTTCCAGAGTACTTTTGTCCCTGGGCGTCTGATAACGGATAATATACTGGTGGCTAATGAGATTGCACATTTTGTGCATAACAAGAAATCAGGTCGAGGATTTATGGCTTTGAAACTTGATCTCAGTAAGGCTTATGATCGTATGGAATGATCTTTCTTGGAGAGAGTGATGGGTCGTTTTGGGTTCAGGCCTTGGTGGATTAAGATTGTGATGTAGTGTGTTTCCACAGTTCGGTACTCTATTTTAATTAGGAGAAAAGCCCGAGGCTATCTGACACCGGCTGGAGGCTATCTGATAGGAGCATAAAATGCGACGTTCTTAATATGTTTTTATCCCCATTTATGCATTTCTTATCCCTTATTGTTGTAATATAGAGTCATTGAGTCATGTTAGAGTCGTTGGCAAGTGTTGGTGTACAAATTGAGCTAAAAATGCAGAAATGTCGAATTTTGAAGAGTTTTAGTTTAAGTAGGACTCCTTGTTGTACTAGGAATCCTGTTTGGACTAGGAATCCTGTTTTGACTAGGAAACTTGTCGGAATTGATTTCTTTATCTTTCGTCGTTTCTAATACTTGTGTGGTTGCGGTTTGTGCTATAAATTGATAAAAATGCATAATTATGATGGAGTCCTTATTGAACTAGGATTCCTAATAAGAGTTTGATTTGACTAGGACTCCTTTTTCAAGTAGAACTCTATTTGGAAAAGGAATCCTTACTAAGTAGGAATCCCAGTTGGATAAGGATTCTATGAGTTTGAGTCCTAATTGAATTCTACGAATCTAGGAATTTTAGTTGAACAAGGAGTCTACAAATGCTCAACGTTTTTGAATCGTCGAAAGAATTTCATTGAAAATACAACTCCTTGTTGGACTAGGATTCCTTATCTATCTAGGACTCTTACTCATGATAATTGTGCTACATATTTTTGTCTTCTTATTGATTTATTTCATAATTATATTTTCAGGAAATCATGAGAAGACAAATGGAATTAATTCGGCAAGAAAATGAGATCCCTTGCCGTGTGGAATAAGAAATTGAAATCCAAATTGGATTTGGAAACTTTCCTAACCTAATAATCTTATCTATTACATATATGTCTTTTTAAGACATTATTTGTCTAGATTAGGACAAGTTTAATACATGAATTAATTGTGTGTTTCTTTTCTTTATTTTCAGATTTTATTTGGAGATAAAGAAGGAGATAAATTGTTGATGGAGTCTTTGCCGAATTACCATGGTAAAGGAGAAGTAATTTTCGGCAAAATGGGATGTGTTGCCGTGAGCTTCAAGAAGGAAAAGATGGATAAGGACTCTTCAAGGCCGGCAAAGAGATGGATTAAATCAAGAATAAATTCTATTATCTTATAGAATTTCGGAAGTATAATGGAAAAGAAGATTACTTGCCGTGCAAAAGAAAAGAAGAAGTGAGGGACTTGGAGACTTCATGGCCGGCCAAGATAAGAGATAAATGGTGGAATTAATATCTTTTTACATGGGAAAATCGGAAATTGCATGAGAGAAAAGAGGAGGACTTCTTGTGGGAATCTTCAAGGCCGGCAATACAAGAATGAATGTGGACTCATTGTGAGTTTTGTGCAACAACTTAATGCCGAATTAAAAGAATCATGCTACACTTATCCAAGATTATTTTCGGCAGCAACAAGAGAAGAAAAAGAAGTCTTTTGCCGAATCTATATCCTTAAGGGTTTCGGTTTTCTTGGTCACCAAGCTTTGCCGAACCCTAGCTCCCCCTTCTCTCTATAAATACCACACTTGGTATTCAGAAAATCATCATCTCTCCCTCCACAAAAAGCTGCCGAATCCCTGCCAAATTATTTCCAGAAATTCCACCAAGAACCAAGGCCGAATCCACCACCATATTCTACCAACAATCCGATCATCATTCACCAATCCTTGCCGAATCTTAACCAAGGTTGTAACATGGATTGTATTATTTTGGATTTTGTTTCTTTGTATTTAAACATAACTTTGTCTATGAAGTATGTTTTGGTTTTTGGTTTTAATTTCGGTATTGAATATCATATATGGGATCTTCGGATCTTTGTTATAATTGTTTGGATATTTTGTATGTGATTGCCGAATTATGCATGTGTTTAATTGAATATGGTATGTTGGACAGCAAGCTTTAGCATGTTTCTTGATTTTAATTAGGTTTATTTCCTTAATTCGTGTGGAACCGAAGGAGATGTCTAGATGCATTCGCAGGCCATGAGTGTTATCTAGATGTTGAATTCATATGCCGATTTAATACATGTTGATTCACACGCGTTGTTGGTTTTAATATGTATTAATCTAAGGGTTAGAGTAATTATGGAAATTTACATGTCGATGTGAGATGAGTGACGCCATACTTGCTAACATGTTCCAATTCGACAATATGTGCTTATGTGCTTTTTTGTGTTTAATTTACATGCGTTGTGTTATTAAACTGATTAGTACCATGTTTAGGATTGCGTGCGTTTCGGATTCTAAATACTTGTGATGTCTTGAATAATTAGGATAAGCTGCGTTGGCCCTAATTAAATTGGAGCTTAATTAATCTTGAAATCGTTTTATGCTTGCTGCCCTATTACTTGTTTTAATTTTGTTGCATGTGTAATGAGATTCGTGTTTGGTGATTGTGTGAAAGGTGATGATCAATTGTATATAATAATTTAGGTTTTAGAATTTGTAAAAATTCAGTAGGTAATTAATTAAAAATTTCGACAACCCCCTTTAATACAATGTTTTGTGTGATTGAAAGCCCTTAATTTCCCCGGATAGAACGATCCCTACTTGTCCTAACTACAATTGACAAAAGAAGGGTATTATTTGTATGTAGTTGTTTTGCAGGTATTTTGTGCTTGGATAACACCTCCATCAGTTTTTGGCGCCGTTGCCGGGGAAATTATAATTTTTGATTCATAAAGTGTTGTTTGTAACTTTGTATATTGTAAATTATTTAATTTCTGAAATAGTTTTGGGATATGTATTAATAGGATTTTCGGATGTGTAATAGTAAGTAGGTTTTCCGATTTTTATTTTTGGTTTTTGTTCTTAAATTGCCGATTTGTGTGATGTATATTGTGATGTTGATACACTTAGATAATTTCTAGGAAGTTGATAGTTTTTGTGTATGCTTGTAGTTTATTGTAGTTTCTAAAGTGTAACATGTAGGTGAAGCCTCTTTTGTTGATCATAACCAAAACCCTTCATTTGAATGGTGCTTTGTTGGATCCGTTTTTATGTAGATTGGGAAACGCGGGATACTTCCCCCCCACGCATACAAGCGATTTTTCAGCAATAGTATTACTTCGATGAGGTTGAGGGCGGTTTTAATCAACACTTGTAGACCGCTAGGACCCGAGTTTATTTTACTAAGTATAGGGCAAGTTATTTTCATTGATGGGTTCGAGGTTTGTAAAACTGGTTTTCAAGACCCACAGACTGATGTTCATTCCCTGTGAGTGAGTCGATAGGGGACTTGTCCTCCGTGGTTAAAAACTTTGAGACCTGCCTTGTTCCTAAAGAGAGTTTACTCTCCGTGAATTTTAACGACACCGCCTTAGAAAAGTAAAGTATCTTCGACCTAGACAACCGCTTGTGCCGAAGCATCACCTCACTTTAGACGCTGGAAAGTAACTTGAGCATATGTGAATCTGTTTTTCTTCAAAAGATAAAACTCGTCTTTAATTTTTGAGGTATATCGGAAAAAGCATGATACTACCTTGGACTGTTTCAGCCCATTGCACTGTTATCTCCTCTGCTCCACGTACCTCAAATTTTAAAGTTGTGTGAAAGACATCTAGAAACCCTAAGTTTCGGCAATTACAATACTCACATAATCGATGAACTCTAAAAACCGAACCAATGTAGATAAATGTAAAATTTTCGTGTGATGTGTAAAATTAGTTAAATGGTTAAGGAGTTTTAAAAGTCTATTCATGTTGAGTTTGTTTTTGATTTTGAGGGGAAGAGGAATAGGTAAGGTCACTAATGTTGATATTAGCCTTAACCCTTCATACTAGCGCTTGCGTTTTTATGAGGTTGAGGGCGGCTTTTATGCACTTTAGTGGTACTGACAACATAAGGTTCTAAACAGAGTAAGGGGCAATCATAGTTCGTTTGTTCTAATTTTGGTATTGAGGTTTGTTTAACTAGATCTCAAGGCCCACAGACTGATGTTCATTCTCTGTGAGTGAGTCGATTGGGAGTTCGCTCTCTGTGGTAACCAACAACGAGTCTTGCCTCACTCCATTATTAGTACTTTCGTTCTAGCCTTCTGAAACCACGGAACCTTGTGTCTAGTCGATAGACCTAGGCCGCACGTCCACCGAGCTTCAAAACCTTAAATAAGTTTGATATGAGTAAATTTTTGATCTCAAAAGAAAACATTTCTTGGTTTGAATTTTCGAGGTATATCGGAATAAGCATGATACTACCTTGGACTGTTTCAGCCCATTGCACCGTTATCTCCTCTGCTCCACGTACTTTGAAAATTCGAACAAATCATATAGCAATCTAACTAGGGATACATAAAACACATTTTTCTTTTGTTTATACGTGTAAAATTGTGTGTGTTTGTAAATTTTCGTGTGATATACATCTTTGTAATATACTTGTAAACTTATGTGAAATATACTTGAAATTTTCGTATGATACATATATATTTTTGAAATTTTCGTGTGACATATTTTTTGTTATATACTTGTATGAATTTTCGAGTGATACCTATACATTTACATGTTTGATTTATTTATACTTATACATACTTTTACACATTCATATATTGAAATTTTCGGTGACATTATACATACTAACATTCTTTTGTGTGATATTTTTACCATAACACTAACTTATACATTCTAACTATACAATACACGTTTATTTTTCTTTTTAATTCATTGATTGATATACTTGATCTTATGATAATTTCAGGTACATGAATCTTGGTTGGACACAAGAAATTGAGGATAGATTGAAGAGAATTTGCAACCAAGAGGAAGAAGAGTCAGTGTTGCCGAATACATCTACACCAGAACATCAGTTTGTTTCTCCCACCTCATCACTTTTTAACAGAAATTTTGTTGCACCATCATCACCATTTCCTTCAGAAGCTTCGTGTGAACTAAACCCTTTGTTTCACGAAGAACCAGAATTTGAGCTACTCCAAAGTCCAATCCCGATTCAGTATTTGAATTTTGATTTACCTGATCCTACATTTAAGATGACTTCATTAAGAGAGGAGAATGGACAGGTAGATACGCCACAAGGAGGAGTGGTGAGACCAAGCAATGTAACATATCTTGCAGTTGCACCTGGCAAATCAGGAGAGTTTGAGCTGAAGGGTGGATTTATCCACCAATTGCCAAAGTTTCATGGACTCAGTGGAGAGGATCCGAATCGCCATATTCAGAAATTTGAGTTCAGATGTGAGTCAATGTGCCCAACTGGGGCAGACTTACAGCATGTGAGGATGAAGGCGTTTCCTTTTTCACTGGAAGATAGGGCGCAGGAATGGTTCTATGCAATACCGCCAGGGAAGATGGTGTCTTGGACTACAATGGTGAGAGAATTTCTCACAAAATATTTTCCATCATCAAGGGTGACGCAGATCAGGAAGGAGATCACCTCAATAAGACAAGAGCCAGATGAAAGCTTCGACGTGTACTATGACAGGTACAAGTCTTTGGTGGCAACGTGTCTTAATCATGGGATACGTGAGGGTCTTCTACTTCAGTATTTCTATGAAGGGTTGCGTCCCTTGGAGCGTAGATTTCTAGATTCAGCAGCTGGTGGATCTTTAATGGAGAAGAGCAGAGAGGAAGTTAAGAATTTGTTGGAGATGCATTTCACCAATCAACAACAGTTCGGGTCTACTTCCTCAAGGCGAGTCAGTGAGGCCAGTGGATATGAGGAATCTAGTGCAGTGAAGGAGCTTAAGGAAGATGTGGGCAAACTCACTCAAATGATGTCCCAGTTTATGAAACAGAAACATGCCCAAGTCTGTGGGGTGTGTAGTATGGAAGGGCATTCGGCAGATATGTGTCCACAAGTTGGTGGAAGTGATAATTTTGAGGAAGCCAATTCGGTTGGATTCCAAGGGCAGCAACGTTCCACTTTCCAGAATTTCAATCCAAGGTACAACGATCACCCTAATTTTCGTTGGGCCAACAATAGCAATGTTCAGAACCCTCAACAGATGGCGCCACCTCAAGCAAACCAAGGAGGAATGGCGTTTCAACCAAGACCTCAAGGGCAATTTCAAGGGTTTGCAAGGCCTCAGCAACAATTCTACAACAATAATGCACAAGCATCGTCAAATCCCAACTATGACGCCATGCTTAAGTCTTTGAACGATGCAACTCACACATTGTTGCAATCTACAACCTCGAACACCAAGGACATTTCTGAGCTGAAGAATCAGATGGGGAAGGTTGTGGATTTCATGGGGCAAATTCAGGAACAAGGGAGATTACCTGGAGGAGTGATAAAGAACCCCAAGAATGAGCAAGCAAATTCAGTTACCACAAGGAGTGGTAAAGTTTTGGAGGGGCCGGCACTCAAGGAGGTTGAGGACGTGATGGTGGATCATCATGGTGATGGTGATGACGTGCTAGTGCATGTTGATGCCGAGCACAAGGAGGCACACGGCAAAGATAGTGATGCAAACGGCAATGAGGCCGAGAGGAGCAAACCGAGCAAGGCTGAGCTCGAGAAGATGAAGAATAGGGACATGGAAAAAGATCCCGCTACCTCAGAGACACACAAGGTGAATAATTCTAACTCAAGTGGATTAGTTAATGCTAACCAATCTTCTTGTTTGCCTTTTCCTTCCAGGTTTGCTAAATCGAAGAAGGAAAAATCAGATGAGGAGGTACTTGACATTTTCAGACGTGTGGAGGTGAACATACCATTGCTTGAGTGTATCAAGCAAATTCCCAAGTATGCCAAGTTTTTAAAGGAGCTGTGCACAACGAGGAGGCATACTCGTGAGGAGCAGGTGGTCAAGATGAGTGAGACGGTTTCAGCCGTTCTCCAAAGGAAGCTCCCACCTAAAATGAAAGACCCTGGCAGCTTTTCTGTGCCATGTAAAATAGGACAATCATATTTTGATAAAGTTTTGCTAGATCTAGGGGCTTCAATTAATGTGATGCCTTATAATGTGTATAAGTCCCTAGGTTTAGGCGAGTTGAAGAAGGACAATGTAATAATTCAACTCGCCGATAGGTCTAACAAATATCCTGAGGGATATGTAGAGGATGTTCTTGTGCAGGTGAATAATCTGATATTTCCTGCAGATTTCTATGTGCTTCAGATGGAAGAATCGCCCCTTAATTCCACTCAACTATTGTTGGGGCGACCATTTATGAGAACAGCAAGAACAAAGATTGATGTTGCTGAAGGGAACCTCACCATGGAGTTCGATGGTGAAGTGATTGGCTTCAACATCTTTGAGGCCATGAGGTATCCAGTTTCTGACCTAAAACCTTGCTATAATATTGATGTAGTTGATTCTATTGCGCAGGTTTTATCAGAAACTTTGGATCAATAGCAACTAGCTATTGAGCAAGGGGCCGGAATTGACGCAAATGGGGAGAAGATTACCAAGGAGGCACGGCTCAAACTTGAGCCGAGCATGATGAACATTGTTGCCGAGCTAGAGGCAACGCCCCACATTAAAAAGTCATGTAAGTATATGTCAATTCCCATTTCCACTAATAAAATTTTACCATCTGTGGAACAGGCCCCTATTTTAGAACTCAAGGTGCTTCCAGATCATTTGAAGTATGTGTACTTGGGAGACGATGACACACTACCAGTTATTGTGTCATCACAGCTGAGTGAGTAGCAGGAAGCACGGTTAACTAGCATGCTGAAGAGGAACAAGACCGCCATTGGATGGACGTTGGCGGATATCAAGGGAATCAGCCCTACAACTTGTGTCCATAGGATCTTGCTTGAGGAAGGAGCCAAGCCTACTAGGGAGGGTCAGAGACGTTTACACCCCCCTATGATGAAGATTGTGAAGGACGAGGTGATCAAATTGCTGGATTGTGGAGTAATTTATCCCATCTCAGATAGCCAGTGGATTGCACCTGTCCAAGTTGTACCTAAGAAGAGTGGAGTCACAGTTGTGAAGAATGACAAGGATGAACTCGTGCCCCAACGATTGGTGACAGGTCACAGGATGTGTATCGACTACAGAAAGTTGAATGCTACTACACGCAAAGATCACATGCCTTTACCTTTCATGGACCAGATGTTGGAGAGATTAGCTGGGCACGAATTCTATTGCTTCTTAGATGGGTACAGCGGTTACAATCAGATATGCATTCACCCAGATGATCAGGAAAAGACAATGTTCACATGTCCCTTTGGTACGTTTGCCTATCGACGCATGCCTTTTGGTTTATGCAACGCACCAGGTACATTTCAACGTTGTATGTATTCCATTTTCAGCGATTATATTGAGAATATCATTGAAGTCTTTATGGATGATTTTAGTGTTTATGGAAAAGACTTTGATGCATGTTTAGAGAATTTGGAATTAATCCTGATAAGATGTGTAGAAACTAACCTTGTACTTAATTGGGAAAAATGTCATTTTATGGTAACACAAGGGATAGTTCTAGGACATATCATATCTGCAAAGGGTATTGAGGTAGATAGGGCATAGATTGATATTATGCTTCACTTACCCTCCCCTACAACTGTAAGGGAGGTACATTCGTTTCTTGGCCATGCAGGTTTTTACAGGAGGTTCATCAAGGATTTTTCGTTGGTGGCCAAGCCTATTTGTGCCCTTTTGCAGAAGGATGTTCCATTCGTGTGGGACAAAGGGTGTGAAGATGCATTTGTCATGTTGAAGAAGTTGTTGACATCGGCACCAATAATGGCGCCACCTGACTGGAGCCTACCATTTGAGATCATTTGTGATGCTTCAGACTATGCAGTTGGAGCAGTGCTTGGACAGAGAAAAGAGAAAAAGCCGAATGCTATTTATTATGCTTCTCGCACACTTAATGATGCTCAATTAAATTACTCTACTACTGAGAAAGAACTGTTGGCTGTTATATTTGCTTTAGAAAAATTTCGTTCATATCTTTTGAATTCTAAAGTGATTGTTTATTCTGATCATGCAGCCTTAAGATATTTAATGAAGAAGAAGGATGCTAAGCCACGCTTGATTCGATGGATTCTCTTACTCCAAGAGTTTGACATCGAGATCAAGGACAAGAAGGGGAGCGAAAATGTTGTGTCGGATCACTTGAGCAGAATTGTGAGAGAAGAGGAAACGTTACCACTTCAGGAAACTTTCCCAGATGAGCAGCTTTTTCGAGTGGACACAAAAGAGCCTTGGTATGCAGACATTGTCAATTATTTAGTTACTAAAACTTTTCCAAGTACATGTTTGCAGGCAGCCAAGACGAGGATCAAAAAGAATGCAAGACACTACATATGGGACGATCCCTATCTATGGAGGACGTGTAGTGATCAAGTGATTAGACGTTGTGTGCCACAAGAGGAGCATAGGCCGATCCTAGCATTTTGCCACAATGAGGCGTGTGGAGGACACTTTGGAGCTAAGAGGACAGCACTCAAGGTATTAGAAAGCGGATTTTATTGGCCCACGATTTTCAAAGATGCATACACATTTTGTATGACATGTGATAGGTGCCAAAGGACAGGTAACATTGGTAAGAGAGACCAAATGCCCCTTACTTATATGATCTTTGTCGAAATATTTGATATATGGGGTATAGATTTTATGGGACCTTTTCCTTCATCTAAGGGCTTTCTTTATATCTTGTTGGCTGTTGATTATGTGTCTAAATGGGTGGAGGCGAAAGCCACAAGGACTAATGATTCTAAAGTTGTTGCAGGTTTCTTGAGAACTAACATATTTTCCAGGTTTGGAGTACCTCGTGTGCTTATAAGCGATGGAGGTTCTCATTTCTGCAACAGAACAATAGAGGCTTTGCTCAGAAGATATGGAGTCACCCATAAGGTATCCACACCTTATCACCCTCAGACGAGCGGAATGGCGGAAGTGTCCAACAGAGAGATCAAAAGCATATTGGAGAAAACTGTGGGCCCATCAAGGAAAGATTGGAGTGACATACTTGATGATGCACTTTGGGCTTACAGAACGGCATACAAGACACCCATTGGGATGTCTCCATTTCGGCTTACATATGGCAAGGCGTGCCATCTTCCAGTAGAGTTGGAGCACAAGGCGTGGTGGGCGGTCAAGCAGTTCAACATGGAACTTGACAAGGCTGGACTTCACAGGAAATTGCAGCTGAGCGAGCTTGAGGAAATCAAAAATGATGCATATGATGCTGCGTGGATTTACAAGGAGAAGACGAAATTGGTTCATGACAAGATGATAAGAGGCAAAAAGTTTCATATTGGTCAAAAAGTCTTGTTGTATCATTCTCGTCTTAGATTATTTCCTGGAAAATTGCGTTCTCGTTGGGCTGGTCCCTATATTGTTGCTAATGTTTTTTCTCATGGTGCAATAGAAATTCAAAGTATTGAAACAGGAAAAGCGTTCAAGGTGAATGGTCATCGACTTAAGCCTTACTACGAACCTTTTGAGGAGCACACCATTGAGGAGATACAATTCAGAGACGCACCAAGATCCTGATGATATGGAGAAGAGTCTAGGCTGAGTAGACTATAAACATTAAGCGCTGCATGGGAGGCAACCCATTTCAACCAAAATTGTGAAGGAGCCGTCTACGAGAGTTTGCATTTCTAAACCCTAAACTCTTTTTGGTTAAATTGTATAAGTGTGGAACTTGTGAGATATCAAACGCTTGGAAATTACTACATGATTTTTGTGTACATTGAGGACAATGTAATTTTCTAAGTGTGGGGTAGGGATACATGTTTCACATGTTTGTTTTTGTTTTGAGTCTTTATTTTGAGTCATAAAAAGAAAAAGAAAAAAAAAATCGGAAAAATCATAAAATAAAAATATTTTCGTTGCTTTTTCAATTTTTGTTTTAATTTTAGAGTCTTAGGTGCCCCTAAATAGTCTATGATGATTATATCTTTAGTACATAGATGATGGTTTTGCATAATCTTGAAAATAATTGTGAGTTTCATAGACATTGTGATTGGTATGAACATTTGAGACTTGAACTTATTTATGTAATAAGCATGTATGTTGTGTTGATTTTGTTCCATAATAACCTTTGTGAGCTTTGATTGCCATATACCTTTCTTCTTAAGTGATAAAAAAAAATGGGCAGAATTTTTCAAAACTTCATCATTCTTTGAATATTCAATGATTATGTGCCATAGATTTTAATGAACTCTAGAATACTAGAACTTGCTCTTGACGATTTTTGAGACTATTATTCATGAAATGCCTTGATTTCGAATATGATTGAGATGATCTTGTTAGGATTACCACCATGCCAAATAAAGCATATGCCTATTTGTGCCCATCGTGGGACTCCTTAGTTTTAACCCCCTTGAGCCGACATTGAGCCATTTATTTCATCACCATGATACACTTTCCTTGAGCTTAGTACAGTATATTAGGCCATTGTTGTCAAGACTTGGTAAAGTTTAATTGGAATTTGTTGTTTGAAGTGATGATTTGAAGTAAGTGTGGGGTGATCCAATCCAAAAACATGAAAAGCAATTATTGCCAAAAATAAAAAGAGAAATTCGGACTGAAAATAAAAGAAAAATGTGTGCCGATTTAATCAAGAAAATTGAAAAAGTTTCGGCAAAAGAAATCAAAAGAGAAAAATAGAAATGCTTGGATTGGGATTTTGTGGTGAATTTGGAGTTTGTTTTTACAAATGAAGGTCCATTATTATCATACTTGACCTTTGTTCATATTCACTATGTTATGGGGAAGAAAAGAATGAAGTTTGGGCCCAACAAGTTTTAACTTGGCCCTTTGAAGCGTAGTCATAAGGAGTATTGAGCTTTGCTAAGTCTTGGTGACAATTTCTCACCACTATTCTAAATGCGAATTCCTTATGCCTAGCCCCACTATTTTCCCATGTTAAGATCTCTCATGATTCGAATAATAGGTGAACTTTGTATGTGGAGATTTTTGTCAAGAGTGAGCATATGGCTGTGGTTCATTTGTGCACATAGTTGTTATATGAAGTTTTTCCTGAAAATTAAATTCACAAAGTGCTTTTATTTGATGAAATATGCGAGCTATTTGTTGCCTTACAATCTGTTCTCTTGCATATACTTTGAGTGAATTGCCATATCATGAGTGAAAAGAAGAGAGTATGCCTAGTGAGGAGGATGAAATCAACATAACATTTCATTGCTTGTGATTTTCGTTTCTTACTTGTTCATGCTATGATACATGTCTATGACACTTGGGATTATTGTGCGTACATCGAATGCTTAACTTGAAAGCTATGTGTTTAAAGATCCTGAGACAATCATTTTAGGGGCTGTAGTGTTGAGTTTTTTTATTTGTTTTGCTAAGGGACTAGCAAAGGCTAAGTGTGGGGTAGTTGATAGGAGCATAAAATGCGACGTTCTTAATATGTTTTTATCCCCATTTATGCATTTCTTATCCCTTATTGTTGTAATATAGAGTCATTGAGTCATGTTAGAGTCGTTGGCAAGTGTTGGTGTACAAATTGAGCTAAAAATGCAGAAATGTCGAATTTTGAAGAGTTTTAGTTTAAGTAGGACTCCTTGTTGTACTAGGAATCCTGTTTGGACTAGGAATCCTGTTTTGACTAGGAAACTTGTCGGAATTGATTTCTTTATCTTTCGTCGTTTCTAATACTTGTGTGGTTGCGGTTTGTGCTATAAATTGATAAAAATGCATAATTATGATGGAGTCCTTATTGAACTAGGATTCCTAATAAGAGTTTGATTTGACTAGGACTCCTTTTTCAAGTAGAACTCTATTTGGAAAAGGAATCCTTACTAAAGTAGGAATCCCAGTTGGATAAGGATTCTATGAGTTTGAGTCCTAATTGAATTCTACAAATCTAGGAATTTTAGTTGAACAAGGAGTCTACAAATGCTCAACGTTTTTGAATCGTCGAAAGAATTTCATTGAAAATACAACTCCTTGTTGGACTAGGATTCCTTATCTATCTAGGACTCTTACTCATGATAATTGTGCTACATATTTTTGTCTTCTTATTGATTTATTTCATAATTATATTTTCAGGAAATCATGAGAAGACAAATGGAATTAATTCGGCAAGAAAATGAGATCCCTTGCCGTGTGGAATAAGAAATTGAAATCCAAATTGGATTTGGAAACTTTCCTAACCTAATAATCTTATCTATTACATATATGTCTTTTTAAGACATTATTTGTCTAGATTAGGACAGGTTTAATACATGAATTAATTGTGTGTTTCTTTTCTTTATTTTCAGATTTTATTTGGAGATAAAGAAGGAGATAAATTGTTGATGGAGTCTTTGCCGAATTACCATGGTAAAGGAGAAGTAATTTTCGGCAAAATGGGATGTGTTGCCGTGAGCTTCAAGAAGGAAAAGATGGATAAGGACTTTTCAAGGCCGGCAAAGAGATGGATTAAATCAAGAATAAATTCTATTATCTTATAGAATTTCGGAAGTATAATGGAAAAGAAGATTACTTGCCGTGCAAAAGAAAAGAAGAAGTGAGGGACTTGGAGACTTCATGGCCGGCCAAGATAAGAGATAAATGGTGGAATTAATATCTTTTTACATGGGAAAATCGGAAATTGCATGAGAGAAAAGAGGAGGACTTCTTGTGGGAATCTTCAAGGCCGGCAATACAAGAATGAATGTGGACTCATTGTGAGTTTTGTGCAACAACTTAATGCCGAATTAAAAGAATCATGCTACACTTATCCAAGATTATTTTCGGCAGCAACAAGAGAAGAAAAAGAAGTCTTTTGCCGAATCTATATCCTTAAGGGTTTCGGTTTTCTTGGTCACCAAGCTTTGCCGAACCCTAGCTCCCCCTTCTCTCTATAAATACCACACTTGGTATTCAGAAAATCATCATCTCTCCCTCCACAAAAAGCTGCCGAATCCCTGCCAAATTATTTCCAGAAATTCCACCAAGAACCAAGGCCGAATCCACCACCATATTCTACCAACAATCCGATCATCATTCACCAATCCTTGCCGAATCTTAACCAAGGTTGTAACATGGATTGTATTATTTTGGATTTTGTTTCTTTGTATTTAAACATAACTTTGTCTATGAAGTATGTTTTGGTTTTTGGTTTTAATTTCGGTATTGAATATCATATATGGGATCTTCGGATCTTTGTTATAATTGTTTGGATATTTTGTATGTGATTGCCGAATTATGCATGTGTTTAATTGAATATGGTATGTTGGACAGCAAGCTTTAGCATGTTTCTTGATTTTAATTAGGTTTATTTCCTTAATTCGTGTGGAACCGAAGGAGATGTCTAGATGCATTCGCAGGCCATGAGTGTTATCTAGATGTTGAATTCATATGCCGATTTAATACATGTTGATTCACACGCGTTGTTGGTTTTAATATGTATTAATCTAAGGGTTAGAGTAATTATGGAAATTTACATGTCGATGTGAGATGAGTGACGCCATACTTGCTAACATGTTCCAATTCGACAATATGTGCTTATGTGCTTTTTTGTGTTTAATTTACATGCGTTGTGTTATTAAACTGATTAGTACCATGTTTAGGATTGCGCGCGTTTCGGATTCTAAATACTTGTGATGTCTTGAATAATTAGGATAAGCTGCGTTGGCCCTAATTAAATTGGAGCTTAATTAATCTTGAAATCGTTTTATGCTTGCTGCCCTATTACTTGTTTTAATTTTGTTGCATGTGTAATGAGATTCGTGTTTGGTGATTGTGTGAAAGGTGATGATCAATTGTATATAATAATTTAGGTTTTAGAATTTGTAAAAATTCAGTAGGTAATTAATTAAAAATTTCGACAACCCCCTTTAATACAATGCTTTGTGTGATTGAAAGCCCTTGATTTCCCCGGATAGAACGATCCCTACTTGTCCTAACTACAATTGACAAAAGAAGGGTATTATTTGTATGTAGTTGTTTTGCAGGTATTTTGTGCTTGGATAACACCTCCATCAAGTTCGGTACTCTATTTTAATTAGGAGAAAAGCCCGAGGCTATCTGACACCGGCTGGAGGTCTACGACAAGGGGACCCGTTGTCTCTCTACTTATTTTTGCTTGGCGCAGAAGGATTCTTAGCTCTTCTGAGACAAAGGATGCAAACAGGTGAGTTACCTGATATTACTATTTGTGATGGAGCTCCACTGGTAAATCATTTATTATTTGCTGATGATGGTATGCTTTATGCGGATGCCTCATTAGTAACTGGGAGGATGATTTAGGAGGTGCTTGATGTTTACAGTAGAGCTTCTGGTCAAAAAGTAAATTTTGACAAGAGCTCAATAGTCTTTAGTGACAGTGTGTCTGAGGAGATGAGATTGGTTCTTGGAAATTTATTGCATGTCCAAGTTGTGGAGGCACGTGAGAAATATTTGGGACTTCCAGCTTATGTGGGCAGGAAAAAATCGGCAACGTTCCAGTATATCAAAGAGAGATTAAAGTCCAAGCTCGAGGTATGGCAAGGCAAATTACTCAGTGGTGCTGGGAAAAATATTCTAATCAGTACGGTGGCTCAGACTCTTCCAAGTTATGCTATGAGTGTGTTCAGACTTACAAAGAATTTTTGTGATGATTTGGAGCAGCTCTGTGTAAGATTCTGGTGGGGGGGGGGGGGGGGGGGTAGTACACTAGATAAGCAGAAAATATATTGGAAGAGGTGGAATGTTCTATGCAATTCGAGAGAAACTGGTGGTTTGGGATTTTGTAGTCTGTCGAATTTCAATTTGGCAATGCTTTCGAAATAAACATGGTGGGTTATCTCTAATCCTTCTTCGTTGATTGCTTCTATTTATAAGGCGAAATATTACCCAGACTGTTATTTCTAGGAAGCCCAGGAGTCTACTTCTCCTTCTTATTCTTGGAGAAGTATTTTTGGCGCTAGAGATGTTCTCAGGGAGAATATTTATTGGCAGGTTGGAGATGGCATGCAGATACAAACTTTTGTGGGTAACTGGATTTCATGACCAGTAATGGGGAGACCAGCGTATGTGATACCTACAATAGACTCGGTTTCCAGAGTGAGTGATCTTTTATGTGGGATTGGAGAGTGGAATGCTGCTAAAGTGAAGCAATGTTTTTCGGAAACGGATGCTAATATGATTTTGAGCATTCCTCTTAGCACAAGGCCATGTCGGGATCGGCTGTGTTGGCTGGAGGTGCGGGTCCTGCCTCGGGTTTGGTGTCGGCAGAGCATGCCGAACTGGTTGCTTGTTATAAAGCGGTTGTTTTTACGGCAGACCAGGGCTTTACTCCAGCAATCTTGGAAACAGATGCTTCAGAAGTGAAGCGTCAACTGGAGGTGATAGCGGGTCCTAACACCTCGAGATTGGGTCGGATATATGATGATCTGAGAGTTCAGATTCAAAACCATGGTACTTGGATGGTGTCTCACACCCGCCGTCAGGGTAATAGGGCTGCGTATTGTCTGGCAGCGTATGCCTGCTCTTTGGATAAAGATGAATTTTATTTTTCTATGCCTTCTTTTCTAGGCGCTGTTGTCACAGCAGAATATTGTAACGTTTGAACTCTTCTCTTTTTCTAATAAATTATTGTCAACTGATTTAAAAAAAAAAAAAAAAAAAAAAAAAAAAAACCCTAACTTTGCAGGCTATAGAAATTGGGGTTTCGCTGAAGGCTAGGGGTAACAACGTACGGGGAGCAAGATCTTCGATCAAGAAGTTCAGTGCAGCAGCTGCCTTCGTATTTGATATTTACCGTCACTTCTCTCGCCCAGTGGGGAGAAGAATACAGGAGAGAGGGATCGACAGCCTAATTAACCAACGGCAAGGTAGCATATATATGCGGGTTGTCAAGTATAGGAATAACTTATAACCCAGCAATCCAATGTACGGTGTCTCCGATTTTCATTTCACTCAGCGATGACGTACAGATTAGGTCGATCAGAAATCAATTCGCTCAAGCTCTTGCCAAATTGTGCTTGATCATGACCAACATATCTAAGTGTATATTCCGATGAGCCTTAAATCTTAAGAGGAGATTATTCACGTAACAGATCGATAATCAATCAAATTCCATGACTAATGATGATGAGCTTCCTTGGACTTCTACATGCAGCAATCAGCATACACTGAACAGCTAAAGTTGCGTACGTTAAGAAAGCCAAGATCGAACGTTGCTTGTTGGCTAAACTCAGTTAGAATTCGATTTATTTTGGCGTCATTACAAAAGCTAGCTCCACTAAAGAAAGGAAATTGTTGATCGAATGCATGTTAGACCAGTACCACCTTTAAGCTTGTGCGTCCATTGTGACACTACTGGAAATCAGGTATGAAGCGACAAAGATTGGAAAGGGAAAATCAAAGTTCGTCGCCTGGACACATTGAGGCGACCAATATTGCTTTGGTCGCTTCAGAAAACGAGAGCGACGACTTCTGATCAATAGTCGTCGCTCACATCTTATTGAAGCGACGAATATTGATTATTGTCGCCTCCCAATCATGTTTTGTAAACTGTAGCGACGAAAATTCAATCTTCGTCGCCGACTCAAAATTCAAGCGACGAAGTTGATAACCTTCGTCAATATTCGTCGCTGAGATATGAAACGAAGCGACGAGTTTTGATCAATAGTCGTCGCTTCATGTAATCTGGTCAACCATATTTTCATAGTTTGGAGAGTTGTAGATTTGGCATTTGGTGTCCGATTGACGATTGTAATACATTTTCGGAAAGGAAACGACGCCACGAGTCAAACTCGTCGCTTTGCCACGACGTGTGGGCTTTTTCGGGCTTTCGAGTTCGTTTAGGCCCTCAAAACGGCAGTTTAATATGTTTTAAATAAGGTTGACCGCATCGATTGGGGCTCTAACTTTGTCGGATTTAAGTGATTTTTTTACCATGACCGTATTTCATCATAACGATCAAATGTTATTTCACAGTATATTTCAAAATTTTACTTCTTTTATATAGTTGCTTCGAAAAGTTGTACACTTGAGTATAATCTTATAATCAAGTTATAACGTATTAGTGAGAATGTTGTCGTTATAATGGCTAAATTCACAAAATGAAAAATTTGACCGTCTGATGTGATCGTTATAGTTAAATATGAGTAGAGTATAAAAATCAGCTCGTTTCGTAAACGTTCGACGCTCGATCGAAACGGTCAACCATATTTTCATAAAACTTATCACACGAAAACCCTATTACGTACCTTTAGATGACCTTGTTTCGTCGACTCTTCCAAACATTAAATTCTCAAATAGATGAGACGTAATCAGCCATGTAAAAATTTGGTAACTTTTACCTCCCGATACTATGGTTCCCCATAGAGAGAAATAAGTTTAAAAAAGGTTGACCGCGTCGATCGGGGCTCTAACTTTGTCGGATTTAAGTGATTTTTTTACCATAACTGTATTTCATCATAACGATCAAATGTTATTTCACAGTGTTTTTCAAAATTTTACTTCTTTTATATAGTTGCTTCGAAAAGTTGTACACTTGAGTATAATCTCATAAATTTTTTTTAATTTTTTAAATATTATTGAAGCGACGGATTTTGTACGACTTCGTCGCTTCAATTTTATATATTATTGAAGCGACGAATTTCGTTTTACTTCGTCGCTTCAGTGTTGAATCCGCGCCACATGCTGAGAACCAATTAAAACACATTGCGCGGATCACCCTGTGAACCGTTAGATTTCCCAGATCTAACGGCCATAATTCAAAGTGCTGATTATATATTCCCAGATCTCCTTCTTCTTCACTCCGTCACTGCCTCCCTCCCTCTCCGGCCTCCTCCACTGCCTCCCTCTCCTCCCTCTCCTCCACTGCCGCTCCTCGTCGCCGTCGCCATCCTCCTCCCTCCCTCCCTCCCTCCCTCCCTCCCTCTCCTCCTCCACTGCCTCCCTCTCCTCCCTCCCTCTCCTCCACCGCCTACCTCCCTCTCCTCCTCCACCGCCTCCCTCCCTCCCTCTCCTCCTCGCCTCCTCCACCACCTCCCTCCCTCCCTCTCCTCCTCCCCCCCAACCCCGCAGCGCAGATCGTTCTCCGACTTCGTCGCCTCCTCCACCGCCTCCTCCACCGCCTCCTCTGTCGCCTCCTCCGTCGCCTCCTCCACCGCCTCCTCTGTCGCCTCCTCCGTCACCTCCTCCACCGCCTCCAAAAACTGGACAAAAAAACCAAATCGAACTCGAACGAAAAATACGAAATCGAACTCAGACGAAAAATGGCGGGAAATTTTTTTAAAACGAAAATGGAGACATGAAGCGACGAACATTGATATTCGTCGCACTAAAAATACACTCTAGCGACGACTTTTGAACCAAACTTCGTCCCCTCAAATTGTAAGCTACTACCCAAACTTCGTCTCCTAGAATTGGAAGCGACGACCCAAAATTCGTCGCCTGGAATGCTAGGAGACGACTCAAAATTCGTCGCTCATAATTTGGCGACAAACTTTGAAGTCGTCGCTTGAAATGTCCAAGCGACGACTTTTGGAGCAAAAGTCGTCGCCTCGAAGCGAAACGACGAAAACGAAGCGACGACCCCTAGCGACGACGTTCTGGTCTCTTCGTGTTCGAGGCGACGACTTTTGATCAAAAAATTCCGTCGCCTCGAATGGGTTTTCCAGTAGTGTGAAGACACATGCACTTTAAACCCTGTTCTTGTTTTTACCTTTGATCGAGTTCATAGATGGCCAAACATAGTGGATTGTAAGTTTGTAACCAACATAATTATATGGAGTATATTGGATATGATGATGCATGGTGAATTATTGATTATCATTTTCCTTCTACAGCAACTATCTTCTCATCGTCTCTCCGCACCTGAAAGGAGAACCATTATGTATAGAAGCTCTAGATAGAGATATAACCAAATTAAGGCTTAGGTTAGACTAATCAACACCAAACTTAATATACTAACCATTACCTTTGTATATTACCTCATCAATTTGGCCACTAATCATTCATTATCGTACGTGCGTAAGCAAGCACTGATGGGTTTGCTAAGGTGAAAGATGCAGCACTTCGCTTAAGGAAAGCCTCATATTCGAGATCGTATCCTAACAATTGGAATAGTACTCTCCAATCTCAATCAACCCTACGTACGCATCATCCCCTCCACATATTTTGATTATAAATTCAGATCTGTTTCAAATGGATCACTTTGTGTGCAAAAAGTATATATGCAGATAGATAGGCATGCACTAGCTATATAGTTAACATTTTGTATTTTGTTTTCAAATGTTTATCCGAATCCAGATTCTTGGTTTGCTTATAAAAACACCACATTTTCATGTGTTGCACACTATATATACGTACGTGTATTGCAACTATGTCTCCCAAAAACTGTGGCTTTTCATTCTGAAAATGCCCCATATCTAAACGTTAAAAAGTATCAGTGGTATTGATTCTGAAATCCTATGCTTAAAAACTTTCAAAATATGTATATGTATACAAGAAGATCATGATTTCAGAATATGCTTGTGTTTATCCTAATAAATGTTCATATAGGCCGAGGACATGATGTTATATTGCTAATCCTACTCATCCAATACGTGCAAGTAAATCATTAGAGGAGCCAAATATAGATTTTTAATTGATTTATGCTCATACTAAATAATGGATATGGAACAAGTTTAATCTACATGACAACCACTAGCTAGGCTGCTTAATCATATGCAACAGCAATTTGTTGATTCTCCACATAGTAATATCATCCTTGTGCTGCTACTTTTCTTGCACTTTGTTTGTTCCATATCTCATGGAGACACTCAGCAGTCCCATCTCTATCCAAATAGTATCTCTAGCTTCTACTTAATTTATAGTATTCGATTAATATCGTCTATTTTGGATGTCATTTGTAGGTTTCAATATTAACTTCGATTCCTGGCATCCATGCCATGAATATCATTGTGGACCTAGTCTGACATTCCCTCTTCACCTTCACCTTCACCTTCACCTTCAAGCATCAATATTAATAAACACAAGTTATTCATGGAAACGAATACCTGGTCAAATATTACCTCATAAACTGCAAATTATTTTACTCCAAGTGAAATTCTTTTAGCTATCCTAATATAGATACTATATAGGATATGATTATAGGTGGTGACTCGACTACTTTCAAACCTTTCACCAGATCATTTACATTCTAATCTTATAGAGCAACAATCATCTTTACTCTCTTATGTTTCAACTAGTAACTAGTGAACCTTAATTGACATGTGGCCATTTTCACATGCCCTTCGGTGAAAAACATCACTACAAGCTATTTCCATGGCAGAGAGGCCTCAATTTCTACGGGATACAGAATCATCCTTTGGAAGAGCAACATAGTTGATAGGTGTCAGGTTGGCCCTCCCACTTTCTCTGCGCTCTTTTGCAGCTGACACTCCCTGACGTCCCAATGGAGTACCTGTACGGCGACTAATTGGGGTCCCGACATTGGTATTAGCATTGGTGCTTTGTCCTAATGGCTTCTTTGTTGACGGCCTTGAACCAAATAGTGCCTCCTGTTCTGTAGCATGTTGTTCTTGCAGACGTTTTTGCTCCTGTAAAGATTCAACCAGAAACAAGTTAACTTTCTGCTAAAGTAATCTTACAAGGTCAAATTACATCACACTATCTGTGAGATCAGAAAAACAACAAATGAGCAGAGATGAATCCTGACAAATAGTGTTTAGATATGTCACATGGATGGAGCCAAATGCAACATAAACATTGAAAAAACTTGATCTAATTGTTACACCTGCATATCAGCTAAAGGGTAGACAAAAAGTAGCAAGTTGGAGCATACCCGAGATTTACGCTTTTCCTCCTCTCTCTCCTGCCGTTGTGCAGCGTAGTCCTCAATAATATGCAACAAAGGAACCTAGAATTCACAAAACATTGTATTCATCAGAGGAACGAAAACAAGAAAATTAAACGAAAAGAGAGATAACAATAAAAGCATCTAGTAAATCATAAAGGATCACCTTGTCATATAAGAAAGGGACTCCTTTCTCGCTCTCCCATGCTTTAACTCTGGCAGTCAAAGTTTCGATGATAGCTAGAGAAAAGAGTTTGTAGTTAATTAACACAATATCAATCATTACCAATCAATGTATACATATAATTAAAACACAATGCAGGAACTAGACAATGACAGGTGCATTTGACTTTCTGTTCAACCCACTTTCAGTTAAATGAAATTAGATCACACACTTTGAAGAAGGCAGCAAACAATCACACACAGGAGGAGCTTTGATGAGTTATCCAGATTTTCAGATGGAAGTCCCTCTTAACACTTCTCTATGCTCCACAAAATACACTCGCTTCCAATCATTACTACGTTCATTAATCATACTCCACAATCCATTCAACTTTTGCCATGCAGATTGGAAAAGTGGGATGTTAAGGCCTAAGGAGCGGAGTATGACTAGCCCAAGCATTTCAGAAACTGCATTGGTGTGTAATTGTTTTAAAGTCTATGGAAAAATTGTAGTCTAAGCTTATGTCCCTCCAACAATTTAAGTGAATAAGGCATACAGAGCTCAAACATTTTTCAATGTAAACATTAAGATACCTTTAATTTCCAACCACATCAATTCACTAAAAACCTTAGCATAATCTTTTACAGGCAAGTACTCCAAGCATCTCTTTGTACCAGGAATACAATAACCCAAAACTTGTTGCACACCCAATAATGCATCTAGTAGTTGGTTATGAGTTCTGATGGCATAAATAAAATACACAGTAAAAGTTAGTCATTCACTCAGCCTAGCCCATCCCAGAAAAGGAGACCAGATACAGAAGAGAATCTTCAAGTTCTAAAATTTAGGGTATAAATGAGAAATAATCCAAAGTTTAAGGGGTTTGTTTCCCCAAGATACCCACAGCTGGGTAAGTCCTGTCACTAACACAGTTTTTAAGCTAAAGATCTAAGTAAATGCAATGTGGCCTCCATACATCGACTGCCATCTTGTCATTTGCTTCTCAAGCAATTTTCAGGTACTACTGGCTAGTGAGCGCTTACATGCAATTTTTTATATCATATTTGGTGGTATCATCCATATCTTAACCAACTGATGTTTGGAAAAACATTTTACTCTATAAGCTCATAGCCCTTTACGCTTCAGCCATAGGTCTTAGAAGCATGACATGCTAATGGGTGGGATAACAAATAAGTGCCCTGATCAATAATTCTACACACACACATATACATATAGTTATCGGTTGTTGCAAAGACATCAGAAGAAATAAATTCTTGTGTACACATACCATAACTAGAGTATGGACATAAAGAGTAATACAGGTTCTGCTACATATCAACAAATCTATAACCATAAGTATGAAGTAAAAATAACCAATATATCAAGAGAAGAGAAATATACAAGCTCCCCAATGACGGGACAGATGGTGTTATCTAATAATAAACCGCCAATGGCATACCCTAGTACCAATCAATGACTCGAATCATATAAACCCTAACTACTTTTGTAACTCACAAATAAAGGGACAAGGAACATCAGGAAAAACAAAAAAGGCAAAACTTTGATATAATTAGATAAGAACAACACATGAATGATTACAAGCTTACATGGTATTTTTCCAACCAAAATCCGGGCTTTCTCAGCACGCTTCAAATTTTTGTGTGCTCCTCTTCCTGCACTATACCGATTTTCATCCTGAAAAGGAAAGAAAGCAGATAGTTGAAGCCTTGAAATAATTAAAAGGAGAAGAAACTAAAAAGTTCAAATATAAAAAAAGGATTCCTGGTCAATATGCTACAATGTGCTAGGAGGAACATTCAAATAGGTCATGACTTCAAAATAAAATACTAGATGCTTCACATAATTTGAAAGCACACAAGCAGTAGGAACTACTTAAAGCCATATTCTTTGTTGATCATATTCATGTTAAATACATGTTTCCTCATTACTACTATGGATATAATATTGACATATTGCCTTGAGAACTGGTCCTTACAAAATATCACATCATTATTCACAAATACATTAGCAAAACTTTGAGATTAGGTACTCAGAAAAAAAAAAGTTCCTGATTTATAAAAAACACACTTGCAAGGTAAATAGTGGATCTGAATATAACAACCAAACGCAAAAGAAAGAGTGGTTTTCAGGGATTTGACTATAAACTGTTTGCAAGTCCTCCACCTTAAATAGTGTTCGACTATGACCTTGAAACATCCTAATAATGCATTAGAGAAAAGGATGTTTCCAAAGTAAGATAACAGCTTTTGCTTCATGAGCCAGAAGAAATAAATAGATGTACCAAACTCATAATGAAAACGTAACACTTTCTCAATCTTTACCTTTTCATACTCATCAAGCCACTTATCCTCCTCAAATGCAAATTTGCATTTCTCTACCCTATCCAGTATGTCCTTTCTGCTCAGAGCTTGCTCTTTGGCCTTCACAATCTGATCATCCATGCTTGAAAGCAGAACAGACAAATTAACATTACCTGTTAAGACAGATCCACAACGTGGTCTCATGGACAGGTTTTCAACAAATAAAATCAGAAAATTCCTTGTGAAAAGAATACATAAGAAGCTTAAAAAGAGAGAAGTTTTCGGACCAGAATCTATGAGGCTCCTGAGAACCTGTCTAGCTCCATCACTATCTACATCCATGTGAACTCCTCCATAAATTTCTTCAAGCTCATTTTGCCTCTTAAAGACCAACTCCTTCATCTTGCTGGCTTTCATACCATTCAACCGCTCAAGTTCAGCCTCAGTCTGAAATTGATCATTAATTTACCAAGTAATTAAAATAACAGTCCGTTATATACAGTGATCAATATTCTGCATGAGAAAATACATTAGACAATGAAGATAATAGTTTGCACCTGCTCAATGACATCTAGAGAAAGGCATCCATGCCTAGATAGCTCATCCCCTGAGGAAGGAATTAAGCATGTAACATGGTCAAATTTGTTACATTCCTCAGTAGGAGTCTCCATGAGATTCCATACTTCTATCAGTTTGCTTCCAAGCTCTCGCAGCTACATTAAAAGATATACCGTTAAGAGTAAGATGAATACTGACAGATGAAAGTATAAAATCCTAATGAAAACTCTCTTAAAAATGGACAGCTACGCTACAGTATCCATGCCACAAGTCAGCTGAAGTAACAAAACCAGAAATTATTTGAAAATAAAAATCTCAGTTATATAAAATATCCTATAACATACACTTACAAGTTCTATTCATTTAACTAGTAACTTGTGAAATGCGATTCCTATCAATTTCAAGATAAAAAATTCAAATGACTATGTGGTCTGAATTTTCTCTTTTATTCTATATACCCCAAGCAAAGGGGATGAAACTTGCTCTGTGAAATACTACTTTATTGGCCAAGCTCACATCTCTCACTAAATTATGAGTAGTATATGTTCAACACTTTCAATTCACTATAGAATTTCATCCCATATGTGGGCTTTGTTTTTTTGTTTTTTTGTTGTTTTAGCGCGACATATGTGGGCTCCGTTGCAAGTTCAACAAGATAGAAAACAAATGCTGACAATTGACAAGGAATGTGAGTAAAGCTTCATGTCCATACATCCTAAACAGCTTCAGACAAAAATGAGTGCAATAACACCATTGAACACCTACTTGTAATGTTTCAAATCCAGCATATCAAACCTTAGGATTTTGGAGGAAAAAATAATAATAATTAAAATGTTTACTGCAAGACTATGATGACAGCTAAATCACGACGTTGACATACTGCAAATGGTATTCAGCAAAGTAATGTACTAGGTCCAATTCATATTTCAAATTGCTGATGAGAGAAAGAGAGTCACCTTATGCAGTCTTTTCTGTTTCTCTTGCTTCAGCGAGTTGGTCAGCGCCGTCAATCTAGCAAGAGTGTCATTGCTGATGCTCTTGGAATGAGCGGCGGACTGATCAGTCAAGCTCGGGTGGACTTCATTCAGTGTCTTAAAGAAATCAATGGACATTACAACTGAGAGTTCATGAATGATATTGACATGACTGTTGACTTTCTCTAACTGCAAAGCCTGCACAAATCAACACCAAGTAGAACTTAATTACAACCACACGAAACCGAAATTCAAAGACTAACAAACCGACTTTAGTACCTTCTCTTTGTGAAGTTCCTCGAGATGAGACTTAAGCTCTCCCAACCTCTTGACACTCAAATCACGCTCATCAACTCCGGCACACTCACCGGCACTCCCAGCCACACCATTCCCAGCAATCTCAGATGAAATCCTCGCAATCTGCAACAGAATGACCGAAAACTCCTTCACCCTTTCCTGCTTCTTCAAGCTCAGTTCCTCCAGAACCGGCTTCACAGCGGACAACTGGTCCCTGAGGGTCCCTCTCGCCCTGGAAAACGAATTAGCTTCTCCGAGAGCGGCGGCGATGGCGGCGATTTGAGCCTGGCCGTCGGCAAGGGACCTGCTCAAATCGGCCCTGTACTTTCTGGTCATTTCCACCTTCTTGCGGTAGATGTCAAGGCACTCCTGCTCCAGCTGGAGAAGCATGGTGTCCCTCTCAGTGTCACTCTCCCCAATTTCGTCCCAAATTATCTGTGAAAAGTAAAAAGTCGAAAATGCCCAAATTGAATTGAAGAGTCGGGAGTTGAAATTGAGGGAATGGAATAGAGGAAGTGGAGGTACCTGGAGTTCGTGGAGGAGAGAAGCGCAGGTGGTGCGGGAGGGGGAAACGGGCGGCGGCACCGCCATCATTGTGCGACGTCGTTTCGAGGCAAAACCCTAGAGGAATTGGGGAGAAGAGAGAGAAGAGAAATGGGTGTCGGGGGCGATAGAGTGTCTGGGTTTGGAAAATGAATGTGTGTGAGTCTAATTTGGTAGATCCCTAGGAATCACCAAGGTGGATAATGTTAAGGAGTTCCAAAAGGCAAGTACGGGTTTCTCGGTCGTTTTGCCGCCAAAACCATGTCCTTTGCGTTTTGTCTTTTTTTTCTTTTTCTTTTTGTCCTAATTATTAAAAAAAAATAATACTTTAAGCCGGGAGTAAAAATCCATTTAACCCACCAGCACCAGTATATTCACTTCAACTTAAGCAAGGTCTCGAGTTCGAACCTTGTGTATGGAAAAAACTGTCTTTACAAAAGTATATTCACTTAGCATATTTCGGCACTTGCTTGATGCAATCCAACAAAGGTATATTCACTTCAACTTTCCGGAAAATCTCCAACACTTCTTCGTCGGATTTCTCCTTCTTAGATTTTGCAAAACGTGAAGGGAAGGGTATGTAAGAGTTAGGCACACCTCCCTTAGTTGGTTGGTTCGGCATTCCTTCTTCGAAGTTGCGGGATCACGCTCAAGCTCGTTCTTGTTCAATGCAGCTTGACTCGGCTTGTGGGGAGCGGTATCGGCAGCAGGAGTATCGGCAGGGAGCAACACTGTGTCCAATACGGGCACAGGCTGCTCGGCAGGGTGCTCCTCGTCCTGGTGTGCGGCAACGGGCAGGCTTCCGTCCTGGAGACCGAGAGGCTGCTCGGCAGCAAGGTTGCTATCGAGAGCTTCATTGTTCTTCTTCCTTGCTTGTGGCTCGGCTAGAACCTTCCCACTCCGTGTCATGATAGCTTGAGCTTGCTCGTTCCTTGGATTCTTTATAACTCCTCCTGGTAACTTCCCTTACTCGGTAAACTTTCCCATCAAGTTCACGACTTGGCCCATTTGAGTTTTTAGTTCACCAATGTCCTTCGAGTGAGCTTGTTGACTTGCGAGCAATGCTTGAGTAGCACTCGAAAGAGATTGAATCACCGCATCATAATTAGTCGGACCTTGCATGTTTTGAGCTTGGAAAGGCACGGTTTGGGCTTGAGCTTGGTACGGCTGCATAGCTTAATTTGGTTGAAAGGGGACACGGTAAGAGGCAGTCGGCCGTGCTTGATAAGGCACGGCTGCATTGGGCTGTGTTGGTGGGTTCAAGACGTTGTCATTATTTGCCCACCGAAAATTAGGATGATCACGATACCTCGGATTGAAATTGTTAGCATAGCCTCCTCCTTGATAACTGATGGCATTGACCTCCTCAACTCCCTCACTTGCACCGAATTGAGGACATAACTCTGTTGCATGCTCCTCGGTGCAAATTCCACACACTTGAGCTCTCTTCATATTCTTTGCAAGATTGGCAACCATATGCAAAGAAAGCTCTCTGAGCCTAGTTTCTACAGAATTTGGAATCGCATCAATAGCTATTTTATGGAGGAAGTTATGCCGAATAAAGACGCAAAGGTCAAATCTGCCGAGTAGTAAACAGAGTACCGGAAGCCTGACATGCAGCCTGCCGAGACGCGCGCGCGCATTGACACTCGCGCTGCCGAGCCGTGTCCGATCATGACATATCCCAGCCGGACATGCCCGTATCCGATACGTGTTCAGATGTATCCGACATGAAACTATGATGACCCGGCCTTAAGGTGGATTGTGTGGACCCAGACCTGACCTGGCTAGGAAGCTAGCAGGTAGGTAGGTCACAAATCCCACATCGCCCGAGGGAGTGTGGATGCGATGCTTATATGTGCAGGGTTAGCACAATATGATGAGACGCGTTTTGGGGGCGCAGTGGCTTCGGAGGGGACAGGAACTCCGAAGTTAAGCTTGCTCGTCCCGTAGCAATCTCAGGATGGGTGACCTACGGAGAAGTTGCTTGTGAGCTCCCAGAAACAAAACCGTGAGGGGTGATTCCCAAAGCGGACAATATCTCAAAGTGTGGCGGGCTGTTACAGAAACAGGACCTATCCCAGGAGTATTGATAGGAGCATAAAATGCGACATTCTTAATATGTTATACCCTTCAATTATACTTTGTTTAACCCTTATTATCTTATAATTGAGTCATAATATCGAGTCATGAGTATTTGGTAGAGTTACAAAGAAATCGTGCTAAGTTTAGTAAAAATGTACAAAATTGTCAAAGTAGCCGATTTAGAGCTTAGGAGATGTTCTGTTGAATCTGTAAAGCCTCGACTTTATATTTAATGAAAATTTCTTCTCTTATGAGCAGTATATACATTGATGATCTAACAATGGAAATAATTAGAGTAATTGGAGCTAAAGAAGCTGTCGAGAATTGCTATGCAAAATCGGATCCAGTAAGTTCCAGGAATTTCCTGGGCACATCACCAGACTTCCAAAATTTTCCTAGAACAGGTCATTTGGAACTGGATGACGTACCATACATGCATGAAAATATCTCTGAGTCTAGTTTCCACAGAAATTGGAATCGCTTCAATAGCTGTTTTCTGGAGGAAGGTATGCTCGATTGAAGACACGAAGGTCAAATCTGCCGAGAAGAAAGAAAAGTATCGGAGATTTCAACTCAGTCCCTGCAGATAGGCTGCAGTGCCAGCCTTTGAGATTTGCAGCCTCGACCGCAGCGCAGCGCTCGCATCCTGACACTCGAGCTGCCGCGCAGCCTGACACTCGCAATGTCGCACAACCTGACATGCAGCCTACCGAGAAGCAAGCACGCTGACACTGGCACTGTCGAGACGTGTCCGATCATGACATGCCCGTATCAGATACGTGTTCAGCCGTATCCAACACATTACCAGATGTATCCAAGGGTGTATCCGAGTATCCCTGTCGAAGATGCCGAAGTATCGGATACGCTTCCGATACGCTGTCGAGAAAGTACCGGCGTTGACACTCACGCTGCCGAGAAGCTGCTGCGCAGCAGCCATGCAGCCCTGCCGAGGCCCAGCCCTGCACCAGCCTGTCGATAACCTAGCACACGCCCTTGTGCGTTTCCTTCCGAGAAGCAGCACCAGTATCCGATACTGGGCTGCAGCTGCCGAGAAGACTGAAATGCTGCCGATAGTGCTTCCGAGTGGCTGCAACAAGGGAAGGCATGTTTCCATGTGTCTACAAGTATCCCAGCTGAATCCTAGGACATCAAGAAAGAAGAAAACGTGTGAAGCATGTGGGGATCAAAACCGGCAGCTACAAGGAAGCCAAGTTCAAGGAGGAAAAGAGAAACCTAATCCAACTTGGAATGGGATTTACAATTCCTAGTTCTTGCCGACTTTGGCCAAACTTTCTTATATAAATAGAGGTCGGCATCATGAAGAAAAAGGGGTCACATTCCGAAGCAAAATACAAAGTGCAAAGCTCTACCAATATTCAACCAAAGATCCTACATAGAATAGCAAGCCACAAACACCTCACCACCACCGAAAAACTCCTCCATACCCGAATCGAGTTCTAAGCCTTCATCCAATCATCAAGCCATGTTTTTGAAGATCTTCTCAAGGATTCAAAAGTGTGATCCGATCCATCTCTTCCCCCTTCTAGGCTTGTTTTAATTGTATGTAGTTATGTGTAGTTTTGTCTATGAAACTCATGTGTATGTTTGGTTTTTATGTTTTCATGTCTATGTGAAAAGCGATTGTGAATTTGGTTTTATATTTATGCATGTTAAATTCGTACTTAAGTTGCGTATAAGGTTTTTCAAAGATAAGTTTCGGATTGCATGTTAAAATTATAAGGAAAATATGTAACAACATAGTAACTAGGTAATCGGCAAGCATGTTAATTTAGTTTTAAATTTGTCTTGGTTTGTTCTTTAAATTCGTGTGCCTTAAAGGTTGGTGTTCTATACAATTGCAATGTGTAGGACATTGATCTCATTTAGCCGAAATATGCATAAGTCAAATTAACGAGTTTGATTGGTTTGGTTTGTGTTGTTTCTTTAAGATTAGAGTAATTTAAAGAACATATTTGTTTAATCTGAAGAGTGACACCTTACAAGTTAACTTGTTTCCGACTAAAAAGACTTTGTACTTAATTACTTTTCATGTTTGCTTTCTACGTTTAGTGTTCCCAAATATGATTAGTATAACTTTAAGGTTAGGCGTTTAGTCACTTAAAATACATGAGGAGTTGATAGGAGCACAAAGTGCTACGATATTAATGGGCTTATGCCCTCGTTTATGCTTTGTTTCTCCCTTATTTATTTAAGATAGAGTCATAAAGTAGTTTAGTGTCGATTTGATAGAGTTTTGGAAATATATGCTTTAGAGTCCGAAAAATGACTAAGTTTAAGAATTCTGGAAAATAGTGCAAAATATTTCTTTTTCGTGATTCTGAGATGAATAAAATTGTGACTTATCCTTTTTCAAATTTGCTGAAATTTGGTATGCATGCTGTTGGCTTGCTAATGGATTTTTTTTGTCAAAAATACAGATCAATCGGAGTTCGGAAAGTCACCCAAAAGATGGCTGCAAATCAGCAGTTCGAGCAAAACAATCAAGGGACTTCCAGGAATTTTCCTGGGACTGTGTCCCAACTTCAAAAATTCATTTCCGACGTTTCAAACGGAATTTGATCAAGCCATTTTATATGGAAGAAGCTCTATGTGTCTAGTTTATCTCTGACTTGGAATCGCATCAATTGGAGCTCCGAGAAGGGAGTTATGCCAGATTTACTGAAGTAAGGTCATTCCAGCCGATTCCAGCAACTTTCTGCCTCTTTTCCTTTGTTTCAATTTTCGACGGACATTTTGGCGTGCCATTGCATATTTGAAGATTGTCCAAGATTATTGAAGGATAGAGGAAGACATTGAGCCAAGGCTTTGGAGGAAAACATGAAGAAAAGAAGATTTCCTAGTCAAGCTAGGATTGCTTGCCGATCGGAAATGCTGCTGCCGATTGTGTTCTTGGCGGGCTTCGGGTATTTTTCCAAGGAAAAAGTTCACCACATGGAGTTGTCAAGTCCACATATGAAGTCCATGAAGATGTGAAGCCCATGCTATGAAGAAAATTCAGAAAAAAAAGTCCAAGAATGCAATAATTATTCAACAAGGAAACATAAGCCAACTAGGAAAAGGAAAACCTACCCTTCCTTGTTGAGGCCGGCAACCCTAGTTTTTCCTCTATATATAGCCAACTTTTATACAGAAAAACCAGTCACAGCTCAAGCCTAAACACAAGTCTAAAACTCTACCAAATTTTCTACCTTAAGTCTTAGAAAGAAAAGCTAGCCGATTCACCACCACCACCATTCAGAAAATCCTTGCCGATTCACCTTCACCTTCAACCGATCAAAACCATTCCGAGCCTCCATCTTTTATCACCGAGATCCACACGAGCTGCTGCCCCAAGGTGTCTAAATGTGTGATCTACTCTCTTCGGCTTGTAATTCTTTTATTTTTCAATACTATGTCTATGTAGTTTGGATATTCTTTTGGTATTTGTTTTTATGTCTATGTAAAGACAATTTGTTTGTTTGGTTTTGCATGTTTAAAGATATTTATGATTTCGATTCTTGGAGTCTAATTAACTTTAAGGTATTGATTTCATGGTTTTATGAAAGATAAATATGCAAACACACTTTGTAAATATGTAACCGGTTAGGTCTTAGGGATGAATGCTTGACTTGATTCTCGATTTCTTCTTGATTAGTTGTTTGAATTCGTGTGCAACCGAAGGAGATGTTTAGGTGCAATCGTAGGCCATGGTTGTTGTCTAGATGTTGAATTCACTTGCCGTAGTAACATAGGCCAAGTTAGAACGATAAGTCGATTTGGTTTATGTTGTTACCTAGGGTTAGAGTAGTTCCTACAACTTGCTTGTCTAATATGAAGAGTGACGCCTTGCATGTTAACTTGTTTCCGACAAAAAAGATTTCGTGCTTTATATGCTAATTGGTTAATTTCTACGATAAGTGTCTTTAATCGGTTAGCTAAAGATTAGGGTTATGCGATAAGCTAATTCTAAGTACCTTCGTGAAATCTAAAATCGACTAGATAAACCGATAAGGAGTTTAGTTAGGTTGGAATTAAGTTGAGTCTTGAATATTTCTATGCATGTTTCCATGAGTTCTTACTTGTTACTTGTTTCGATTTGTGTTAGTTTTTGATGAGTGCTTTGCGTGAGAGATGTCGACCAAACTTGTAAATAGTAATTTAGGATTTAATTTTCAGCTTTTATTCTATAGTCTAAGGGCAGCCTTATGCTGCCGATCTAAATCCATTATTTTTGTGTGTAGTACATGTAGTTCAGGGCAGCCCTATGGCTGCCGACGCCTATATTCCCCCATATGTGACAATTTTTGTATATTTGTATTTGTGTTTTCGTCTAACAATCTCATGTTTCAGGTACCCTTAATCCCCGGCTTAGAACGATCCCTACTTATGTTTATACTACTAACGATTGTAGGGTTATTATTGCTTGATGCTCGCTTAGGCGACACATCAATTTTTGGCGCCGTTGCAGGGGATTACAAAAGCTTGATTTATGTGATTTTTGTGTGTATAATGTTGCTGGAAATTTTTGTTGTAAAGTTTGTAATTTGTGGTTTTATTTGGGATTTGTAAAGTAGAAATATGCTTCGGCATCACTACGCCATTTGTCACCTTAAGCGACGGACAGACACTACGTCCGTCGCTGTCAAAATTACAAAAGCGACGGATACATATGTCCGTCCCATAAAGGTAAGTCCGTCGCTACAGGTACCTAATGCGACAAATATGGTTCGATGGTTTGAGTCAGTCGCTTAAACCCTTTTATGCGACAGATTTCAATATCGATGGTTTGAGTCAGTCGCTTTAACCCTTTTATGCGACGGATTTCAATATCCGTCGCTTAAACGTTTAAGATCAGCTATATAACCCTTGGCTTGGACAGATTGCAGAAGAAGAAGAAAACGCAGAAAACACTGTAGCTACCGGCGAAAAATCTCCCCAACGGCTGATTTCGTCAATTTCGGGATTGAAAAGCTTGGGTTTTCTCTTCCAATTGCTTTGTAGGTTAGTATAATCTCTTATCTTCATTGTAATCACCATATTTCGATTTGATTGGTTGATTTTAGTTTTTGATATCTTGAGTTGGATTTTGTTTATAATGTGCTTTGTGTTGTTTTTAATATTGGGTGTTTGAATATATGATCGATTTTGTGTTGATTTTGGTGAATTTGAGATTATTTAGTTTAGTTTGTGAAATTTAGTGCAATTGAATGAATGTGAAATTAAGTGCGATTGAATTTTAGTGTAATTTAGTAGTGAAATTTAGTGAGTGAAATTTTGTGAATTTTATGGTAGAGTAAATTCACATTATTAATTAATGATATAATTGGTTTGTGCTGTGTGTGGATTGTGGTAGTTAGGGTTTCTGAAACATGCGAGTGGCTTAGTGAGGGAGTGTGGTGCCGTGTGTAAATTTATTGTTTGGTATTATGTATAATTGTGGTGTTTATCAGCTTAGAACTCCCGTTTGAGAATCAACAACGCATCTAGTTGATCGAGATGAGTTGTTGATTCTCGAATTGTCCCATTTTGGACACTTTAGGCGAACACGAGTTTGTTGATCATTTTGGTATTCATGTGGTTTAAGTTTCAGTTTTGGGATATAGTTTCGACAGTGTCTCTCTACAATGTTCCTCGAGTGCAAATTAGGTTGTTTAGATTTTTGTGCACTTGAGGAACTGTAGGGAGATGCTGCCGAAATTTCCCAAAACTGTAGCTGAAACCACATGAATACCAAAAGGATCAACAAACTCGTGTTCGCCTGAAGGGGATAGGACCCAACCCGGAGACATAAGGAGAAGAAGTGTTGGGACAGGTTTTGATTGTTAAGTTACATGTTGTGTGCTAACCTTATGCATATTGTATGTTTATGTTATGACAGGAAACATGGACAAGAGTTGGATCGGCTTATCAAGAGGTGATCCGAAGTTCATTCAGGGGATAATTGATTTTTCTGCGTTTGTTCTTCAAAATAGCAGCAGTCACACAGAAGTGCATAAGTGTCCGTGCAAGCGTTGTCGGTTGCATAAGCGGAGGATTACAGTGGATGAGATGTTTACGCATTTGAGGGAAAACGGTATGATGCCTAACTACACTACATGGATACATCACGGTGAGGTGGCAAGCGGTCCTTCATTGTATGAGCAGAGGGAACAATATCTTCGGCAGAGAACCTCTTCTAGTGGTAGTGCGGGTCCTCATATGAACCCCAGTATGGACATTTTGTATGATGCTTTCCCATTCATGGATAGATTTCATGAGGCAGAGAATGCTGGTGGTTTAAATGATTTTTATGATGTAAATGATTTAGATTCTATTGCCAGAGATGCTTATGAGAAGTATAGCAGGCTTTTATCGGAAGGGCAGACTCCGTTGTATGATGGTAGTGAGGAGACTGTGTTAACCATCATCCTTAAACTAATTAAGATAAAAACGGAAAATAGATGGTCAGACAAAAGTTTTGATGACAACATAGAGTTGATCAAGAGAGCGCTTCCTCCAGGAAACAAGTGTCCTGATTCATACAGAACTGTAAGAAAGATCCTAAAGAACATGGGTCTGGGTTATGAGATCATTCACGCATGCGAGCATGGTTGTGCGTTGTTTTACAAAGAGAATGCAGAACTAGACAACTGCCCCAAATGCCATGAGTCAAGATGGATATCTTCTGCACAGGGTATAAAAGTTGCTGTACGAAAGGTTCGTTATTTCCCTCTTACACCAAGGTTGCAACGCCTATATATGTCACCGCACACAGCAAAGGAAATGCGGTGGCACGGGGAAAGGATTTCAGATCCAGATTTTGTTAAACACCCGGCAGATGGGGAAGCGTGGCAAGAGTTTGATAAGGATTTTCCAGATTTTGCCAACGACATTAGGAACGTGCGCCTCGGACTAGCAACCGACGGGTTCAATCCTTATGGTGCATCCTGCAGTCCTCACAGTACTTGGCCTGTTGTGGCGATGCCTTACAATTTGCCTCCTTCAATGTGTATGAAAAAAGAGTTTAACATGCTTGTATTGTTAATATCCGGTCCAAAGTCTCCTGGAAAGTGTTTGAATGTGTTTATGAGACCAGTTATCGATGAGCTAAAGATGTTGTGGACTATTGGAGTTCAGACTTATGACCGACATGAGCAAAAGTCATTCATACTGAGAGCAGCAGTGATGTGGACCATCAGCGACTTTCCCGGATTAGGGATGTTGGGAGGCATCCAGACAAAAGGGTACAAAGCATGTCCCATTTGTTTGGAAGATATTGACTCAAGCAACTTGACAGAGAGAATGGCATACCAGGGCCACCGCAGATGGCTAGACCGGCGTCATCCATGGCGTCGAGCAGCAGATAAGTTTAATGAGAATGTTGAGTTAAGGGGAGAACCACGCTCATGGACTGGGGATGAGATTTATAGCAGTATCCTCTGTCATGACTACCCTGTTCAAAGTTTGCATCCCAAGTTCAAGCCCAGAGCAACTAGAGAGAAACTGTGTTGGACTCACGTCAGTATATTTTGGGAGCTGCCGTACTGGACCACATCGAGAATAAGGTATACCTTAGATGTCATGCATATTGAGAAGAATGTGTACGACAACATCAGCGGAACCATTTTCGGTCTCGAAGGAAAGACTAAGGACGATCCAAAAGCTCGTGAAGGTCTGGAACAACTAGGGATACGAAAGAGGCTGTGGAAAAAATCGAAACCCAGTTCAAGTAAAAATAAAGAGAAAGTATCTCAAGCACCGTATACAGTTGTTCCTGAGGCAAAAACCGAGATTTTCGAATGGATTAGAGATGCACAGTTTCCTCATGGTTATGCGGGAAGTTTGAAGAATAAGGTCAATCTGAATGATAAAAAGTTTTATGGATTGAAGACGCATGACTGCCATGTACTCCTGCAACGTCTTCTTCCAGTGGTTATCCGACCATATCTGCCATATTACATGGTTGAGCCGTTAATAGCGTTGTCCAGATGGTTTCAGAAACTCTGTGCTAGAGAGCTGAAGAGCCAGGAGGTCCGTGACATGAAGCAAGAAATAGTCATGATTCTTTGTAAATTAGAAAGGATCTTTCCTCCCGCTTTCTTCACCATCATGGTTCATCTCATGATTCACCTTCCCGAACAGGTTCTGCTTACCGGACCAGTACATTTTACCTGGATGTTTCCTATGGAAAGGTGATGCGTTATTTTATTTATTTTCACTACACGGTCAGGATCATATGTATTGTACTAACTATAAAATTGGACAGGCAACTCGGGGACTACAAAAAGACTGTTAGAAACACACGTTTCCCAGAGGGGTGTATTGCTGAGCAATACCTTACAAATGAGTGTGTGACATACTGCAGTTTTTATATGGATGATGGGACAGGAGATGCTAACGTTGCCAGTGCGCCTCAATTCAATATCTCTGTTGTTTCCGAACTCGTGAAGCCCAAAAGTTTCATAGCAAAGGCTCGTTTAAGTAGAGAAGAACTATATGCGGCTCACTGGAATGTAATGGAACACTGTACAGAAGTGGCTGACTTCATTCAGATTTACAATAATCAAGTAACTCAAATCTATCCACATATGACTGATGAAGAGCGTATTCAGAACTTTCTTCCATACTTTAAAACTTGGGTATACAATCACTATAATTTGCTCATTATATAAACCACCAGAGATGTCACAGGGCACTAATGGTTTGTATTATTGTTACAGATCACACGACTGCAAGCAGAAGGAAGTTCAGATTATACGCCTGAACTACACATTTTAGCATGCCGCCCTCAAGCACACCGTATTTATTCACAATGTTCTGTGAATGGAGTTAAGTTTGTCACGTGGCAGCGAGACCAACGGTTGAAGACTCAAAACAGTGGGGTCATGGTAGAGACGGAAGGCATCTCATACTACGGGATTCTTGAAGCCGTAGTCGAACTTGTATATTCAGAAGGCATGCAGGTTGTTTTGTTCAAGTGTAAATGGTACGATACTGACCCTGCCGAGCCTGGGTCCGTAAAGTTAGATCACGGTCTTTTATCAGTGGACACATCTACTAGCTGGTTTGAGGATAGACCATTTATTCTTGCCGCCACGGCAAGACAAGTGTTTTATCTGGATGACCCGAAGGCTGGTGAACCTTGGAAAGTGGTTAATGTGATGTCACACAGAGGTACGTACAGTGCTACCACAGTTGCAAGGGAACCTAACATACCTCCTAGGAGGAATGAAATCGATGAACCCTATCAAGAACCTACCGCGGACTCGATCCCAACATACACTCCTATATTTGGTTTCACCATGGACTTCGGTTCGCTCCCACACATAGATGTTCCCATTCAATGTCACAATGATGAAGAGGACGACGATGGTGACGAGGATGACGACGAAAGTGAGGAAGATGAGGGCGGAAGTGAGGAAGATGAAGGCGGAAGTGAGGAAGATGAAGGCGGAAGTGATAGAGAGGATGATTATGCTGATTATGAGGAAGATCTATCTGATTAATATGGATCGTTTTATTCAGTGTTTTATGTAAACTGTAATTTGTAAACTATTTTTTTTGTCTGACCTTCAACAGATAATAGTTTCAAATCGATGAGACGCACCTAATCGTATAAAAATTTTACGATTTAGATTTAAGGAACGTCAGGCTACCCATGGGAAAACGGAAGTAAAAACCAGGTAACCGCAACATTCGGCACACAGATTTTACCGGAATGTTCCCATTTTCCAACCGTAGACGAATTTCATTATTTCGGTCATATCTTATTTCACGACATATTTGCATTTGAAGAGTCTACGTATAGTAACTGTTTCAAACTATATATTCACTTAAACACTTAGTAAACAAGTTAAGGAACATTAGTGCATATGTTCTGATTTTGAATCTAAAAGTTTAGAAAATCTATTCCAACCGTCAGATATCACTGTTAACATGAAATACATGTATGGAAAAAAATCCAACTACGTCTGACAACGTTAAAGGCTCGATCGGAACGGTCAACCGGCCCGGTCAAACCTCTAAACGCTTAGAAATGGTAATTGGACTGTCTAAATGACCTTTTTTGGTCTGACCTTCAACAGATAATAGTTTCAAATCGATGAGACGCACCTAATCGTATAAAAATTTTACGATTTAGATTTAAGGAACGTCAGGCTACCCATAGGAAAACGGAAGTAAAAACCAGGTAACCGCAACATTCGGCACACAGATTTTACCGGAATGTTCCCATTTTCCAACCGTAGACGAATTTCATTATTTCGGTCATATCTTATTTCACGACATATTTGCATTTGAAGAGTTTACGTATAGTAACTGTTTCAAACAAAAATTTTAGAATTTTTTTTTTTTGTAAATGCGACGGATATGGAAGGTTCCGTCGCTTAATTAGTTTTGGAAATGGCGCGTGTCCTTTGCGCCAAAAATTGGCCCGAAAATTGAAACGTTCTTAAGCGACGGAATACTTCAAGGTTCGTCGCTTAAGAGTAGATATAGAGCCCGAAAAACAGAAGAACATGGCTTAAACGTTCGACCTCCTCTAAACCCAATCCCTGCTCCGATCCGGCCCCAATCGCCACCACCATCCGTCCAGCCCCAAACCCTAAACCATCACTCCGGCCCCATTCGCCGCCACCCTGACTCCGCCCCCAATCGCCACCACCCTCACTCTGGCCCCGAATCCCTAATTCCCTTATCTCCACTATCACCACCGGCCACCACCCTACCACCACTGTCTCCGTTCTGCACCACCACCGGCCACCACCCTTTCCCTCAATCCAAATCCCCAATTCCCCTCTCTTCACCCCAAATCCGTAATCGACTTCGGTACCCTCACTCTCTCTGTCTCTTTCTCTCACCTCCGGTCGGCCCTAAAAGCTACCGGACCCCGTGAAGCGCCTCTGTGCTCTCCCTCCCAACTCCGCCCCAGTCCACGCCTCCGTCTCCGCCACCCTTGACGACTCCCTCCGTAAAGGTACCTCTCTCTCTCCCCTTCTCTCCTTCTCTCAATTGGGAAGTGTATTCTCTGTTGTTTTTTACTGAAAGATTGAATCTTTTTGTTGTTTTTCTTGAGGTTCCTGTGGGAGAGAGTTGGAGTGTGTGTATTACCGGAATTGTGCACAGGAAGTTGGGTTTGGCTCCAGTTTGATTCAAGTTCTTGGAGATTCTTCATCTGGGTATGTATAAATTTTGATACTTGATGTCAGTTTTGGTTTTAGCTCCATTTGTCTATATCTCATTTATTCAAGAAAGAGAGTTCACATCTTTTACTTATAATTGATTTGGTTTTGGAATTTGGTATGAAATGGTAGAAGAAAAGCAGCTAATTAAAATGTTAGTATTGTAGTAATGGGAGCTGGGAAGATATCAGTTAAGACATTAATACGTTTTGGCTCTGTTGTGAGAGAATTGGTTGATTCTTTCTCTTTCCTGAAATCATTAGCTAATGTGTTGAAAATGGAAATGGTCTTGAGCTTCTTTGATGCGCCTGTGGCTCTTGTATAGTACAATGGCAATGGTGGCTGCAAGTAATGATGCGCCAATTCCAGAAGTCAAACCTGCACAAGTTTTTTCTCCTAGTTAATCACTAATCAATCTGGCATGGAATTGAGACTGTAACTTGAAATAATTGGTGTCCTGGGTTCATATATGAACTATAACAAACTAGAAACAAATCATAATTTTAACATATAAGTACTCTGATTTCACTGCTTAGAGATTTATTGTAACTGTAAAGTATTGCATGGATTCAAGTAGTCTCTACTCTCTACTATATTTAGTTATTTACTAGCTACTTAAAGGGGTTGCCAAATAAATTTCTAAATTATAATCAAATCTATATTTGAATGATATAAATTGTATGATACATTAAAATACCGACTCATTAGATATACACAAAATTTCTCTAACAACACATAAAAAGGGGTTCAATGCAGTCTGGTGAATCCTGGGTTGGCAGATGTCGTGATTTTATCTCATCAGACGGATTTTTATCAGGAGATAACCTCCATTCTAAGTGAGATTGTGTTTATTTTTTAGTTGTTAAGTATGTGAAACAGCTGAATATATATTCCAGTGAGGTGTTGGTTGCTTGATGTCTCGATTTACATTACAAGCATTGTTCCCTTCTCAAGTTCTCAAGTTCTCAAGTTCTCATCTCTCTAATATCTAATCATCCTATGTTAATGCTTGATTGCTGTTTTGGTCTTGAAGTAGTGTATTATGGATTTCATTGCTTGCTTTCAGCATTTTTTTTGTTCTATTAGTAACATTTATGTTACTCTCTGATCATTTAATTGAGTTATGTCTGTTTCCATTGTTTTTTTGGTGGCTTTATGTCATGGCAGAATTTTTCTTTCCTTCTCATGGTAAGGACCTATGTTTTCATCTATGCTTTTAAATCTGTTCAACCTAATTGGCAAGAAGTTCTAATTTTGTGGTAAGGTGAGTTTGGTTGTTTTGGCGGATTGATATTATAAGGCGATAGCTCTGTCTAGTTATATTCATATAGTCGTCTCTCTGTTGCGTACATTATATACATTTCTGCATTTGTTTCATTAATTTTTAGCATATTATAAGGCCTTTTTATAGTATCATTATTATATTCTAGTGCATACATATGGCAATTTATATTCAATGTTTGTTGGTCTATCAATTTGAAGAGGGTAGTATGTCATCAGGATCTGCTGGTTATGGGTGTACTTGGAAACTTCTCTTACTTTGATGACTTTATTATATTGATCAATGTTTTTATTTTAAGAATAATTTTTTTTTAATTTTATTTTATTACCTCTTATATCAGCAATGCCTCCAAAACCTCGATATTCGAAGACGAAGAAGACGGTCGAGCTTGAGGACCGTGAGCTTCGGCAGGAGTTGATCAGACGATCACTACGAGCCCCACCACTATCGACGCCGCAGTTTGATTCATCAGGGCTCTCACCGACTTCTCATGCACAGTTTCCTGCAACTCCATCGCTTCCATCTCCCTCAGCTCCTCGCCCTGCTGTTTCAGCTCCTGCTCCTGGTGCTGCGTCTTTACATGCGCCATCGACCTTGCAGCTCAGCGCTCCCTCACTCCCATCAATGACGCCAATGACGTCGAGCGGCCCCAGTATCGGTTCTGCATCAACCGGGTCTTCGACGACTGCACGCAGCATTCGTTGCAAGAACTTGGAGACGAGTGGTATATTTCGGCAACTCTGTTGTTTCATTTCATTACGGATAGAAATAGATTCCTAGAAATCTTAGAATATCGGCGCTAATTAAGGATTTAACGTTTATAACCTTATTTCTCATTTTCTGTGTAGATACAGCACTCACAAGGAGGAGAGGTGTGGTGGTCGGACTGAAGACACAGGAGCTGGTCCGGACCACGGGGAGGAAGATTGTGGTAGAGTACGATGAGTACCACAAAGGCCCCAAGGATCCCAAGGTCCGCAGCCTAATTTCTCGGGACATTGGAAGTTGTGTGAAGGACAGTGTCCCTTTGGTACAGCCCACGTACAGAGAGTTGAGCGTCAGTGACCGAGGGATCATTACCGACTACCTCTCGGTAATATTTCCGTTGTATGGTTTTTGCTTTTCTTACTAATTTGATTTCTGTTATGCTTTGTTACTAATGTGGGTCCATTGTGTCTATGTAGCCACACTACTGGATCCCCCCAGATCATGATGGCCTGTGGAAGTATGTTCAAACAACGGCAGCCGATCGGTATAAGGATTGGAAATCCGATTGCCGCCAACATTGGCTGGAGTGGGGGGATGACGTTCCTCTTGAGTTCCTACATCGTCCGGCGCAGTGGGAGTGGTTGGTGGTCCACTTCAAGGACCCAGCTCATGCGGTAATCAACTCTCTCTCTCGGCTCTAACAATATGTTAATACTCTATTGGTGCATTGTTTAACCTCTACATATAATGCTTGTAAATGATGTGGTGCAGGCCTTATGTGCGAGAATGAAGGAGATCCGATCGCGTCCACAAAAGATGAACCACCACTCTGGGACGACTGCCTTCAGTTACCGGGCGAAGTTGCATCAGGAGCGAGGACATCCAGCTCCGTTTGTCCGTGCCTTCGAGGATGCATATGCAAAAGACCCGGTGGGCAGTCCACACGTGGTGAGAGATCCGAAGTCCTTTTTTGTTCCATTTCTTGTGTTACAATAGCGTAATTATGTATTTCTTATTAACATTGGTTATGTGTGTTATTGTAGGAGGCGATGAAGGCACATGTGGACAGACTAGTAGAAGAAAGGACGACCCTACACCCGGATATTGCCCCCGAAGAACCTCTCCCCGTTGATGAACAAATTGAAGTGCTATCCACTCAACTTGGGGTCAAGAGAGGCACCGAGGTCCGAGGGGTGGGACGGTGCATGCAGCAGTCGCCGAAGAAGAGGGGAGGGGCCCGGCAAGTGGATGTTGATAGCATCGTGGAGGAACGGGTTCGTGTAGTTGAACAAAAATTAACGGCGCAAATGGAAGAGCGAATGGCGGCGCTGCAGGAAGACCGTGATGAGCGCCTGCGTCAAATGGAAGCCATGATTGCGATGCTCGTTGCGCAACAAAAGCAAGGGGATGCGGGTGCAGGTAGTTCTTCTCAGAACCCGTGACTTCACGACTTCGAGGCTCTTGACCACTGCTAGATATGTTTAGTATATATAGGTTGTGCTTAAAAAACAGTTTTATGTACTAGCACAATTGAGTTTGGATTGAATGTGTTGGTTTCGGATATTTGAATGAATGTGTTGGTTTCGGATATGTGAATTGAATGTGTTGGTTTGATATGTTTTGGATGTGCAGGTTTGAATGGTTTGGTTGTGTAAAAGGGCAACACACAGAAGCACATTCTGTGCTCAATCAGACACTCCACTTAAGCGACGGATTTTGGTGTTTTTCCGTCGCTCAAAACACACTAAGCGACGGATTTCTGTATTTTTCCGTCGCATAAAACACAGTAAGCCACTGACAACATTCAAAGTCAGTCGCTTAACAAACACTACGCGACGGATTTTAGTGTTTTTCCGTCGCTCAAAACACACTAAGCGACGGGTTTTGTATTTTTCCGTCGCATAAAACACACTAAGCGACTGACAATACACAAGTCAGTCGCTTAACCACACTAAGCGAAACCTAAACCCTAAACCCTAAACATTTAAGCGACGGATATTGGGGATTTTGGTCAGTCGCTCTACCATTACAGTGACGGATAATTGAGTACAAAAATCCGTCGCATAAGATCACATTTATGCGACTAACCAAACACGAAAGTCAGTCGCTAAAACGTTATCGCGGAGGATAAATATCAGACTATATGTCAGTCGCTTAAAGGGGTTTAAGAGACGGAGTTTGTAATGTCCGTCGCGCAAACTTTATAGCGACGATACTTAACCGACCTCGGACACGCGACGGCGTGTCCGTCTCGTTAACAGGATTGCGACGGACTTGGATACTGAAGCGACGGACATTGTCCGTCGCTTAAAGTGACAAATGGCGTAGTGCATGTATAGTTTAATTTCGAAAGTTGCATGATGTATAAAGAATGAATGTATGTAATAACTTAGTTTAATTTCTAGGAAGTTGATAGTATTGTGTATGGTTGAGTTTATTGTAGTTTCTAAAGTGTAACATGTAGGGAGAAGCCGCTTTTGTTGGTTTTAGCTGATAGGAGCACAATGTGCGACGATATTAATGTGTTTACGCCTCGTTTATGCTTTGTTTAACACTTATTTATCTAAGATTGAGTCATAATATAGTTTAGTGTTGATTTGGTAGAGTTTTTATCAAATGTGCTTTAGAATCCGAAAAAATGACTAAGTTTGAGAAATCTGGAAAAATAATGCAAGTTGTCTTTTTCGTGATTCTGAGATGAGTAAAAATGTGATCTATCCTTATCCGAATTTAATGAAATTTGGTGTGCGAATTATTCATATAATGAGGAATGCTGTGTTAAAATTTCAGATCAATCGGAGTTCAGGAAGTCGCCCAAAAGATGGCTGCAAAACAACAGTTCGAGCAAACCAATCCAGAGACTTCCAGGATTTTCCTGGGGCTGTGTCCCAACTTCGAAAAATCATTCCTGACGACTCACAAGGAATTTAATCGAACTGTTTTATATGGAAGTAGCCATGTGTGTCTAGTTTATCTGAGACTTGGAATCGCATCAATCGGAGCTCCAAGGAGGGAGATATGCCGAATTTACTGAAGCAAGGTCATTCTAGCCGATTCCAAGAAGTCTCTGCCTCTTTTCCTTGATTTCTGTTTCGATGGACATTTTGGTGTACAATTGCATATTTGAAGATTTTCCAAGCTTATTGAAGGTTAGAGGAAGACATTGAGCCAAGGCATTGAAGAAAAATACGAAGAAAGAAGTTCTCCTAGTCAAGCTAGGAAAAGCTGCCGGAAAAGGCAGATTTGTGCCGATTGTTTGATAGGCTGGTTGTGACTTTTGTCCATGGATCAAGTTCACCAAATGAAGATTTCAAGACCACATATGAAGTCCATGAAGATGTGCAGCCCATGCCTTGAAGAAAAATCAGAAAAAGAAAACCTAATTGAACCATGAAAGGAAGGTTACAAAACCTTATTCTACAAGGTTTTGTGTTGCCTATTGTATCTAGGTTTCCCTAGGGTTTGCCGGCCTCTTCTCCTATATATATGGACTGTTTTCCCACAGAAAAATTATCTCATCTCAAGCTTAAACACAAGGCATAAACTCTACCAAAATTCCCCAAAGATCCTAGACAAAAACCTAAACCGAAAACCACCTTCACCTCACCTCAACCAAGTTTCTGCCTTGCCGAAACCTTAGACTTTCTGCCCCCATAATCTACTGCCGACGTGACTCACTGCCGTGCAGCCTCACCCCAACCTCCATACTTCGCCGGATCCACTCGACGTGAAGCTCTCAAGGTGTCTCAAAGTGTGATCCACTCCCTTCTTCGGTTTAGTAATTTTTGTTTAGTTATGTTTAGTTTTGTCTATGAAACACTCATGTATGTTTGGTGTTGGTTTATATGTCTATGTATAAATCGATTTTGGTTTTATAAATTGTATGTTAAAGATTTGTTTGAATTGATGCTTAGATTTAAATTTAGGTTTCGACAAGAACAATGACTTTTGCATGCTAATTTGTAATATGTAACTTGTGGATTTTTATGTTTGATAATTAGGACAGTAGGTATGCGATGCTTGTTTGAGAACTTAATTCGATTAGTAATCTAAGGTTAGGGCATTAAATCGACACACTAGTTTTGTTTAAAGCATTTGTTGTTTAAAGCATGTAATTCTAAGTGCTAGGTTTCATGAGCTAGAGTAATTTGGTTGAGTCATACTCGTAGTTTTCTTAATCACTTGCTCACTTAGAGTAATAACCTTAGAACTTGTAAGATAATAAGATGATTGACAACCCTACTTGTTCGCTTGTCTTCGATTTGTGATTCATGTGCTTAATTGTTAATCATGTAAAATCGGTTAGCATAACCTTAGGATTATACCCGTGGTTAATCTTAAGAACTCTAGTAATTAAACGATTAGATGACCTCGTAGGCTCTAATTGGGATCGAAATTGGTTAAGTCGAAATAGCATCAATACTTGTTTCTTACCTTCTTGCATGCATATTAGTCTACATGTTAAAGAGTTTTTGGTGCTAAATATTTTGTGAGAGATGATGATCAAACTTGTAAATAGTAATTTAGGATTTATTTTCAGCAATTTATTTTCGTGTCTAGTTGTTAGGGGCAGCCCTTGCTGCCGAACCTCATTCAACCTCCCATGACTTCATATTTTGTATATATGTAAATAACGTGACATTGTTTGTGAATATATGTGTTTTGTGTTAACATTCTCATATTTCAAGTACCCTTAATCCCCAGCTTAGAACGATCCCTACTTATGTCTATTCTACTAACGATTATAGGGTTATTATTGCTTGATGCTCGCTTCGGTGACTCGTCATTAACTTTAACCCTTCATACGAGCGATGCCTTAGCAAACCAGTTTTTATGTAGATTGGGAAACGGGGAGAATGGTCCCCCCCACGCATACGAGCGATGCTTTGGCAAATCCATTTTTATGAGGTTGAGGGCGGCTTTGATCAACACTTGTAGACCGCTAGTGACCCGAGTTTGTTTTACAAAGTATGAGGCAAGTTAGTTTCATTGATATGGTTCTCAGGTTTGTTTAACTGGATCTCAAAGCCCACAGACTAATGTTCATTCTCGGTGAGTGAGTCGATAGGGAGTTCGCTCCCCGTGGTGACCAACAACGAGTCCTGCCTGGTTCCTGTAGGGGGTTCGCCCTCCGTGAATCTTAACGACACCGCCTTTGAAAAGTAGAACACGCTCGAACTAGTCAATAGCTTGGGCCGAAGCATCACCTCACTTTAGACGCTAGAAAATAACTTGGCATATGTGATCTATTTTCTTCAAAATAAAAACAATTTGTGTGGTTCAAACTCTTGAGGTATATCAGATTAAGCATGATACTACCGAGGGCTGCATCAGTCCATTGCACCGTTAACTCCACTGCTCCACGTACCTTGAGAGTTAAAACAAATTTTTAAAAGAAATTAGACTTAGAAATTACATGATCATGAATGTTTCAATTTTTCTTCTTTACTTTGCTGATGCTTGCTCTTCTTTGGTGATCCCATGTACAAAGTGTGCCATTGTTTGAAATTTATTTTGTAATTGCCAATGCCGTGGCTTGTAATTATGTATATTCTTACTTTTTATTTCTTTACGATGGTTCTAACTTGTTAAAATGTTGCAAATTTCAGAAAAGTGCATGTCCGAATCTAATATTTGGACACGAGATCATCAAGGCCGTTTGCAACGTTTGAATCAAGAACTCGCCATTGCTTTGTTTGTACCACTACCCGTATCCGAACCATCCAGCCCGAGTACGCCACCATCGTCACCACCTAGCTCGGCACCAAGCTTGCCGAGCTCTCCATCCGTCATAGCACCATCAATTGATCTCCAAGAACCCGATTTTGAAACCTTCGCCGAACCAGTTGTTGAGCAAGTAGTAATGATTTTGATCAGAGCACAAAATGGTCACGTTGCCGGAGGGGGAGGAGCTGTGCCATCTAATATCACATACCCTCCTTTGGAAACCGAGAAGACCGGTGAGATTGAATTAAGGAGTGGATTCTTCCACAAGTTGAAGTCTTTTTATGGAATGCCAAGTGAGGATCCTAACAAACATCTACAATGGTTTAACTTCACCACGGAGTCTATGTGTCCGAGAGGGACCGATTTGCAATACTTCAAGATGAAGGCCTTTCCGTTCTCATTGGAGGATCAAGCGAAGGAGTGGTTGTTTGAGGTGCCTAGTGGTCGCATTGTGTCGTGGAATTCAATGATGGATGAGTTTTTACTCAAGTACTTTCCCGCTTCACGCATCACTGACCTGAGGAAGCAAATTACTAGTGTGAAGCAAGCCGGAGATGAGACTTTCTTCGACTATTACAAGAGGTTCAAGTCTCTCGTCTCTTTGTGCCCATCTCATGGCATAAGTGAAGGACTTTTATTGCAATATTTCTATGAGGGATTGCGTGTTATGGAGAGGGAGTTTCTTGATTCGGCCGCCGGAGGTAGTTTCTTGGAGTTAGATGCTACACCGGCAAGGAATTTGTTGGAAGTTCGTGCTTTGAACAACCAACAATTTGGCATGGCACGAAACAATGTGCCCCGAAATGAGAAGGTGCATGAGACGTCTGCAAGCTCAAAATTAGAGGAGAAAGTGGATAAGCTTGCCGACTTGGTGAGCAATTTGATGAAGAAGTGTGCCATAGTATGTGGTATTTGCACCGAGGGCCATGAAACCGAACAATGCCCTCAATTTGGATCAAGTGAGGGAGTCGAGGAGTGTAATGCTATTGGTTTTGGAGGAGGACAAAGGTTTGGAAATTTCAATCCGAGGTTCAACGATCATCCAAACTTTCGGTGGGCGAACAATGATAACGTGTTGAGGGCACCTATGCAACCGAACCAAGGTAGTGCCGCACCCTATGCACCAAGGGCACCATTTGTGCCAAGGAAACCCTACCGACCCATGCCGAACCATCCTTTGCCGAGCCAACCTCAAGGAGGAGCGAGTAATCCGAACTACGATACTTTGCTCCAATCTCTTTCAAGTGCTACTCAAGCGTTGCTCGCGGGGCAACAAAATCAACAAAAGGATATTGGTGAGCTCAAGACTCAAATGGGACAAGTGGTGGACTTCATGGAAGATTCAATGAGCAAGGGAAGTTACCAAGTAATACAATTCCCAATCCGAGGAACGAGCATGTAAAGATTATTCAAACTCGAAGTAGAAGGGAGTTGTTGCCTCCAAGGAGCCCTAAAAAGAAAACTATTTCGCTCGATGTGATCGAGGAGGAGGAGCAAGCTGCCGGACCTATCATTGCCGGCAGCCATGGAGACGAACAAGGGCAGCCGAGCCAAGCAAGGCTACAGCCGAGAGAGAAGCCACCGAGAGTGCTGCCGGTGGAGCTGCCGAGAGAGGAGCTACCGGCAGGGCTGCAGCCGAGAAGGGAAGAACCGAGAAGAAGAAAGTTGCCGAGCAAGAGGGGCTGCGTAACGAGCTTGAACGTGATCCCGCTACATTGAAGAATGAGTTATTGCCGAGCCAAGTGAGTAAGGGAGGGGTGCCACACTCAAATATTTCATTCCCTTCTCGCTTTGCTAGATCAAAGAAAGATAAGTCCGACGAGGAGGTGTTGGAGATTTTCCGGAAAGTGCAAGTCAACATCCCTTTGTTGGAATGCATCAAGCAAGTGTCAAAGTATGCTAAGTTTCTCAAAGAGCTATGCACGGCTAGGAGGCATACGAGGGAGACTCGTGTGGTGACTATGAGTGAAACGGTGTCGGCCGTTATTGAAAGGAAGCTACCACCAAAGATAAAAGATCCGGGAAGCTTCAATGTGCCTTGTGTGATAGGCAACACTCGTTTCGAGGATGTGATGTTAGACTTGGGAACATCGATCAATGTCATGCCACTCAATGTGTACCAAACGTTGAGTATAGGGCCTCTCAAGAAGGACAATGTCATTATTCAACTTGCGGATCGTTCAAGCAAGTATCCGGAGGGCTATGTGGAAGATGTGCTTGTCCAAGTAAACCAACTCATATTTCCCGCCGATTTTTATGTTGTAAAGATGGAGGACTCGACGGTTAATAGCACTCAATTGTTACTTGGTCGGCCATTCATGAGGACGGCACGCACAAAGATAGATGTCGCCGAGGGCAACTTAACGATGGAGTTTGATGGTGATGTGATAAAGTTCAATGTTTTTGATGCCATGAAATTTCCTTGTGCCGATTTGAAGGAGTGACGAGCCATAGACATGTTGGAGGAGGTCGAGCAAGTTATGTCGACCTCGCTTGATGCATAGCAATTAGCGATCGAGCAAGGGGTCGGATTTGACAAGAAGGGAGAACGAGCAAGTGAAGACGCCATGAAGGCATTGACGCCGACAATCCAAGAAGTTTGTGCCGAGTTTGAGGCTCGGCCCTATGCCAGGTTTAGCTCGTTCTTGTCAATTCCAAATGCCACTACCAAATTTCGCCCAAGTGTGGAAGAGGCCCCAAAGTTAGAACTAAAAGAACTCCCTAGTCACTTAAAGTATGTTTATCTCGGTGAAGAAGATACTTTACCGGTTATTGTGTCTTCAATGCTTAGTGAGAAGCAAGAATATGATTTGATAAGTGTGCTTAAGAAGTACAAGACCGCCATAGGTTGGATCTTAGCAGATATCAAGAGAATAAGCCCTACTACTTGTGTTCATCGTATATTGCTAGAAGAAGGAGCCAAGCCAACCAAGGAGGCTCAACGTCGACTTCACCCTCCCATGATGAAGGTAGTGAAAGATGAGATCATCAAGTTGCTTGATTGTGGGGTGATTTACCCAATTTCGGATAGTAAGTGGATATCTCCTGTGCAAGTAGTGCCAAAGAAGAGTGGTGTAACGGTTGTCAAGAATGAGAAGAATGAGCTTGTGCCACAAAGACTTGTAACCGGTCATCGGATGTGCATCGATTATAGGAAGCTCAATGCTACAACAAGGAAGGATCACATGCCTTTGCCGTTTATGGACCAAATGCTAGAGAGGTTAGCCGGCCATTCTTTTTATTGTTTTCTTGATGGATATAGTGGATACAACCAAATCATGATACACCCGGATGATCAAGAGAAGACCACTTTTACTTGTCCATTTGGCACCTTTGCTTATCGACGAATGCCATTTGGCCTATGCAACGCACCCGGAACTTTTCAACGATGTATGTAAGCTATCTTCTCGGATTTTATTGAAGACATTATCGAAGTTTTTATGGATGATTTTAGTGTTTATGGAAGCCACTTCGATACTTGTTTGGGGAACTTGGAGAAGTTACTTGAGAGGTGTGTAGAGACTAATCTTGCGCTCAATTAGGAGAAGTGTCACTTCATGGTCACGCAAGGTATTGTACTTGGGCATATTATTTCGACAAGAGGCTTAGAGCTTGAAAAAGCCAAAGTGGAGCTTATTCAAGCTTTACCGAGCCCAAGGAGTGTGCGAGACGTGAGCAGTTTTCTTGGCCATGCGGGGTTTTACCGAAGATTTATCAAGGACTTCTCTTCAATTGCAAAACCATTGAGCAATTTGTTACAAAAGGAGGTGACGTTCGAGTGGACGGAAGCATGTGAAAGAGCATTTTGCCAATTGAAAGAGTGCTTATGTTCGCCACCGGTTCTAGTGTCCCCTAATTGGGAGGAGCCGTTTGAGCTTATGTGTGATGCAAGTGCTTATGCGCTTGGAGCGGTACTTGGACAACGTATTGAAAAGAAGCCGTGTGCCATTTACTAGGCTTCAAGAACTCTCAATGATGCTCAACTCAATTACACCACAACGGAGAAAGAACTCTTAGCGGTAATTTTTGCTTTGGAAAAATTTTGATCATATCTTTTGAATTCCAAAGTAATTGTTTATAGTGATCATGCCGCTTTGAGATATCTTATGACAAAGAAGGATGCTAAGCCGAGGCTCATACGATGGATTCTTTTGCTTCAAGAGTTCGATATTAAAATCAAAGACAAGAAAGGAGTGGAGAATGTTTTAGCCGATCATTTAAGTCACCTTGTCATAGAGAAGGATCGGTTGCCCCTATGTGAAACCTTTCCGGATGAGAAACTTTTTCGACTTGAAACACTTGAGCCTTGGTATGCCGACTTGGCCAATTACTTAGCCACTCGGCAACTTCTTAGCACCATGCCTAAACAAGCAAGACTTCGGATCATCAAGCAAGCTTGTCATTATCTTTGGGACGAGCCATATTTATGGAAGCAATGTAGTGATCAAGTGCTTAGAAGATGTGTTGCCGAGCGTGAGCATCAACCGATCTTAAAGCTTTGTCATAGTGAGGCGTGTGGAGGGCATTTTGGAGCAAAGAAGACCGCTTTAAAGGTACTTGAATGTGGATTCTTTTGGCCTACAATTTTTAAGGATGCTTACATGTTTTGTAAGTCATGTGATCGATGCCAAAGAATGGGGAATATCGGTCCACGAGATCAAATGCCATTAAACCCCATTACTTCTATTGAGATTCATGATCTTTGGGGGATTGACTTCATGGGGCCGTTTCCTTCAAGTAAGGGTTTTCTCTACATCTTGCTAGCGGTTGATTATGTGTCAAAGTGGATCGAAGCGAAGGCTACACGCACCAACGATGCCAAAGTGGTTGCCGAATTTCTCAAGACTAACATCTTTTCACGTTTTGGAGTTCCAAGAGTCTTGATTAGTGATGGAGGATCCCACTTTTGTAACCGCACCATTGAGGCTTTATTGAAGAAATATGGGGTCACACACAAGGTATCTACACCTATCATCCCCAAACAAGTGGCATGGCCGAGGTAAGTAATCGAGAGATCAAGCAAATACTTGAGAAAACCGTTGGACCTTCAAGGAAGGATTGGAGTGATCGTTTCGATGATGCTTTGTGGGCTTATAGGACTGCGTACAAGACTCCGATAGGTATGTCACCTTTTCGGTTAACATATGGCAAAACATGTCACTTACCGGTTGAGCTTGAGCACAAAGCATGGTGGGCCATTAAAGCCTTCAACATGAACATCGATGAAGCCGGCCTTCACAGAAAGCTTCAACTCAATGAACTTGAAGAAATACGCAATGAAGCCTATGATGCCGCTTGGATATACAAAGAGAAGACCAAAGTTGCTCATGACAAGATGCTTCGACGGAAGAAGTTTGAGGTTAGTCAAAAAGTTCTTTTGTATCACTCACGACTCAAACTTTTTTCGGGTATGTTACGCTCTCGATGGCTTGGTCCATTTATTGTTCTTCAAGTTTTTCCTCATGGAGCTATTGAGATTCGAAATGAGGTCACGGAAAACATATTCAAAGTCAATGGTCATCGCCTCAAGCCATACTACGAACCATTCGAGCCTCTTGATGATGAAGCCTATATCCATGATCTTCCGAGACAAGTAGCTGCCGTACCTACTGCCACTGCCGAGCTGAGTTCACCAGTGCCGCCGGCAGCATGATTGCTGAGAGAGAGAGGAGCGGCTACACGCCTCAAAGCTGCCAAGTTTGCCGGCAGCACAAGTCCCAACGCCATCCTTGCCGAGAGCAATGATTTTTGCGTCACGATGAACACACATCAACACACATGGTGAAAAGTCTAGGCTACGGACTATAAAATTAAAGTGCTAATTGGGAGGCAACCCAATTCGATCAAAGAAAAGTGAAAGAGTCATCACCGAGAGTTTGAAATTTCTTAACCCTTCTGTTTTTCTTTAATGTGTGATGATATGTTGGTATATGTTACTCTATTTCATACTTAGGAAATTCGTTGATATTGATTTGTGCTTACATTGAGGGCAATGTAATTTTCTAAGTGTGGGGTGGGGTAACGTATTCCGTTTATGTTTTCGTGTGCTTAAGTTTAGAAAAGAAAATTCAGAAAATTATAATGTAAAAATAGAGTGTTTAAATTGTTGTCTTAGGATGCCCCTAATATGTCAATGATGTTTTTTCTCCTCTTTTCATACATAGATGATGGTTGTGCATACAATTAAAATTGTGAGTTTCATGGATTATGTGCATTGGTAGGAGTATGTAGGACTTGTTGATTAACGAAGCATGCATGTTTTGGCTAGTTTATTTCCAAATAACCTATGTGATTTTTTGAGACAAATCGCTTTCTTCTTAAGAGATAAAAGATAAAAATTCGATAGACTTGTAGGAAGTATGAAACCTCATAATTCTTTTACTATTCGATGACTATTTGCAATAGCTTTGTCATGAACTCGAGTATTACTAGAACTTACTCTTGTTGATTTTCAAAACGATTTTAGTCATAAAATACCTTGATTTTGAAAGTGATTGAAAAGATCTTTTAGGTTTACCACCATTGCCAAATAAAGCATGTGCCTATTTGTGCCCGTCGTGGGACACCTTAGTAACCCTTTGAGCCAATATTTAGCCTTTTCTTTCATTACCCTTAAACACTTTCCATGAACTTAGTATAGTGATACATTTACCTTATGTGTTGGCAAAACTTGATTTTTGAAAGCATTATCGCGTGAAGTGATGAAGAATAACAAGTGTGGGGTAGACTTAGCCATGAATTTATATGAAAAATTTTGATACCGTGCCTTTGAAAAAGAAAAGAGAAATGCTCGGATACAAAAGCAAAAGAAAAAAAAAAAAAAGAGAAACACGTCCGAGGCATAAAATTAAGGCATAGGCACGGCATGAAAAAGAAAAAAAAAAAAAGTTAGCATGGCTTGAGTCTTGAAATTTTTGTAGTAATGTTTTTGGGGAAGAAAAGAATGAAGTATGGGTCCAACAAGAAGCAATCCGACCCTTGATGAGAAGACATAAGGAGATTTGAGCTTTGCCAAAGGCCACGGTGACGTTTTGAGCCTCCTTATCCAAAAATCGAATACCTCTTAGCCTAGCCCCATTACAACCGTTTATTGAACTTTTCATGATTCTTAAGATGGTTAAATTTTATTTGTGGAGATTTTCTCAAGAGTAAGCATATGCATGGTTTTGGTTCATTGGTGCATATAGTTATCATATGAGGTTTTTCCATAAAAATTTCACAAAGTGCTTTCATTTCTTTGATATATGCAAGTCACTCTTTGAAATTCATTATCTTTCACTTGCATATACTATTGAGTGAATAACCATGCTTCGAGATAAAAGAGAAGAGAGTATGCCTTGTGAGGTGGAGTGAATTAGCCATACATGTCTACATGCTTACTTTTTGATCGTATATATTCGTATTGATGTCACGTGTTCATGAAACTTGGAATTTTCGTACTTCGCATTCTCATGCATTAACTTGAAAGCTATGTGTACATACGAGCCTGAGACAAATCGTTAGGGGCAATAGTTTGTTTAGAGTCTAGTTTAATTTAGTTTGCTAAGGGACTAGTAAAAGATAAGTGTGGGGTAGTTGATAGGAGCACAAAGTGCTACGATATTAATGTGCTTATGCCCTCGTTTATGCTTTGTTTCTCCCTTATTTATTTAAGATAGAGTCATAAAATAGTTTAGTGTCGATTTGATAGAGTTTTGGAAATATATGCTTTAGAGTCCGAAAAATGACTAAGTTTAAGAATTCTGGAAAATAGTGCAAAATATGTATTTTTCGTGATTCTGAGATGAATAGAATTGTGATTTATCCTTTTCTAAATTTGCTGAAATTTCGTATGCATGCTATTGGCTTTCTAATGGGTTTTGTGTCAAAAATACAGATCAATTAGAGTTCGGGAAGTCACCCAAAAGATGGCTGCAAATCAGCAGTTCGAGCAAAACAATCCAAGGACTTCCAGGAATTTTCCTGGGACTGTGTCCCAACTTCAAAAATTCATTCCCGATGTTTCATAAGGAATTCGATCAAGCCATTTTATATGAAGGAATCTCTATGTGTCGAGTTTATCTGAGACTTGGAATCGCATCAATTGGAGCTCCGAGGAGGGAGTTATGCCAGATTTACTGAAGAAATGTCATTCCAGCCAATTCCAGCAACTTTCTGCCTCTTTTCCTTTGTTTCAATTTTCGACGGACATTTTGGCGTGCCATTGCATATTTGAAGATTGTCCAAACTTATTGAAGGATAGAGGAAGACATTGAGCCAAGGCTTTGGAGGAAAACATGAAGAAAAGAAGATTTCCTAGTCAAGCTAGGATTGCTTGCCGATCGGAAATGCTGCTGCCGGTTGTGTTCTTGGAGGGCTTCAGGTATTTTTCCACGGACCAAGTTCACCACATAGAGTTGTCAAGTCCACATATGAAGTTCATGAAGATGTGAAGCCCATGCTATGAAGAAAATTCAGAAAAAGAAGTCCAAGAATGCAATAATTATTCAACAAGGAAACATAAGACAACTAGGAAAAGGAAAACCTACCCTTCTTTGTTGAGGCCGGCAACCCTAGTTTTTCCTCTATATATAGCCAACTTTTATACAGAAAAACTGGTCACATCTCAAGCCTAAACACAAGTCTAAAACTCTACCAAATTTTCTACCTTGAGTCATAGAAAGAAAAGCTAGCCGATTCACCACCACCACCATCCAGAAAATCCTTGCCGATTCACCTTCACCTTCAACCGATCAAAACCATTCCGAGCCTCCATCTTTTACCACCGAGATCCACACGAGCTGCTGCCCCAAGGTGTCTAAATGTGCGATCTACTCCTTTCGGCTTGTAATTCTTTTATTTTTCAATACTATGTCTATGTAGTTTGGATATTCTTTTGGTATTTGTTTTTATGTCTATGTAAAGACAATTTGTTTGTTTGGTTTTGCATGTTTAAAGATATTTATGATTTCGATTCTTGGAGTCTAATTAACTTTAAGGTATTGATTTCATGGTTTTATGAAAGATAAATATGCAAACACACTTTGTAAATATGTAACCAGTTAGGTCTTAGGGATGCATGCTTGACTTGATTCTCGATTTCTTCTTGATTAGATGTTTGAATTCATGTGCAACCGAAGGAGATGTTTAGGTTCAATCGTAGGCCATGGTTGTTATCTAGATATTGAATTCACTTGCCGTAGTAACATAGGTCAAGTTAGAACGATAAGTCGATTTGGTTTATGTTGTTACCTAGGGTTAGAGTAGTTCCTACAACTTGCTTGTCTAATATGAAGAGTGACACCTTGCATGTTAACTTGTTTCCGATTAAAAAGATTTCGTGCTTTATATGCTAATTGGTTAATTTCTACGATAAGTATCTTTAATCGGTTATCTAACGATTAGGGTTATGTGATAAGCTAATTCTAAGTACCTTCGTGAAATCTAAAATCGACTAGATAAACCGATAAGGAGTTTAGTTAGGTTGAAATTAAGTTGAGTCTTGAATATTTCTATGCATGTTTCCATGAGTTCGTACTTGTTACTTGTTTCGATTTGTGTTAGTTTTTGATGAGTGCTTTACGTGAGAGATGTCGACCAAACTTGTAAATAGTAATTTAGGATTTAATTTTCAGCTTTTATTCTATAGTCTAAGGGCAGCCTTATGCTGCCGATCTTAATCCATTATTTTTGTGTGTAGTACATGTAGTTCAGGGCAGCCGTATGGCTGCCGACACCTATATTCCCCCATATGTGACAATTTTTGTATATATGTATTTGTGTTTTCGTCTAACAATCTCCTGTTTCAGGTGCCCTAAATCCCCGACTTAGAACGATCCCTACTTATGTCTATACTACGAACGATTGTAGGGTTATTATTGCTTGATGCTCGCTTAGTGATGAGAGCCGAAGCTAGCATGCAATAATAATCGTTAGTAGTATAGAATAAGTAGGGATCGTTCTAGGCCGGGGATTAAGGGTACCTGAAATATGAGAATGTTAAACAAAACACACATATATATATATATATATATATATATATATATATATACACAAACAATGTCACTTTATTCACATATATACAAATAAGAAACGAAATCATGGGGGATGAATTGTGATCGGCAGCAAAGCTGCCTTCTAACATCTAGGCACGAAAGTAAAATCCTAATTTACTATATACAAGTTTGGTCGACATTCTTCCACAAAGCACTAACACGAAAACAATCAAAACATATAACAAACAAGCAAATAGGACTCACGGCAAGGTATTAAAGCATTCTAGACTCAACTTAACTCCAACCCAATTAGCTCCTAACCGGGACTACTATAATTGGTTAAGACTCTTCATGTATTTTAAGTGACTAATCGCCTAACCTTAAAATTATACTAGTCATTTTTGAATATTCTAATCGACGTAGACAAACATGACAAGTAATTAAGCACAAAGTCTTTTTCTTTAGTTGGAAACAAGTCAATATAGTAAGGCGTCACTCTTCTTATCAACAAGCATGTTCATTTAAATTACTCTAACCCTCGTGAAAACAACACAAACAAAGTAACTCGTTGATTAGCTAATCCATATTAATTTTCGGCTGATGAGATCAATAATCTACGCATTGCACTTACTAGGCTATCAATCTTTAAGCACACGAATTTAAAGAACAAGTCAAGAAAACCCTAAAATCAATTCAACACATATATTGCCGTTTATCCTACTAACTAATTCGTTACATATTTCCCTTACATTTTAGCATGCAATCCGTATTCTTACATCCAAATACCACTTAAAGATAAAGAAAACAAATTGAACATACAAATCATAAAACCAAATTTCACTCCAAACAATACATAGACATAGAGTTTGAAACCAAGAATTCATGCTAACTTCATAGACAAAGTTTAACATAGCTACAACAAAAATTACATAACCAAGAGTAGGGAGTGGATCACACATTAGAAACCTTGGAGACTTCGTCTTGGTGTGGATCCGGCGGATGGTAGTGATCGGATGGAGGCTGCTGCTCGGCAGTGGTAGTGTCGACAGCAAAAGAATCAAGGTTCGGCAAGAACTTTGGGTGTGGTGGAGGTGGTTTTGGCTAAGGTTTTTGTGTAGGACTCTTGGGAAATTTAGGTAGAGCTTTGGCTAGATTTTTACTTTAGAATGTGACCAGTTTTTCTGTGTAAACGTTGGCCATTTATATAGGAAAAGCCAGGTATTGCCGGCAGCCCTATAGCATAAGGAAATCAGAAAACCAAGTGGATTAAGGATTTGAAACCTTCCTTTCATAGTTCAATTAGGTTTTCTTTTTCTGAATTTTTTTCTTCAAGGCTTGGGCTTCACAACTTCATGGACTTCTTGAATAATCTTTGGACTTCATTTGATAGGCTTTGATCCAGCAAAAATTATCCCAAACCTGCTGGCATGCATTGTCGGCAGCTTAGCAGTCCGTTCGGCAACCTTCTCCTGGCTTGACTAGGAGATGCAATTTTCTTCAATTTTTCTTCATTGCTTCAGCTAGGTGTCATCCTCTAACCTTGCTTAAGCTTGGACCATCATCACATATGCATTTGTACACCATTTGGTCCATCAAAAATAGAAATCGCAAAAAGGAGGCAGTAGGTTCCAGGAATCGGCAGAACAGACGTTGTTGTAGTAAATCCGGCTTATCTCCCTCCTCGGAGCTCAGATTGATGCGATTCCAAGTCTCAGCTAAATTAGACACACATAGCTACTTTAATATAGAAACAGTTCGATCAAATTCTTTGTGATTCGTCGGGAATGATTTTTCGAAGTTGGGACACAGTCCCAGGAAAATCCTGAAAGTCCCTGGTGATCTTTGCTCGGACTGCCAAGTTGCAGCCATCGTTTGGGTGACTTCCTCAACTCCGATTGATCTGAAATTTTAACAAAACATTCCTCAGTATATGAATAATAAGCACACTAAATTTCATCAAATTCGGACAAGGATAGATCGCATTTTTACATATCTCAGAATCACGAAAAAGACACATTTTGCATTATTTTCCAGAATTCTTATACTTAGTCATTTTTCGGATGCTTAGCCAACTTTTTGTCAAACTCTACCAAATTAACACTAAACTAAATTATGACTCTATCTTAGACAAATAAGGGTTAAACAAAGCATAAACGAGAGCATAAGCATGTAATATCGTCGCACATTGTGCTCCTATCAACTACCCACACTTATCCTTTGCTAGTCCCTTAGCAAATTAAATTAAACTAGACTCTAAACAAACTATTGCCCCTAACAATTTGTCTCAGGCTCGTATGTACACATAGCTTTCAAGTTAATGCATGAGAATGCTGAGCACGAAAATTCCGAGCTTCATGAACGTGCAACATCAATATGAACATATAAGAGCAAAAAGGTAAGCATGTAAACATGTTAAAGCTAATCCAAATCACCTCACTAGGCATACTCTCTTCTTTTCTCTCGAAGCATGGTTATTCACTCAATAGTATATGCAAGAGAAAGATAACGAATTATAAAGAGTAACTTGCATATGTCAACGAATCGAAAGCATTTTGTGAAATTTTCAAGGAAAAACCTCATATGACAACTATATGCACCAATGAACCAAAACCATATGCTCAACTCTTGAGAAAATCTCCAAAAATCAAAGTATGCCATCTTAAGAATCATGAAAACGTTATAGGGGAATAAAAATATGGGGCTCGGCTGCATAGGGTAGGAATTTTAGGATAAGTGGTGCTTAAGAACGTCACCAAGACTCAGCAATTCTTGATCCTCCTTATGGCTTCACTCCAAGGGTCGGATATTATCTTGTTGGACCCTTCCTTCATTCTTTACTTCCCAAAACATCATAAACATGGACAAATGTTAAAATTTCACAATGCTAGACCTTCCAATACGAACGAAACTCCAAGCTCACAACATTTATTCAAGGATAGGACTTAGCAAACTTTTCAATCAAAACCGTGCCCCTTTTCTTTTCATTTCTTTTCTTTCGGACTAGCATTTTTCTCTTTTCTTTTCTTTTTATCCGTTTTACATATTTTTCACTTTTGCTAGGCACGGCATATACATTTTTCACACAATTTCTAGCTAAGTCCACCCCACACTTGTTTCATGACATCACTCTACATCAAACCTCCAAATCGATTTCAAACTTTTGCCAAGTCTCGCGAGGACAAGGGTCAAGATATAACTATTCTAAGCATAGGAATTTTAATAAGGGTGATGAAAGAAAAGGCTCAACGTAGGCTCAAAGGGGTTTTCTAAGGAGTCCCACGACGGGTACAAATAGGGCACATGCTTTATTTGGCAATGGTGGTGATCATAACATAACGTTTTCAATCCTTTTCAAAATCAAGGCAATTTTCATGACTATCAAGTTTTAAAAATCACAAGAGCGAGTTCTAGCACTTCTAGAGTCCATGAAAAGCTATTGCATATAGTCATCGAATAATCAAAGAATTATGAGGTTTCATGCTTCCTACAAATTTATCGAATTTTTTTTTTTTTTTTTATCACTCGAGAAGAAAGCAATTTGGCTCTAAAGCTCACATAGGTTATTATGGAAACAAACTAGCTAAAACATGCATGCTTGATTAGACCACAAGTCCTACATGCTCCTACCAATGCACATAATCCATGAAACTCACAATTTTAAATGTATGCACAACTATCATCTATGTATGCAAAGAGGAGAAAAACATCATTGACATATTAGGGGCATCCTAAGACTCGAAACAACAATTTAAACACTCTATTTTTGTAGTACATTTTTCTGAAATTTTCTTTTCTAAACTAAGCACACGAAAACATAAACGGAATACGTTATCCCACCCCACACTTAGAAAATTACATTGCCCTCAATGTAAGCACAAATCTATATCAACGAATTTCCTAAGCATGCAATAGTCTAACATATACCAACATATCATCACAAATCAAAGAAAAAGAGAAGGGTTAAGAAATTTCAAACTCTCGGTGATGGCTCCTTCACTTTTCTTTGATCGAATTGGGTTGCCTCTCAAGTAGCGCTTTGTTTTTATAGTCCATTGCTTAGACTCTTCACCATGTGTGTTGACTGTCATGTGCAGCTCAGCAGTTGGGGCAGCAGCAGCCTCTCTCGGCAGCAGCAAGTTCTTGGCAGGCATGCTTCTCTCGGCAGGTAGGTGCAGGGGCAGCAGCATAGGCAGGCTGCAGCAGGAGCAGCAGCATCGAAGGCTGTAGCTGGGCAGCAGCATTATTGGCATATCGGCAGGAACACTGGGCTGCAGCATGGCATGTGCGAAGGGGCAGCAGCAGCGCAACGACAACAGCAAGGCTGCATCGGCAGCAGCACCGTGTGACAGCCTCTCTCGGAAGTAGCAGGCTCTCGGCAGGGAAGCTTCTCTCGGCAGCAAGGCCGGCTCTCGGCAACAGCAGGGCAGGCGTAGCAACATGGGCAACAACATTGCAAGGGGGCAGCAGCATCGCATCGTATCGTATCGGATGGCGTATCTATGTTCGTATCGGATACGGTTATCAGTAGCCCAGGCGTATCGACATGCGTATCGAAACGGCTACTTGGTCAGATACGTGTCAGATTTGTTCTTGGATATGGCAGGATACGGCTTGGCAAGACACGTGGATACGTCGGCAGGTGGGCACTCGTCAGTGGCACCTTTGATATCTAGGAGCTCGGCAGGCTGTGGGGTTCTTCAGTAGGATGGCTCTTGGCAGGGAAGCTTCTCTCGGCAGCAAGTAGTTGATAGGATGGCTCTTGGCAGGCTGCAGGCTGCAGGCAGCTTCTGGGCAGCATCGGCAGATGTGTCTGTATCTTTTGAGGCCCGAATTTAGGTGTGTTCCATTGTCCCAATGGAAACGTGTTCTAAATAAACGTTGTAGTGGACACACAGATCTTTCCAAAGGTATAAAATTCGCCTCAATCGGACCATCAAAAGTACTCTTTCTTTGGCCTTTTGTCAAACCTATTGATCTGCCCAGTTTTCTGCTTCGCCAGATTGACCTTCGTGCACTCAAATTGAAACTGGGAGCAGCTCGAGACTCCAAATTCAGTTCTGTAAAATCCTACAGACAGTAGACGCAGAGACCTTTCCAACGGTGTATGGCTCAGTTTCCCAGATTTGGTGAGTTGCAAACGGCAGCCATCCAAAGTCGACGGACTGCACTGCCCGATTTCTGTTTGGGCAGAACTTCCGTATTTCCTGCACTTTTCTTTCAAGTTTGACCTGCACACACACAAAACACATCAAAATGAACAAAAACAATAAACTAAAATGCAAAGATATACAGATTCATACAAGTGACGGTTTCAACAAATTTTTCAAGGTTAGAAGAAGAAAATACAAGAGTTAGAACGTCATGTTAGAGAGTTAGGATATATAAATATACGTTAGAGTTAGAGACACAGATTGTTAACAAACTTTACATCACAAATATTAACACACTTTAACATTCACATAAAACAAGATTTTATAATCCCCGGCAACGGCGCCAAAATTGAGGAGTCGCCGAAGCGAGCATCAAGCAATAATAACCCTACAATCGTTAGTAGTATAGAATAAGTAGGGATCGTTCTAGCCGGGGATTAAGGGTACCTGAAACATGAGAATGTTAACACAAATATTCACAAACATATATGCACACAATTGTCACACTTATATATATATATACGAATTTATCATGGGGGATGAAGATGAGGTTCGGCAGCAAGGACTGCCCTAAAGCTAGGCAAGAAAATAAATCCTAAATTACTATTTACAAGTTTGGTCGACATTCTTCCACAAAGCACTAACACGAAAGCAATCAAAACACATAACAAACAAGCAAATAGGACTCACGACAAGGTATTAAAGCATTCTAGACTCAACTCAACTCCAACCCAATTAGCTCCTAATCGGCACTACTAATTGATTAAGACTCCTCATGTATTTTAAGTGACTAACCGCCTAACCTTAAAATTGTACTAGTCATCTTTGAATATTCTAACCGACGTAAACAAAAATGACAAGTAATTAAGCACAAAGTCTTTTTCTTTAGTTGGAAACAAGTCAATATAGTAAGGCGTCACTCTTCTTATCAACAAGCATGCTCATTTAAATTACTCTAACCCTCGTGAAAAACAACACAAACAAAGTAACTCGTTGATTGCTTAATCCATATTAAATTTTCGGCTAATGAGATCAATAATCTACGCATTGCACTTACATAGGCTACCAATCTTTAAGCACACGAATTTAAAGAACAAGTCAAGAAAACCCTAAAATCAAATTAACACATGTTTGCCGATTATCCTACTTACTAACTCGTTATATATTTCCCTTACTTTTTAGCATGCATTCCGTATTCTTACATCCAAATACCACTTAAAGATAAAGAAAACAAATTGAAACATACAAATCATAAAACCAAATTTCACTCCAAACAATACATAGACATAGAGTTTGAAACCAAGAATTCATGCTAACTTCATAGACAAAGTTTAACATAGCTACAACAAAAATTACATAACCAAGAGTAGGGAGTGGATCACACATTAGAAACCTTGGAGACTTCGTCTTGGTGTGGATCCGGCGGATGGTAGTGATCGGATGGAGGCTGCTGCTCGGCAGTGGTAGTGTCGACAGCAAAAGAATCAAGGTTCGGCAAGAACTTTGGGTGTGGTGGAGGTGGTTTTGGCTAAGGTTTTTGTAGGACTCTTGGGAAATTTAGGTAGAGCTTTGGCTAGATTTTTGCTTTAGAATGTGACCAATTTTTCTGTGTAAACATTGGCCATTTATATAGGAAATGCTAGGTATTGCCGGCAGCCCTATAGCATAAGGAAATCAGAAAACCAAGTGGATTAAGGATTTGACACCTTCCTTTCATAGTTCAATTAGGTTTTCTTTTTCTGAATTTTTTTCTTCAAGGCTTGGGCTTCACAACTTCATGGACTTCTTGAATAATCTTTGTACTTCATTTGATAGGCTTTGATCCAGCAAAAATTATCCCAAACCTGCCGGCATGCATTGTCGGCAGCTTAGCAGTCCGTTCGGCAACCTTCTCCTGGCTTGACTAGGAGATGCAATTTTCTTCAATTTTTCTTCATTGCTTCAGCTAGGTGTCATCCTCTAACCTTCCTTAAGCTTGGACCATCATCACATATCCATTTGTACACCATTTGGTCCATCAAAAATAGAAATCGCAAAAAGGAGGCAGTAGGTTCCTGGAATCGGCAGAACAGACGTTGTTGTAGTAAATCCGGCTTATCTCCCTCCTCGGAGCTCCGATTGATGCGATTCCAAGTCTCAGCTAAACTAGACACACATAGCTACTTTAATGTAAAACAGTTTGATCAAATTCTTTGTGATTCGTCGGGAATGAGTTTTCGAAGTTGGGACACAGTCCCAGGAAAATCCTGGAAGTCCCTGGTGATCTTTGCTCGGACTGCCAAGTTGCAGCCATCTGTTGGGTGACTTCCCGAACTCTGATTGATCTGAAATTTTAACAAAACATTCCTCAGTATATGAATAATAAGCACACTAAATTTCATCAAATTCGGACAAGGATAGATTGCATTTTTACATATTTCAGAATCACGAAAAAGACACATTTTGCATTATTTTCCAGAATTCTTATACTTAGTCATTTTTCGGATTCTTAGCCAACTTTTTGCCAAACTCTACCAAATTAACACTAAACTAAATTATGACTCTATCTTAGAGAAATAAGGGTTAAACAAAGCATAAACGAGAGCATAAGCATGTAATATCGTCGCACATTGTGCTCCTATCACTTAGGCGACACATCAGGAGTCTTAATCGATTAGTGTGACCGTTTAAGAACTAATTAAGTTGGAACTAAGTCGTGTCTATAACACTTTAATGTCTTTGTCGTGAACTTTGTTTACTAAATTGTTGTATGTTTTGATTGCTTTTGTGCGATTGCTTTGTGAAAGAATGTCGATCAACTTGTATATAGTAAATTAGGACTTGTTGATTAATAAAGCATGCATGTTTTAGATAGTTTGTTTCCATAATAACCTTGTGAGCTTTAGAGCTAAATTGCTTTCTTCATGAGTGATAAATTTCTGAAAAATTCGAGCATGCTTAGTCCTTAAACCTCATTTTTCTTTACATATTCAACAATTATGTGCTATAGCTTTTTAATGAACTCTAGAATGCTAGAACTTACCTTTGTGATTTTTACAACGATTTATCATGACAAAAACCTTAATTTTGAAAAGGATTGAAAAGATCTTTCTAGGTTTACCACCATAGCCAAATAAAGAATGTGCCCTATTTGACATATTCACATTTGTTAACATTTATTCACATATTCACACATTTCTAAGGGGGTTTCGGATTTGATTTATAACCTACGGCAAAAAAACATGAAATTAAATCCTAAATTACTATTTACAAGTGATCATCATCTTACACACAATATATAGCTCAAAAGCACTCAAGAACACACAAGAATTACATGCAAGACACACGGCAGCAATGTTCAAGTTTCCTAGACTCTACTCAATTGAGGGGCAAGAGGAGGTCAATGCCATCAGTTTCCAAGGCGGACAAAGGTTCGAAAATTTCAATCCGAGGTTTAACAATCATCCGAACTTTCGTTGGGGAAAAAATGACAATGTGCTTAGGGCACCAATGCAACCGAATTATAAACCAAGGGCGCAACAAGCCTTTGTGCCAAGGGCACCCTTTGTGCCGAACCAAGTCATGCAGCCGTACCAAGCTCAAGCACCGGCCGCACCTTTCCAAGTTCAAAACGTGCAAGGTCCGACTAATTATGATGCGGTTATTCAATCTCTTTCGAGTGCTACTCAAGCATTGCTCGCAAGTCAACAAACTCACTCGAAGGATATTGGAGAACTTAAAACTCAAATGGGTTATGTCGTGGACTTCATGGGAAAGTTTACCGAGCAAGGAAAGTTACCGGGAGGAGTTATCAAGAACCCGAGGAATGAGCAAGCTCAAGCTATCATGACACGGAGTGGGAAAGTTCTAGCCGAGCCACAAGCAAGGAAGAAGAGCAATGAAGCTCTCGGCAGCAACCTTGCTGCCAAGCAACCTGTCGGACACCAAGACGACAGCCTGCCTGCTGCCGCACACCCGGACGAGGAGCACCCTGAGGAGCAGCATGTGCCCGTATTGGACACAGTGCTGCTCCCTACCGATACCCCTACTGCCGATACAGCTGTCAAGCCAAGCCGAGCTGAATTAAACAAGAACGAGCTCGAACGTGATCCCGCAACCTCTAAGAAGGAGTGTGTGCCGAACCAACCAACCAAGGGAGGTGTGTCTAACTCTTGCATACCCTTCCCTTCACGATTTGCAAAGTCTAAGAAGGAGAAATCTGACGAAGAAGTGTTGGAGGTTTTTCGAAAAGTTGAAGTGAATATACCTTTGTTGGATTGCATTAAGCAAGTACCGAAGTATGCTAAGTTTCTTAAAGAGCTATGCACCACACGAAGGCATACAAGGGAGACTCAAGTGGTAAGAAAGAGTGAGATGGTGTCGGCCCTTATTCAAAGAAAGCTACCACCAAAGATGAAGGATTGAACCTTGGACCTCTCAAGAAAGACAATGTCATCATTCAACTTGCGGATCGCTCAAATAAGTATCTGGAAGACTATGTGGAGGATGTGCTCGTGCAAGTGAATCAATTGATCTTTCCGGCCGATTTCTATATCATTGAGATGGAGGACTCGCCCGTCCATAGCACACAACCCTTGCTAGGACGACCATTCATGAGGACGGCAAGGACGAAGATTGATGTCGTTTCGGGCAACCTAACGATGGAATTTGATGGTGAGGTGATTAAGTTCAACATTTTTAAAGCCATGAAATTTCCAATTGCTAAGGAGGAGGAGTGCCGATTTTTGGAAGTCATTGAGGAGGCCGAGCAAGTTATGTCGGCCACACTTGATGCATAGAAACTAGCAATTGAGCAAGGGGCGGGTTTTGACAAGAGGGGAGAACGAGTTTTGGAGAAGGAAGAAGAAGCCATGGAGCCGAACATCAAGCAAGCCTATGCTGAGCTAGTGTCTCAGCCCTATGCCAAGAATTTCAACTCGTTCTTGTCAATCCCAAGTGCCACAAACAAATTTCGTCCAAGTGTGGAAGAGGCCCCAAAGTTAGAACTAAAAGAGCTCCCTAGTCACTTGAAGTATGTTTATCTTGGAGAAGAAGATACTTTACCGGTTATTGTGTCTTCATCGCTTAATGAGAAGCAAGAAGTTGATTTAATCCGTGTACTTAAAAAGCACAAGACCGCTATAGTTGGACCTTGGCGGATATCAAGGGAATAAGCCCTACAATGTGTGTTCATCGGATACTACTTGAAGAAGGAGCAAAGCCAACTCGTGAAGGACAAAGACGCCTTCACCCTCCAATGATGAAGGTTGTCAAGGATGAGATTATCAAGCTACTCGATTCTGGAGTTATCTACCCTATTCCGGATAGCAAGTGGGTCTCACCGATGCAAGTAGTGTCAAAGAAGAGTGGTGTCACGGTTGTAAAGAATGAAAAGAATGAACTTGTACCACAAAGGCTAGTGACCGACCAAAGGATGTGCATCGACTATCGAAGACTTAACGCGACAACGAGAAAGGATCACATGCCTTTGCCTTTCATGGATCAAATGCTTGAGAGCTTAGCCGGCCACAAATACTATTGCTTTCTTGATGGCTATAGTGGATATATACAATCAAATTGCCATACACCCGGATGATCAAGAGAAGACTACTTTCACTTGTCCATTTGGCACATTTGCTTATAGAAGGAAGTCATTCGGCCTATGCAACGCACCAGGTACGTTTCAAAGATGCATGTACAACATCTTCTCCAACTTTATTGAAAGCAAGATTGAAGTATTCATGGATGATTTTAGCGTGTATGGACGCGACTTCGACACATGTTTGAAGAACTTGGAGGAGATACTAGAGAGGTGTGTAGAGACAGACCTTGTACTTAATTGGGAGAAGTGTCACTTTATGGTGAATCACGGCATAGTGCTCGGCCACATTATATCCGAGAAAGGGATTGAAGTCGACAAGGCCAAAGTCGAATTGATCCAACAATTGCCGAGTCCTTTATGTGTGCGTGACGTGAGAAGCCTTGTTTCGTCGACTCTTCCAAACATTAAACTCTCAAATATTTTAAGCAACGGAGTTTTTCATTATTCGTCGCTTCATGTGATCTGAAGCGACGATTTTTAACCCACTACGTAACCTAGTGAGCTGAAACTTCAACTTAAAGGTTAAGCGACGAGTTTTGGACATGTGTCGTCACTTTATATTTCTAAGCGACGAGTTTTGTTTATGTTCGTCGCTTGGTATCTGATTAAATGAACCGGGACTTTGCTCCTTCCTCAGTAGTGCGATCCCCAAATTTCAGAACAATTTCACAGTGGCGATTTCTTCCCCCAAACCCTAAAGTCAATCCTTCCGATTTCTTCCCCCACACCCAAACCCTAAATTCAATGGCGCCAGGTTCTACTGCCCAGCAGAGGAGGAAGCAGCTCGAAGCGAGACGGGAGAGGCAAGCGGCCGAAGTTGCAGCGAGATTGGCTGCCGCGGCGGCGGAGACGACGGCGAGAGCAGAGGCGGCGGAGACGACGGCGAGACCAGCGGCAGTGCCAATCCCTTCTCTCGAAGAAACAACCCCTTCAAACGCTGCTGCTGGAGGTAGCGGTGGCAAACCGTCAAACGCTGGAGGCGAGGACTCTGCTCCATTAAGCATTAGGACCAAGAGGGGTCCGGCGGAGCTGGTAAGTTTTTCTTTTTTCCGATTTTAATTTTTCTTGAATTCTGGTTTGGTTGTGCTACTGTTGGTGCTATGTGTATGGTTTCGTATTGATATATTGATATGTTGTTCATAAGCTGGTTGAAAAATGGACAAGCTATCTCCATGTATAACAATCTCCATCTTAATCAAAAATGAAAACAGTTTCAGACATATGCTAATTGAACCATGATATGGCTAGGGTCAAGTAGTATGAGTATTGGAAATTCAAATGAAGGACAAAATACAGTTCAATGTGTTAGATAGACCTTCAAAGAGAGAGAGACTTGGAGGAGTACATTTAATTTGGACCATTTTTGGTTGAAGTGGGATTTGGGGTGGTTTGAACCAGATTGTGGGGTGGTGATGAATTGGTTCATCATCTGGGAAAGTGACATAGATGAATTGATGACACTCTTGTTATATGAGTTTCATGATATGTCCAAGTATAGATATAGCAATACAGAGCCCTGTATACTACTCATGAGCATTGAGCTTGATTGCAAATATGTGCTCATAACATTCTACATTGGTTTGTTATCTGATGCATACGTTACTTGTTAAGTCTTCTTAAGTTGCTTTCCACCTACTCTTTCTAAGTCTAACCCCCTCTTTCTATGTCTTCTTAAGTATCATATAGCATATACAAGTCGAGTCCTGCCAAAAGTATTTTCTTTTAACACCTGAACCACATTTTCAAGCCTTTTAACCTTGGCATTAAGCTCTGAAACTCGTTTTTCAAACGAAGGGTTGGTGCTACCATCATCCCGTTTTTCAAACAAGGAGCTCTTTCTTGCCTTACTTTTCATCACAGTTTTCATTTTCTCATGCCCTTACAGCCCCGGATCAAAGCTTTAGTATTCACACAAGTACCTTCATCAGAAATTGAAGGGCTGATGCTTGCAGATTCAGATTCTGCAAATAAAGAACCGCTGCTAGTACATTTTTGTTCCTCAAATAATGAACTGCTGCTAGCACATTCCTGTTTCACAACTTTCTCTTGATAAGGAATGGTGGCATCATAAATCTCAATTACAGCTTTCTTTGCACCCTTTTTTATGTATTGTTACCTTCTATAATTGTATATGCTATATGATACTTACATGTTTATTCATCTCTTGACTTCATCTTTCTGGCAGAGGTAGTTGATATGACAACGGGAGAGAAGGTGAAGGGGTGGAATCTTGGGAAGCTCGGCATCATCACGGGCACAAAGACCCAGTATTTGAGGACCCTAAACAACAACCAGCCTCTGAAGGTTGAGTACGCCGAAGAGCACAAGGGTCCGCGCCTCTTGAAGTGGAGGACTTTGATGTCCCGAGACATCGGGAGCGCCGTCCGGAGCAAGGTGCCGATGCTTGCGCCATCCTTTGCTGAGTTGGATGAGGAGCACCGAGATGCACTAAGCACTTATATGGAGGTAATATGTTATTTTACAATAATTTCATAAAACAAAATTAACATACCACATTATATTGAAATATGTTATTTTATTACTAATCATTTTTTTGAATTATTTTTTACTAGACGCTTTATGACCGACGCTCTATGACCTCCCTCCCACCGAGACAGGCTTGTGGAAGTACATCGACGAGACCGCTGCCAGGATTTACAAGGATTGGAAGTACGACTGCCATACCCACTACGTTGAGGTATCAAAGGCGACGCCGGCAGAGTTCATCCACCGACCTGAGCAGTGGGAGTACCTCAAAGTTCACTTTGAGGATGACGATTTCAAGGTAATGGAAATTAATTACAGGTTTTAACTTCATATAATTTCATAACTCTCATATTAAATATTTTAATATATATTCATACGATTCTTTGCAGAGTATGTGTGCCCGGAAGGCCGCTAACCAGAACAAGGGAAAGAAGATGGGGTATGCAATCAACCACCACTCCGCCACCGTGCCTTACAGCTACCGTGTCGTTGCGAATGAGGCCAAAGGTCATCTCGTCCCTATACTGCAGACAGTCTGCGATGTTTATGAATCATCGCAGAATGCGCAGGAGAAAGTGGTGAGCTCCTTTCCAATTCACCAATGTGATTTCGGTTTTTTTTAATTAAAATGTATAATAACCCTAATCTATTGGACTTGTTTTTATTTGCAGGCAACGGTGAAGAGGAAGATGGCTGAGTTGTGTGCTAACCGAGCGAGTGAAGCCGACAGTGACGTAATGGGCCCCGTTACCATCGAGGAGCAGATGGCTATAGTCGAGAAGGAGCTCGGTGGGAAGGCGGGGACGAGGGTCCGAGGTAATTTTTTTTGCACCTAAATCTTTTACAAGTTTTAGTTTTTAAATTTTAATTTGATTAATGTTTTTCTTTTACCAATTTTGCAAGGCTAGGGGGTGTATTAAGACGCTCCCCAAAACCACGAGGCGGTGCACGCGTGTCCCGGGGTGATGAGGATTTGAGGAGCCAGCTAGCAGCCGTCAGCGAATAGTGCAGAGTCGCACAAATCGAGAAAGAAGAGATGAGGCAGCGTGTGGCAGTGTTGGAGGCTACCGTCCAAGCTTTCATGGCGGGCCAAGGCAATTTCGGTGACAATGCCGCCGCAACAACTCCAGTCGCCGATAAATCCTCATGTGCTTCATTAGGTACCCTCGGTGATAATGATGCCCTTGATTAGGACCTTATTTTTTCTTTGTACATATTATTGTAGGAAGCTGGATATTGTAGTACATTCTCCGATTATCGTATATTGTAACTATTGTACCTTTGACTGAAATTTACGTATTTATAAAATGAACTGTGTTTTTGTTATGTTGGATGTGTGAAATTGTGACTGAAAATACAGGTTTTGCGACGATTTGATCGATATTGAAATTAGGTCAAAACTGACCAAAAACCTGTTTTTCTAATCTGTAACTCTGAACGAAGCACGAATATTGGGCAATATTCGCCGCATAACCATCCTAGCGACTATCAAATTTCGTCGCTTAGATTACTTCAGACGACGAATTTTGACCCAAAAGTCGTCGCTTAATTTTTAAAAGCGACGACTCAATGTTGGTCACTTTGATTTCCCAAGCGACCACTCAAAGTTGGTCATTTTAATTTTCCAAGCGACCACTCAAAGTTGGTCTCTTTGATTTTCCAAGCGATCACTCAAAGTTGGTCGCTTTGATTTTCTAAGCGACCACTCAAAAGTGGTCGCTTCTGTTGTGAAACGACGAACTTAGAAGTGTGGCTTGGAAAGTCGAAGTGACGACTTTTTGTCTCTTCGGTGTCGAAGCGACGAAAAAAATTCTGAACCGACGACTTTTTTTCGTCGCTTCGAATCTGTTCTGGAGTAGTGACGAGATATTGCAGAAGAGTTTTTCAAGCTTCAAAACTTCGAGTTGGCGATCAAGCAGGCTATAGTGGCCAAACAATTCGACCCCGATCTGCAAGGTGTCGATCAGTTCATCCTAGCATACCAGATTCATAATGCTGTGTCAGAGAAGAAAGATTGCTACCATGTTCTTGGCTTTCAAAGGGTTACTGACTACGTAACCATCAAGAAACAATATAAAAAATTAGCTCGCTTTGTGCACCCGGACAAGAATAGCTCTGCTGCTGCAGAAGGGGCGCGGCTCAAGCATGTCAAAGCCGCATGGGACCTTCTTCTCTCTGACCTGCCAAAAAGAAGGCTTATGACAAGTCATTAAGGACTCCCCAGTTTCAAGGGTTCATTGTCAAGAACACTCGCAAAAGGGCTTGCCCTCAGGCTAAGACCAGCTGTAGTACTGGAGATGATCGTGGTTTTTTCAAGAAGACTATCAAGATAATGAGGACAGCGGAACAAGGCAAAAAGACTTGTTGTATGAGGATATCTGTGAGTATAGGTAGGGTTGCTTAGTTAATTGCCTCCTCAGTTTTTGAGTGCTTGTCATGTAATACAACTTCGATTCGTGTCAATGAAATATTCCCTACTTCAGTATCGCATGTGTAAAAAATTATTAAACTTGAATTTGTTCTTCAGTTCATGATCAAACCCAGTTGATCAACATTAGAACGTACTTTATCCTGTTTTACGTGAATGATAGATAGAATAATTAAAGAAACATTAATTGTTCTGTGCACTCTGTGATTAGGGTTTTGTACTCCCCATTATATTGGTAGGAAAGTTTTTGTTTACATAATTTTATATACAAGTACGATCAAATAATATCAACAGATACAGATTGATCATTGTAGTAGATCTTTAGCATAATTTTTTTTTTTTTTAATTTGTTTCAATCTTTCCAGTAGCCTCGTAAAATTTGTCCAAATAGGCTAGGCTTTGTTTCAAGACAACTTTAGCATATGAGGGAAATGTTGGCAACTAGGACAAGCTAGGTTTTGACTATTTACCAAGCAGCAGCCTTATTACAAATAATTTTAGCAGGCTGTACAAGAAACTGAAATATAACCATATTAGCACTAGAATAAACGAGAGTACTCTAGAATATTGAATTGGAACAAATAAATTGTTTTCAAACCATAGTAGCACGAGAGAAATCTCTCAATTGCTAAATTTCATATATTATGTCTTTACTAAATTTAGGGAGTAGGCCATGATGACATTGCATATATTTTAGGGAGAGTCTCTTGGTGGTGGCCGTTGTCATATTATCCATTCATATAATGTGCTACTAAATTTCAAGTCTTCGAGATGGGCAAATACTACTCTGTCTGGTTTGTCAAGCACCTCTTTATTATTTAAACACAACTAATTATCAACATAAACAAATGCATGTAATTAAAAAGATTTGGTGTGAACCAAATAATCTCATTTAGTCCATTATGCGAATGGTCCTGAGGAAAGGTGAAAGGTTTGATGCTCCTGTTTGTCAAGGAAAATACGCCGGATTCGCATACGGGTCCTAGACCAGTCGAAAACAAAGTAGATCGAGTTTCTGTCAAGTATTTGATCATGTGAAGTACTACCGGAAGAGATGAACTTGTTGTTTGCCCCGCCCAAAAACAATACCTGATCGCCAAGGTCAAAAATCTCTACCCACTGAGGACTAGTAGTAGCATTTTTCTCCAACTTCAACACTTGGAATCCTATGGTCTTTTGATGATTAGGATAATTACCTCGTTTAAGCAGAATCATAAACAAGTCTTTGGATTCAGAACCTTTTGCTAGGTGACAACATCGATCGAGCACCATTATGTCTTCAACTCTTCTCTCAACGTCGGGGTGGGGAGTAATTAACTTTTCTGTGGTGTAGGTATGAAGTCCGCAACCATTGGAATCGAACTGGATGTCAAACACCATTAAAAACTCTAATGCCTGGCTACCTACAGCATATAATTTTCCATCAACTAGCTACTTCTATATCTCGAAAAGCTAGTGTTTCATGAATTCCTACCATCCCATTTGGTCTCAATGAAGGTCCAAGATGTATCAGTGGGCGTACAAAAGGCCAAACGACCTTCTTCTTGAATGTGAAGACAAGACACATAACAGCGTCGCAGCTGTTTCTGCAACCTTGTTTTCGTCGGCACTGAAGAGGAGGCGACTACTTTTAATCTGTAGTAGGGTTTAGGTGCGGAATGAGATGGGAGCATAACTTGACCACCTGATACGGTATTCAAGAAGAAGCACATTCTCCTCATCTGATATGCTTTGAAATTACCAGATGTGAACAATTCGAAGAAAAGAATAAAAACAGAATGAGATAAGAAACACAGATTTTAACTATAGTGGAAATCTCACAAGAGATCAAAACCACTACGAGACTTTTAAAGTAGTCTACACTTGAAACTGAATCCACTAAGATCAATCAATTGTTACAGATATCAAGTTGAGATGTTTATCGCAATCTCATTACAAGCATCAACACAGCTAACTTGATAACAAACTGTAATCAACTAGACTAACTAGAGAAGACAGCAACTTGATTAGAGCTCCTTTGAAACCAAGCTTCCTACAATCACAAATCACACAAGTGAGAGATGATAAAGGATGCAATTCAAAGAGAGAAATCAAGAAAGATAAGAGTTCACACGAACTTCTGATCAGATATATAATTGTGCTCACAAAAGCTACAAATTGCATATGCACACAGCCATCAATATATAGAGAAAACTCCCCCACAAAATACGCCTTAATTGGCTAAACTGATAAGACTTAAGGTTTCAAACTTAAGTGCAAAACCTTATCAGGTTAGCAGAATCAATCAAATATCACATAAGGAAACAATAAAAACGTTTCAAATAACTCCCTTATAGGATAAAAGAAAGTGCATAAACAAAGGAGAGATATAACCAGTCTGTATTACATCGATTGCAGCTTTGGAATTTACTCAGTACTGTAGGAACTTGTGGGACTTTAGTCCCACATTGAAGAAGTAGAAAGAGTCTTGGCATTTATAAGAATTAACCCATTTAGTCTATTAAATGGGTGAAGTGTGAGAGAGTGGGCTTATGGGCTTTTCTATTGAATTTTCAATAGAATTGCACATAAATTAAATATATATTTAATAGTCAAAAGATGGGCCTTGGGCCTTGCGGCTCTTGGGCTCTGTTGATTAAAATAATTATTTTATTCGAAAATATTTATTTTAATTTTTGAAATTCGAAAATATTATCTGACCAACAGTTACAACTGTTGGAACAGTTATAACTGTTTGGTCAGTCACATCTCTTCGTTTTTGACTATTATATATACGGTGTTTGTGTTGTTGTTCCGACAACATATTCTTCTCTTCTCTTCTTCTTCTTCTGTTCTTCAGAGAAACACATAGTAGATTCGCCAGAAACAAGTTCTTGTGCAAGAACTTGTTTTAGATTGTTGAATCCTGTAGATAGACGTCCGAAAACTACAGCACAAGTGGGGACGAATTTCTGTCTAAGGACACTGCTTCGCAGGCCTCAATCTGATCAAGTCAGTATATTTCAATTCAATTTTCGTTGTTGATTTTAATTTGTGTGATTGTTGTTAGTAGAATTGATAGTATTTAATTATATATAAAAACTGTTTGTATGCCCTATATTGATTGGTTCTAACAATCTTAGACAGAAATTCTTTGAGATGGATCAATCTGTATCGGGTGTGAAAAATAATCATGTGGAGAAGCCTGAGAAATTCAAGGGCAAGGATTTCAAACGTTGGCAACAGAAGATGTTGTTCTATCTGACAACGCTTCATGTGGCCAATGTTCTGACTTCGGAGGCTCCACAGGCCTTACCTGAAGGCGAAGGAGAGGGTGCTCCTACTGCTGTGCAAAGGGCTGAAAGCCAGAAGGCAATAGAGTCATGGGAGAACAATGAGTTCTTATGCAGGAACTACATTCTCAATGCCCTGGACGATTCCTTGTATGATATCTACTCCAAATTCAGTAGTGCAAGGGAATTGTGGGTGTCATTGGAGAACAAGTACAAGACTGAAGTTGCTTGTTCAAAGAAGTTTGTCGTTGGTAAGTTCCTCAACTACAAGATGGTTGATACCAAGTCTGTTGTCAAGCAAGTAGAGGAACTCCAGGTCATTGTTCATGAGTTGGATGAGGAAGGTATGGGACTGAACCCTAATTTTTTAGTTGGTTCTGTTATTGAAAAATTACCTCCTTCATGGAAAGATTTCAAAGTATATCTGAAACATCTAACTGAGGATATGAATTTTGAGCAACTGGTTCTGAAACTTCGTGTGGAAGAGGGTTCCCGAAACAATGAAAAAGCTGATGTGGTTTCAATGGAGGCCAATGCAAACATGATTGAAGGCAGTCCATCAAAAGGCAAGTTCCAGAAAAACAAGGGCAAGGGTCCTATGGTGAGAGCATCCAGTGCTGCTGCTCTCTGTCCACAAAAGAAGGCCTTTAAAAAGCCAAAAACTGGAAATTGCTGGGTGTGTGGCAAGCCAGGGCATAGGGCAAAGGATTGTCGCTTCAAGAAGGATCAAAGTGGAGGTGGTGGTTCTGGAAATTCCAACAACCAAGCAAACCTTGCTGAGAATCAAACTCAATTCATTGGAGTGGTTGAAGCAAATCTGGTGACTAATGCTATGGATTGGTGGATTGACACCGGTGCTACAATGCATGTGTGCTCTGCTAGGGAGATGTTTTCTTCATACCAACCAATGAATGATGATGGTGAGACCTTGTTCATGGGGAATGCTACTACTGCCAAAGTTGAAGGCAAAGGAAAGGTGATTCTGAAATTTACTTCTGGAAAAGAACTTGTACTTATTAATGTACTTCATGTTCCTTCTATTTGTAAGAACCTAGTGTCGGGTCCTGTTCTTAGCAACAAGGGATTCAAACTAGTGTTCGAATCTGATAAATTTGTGCTCACCAAGGGTGGGATGTATGTTGGGAAGGGTTACCTCAGTGAGGGACTCTTCAAACTCAGTGTTGTACCTGTGATGGATGCTATTATTAATAATAATAATAATGCTGGCACTAGCCAAGCTTCTATGTACATGATTGAGTCATCTTCCTTATGGCATTCTAGATTAGGCCATGTAAATTTTCGTTCCTTGCAAAGAATGATTAATCTAGGATTGCTGCCAAAGTGTTCTATGAACACAATGACGAAATGTGGGGTTTGTGTTGAATCTAAATATGCAAGCCATCCACATAAATCTGTAGAAAAATCTAATGAAGTGCTTGGTTTAATTCATTCTGATTTATGTGATTTCCAAGCAACTCCAAGTCGTGGAGGAAAGAACTATTATATAACATTCATTGATGATTGTAGTAAGTACTGCTATGTTTACTTGTTACATACCAAGGATGAAGCTTTAAATATGTTCAAAACATACAAAGCTGAAGTTGAGAATCAACTTGAGAAAAGAATAAAAATTCTAAGATCCGATAGAGGTGGAGAATACCAATCTAACGATTTTGCAGAATTTTGTTCTTCTCATGGTATTGTGCATCAAACTACAGCCCCATATACTCCACAACAAAATGGAGTTGCCGAACGAAAGAATAGAACATTGAAAAATATGATAAATTCAATGTTAAATAGTTCGGGTACACCACTTAGTTTTTGGGGTGAGGCTTTACTTGCTGCAAATGATATATTAAATAGGATTCCTCATAAGTCAAGTAATCAATCTCCTTATGAGTTATGGAAAGGTCGATTACCTACTTATAAAACGATGAAAGTGTGGGGTTGTCTTGCCAAAGTTCAAGTTCCTCTTCCTAAGAGAACTAAACTTGGACCAAAAACTATAGATTGCATATATATAGGCCCTGCTAATAACAGTGCAGCCTATAGGTTCTTAGTTTATAACTCAGAAGTTGAGGACATAAATAAGAACACAATTATGGAATCTGCCGAAGCAGAATTCTTCGAGGATATTTATCCTTACAAGGAGAAAACGAATTCAAAGAAAAGAACATATGCAGATGTTTCTTCTCAAAATGAGTTAAACAATGATGCTTCAAAGGGTAAGAGTTCTTCTTCTGTTCAACAAGAAACTGTAGAACCAAGAAGAAGTAAACGGGGAAAAATTGTCAAAGATTTTGGAAATGACTTTATGACCTTCATGCTTGAAGGAGAACCTCAAACATATAAGGCTGCAATGGAATCATCCGAAGCACCTAATTGGAAGGAGGCTATCCAAAGTGAAGTAGAATCCATTATGCAAAATAATACATGGAAATTGGTTGATTTACCTCCAGGTCATAAACCAATTGGGCATAAATGGATATTTAAAAGAAAATTAAGACCCGATGGTACTATCGAAAAATACAAAGCTCGTATAGTAGCTAAGGGTTATCGTCAAAAGGAAGGTATAGATTTCTTTGATACATATTCACCAGTAACTAGAATTACGTCTATTCGAACGTTAATTGCTATAGCAGCTGTTCACAATTTGGAAATACACCAAATGGATGTGAAAACTGCATTTCTAAATGGTGAATTAGATGAAGAAATCTACATGGAACAACCCGAAGGGTTTGTTGTTAAAGGTCAAGAAAGGAAAGTTTGCAAATTGGTTAAGTCTCTTTATGGTCTTAAACAAGCTCCAAAACAATGGCATGAGAAATTTGATAATACATTATTATCAAATGGATTCAAAATAAATGAATGTGACAAATGTGTCTACATAAAGGAATGCAAAGAGGCATATGTTATTGTATGTTTATATGTCGATGATATGCTTATAATGGGAACTAGTAAGGATGTAATTAATCAAACCAAGAAAATGTTACATTCAAATTTCGATATGAAAGATATGGGAATTGCTGATATAATTCTTGGTATTCGAGTTCAAAGGAATTCGGATGGTTACACACTTACACAATCTCATTATATAGAAAAGGTCCTTAGGAAATTTGGACATTATAATGATAAACCGGTCGTTACACCATTTGATCCCTCTACTCACCTTAAGAAGAATCAAGGTGATAGTGTGTCTCAATTGGAATATACCCAAGTTCTTGGAAGCTTGATGTACATAATGAATTGTACAAGACCGGATTTGGCATATAGTTTGAGTCGACTTAGTAGATACTCACACAATCCGAGTAATGATCATTGGATTGCTTTGATAAGAGTTATGAGGTATTTAAAGCATACAATAAATTATGGATTGCATTATTCCAAATATCCTCCCGTATTAGAAGGATTTTGTGATGCAAATTGGATTTCATGTAATTCAGAGAGTAAGTCCACAAGTGGTTATGTATTTACACTTGGTGGAGCAGCTGTGTCATGGAAATCATCAAAACAAACTGTGAATACACGTTCAACGATGGAAGCAGAATTTGTAGCTTTAGATAAAGCCGCCGAAGAAGCGGAATGGCTCAAAGGCTTCCTAGAAGGTATTCCATTGTGGCCAAAGCCTGTAACGGCCATTTGCATACATTGTGATAATATGGCTGCTCTTACAAGAGCAAAGAATGACATCTACAATGGCAAGTCAAGGCATATAAGGCGACGCCACAAGACAATACGAGATTTGCTCAAAAATGGAATTATTTCCATTGACTATGTAAAATCAAAGGAAAATATAGCAGATCCTTTGACTAAAGGCCTTAATAGAGAGCAAGTTATATTTACATCGAGGGGAATGGGTTTAAAGCCTATACAATGAGTCACCACTTGGCGGAAACCTAACCTAGCAACATTGGAGATCCCATGGTCTAGGTTCAATAGGCAAACTAGTTAGGGAAGACTCAAGAAGCATAAACACACACATATGCCTATTCCTATGATGACACAAAGTGTGTTTCCGTTGATGATTACAGGATGAATATTAATATTCTTAATAATGCTAATAGCTTTTCTCAAAGTGGGATAGTACGGACTATTCTTAATTAGCATTACCTATATGAGATTGATGTCGGGTCGCATCTATGAGAACCGAAATGGCTACGTTCTCTAGAAATCTCATGAAGTAAGGAGTTGTTCAGGACCAAAATGAACACAACTGTAAGAATTGAAATGTGTTCTAGAATGACATGTGTGATACTTATTGTCTTGATTTACTACACAACGTGAATAGTTCAAGACTTTTGTTCACTACTCACAAAGTGAATCCGATAAGTACTCACTACGATAGGTTCAAGTCCAAAAGACACCTTTTCCGATGCGTGTCATATCTAAGTTCTCTGAAAACGCGATAAGTTCCTAATTATCTTATTTTCTATTCAAATGTGGGGTATTATTAAAGTTTGAATAGAAAATGTGGGGTATTGTAGGAACTTGTGGGACTTTAGTCCCACATTGAAGAAGTAGAAAGAGTCTTGGCATTTATAAGAATTAACCCATTTAGTCTATTAAATGGGTGAAGTGTGAGAGAGTGGGCTTATGGGCTTTTCTATTGAATTTTCAATAGAATTGCACATAAATTAAATATATATTTAATAGTCAAAAGATGGGCCTTGGGCCTTGGGGCTCTTGGGCTCTGTTGATTAAAATAATTATTTTATTCGAAAATATTTATTTTAATTTTTGAAATTCGAAAATATTATCTGACCAACAGTTACAACTGTTGGAACAGTTATAACTGTTTGGTCAGTCACATCTCTTCGTTTTTGACTATTATATATACGGTGTTTGTGTTGTTGTTCCGACAACATATTCTTCTCTTCTCTTCTTCTTCTTCTGTTCTTCAGAGAAACACATAGTAGATTCGCCAGAAACAAGTTCTTGTGCAAGAACTTGTTTTAGATTGTTGAATCCTGTAGATAGACGTCCGAAAACTACAGCACAAGTGGGGACGAATTTCTGTCTAAGGACACTGCTTCGCAGGCCTCAATCTGATCAAGTCAGTATATTTCAATTCAATTTTCGTTGTTGATTTTAATTTGTGTGATTGTTGTTAGTAGAATTGATAGTATTTAATTATATATAAAAACTGTTTGTATGCCCTATATTGATTGGTTCTAACAATCTTAGACAGAAATTCTTTGAGATGGATCAATCTGTATCGGGTGTGAAAAATAATCATGTGGAGAAGCCTGAGAAATTCAAGGGCAAGGATTTCAAACGTTGGCAACAGAAGATGTTGTTCTATCTGACAACGCTTCATGTGGCCAATGTTCTGACTTCGGAGGCTCCACAGGCCTTACCTGAAGGCGAAGGAGAGGGTGCTCCTACTGCTGTGCAAAGGGCTGAAAGCCAGAAGGCAATAGAGTCATGGGAGAACAATGAGTTCTTATGCAGGAACTACATTCTCAATGCCCTGGACGATTCCTTGTATGATATCTACTCCAAATTCAGTAGTGCAAGGGAATTGTGGGTGTCATTGGAGAACAAGTACAAGACTGAAGTTGCTTGTTCAAAGAAGTTTGTCGTTGGTAAGTTCCTCAACTACAAGATGGTTGATACCAAGTCTGTTGTCAAGCAAGTAGAGGAACTCCAGGTCATTGTTCATGAGTTGGATGAGGAAGGTATGGGACTGAACCCTAATTTTTTAGTTGGTTCTGTTATTGAAAAATTACCTCCTTCATGGAAAGATTTCAAAGTATATCTGAAACATCTAACTGAGGATATGAATTTTGAGCAACTGGTTCTGAAACTTCGTGTGGAAGAGGGTTCCCGAAACAATGAAAAAGCTGATGTGGTTTCAATGGAGGCCAATGCAAACATGATTGAAGGCAGTCCATCAAAAGGCAAGTTCCAGAAAAACAAGGGCAAGGGTCCTATGGTGAGAGCATCCAGTGCTGCTGCTCTCTGTCCACAAAAGAAGGCCTTTAAAAAGCCAAAAACTGGAAATTGCTGGGTGTGTGGCAAGCCAGGGCATAGGGCAAAGGATTGTCGCTTCAAGAAGGATCAAAGTGGAGGTGGTGGTTCTGGAAATTCCAACAACCAAGCAAACCTTGCTGAGAATCAAACTCAATTCATTGGAGTGGTTGAAGCAAATCTGGTGACTAATGCTATGGATTGGTGGATTGACACCGGTGCTACAATGCATGTGTGCTCTGCTAGGGAGATGTTTTCTTCATACCAACCAATGAATGATGATGGTGAGACCTTGTTCATGGGGAATGCTACTACTGCCAAAGTTGAAGGCAAAGGAAAGGTGATTCTGAAATTTACTTCTGGAAAAGAACTTGTACTTATTAATGTACTTCATGTTCCTTCTATTTGTAAGAACCTAGTGTCGGGTCCTGTTCTTAGCAACAAGGGATTCAAACTAGTGTTCGAATCTGATAAATTTGTGCTCACCAAGGGTGGGATGTATGTTGGGAAGGGTTACCTCAGTGAGGGACTCTTCAAACTCAGTGTTGTACCTGTGATGGATGCTATTATTAATAATAATAATAATGCTGGCACTAGCCAAGCTTCTATGTACATGATTGAGTCATCTTCCTTATGGCATTCTAGATTAGGCCATGTAAATTTTCGTTCCTTGCAAAGAATGATTAATCTAGGATTGCTGCCAAAGTGTTCTATGAACACAATGACGAAATGTGGGGTTTGTGTTGAATCTAAATATGCAAGCCATCCACATAAATCTGTAGAAAAATCTAATGAAGTGCTTGGTTTAATTCATTCTGATTTATGTGATTTCCAAGCAACTCCAAGTCGTGGAGGAAAGAACTATTATATAACATTCATTGATGATTGTAGTAAGTACTGCTATGTTTACTTGTTACATACCAAGGATGAAGCTTTAAATATGTTCAAAACATACAAAGCTGAAGTTGAGAATCAACTTGAGAAAAGAATAAAAATTCTAAGATCCGATAGAGGTGGAGAATACCAATCTAACGATTTTGCAGAATTTTGTTCTTCTCATGGTATTGTGCATCAAACTACAGCCCCATATACTCCACAACAAAATGGAGTTGCCGAACGAAAGAATAGAACATTGAAAAATATGATAAATTCAATGTTAAATAGTTCGGGTACACCACTTAGTTTTTGGGGTGAGGCTTTACTTGCTGCAAATGATATATTAAATAGGATTCCTCATAAGTCAAGTAATCAATCTCCTTATGAGTTATGGAAAGGTCGATTACCTACTTATAAAACGATGAAAGTGTGGGGTTGTCTTGCCAAAGTTCAAGTTCCTCTTCCTAAGAGAACTAAACTTGGACCAAAAACTATAGATTGCATATATATAGGCCCTGCTAATAACAGTGCAGCCTATAGGTTCTTAGTTTATAACTCAGAAGTTGAGGACATAAATAAGAACACAATTATGGAATCTGCCGAAGCAGAATTCTTCGAGGATATTTATCCTTACAAGGAGAAAACGAATTCAAAGAAAAGAACATATGCAGATGTTTCTTCTCAAAATGAGTTAAACAATGATGCTTCAAAGGGTAAGAGTTCTTCTTCTGTTCAACAAGAAACTGTAGAACCAAGAAGAAGTAAACGGGGAAAAATTGTCAAAGATTTTGGAAATGACTTTATGACCTTCATGCTTGAAGGAGAACCTCAAACATATAAGGCTGCAATGGAATCATCCGAAGCACCTAATTGGAAGGAGGCTATCCAAAGTGAAGTAGAATCCATTATGCAAAATAATACATGGAAATTGGTTGATTTACCTCCAGGTCATAAACCAATTGGGCATAAATGGATATTTAAAAGAAAATTAAGACCCGATGGTACTATCGAAAAATACAAAGCTCGTATAGTAGCTAAGGGTTATCGTCAAAAGGAAGGTATAGATTTCTTTGATACATATTCACCAGTAACTAGAATTACGTCTATTCGAACGTTAATTGCTATAGCAGCTGTTCACAATTTGGAAATACACCAAATGGATGTGAAAACTGCATTTCTAAATGGTGAATTAGATGAAGAAATCTACATGGAACAACCCGAAGGGTTTGTTGTTAAAGGTCAAGAAAGGAAAGTTTGCAAATTGGTTAAGTCTCTTTATGGTCTTAAACAAGCTCCAAAACAATGGCATGAGAAATTTGATAATACATTATTATCAAATGGATTCAAAATAAATGAATGTGACAAATGTGTCTACATAAAGGAATGCAAAGAGGCATATGTTATTGTATGTTTATATGTCGATGATATGCTTATAATGGGAACTAGTAAGGATGTAATTAATCAAACCAAGAAAATGTTACATTCAAATTTCGATATGAAAGATATGGGAATTGCTGATATAATTCTTGGTATTCGAGTTCAAAGGAATTCGGATGGTTACACACTTACACAATCTCATTATATAGAAAAGGTCCTTAGGAAATTTGGACATTATAATGATAAACCGGTCGTTACACCATTTGATCCCTCTACTCACCTTAAGAAGAATCAAGGTGATAGTGTGTCTCAATTGGAATATACCCAAGTTCTTGGAAGCTTGATGTACATAATGAATTGTACAAGACCGGATTTGGCATATAGTTTGAGTCGACTTAGTAGATACTCACACAATCCGAGTAATGATCATTGGATTGCTTTGATAAGAGTTATGAGGTATTTAAAGCATACAATAAATTATGGATTGCATTATTCCAAATATCCTCCCGTATTAGAAGGATTTTGTGATGCAAATTGGATTTCATGTAATTCAGAGAGTAAGTCCACAAGTGGTTATGTATTTACACTTGGTGGAGCAGCTGTGTCATGGAAATCATCAAAACAAACTGTGAATACACGTTCAACGATGGAAGCAGAATTTGTAGCTTTAGATAAAGCCGCCGAAGAAGCGGAATGGCTCAAAGGCTTCCTAGAAGGTATTCCATTGTGGCCAAAGCCTGTAACGGCCATTTGCATACATTGTGATAATATGGCTGCTCTTACAAGAGCAAAGAATGACATCTACAATGGCAAGTCAAGGCATATAAGGCGACGCCACAAGACAATACGAGATTTGCTCAAAAATGGAATTATTTCCATTGACTATGTAAAATCAAAGGAAAATATAGCAGATCCTTTGACTAAAGGCCTTAATAGAGAGCAAGTTATATTTACATCGAGGGGAATGGGTTTAAAGCCTATACAATGAGTCACCACTTGGCGGAAACCTAACCTAGCAACATTGGAGATCCCATGGTCTAGGTTCAATAGGCAAACTAGTTAGGGAAGACTCAAGAAGCATAAACACACACATATGCCTATTCCTATGATGACACAAAGTGTGTTTCCGTTGATGATTACAGGATGAATATTAATATTCTTAATAATGCTAATAGCTTTTCTCAAAGTGGGATAGTACGGACTATTCTTAATTAGCATTACCTATATGAGATTGATGTCGGGTCGCATCTATGAGAACCGAAATGGCTACGTTCTCTAGAAATCTCATGAAGTAAGGAGTTGTTCAGGACCAAAATGAACACAACTGTAAGAATTGAAATGTGTTCTAGAATGACATGTGTGATACTTATTGTCTTGATTTACTACACAACGTGAATAGTTCAAGACTTTTGTTCACTACTCACAAAGTGAATCCGATAAGTACTCACTACGATAGGTTCAAGTCCAAAAGACACCTTTTCCGATGCGTGTCATATCTAAGTTCTCTGAAAACGCGATAAGTTCCTAATTATCTTATTTTCTATTCAAATGTGGGGTATTATTAAAGTTTGAATAGAAAATGTGGGGTATTGTAGGAACTTGTGGGACTTTAGTCCCACATTGAAGAAGTAGAAAGAGTCTTGGCATTTATAAGAATTAACCCATTTAGTCTATTAAATGGGTGAAGTGTGAGAGAGTGGGCTTATGGGCTTTTCTATTGAATTTTCAATAGAATTGCACATAAATTAAATATATATTTAATAGTCAAAAGATGGGCCTTGGGCCTTGGGGCTCTTGGGCTCTGTAGATTAAAATAATTATTTTATTCGAAAATATTTATTTTAATTTTTGAAATTCGAAAATATTATCTGACCAACAGTTACAACTGTTGGAACAGTTATAACTGTTTGGTCAGTCACATCTCTTCGTTTTTGACTATTATATATACGGTGTTTGTGTTGTTGTTCCGACAACATATTCTTCTCTTCTCTTCTTCTTCTTCTGTTCTTCAGAGAAACACATAGTAGATTCGCCAGAAACAAGTTCTTGTGCAAGAACTTGTTTTAGATTGTTGAATCCTGTAGATAGACGTCCGAAAACTACAGCACAAGTGGGGACGAATTTCTGTCTAAGGACACTGCTTCGCAGGCCTCAATCTGATCAAGTCAGTATATTTCAATTCAATTTTCGTTGTTGATTTTAATTTGTGTGATTGTTGTTAGTAGAATTGATAGTATTTAATTATATATAAAAACTGTTTGTATGCCCTATATTGATTGGTTCTAACAATCTTAGACAGAAATTCTTTGAGATGGATCAATCTGTATCGGGTGTGAAAAATAATCATGTGGAGAAGCCTGAGAAATTCAAGGGCAAGGATTTCAAACGTTGGCAACAGAAGATGTTGTTCTATCTGACAACGCTTCATGTGGCCAATGTTCTGACTTCGGAGGCTCCACAGGCCTTACCTGAAGGCGAAGGAGAGGGTGCTCCTACTGCTGTGCAAAGGGCTGAAAGCCAGAAGGCAATAGAGTCATGGGAGAACAATGAGTTCTTATGCAGGAACTACATTCTCAATGCCCTGGACGATTCCTTGTATGATATCTACTCCAAATTCAGTAGTGCAAGGGAATTGTGGGTGTCATTGGAGAACAAGTACAAGACTGAAGTTGCTTGTTCAAAGAAGTTTGTCGTTGGTAAGTTCCTCAACTACAAGATGGTTGATACCAAGTCTGTTGTCAAGCAAGTAGAGGAACTCCAGGTCATTGTTCATGAGTTGGATGAGGAAGGTATGGGACTGAACCCTAATTTTTTAGTTGGTTCTGTTATTGAAAAATTACCTCCTTCATGGAAAGATTTCAAAGTATATCTGAAACATCTAACTGAGGATATGAATTTTGAGCAACTGGTTCTGAAACTTCGTGTGGAAGAGGGTTCCCGAAACAATGAAAAAGCTGATGTGGTTTCAATGGAGGCCAATGCAAACATGATTGAAGGCAGTCCATCAAAAGGCAAGTTCCAGAAAAACAAGGGCAAGGGTCCTATGGTGAGAGCATCCAGTGCTGCTGCTCTCTGTCCACAAAAGAAGGCCTTTAAAAAGCCAAAAACTGGAAATTGCTGGGTGTGTGGCAAGCCAGGGCATAGGGCAAAGGATTGTCGCTTCAAGAAGGATCAAAGTGGAGGTGGTGGTTCTGGAAATTCCAACAACCAAGCAAACCTTGCTGAGAATCAAACTCAATTCATTGGAGTGGTTGAAGCAAATCTGGTGACTAATGCTATGGATTGGTGGATTGACACCGGTGCTACAATGCATGTGTGCTCTGCTAGGGAGATGTTTTCTTCATACCAACCAATGAATGATGATGGTGAGACCTTGTTCATGGGGAATGCTACTACTGCCAAAGTTGAAGGCAAAGGAAAGGTGATTCTGAAATTTACTTCTGGAAAAGAACTTGTACTTATTAATGTACTTCATGTTCCTTCTATTTGTAAGAACCTAGTGTCGGGTCCTGTTCTTAGCAACAAGGGATTCAAACTAGTGTTCGAATCTGATAAATTTGTGCTCACCAAGGGTGGGATGTATGTTGGGAAGGGTTACCTCAGTGAGGGACTCTTCAAACTCAGTGTTGTACCTGTGATGGATGCTATTATTAATAATAATAATAATGCTGGCACTAGCCAAGCTTCTATGTACATGATTGAGTCATCTTCCTTATGGCATTCTAGATTAGGCCATGTAAATTTTCGTTCCTTGCAAAGAATGATTAATCTAGGATTGCTGCCAAAGTGTTCTATGAACACAATGACGAAATGTGGGGTTTGTGTTGAATCTAAATATGCAAGCCATCCACATAAATCTGTAGAAAAATCTAATGAAGTGCTTGGTTTAATTCATTCTGATTTATGTGATTTCCAAGCAACTCCAAGTCGTGGAGGAAAGAACTATTATATAACATTCATTGATGATTGTAGTAAGTACTGCTATGTTTACTTGTTACATACCAAGGATGAAGCTTTAAATATGTTCAAAACATACAAAGCTGAAGTTGAGAATCAACTTGAGAAAAGAATAAAAATTCTAAGATCCGATAGAGGTGGAGAATACCAATCTAACGATTTTGCAGAATTTTGTTCTTCTCATGGTATTGTGCATCAAACTACAGCCCCATATACTCCACAACAAAATGGAGTTGCCGAACGAAAGAATAGAACATTGAAAAATATGATAAATTCAATGTTAAATAGTTCGGGTACACCACTTAGTTTTTGGGGTGAGGCTTTACTTGCTGCAAATGATATATTAAATAGGATTCCTCATAAGTCAAGTAATCAATCTCCTTATGAGTTATGGAAAGGTCGATTACCTACTTATAAAACGATGAAAGTGTGGGGTTGTCTTGCCAAAGTTCAAGTTCCTCTTCCTAAGAGAACTAAACTTGGACCAAAAACTATAGATTGCATATATATAGGCCCTGCTAATAACAGTGCAGCCTATAGGTTCTTAGTTTATAACTCAGAAGTTGAGGACATAAATAAGAACACAATTATGGAATCTGCCGAAGCAGAATTCTTCGAGGATATTTATCCTTACAAGGAGAAAACGAATTCAAAGAAAAGAACATATGCAGATGTTTCTTCTCAAAATGAGTTAAACAATGATGCTTCAAAGGGTAAGAGTTCTTCTTCTGTTCAACAAGAAACTGTAGAACCAAGAAGAAGTAAACGGGGAAAAATTGTCAAAGATTTTGGAAATGACTTTATGACCTTCATGCTTGAAGGAGAACCTCAAACATATAAGGCTGCAATGGAATCATCCGAAGCACCTAATTGGAAGGAGGCTATCCAAAGTGAAGTAGAATCCATTATGCAAAATAATACATGGAAATTGGTTGATTTACCTCCAGGTCATAAACCAATTGGGCATAAATGGATATTTAAAAGAAAATTAAGACCCGATGGTACTATCGAAAAATACAAAGCTCGTATAGTAGCTAAGGGTTATCGTCAAAAGGAAGGTATAGATTTCTTTGATACATATTCACCAGTAACTAGAATTACGTCTATTCGAACGTTAATTGCTATAGCAGCTGTTCACAATTTGGAAATACACCAAATGGATGTGAAAACTGCATTTCTAAATGGTGAATTAGATGAAGAAATCTACATGGAACAACCCGAAGGGTTTGTTGTTAAAGGTCAAGAAAGGAAAGTTTGCAAATTGGTTAAGTCTCTTTATGGTCTTAAACAAGCTCCAAAACAATGGCATGAGAAATTTGATAATACATTATTATCAAATGGATTCAAAATAAATGAATGTGACAAATGTGTCTACATAAAGGAATGCAAAGAGGCATATGTTATTGTATGTTTATATGTCGATGATATGCTTATAATGGGAACTAGTAAGGATGTAATTAATCAAACCAAGAAAATGTTACATTCAAATTTCGATATGAAAGATATGGGAATTGCTGATATAATTCTTGGTATTCGAGTTCAAAGGAATTCGGATGGTTACACACTTACACAATCTCATTATATAGAAAAGGTCCTTAGGAAATTTGGACATTATAATGATAAACCGGTCGTTACACCATTTGATCCCTCTACTCACCTTAAGAAGAATCAAGGTGATAGTGTGTCTCAATTGGAATATACCCAAGTTCTTGGAAGCTTGATGTACATAATGAATTGTACAAGACCGGATTTGGCATATAGTTTGAGTCGACTTAGTAGATACTCACACAATCCGAGTAATGATCATTGGATTGCTTTGATAAGAGTTATGAGGTATTTAAAGCATACAATAAATTATGGATTGCATTATTCCAAATATCCTCCCGTATTAGAAGGATTTTGTGATGCAAATTGGATTTCATGTAATTCAGAGAGTAAGTCCACAAGTGGTTATGTATTTACACTTGGTGGAGCAGCTGTGTCATGGAAATCATCAAAACAAACTGTGAATACACGTTCAACGATGGAAGCAGAATTTGTAGCTTTAGATAAAGCCGCCGAAGAAGCGGAATGGCTCAAAGGCTTCCTAGAAGGTATTCCATTGTGGCCAAAGCCTGTAACGGCCATTTGCATACATTGTGATAATATGGCTGCTCTTACAAGAGCAAAGAATGACATCTACAATGGCAAGTCAAGGCATATAAGGCGACGCCACAAGACAATACGAGATTTGCTCAAAAATGGAATTATTTCCATTGACTATGTAAAATCAAAGGAAAATATAGCAGATCCTTTGACTAAAGGCCTTAATAGAGAGCAAGTTATATTTACATCGAGGGGAATGGGTTTAAAGCCTATACAATGAGTCACCACTTGGCGGAAACCTAACCTAGCAACATTGGAGATCCCATGGTCTAGGTTCAATAGGCAAACTAGTTAGGGAAGACTCAAGAAGCATAAACACACACATATGCCTATTCCTATGATGACACAAAGTGTGTTTCCGTTGATGATTACAGGATGAATATTAATATTCTTAATAATGCTAATAGCTTTTCTCAAAGTGGGATAGTACGGACTATTCTTAATTAGCATTACCTATATGAGATTGATGTCGGGTCGCATCTATGAGAACCGAAATGGCTACGTTCTCTAGAAATCTCATGAAGTAAGGAGTTGTTCAGGACCAAAATGAACACAACTGTAAGAATTGAAATGTGTTCTAGAATGACATGTGTGATACTTATTGTCTTGATTTACTACACAACGTGAATAGTTCAAGACTTTTGTTCACTACTCACAAAGTGAATCCGATAAGTACTCACTACGATAGGTTCAAGTCCAAAAGACACCTTTTCCGATGCGTGTCATATCTAAGTTCTCTGAAAACGCGATAAGTTCCTAATTATCTTATTTTCTATTCAAATGTGGGGTATTATTAAAGTTTGAATAGAAAATGTGGGGTATTGTAGGAACTTGTGGGACTTTAGTCCCACATTGAAGAAGTAGAAAGAGTCTTGGCATTTATAAGAATTAACCCATTTAGTCTATTAAATGGGTGAAGTGTGAGAGAGTGGGCTTATGGGCTTTTCTATTGAATTTTCAATAGAATTGCACATAAATTAAATATATATTTAATAGTCAAAAGATGGGCCTTGGGCCTTGGGGCTCTTGGGCTCTGTTGATTAAAATAATTATTTTATTCGAAAATATTTATTTTAATTTTTGAAATTCGAAAATATTATCTGACCAACAGTTACAACTGTTGGAACAGTTATAACTGTTTGGTCAGTCACATCTCTTCGTTTTTGACTATTATATATACGGTGTTTGTGTTGTTGTTCCGACAACATATTCTTCTCTTCTCTTCTTCTTCTTCTGTTCTTCAGAGAAACACATAGTAGATTCGCCAGAAACAAGTTCTTGTGCAAGAACTTGTTTTAGATTGTTGAATCCTGTAGATAGACGTCCGAAAACTACAGCACAAGTGGGGACGAATTTCTGTCTAAGGACACTGCTTCGCAGGCCTCAATCTGATCAAGTCAGTATATTTCAATTCAATTTTCGTTGTTGATTTTAATTTGTGTGATTGTTGTTAGTAGAATTGATAGTATTTAATTATATATAAAAACTGTTTGTATGCCCTATATTGATTGGTTCTAACAATCTTAGACAGAAATTCTTTGAGATGGATCAATCTGTATCGGGTGTGAAAAATAATCATGTGGAGAAGCCTGAGAAATTCAAGGGCAAGGATTTCAAACGTTGGCAACAGAAGATGTTGTTCTATCTGACAACGCTTCATGTGGCCAATGTTCTGACTTCGGAGGCTCCACAGGCCTTACCTGAAGGCGAAGGAGAGGGTGCTCCTACTGCTGTGCAAAGGGCTGAAAGCCAGAAGGCAATAGAGTCATGGGAGAACAATGAGTTCTTATGCAGGAACTACATTCTCAATGCCCTGGACGATTCCTTGTATGATATCTACTCCAAATTCAGTAGTGCAAGGGAATTGTGGGTGTCATTGGAGAACAAGTACAAGACTGAAGTTGCTTGTTCAAAGAAGTTTGTCGTTGGTAAGTTCCTCAACTACAAGATGGTTGATACCAAGTCTGTTGTCAAGCAAGTAGAGGAACTCCAGGTCATTGTTCATGAGTTGGATGAGGAAGGTATGGGACTGAACCCTAATTTTTTAGTTGGTTCTGTTATTGAAAAATTACCTCCTTCATGGAAAGATTTCAAAGTATATCTGAAACATCTAACTGAGGATATGAATTTTGAGCAACTGGTTCTGAAACTTCGTGTGGAAGAGGGTTCCCGAAACAATGAAAAAGCTGATGTGGTTTCAATGGAGGCCAATGCAAACATGATTGAAGGCAGTCCATCAAAAGGCAAGTTCCAGAAAAACAAGGGCAAGGGTCCTATGGTGAGAGCATCCAGTGCTGCTGCTCTCTGTCCACAAAAGAAGGCCTTTAAAAAGCCAAAAACTGGAAATTGCTGGGTGTGTGGCAAGCCAGGGCATAGGGCAAAGGATTGTCGCTTCAAGAAGGATCAAAGTGGAGGTGGTGGTTCTGGAAATTCCAACAACCAAGCAAACCTTGCTGAGAATCAAACTCAATTCATTGGAGTGGTTGAAGCAAATCTGGTGACTAATGCTATGGATTGGTGGATTGACACCGGTGCTACAATGCATGTGTGCTCTGCTAGGGAGATGTTTTCTTCATACCAACCAATGAATGATGATGGTGAGACCTTGTTCATGGGGAATGCTACTACTGCCAAAGTTGAAGGCAAAGGAAAGGTGATTCTGAAATTTACTTCTGGAAAAGAACTTGTACTTATTAATGTACTTCATGTTCCTTCTATTTGTAAGAACCTAGTGTCGGGTCCTGTTCTTAGCAACAAGGGATTCAAACTAGTGTTCGAATCTGATAAATTTGTGCTCACCAAGGGTGGGATGTATGTTGGGAAGGGTTACCTCAGTGAGGGACTCTTCAAACTCAGTGTTGTACCTGTGATGGATGCTATTATTAATAATAATAATAATGCTGGCACTAGCCAAGCTTCTATGTACATGATTGAGTCATCTTCCTTATGGCATTCTAGATTAGGCCATGTAAATTTTCGTTCCTTGCAAAGAATGATTAATCTAGGATTGCTGCCAAAGTGTTCTATGAACACAATGACGAAATGTGGGGTTTGTGTTGAATCTAAATATGCAAGCCATCCACATAAATCTGTAGAAAAATCTAATGAAGTGCTTGGTTTAATTCATTCTGATTTATGTGATTTCCAAGCAACTCCAAGTCGTGGAGGAAAGAACTATTATATAACATTCATTGATGATTGTAGTAAGTACTGCTATGTTTACTTGTTACATACCAAGGATGAAGCTTTAAATATGTTCAAAACATACAAAGCTGAAGTTGAGAATCAACTTGAGAAAAGAATAAAAATTCTAAGATCCGATAGAGGTGGAGAATACCAATCTAACGATTTTGCAGAATTTTGTTCTTCTCATGGTATTGTGCATCAAACTACAGCCCCATATACTCCACAACAAAATGGAGTTGCCGAACGAAAGAATAGAACATTGAAAAATATGATAAATTCAATGTTAAATAGTTCGGGTACACCACTTAGTTTTTGGGGTGAGGCTTTACTTGCTGCAAATGATATATTAAATAGGATTCCTCATAAGTCAAGTAATCAATCTCCTTATGAGTTATGGAAAGGTCGATTACCTACTTATAAAACGATGAAAGTGTGGGGTTGTCTTGCCAAAGTTCAAGTTCCTCTTCCTAAGAGAACTAAACTTGGACCAAAAACTATAGATTGCATATATATAGGCCCTGCTAATAACAGTGCAGCCTATAGGTTCTTAGTTTATAACTCAGAAGTTGAGGACATAAATAAGAACACAATTATGGAATCTGCCGAAGCAGAATTCTTTGAGGATATTTATCCTTACAAGGAGAAAACGAATTCAAAGAAAAGAACATATGCAGATGTTTCTTCTCAAAATGAGTTAAACAATGATGCTTCAAAGGGTAAGAGTTCTTCTTCTGTTCAACAAGAAACTGTAGAACCAAGAAGAAGTAAACGGGGAAAAATTGTCAAAGATTTTGGAAATGACTTTATGACCTTCATGCTTGAAGGAGAACCTCAAACATATAAGGCTGCAATGGAATCATCCGAAGCACCTAATTGGAAGGAGGCTATCCAAAGTGAAGTAGAATCCATTATGCAAAATAATACATGGAAATTGGTTGATTTACCTCCAGGTCATAAACCAATTGGGCATAAATGGATATTTAAAAGAAAATTAAGACCCGATGGTACTATCGAAAAATACAAAGCTCGTATAGTAGCTAAGGGTTATCGTCAAAAGGAAGGTATAGATTTCTTTGATACATATTCACCAGTAACTAGAATTACGTCTATTCGAACGTTAATTGCTATAGCAGCTGTTCACAATTTGGAAATACACCAAATGGATGTGAAAACTGCATTTCTAAATGGTGAATTAGATGAAGAAATCTACATGGAACAACCCGAAGGGTTTGTTGTTAAAGGTCAAGAAAGGAAAGTTTGCAAATTGGTTAAGTCTCTTTATGGTCTTAAACAAGCTCCAAAACAATGGCATGAGAAATTTGATAATACATTATTATCAAATGGATTCAAAATAAATGAATGTGACAAATGTGTCTACATAAAGGAATGCAAAGAGGCATATGTTATTGTATGTTTATATGTCGATGATATGCTTATAATGGGAACTAGTAAGGATGTAATTAATCAAACCAAGAAAATGTTACATTCAAATTTCGATATGAAAGATATGGGAATTGCTGATATAATTCTTGGTATTCGAGTTCAAAGGAATTCGGATGGTTACACACTTACACAATCTCATTATATAGAAAAGGTCCTTAGGAAATTTGGACATTATAATGATAAACCGGTCGTTACACCATTTGATCCCTCTACTCACCTTAAGAAGAATCAAGGTGATAGTGTGTCTCAATTGGAATATACCCAAGTTCTTGGAAGCTTGATGTACATAATGAATTGTACAAGACCGGATTTGGCATATAGTTTGAGTCGACTTAGTAGATACTCACACAATCCGAGTAATGATCATTGGATTGCTTTGATAAGAGTTATGAGGTATTTAAAGCATACAATAAATTATGGATTGCATTATTCCAAATATCCTCCCGTATTAGAAGGATTTTGTGATGCAAATTGGATTTCATGTAATTCAGAGAGTAAGTCCACAAGTGGTTATGTATTTACACTTGGTGGAGCAGCTGTGTCATGGAAATCATCAAAACAAACTGTGAATACACGTTCAACGATGGAAGCAGAATTTGTAGCTTTAGATAAAGCCGCCGAAGAAGCGGAATGGCTCAAAGGCTTCCTAGAAGGTATTCCATTGTGGCCAAAGCCTGTAACGGCCATTTGCATACATTGTGATAATATGGCTGCTCTTACAAGAGCAAAGAATGACATCTACAATGGCAAGTCAAGGCATATAAGGCGACGCCACAAGACAATACGAGATTTGCTCAAAAATGGAATTATTTCCATTGACTATGTAAAATCAAAGGAAAATATAGCAGATCCTTTGACTAAAGGCCTTAATAGAGAGCAAGTTATATTTACATCGAGGGGAATGGGTTTAAAGCCTATACAATGAGTCACCACTTGGCGGAAACCTAACCTAGCAACATTGGAGATCCCATGGTCTAGGTTCAATAGGCAAACTAGTTAGGGAAGACTCAAGAAGCATAAACACACACATATGCCTATTCCTATGATGACACAAAGTGTGTTTCCGTTGATGATTACAGGATGAATATTAATATTCTTAATAATGCTAATAGCTTTTCTCAAAGTGGGATAGTACGGACTATTCTTAATTAGCATTACCTATATGAGATTGATGTCGGGTCGCATCTATGAGAACCGAAATGGCTACGTTCTCTAGAAATCTCATGAAGTAAGGAGTTGTTCAGGACCAAAATGAACACAACTGTAAGAATTGAAATGTGTTCTAGAATGACATGTGTGATACTTATTGTCTTGATTTACTACACAACGTGAATAGTTCAAGACTTTTGTTCACTACTCACAAAGTGAATCCGATAAGTACTCACTACGATAGGTTCAAGTCCAAAAGACACCTTTTCCGATGCGTGTCATATCTAAGTTCTCTGAAAACGCGATAAGTTCCTAATTATCTTATTTTCTATTCAAATGTGGGGTATTATTAAAGTTTGAATAGAAAATGTGGGGTATTGTAGGAACTTGTGGGACTTTAGTCCCACATTGAAGAAGTAGAAAGAGTCTTGGCATTTATAAGAATTAACCCATTTAGTCTATTAAATGGGTGAAGTGTGAGAGAGTGGGCTTATGGGCTTTTCTATTGAATTTTCAATAGAATTGCACATAAATTAAATATATATTTAATAGTCAAAAGATGGGCCTTGGGCCTTGGGGCTCTTGGGCTCTGTAGATTAAAATAATTATTTTATTCGAAAATATTTATTTTAATTTTTGAAATTCGAAAATATTATCTGACCAACAGTTACAACTGTTGGAACAGTTATAACTGTTTGGTCAGTCACATCTCTTCGTTTTTGACTATTATATATACGGTGTTTGTGTTGTTGTTCCGACAACATATTCTTCTCTTCTCTTCTTCTTCTTCTGTTCTTCAGAGAAACACATAGTAGATTCGCCAGAAACAAGTTCTTGTGCAAGAACTTGTTTTAGATTGTTGAATCCTGTAGATAGACGTCCGAAAACTACAGCACAAGTGGGGACGAATTTCTGTCTAAGGACACTGCTTCGCAGGCCTCAATCTGATCAAGTCAGTATATTTCAATTCAATTTTCGTTGTTGATTTTAATTTGTGTGATTGTTGTTAGTAGAATTGATAGTATTTAATTATATATAAAAACTGTTTGTATGCCCTATATTGATTGGTTCTAACAAGTACACCCATTGATCTTTCCTAGTAAGACCAGGAAAGATGCCGGTTGTGTTGAGTATCAAATCAGCTGTACCAGCTGCTTACATGCTTTGTGAGACATGATCAACCAACCCTCAACTGATCCGATACAACCCGGATGGTGGTAATCGATATTTGTGTGATTCGTAAATACTGCGATCACTTACAAAGCAAACATCTTTGATGTAGAATGAATGACAAGAATCTACCAAAAGCCATGGGAGTTGATTAGGAGGATCATTATTAGACGGAAGACAACGTTTGCTATCTATTGCGACTCGCCAAGAACGACATACGCCGGTGACGACAAATCATATAATCAGACCAGACCAGTCGTTGTAGAATCAACTGCATCACATCATCTGGGAGTTTCTTAGACCACCCATCATCATGAGAGAGAAGATCTTTTTCAGGTTTCGGTGGATAAAATCTCAACACCATAACAACACTCTGAATAGGCTAAGGATGCTCTTCATCATTGAGTTTACTAGAACAATAGTCGTACTAGGATTGATGCACCCATACATCGTTGAATATTTTCTTATGGGATGGGACTCATGGACTCATGTTTAACCTTGGACTCCATGTCAAGTAATTAAATTATATAAAACGTACACGTTCGTAATAGAGTAGGAGAATAGCACCTGGCCTTGGCTATATATATATATATATATATATATATACACGACTTTCTTGTCAACGTCCTATTAGTTAGTAGGGCTGGGCGCGGGCCGGGCCGAGCTCAAAATTCTCAAACCCCAACCCAAAACCCGACTCCCTTGGTCCGAGCCGAGCCGGGTTTTTTCCAAGACGAGGACCGGCCCGAGCCCGAACCCGACGGGCCGAGCTGGGTTTTCAGGCTTTTTCGAGCCCGGTTGTGAGGCGGAGACGGAGGAGGCGGCATGACGGCGAGGGCAGTGAGGACACAGAGCAGCTTCGATTGCACCTAAGAGATTGGGGTTGTGCTGCTTGAAGAGATTGGGGTTGTGCTGCCTTGAGAGAGAGAGAGAGAGAGAGAGATAGATGAGAGAGAGACTTTCGCGACCCGGGGGGGTGGGGGGTTTGTGGGTTTCAGATCAATGAAGAAGAAAGAAGAAGGAGGAAGAAGAAGAAAGCAGGGGGGGGTTTGGGGGGTGGCAGCAGAAGAAGGAGGAGGAAAGAAGAAAAGGAAGAAAGGAGGAGGAAGAAGAAGAGGAAGAAGACTGGTTGAAAGAAGAAGAAAGGGGAAGAAGAGGAGGGGGGGCTACGGGTGAAGTGAGAGAGAAAGTAGGGTATTACAGTTGGGTTTCGGACCGGGCCGGGCTTCCGGGCTTAAGAAAAATAGGGCCCGGGCTCGAACCGAAATTTATATTTTCGGGCCGGGCTTTCTTCGGGCCGGTCCTAAAAATTTTCAAGCTCGGCCTGTGTCGGTCTTTTTTCGGGTTTTCGGGCAGGGCTTTCGGGTTTTCAGGCCCAAACGCCCAGCCCTATTAGTTAGTATAAACGTAATATCAGCATGTGCGTACCTTCACAGAATCACAGCTAGCAAATCATTTTCTTAATTTTTAGCAAAATGGACGATTGTGGGTCGGGATGGTTAAATAATATAACTTACACGAACAATTTCTAAACAGGAGGAAAATATTTGGGTTAAAAAAAAACAAGAAAGAAATTGAAGATTTTTGAAGGAAAAACACATTATGTGTCTTCGTCAAAATAACTGACGATAGAAAATTATGATATTATTAACGATTCAATCAGTCATTATTGTCATTATGTACGTTGTAATTACTATTGTAATATTCACCATATATAAAGGGGATTATCAATTAAATGAGTAGATCAATTCCCATTGTACTTTTACACGTTATCAGCATTTTGCTTTAGCCAAAGGGAAAAAAAACCCTAGGTTTTGTCCCTGAAAAACAAAACCAAAACCCTAAATTCTCTAGTATGCTGGCACAGTCTGTCGAAAAAGAAGGCCTTCTCCATAAACTCTTTTTCACGACAACTCCTTGGTCGGTAAAAGAAAATCCTAAACTCTGCTGACGACAGCTTTGTCGGCAGAGAATGGAAATTCTTTGGGCACCCAGAAAACTACTCTGGCACCCCCCCTTCAATCCTTTCCGGCATCATTCACCGGCCTCGCCTGACGCTCGTCGAACCTCCCCGAAGCCCAGCCCGATGCTTCGAAGCGACCTAGCTCCCTCCGCCAGCAGCGCCGCCCCCAAACCGGCGAACCCAGATCGACCCCTCTCTCCCAAATCCGATCCCAATACCACCCATGCTCCGATTGGCTTGTCTCCTAGCAGCGCCGCAGCTCCGACGTCCCAGTGCAACTCCGACGTCGTCCACATCGGCGGAGATCGATGTGCATCGACGAACTCGATGCCGTTTTCAGTCCGGATTCGAACCCTCGATTCCGACCCGACCCGTCTGCAAGTGATGCAGACCCGACTCCTTGGGCCTGACCCGACACATGGAAAAAAAAAAAAAAAGGATTTTTATCTTTTTTTTTTGTCAAATTTAAAGGTAATATTTGAAATTACCGCATAGTGATTCATATTTACTGTTTTGCTCTTAATGGTAAATGTGAAAACATGTATGATTAAAGTGACTAATCATATGAATATTGTTGTTTTTACATGTGACGTATTAATTACGATGCGATGATCAATATGAAATCGAAATCGAGCAATCGCTTCACAAGCAGTTGGCAAACTGACAGTAAGATCTAATTAAAGTTGTTGCTTTCGTAAAATTTCGTTTAAATTATTCTATGATATAATGCTCTTATTAAATCGCATTAATATTAATTTAAATGTTAAATTTAGAGCAATTATATATTCATTTTATTATTGTTAAATAATTATTTATTTAACATGTTATTTAGTTTGAACATTGTCATGATAATGCAATTTCATGAACATTGTAATATAAAGAAAAATGGACAAACATACTACTGTGATAAAACATTTTCACGAAGCATGAAAAATATGACCATTACAAATTTTGGTCTTGAAAATCTAATTTTTATTTCTTGAAAAACATTTCAACATGGATATCTTCTTGATTACGTAAAAAGCAACAATAATGAAATTTCATTAACTTTACAGGTAATGAAAATGGAGAAACCAAAATTTTATTGTAATAACGTAATTTCACAAAAAGCTTCAAATTGACCATAATGTATCTTGGTATACTATAGTTGTTGTTGATGTCTATTTAGACTACGAAACTAATACATTTTCTTCTTACTCTATTCTACAAATGGTTTAACCATCACAGTTTGGCTTTGACACATTGCACTTTGAAGAATTTGAGTACCAAATTCCCCTATTAAGCCAACTAAGGCTTGAGCATGGTATATTTATGTAAACTGCTTTATGTAAGGTTTGTGAAATAATTAAAATACCTCAAATGACGATGTAAGGTTTGTGACAAAGAAATTTTCTAAAAAATATATATATAATAATAATAAATAATAATACTGCAAAGTAAAGCAATATCCCTAAAATAAAGGACAATAACCATGGAAGTAAAGATTCATATAATCGTCTAACAAAAAAACAAGTGGAAACAATACACCATTTGAAAGATGACCTAGGGGACATGTGTAGTGAAGCACTTTACCATTGTTGTAAATCAATGAACTATTAATACGCACATTGCAAACTAGAAAAGAATAATTGGCCGCGACTTACAGGAAGTATAAAGAATCATACAAGTACGAGGATTTGGAAAAGTATCTTCGATATCCAAAAATAAAATTGAAAATAAATTTACAACTAATGGCTTACCATATGGGAAAAGATGACAATGACACATCTCATTATTACAACTATTAAAAGAGCAAAAAAAAATCTAACTCAATCCAAGATAGACTTTGATTAAGTCTACTTTTAATTTCCAAGATATCCTTGTAAAGGTTATCAGACCTTATACCTAGTTAATTAGACTTTGTCTTAAAGTATCTATTTCTAAATTGGACAAGACTAAATGTAATCGTTGACATTTCCTCTCAATGAATTGAGATTATTCCAATTTTATGATATACATGGTTAAATTTTGTGCATCTAACTTTGCAAAGTATTGCATAAAGCAAAGCAACATAACATAATATAGGCACGACATAAAGAACTATGTGCAAAAAAACGCATCATACAATCCATAGAATAATAGTACTAAAATACAATGGTACAAATATATCACAAAATAGCGTAATAGTAGATATAACAAAAGTAATAAGGATCGGTATATTTGTTCCTTTGGGATTCATAATGCACCTGCCTTCCTGGGATTACCATGCCTTTTATTGCAATCACCATCGAGTTACTCTAAAGAACTTGGGTTACGTTTTGATGTATATATATTGAGCATATGTCAAATTGACAATTCATGCGATAAGAGAAAATTGATTTTTTCCCACATTTGAAAGAAATTTGTGCCACGATGTTCATGTGAAAAGACACAAGTGAGAATTCATTTGAGCTCCTTTGCATTCCCTCTAACGACTGCGGATGTAAACGAGTATTAGAGAAGTTTATATGTCAACATAGTAGGCTATATGTAACCGCTAATTGAATCCAATGTCATAAGAAAATGATCTTTTAGAATTCTGACATAGATTGGCTTTGACGCAAGTACTCGTGATCTGGTGATCCGTACATTAAAGAAATTACCATGGACACCGCTATTTTGGATGAATAGAAGCAAACACCAGAAGAATATGGTTCACACACTAAACCGAGGACGACTAAAAAATATTTTATCCTCAAATATTGTTTCGACACAATCCATGTAGGGTTGAAGACATGTGTTCAATCCCTACATTCCACCGCTCCCTTAAGGTGGCATTATGATATATTTGATGCACAAGTACATGAACTTATACCATATTATGCTTCTTATATATATTGTTATTTTATAAATCAAAGCACATCAATCAAAGCCTAGTCGTGAAATTATGATTGAGATCATCATCATATGCAAAGGAAACATGTGTTCTCATTATGTTCTTATATTGAATCCAAAGAGGATTCAGTGGACTGATTCAACCAACTTGCGGACACCTTAGATATTTTATGGTGTTGGTTTTTGTGTCGACACGATTGGTCACATGTCATGACACCATCCACTATTATACTTGTGCTACTTATACTAGAAACTCAAAGCACCTAGGCCGGGTTAATTTCAGTAGGCACAATGATTTTATAGCTTATTATATGAGATCTATAATGGGCATCATATCCCTATATAAAAAACCCCAAATTGGTCTCACGGAAAACGACTACAGTAATAGTCTTGATATTGGTAAAACACACCAATACTTCCGTTTTGGGTTATGTAATTTTGCATGCAGCGTTACTTATTCACCTATGTCCACCATCATTGAACTAATTTACACCAGAGCTAGTGATTGTGTGTGAGGATTTTAAAGGATTTCAAACATACTTGTAATCCTTGAGCTCTTTTGGATTGCCACGAATCTACAATCTTTGAGTTCAGTTAAATGTTTCTATGTGCCAAAATTGCGCCGCCACAGCGCACAATGATTGGTCACTGGAGATGAATAAGTATTTATGATGGATATGAACTTCCAGCTAGTCCGCTATGTGGAAACCTTGACAGGCGATCTCTTTACCCCTAGATAAGCGGAGTGTTACTTTGATGAGACAATTTTCCCGTCGTTAGGGGGAGATAAGAACAAGTATGTTCAAGTGGAACGACAGGAATTGTCGTGGTTTGTCCCCACTGTCTCATCTTGACCCCAAAATCACACAAAGTAAAGTGTGTAGATGTCTTATACATTAAAGTGACGAGATCACATAAACCTGCTGCAAACATACATGCAAGGATTGTGTTTTATCAAAAAGACATGGTGACACCCAAGAGGAATTGGGAATTACACTGCCACTATGGATGGTGGCATGGTGACGCCTATTGATCAGTGATACTCAAATCTGTCTCATGAGAATATTTATGGATTATGGTTATCATTGGGGGACGCCTCAAATGTTAGAACCAATCCTTAAAGTATAGAGATCTCTACAAACACATTGCACTAGTGTACATGGGGATGTGGAATAATGAGTCTAATATCGAATCATACTTCATTGAACCAACGCAGTAAATTGGCCTAATGGAAAGAAGCGATCTAGTATAAACAAAGAGATAAGTCTTTGGGCAGGTGACGCCGACACTGCAAATATAAACCCTATCAAATATATCTTTGTTAGAATGCGTAATGAGAATAAGAGTATGTAGACTCACGTTATGGCACAAGGTCTCTCAAAAACGCACTGGAATCGACTACGAGGAGATATTCTCTCATAATGGACTACGAGGAGACAATCTTTCGTAATGGATGTCATTGCACTCCACTACATTGTCAGTTTGGTAGTTTCCGAAAAACTGAACATGCAGCTTACGAAAGTGGTCACAACATATCTCTATGGGGATCTAAATTAAGTGATATACATGAAGATCCTAAACGAATTTCATTCACCCAAATCAAGTGGCTCTAGATCACATAAGTGCATTTGCAAAAGAAATTGACACGTTCACTAAAGTCACTACTTGATTGGGAAGAGACTGGTGAATTATGGATGTACGCAGACTCTCAATGAACTAAAAAACACTCTATATATTGTAAATCCTAAGTTAAGATTGGAAAAAATACTGGGAATACACAGCCTTAAAATGGAACTCAAGGACTGTAATGATGGTGACCATCCATCAATCGGCTTAGGCACTCTAATAAATAAAGTGAGGCCTACATATACTCCCATGATCAGTCGAAATTTTTACTCTAACGATAGATCCATTTTTCATCTAAAGGAAGATGATGAAGAAGTGTTGGGAAATGAAATTCTCTATACAAGTGCAATGACACATGATTGTACTTAAACACAATATGCAAGACTCGACCTTTCATTCAATGAAAATCTGTAAAACTATGTATAGCTCTGCGCCCACGCAACAACAATAGTTCTTTCAAATAATCAAAGATATGAAAGATTTGAGTTTATTTAATTCTTACATAGAAGACGACGTGATGGAAAGAAAAATATCCACGTCATAGCTAACTATGCGTAAAGAAAAACGCATTAAAGGTGAAAATCTATTATTGCAGATCAATTTCAAATCTCTTAATGGTTCGTCCATATCTATAGTATTGATAGAGTTTTTGACTGTTTTACTACGAGAAGGTCATACTTAGCATAAACATGATGTTCATTATGAAATTATGTGTTTAGTTCATGGACAACCTTATCCTCGAGATCAAAGTAAATAAAGTTGAATCTGAGGATGATGTGGCAAGATTTAATTACTAAATCATTGCTCAAAGTCATATTTGAAAAACATGTTAAAATGCATAACTATGATAAGGTTATTGAAACTCCCATGATCAAATGAAAGAATCGGGGAGAATCCCATGATTAATGTAAAAATCAGGGGGATGTGCAAAGATCAGGGGGAGTCTAGCACATATATGTTGTTTTCAAATGTTATAGGTGCGTTGTGCTCTTTTTCTCATTCGACCAAAGTTTTATTTTCTCTCATTGGGTTTTTGTTACTTGACAAGGTTTTTAATGAGGCAACACCTCAGGCACCATTTTATCTTTGACTCGGCACAAGGGGGAGTGTTGAAGGAAAAACACATTATGTGCCTTCGTCAAAGTAACTGACGATAGGAAATTAGGATATTATTAATCAAATGATGTAACGACTCAATCAGTCATTATTGTCATTATGTACGTTGTAATTACTATTATAATATTCACCCTATATAAAGGGGATTATCAATGAAATGAGTAGACCAATTCTCATTTTACTTTTACAAAGATATGAATTAGTTAGCTGTCTTTGCCAATTACGTTTTGGCCAAGTTTCGTTTCTTTTTCCTCCATAGGATGTGTAACGTAACGCTCAAGTTTCAAGCCACTTTATATAAGAGGTTTTTACCAAAAACTATAATTTTATAGTGATATTTACCACTAGCAACCATACCATGTCAGCCAAGTACATATGGCAAGAAATAAAGGGTAGGGCATTCAACCATATCCTTAATACAAGAGCTAGCTAACCCAGAGGACATCCTCAAGCTTGGAACAAAGAGCTTAATACAACTGTTGTCCCTTGGCATACCAACAACCTCAATCCTCTCAATCTCACTTGTTCGAAGAGTATAAGCCATCAAAAAACAAAAACCTCCAGCATAAGATGTCAAAATCAATTTTTCCATCTGTAAATTTTAGCGGTTGTAGTGCATGCAAGTTTTGAATAGCAAGCTCTTTGGTCCAAGACTCGTTAACACCATATTCTTTCATCACCCAAACATCATGAATGACAGATAAGGAGTGGTAGGAGTGGTAGGGGCGTCTCGCTTATATATGATCAGTTAAGGAGAGATAGCCTCCTAAAACTCCAGGCTTGTGGATAAAGTAGTTACGAGAGAACTTAATATAAATTTTCCAGCTTGTTCTCAAGGCGGAATCCATTTGAAACTCTTGGAACCGCTCACTTTCAATATCGAATGCATAAATCAATAACTACTCTTATGATGATACCAATGAAGGGAACCATTCAAATAAATCATATCTTGTCTCGGCCAACCAGGATCCTTACAACTCCCAATATTTCTCCAACTCTTGGAGCCAACAGTCAAAACCATTGCCTTCAATTCATCACACTCTATGGCTGGCTGCAAGATAACCAAGTAGTTTATACACACGGGTGATGGGACTAAATCCAAACCCATAAGCACGCAACTCTTTGCCCTTTTTAAGGTTCTTGAGTCTTGGAAGAGCTAAAGTCTCACCAGTAATGGGTTGCAAGAGGTAAAAAGCGTAGGAGTTAGGCAATCTCGTTCTTTTACGTTTGCGGTGAGTATCGTGTATGCAGAGGAGACCATTACATATACCCACGATGTTACAACTCGATGATGGATTAGCATTAGCAGGCTGAGGCACCATTCGAAAGAGAGAGATTGGTGATGAATTTGGAAGCCATTCTTGGAGAGAAAGAGAGAAGAAGAGAGTGGTCGTGAGAAAGAGAGAATAAGAGAGTCTGGTCGTGTCTACGAAACAAATACCGTATAAATAGAAATATGTGTATGGGCATTATAGTAAAAGAAAAGAGGTGCACTTAGATTTTCTTAGAAGTTAAAAAGTGAAATGGATGTATACTAAGTAGTGGAGGTATACACATCACTTTTAGAGGTGCAAATAGAACACCCCTATGTTTTTATATAACTAGGAGAGTCAAGTATCAAATCCCATATTTCCTCTCGCTCGGTTACTAATTAATTTTCATTGTCATCACTTCTTTCAAGTTCATCGATCAAGAGCACTATCATGGCCAGCACCTGCTCGTTTCCTTATGATCCCCTCTGTAACCTTGCCAAGATGGCTGCTGTGAAGGCACGACATACTGCAGAAGAGTTTTTCAAGCTTCAAAACTTCGAGTTGGCGATCAAGCAGGCTATGGTGGCCAAACAATTCGACCCAGATTTGCAGGGTATCGATCACTTAATCCTAGCATACCAGATTCATAAAGCTGTGTTGGAGAAAAAAGATTGGTACCATGTTCTTGGCTTGCAACAGGTTGCTGACTATGAAACCATCAAGAAACAATACAAAGAGTTGGCTCGGTTTGTGCACCCGGACAAGAATAGCTTTGCGGCTGCAGAAGGGGCGTTCAAGCATGTCAAAGCGGCATTGGACTTTCTCTCCGACCCTTCAAAAAAGAAGGCTTATGACAAGTCTTTAAGGACTCCCCAGTTCCAAGGGTCCAATGTCAAGAACACTCGCAAAAGGGCTTGCCCTCAGGCTAAGACCAGTAGTACTGGAGTTGATCGTGGTTTTTTCAAGAAGACTATCAAGATAATGAGGACAGCGGAACAAGGCCAAAAGACTTGTTGTATGAGGATATCTGTGTGTAGGGTTGCTTAATTAATTGCCTCCTCAGTTTTGGAGTGCTTGTCATGTAATACTACGCATTGTCTCATTGAAAAGTTCCCTACTTCAAAGTCAGATGTAAATACTGACAAAAAAAAAATAAAAAATAAAAGTCGGATGTAAATCATTATCAAAGTTGAATTTGTTCCTCAGTTCATGATCAAACTTGAACTTGTTCCCAGTTGATCAATTTTAGAATGTACTTTCTCCTGTTTAACGCGAATGATAGTTTAATCAATTTGTGAAGCATATTGTTCTGTTCACTCTGTGCTTAGGGTTTTGTACTTTCTATCATATTGGAAAAGAAAGTTCTTGTTTACATATAATTTTATATACAAGTACGATCAATTAGTATCAGCAGATACAGATTGAATTGTAGTAAATTTGAAACTCCGATTATAGGGGCTAGATGTTTTGTGTGTATTTGTATTGTAGAACATGATCTATAGAGGTGAAAGCGACATGTTCCAAACTATTGTTTCGTTCTGTTCTTTTAATTTGTTTCTGTTTTTTTATCAAAAGTTAAATTTTAATAAATAGGGGAAATATCAACTTACAGCATAATAGACAACTTCAGCATAGGATACAAAGAGGCAAAATTCTAGACAGCAGAAGAGTATCCACAGAGTCTGTGACCCAGTAAAAATTCTGGGCAAAATTTAGAAGAGTACTACAGAGCAGAAGTTTTGGCTACTAGGACAATGTTTTGAATTTTGTCCATTTAATCAAGCAGCAGCATTATCAAATATATATAATTTTAGCTCCTGCAGAGCCTAACGGAAATGTAAACCTCCCTACTCATTATTTTTACAGGAGGCATTGGTATTAAGTTATCCATTCAGACACATAACTGAGCATGCAGATTGAATTGGACCAAATAAATTGTTTTCAAACCATAGTAGCACAAGAGCAATCTCTCAATGTTGCTAAATTTCATATACAATGTCTTAAATTTCAAGTCTTGGAAATGGGGAAAGACTACTCTGGCTGGTTTCTCAAGTACAAGGTTGATCTTGAATTCTTGATCCTACACTCTTTTTGGTATTCTATGTCCTACAGACTCTTTTTGCTATTCTCTCGATCTCTTCCTCGAGAGGAGAAGATGAGGAAAGTTCATCTCGGTTGATGCTGCATACTTCTCGTAAGACATTCAAAGCTATTGGCTTAATTCACAAGGCCGGCGTTGATGATTCTTGATAGGCAGAATTAACGATATGTTGAGAGTTTGGCTGTTGTGTAATGAAATTATGAACTCAGTTTGGCATTAAAAAGTACTCGAGTGTATTTGCCAACAGCTTGTGTAACCTCAATAACTATAAATTTCATTGGATTTCCATTGCCAGAAAACCAGTAATCCTCTAGCGTGTTGAATGTTGGAAATTAGGTGAATGTCCTAGCATCTCGGCTACTGTTGCATCATATATAGATGAGCTTGGTTCTTTCGGTTGCAGCCACGGAGAGGCTGATTATGGTGGCCAGCTCTCCACCCTTCTTCCGTCTAATACTCCTGTTAATTCTAGAAAGGGCTTTATTCACAATTTTTGCCTGGAGGCACTCTTCTTACTTATATTTGGAAAAGAGCACATAGATCCCGACTATTATACATTATGTGACATTAAATATACATGTAAATATGTGTATCTTTCCATTACAACATTACATATACGTATGTTCAAAATTTTCTCTCCACTTTATCTTGTTCCACTTTATGAACAGATCAACTGGTCTCAAAGACCAAAGCAAGATTTGATTGCGAACCTGCCAGCTGAATCAGTGAAGGGTTTCCCTACATGCATCACAGAAACTGTAAAGAGCTGCCGGCTGATATCTACATACATCTCTGTGTATGTAAGATATCATGCACCAATCCAACTGGTACAGTGACAGTGGCAGAAGTTGCGATGCATGCAATGGCTCTATTCAGTACACAAGGCCGGTCACCTTCTTTTGAAAATGCAGTAGTACTTTGCTAGGTTCTTGGCGCAAATGCATCTCATGGGTTCAAGTGGAAGAGGAACCAAGATGACAGAGGAAGCATTTAAGAGTACCTGAAAGAGCAAAGGATGAGTACTGAAACTGTCTTTGCAGATATAACTAATTGGGAAAATGCTTGATACTTCATTGCAGAATTACCTTCATACGCATTGTTCTAATGGTCATCCCATATAGGGACTTTCTTGGTCATACCCACTATGACTGACCACTCATGAACGATTCTGTTTTAGGTTTAATGTATTCCTGGTTCTAACTTTTAAGTAACTGAGTATGTGATGAAGTATTTAAATTTAGAACCTTGGTTGTGTACCTTGCTAGTGGTTCTGGTTGAGCGGATATATAACAATGGCAATACAACGCATTTGTATGAAGTGGCTTGCAGAAGCAGTTAATCTTTATACATCTTCCCTCATCCTATGGGAAAGTGGGGCCAGAAATTGTAAGCACTGAAGATGAGGAATGGCCTGTATCTGAAAATGGAAGACGCTTTCCTAACTGCAAGCTTTTTACGATCCAGCTGGCTGGCTGCAACAAATGATCAACTTAGTTCTAACATATTGAAGTTCAAAGTTACAGGAAAAGAGAAACCAGACCATTGATCATAGTCTTATGAAATAAGCAGGCTTGCTCATTAAGAAATTTTAGATGCTGAGGCAATTTATGAGCTTCATAGAAGTTGCCCAATGCAGTAATCAAATTAATATCTAAGGCAATTTAGAATTACTGACCAATATTGCTATCCTTTGTTCGGCGGCACAGTGCCTCAAGTGCCGTGATGTCTTTTCATTCTCAGAAACAATAGCGCCCCAAGTAATCTTCTCTTTTCCCAAGTCGAGCATTAACCGCTGGAGGGTTTTATATACCTGCCCACCTGCATGCTGCACAAACCATACACATGAACATAATACATCAAGATACAGCAAACTTTTGTTGTTATAGGAATAATTAAGGTCAAGTACAAAAGAGATAAGATCACGAAGTTTTGTTGCATGATGATTGTTTCCCAGAAAAAGAAAATAGGAATAAAACACATATGAACCCAGTGCTTATCCTCCAGTAGAAGGCTAACAAAAGACATGCAGAATACATCATTTATTGACTAAAACTCAGAAAAGTGGAAGACTTTATAGTAACATGTGCCTGGAGTCATGACCAAAAATCACCAGTGATATTATTGCTTTTCTCAGGGAATGACATTATTATTCTGAGAGCATGGTATTCACTCTCCATCAAACATATAACTTGGCATGAAATCAGACTCCAAATACTTAATAATCATGAAAACGAAATAGTGGATTCCATTTTGTTTCTGCAACATCTTATAACAAGACAGAGTCCAGAGTCTCAATGCATTTCACAAGAGCTTTTTCCACCCTTTGACAACTACCCAGCTGCACATCACACAATTCAACAATGGTAGTTTAGAAGTTCAGGCCACTAACTAAGCTTAATCTTCTTTGAAACAACCATAAAGGGTACCATATTTTTTCTATGCTTCAATGTATATTACATTATTTATTCTTCTTTTAATTTTAAAGAAGAGGAACATTTGGTTTGACCATGAGCCATTTGATTTCATTTATAATTCTGCAGAGGATGATATTGTCTATCAGAAAAAGCCAGCTCCTCAGCTACTTCCTCTCAACAAATTAGGGATCTCAATCAGTTGTTTTCTGCACATCCGATTCTTTTCAGTCATGCTCAAAATATAGGGAGCCATAAACTTCTTTCAAATTCCATACTTGGGAAAAAAGAGTGATTGGAGATGCTTAAAGAATAACATATCAGTTTTATATGCAAAAGAGATATAATATGAATTAATAATTTTCTTAAACTAGCCCTGAACCTGAATTAACCAAGATGAAATATTCAAGCTTGCACACCAACAGGCAGTGAAACTACAGAATATGCCGAAAAACCAAAGTAATACCTACCTTAATTATTTTTGCCAATTTGCTGCAGAAACTCTGCTTCCCATGAAGCATGATTCCTACTCTATAGAAGACATAATCACGACTGTAACAAAATGGCTCCCCAGTGTTGATATGCTTTGCAGCAGCCACATTGCGCAGAATAATGTAACTGCATAAGTTATTGATAACATTAATAAACAAAAGCAGAGAAATTCATTCCGCTATATTGCATACAATAACTAAAAAAATGACCAGAAAAGAATTATGGGTTAAAATCACAACTTGTAGGTTTTAATTATGGGTTACTAAAATTATGTTTTCTGTCTGCCTTTAACATGACAAAGATGTTGATCGACTTAATGTGGACTTGTGGGAATCAAACAAAGGAGGAAGACTCCCTTGCCCCAAGCCTCCTAGAAACAGAACTTGATCATCACTAAACAAAGTAACAAATCCAAGGTAAATACACCACTTACTGCTCAGGCGGTACAATATGATCTGCTGAAATTGAATTAGTAAGCCAATCATCTTTTAATATGAAGGCATTCACAGCACAACCGTACAAAAATTTGGTTGTTTGTAGCTGCAATCAAAAGATAAAACTTGTCAAAGAAGAAAATTACACTCCCTGCAATTCTAAAGCCTAAATGTTGCCATCACAAAACAGTATAGAAGGGCTCTAGACTGCACTGTTTCCATTTTACAGCTACCAGGTTGTTTAGAAGAATCCAATCATTACTTTGCACTGATGTGCACTCTTATCACCAAATATAATATGCAATGACTGAAACAAGACGTATTTGTATTTTGTGATAACAGTTACGTCGAACCCCTGAGTTCAACAATCTAACTGAAATCACTAATATACTTTGACAGACTAATGGTTAAGTGATTTCAACGCAAATGAACTCAGAAATTGTATCTGTGTGTGTACGGAAGGTCATTTTTCAACTCTCACAGTATTTTAATGAAAGGTCATTTAAGTTCTGTATTACTCAGCCTAAGGTTGCAGCCAGGGTGCCTGAAATGTCCATGGTATCTGGAATAACCATAATAATAATCCTAGGCATAAGTTCTGGGGGCAGAATTTATACTCTTCTAAACAGAGTACCACCCAGTGTCACATGAACATAAGCCGTTCACTTTTGTGTTTCAATTTACTAAAATATGCTCACCCATGAAGACGCTGTGTACAAACTAGTCTTCAGGTATTCACGAGGTTCCAGAAAAGACTGGGTTCCTGCTAAGTGCTAACAATTTACTTTTGTGTTTTAATTTACTAAACAATGATCAACCATGAAGCTAGGTACTGTGCACAAACTAGTCTTCAGGCAGTAATTCACGAGGTTCCATAAAAGACTGAGTTTCTGCTAGCCAAGTTACCAGTTTATGTAACATTTATGAGCCGGATTCTGGGAAAACGATTGACTAGGGTTCACTTGCTCCTAATACGATTGGAGTTTTTCCCAGATCAGTTAGTGTATTATTTGATTGATAAGATCAGACTGTCTCACCTAGCAAACTAGAAAACCAAAAGCAAGTCACAAACTAACTGGCAGAGACAGTACACAAAGTGAATATATAATAGAAGAAATGAGGTGTATGTAGGAGAGAAAATGTACAAACTGAGTCTAAAACCAATAAAAATCACCATAAAACAATTACAGGTGCTTCTGTATAATGTAATTAGCAGTGATGCATATCTAGAAGTTCCAAAACAAGAAAACTAAAAAGTTGAAGATAGTGGATGTATAAAGCAAAACATAGATGACAAAGTGATATTGATATTTATAACACAGTGCTAAACATTGAAGCACTAGAACAGTGCAAAATAGACCAGAAAGAAAGGGGACAAGAAAAAAGAATTGGTCTGAGGTAGCTCATTAAATTTATTTGCCAAAAAAAAAAACTAACCTTTTTAGGACAAAGAATAATAGGAAGCTGGTAGGCGTTAGTTCTTAAGCATCTGTTTTCCCTTGAATATGGAGAAGGAATGTCAAACAGAACATTACCACCATGTTTCCATATTTGTCCTTCAAGATACTTTTCCTTCTGCCTAGAAAATCCTGTAAGCAGGAACTGTATACCTTGAAACAGCAATCTTTTCCCAGCCATCACATCAGAATTGGTATGCCAACATTTCTCGTGATTTTTAAAGTTAGAATTGTCAGAATACTTCAGCTTTTTACTCGCTCTATCAGTTAAACCTACATTTAAAGGATTAGCAACAAAATTAGTAACAAAATATGTGAGGTTTAAAGAATTATGATGGAATGAAAGAGAATCAATGGCCACTACTTACAACTTATGGTTGAAAAATCTAGTAGTTTAGGGTTCTTCATCTGCTGAACTGGAATCTCTGCTTCAGAGAAGTGAACTCTTTTCTTCGCTAAAACATCTCTGCCATGGACACTCTTGCGTTCAGATAGTATACTCTGGAGTTTCTTGTTTTGTTGAAGCTCAACAACATTTTTTGCCACTAAATTCAGTTTGGGATTTTTCTCCCCAGTGGAATTGTTGTGAAATGATTTAGAAGTACAAAGATGGCGGTGTGCCCTATGGTTAAACGAAACCAACTGCCGCCTCTTTTTTGATGCCTTAAAAGTTATATTATTCCCATCTCCTGTAGTCTCATTATATTTTCTCTTCTCTGGAGTTCCATTTGAGATCAGTTTACCACTGTCTGTATTATCTCCTGATAAATTCTCAGGTATATGCTTGAAAGGAAGGGGCACTTTACGACATTTGTTAAAAGATCTAATGCAACCCCCATTCTGATCAGAGGTGATCAACCTCTGATCTAGTTTAATTGACTGATAATGGCTTACCCCATTGGAAGCAGGGTTTGGGAGAAGTGTACTATAGGTTTTCAGTGAGATAAACTGCCTTCGAACTGTGACAGGAGAATTTTCACAATTTATTTCGGGAGTAGCTTGGGCATCCTCATGGTGACATTCAATAACTAGATTTGAGGGTTTGTGTGAAATCCCCATCCCAAGTTCCGTGGTGGGACTAAAGAATTTTTCAGTATGGCTTTCCTTATCCCTTTGAGTCTGTGCTGATGGCGGAACTTCATTTTCTGAAAGAATACTGCAAGGAACAACTGAACAAAGAGGATCAACCAACGATATGCTAGACGATCTCACCACATCTTGAGAAAGTAATATCCCCTTATCAGATTCGCTAGGCAACAGATCGAAGTGTATGCTTGACTGTGACATTCTATGTGACTCAGTTTCATGAACTTGCACGAAAGAGTTCATATCTGGAGCAATATCTGCAGATTCTGAGAGATAGCTTGTCTCACCAGCAAAACATGTTACGATACTTGTTGTATTCTGTCCCATGTGTCCAACAGCAGATACTTCCTTTAAAGAGAAAAAAGAAAGAGAGTCAGAAACAAGAGAACAAATACACAATGACAATAATGTTATTATGTGAAATATGTTCCATCAAAAGAGTTAGTATGCTTTATATAACATGAAAATGCATCAAGGAGGATAGCACTTAGTAGTTAGTCCAATAATTCTTCTTCGCTTTAAAGGCTTGTTAAATCAATCTCGTGAGTTCCCATGGCTCATCCTATAGAGAGGGACATACCCAGAAAATAAAACGAGGTTGCTTACTTATTGCTTGCGGTAAGGTTTTGAATAGTTTTGATAAAAGAAAAAGAATGGCGACTCCCCTATGGCTGCTATAATGGTAGTCTTTACATTTTTCCTTTTGATCATTTACGAGTGTGCATGACACCCAAAAAAAAAAGCATAATGTATACTTTCAGTGGCTTCTTTGTAGTTAAATAGTGGTGAGTTTACTGATGTGTTTATTATCAGCCGGATTGGACCAAAAAAAAGGGTGGTGAAGGTTAGAGTCAGAAATATTTGAGGTCTAACTTCTTAAATACTGCAGAAGAGCAGGCCAAATTTATTGCAGATTCTGAAAGTACATTGACGATGAGAAGTTATATTCAATCATTAAAGAAGAGAGGAATAGTCCAAACCTCACTGACAACAAGCCTCTAGAATTAGAATGAAAAGTTATGAAAGTAATATAGTCAGGTTTTAGGAGAAAACAATCATCAAAGAAACTTTTATCAATCATAGGCTATATTGCATGGACCTTTAATAGTAAAGAATGATATTATTGTGGTCAAGACAAAAGGAAAACTTTAAAGACAGTTATGCAAATACATAAAGCTCTCTAAGTGGAGTTATCCAAAACCATACCTCTAATAGCATATAGTTTCTAAGCTATCAAGTAAGGACTATCAAGTAAGGATATCAAAGATATAGTGGTATCAACTTCATATCAGGATAACAATGACTGAGAAAATTAAGATGTAAGTGTTGTAGAAAGGAATCGAGCACATACATGGCCTGTCCAACCCCCTAGCCATCGGCTTCTAAACCTGTCTGGTACTAAGTAAGATACCCTATCTTCTCCTTCAACAAAACATAGAAACAAAATAAGAATCCAAGTAAACAAATAATGAACTAACAAATAACAAAAAGGTATAACCGATGCATGCGTAATTAGGAATAGGGATAAAAGAGGCACGTGGAATAATAAGTGTTTACTCACTAGCACTTGCGGAGTTCCAAGCATGGGGGCGAATATCTATTTCTTTTTTAGGCTGATAAGAATTTACATCCACCATACTCGGGCCAATTGTCTGCAAGTTGCACAATTAATTCATTATCAGTTCGAATTGCCCAATAGGAATCTGATTTAAAATGGGAGAAAATAAGAGCCAATCGGGATGATATAAAACTCAAAGATTATGACCAAAAGGACAAAATTATCTGTTTTATATGCCAAATTCTGCTGAGATATTACATTTTTTTTATATGCCCATTTTTCTAAAATTGATAGGTTGAACACAGTTGAAGAGAGAATGTGTGACCTTTACCTGTTTCCTAGTGAAAACATTTGAGACCCTCAGAGCTGAATGGTTGTGTCTGGGCACATTGGACATGTTTAAACCCGGAACAAGGTTATCGGAGAACTCTTCTCTCTCGTGATTGAAAGATTTTGTAGTCACATTGTCTTTTAATATATCCATAACCATTTTTTCCGATAGCTGTCCTCGCGCAGACATATCATTAAGCTTAAGTTGTTGAGCTCCCAGCTCAACAGGATCACACAGGTTTACATACTCATGCTGATTTTCCGAGAGAGGAGCTTCTTTCACCAGAGAAATAGCAGAATCACAAGTGCAGTTATCAGAAGGAATACAATGAGACAATCCTACATCTTCATATACATCAGCCATTGTTAAATCATCCAAGTCTGAAAGAGTATCACTCTCGTCTGTTTCGTCAGCAAGGCTGTCTAAGGCATCTACTGACCACTCCAACCGAGCTTTCTTTACCCGAAGGGCAGCTTCAAGTACCACTTCAGTTGGCAATGCATCCACAATAGTCCCATGCCTCACAATTTCGTGTATAACCATTGCCTCAGATGCTGCAATAGACAGTTCAGCTGCAGCAGTCATATCAGTTGCTTTGAGGTACTTGACATTATACTTTTCTCTAATATGCGTTTCTGATATCTTGTCATTGGAAGGACAGTGTGGACCAACATCCTCCATGGATTTCTGAATGGAAATTAGAGGTAAAAAATTTCTCCCACCAAGATGAAGCTCCATTTCAGAACTAGTCTTGTCCTTTGAATCTACTGAGGTATCACGTAGTTCCACAGATGCAACTCTGTTGGATTTAAGATATTTTTCTGAAGCATCTGGAAGTTGAGTTGGGCTACACTGTGAAAACCCAGTTGATGAAAGACGAAGATGAAAATGAAGAACCTATTCAATTAAACACATGTAGATTAGTCTACAAGAAACAATAGAAAATCAAAAACAAAAGAAAAATAGAGGGAAAAAAAAATAGGTGTCTTGAGTGCCTATTTTAGGAATAACCAAATTAGTTACTTTTGTATTCAATATACTACGGCATAACAAGTTCTACTACTTTATTTCTTTCTTATTGTATGTATGAAGTATCAGTTTCCAAATTGATAAGAGTACAATTTGCAAGTTTAATAGGTTTGTTTTTCTGTATACAACTCTTCCTCCCTTCCAAAGGAAACTGAAGCCAATGAAGAAACTCAGATTCAGACCCTCTTGAGAAGAATAATCACCTCTCTTCTCCCTATTCCTCTCCTCATACATGCTTCTGTTCTTCCCATTCAAATGACTCAAGAGATAGCCATCATAGCACTTCTTACCAAAACCACTCTCTTCTTCCTCACCAATATATTGTCACTTTCCCTCAACAACTAATGCAAGAACTTGTGTGCTTACTCCCGTAACAAGCCTATATTTTACTTCTGTTCAATAAAAGTTGATGGTTCCTGTAAAAAATGTCTTTATTTATACAGAGAGAGAAATTTTTTTGCAGACCTTTAGAAAAGCAGTCAAAGTTTGTTAATGACTGAAGCCCATATTTACCAAAATATACAAACTCCCCTCAAATATTTAATTCAAGTTAGGAAGCAAAGTTTGCATATACTATAATTTACAGCATACTATCATAATATTAGTATCACAACGTTAGGGACAAAAGGCCAACTGTTTTGGCGGTATATGGTTGATGTATTATAATATTTGTAAGCAATATAAAATGAACGTAATAATTCCACGAGATATATATTCTCCACCAATATTTAGCACTACAAATGTTGCATAGCAGTCAGTTTCGCACATTATTACAGTGTTAAGGGCGACAATAGTTTGCATGAGAAAATTAAACATAATCTGGCTAGCATGTTTAACTGAATACAAGCTTACATTTCCAGGAGATGAAGCATAATCAGCTGGCGTATTATCTTCCCCAGATAAGAATAAATGATAGCTTTTGTTTTCATCTTCCTCCCTCGACAGTGTATCAGCATAGTTACCTTTACTGTATTTTCCTTCAAAAGCTTCCAAATCCTAACCAGTGCGGTAAATAACATGAATTAGCAAACAGTTAACAAAATTACACCACGGCTTCTGAACTTCTGAACAAGAACAGGTCTAGTTCAAACCTTGCATTCTAGCTCTTCGTCGTTACCCTTAAGTTTCTTGATGCACTCATCAAACTGTTCTATGTGAAGCTGCTGAAGCCAACCAGGAACCCAAGCTAAGTCCTGTATAGCGAGCACACAAGTAAACACCACTATTGATTTTGCCAGTATATAACTCACCAGTGTTACAATTACATGTAATAGGATTCGAGGTTTGTGTTAGAAAATTAGACACTGTCATCACTGTATGATTTAACAAAAGGAACTTCACTGAATGGCATATATCATTTGCCTTCCGTGAGTTCCATCCATTTATAACTCTACAAAATCCAGAATTTTTATTTACATTTGCTTTTTGCTCATCACACCCCAAAGAACACCCATTTACTTCACCATTAACCCACTACTTTACCACGAAAAAATGCTTTCGGAAACTAAAAAAAAATAAAAATATCCTAAAACAACATAGAAATGAGAAAGCCCTTCAACTTGGAAACGATCACAGATTCATCAAAATGATACAACATTTGCAACCAATACAACACAAATCCAGATTCTGGGTTCCGATAAAGACGGACAATACATGCATTTCTATAATCAAATTCAAACTATACCCAATTCATAAATGTGATTTCCATTCAATTAAAGGGAACCCAAAACATCTAATCGAATCGAAAATTGGTGTTAAATAATAAAAACGAGAAAGAAGAGATTTGCATCGAATGAATGGGAAACCCAGAAATGATAGAAGAGTGTACCTCGGAGAACTGAGGCGGACGAAACCCTAAGTTGTCCATAGGATGAGCCATCACACTTGCTCTCTGCGCGCCCCACTTCTCCTTATAAGGAGGCCATCTTCGGCGCCAAAACCACACTGCCACGTGTCAACACCAACGAGTGTGTTGGGGTTAATTGTAAATTTATTTTTTTATTTTTTTAACTATTTCGAAAATAAAAGATAGCAAATACGTGTACAAATACGCTTCATAAAGGCGCATATACATACGCCAGATGGTACAAATATACATATGGGCAAGACGTAAACTATACATATATGAATTCGATAAAAGATCACTGTACGTACGCGTACAAATCAATGTGACAAGGAATAAGTGAGAAAAATTTAGTGTAGAGATGAAAAAAGTCATCATCACCTTTCACGGAATGTTGTGTTAGCTGCATAACATCAGCTTCTCTAGAAATCAAAGCAGCTTTGTCGCCCTCCTAGCCTTAGATCTGATTCACACGCATTTCCTAGCTTCCTCAACATTTGGTTGGTATTGAGGAAAGTATAGGGAACAGAATATGCATTGTTAAACTATGAAAATGATAGTCCATGGCAAAACAAAACAAAAAACCTTGAAAATGAAAGACACAGAGACAGGACCTGGCACAAAATGGCATTGTTTTTACCCCAAGTTACCAGTCTTGATAACCAATGGTTAAAGGATCATTATGAAAAACCCCTTTAAGTTTTTTATTTACTAGGAAAACAGCAGAATTTGGGTTCAAAACTTGAAACTTTCAAAGTGAAGTGTCGGGATTAACTTTCTGATCGTAGGAGTCAATACAACCTTCTTGCCCTCAGTTCGCATGGTTTAGCTTATTAAACTAAGCATGTTTCTTACTATTATGAAATACAAGATGAAACAATAGGCGGCGTACTGCTATCGCGTTGTGACTTTGAAATCGTGTTTTGACTTCGAAAAGTTGCTACATTTGTGAATATCTTGATGCTTTGATAATTGATACGTTTAATTTGAAGCGCTGATGTTTCTAGGTTTGTGATCTGTGATTGCTGTGCCTTGTAAAAAAGTTCACCCCCAAAATACATGCTTGTTGATATCATTGGGAAATTGCACATTGGGTCGTAAAATTAGCGTCGCTCCCTGTTTATACTAATCTCCAATCTCAAATCAAACACAACTTAACCAAACAAACATATACCCAAGGAGTAAAATATAGGATATCGAGCAAATATCGACGTTTCAAAATACGGATATTTCAACGGAAATATCGATCCATTAGAAATTTTGACAAAAACGACGGAAACTATAAGAAATACGTGGGAATTTGTATTGAAACTTTCTAAGATTGTTTTATGCTATGTTATCGATCATATGTGAGAAGAAAATATTAATAAACTCAAATAGATATCAATTTATTGAAATATTATATGAATTACTACGTGAATAGAGCTGATATTTATTGAAATATGATTTAATATATATAATTTATGCTTGAAACCTAAAAGGAGGCTAGACCATTACACCCTTTAACATTATTTGTACATAATATTTCACAAAAACAACTACATGAAGTTTTTAAAACCATACAGAAGACCGATGAGGTTCGAAATTCGCACTGCCTTCTTCATCGTCTTGTGTAGAGTCATGGGTGAACTGCGAAGAATATTCGTTGAATGATTGCTCTCCTCTAAAATTCTGCATAGATTGACTTACAAGCCAACCATATGGGTCAAGTGGCGATATTTGAGGATTCTGGGACTCATAGTATGGACCACGCGTTGCTCCATGATTATCAGCATCTGAGTTAGTTTGTGTTTGTGACCATGAGCTATCACTGGATGGCATACCATAAGGCAAGTAATATGATGGATACAGTATTGTAAAGTTCTGACCATGATTGTAGGGTTGATAATTACCGTGATCCATACCTATTGAGCCAAAATTAGTTGACAAAGAATCTTCTGCAATTCTTGATAGACTCCCATCACCACTTTGTCTTGGACTAAAGTTACCTCTTGTGGCACCTCCACTGTATCCATGACCTGCTCTTCTGTCACCATAGTCGTCATCTTGAGTTGCATGTGTATAGTGTTGTTCCTCAGTAAAATACGTGTTGAAAATTAGGTGGGTTATTAGTTCTTAAAAGGTAGGTTAGTCAATTTTGGAAATATCGGAAATTTCGTGGAAATATCAGAAATATCGGCGAAATATCGGAAATATCGAAAAATATCGGGAAATTTCGACGAGAAAATGGCAGAATTGAATCGATATATCGATTCGGGAGAAAAACGATAATATCGTTGAAATATCGGCGATATTATTGATATTGCATTCCATGCATATACCCAATTAGATCATTTCAATTATTCAATAAGATCAGCGAGACGAGTACGGCAAACTTCATAGTACAAATTTTTTTTTTTTTTTTTGGTGAATTTCTTAATACAAATAGCTATGGAAACATCATGTCTTGGTTATCCGAACCAAGTTGAAATCTCTTTTCCAAAGCCTAAATGGTGGAGATCAAGTAACCAAATGATTGCAGTTAAAAACATCATTAAAAGGTTGGTGCAATGAAAAATAAGTAAATTGGAGATGGTTAGCATAACCTACATAGCACGGACAAGCCAAAATAGTGGCGTATCCCGTGTCGGACACGGACACGCACACGCACACGATACGGTCGAATACGTCTAAATACGTCCGGACACGCATGTCTGATTTGGACACTCTATGGACACGCGCGAATTTGTGTTGGACACGTGCGTGTCTGGGTTTTAACCCCTTGTTTCTCTGATCGAAATCCGGTGCCAAAATACAAATACAAGCATTCACAAGTTTCACTCATTCTTGGTTCCGTTCTAAGGGAGAGACTGGAAACAAAGGAGAGGCTCGTCGAAGTTTGAGGAGAGGCGACGATGCAAAACAGAGGAAGAAGTGTGATTCAAGGCTGGGCTTTCACAAATCGATGGAAAAAGAGTCTAGAAAGGAAGGGTGAGGCTCGGAGATTACTAAGGATTAAGAGGAGGGTCGCCGGAGCTCCCTAGAGCTCGGCTTGCATCCACGATTGGAGGAGAGGGTTCTGAAGAGCAGAAGAAGGTGAATCTGATGGTGGTGGCGGCTTGGCCAACGGTGGCCTGACGATGGCGCTACGGCGGAGGGAAGCTCGCCGATTTCTGGGTTTTAGAGAGAGAGAGAGAGAGAGAGAGAGAGAGAGAGAGAGAGAGAGAGAGAGAGAGAGAGAGAGAGAGAGAGAGAGCGAGTCGAGAGAGAGAATAGAGCGACAGAGGAGAGAAGAGAAATGGGCTGAGCTGATGGGTTTTGGCCTTTATATAGTTTGATCCAACGGTTTAGAATAAAATGAGAAAAAGAAAATAAATAGATGGTATGAAATGGAAGACATTGAAGAGGATGGTATGGATGAAGATGAATGAAATCATTTAGTTTTTTTTTGTTTACATTGTAATTTGAATATGAAACTTTGTTTGGATTTGGATTTGGATTGACTATGTTTTAATTTTATAAACTATCTTGTTTGCATTTCACATATTTTTGTTATGCATATATATAATATTTTTTTTATAATTTAAGGCTTTTGAAAGCCCAAAATTAGAAAAAAGGCATGAACTTTGGGCTGTTCATAAAAAAGAACACCGTTTAACAAATAACTATAAAACATCATATAATTACGAAATGTCACTGTAACAATGTAACGGAATTGAAATGGATCCATTACTGAAAACGGAGTGTGAACAGTTTGCCGTTGCTTCATTAACTTCCACTATTATTCCCTCTCTCCTAACCAGTGTCCTTCCCTCATTCTCTTCCTTCTCTCATTCTCTCATTCTCTACTTCTCTCCTCTCATTCTCCGACGCCGAATCTCCACCGTTATCCTCTCCTTCTCCGCCGACGAGTCTCCACCGTTATCCTCTCCTTCGCCGACGTCGAACCTCGACAGCTCGCAGTATAAGCAGACCTCAGCTGCTCAGGTAACAAATATTTCACCTTCTTTTACAGATTCAAATAGAGTTTTGATGATGCATGACATGAGATGATGATGATTCCGTATTTGCTGAAGAAGAGGATGAGAAATCTCAGATGTTTAGACTGGGTTCCAGAGAGTGAAGGGGAAGAAGGTGGAAGATGGATGATGATTTTAGGTTTGGGGGAATTAGATGATAAATTGGAAGATGATTTTAGGTTTGGGCGGATTAGATGATAAATTGGAAGATGATTTTAGGTTTGGGGGGATTGGATGATAAATTGGAAGATGATTTTAGGTTTAATACATATATACAGTGTTTATAGATGTTATAGAACATTTTGTTCAAGAATAAATGGTTGGAACTATCAAAGTAACTGCTATTTTTTTAAATTTTGCTTGGGCACTAAAAATTCTGAGTGTTTTTGTGTGTGTGAATGGATGAAACTGTGTTATGTGCAATGAACTATAACAGAAACTATTCTAGTAACTATCTTGTTTGAGTTTATATGAATGAAATTATATTGTTTCAGTGTTGCATAACTGTATTAGTAACTATGACATTTGGTGATGCAAGTATATGTGAACTGTTTGAGTTTATGGTTGTATCGAGTTATAATAACTTTTTTTCCTCCCATATGCAGAAAATGGCACCAAAACTGAAAACTAGTCCGGCAAAAGAGGTTACTACAAGTGACGATGATATACAACACGAGCTACGAACAAAGAAAAGGAATGAGGACAATCCAGAAAAGAAGACTGCAAAACAAAAATAGCGAAAGGTAACTATCTATCTTTGTAATCGAAATTTTTTTTTTTTTTTGTAACTGTTAGTGTAACTATTAAGCAGTTGGTAATGCAAATGTTAGTGTATGAATCATCTAACTATGAATTGATGGGAGCATAGAAGAAAAAAGCAGAAGAGATAGAAGGGAAAGAAAAAAAAAGGAAACTGGAAAGGAAAACAACACAGTTAGTTAGTAACTATAGTAGTAACAGTATTTCTTTAAGTAACTATCTCAGTAACTATGTTACAATTGAAAAAGTGTCTTAGTAACTGTGTTTATCGAATGTGCAGATAAGCGAAGATAAGGTAGCGGCAGCTGCCAAAAGAAAAAGAAAACAAGATGATGAAAGCGATGATGGTGTTGATGTTAAAAAAGGAAAGCAAGCACGAAAATCAGTAAGTAACTGTCATAGTAACTGTTTTTCTTTTGAGTAACTATCTTACTAACTGTGTTATAATTGAAAAAACTGTCATACTAACTTTGCTTATCAAATGTGCAGATAACGGAAGAAAGGGGAGCTAGAGATAAAAAAAGAAAATGGCAACAAGAGGATGATGGTGATGAAACTGAATATGATACATCTAGTAGTGGTAGTGGATCTGATTATCAAACTGATGAAGATGATGATAAAAGTGCAAAGAAGATCGTCCTGATAGAAAAACAAGAAGAACATCAACTGCAAAATCCTGTAAGTAACTATCACAGTATCTACTAACTATCATAGTAACTATCACAGTATCTACTAACTATCATAGTAACTATGAAAGTAACTAGTAACTATCGAGGTAACTATCATAGTATCTATGAAAATAACTAGTAACTATTATTGTAACTATCAAAGTAACTATCACAATATCTACTAACTATCATAGTAACTATCACAGTATCTACTAACTATCATAGTAACTATCACAGTAACTAGTAACTATCATAGTATCTATGAAAGTAACTAGTAGCTATCATTGTAACTATCAAAGTAACTAGTAACTATCATAGTAACTATCACAGTATCTACTAACTATCATTGTCACTATCATAGTAACTATCACAGTATCTACTAACTATCATAGTTACTATCACAGTAACTAGTAACTATCACAGTATCTATGAAAGTAACTAGTAACTATCATTGTAACTATCAAAGTAACTAGTAACTATCATAGTAACTATCACCGTATCTACTAACTATCATTGTAACTATCATAGTAAGTATCACAGTAACTAGTAACTATCATAGTAACTATAAAAGTAACTAGTAACTATCAATGTAACTATCATAGTATCTATGAAAGTAACTAGTAACTATCATTGTAACTATCAAAGTAACTAGTAACTATCAATTGTCATACTAATTTTGTTTTAATTGTGTTTTCAATTGAGCAGAAGAAAAAGGGGCAGACCCTACAGTTCAGAAGCACCCTACCAAATTTCAATGAATATGGGGGCCAAATACCAGAGGCGGTTCTGCAGCTGATCGAGAGGACTCCCTTTGCCAAGCTATTTCAAGCACTACACCAGAACCTTGTTTACGGTTCAAAGTCAAACAACCAATTGGGGATGGTGCTAGAAGCTTACGATCACGTAAGAGATGAGTTTCGACAAGTACAAGGAGGAGACGTTCCAGATGCATGACATGGTTATTGGTACCATCAGTGATTTTCCTCCTTATGGGATGTTGTCGGGCAGCGTTGTTAGGGGATACAAGGCTTGTCCAGAGTGCCTCAGCGATTATAAGAGCACCCCTCATTGCAACAAGATATGCAGAATGGGTCATCGTGTGTTCCTTCCGGTGGATCACCACTGGCGTTACGAGTCCGCCGCATTTGATGGAACCGAAGAACATGGTGGTCCTCCCAGAAGATGGACGGGAAGAGAAATTTTAGCAGTGCTTAATGAGTACGATTTTGGGCCCCTCAGCAATCATCCCGATATTGTAGCGGAAATACCTGAAAGACCTGAGGAGTACAAATTCTGGACACATAAGAGCATATTGTGGGAACTCCCGTACTGGTGTGAGTTGCTGATCCGTCAATTCCTAGACGTTATGCACATAGAAAAAAATGTTTCTGAAAGTGTGGTGGGCACAACGCTGAACTTGGAGGGGAAGACGAAAGACGGTCGTAAGGCTCGCACTAATCTGCAAAACATGAATATCAGAAAACAACTATGGTTAAAACAAGGGAAGAGAAAAATGCCTCAAGCTCCTTACACCGTCAAGCCTGAGCATAAATCAGAAATTTTCCATTGGATAAGTCGGGACAAGTATCCTTCAGGCTTTGCTGGAAATATAGCCAAGTGTGTGAACAGACAATTCAACAATATTTACGGGTTGAAAAGTCATGACAATCATATCCTGCTACAACGTCTCTTCCCTGTTTTCATTCGACCGTTCCCTTCCCCGTCATGTTGTGGAGCCGTTAGTAGCGTTGGCAAGATTTTTCCAGAAGGTATGCACACGGGAAGTGAGAAAATCTGACCTCCGGGAAATGCAACAAGACATCGTTCATATCATGTGTAAATTTGAGATGATATTTCCTCCAAATTTTTTCGACATCATGCCTCACCTCATGATCCATCTTCCTCGGCAGTTGTTGCTTACCGGTCCTGTGCACTTCACTTGGATGTATCCGATGGAAAGGTACGTATTTTACACCTTATGTTAATTTCCTCATCAATATATGTGATTTAGTATTAATGTATTATCATAACACTTTAAAAACTTGATTTATAGGCAACTTGGACAATACGGTGATTTTGTCCAAAACAGATCCGCACCTGAAGGATGTATAGCTGAAGCATATATTGCGTACGAGTGCGTCACCTACATGAAGCTGTATTTAGGAGCGTTACAGGAAAGCATACCGGAAGATGTACCTTCACAGTTCAATCTTTCCATACTCTCCGATGATGTTGTACTCGGTGGAAACATGCCAGTTTCCTACAAGTTGAAAGATTATGAGGTAGCCATTGCACATTAGTGGGTACTAATTAACTGTTTAGAAGTTCAGTTTTGGAAGAACATGCATCTAAACTGTGAACAAGTAGGAGGTGATCTCGATTACCACAACCGGACATTCGCAGAGTATTTCGGCCGCTGGGTACGTAACTTTAACATTATTCTATACGTATTTATATATTATTGTGTATAATTATTCATATTTATAGTTGATTCTGATGGTTGCAGATGGACCTCATTAAAAATGATAATCACCCAAATTGGTCACAGGAACTCAGACTGCTAGCGATGAAGCCGGTCTATTCAAAAGGTTATGCGACGTGCAAGGTGAATGATGTGTTATTTCGATGTGAAGAGAGAGACGTCAGACTGAAAACACAAAATTCAGGGGTTATGGCACATGGTGGGGATGATGGAGTTGACTATTACGGTGTTCTCCATTCAGTTGTGGAACTGCATTATGGGGAAGGCATGAAAGTGCACCTTTTCAAGTGTAGATGGTTTGACACACGGCCGCAGAGCATGAAAACCGATCAATACGGCATAACTTCTGTGAACACTAGTACACCATGGTATGAGGACGACCCGTTTGTTTTAGCCACATGGGTGAAACAAGTGTTTTATCTTGATGATCTCGCCAAGGGGGACCCGTGGAAAGTAGTCAACACTATCCACCATCGCAACATTTACCGGGCGTCTACACTTGGAGTGGCTGAAGAGAACGAGGAAGGTGGCACTGCGTATCAAGAGCCCAACTCAAACGGTATTCCTGACTCCTCTTTTATTCGCCTAGACACGCCGGTGCGAATTCGACGTGAAGAGCCACTGCTTGTTGATGTTGATCCAAATGAAGAAACTAACGAGGACTCTAGTGGTGAGGAAAGACATAGATTACCCCTATCGAGTAATTCAGAAACCGAAGAAGACTCTGCGTAACTATGTTAGTAACTATCTTAGTAACTATCTGATTTTGAAAACTATTATGTGTAACTATGTTAGTAACTATCTTAGTAACTATCATATTTGTACCTATTTTGTGCAACTACCTTAGTAACTATCATCTGAGAAAACTATCTGTTTAACTACCTTAGTAACTATCTTAGTAACTATCAACATAATTGAGTAACTATCATCTGAGTATCTGTATTAGTAACTATAACTGTAACTATAACTATCATCTGATTTCCTATTGCGCAGGTGATGAGGAAGAAAGAAGAATATATCGTAGAAAAATCCCAAAGGAAGCAAGATGGTCACCCAAGACACCGGTGACGGAAATGCCTTCTTTCAACATCTTGCCGGGGATTATATCTCCTTGGGGAGCTTACAGCACTCCACTCAATCACCGCAGCAACCAAAAGAAATCTCAACAGCAAATCTAAGGACTCTACCTACTCCACAAGCCAGAAAGCTAACTATGGGTGACATGATAGCTGAACCTCACAAGTTCCAAATCATAGAGTCACCGGTTCCCATGCCTGTTTTCAACCAATCTGAGGCAAAAACAAAGAAAAAAGTGCATTTCAGATCAAACCAAAATGTGACGAATTTTTCGCTTGACGAAATGCTCTTCGGGAGTTCAGCAGAATCGCTGGGAATATATTCATATGTTGTGCACATAAAAAACAGAAAGAGGGCGTCAAGAAAGGACAACATATACTGGTGGGGTGAAGTCAAAGCTGAAAGGGAAATCAAAAGAAAGAGGCAGGAAGAGAACATAAAAAAGTTTGAAGAAGAGAGGCGGAAAAAGAAAGAGGAGGAAAGTTTGAGAAAGGTGGTGCAACCAGAACAGGTTGAATCAGTAACTGTTGTTCAGACGTCATTTGATGATGTGGTTGGGGTGACAGAGGAAGGTGAACCAATATACCTTGTTAGTGATTCAGAGGAACCTTATCAATCAAGCCAACGAGAGGTGATGGACTGGGATGACCACACAGTTTACAAAGATCATATGGACGAAAACACGAAGCAAAGATTTCTAGAATACTGGAACAAGGTGCCAAGCGGGTAAGCATAATATTCATTTATCCTACTGATAGGAGCACAATGTGCGACTATATTAATGTGTTATTATCCCATATTTGTACTTTGTTAGGTTTATTTAGAGTAAGATAGAGTTGTATTATAGTTTTGTGTTGTTTTGGAAGAGTTTTGGAAAAATGTGCTTAATAATCCGAAAAATGATTGAGTATAGAAATCTGGAAAATAATGTAAAACATGTTTTTTTCGTGATTCTGAGACTCGTGCTAAACTGACCTATCCTTTTCCAAATTTGATGAAATTTGGTATGCATAAAGTTGGCAAGCTAAAGTGTACTGTGTTCTGACTTCTGAAATTTCTGTATGACGGATCACTTGGAATCAGAAACTGTTCCATACACCGTTGGAAAGCCCTATGAGTCTAGTTTCTCTGGGACTTGGAATCGCATCAATCGGAATAGTGAGGAGGGAGTTATGCCAGATTTACTGAAGCAAGGTCATTCTGCCGGGAAAAATGAAGTTTCCCGGTTGCATCAGGATAACTCTCCATTGGATTTTTGGGAACATGGATCGGATATATTGGACCTAAAGACTTGTTGGACATGTCCATGCTATGTCATTGATGCCGATTGAAGTCTAAGTTCAGAATTGAAGTCCAAGAATGCATAGCTTTGCCGGCAAGGAAACATAAACCAACTAGGAAAAGGAATTTTCATTCATTTGTGTTGCCGGCAACCCTAGGGTTTTTCCTCTATATAAAGCCAACAAATTCTCAGAAAAAGGGGTCACATCTCAAGCCAAAAACAGAAAGCCAAAACTCTACCAAAATTTCCCAAAGAACCTACATAAAAACCCTAGCCGAAACACATCATCCACCACCATCTCACCAAGTTTCTGCCGAAACTTATACCTACTGCCCGTACAGCCTCCAAGCCATCTTCCGCCGGATCAACACGAGTATAAGTCATCAAAGGTGTCTGCAAAAGTGTGATCCACTCTCCTCTTTCGGTTTTGTAATTTTTATGTAGTTATGCTTAGTTTTGTCTATGAAACTCTCATGTATTTTTGGTTTTGGTTTGTATGTCTATGTATGAACCGATTTGGAATTTGGTTTTATAATTTGTATGTTAAAGACTTGTTTGAATCGATGCTTAGATTTAAGTTTAGGTTTCGGCAAACAATGAATTTTGCATGCTAATTTGTAATATGAAACTTGTAAGATTCGTACACTTAGATAATTAGGACAGCGGTATAGATGTATGTTGAGGATTTAAATCGGTTAGTAATCTAAGGGCGTGACTTAAAAACCGAAACATTAGTTTTGTTTGACAAGCATGTGAATCTAGATGTTAGGTTTCATCTAACCCGAGTAGAATGAATGAAGATTAAACGTATGTTGCTTTGATTCGATTGTGCTCACTTAGGGTATTACCTTAGCTAAAACTTGCATGTTAAATGAGATGATTGACAACCTTGCTTGTTTACATGTCTTCGATTATAGACTTTTGTGCTTCAATGTTACGAGTTGTATAACGGTAGCATAACTTTTAGGATCACTATGCGGATCACTAGGTCTTAAAACATTAGAAAAGTCTCTCAACTAGGTAAGATCGGGTTCCGTTCTAGTTGTAGGTCGAAACTTGTTTAAATCCAATGCATGCTAATTACTTGTTCCTTACCTTCTTTTTGTGTGAGTCTTATTTGTAAAAGAGTTCAGTGCCGAATGTTTTGTGTGAAAGATGTCGACCAAACTTGTACATAGTAGTTTAGAGTTTAAATTCCTGCAATTTAATTTCGTGCCATAGTTTTTAGGGCAGCCCTATGGCTGCCGAACCATTCTCTCCCCCAAAGTGACGATTTCATGTGTATATTTGTCTAACATTCTCATGTTTCAGGTACCCTTAATCCCCGGTTTAGGACGATCCCTACTTGCTCATACTACTAACGATATTTTTGTAGGGTTATTATTTGTGTGAGCCTCCCGGCTCACATCACCTACAATTTGTCCTGCTATCTGTCTTGGTATATATCTTATTAACTGTCTGTCCTACAATCTGTCCTGGTATCTGTTTGGATAATTTCTTAAGTAACTATCTCAGTAACTATCATCTTAGTATCTATCTTTCTAACTATCTGCCTCAGTAACTATCATTCTGAATAACTATCTGACTAACTACATGTGTGACTATTTTAGTAACTATCTCAGTATCTATAATATGACGGTACTGTCTTAGTAACTATCATATGATTTACTATCATGTGTGCATAGTGTTCTTATGGGAAGAAAAGGAGGTGGGAACAGAAATTTCAAAGCATGAAATTGAACAAGTCGTGTTTGGAGTTGAAGTCGCAAACAACATGATTGATGCATTTGCATCTTTGTTACATAGCGAAATGAAGGACATCAACGATCCAGTTGCACCAAAAATAGAAATTCTGCTCACTCACTCCTGGATAAGATACTAATTAACAGGAGAATTATATTTTTGTAAAAAATTATGAGATAACTAATCATTGGTTTGGTTTGAAAAACAGATGTCGACGGAAGACCTCGAAGCAAAACCAATTCATCAGTTCCTCTGTGTGAACCTCTGTATGAGAAGCTAGCTAAAGCGGATGCCATTATGATACCCCTTACACATAAGTGGAACTTCCACCATACTCTACTCGTGTTTGACAAGGAAGCGTGCAGATTTGCCCACTTTGATTCCATGAGAGCAAAAAGAAAAGAAACCGGGCAAAGTTTTAAAGATGCTGAAAAAATGGTATGTTAGTAACTACAATATTAGTAACTATCAATTTTGAAAACTATCTGTGTAACTATGTTAGTAACTATCTTAGTAACTATCAATTTCGAAACCTATCTGTGTAAATATGTTAGTAACTATCTTAGTAACTATCAGTTATGAAAACTATCTGTGTAACTATGTTAGTAACTATCATTGTAACTATCAATTTTTGCGAGATATCTGACTAACTATGAAAGTAACTATCTGAATAACTATCATTTTTTGTAACTATCTGACTAAAAATTAATAGGTTACAATGATCAATTTGTGGATGAAAGTTGTGCTTGATCAATCGGATGACATGCTGGAGCAAGGATGCAGGTACAAAATAGACTGCAACAAGAGCACCAGCACCGAATTGCAAATGGTAGAAGAGGATCTTACTGAAGATGAAGTTCAATCTATAAGGTGGATTAAGAAGAATTATAAGTCAAATTTGACTGTCAGTTCGTACAGCGGAAAATTGCCTCAACAACAATCTGATTCGTAAGTTCTTATCCCAGCATCTTAGTAACAATCATCTTGTAACTGTGTGTTTTTATTTTAGTAACTATCTCAGTAAATATCATATTTATAACTATATGTGCAACTATGTTTGTAACTATATCACTAACTATCATCTTTATAACTGTCTGACTTTTATTAATCTATTTATTGTGACAAAACAGCGTCGACTGTGGGATATATGTCATGTACTTCATGAGCGTTATCATGTCACAAGGCAATTTCAACAAGAAGTTTGGGAAGAAAGAGGCTGACAAGTTTAGGGCTTACATGAAGCGTTTTGCGGACAATCGGCATAGTTGGAGAGACTGTTAGATCGATTGAATAGATTGTTAGGAAAATTTAGGAAGTTTAAAGTATAGGAAATTTTTTACTTTATTTGAACAGATTGTTTCATGCTTTATTTGAACAAATTGTTTCATGAAAAGTTAAGCAGATTGTTTATGAGTAACTATCAAAGTTACTATTCAAGGAACAGTTTTGGTAACTAGCCCAGTAACTATCAAGTAACTATCAATTAAATGACAAAGTAACTATCTTAGTAACTATCATAGTAGGAACCGGGTTGATTGAGAAAGAATATGTTTCGCGATATTTATCCACCTGTAACAGGAATAAAAAGAATAAATAATAAGGTTATAATGTCAGGTTAATGTAACTATACAAGTAACTTCACTATTATCTATCAATTTAACTATTTAATCTGAAATAACTGTCTAAGTAACTACCGGGGTAACTGTCTAATTAATGATAGATTTAGGAGAAGTACTGCACCTTGAAAATTGGGTTGATATATGAGTACACATCAGAACCGTGTTTCTGAATCACGACAAGTGCATGCAAGCAAGGGAACCCATGAACTTGCCATTCTCCACATGAATAGTAGGATTCTTCCAAGTTCACCATAACAGAATACTTTTGGCACTGAACTTCATAAATGTATGTATCAGATCTACTAACTAACCAGTGTCTTCCCAACTCCAAGTTAACAACCAGCTTCTTTTCCAAATTCGGACACAGCTCAATAACCCATCCAGCTGATTCTTCCTTCCGAGAAGCAATTAAAGCCATAGACTTAAGACGAATGACTTCGTTAAATTCAATAATGGGAAGGCTCTTTAAATCCTTCACCCAATTGTTAAAACACTCAGCCAAATTATTGGTCATTTCCCCAAACCTTTCACCATTAAAAAAAGACGAAGCCCATATTTCCAACGGAAGATCCTTCAAAAACATATCAACAACCTCACCACCTTCATGCTTCAACTTCTGGAAATTAAGGTAAAAATATTCAAGGGTGCGAGAATAAGCACAACGCATAAACAACGATGGAATCCTTTTGCTCAGGTAAGAGCCATTTGGAAACTTGCTGCTGAGATTAGCCTGAAGATGCCTATAACAAAATCCATCTAGACTATTCGGAAAAACTGCACGAACTGCATTTAGAAGCCCAATATTACGATCAGATATGAAAGTAATTTGCCTTGTAGAATATTTCAACAGCTCTTCGGACAAAAGCTTGAGAAAGAAGGTCCAATTGCTCTCATTTTCAGAATGAACAATAACATAAGCAACTGGATATAATCCTAAACAAAAGAAAAGAAAAAATAATATCAGGTTCATGTAACTATATTAGTAACTACCTTAGTAACTATCATCTGAATAAACTATTCTTTGTAACTATTTTAGTAACTATCAATTATGTAACTATTTCACTAACTATCTTAGTAACTATCAATTTTTGTAACTATCTATGTAACTACCTTAGTAACTATCTTAGTAACTATCAACTTTGTAACCATCAACTATTTAAAAGTATCTGCACTAGTATCTATTGAAGTAACTATTTGGTCTAGAAGTTCCTGAAACTATAAAAGTATTTTCACTAGTATCTATCAAAGTAACTATATGGTCTGGAAGTTCATGTAACTATACAAGTAACTACACTATTATCTGTCCAAGTAACTGTTTGGTCTGGAAGTCAAGTAAATGAAATTGAAAAAAAAAAAAAATGACAATAATTAACAACAAAAAATGAAATAACAACAAAAACGAAGAAAGCAATGTACCACAATTTGCGTCCTTTGCTGAAGCAGAAAGAAGCATGCATTTGTATTTGTTCGTGATGAATGTAGCATCAATACAGAGAACTGGTCTGCAAGACTGAAAACCATTCATCCAAGCACCATAAGTAACAAACATACGCTGGAACCTTCTTGTTTCAGATTCATACTGTATAACTAGCCTAGAATATGGGTTGGATTCATATGTGCGCTCGCAAAACCATGATAAATTCTGGTAAGACTCAGACTCAACACCAAGCACAGATTCCCTCGCGCGCTCTTTGCCATACCAAGCAGTATGATAAGGGATAGGCCTCATCATTTGGCCCTTTGGCCCTGGCCCGCCCTAAAGCCCGCCCTACCCTATAGGGCCGAAGCCCGGCCCGGCCCTCTATTAGGGTGGGTCGGCCCTAGCCCTTTTTAAGTAGGGTAGGGTGAGGGTCGAGCAAATTAAACCCGGCCCTACCCTACGGCCCGACCCTATTGAGCCCTTTAGGGCCAAGCCCTACCCGGCCCTACCCTAAAATTTTAACTATTTTATATTACATAATACATGCAAATGTCTTCACTGAGCGATTTGGGGCTCTAACTTTGTCGGATTTAAGTGATTTTTTTACCATCACCATATTTCATCATAACGATCAAATGCTATTTCATAGTGTTTTTCAAAATTTGACTTCTTTTATATAGTTGTTTCAAAAAGTTGTATAGTTGAGTATAATCTATTAATCAAGTTATACCGCATTAGTAAGCATGTTGTCATTATAATGTCTAAATTCACAAAATGAAAATTTTGACCTTCTGATATAATCGTTATAGTCAAATATGAGTAGAGTATGAAAATCAACTCGTTTCGTCAACGTTCGATGCTCGATCGAAACGGTCAACCATATTTTCATAAAACTTATCACACGAAAACGCTATTACGTACCTTTAGATGACCTTGTTTCGTCGACTCTTCCAAACATTAAACTCTCAAATAGATGAAACGTAATCATCCATGTAAAAATGTAGGAACGTTTACCTCCCTATACTATGGCTCCCCATAGAGAGATATAAGCTTAAATAAGGTTGACCGCATCGATCGGGGCTCTAAGTTTGTCGGATGTAAGTGATTTTTTTACCATCACCGTATTTCATCATAAAGATTAAATGTTATTTCATAGCGCTTTTCAAAATTTGACTTCTTGTATATAGTTGTTTCAAAAAGTTGTACACTTTAGTATAATCTACCAATCAAGTTATACCACATTAGTAAGCATGTTGTCATTATAATGTCTAAATTCAAAAAATAAAATTTTTGACCGTCTGATATGATCGTTACAGTCAAATATGAGTAGAATATAAAAATCAACTCGTTTCGTAAACGTTCGATGCTCAATCGAAACGGTCAACCATATTTTCATAAAACTTATCACACGAAAACGCTATTACGTACTTTTAGATGAACTTGTTTCGTCGACTCTTCCAAACATTAAACTCTCAAATAGATGAGACGTAATCATCCATGTAAAAATTTGGGAACTTTTACTCCCGATACAATGACTTCACATAGAGAGAGATAAGTTTAAATAAGGTTGACCGCATCGATCGGGGCTCTAATTTTGTCTGATTTAAGTGATTTTTTTACCATCACCGTATTTCATCATAAAGATAAAATTCTATTTCATAGCGTTTTTCAAAATTTGACTTCTTTTATAAAATTTGACTTCTATTTCATATCCGGCTCTAAAAGCCCAACCCGGCCCTAGTTTAAAGGGCCAGCCCGGCCCGGCCCTGTTAGCCCTAATAGAATGGGCCTTAAGGGCGGGTAAGGGTTTACATATCAAAGCCCTAGCCCGGCCCGGCCCAGCCCTAAGATATGTTGACTTAGTCAAAGCCCGGCCCGACCCTACCCTAAGCCCTAAATTTTAGGGTAGGGCTTGGCCCGACCCGGCCCATGATGAGGCCTAATAAGGGATATCTAATCCGTAGTTTAGCTTTATGTCTTGCAGTATATCAATAGCTTTCTTATTGGGATTCTCACGAACTTTGTCAAGCATCACCTCCCTTATAATCTTGCTGCATATCATCTTACTCTTTTGAAGCCGGATGACACAACGACATCTATGGTCGTTCACCAATTCAGTAATCACAAAGAAACCATTATACCTGAATAATATGTGCAAAAATCAATCAGCATATATACTTTTCCATACTAACTATCAAAATAACTAGTAACTATTATAGTAACTATCAATGTAACTAGTAACTATCAAAATAACTACTAAATATCAAAGTAACTATCAAAGTAACTATCTGAGTAACTATGCAATTAACAGTTCCAGTGAGTTCAAAAACTAGAACTACAAGAGTAACTATCTAAGTAACTATACAAGTAACTATCATGATAACAAATGCAGGACACAATGCAGCGTGCCGCTGCACAGCACCACGGCAGTGGAACGCTGCCGAAATAAACATGAACAAAAAAAATGTAATTATACAGAAATTGTGTAACAGCTAATGTAACTATACCTGCATAAAGATGTCTTCACACACCAATTACAATCTTCAGAATGTTTTGTCTTGCATAAAGCAACAACACCGTCTGGCTTATTTCTCTCAAAATCATACTCAAAACCAACCTCCACGGCATACATCCGCAACTTCAACCTAAACTCTTTTACTCCACCCTCAAACATCTAACCCTTAGAGTGAATAAGAGACTTCCATCTTTTAAAAAGATATATTTTCGCATCCTCACGCCTATAACAACCCAAAAATTCATTCTCTTCAACCAAAACACTAGTATCCTCGCTAACATTATTACTAACTACACTTTCCGAAACAGAAGAACTGACATCCAAACAATGAACATCCACATCAACAAAATCATATTTATATCGTCCCAAAACTTTAAACATCATGCTCATATCAACCTCATTTCCAAAATGGTAAACAGTAGGATCCGAATAAACATTATACTTGAGTTTGAAAAAAAATATTTCCAACTCTGGAAAACGATCATGTATCCGATGACAAAAATCAGAAAAAGTACAATTATGACCAAAGGAAAGTGCTCCTTCTTCACCAGAATAGACAAGCTTTGCAATATAACAACTGTCCATTGCACTTACAAGAGAAAATCATCATAAACATCAATTAGCAAATCCATGTGACTGTAACTGTACACAATCTATCAAGTAACTATGATTTTAACTATCAAATTTGACAACAACAAAAAACAAAACAATCAGCTACAAAGAAGTAGCTCAAGTAACTAGCAAAGTAACTATGAAAAATCAAACAAATGCAGGACAAAAAAACAAGAGTGAACTTTTTTGAAAACTATATGTGTAACTATGTTAGTAACTATCTTACTAACTATCAATTTTGAAACCTATCTGTGTAACTATGTTAGTAACTATCAATTTTGAAACTTATCTGACTAACTATGAAAGTAACTATCTTAGTAATTATCAATTTTGAAACATATTTGTGTAACTATGTTAGTAACTATCTTTGTAACTATCAATTTTTGCGAGCTATCTGACTAACTATGAAAGTAACTATCTGAATAACTATCATTTTTTGTAACTATCTGACTAACTATGTTATTAATAGGTTACAATGATTAATTTGTGGATGAAAGCTGTGCTTGATCAATCGGATGACATGCTGGAGCAAGGATGCATGTATAAAATAGACTGCAACAAGAGCACCAGCACCGAATTGCAGATGGTAGAAGAGGCTCTTTCCTGAAGATGAAGTTCAATCTATAAGGTGGATTAAGGAGAATTATAAGTCAAATTTGACTGTCAGTTCGTACAGCGGAAAATTGCCTAACAATTTTTAACAATTCAGATTTAAAAAAAAATCGAAATAAACTGAAGAAAGAATGAAAATCGGGAGGTTGAACAGGCAATCACAAGTTTTAACAATTCAGATTTCAAAAAAAAAACTGAAGACCTATAACATCAAAATCAACATGAATTGATTCAAAAGCTAAAAATGACATATGAACAACTGCAAAAACTTAACATACCTTATTTCAATGAATCAAAACTGAGAAATCGCAGATGTAAAGCTTCAGAAGCAAATCAGAATTGCAAATCGGCAGCGAAAGAGGCAAATTGGAATTGCAGATCGGCAGTGAAAGAGAGACGGCACTGAAACGAAGAAAAAAAAAACGAAGATCGCAATTAACAGAGAAAGGAGGGAAAGTAACAGAACGGGAAAAAAAGGAATGTTAGGAAAGAGTAAAATCAAAAAAATCTGAAAATATCCTCTAATGTCGAGGGAATTGCACGTATAGAGATTCAAAAAAGAATCGATTTGATTCAAGTCATAATCTATATGGGATTCCCCAAGTTATTAATAGAAGAAAGGACTCGCAAAATCGAAGAATTACAATTCAATGTACAAAAAGAACTCAATTGTGTAAACCGAAAACTCAACATTGCTATTACAAGAATTGTAAGCCCTTATGGGCACCCCAATATTCTTGCGGAATTTATAGCCGGGCAATTAAAAAAGGAAAAATTTCACACACAGTACCTGAACTTAGGTGGTCAGGTCAGTTTGATACCTCAACTTTTTTTCGTACGATAAACATACTCCAACTTATTTATCCGTACCGAATGTGTACCCACGTCACTGTTTTGATGACGTGACCTTAGGTGGTCAGGTCAGTTTGATACCTGAACTTAGGTGGTCAGGTCAGTTTGATACCTAAACTTAGGTGGTCAGGTCAGTTTGATACAAAAACAGAGGTGCCACGTCATCAAAACAGTGACGTGGGTACACATTTGGTACGAATAAATAAGTTGGAGTATGTTTATCGTACGAAAAAAAGTTGAGGTATCAAACTGACCTGACCACCTAAGTTCAGGTACTGTGTGTGAATTTTTTCCATTAAAAAATAGAGTTTCATTTCGCAAAGCAATGAAAAAAGCTATTGAATTAACTGAGCAAGCAGGTACAAAAGGAATTCAAGTACAAATGGCAAGTCGTATGTCACTTTGAAAGTGAAAAACAGGCTCTTTTTATTATTTAGTGAAATTGAATGGAGTTTTTTATGATTAAAATATTAAAACCATTTCTTTATTTATAAAGTGAAAAAGAATAGGCTTTTTTTCTAATTTTCAAAGATAGATAGCATTTTTTTCTAAAATGTGGTAAAATAAAATTTTAATTAACGTGTCCGTATTAAAAAAATAAAATTGACTTGGCCACGTATCGTATCGTGTCGAATACGGACACACGTACTCGTATCCATGCTATGTAGAGCATAACCCTTTTGCTCCATCCCGGTGATTCGAGAAAAAGAGGTAATAACTTTATCTGCACTTGACTCTGGAAACGTATTTCCAGTATTCATCCAATAATACAGATTTCAATTACAGAAAAGTAGCACGATTTCAGTAGCCACCAATCCCACCATAGAAATATACAGTCACAAACACGATTTCAATTTCTTGTTGTGCCACTCATCTCTCTAATAAACGAGAAAATGGAAAGGGTACTACCCAAGCAAGATGTCACTCTGTATACCTTTTGACTACGGTATCGGAACATATTTACCAAATACAAATCTGAAACAGTATGTGCAAAACCATGAAATCAAATCCTTCACTATCAGATTCGTAGACGCTCCGTCGAGAAAAGCCATATTTCAAGCCTCAGCTAGTTTTAAGCGGGAAACAATGTTCATCGACTGGAGTTCCTGGAAGCAGCATTTAACAATTCAAATATTGCAAACTGAGCATAGAGCTGTGATATGCCAAGCAACTATTGGGAAACTATGAATGTGAAAGAAAATAGACAAGCAATATTTCAATAAAATTATGCCTACATTTTTATAGCATCTGTCCACCATGGACATGAATATAAGCATGAGCGACACCCTACTGTGATGGTGCCAACTGAGATGGTGCCAACTGTAATAGCTTCGCTAAGAGCATCTCTATCTATATTGTGTGCATCCGGCTCCTCTAAAGTGAGGAGCCTGTAAATTTAGTTAAAGTTCATTAAATCCAAACTCTTCATCTAATCTAATGGTTTTGAATTAGACACATCACTCTTAGGTTAATCTAGTCTAAACTATGGGTTGACTTGAGTTGGAAAAAAAAAACATCGTTAACATTGTTTGAGCTGTCGTTGACTACAACAAATAAAAACAAAAAACAAAACCCTAATCATCTTGTTAGTATCCCCTGATCATAGAGACATCATCTATCATCTTAGATTAGTCACAATTCCCAGTACTCTGCACTTCCACGCACTACTAATGAATTTGGTTGAATTTAATGCAATCCATACCCAATCATCATTCAATTTACTACTGATGAATTTAACTCAATCTACCCACCCGAGCCACAATCAATCCCAATTCTAGAAAATAATGTTAAGGTACTGACCCTAACATAACTAAACTAAGAGAAATAGAAAGGAAATTAAAAGAGAAATACTGATATTTTCATTCATAAACCAGATCAGAGGTACATTGATCCATGCTTATATAACTTAGATAAGGAGCACGCGCCTAGCAGGTGCACAGCTCATAACAAATGAAGTCCTGATATCAAATGGAATACAAACACTGATGAATAATCATAGGAAAAAAACCCCAACTCCTAACATAGCTGGGATATAAGATAGAATCATAACAAAGAATTATCGGCCCTCTCATAAAATCACAATCCTTGTTAGCATCCACCAATCACAGAGACAGCACTCTTCACCCACTATCACTCTTTTACGACGAAGTTTATCAATAGAAGGCTTGAATAGACGAATTTCCATGAAGATGGCTCAACTTCTGTACGCAGCAATTAAGTCAGGCGTATGAGAACGTCAAACATTGACCCAGAGCAGAGTCCTTTGGCGTTGAAGCAGGGTTTTGTTTTGTTTTGTTTTTTTTTTTTTTTTAATTTGCTGTAGTTAACGACAGCTCAAACAATGTTAACGACAGTTTTGTTTTTTTAACTCAAGTTAACCCATGGTTTAGACTAGATTAACCTAAGAATGATGTGTCTAATCCAGAATCCTTGGATTTGATGGAGAGTTTGGAATTAATGAACTTTAACTAAATTTACAGGCTCCTCACTTTAGAGGAGCCAGATCCTAAGTTATTCATCCAATAACTACGTTAGGTTTCAATGATTTTCACAATCCAGTAGTTATATTAAGGGCATAACAACCACAATTGACGAAATCAATAAAGCAATGTATGACAACTTCACCATTTCTCTCATTTTGAATAGACAACTTGATAGAGCATAACAAAGTGCTCTTTGAAATGTAAAACCAGAGTTTAACAGATGATATCACTTCTCCAATAACTGTGCTCGGTTTTAAAAATTTCATTTCTCAATAGAGGTAAAGAATAATTATTGCCAAGCATTACCTGGATCAGCAGCTTGCAAGCATAGGGAAGCTTCATGGTAGAAATATTATCCCCATTTTTGCATGAGGAACAAATTCCAGCTTTCATCTTGTGGTTGTAATAACCCAACAAACCACACACTCTGCAGACCTGTGAAATAGGTTGATATTAGGTACCTTGTGTAGAATTTAAAGCGCCTGTGTTTGCAACACTTCAGGAAATTTAAAGTTATGTGGCGTCAGATCAGTTGTTTTATGGAAGACCTACTTGGTCTATGACCTCTTTCTAAGTAGGGCTTTGTTCTTCTTAAATAAGCTTCCCTCAGCTAATCCCCTCTTTGTCCGAAACTTCCTACTTTGCTAAATGGGAAGCCTAAGCATGTGCATCTCTTGTACAGTAAAATAGAGATATGGATGATGAAAGATAAGTGTTTCTTAAGGTTTAGTGCAGATATATCCTTAGCCGGATCAAATGGTGATTAAAAAGAATCTCTTCATACTTGTAAATTGTCATCTCTTTAGCATTTTTCCAGAGGAAAAACCGTTTTTTTTTTTTTCCAGCAAAAACTGTTAATAAAAAAACAATAATAATAACTACGACAACAACAACCCACCAACCATCTCCCTCCCTCATTCACTTCATCATTACACAGCAGCAAGTCTTGAATTAGAGAGTCTGAGAGTGTATGAATAGCGTTGATTACCAAAATTGCAACAAAGAAATTGAGCATTTACTGCTGGGTAAAATAACAGGTAAGGTGAAAGGTGGAGGGCATGTCCTTAGTTGTAACAGTAAATGGATGAAGGTACTAAAGTGTCCAAGTTGCGAAACACCTTGAAAAGTGATTGTTTCAGTTTGGTATGAAATTGTCTCGTCACTGAAACCACTAATTACTACATTAACCACCTTTTACTGTAAATTATAGCCCCGCATTATTTTTCATCACTGTCTTCCAGAATTTCTATCTGCAGCAGCCAATATTAAATGATTTCATTCAGTGTGACCATTTTATATGATTTTTTTTTTGGACACAGAAATTTCCTAAATCTGCTTTGGAGAACTGGTTTCAAAATGCAGGACCTGTTGAACCCCACTACCTTTAGGACGTTGAAAACTCTACCAAATAGCTATGTAAAAATCATGAGGAGTTTGAACGCCAGACTATAGGAATGCATGTTCTTACTAGACCCCATTTTATTTTAGTATGTGGTATCAATTAACAAATACTCTGGTCAACAACAAAGGTATTGAATTTTCTTCCAACTGTACTAAATCTCCACTAGTGGCTGGACAGTATTAATACAGTACATTGGTTCAATACATAAGATAAAAAATAAAATTTTAAAAAAATTTTAAAAAAAAAGTATGGAATGCTTCATAAACTGGCCTATAAGTGTCACAAAAATATCTAGAATATTAAACAAGAAATCACAGATATTGGTAATACCTGAACTTCAAAAGGATCACTAGAGATCATTAGGCGCTCATAGAGCAACATACTGGCACCATAAGCAATCAGGCAATCACGCTCCATTTCTCCTACTCGTAGTCCTGGTAAATGAAAACATTAGAACAAAGGGAACTGCTTGATGTGTAATTGACTAAACATAATGAAGATGACATTCCAACCTCCATTACGAGCTTTTCCCTCAGTAGGTTGTCTAGTTAGACTGACTCTGGGACCACTACCACGTGCATGCATTTTATCTAGGACCTGAATAGTTAATACACAATTTTGAAGGACATGATCCAAACAAGCTTTATATATGTATCTGCATTATGCAATACCAGGATAGCAATGAAAATAAAATAGATAATGAAATATTAAGTCAATCAGGAAAGCCATGGATGAAATGGAGATGATCAAGTAGTTCTTCTAAAAACACTGTTACTATTTGGGAGTTATACAACACATAAGAGCAATAAAACCATATATAGTATTGAGCGAAAGGTTACACCTATAAGTTTAGTTAACCCTATAGGAAAATCAGATTCAGATAACAAAGTCACTAAAACTCGAGAAAATTGGATACTAACTTTGCGAGAGAGAGAGAGAGAGAGAGAGAGAGAGAGAGAGATAGATTCAAATTAACTTTATGTAACTTGGAATGAGTAGTTTTGGAGATCTAGTTCATGGTGTAGTATGCCTACTGTCTTAGCCACAGGATCAGCAAACTCTAATATTATGAGCAAATTAATATGATGGGATATAAAACAAAAAAAACAAAATTATCTGCCAGGCTTCACACCAATTAGGCTTCACACCAACACTCCCATGTCAGTGGACTCTCATAATGTTATTCACCAAATCATGCAATGCCATAATACACTTATTTATACTTAAACATATAGCCCTCGTTAACTAGCATTTTGAGACTCAATCAATAATATCACTTATTTATTAACCTGAAGCTTGGTACTTGAAGAGACATTAGAATCAACAAAGTTCTAGAACAAACTGATATATCTTCCCCCAGAGTTGCAGTAATTAACTCGAGAATTAATCCAGCCATTTGGATAAAGAAGAATAAGGCATTCTGTTTTTCCATTTCTTCTGCTCAAAAACCCTAAAGACTTTTCCAATGATGCCCTCTACAGTTCATATCATGACTTATGAGACCCAGTTGTACTTACAGGCTTATAGTTAAACTCAGCAGAGGGATAACACTGAACTGGAACCCATAAATTTTACAATCATGGATGCATGAAAGAGAGAGAGAGAGAGAGATTAAATATTTAAATCTCACCATGTGTTTTAATTTCTGGTAGTAAATTGGTCCCATAAAAATATACGCTTGCAATGGGCAACCAGTGATTCCTAGAGGGTAAACACATTCATCAGGATAGTTTTAAAGATACTAGTACATATTTAAGTAGGAGGAATGCTGCTGAGGGTTGCATTTAAAACAGAAATAAAAGCTAATATAGACCATAATATTGTTTCACAATTTGAAGCACCAAAAGTGGAATTTGATACTTGGCCAAATCAATGACGAGAGAAAAAAGCGCAATATGCAATGATAGTGGTTCATGCCCTATATTTTAAAAGACAATTCAGAAATATTCCTCATGAAAAGATGCACTATCTTTGTCATCCAGCTGGATGCAGAAACACAAGGCATCACAGTCAATCGCTCAGAAAATTAGTGGGAATGGAGTTTGAATATCTTAGTATAAATCATTTGAAAAGAGAAATATTTTGAACTTTTTATGTTGACCATTATTAAGTAAACTTTAAAAGTGAGAAACCTGAGCATATGAAATCTTTGCCGTCGTAGCTGAATCCCATCCGAACAAGGGTTTCACTATCACAAAAGCAACAAATGATTCAAATTAAAGAAAATATATTTGAAAAGAAATCATAGAACAAAATGTCAAACCACAGATACTGTACCTTATAGCCTCAACCTTGTCTGCATGACCACTTGGTTCACCAAAGGCACTACCGTAATGAAACCTACCACATGAAACTCCTGCTTTACCCCCAAGAAGCTCAATCATCTTGCCTACAGTCATTCGGCTGATAATAAGACCAGATAACCGGAAAAAAGAAGAAAAGATAAACTAGTTAATCACACATAGATATAAAGATTTCAGTGATGTCAACAATGCATCATACTTCAAAATTGCATTTTGGAACACCTGGAAGTTCAATCACCTAATATAAGAGACAAGGAATCAAAATATAAAAAGTTTAAGTGACTTCGGTCAACAAATCTGAGACAAAAATTCCAAAGTCTTGCTTTGAATTATATTAGGTTTGCGTAAAAGCTACTATAAAGATCCATCAACTGGCCTCTGAGACCTAGAGCATCTTCAGCAGACTCTCTATTATAACTCATTAGCTACATTGGAGAGCATATTTAGTTTTTTTGTGAAAAATAGCAGCTATATCAGACTCTCTATTTATGTTATTTTTTAGCTATCTCGCTAGCCAAATTTGGAGAGCGTGATAGCTAAAAGCTAAAACATTTAAATTTAATACATTCCATATACGTAATTATATATATTTTATATATACATTTAAACCACTTTTTATTTATTTAATAAATATTTAAATTTCAAATCAAGCTAAAATAGAGAGAACTAGACGTATTTCTAAAATGGCTAGCCAAAATGACTTTTTAGCTATTTTGGCTAAAATTTAACTAAAATATGGCTAGCATTGCTGAAGATGCTCTTATGACCTATATAGATTTCAGTGATACCTATATAGATTTGGTTATAATAGCCTCTGGCTTACATTTTCTTCAGACCTTCTATATACTCATCCTTTTATTCTTTATCAACTTTATCTCACCTTTTTACTGGAACCCCAACCCATCTTTTTCTTTTTCTTTTTCGCTTGTTTAATTTTTAAATACAATAGTATAGGAGATCTACAGTGCAGAGGAAAATATTCCACTGAAACCCATGAATGGAATTTCTGCAGGTTGGCAAAAAAGTTTTTTATGGTTTGAATCTACCCTTGAAAAGGTATATCCAAGGGTTGTTGAGATTATCAAGTTTCTGTAAGTCATCCATAGAAGTATGGCTCCGCTAAATATCTACACTACCTTGGAATCCCCACAAAAGAAACCTTGGAGAAACTAAAAGCTTGACACGAAAAAACACAGGTAAAAGAGGAAGCAGACCAACTAGAGAAAGAGAGATTAAATCCAAGACATGTTAGTGTCCTGCACAGTGCAGTGTTCCAGTCTATACGAAAGGCCACAAAAGCGAAACCCTCTAACTCATAAATGACTAAAGCCGTACATGAGCTCAAATAGTCAACTCTGTGTCAAAATGTAACAGCCCCAACCTTCTCTTCAAATGAACCAAACATCACACACATAAAATGCGCCGAGCGATAACTCATGTTGGCCTTCTTTGAGCCCCCTAAAGTCAAAGATGTTCACATACGAGAGAACAACACCGCCTAGACCCAGTTAATATCCCACAATACTTAAACCATAGGCTAAGAAAACTTGGACAGTGGAGAAAGACGTGATCCACAGAATTTTACACATTATGCACCGTTTAGGATATAGACAAGTGCTTGATCTTCCCCTTTGAACCATATTCATGTAAGACCTTTGAAGAAACATTCGAAATCCAGATCTGATCAAAACGATCAATAACTGGTGAATCAAAAACCCAACAACGAAACGAAAAGTTAACACGAAAATTTCCATTAGAATTCAATCTCCACCCATTCAATAATGATTTCTGGAAGAGAAAAACGAGATGACAGCTACCCCCACTGTTCCATCAATTAAGACCCTCCAAAACCCAAATCCTAACTACAGAGGACAAGAGACTAGAAAACAAAGATTTCAAAGTATTGTTGAGTTATGGTTACTGGATGACTTAAAGATTAAGGAAACAAAACTCAGTCGTTCCTGAACAGATATCCTACCAAAATCTTATTCTATCCCCCTTGGCCGCTGCAATGTAAAAGCACCAAAAAGGAATACCAGTATCCTCTTCTGAATCCAGCAGCAACGATAGTAATTAAATACAGGGACAGTGGATCCCGTTACTCTCTTCTCAATTCGTATTGGATACAGTAATGTGTTTACCAATCTTTTAAGAAAAGTACAATTTTCATTTTCATTCTCTTCACTAAGTAATTTACTAATTCGCACAAGATGGATAAAATAAGTACTTCTAATAGAAGAAAGAATAACCTTGGAAATCCATGAGGGTTCATGATTAAATCAGGGCAAATTCCACGTTCAGAAAATGGGAAATCTTCCTGCTGGACAATTGTACCACAAACACCTTTCTGCCCATGTCTACTACTGAACTTGTCACCAACCTACATGAATGAAACAATATTTCAGAAGATCCTTAATATTAAGTGCATACATACAAAACAACAACGATTTTCCTACCTCTGGTCTACGGGTATGGCGAATCAATAATTTAACACATAAATTATTATGTGTATCAGAAAACAGAGCTACTTTATCCACCACACAAGACTCCCCATCAGGTCCTTTATATTTTTGAAAGGCATGCCTATACTCACTGCACAAGGAAATGAGTGTTATTATATTCAACCAAAAGAGGCCAAGTAGGAATATGCAGAAGAATAAAGCAAACAGCAAACCTATCCTTTAAGCTCGGTTTGATAGGCCCCCTTGTGACAATAGGGACCTGCTTCTTTACGTAGATGTCATTTGCTGTAATAATTTCCCCAGGTGCTGCAATACCATCATCATCGAGAATCTACAGAAGGAGCAGGCACAGCAAATTATATAAACCTGAAGCCTACGAGGGGAATATAACAATACAACCTAAACTCACTAACCAAAATCAAGACAGCCCTAAAATATTAGGAACTGAGATTGAATCAATCCAAGCACCTTTCAAGCCTAATTCTAGGAAAATCTGGATAAATCCTACAGCACAGAAGTGCATCTTATTGAAGAGAAAAAAGTTCCGAACTCCTGAATGATTGCAATTCAGAGGGAATATTTCACATTTTAGTGATTTTACAACACAAGTGTAACTAGTCGCTAGTAACTGCTAAGTGCCAACAACTTAATAACTGAAGTTACAAGACTCAATTAATGATTGAAGTCACCTAAACTAATAAAGAAGTGATTGACAACAACACTCTCTAACTTAGAATTAATGACTATGAACCAACTAATCCGCATCATTTACCCCATTGCACTTTACTACAATTAGAAAGACTGACACAATGTGGGAAATATGATACGTCTACTATTCCATTGCACAATAACATGTGCTGCACACAATACTTTTTCAAACAGCTCTTTGGAACGGTATAGATGCAGGGCCAAATGAAATTTTAGAGTTGAGAATGTGCACGTGAAATGCATTACTAAGATATGATTATTGGAAACCACCCCTTGTGCAGTGTTTAAACAAAGGGAGGAAAGGTAACTATTATTACCGGCATCTTTCCAGAATCAACTTCTTCTTTAGTTGGCTTGATTATTCTGTCTTCTGTGCCATTGATATAATTTTGATTGGCGACAAGAAACCTGGTCAGAAAACATCTTCAGTTAGCATATGAATATGTACTAGTTGGGCAACCAATAGGGTACAGCAAAGTTGGATACTGATAGATTCTGTAAGACGCGAAATAAGATCATCATCGACAGTGAAATGCCCTAAACCGTAAATATTTACTAGTTGAGCAACTAATAGAGTAGAAAAAATCTGTGATATTGATTTATGCAGTAGGACATGAAAAAGTATCACTAACGACAATGAAGTTTCATACTTTTTCATAAGAATACAACGACCAAAACCACGATCCAGAGATGCCTTGTTCATGACAATTGCATCCTCTATGTCATAGCCACTATAACTCATCACAGCAACAGTTGCATTCTGCCCAGCTCCGAGTTTATCAAAACCCACCTGACAGATTAGTCATTAATTTTACAGCCAAAAGCAGAAACCACATCCAAAAAAACAGAGCATACCAACCAGCTCAATGGTCTTTGTTGTCAATAATGGTCGTTGAGGATACACCAGTAGGTAAAGCAAGTCTATCCGACGTAGCTACAGTACAAATAGGAAAATTATGGTTGTAAAATTAGCATGCAAGAAGAAAGATAGCTTAAGATAAAGAGTTTTATCAACAGATATTCTGAGTAGCTCACAGAAAAAAATTCACAGTAAGTATATTTTATAAGAAAGCAAATATCATTGACTAAAGATGAATACAATTACTCTATGAGAAAAGAATATCGTGGACAAAAGATAAATAACTACGGAGAAACACACTTAATACACTAGCTAAAACACTGATGACAATAGACAGAAACAAGAAGCACTAATACCACACAATGACTCCTGTACTCCAATCAGAGAAAAATGCGCATCAAACTAAAATATTCCAAACAACCAAATAAAGTGGAGCCCTGATTGCCCAGAAGAGATCTATCTCATCCCCCTCGGATTCTATAAAACTTGTACTATTGTGGTTTTTATTGTTTCTTTTTTTCCTCAAAAACAAAAAAAAAGAAATACATGAAAAAGAACAAATTCAGGCAGAAGCACTACCGGCATCTACCAGAAGTACAATAAAAGATATAATGGCACCAAAAAGTGCTCTTTCTAAATGCTGTTTAAGAAAAAGGGGGAAGGAGTAAGATGTGGAACGGTATGGAATAAAACACTTGCCTGATTATATGCAATATTTCCCATTGCTTGCTTCCCCATTGCACACTATGATAAACAAATCATTATTTGAGATAATGTAACTCGATATTCGAGTAAACCAAACAGCAAGAGCATCTGGGAGAAAGAGAAGAAACCTGGTAAGTATTTCTAGGCGACTGATTGTGGTGAGGATACGGAATTAGCCCAGCGATAACACCTAAGATGGTGAAAGGCTCTATTTCTATATGAGTGGTTTTTGTTGTTGCCTCATCTTCGTATAAAGCAATCTATAAAAAAGATAATTTCAATATCATTTGAGTATTTGTCTTTGATGTACACAATTCCAATATCAAAACTTTCAGAGGTAACAAGGCTGCAACTAACCAAAGCATTATTCTGCTCATTAACATCAAGATACTCGATCAACCCGTCACTTAAAAAGTCATCAAAAGTACGCACCCCAGCCTTAAAAAGAAAGTAAAGAAAAGATCAGCTCTACTAGCAGTTGTTGCTGCAGTAAGGTAGAATAACTGTATACTTACACTCAGCTCCTGCATATGATATTCTTTGACTCTTGAAATGCCCTTGTCAGCAATAACCAGTGGCCGACAAACTCGACCACCATCAGAAGCAATGTATACACAATGCTGAGATATTTCACCAATAGATCAGGTATACAATAACAGGTTTTGAGGGGGAAAAAAACAGCAGAAACATAGAACAGACAAAAATACAAACTGACATTTAAAACATTTTACGCCGTATCATGATTTAAAGATTAAAAATAGATCAAGCGAAATCAATATTTTCTATGATATCTATTACAGTACGATACATATATACATTTCCAGAGCAGGGTAGTATCACGCTTCTCTACAAAGACAAAATTGACAAAGTAAATTTTAAAATAATTCACTCTCTATCTCTAGATAAACTAAACTAAATAACATAGAATAAATAGCCAATATTTTCTTTGAAATCGTACGAGCTGATACATATATGCATTTGCAATGCAGAAAGTTTTAATACATACAGATTACTCTTAAAATAATAATATTAATTATTATTATATTATTATTATTATAATAACAATAATAATAATGATAAAATTATAATACAAGCATATTTTAAGATCCTCTCATCCCAATAAAGTTCTTTGCTGTAAGACACTGGCATTCAGGCCGACTTAGTTGGAGTATATGGTTATATAATAGTAATACCAATGCCAATATTTTTGGAATACTGCAAATTTGGCATCACGAGACAATTGTGATGTAACAAATGAGCCACTTAGTGATGACTACCACAACTGAGCAAAATGTACTTCAGTTATCCAAACCTATGTCCGTATTGTTTTATTGTATCATTCTCTTGAATCTCTGGTTGAATAGAACATATTACTTTATATAGATAATATGTGTGTGTCTATATATATACGTATATATAAATTTATATATAGAGAGAGAGGGCCCATCCACTAAAGGATTCCTTATTTTGTTCATTTTGAGGGATTGATTATTAGGCCAACTTTTTTATCACATTTTTTCATCTCCACCGTTCAATTATTAGGACGTATGAAAATGGTGATTGAGGATTCCATATACGTCCATTATATGTGTAGATCATTCCTGTAAATTTTTAGCCAAATTGGTGATTGAGGTATTCAACTAGATTAAATCAATGGACGTATAAAATCTGTCAAAGCTGAACCGTTCACGTTTTTACTTGTAAATCACTATTTTGAATGCTCTAACGATTATCAAATGGAATGAAAATTTCCATATTTGATCTTCCCATACAAACATGAATGTTGAACGGTGGAGATGTTAATATATGATCGAAAAATACGTTAAATGATTGATCCCTCAAAATGAAAATGAGGGATCCCTCATTGGAAGGGACCATATATATTTATATATATATATATAGAGAGAGAGAGAGAGAGAGAGAGAGAGAGACTGGAGGGTTAACTTTTGGTTAGTCCTTGTTCTTTATGCTGATTTATTTTAATTTTTTTGAATCAATGAACACTTTTTGCTGACTTCGTAATTAGCTAATCCACCATATGAGAACACCATAAGATTCTATTGTTGTGAAATAGAGTTTGTATTTCTTGAAAACAAACTTGGATACATGGATGATTGCGAGTTCTGCATGTGACATAATTCCGGTCTTAACTAAAGTAGTATACCCATCTAAACCCACTAAAGACGATTGAAAACACCACTGTCTGAACAAAATATATTTTGGGTGATTAGACACACGTAACGATTTACAGTGAAAAATGAATTACAAGAAGGAAAAACCAGAGAAATTTGGCAGTAACATAAGAACTTACCTGCTTCTCATTGACAAACACACTAACAAACTCTCCAATCTTTCCAGCTCTACGCAGCTTTCTCATCACAGTGGCAAATCGCTGAAATTGAAGCAGAACATTGACCAAATTAAAGACCTATCCCCATCTAGCACCATGAAACTAACAGAAACCATTTAGCTCAGCTTTTGTACGGTTAGAGTATCCACAACCTTTTGTTAAGGGACATCCCATCACAGCAGATCCTTTTGACTTATTAGGAAACAACCTTTTGTTAAGGGACATCCCATCACAGCAGATCCTTTTGACTTATTAGGAAACAGCTGTGAATGGACTAGTTTTGTATTCTATCAAACAAAGTTATTACCTGTGGCTTCCTGTGCTTTCCAAGGATGTCTCCATTGAATAAAACCAGAAAAGAATTTGGTGAGTGAAGCTCCTCTGCCGATAGTGTTTCCAAATCTTCAACACCCAAGCATTTGCACTATTGCAACAGAAATCAAATAACACAAAATATATGACTATGACCCTGAAGTGGGGAAAAGAAAATATTAAAATACCGCAGATAGAAAGATATTAGATATCCAAACATGATGTACGGGCAGCTTTTGAACTTCTTTAACTAGATACTAAAAGAAAGTGAACCAGTAGCTTTATTGAGAATGTCCATAACTGCATATTCTTGCATGATGGAACTATTGAAGAAAGAAATAGAAACTTTGATACTAAGCGAACTTTAGAAAACATATTATTCCAGAGTTACATAGGTTGTGCGTAACAGGCAAGACAGTATTGTTCACATGCACACCAATTAAATGTTTGATGCAGGATAGAGTATCTCTATAACAATTTATATAAGATAGGAAACAGATTAAGTGAGAACAGGTAAGAAAAAATTAAACTAATGAAATAAAAAATGACATGATTCATGAAGTGTGTGACATATCTCCATGAATTAGATCATATCATAACTATCAGACATAAGAGATTCCATTTTCACCACCATAATATATACACATACAAATCCTCCAGCAAATGGAGATACTGAAAATTTCGCCATCATATATCTCCTCATTATATAATATAAAGTAATAAGTGAAAACAAAAGCACAACTTCAGACATACATTGCATTTGGTGATGAGAGGCATACCAGAGATATTAAAGGGCCCTCCTCTTCATCAGTTGTCACATGGGCCATCAGGGCTAAGTTTTTTACCAGTCCACATGCTTCACCTTCTGGAGTGTCACAAGGGCAAAGCATGCCCCACTTCATCAAAAGTCACGTAGCCAAAGAATATGAGTACAAAGATATATTTAAAAAGCCATAATGTAAAGCTAACAACATTTCAAAAGAAGTGCACAGACATCACCCCTACCTGGCTAGGTTGCAAGGCTCTTGGTCCACTCACTTTCCGTGACTTCTCAAACTGCGGTTTCGTTCTGGTCATTTGGCCAAGAGACCCAATGAAAGACAACCTAGCTAGCACCTGTCTTGAGAGGATCCTCAATCAGTCCACTCAAATTGAGAGAGCCCTCAAACCATAGATTGAGGGCAGAGCATATACTAACAATTGGATATATTTTTGTTGTATGAAACAAACGTTTCTCAGAGAGAAAAAGAGCAGAAGAGAAGATGGACAAGAAGGGCATCTGAGGCAACACCTAAAGCCCTAGTACAAACTAATATAACACATGTATTACCAAATATGTTTGATTTAGACAGGCAGAGAGAGAGAATATGGAGAGCAAACCTGTGTCATCCCTGTCCTGTTCATTCTGAACCGTTTGATATCAAAGTTTCCTGTGGAAAGGGTTCTTTCAAGGCCATGTGTAATACTATCTTTGCGAATGTACTGCAGAACGAAAAAACAAAATGTAATTTGGAGAACTATTGTTTCATTATGCCAGACAGTAAATCGATTCTATTGATTTCTTATTGTATATAAGTTTACCATTTTATCTTTGAGAGAGAGAGAGAGAGAGAGAGAGATATGATTTCTAGGTGTTTAGCTGTATGGTGACTGGATAGCGGTAAGATAAACAGATGACATTAACATTGAAAATTCTTTACATCTCTAATTGCACCAATTAGGGCATAAGTTTTGATAATATTCTTCTTTTATATTTTTCATATAGTTGTTCCAAACGTCGAGAGCAGGTATGTTAACAGTAAGTCGAGAGCAGGTATGTCAACAGTAAGTCGAGAACAGTAAGTCAACAGTAAGTCGAGAGCAGGTATGTCAACAGTAAGTTACTTTAGTGAGAAAATACTAATTGCCTACACTAATCCCACACAGTCTTATTTGATTGTCCAACAATTACATAACTTCCCTGCCATCTCAGTGTCTTTAACTTTCCTGTAGTTCACACACATCCCCACCACCAACCAGAAATATCCTCTCAATTTCTTTATTTGGTTCATATACACCATTTTTTTTTTACAAGAGACTAATATTCATTGAAAAGAACAAAAACGACAGAGTCCAGTACTTTGGACAAGATATTCCCTCTATAAACTAGACTATTCTACATGTACGGACCATCAAATACAGATAAAAAAATAAATCACCACAGCATTTCAACCATAAGAGGATTTCCTTTCATGCATAGTCCATAAACCTAGAAGATACTGATGCCAAAGGGAGGCACAAAAAGTCATCACATTCCACTCCATCAACACTATCCAGAAGATAGTCAACGCACCACATCATCCTACTAAAGAAGAACTTGTAACTTTCTCTCACTAACTCAACAAAAGATTGTGTTATCCCCAAAGACTGGCATCCCATTCTTCGTCATAAGGATGACAGTGAAGCAGCAGGTGATCCATATGGTTACACATTATACACCTTTGGGAAGATAGGTATCTAGTTGGCTGTCTCCTCTAAGCCATGTCACCAGTATCCATCGTTCACAGGCTGTAAACCCAACCTATGACTCGTACTTTGGTAAGTACTTCGACCAACCAAATTGCACAAAGGGCTGAAGAGAAGGAGAAGACTATTCAGTACTAGGTTTTTTTTCCCTAGAACTTGGCAGAGAAAACTGTATCCTCAAATGAAAAAGAGGAAGAGAAAGCTCTGGAAGACTCCAACTTCCATATTCTATTTTGCCTACTAAAAGTCGGCATTAGATTTCAAAGGTAGCCCAATAGGATTTAGCTCCTAACAACCACCGTCACCATCACATCTAACATCCACAATCGTCAAACCCATTTACTCTGCCACACCTAAACCCAGACTAAAAATCAAACCTGACGATCATTGCGAGGTACAAGTGGTTCCCAGGGGTCGGTTCAAATACTTGGATGTATATTTGAGAGTTGGGTTCAAGCTTTTTATGCAGCAGCAGACACCAGAGAATTTTGATAATTTTAGAGTTTCTGAGAGGAGAATTAATGGATAAAGAAAATACGGCAATGCAACATTATGCCCAAAAGAAAATTAGAATAAACGAATTGCTGCTGTCTTTGAGGCGCACATATGTATCTGATATGTTAAAAACTCTTCCATTGACTTTTCTTAGCCATAAAATTTGGATGTACCATAATTCCATAAGATAGGTAGAAAAGAATATTCTAACGATAATGAAGAAAGATTATTATTACTAATTACTAGAAAGATTAATGAAGCTTCAAAGTAATCAATTCATTTATACTCGATCCAATAGTAGAAAATGTTCATTATGAGCATATTAGGTACGTTTGGAGGGTATTTTGACATTTTATTGCATCATAAAAACCTAAAATGAACTCTTCTACAACAGCAAACAACCACTGATCTATTTTCATTTTCAGAAAAGGCCGTATGCTTCTGCTCCTTAATTAGAACGGTTTTTGTTATGTGAACTTTCATGTGTGGTATCATATGAAACTTTGGTTGTGTATTTTGTATGGCATCTTGAATGAGAACCAAGTTCGTCTCCTTTCTTCAGGAAGTCTTTTAGTGTACTTGAAACTCTCTACCTCAATCTTCTTCCACTTATTCAGGTAAATTTTATCTACTTCACAATGAAACACCATGATGCCTAATTAACATCGGATTTTATATAGAAATAGAAAAAAGGAAGAAAAGAAGAAAGCACACACACACACACACACATATCTGGAAATTTGCCATCTATAATAGTAATTTTAGAAGATACCTGACCCATGTCAAAACGACTAGACCTGCTAGGCTTTGTTAATATATGGTCTACAGTCTTCCTAACCTCAGTGATCATTGTCTTGAACAGATCCTAAAAACACCAAAGATGGAAGAAGAACAAAAAGAGTTAGCAATTTTAAAAAGCCAAGAACAATGAGAGAAGAACCCCATGGTGTAAGAAAGTAACAAAAATATCCTAAAACAAAGTATTTACCTCAAACAGAAGAGAAATAGATTGCCCAGATAGCTCAAGACGCTTGTTCCCAACATAATCCTAAAATCAAAGGTGAGAAAATCACTTTTTGAATTCTCAAAATACCGGAAACAAACCTGCCTTTAAGCATTGACAAACATCACAATCAAAAGATCACACCACATAAGTTTTAGTAGAATTGATCTCCCATGTCTGATAGGACAAGTATGATCGAAACAGACGTGGTTTCATCACCCTTCAAGGATGCCTTGGTGTTTCGAATATAGAACTCAGATGAGACTACAAACTGTGAACTAAGTAAAATATACCAAGATAATAATAATAATAATAATAATAATAAAAAAAAAAAAAAAAAAAAAAAAAACAGAAATTTTGTTTCTGTCGTAACAAAACTACGAAGTCAGAAGAGAACAACTAGCTAACTACTGTCTTCCCGTTATATAATATAGAAGACAGACTTAGACAACTGCCTGCAAGAGTAGATAAAATAGGAACTCGCACAGCCATCAATTCTTTTTTTTTCAAAGAGTAGATAAAAAAACAAGGACATGTCCAAAAATTAATTTTATCAAAGCTCCTTCACTGCATCACACCACCCAGAAAAAATCATCAAGGATTCTCAAATTCTTTAATTTTAACAATTTCATATGATTCTACCTTAATTCCCTTTCCAAAACACCCTATGATGAAATAAGGAAAGAAAAAGGGTCCTCAAGACTCCAACCTCCAAAATAATATATCCCATATATCCCCCACATTAAAAGTTAGAAAGAAAAAAGAAAACATAAAAGCATGTGATCATCACGCTACCACCTTGGCACAATATGAACTAATTAGGAGAAAATAGAGCCTCGTTTTTCCTTATCACAGAGAAATCACATTTATTAAGCTGTTAAATCCTGGATAACACTGGTTTAAAGCCAAACAGATTACCCACCAACATAGAAGAATTTTCTACATAACTTTCATGAAAAAAAAAGAAAAAAAAAAACCCTGTTGCTAGCCTGGATTACTTGAACCTATGCAAGGAGATGAATTTCCTCCTTTCTAAATTGGCAACACATAATGACCATATTAGTTTACTTATGAAAAGGAACAGAAAATGATTTGGAATGCAATAACTACCTTGTCATCCATCGCATCCTTGTTTAAAATTGCATCCAGTATGCGCCTCACCATGACAGCAACATATATGCATTTTGGCCGAAAATTGGACCCGCGTACCTAATAAAATAAAGAATGCAAAATTAAGAAAATGGAGATCAGATGCATGATAAAAGTATCTTCATTCGGGGGGGGGGGGGGGGGGGGGGGGGAGAGAGCTTACCGGAACATTAGCAATAAATACATCTCGAAGAAGTGCCATTACTCTACTCTCCTATAAGAATATGAAAGGATGTTTCAATTTTTTTTTTGTCTGAATAAGAGGATGTTTCAATTAAGAAACCAAAAAAAATAGTATTTTTCCTTGTTTACATGTTTCCAGGAAAAGATAAGGAAGGAACATTTACACATATCAGAAACAAAGGGAGGGAGTACCTTATCGGATGAAACACTCTCAAACATGGCCCTCTTCGCCTGTAACAACAAGAAACAAGTAACTTGCTTAAATACACAATTGGATCCCTTTTTTGAGTGGCAGATAATTATTTTAGTTCGCCTATTTCTCAAAGCAACAATATTTTAGAAAATATTCACTCCTGGTCCTTTTAGGGGAAAAAAAACATATTCTACGTAATGTGGACATGTAAGGACACCTGAATTGCAAGGACAATTATAATTTAGGAGGAGAAAAATTACATTTAAGCACTCGTATATCTGGAGGCCCCTTCGAGATTCAAAATTAGAAAATAATTATAAGACAATAAAAATAAAATAAGAGTACCACACCTTTGGTTCGAGATACAGCAATGCTTGCTCCTTTGTATATATACCTTCCTTTGCACATTCCTGCATATGAAAGCAACAACCTCAGATGGTAAGAATAAACAGCAAAGGTCCCAGGATAAGTTCATCTGTGGTCTGAAATAATGATATTGAAGATTAAAATGTTAGCAAATTTTGCTGCAGCTTTTTAGCTTTTGGCTAGAGCAGGAATACATCTTTTTTGTTTCCCATCATTGTTTTAATTGGAAAGCAGCTGTATGTTCCATTCTCTTATTGAAAAGATATACTAAATTTACTTGGAAGAATAATATGTTTCGCTTTCAATTGGCTTCTTCACAATGGCGTTTTGGAGCATAGCAGATTTTTTCAGGTAAATTCCTGGTACAAACTTTTTATAGTTTTATTCCTCACAGTAGAAATAAAATATATAAAAAAATTAATGAAACAGCTATTATCAAAGGAATTGTAAAAAGCACGTACAACAAAGGGGGCATATCGTCCACAGAGAAGGATGTATTTTGTTTCAAAGTTCTCAATAAAGCAAGGAAATCCCATTTATCCAAAAAGAATTAAAATAATATACAACAAAGGGCACATAACAGAAAACGCTTTAAGCAATCACGAGAAACAATTTTATTAATTTACAAACATGTGTTGAAGCAGATGGCATGGTACTGGTATTCTAGGTATTTTGAAGGTGCAGAATATGAAGCATTCCCTGCTAACTAGATTTTGATTTCAAGAAATGTTGTCGAAGTTAGCCTTGATAGAAAATTAGAAACTTAAGTGTACTATTTAATAACTGAGGCTGGGAATTATAGCAAAAGAACAGTATCCACAGTTTTGTATTCATTTTAAATAAATTTAAAAAAATGAAAATCTGTTTCTTATCAACAGACCCTGTAAGCCAGTGGAAGATCTTCCGATTCCCTGGAAATTTCAACAACCGAGGAACTATAATCTTAAAAGTTCAAAGCTAGGACCCAAAGCACAGCACCATAGTTCTAAATTTTTTTTAGAGAATAAAACAAGAGCTTGTTTAAATTATGGTAATGTGGCCAAATAGTCGAAATTTTAACGGAGAAATATAAGAATACAATAATCATATACTAATTGCATTTTTTAAGGAACATCTTATTGAAAAAAATCGAAAGAGGTTTAAGCTTTAGGACAATGAGTCCACAGAATAAATAGCAATTAAGCCAGTTATAGAACAGACAAGTATCTCAACTGACAACAAAACCATGCTAGACAGAGAAGCCGGAACTATAACTCATTTCCAGTCTAAAATGATAGAGGATTGAATCTTTGAACTCTCCAAAAACAGATGCCCAAAGAGACCACAACCCAGGTCTCACAGAGGATTATCTTCTGTGAATACCAAATCCTCCTTCTGTTAATTACTAAATTCACCAAGAGAGTGCAGTTTGCGATCTAAATTAGTATCTGTTGGAATTATGTCCCGCCCAGTCTTTAAAAATGGTTCCCAAAACTTGACTTTGGCGTATCTTCCTCAACTTCCGACCCAATATTCACCAATTCCACTTGCCTAAATACACTTACAACATCACCACTAGAAAAACCTATAGTGTAGATTAAACCTCTGTCTCATCAATTAGATGCAGTTTGGCAGCATCCAACAAACATTACTCTAAAATTAAGACAATCATAGCTTCAAGCAAAAGGCCAGATAAGAATAAATTCTCCACATTCTCCCCCAATCTCTTATACAAATACACAAATGTTGGGAGAACTAGGATCCTTCACTTTAGCGTTTGGAGTAAAGCACAATCACATATACCAACGTTCGGATGATCATATTTGCGGAGGAAACTACGATTAGTTAAGCAACTGTGTCATGTCATGTCGGACTTAAAGAAAACCCAAGGTAAAATATTATGTTAGGGACTTTTAAACCTGTATTTTCCTTTGTTTTTTGTTTCTTCGTTCTGAAATCAAATTTATGATAATAAAAGGATACACAAAGTATACTGGTTACCACTGAGGTAACAGTGTTACTTTTCATCCTTTTGTTTCTTCCTCCTTTTGTAATAAAACAAGGTTATCCTCATAGTAAAAGGAAATAGGAAAAAAGAATCTCAAAATTCTGGACAGTATCACTATTTACCTCAATAGATGGCATGAGCAGGGCACCATATCTAGGATCTCTTCCAACCATCTGTACAACTTCTTGATCACTAGTCATTCCCATAGCCTTCATGACCACCATGATAGGAATCTACACATAATTTTACCCAAAAAAAAAGGTATAAACTGAAGTGAGATATGACAGTTCCTGGATATGGGAGTAAAAATTTAATCCTTTCAAATAAAATGTGTGACATGGAGACCTTTTTGGAAAATTGATTCAGATCCAAATAGATCTTTTGTTTTTCCATCTGAATTATGGTCTTGCTTTTTATTGTCTCTGAGCTGCTTGTAACAGAAGCATTTACGCTGATAACAAACGAAAGCAGACATAAAGACATTAAACTAATAGATTTTAACGCAATAAACTGAACAAGAAGAACCACTCACTTTCCCTTCTTATCCATGTCAATGATAATCCTGTTTTTGGAAAGTTGTTCTTGTATCAAAAGCACCTGGAAGGGATTGGTATCTCATTATATGCTGATAACTTGAACACTCTGAGGAGCAATTTTCCAAAAAAAAAAATGGTCTAGAGAGAGGGCTTCTAAGGGGTGTATTGTATTCAGATTTGGGCAGACTTTTTTTAAGTGATGAATTTTTGAACAGTTGTTGGATTTATGCAGATGTATAAAATCTTCTAGATTTTTATACATGTAATTGATAAAAATTTACGGATTTGTGAAAACAAAAGATATAACTTTTATGGACTCTTGTAGAAATTGATTACTTTTTATCATTCATCACTTCATCAACATAAGCATGTAACATAAGTAAAATAAACAAAAATTTAACATGGAAACTTTCCTTGTTAACTAGTTCTATATGGGTATTTAACATTTAGACACATTATGGAAAAGGGGGAAACAGTTGGATTTATGTAAACCATTTTGTAAGCTCATAGATTTAAGTCATTGAAGTCTGTTTACAACGGCAAGACATGCAAATAGCAAACAGTTAGAAAGTAAAAGAAAATGCAAAGATGCTTATGCAAAAGCAACTTGTAAGAAAGCTTTACATTAAATGCAAGGAAAATGTCTCAAAGATGGGGGGGGAAGAGCACATGAATCTCAATTATTTCATGAATTCGACTATATGTTCTAACAGCAATAGTTTATGCCCAGGATATTACCTTCTCATTTCCTTTGATGATAAAATACCCTCCAGGATCAAGTGGGCACTCACCTACAGACATTTATATTCATGGTAAAAGAGAATAAAAAACCATGAACATGAAAAATGAGGGGTAAAAACTTGACATAATCTTGTTGGACAAACCAAGTATTGCAAGTTCGGATTCAGTTTTTCCATATAAGATGCAACAGCAACTCCGTAACATAATAGGCATTCTTCCAATTTCAACACCTTTCTGCATATTCAAAAAGATATAATAGATATATTATTTATAATGTATCCACACACACTGCCAAGCATATCTGTCCCCTAGTAACTCAAAAATACCTTGTTCGTTCTTATCTTTTGATCATGACTTCCTTCAATGTACTCTACATCGACTCTTATTGGAGCAGAATACCTATAATTCAGAATAAAGCACAATTCCTTTCATAAAAAACAGTAGCTCCTACACTTTATATTAGATCAGAAAATAATATAAACAACTGCAACCTGATAATTAAGAAATTCAACATTATAAACTAAAACAGAACACACAGCGAGGACTCCACAACTTAGCCGAAACCACATGACAGCAAAATGATCACGAATCTTTATATCTATCATTATCATCTACTCATCAAATTTTTCTACACAATTTTATCACAAGTAAAATTCCAGATCATTGATCCACCATAGGTATATCTAGACATCCAATACAAGCAAAACACAAGGGAGACAAAATAAAGAAAATTCATGTAAATTAAGAACAATCAAGTCCTATAATCCTAAATTTTTAATAAGTCAGGCAAACCAAAAAAACAACCTCACAAATTGTACCACAGTAATTAGGAAAGTAAACCACAATACAAGTAATAATAGATCTTACGTCATATCAGATAAACGACATGTATGGGGAGCAATTTCGGTAGTGACACCATCAGTCGTCAATGAGGGCTTATCAATATAGATATTATTAAACCTGCACAAAAAAACTGGTGTTATTAAACTGCCTTAGCCTTTAAACGATTTAAAGAACATGCTTAGACATAAATAGACAATATTTTAACTTAGTGGGCATTCAGCAAATTATATCTCAACAGTGAATATTTTTTCCTCTTACGATGCTGTAGTTAAGCAAGAATTCAAGTGGAATCACACTACTCTTGGTTTTAATCCTCTCTTAATTTAGGAAGGCATACACATATGGTTCTGGGGTGGCTCTTTCCTGTGTGCACATGTTTCCCATGACTTCAAAGACTTTCCTAGTAGGTTTGGGGTTGCATCCGGAAGGCTCAGTACTATTGATAGTCAGTCACCAGCTAATATAATATAAATTTTTGGGTCTGTCTTCTGATGTGTCATTTTCTGATTCCATATCTATAGCTCGCATCAAGCCTCATACACAGCCATATGTCGTTTTTAATAAGGTATAATGAATAGAACATCATGGCTTAATCACTAAATAATCTAGAAAATGTAGTCCTAGTCCCACACTCCCACCTACACGACCGAGACAAGCAATTTGAAGTTAAAGACCTACAGAGTCTTCTCTCGAAATCTATGCATTTCATATGACTATTTACTTGCTAAAACAATACTAAGCAGCCGTAATTGTAACCAAAGCAGAAATCGCAAAACCGAATCAATATTTCTAGAAAATGTGAACCAGAAAATCATAACTAAAGTAACACCAGTAGCGAAAAACCTTAGCCAAATGCTTGGATCGACACCCGACACAATCATGTCATTGGCCCGCACGATTTTCTTGATTCCAGTGTTGACAAAGTAGTTAAACGAGTCCAAATGCTGCTTTACCAACCCTCTCACCTATACAAATAAAATATAAATAAATCTCAATTCATATAATATAACAAAGAAATCAGCAATAAACTATCACAAGAGCACAGAAATACTATGGTATTCGAAGTTTCGAGAACCTTGAGAAACTCAGGGATGAGTGCGAATTTGTCCTTGGCGGATTTGATTGGGGCGGCGAGGAGTTCCTTATCAATGTCCATGTGATTAATTCGCCTAACCGGAACGGATTAGAGATAGAGATTAAGCCTTGAAAATCCAAACACTGCGAAATGAAATTTAGAGAGGAAAAGAAAGCACACCGTTGTTGCTTCTTGCTGTTGTTGGGAGGGTCGGCCAAGGTGTCTTGAGGTACGCCCATGGCGATCAAAGCTTCTGTCTGGTACTGATGAGAGAGAGAGAGAGAGAGAGAGAGAGGAAGAAGGTTTTGGAAGGGTTATGGAAATGTTTGGTTTTAAACCTCCGACTCTAAAACCCTTTAGCTTTTTTTTTTATTATTGACTAAGATTTTGCCGTTATATTTGCTACTTGCTTCTCAACGTTCTCATTATTTCTGAGCAAAAAAAAAAATGTTCTCATTATTTCTGCAATTTCTGTAATTTCTGTAAATGAGTGAAATTTACACTCCCTAAAATTTCTTAGCATGTCAGACGAAAGAAGAAGGACTTGGCTAGCTAATCTCTAAAATCATTGTTTCCATTGTGGTTATGGTGTTGTCTTCATTGGTGTTTGTTTTCATTGCATGCACTATCATTTTATTTCATATATTCCTGTTTTTACTTGTGTGAGCTTGTTAGCATTATTCATATTCAATTAAATAAATTATAAATATTATTCATTAATTGACGAGTGTCATAACCGGGGTAACAACACACGCAAATAATAACCCTATAAAAGATCGTTAGTATAAAGCAAGTAGTGATCGTTCTATCCGGGAATTAAGGGTATCTGACATGTAAAAGGTTAGAAACACACATATTCACACATATATACAATTAAAACACACAAAGAGGGGTAGGAAAAGAGATCGGCAGCAAGCTGCCTTAATGACCTAGACACGAAAATAAAACATAAATTACTATGTGCAAGTGATCATCATCTTTCACACAAAGCATTTAGCACATAAGACTCTTTAACAAGTAAGACACGCATGCAAGAAAGTAAGGAACAAGTATTTGACACAATTTAGACTTAATTCAGTTTCGACCATAACTAGAGTTTCCACTATGTACCTAGTTATTAGACTTCTCAAGTTTTTAAGACCAAACTTCCGCTATAGATCCTAAAAGTTATGCTACCGTTTTCCAACATGTAACATTAAAGCACAAGAGTCTAAAATCGAAAACAAGTAAACAAGTAAGGTTGTCAAGTTTCTTATTTAACATGCAAATTCTAAGGTTAATAACTCTAGTCGAACAACACAAATCAAAGAGACAGTCACGTTTATCTAGTTTGTTATTACTCTAGCCTATTAAACCTAGTACCTAGATTACATTCAAGACGACACTAAATACCGATTTTCATGCCCTCACCTTAGATTACTAACCGATTTAAGTCCTAAACATGCATCTAATACCACTGTCCTAATTCTCTAACACACGAAAATTACATGCTAAACTTGCAAAACCATTACATAAACATCAAACCGAATTCATACAAAATTTTAACAAAAACCAAACATTGAAATAGGTTTATACAACAAACACAAACATAAATAAATACAGTAGCCATAGAGGATCGGATCACACTTTAGAAACCTTGAAGACTTCGAAAGATGTGGTGGAAGGGTGCTCGGCAGAAGGTAGAGGAATGGTGCGATTTATGGGACGTAGTGGAATTGGGTTTTTGGCTAAGTATTTTATGTTTGGTGCTTGAAAGACTTGGTAGAGCTTCAGGCTAGTACTTGTGCTTGAGATGAGATGATTTTTCTATATGGTAGAGGTGCCTTTATATAGGGGAAAGGCTAGGGGATTGTCGGCAGCAACTAGGTTTCACAAAACCTAAACCGATTTGGTTTTGGTTTCTTGCCGGCCAAGTCTTGAAGCTTCTAGAATTTATGTCTGAATTCTTCATGGATCAGGGAGTTCTTGGACTCCTTAATGGATCAGCAACATTCACTTGATGGATAAAAGTCCAAAGACTCGGCTGCAAGTTCCCCTAGCTGAACCAGGAACACTTCTCCTAGTACTGGCAACATTTCCTACTTGGACTAGGGAAGCTCTTCTTTCCTTATTTGTACTTTCCTTTTAGCTTGGCCTGGTCCCCTATTCTTCATTTGGTTCAGAAACTCTCATTTGGTGCATTTGGATGCCATTTTAGTGCAAAAACACAAAACTTCCTCTTGGCAGGCAGTAGGTTCTCTTTCTCGGCAGACTGGACCTTCCTGTGTTGTGACTGGCATAACTTTCTCCTCAGGGAAGCTTTTGATGCGATTCTAAATATTCTAGAAACTAGACTGACAGATCTTTCCATGCATATATGGTACGCATTCTAATTACTTATGAATAGTCTTGGACAAATTGTGGAAATTGGATGATGTGCCCAGAAAATTATTGGAACTTGCTAGATTTGCGATAAACTCTTCCTTGTAATTCCTGGCAGCTTCTTTTGCTCCAATTGCTATGACTCCTTCCAATGCTCAATCATCAACATGTTTGTTGCTCATAAGAGAAGAAAAATTCATCAAAAACAAAGTGAAACTTTTACAGAACCAACAAACCATTTTAGAACTCATAAATCAGCTTTTGATATTTTTCTGCCTTTTTCTCTACTTTTTGCACATTTTCAATATAACTCTACCTAAAGCTCATGACTCTACTATATGACTCTATCTAACACAAATAAGGGTTAAATTAAAGTATAAACGAGGGTAAAACACATTAAGAACGTCGCATTTTATACTCTTATCATTAATTTCATATTTTTGGTGTTATTTGAATATTTTTTATTTACTTTGTGTTTGGATATTGTTTAGTAGGTGCCAAAGATGATTATAGACATGGAAGATAGTGACTCAGATAGTTATTTAGAGCTAGATGAAATAGCACAACACATGATAATTTGTATGAACATTAATGACTATTGGTCTTCATACATAGACAAGGTTCCTTACCATACATCGATCTTATCTAGAGCTGAATATGTGCAAGAGTTGCTTAATGGACATCCAGACAAAATTTATAACTCATTCCGTATGGATAAGCATGTATTTCAAAGGTTGTCCTACACGCTTGAGAGTTTAAACTTATTAAAAGATGATCGACATGTGCTTGTTCAAGAAGTTGTGGCGATTTTCTTATATATAGTATCTCATAGTGAGCGTATGAGAATGGCTGCTAAGCGTTTTTAAAGGTCAAAAGATACTATCCATTGACATTTTAAGCGTGTATTGAAAGCTTTATGCATGTTATGATACGACCCGAACCTCGAATTACCTTTTGACTGTTTTATCTTTTATTTTTTTACGTTTCAGGAATCGTTTTTACGATTCAAAGTTCTATAAGTTGACTTTTAAATAAGTTGACCTGACCGAGGATTTTATTTCATGACGAGGTAGAAGTTGAAACGAGATCGTGGACACGTAGCACGTTTATTTTGGAGTTCGTATGAAAAAGTTACGATGTAAAATACGTAACTTTCCATTTTTAAGACGAGTATAAATAGCCGGGGGGAAAAAATTTCCCGAAAGGGAAATCCCCAATTTCTTTTTCTTTTTCTTTTCTTTCTTTTCTTCTCTTCTCTTCTCTTTCTTCTTTCTCTCTCCTCTCCCCCGATCGACGCCGCCCTCCACCCATCTCCGCCGTCCGGCCGAACTGGACCGCCGCACGGGTACCGTTCGACTCGCACCGGCCTCCTCTTCACGTCTGTGGTAGCGGCGCGGCGTGGTTCCCCCCCGTTTGGCCGTGCGACGCCCGAGACCGAACACCACCGATCGAACCAGACCTCCCTCGTCCGGCCAGCTCTTGGCCCGATTCTAGGGGGAAAGGAAGATCTCGACTTGTACAACAAGTCCATGGAAGGAATTGAACCGATTCGAATCAGGTAAGGAGAAATTAGGATTTGAAATTTTTAGGGTTTTTGTGATTTTTTGTGGAGGTTGTGATTTTGATGTTTTTGGTGGATTTGGAGGCTAGAATTGGGTTTAGGACGATAATTGGAGTTAATTAGGTGTTGTTTGATGTTCGATTGGTTGAGTTTTGGAGAAATTTGAATTTGAGAAATTTTGGTCGCCGTGTCCGCCGCGGAGATGACGGGGATGAGTCCCCGAGGTGGTGGTGACGCTGCTGTGAAAATTTGGAGTCGATTGGAGGTGTTTTTGGCCTCCTGTAGCGGAGCTGCCGGCGGCGCTACTGTTCCGGCGGCGGCGCCACTGTTCCGGCGGCGGTGGCGGCGGCGCCACTGTTCCGGCTGCTAGAGGTTGAAGATGGTGAATAGTGAAAAAGTAAAAGGTTAAAGTAAAACAGTAAAATGTGAAAAGTAAATGGTAAAACAGTAAACAGTAAAAGTAAATGGTAATTAGTAATTGGACTTTAACCATTTACTGTTTGACTTTCACAATTACTGTTTGACCTAGAATAATTACTGTTTGACCATTAAAAATTTATGTTGACTTACCGTAAAAAGGTAAAAGCTGTTTTAAAAGGGTTTTAAGACGAAATAACTAGTAAAATGATTAATCGGACACGGGTTGGGTGTCCTAAGTTAATTTCGGACGTAGATTGTTCGATATTGAGGCGACATTCCTATACCGATAAGTGAAAAGGGAAAATTTGGGAGGTTTCGTACGAGTGAGGACGTCCGTAAATTGAACGTTTATAAATAAATTTTGAGTTTCGTAATAATTATAATTACGTCCCTGTTATAGGTCGAGGGGTGACTCGACGTGACGAGAGCTCGGAATAGCGGCGCGCTCAGCCGTACTGTGAGTGGATTTTATTTTAAATAATGCATGCATATAATTATGAAATGCAATTTATTTTTATAATGTTTTAAGCATGAAATGAATTGTCGGTCTTCAATAATTCTTATATATATATATAACTCAGATGTTTATGAATTTAATATTTTTGTGAAATATGAATTTTAGTTATATATTTACGACTATTTTTAATAGTACGTACATTTATCCGGAAATGAGATTTCCAGGAATTCGCCGCTATTCCGAGCTCCAAATTTATCCGGAAATGAGATTTCCGGAACAGTAGCGTCGCCGGCAGCTCCGCCACAGGAGGCTAAAAACACCTCCAATCGACTCCAAATTTTCACAGCAGCGTCGCCACCACCTCGGAGACTCATCCAAGTCACCTCCGCCGCCAAAAACTCACGCAGCCGCCTCATACGGCGGCGGACACGGCAGCCAAAATTTCCCAAATTCAAATTTCTCCAAAACTCAACCAATCGAACATCAAACAACACCTAATTAACTCCAATTATCGTCCTAAACCCAATTCTAGCCTCCAAATCCACCAAAAACATCAAAATCACAACCTCCACCAAAAATCACAAAAACCCTAAAAATTTCAAATCTTAATTTCTCCTTACCTGGTTCGAATCGGTTTAATTCCTTCCATGGACTTGTTGTACAAGTCGAGATCTTCCTTTCCCCCCTAGAATCGGGCCAAGAGCTGGCCGGACGAGGGAGGTCTGGTTCGATCGGTGGTGTTTGGTTTCGGGCGTCGCACGGCCAAATGGGGGCGAACCACGCCGCGCCGCTGCTACAGACGTGAAGAGGAGGCCGGTGCGAGTCGAATGGTACCCGTGCGGCGGTCCAGTTCGGCCGGACGGCGAAGATGGGTGGAGGGCGGCGTCGATCGGGGGAGAGGAGAGAGAAAGAAGAAAGAGAAGAGAAGAGAAGAAAAGAAAGAAAAGAAAAAGAAAAAGAAATGGGGGATTTCCCTTTCGGGAAATTTTTTCTCCCCAGCTATTTATACTTGTCTTAAAAACGGAAAGTTACGTATTTTACATCATAAGTTTTTCATACGAACTCCAAAATAAACGTGCCACGTGTCCACGGGGTCGTTTCAACGTCTTCTACCTCGTCATGAAATAAAATCCTCGGTCAGGTCAACTCATTTAAAAGTCAACTTATAGAACTTTGAATCGTAAAAACGATTCCTGAAACGTAATAAAATAAAAGATAAAACAGTCAAAAGGTAATTCGAGGTTCGGGTTGTATCAATTTTCCCCTCCTTATAAAAATTTCGTCCTCGAAATTTGTGTACCTGTCAAGACTAAGGATGGGGGTACCGACATGTCACTACTCCTCCAGTTTCTCAGGTAGTTCCCCTTACCTCTTGATTTATCGCATACCAATTAGTCCTCCTGGTCAAGACTTTCAACTAGCTGCTCCTTGATATTCAAATCTTTCTTCGAGTTGGTAGGTTGAGTTTCCAAGATATGCGGAGGATCGGCGATTACTCATGAAGAATAGACAGAGAAAAACAACATCATGTATCTTGGATAACTTCGAAAGTAGCTTTAACCGATAAGCTACCGGACCAATCCGCTCTGTAATCTCATGAAGGCTAATATATCTTGAGACTTAGGATCTCACCTCTAATATCAGCGTAACTCTCTCATGGAGAGTTGTTCATCTCAGTTACATCTGAATTGCATCTCACAGTACTCAACATATTCTTTATGATCTGAATTGACATCTCTGTCTATCCACCCATCCAAAGGTGCAAGGCAGTGCAGAAATATCAATGAACCTATAAAGCTTCCAGCAACTCCTCTCAGGTCCATAAAATAAATCACGATTCTTAATCAGATTTCATGGACTTAAGCATCACAGAGTCTAACAATCTCTATCACCCACATATCATCATGCCTACTTTGGGTGCGAAAAACACCAAATAAGCAAATCAAAATAACAATATCCAATCCCACTCTGACACCAGCAAACGCCGCTAAGAACTCCAAGGTTCTCCTCTCACATTTCACCTGTTGTCACATCAATCAATAACGTCTCATCACTCGAACTGGTGAAAATACACATGTGAGCTATTAAATGCTTTATCTCTCATATGCTCTCAGGACGAGTCCTCAATTTGTGCTCCTCGCACTATAATAATCAGGACCAGTTTCAAATGAAACTGACTTAACAAAATCCACTCTCGTCCATGGATAAAACAATTCCCATAACTCACATATCACAAAAAAAAAAAAATAGAACCCGAATCATCATCAAATGTGACAACCAAGAGAGGCTTCCAACTAGATACATCAGCTATCATCAATAACCCAGATCTGATATGGCATCAAGAAATCCTTCGGATGTCAAAATCAATTTTCATAACCGACGACTAACACTAGAACTGTTAAATAGACCATTATCAAAAACAACATTGCAACGAAAATTGAATTTCAGGATATGATCTTACACTCGAGAGAAAATATCTCAAATATCAAAAGACTCGTCGAATTTCACAAAATAAACCTCCCAACCTGAGTTGTTCGAGTCAACAAATATCCAATCTCCTCTACTAACTCGCATCAAAGAAAGATATCCTCGAGAAATAACATTCTCAAAACTTCAATTAAACTATAGAGGTTCCAGTCAATATCTCGTCCCACGAGAACTGACATGAGGATAAACTCAAATCAATGATTTATTCAACGAAAACACCAACACGCATTACATAAATAATGACTTCTCAAGTCATCTCTAGATCAGTAAGTGGTCTCACCATAGTACGATTCCAAAAGAAATTCTCCTACTAACAAAACGTCGTTCAACTAATAAGAATACGCACTACTCACGTCACAACATTCCTTACACAAGCCTTGACTCAAAACACTTCATGAGTCAACAGGGAAACTCCTTTCCCGTAAGGCTATACTATAAGCGACAAATAAAACACCTCGAGCAAATCACCTGGCATTGCCCTGCACAACCAATACAACATAAATACTCGTGACTCACCTTACCGTTCTCGAGATTCACTTTACTTAATGAAGTCATTTGATTTATTAGCGTCCTCCGATTGAGTCACACCATTCAATTATTCTCCTATGCTGCACCCAATGACTTCAATATCGCTAACCCCTTGGCGTCGAAATCTCTACATCTACAATTACAACAATCTGAACGAGTGCCAATAGCACGCGTTAATTTAAAACTTTACAAAAGATGTTAGTAGCATTGGTAAATATGGATCGTTCTTTCCGGGGATTAAGGGTACCTTGAATAAAAGAATGTTAGACAAATATTCAATAAAAAAATGTTACATGCATATATACATAAATACTTCATGTCACAAATATATACATATATATACACGTTTATGGGGGGTTTAAAAATTAATTATAGTTCCTATAAAAATAAAGACAAAACAAGAAAATAATTCCTAATCTAATATTTACAAGTGATCATCATCTTTCACACAACACATAGCACAAAAATACACAAGAACACACAAGAATATCATGCAAGACTTGGTAGCAACTTGTTTCAAGTTTCATAGACTCTATTCAATTCCGATTTCAATTAGAGCCTCAACGGTTATCTAATCGTTACTAGACTACACAAGTATTTAGAAAACACGCAACGTCGAATTCTAAAATTATACTAATCATATTTGAAAACACGCAACGTCGAAATCAAACATGAAAAGTAATTGTGCACGAAAGTCTTAAATCGGAAACATGCTTTTAAGTATGGCGTCAACATCTTATTAACATGCAAGTTTCTATGAATTATGTTAACCACTGACTAAGCATCCTACAATCAAGTTTACTCAATGCCTAACTTGATCTTAGATTTGCTTATGGTGAATGAAATCGCAACCTACACAAAAACCATGGCCGTGGCTTCATGTAAACATTGATTTTTATGCACGAATTCATGAAACTAATCGAATAACAACCTAACAACACATGAACATGCTACTGCCCTATGTCTATCACATGAATTCAAACATGTTACAAGTTGCAAAATTGTTTCATAAAAACCAAAATAGAATTCGGAAATCCAATACAAAGTTACAAAACCAAAAATCAAAGTTTCTAGCTACATATAACATAGACATTATACATAAGAAAATACAAGCCATGAGATGGTAGAATCACACTTTAAGGACACCTTGAAGAATGAAGCTCGGATGGTGTGGCGAAGTGAACGGTTGAAGGTAGGATCGGATACGATTTGTGGTGGTGGAATGGATAGTGTTTTGGCTATGTAAATTTCTATACTAGAACTTGAGAGAATTTTTGGCTAGAATTTTGACTAATGAAAGTGAGAGAGATGAGATGATCTATTCTGAATTTGTGCCAAGCTATATATAGAGGAAGCAAATGTGAGAGTTTGGCAATATAGGTGGAGATTTATGGTGGAAGTTTGTTGGTGGTGGTTTATTGGTGGAGGAAACATGTGTTTATTTTCGGCAGCTTTGACCTTTGTGTCTTGATTTGGGCATAACTCTCTCTAGAAAATAGATATTGAGATGATTCCGGTGGATTTGGAAACTAGACATCCATATATTTCTATCCATATATGGCTCGAATTCTGGTTCAATTTGAGTTGTCCGGGAGAGTCTGTGGAAGTTGGATGTTGTGCCTAGGAAATGACTGAAATTTATTGCAAGCTTCCCTTAGTCCACAATTGCAACTGCATGCTTCCCTTAGTCCAGAATTACAGCTCCAAGCTTCACTTAATGCATTTGGATGACTTTTTTGTGCAGAAAGATAGAAAATCATAAAAAAGGGGCAGTAGCTTTGTCTTTCGGCAGGGTAGGAACCTTATTGTCTTGAAACTGGCATAACTCTCTCCTCAGAATAGATTTTGATGAAATTCCAAATTCTTTAGAAAATAGACTCATAGGGCTTTCTCTGTATAAAAGGGTTTCCTCAAATTCATTGTGAAACGTCCGGAATAAATTCTGGATGTTGAGTAATGTGCACAGGAAATTCTAGAACTTTGCTGGATTGCATCCGATTTTGCTTTGTAATTCTTGGAAACTTATTTTGCTCCGATTTCTCTACTCCTTTCATTGCTCAATCATTGACATGTATACTGCATATGGGAGAAGAAAAATTCATCAAATATAAAGTCGAGGCTTTACATATCCAACGAAACATCTCTAAATATCTTTAAATCGGCTATTGACATTTTTTATACATTTTTATCTATACTTAGCGCGATTTCAATGTAACTCGACCAAAGACTCATGACTCGATTATATGACTCGGTTCAACAAAACTAAGGGTTAAAGCAAAGTATAAATGAGGGTAAAACATATTAAGAACGTCGCATTTTATGCTCCTATCACAATCTGGGATGCAACCATCCACACGCCTCACACAATTGTCGAATTCAGAACAAAGCTGATATCTTTGCTTGACAAGTGTTCTGTGACTAACTAATTAGTCAACGTCAATATTCGCCATCAACCAGATAAATGTTTGAAAATCAAACCATATTGTTACGACGGTAGCAGATAGAATTTCTGACTCAACTATGAAAAATGGCTAAAATAACTCTGGGGTTCGAAAAATACTTCCTGGAAGTCACCGTTGGATTTCAATCCAACCATCCTAGATAAACATGTGGCTTCAATACAAACCAGAAGCCATTCACGGATCTTGAATCGGGATTACGGATCAAAAGTTATGATCCGCCAAAGTTTCGTTGCAAATCTTCGTAAAAGAACACAAAAGGAACTAAAGAAGTGGCTGATCAAATACAAATATAATTATTTATATAATGACCAGTCGAAGAAAACCATTTGTCGAATTCTGGTGTAACTACCAGAATTTTCTCATCCGAACTACCGAGCTAACCATGCAACGGTCGATTAGATCCCAGATCTCGCTATTTCAAATATTCACCAGCTGCTTATACGATAAACTATGTGGTCAGGCTTAACCACATTTTACTGTAACTCGGTAATTCCATAGTCAAAAAGACTACATCACAATACTTATGTAGCTAGAATTCTCCATAGGCACCCAACTTCGATTTCGTACTAATCTCCCAATCACTACCAGATACGGCCGAATAGCCGACGAAAATTTTTTCGTCGGCCATTCCATTTTTTCGTCGGCTATACCCTCTACCGACGAAAATTTCGTCGGCCATAAGTCGTCGGTAATACGCCGTCGGTAATACCAATGGCCGACGAAAAAAAAAATTTCTTCGGCTATAGTTAAGTATGGCCGACGAGTCAAAAAATTCGTCGGGCAAACGTGGGTGAAATAGCCGACGAATTTCGTCGGGTATTTTTGAGTATGGCCGACGAAATCCATTAAGTATGGCCGACGATTTAATAAAATTTCGTCGCCTATGGTGTTTTAACTATAGCCGACGATTTAATAAAATTTCGTCGGCTATGCTGTTTTAACTATAGCCGACGATTTAATAAAATTTCGTCGGCTATTTCCTCGAAATATATTACTATTTTAATAGGTATTAATTAGTTATAGCCGACGAAATAATGCAAAAATCGTCGGCTATTCTTGCATTTTGGAAAAAAAAAAATTAAATTATTTTCTAAATTACCATTCCAAGCAAGCTGCAAATCACAAAAACAATTCATGCATTTGCACCAACAAGAAACACGTCTAAATACCATTTTTATTAAATTCGTTCCAATATACATAAAATATAACCCTAATTATCCCCTAAACTACTAAAGTCTAGGATGTCATCTACAGCATCAGGCGCATCATCCTGCTGACCGAACTCGAGAGGTTCAGGCATTGGAGGCTCCACTAACTGCTGAAACGGGAGCGGGGATGGACGGCCTTCTTGTTGTGCCGCGAACATCTCATAAACCCACTGTTGCTGGCCGTCGTAGTTGTATTGCCGAATTCTGGCGCACTCAGCATTCCAACGGACCATATCCAACTGATACTGCTGGTAGTGCTGTTGTCTGCGGCGCAGCTCCTCTACTGTCTGAGACGAGGTCGCCAATTCTGCGGCCAATCGCTGCACTTCCCCCCTCATATGTTGGGTCTCCCCGCCTCCCTTCTTTTGACCTCCCTTAGTGGTCTTCAGGAGCCCTTGTCCAGAACCTCCCAAACCCCGGCAGTAGTACTCGTTGGACTGCTGTGGGAAGGCTGCGTTGAACATCCTCGCCGCCGTTTGGATATTGGTGCGGTCGACCCGGCGCACGGCTTCTTCCATATCTGCCTCTGAGATGTCCGGTTGTGTCTCCCGAACTATTTGCTGGAGCACCTCTTGTTCGGCCTGGGTCACCCGCTCCTAATTGGACGGGGAAAAAAAATTAATATTCTAACAAATGGATAGTTAAGTAAAATTAATAATTTAAATTTTAAAATCATAATGAACGACCTACGAGATCTTCTGTCGCTTGTGGATAAGCGATCTTGAACGTCTCCACGTAGGGGTTGCAATCAGGATGATCTCTGAGCGCCTCCTCTTGATATTGTGCAAACGGCCTTGAACCGCCGTGATGGAGGATTGTGTTACGGCGGCGGTTCTCCGAGTTTATCCGAGACCGTTCCTTCAAACAAATAATAAAATATTAGAAAAATGCATAAAAAAATATAACTGAAATAATTATAAAATATTTAAACTAATAATTAAAATTTTAATAAAATAAACATTTATAGTGAAGTTTAGTATTTACCATCATAGCCGGGTTGTCGAAGACTACGGTCTTCAACCAACGCCACTCGTACTCCCTGAACATGAACTCTCTGGGAGTACCCATACGACCACGGTTGCCGTACTCGTTATAGTGGGAACGGAGCTCGTTCTTCCACTCTTTGAACCTACGAAAAAAACAAAAGTGCATTAGAAATATGATTAATATCATAAAATATTTCAAATTATCAAATAAGACATTCCCAACGTACCTCGAGCTCTGTTGGGAGTCCGCCCAACCCCGCTTGTGTTCCGCAACCACAAAGTATGTCTGAAAGATAATATTTTATTAGTTTTATAATTATAAAAATACCGAAAATTTTTAAATATTACGATAACTAAATTAAATTTTTTTATTTACTCACCGACGCGGCGTTGTTCAACTCCATCTTGATTTCTTCGGGCACATCAGCCCACCGAGCCCACAACATAGGGACTCTGTCCCTAATGAGTGCACCCACGCAACCCGAGTAGTCGCGTTTCTTTTTCGCCCCAACCTCCTGATTAGGAGCTTCGTCAATCTGGATCCTCCCGCTCCGTTCAACCGTTCTCCTGAGCGTCTCAAAACTGATGACACCTCTGGTATTCCTCTGGGTTGAACTGCTAGCGCCTGTCCCTATCACATAAACGACGATTGGTTAATAAAATTAAATATTAGTGCGTTAATTTTAATAAAATATTTAATTAATAAAATCGAATGTTACCTGAACCCGATGATTCGGTTGCCGTCGACTTTCCTTTTCTCCTCGCCGAAATCAGGAGGTCAGGGCTCTCCCATGGCTGCTGCTGGTATGCCTCCGCAGCACTCACGAACTGAGGCATATCAGGCCACTGGGGCCGACCCTGATAGTCGACCTCGGGTATCGCAGGAATGTTGTAGGGGAGGAAGAGCTGGTTTGGGAGAGTAGGCCCCTCAGTCGAGTCACCAGCAGACTGAGTCGGACTCGGCATCGGCTCCCGATGAACCTCAGGCATACGAACCTGAGGAACGTCGGCAGCTATCTCCTCGTGAAACAGCTGCCGACTAAACCTCGGCGCCACAGAGGGACCGACATGCGGAAGTGAAGTGCTCGACGGCCGCCCCGCCTGGAGAAGGGTCTGGTGCCGAGCACTCACACTCCGCCGCGGCTGGGCTGCATCCACACTCTTCCGCGGCTGGCTGGTGGTCCTCTCAGGCTGGCTAGCCGTCCTCTCGGAGTCTGGGGAACCGGCGGCATTTCCAGAACCGGCGGCATTTCCAGAACCTCTAGATCTAGAACGACGACCTCCGAACAACTGCCTAAATGCATCGGCCATCTAAAGCCAGACGCATTAATACATTAATTAATATTAAATTATATTATATTAAATAACAAATTCTAATTAATATAATACCCAATAATACTAACATATTTTAATATTTACCGATTTATATAATAACCAATTTATACATATAAATTATACAATTACACCTAAATTATACAATTAAAATAAATTTTACAAAAATTACCTAAATTAACATAAAAACCTAAAAATTACATACATTAACATAAAAACCTAAATTATAACTAAATTAACATAAATACATAAATTATACCTAAATTAACATAAATACATAAATTCTACCTAAATTAACATAAATACATAAATTATAACTAAATTAACATAAATACATAAATTATATCTAAATTAATATAAATACATAAATTATACCTAAATTAACATAAATACATAAATTAACATAAATACATAAATTATACACAAATTAACATATAAATACATAAATTATACCTAAATTAACAATTATATCTAAATTAACAATTATATATAATTTATTAACCATAATTTAATTTATTAACAATTAAATAAAAAAAAATAAAAAAAAAGGGAGGCCGGGTACCGAATCGGGGAGGAGGAGGAGGAGGGGGAGGCGGCCAGAACAGGGAGGAGGAGGGGCGGCCGGAACAGGGAGGAGGAGGAGGAGGGTCGGCCTGGGCTGCCGGAACAGGGAGGAGGAGGAGGAGGAGGGCCGGCGGATCGAACCAAGGAGGAGGAGGAGGAGTCGCCGGGCTGCCGAACCAAGGAGGAGGAGGAGGAGGCGCCGGGCTGCCGGAATAGGGAGGAGGATCGACGGATGAAGGAGGGCCGGATTCGAGGAGGAAGATTGTTTAGGGAAAATCGGGCAAATGGAGGCTAGGGTTCGGCTGCATTTTACTTATACCCGATAGTATAGCCGACGAAATAAAGCGATTTCGTCGGCCATGCTATAGTATAGGTGACGAAATAAAGCGATTTCGTCGGCCATACTATGGCATAGCCGACGAAATTACATAATTCGTCGGCCATACTATGGCATAGCCGACGAAATTACATAATTCGTCGGCTATAGTCTTCGTCCCTCAGCATCCGTCCGATCTCCCCCATCCAACGGTGGATAATGGAAAGGCGCGGATCACCAGACTTTAGCCGACGAAATATAACTTCGTCGGCTATACTTTTGGTCAAACTACAAAGTCAAACCTCTAAACGCTTTAAAACGGAAATTGGCCCGTCTAAATGACGTTTTTTGGCCTGACCTTCAACAGAGAATAGTTTCATATCGATGCGACGCATCTAATCGTATAAAAATTTCCCCCAAAATATTTACCGACCGTCAGGCTACCCATAGGAAAACGGGAGTAAAAAACAGCAAACCGCAACATTCGGCACACAGATTTTGTCGGAATCTTCCCATTTTTCAACCGTAGCCGTATTTCAATATTTCGGTCATATCTTATTTCACGACACATTTACATTTGAAGGGTCTACGTATAGTAGGTATTTGAAACTATACATTCACTTAAACACTTAGTAAACAAGTTAAGGAACATTAGAGCATATGTTCCGATTTTGAATGTAAGAGTTTGGAAAATCTATTCCAACCGTCAGATATCACCGTTAAGATTAAATACATGTATGAAAAAAAATCCAACTACATCTGACAACGTTGAAGGCTCGATCGGGACGGTCAAACCGCAAAGTCAAACCTCTAAACGCTTTAAAACGGAAATTGGCCCGTCTAAATGACGTTTTTTGGCCTGACCTTCAACAGAGAATAGTTTCAGATCGATGCGACGCATCTAATCGTATAAAAATTTCCCCCAAAATATTTACCGACCGTCAGGCTACCCATAGGAAAACGGGAGTAAAAAACAGCAAACCGCAACATTCGGCACACAGATTTTGTCGGAATCTTCCCATTTTTCAACCGTAGCCGTATTTCAATATTTCGGTCATATCTTATTTCACGACACATTTGCATTTGAAGGGTCTACGTATAGTAGGTATTTGAAACTATACATTCACTTAAACACTTAGTAAACAAGTTAAGGAACATTAGTGCATATATTACGATTTTGAATCTAAAAGTTTGAAAAATCTATTTCAACCGTCAGATATCACCGTTAAGATGAAATACATGTATGAAAAAAAATCCAAGGTTATCGGACAACGTTAAAGGCTCGATCGGGACGGTCAAACTGCAAAGTCAAACCTCTAAACGCTGTAAAACGGAAATTGGGCCGTCTAAATGACGTTTTTTGGCCTGACCTTCAACAGAGAATAGTTTCAGATCGATGCGACGCATCTAATCGTATAAAAATTTCCCCCAAAATATTTACCGACCGTCAGGCTACCCATAGGAAAACGGGAGTAAAAAACAGCAAACCGCAACATTCGGCACACAGATTTTGTCGGAATCTTCCCATTTTTCAACCGTAGCCGTATTTCAATATTTCGGTCATGTCTTATTTCACGACACATTTGCATTTGAAGGATGAAGCAATGGTTTGTCGATAGTGATAGAAAATGGAAACTGCTCTTTTTTTGTTTTTTTTTTAATCATAGCCGACGAAATCAAACCTAGTATTCGTCGGCTATTGTTTTGTCGCTTTCTGTTAAAAACTTATGGCCGACGAAATAGTTATTTTTCGTCGGCCATTGTTCGTAAATAATTATTTTTAAATAACTTATGGCCGACGAAATAATTAGTTTTCGTCGGCCATTGTTCGTAAAATATTTTTTTTTAAATAACTTATGGCCGACGAAATAATTAGTTTTCGTCGGCCATTGTTCGTAAAATATTTTTTTTTAAATAACTTATGGCCGACGAAATAATTAATTTTCGTCGGCCATTGTCCGTTTAGCCGACGAAATAATGCATTTTTCGTCGGCCATTCTCTGAAAAAAAAACCAAAAAAATCAGTGGTTTTACACCTCTCCTATTCCGATGTCCTGTTCACATATAACCAAAATTGAACATAAAAAATCAGAAACCCAACAGTCAACATATTTCAAATTTTTGTTTAAGGGGTTTGGAACCCAGCCTAGCTGGGAGGCTCATCCCCACGCCTGTTCATTAGAAATGAGTTGATTACAAATGAAAGGATTACATCATTTAAATTACTTAATCCGTCGGATTGTAATCGGAATCATCGGATGAGTCTTCTTCGGTTTCTGAATTGCTCGATAGGGGTAATCTATGTCTTTCCTCACCACTAGAGTCCTCGTTAGTTTCTTCAATTGGATCAACATCAACAAGCAGTGGCTCTTCACGTCGAATTCGCACCGGCGTGTCTAGACGAATAAAAGAGGAGTCAGGAATACCGTTTGAGTTGGGCTCTTGATACGCGGTGCCCCCTTCCTCGTTCTCTTCAGCCACTCCAAGTGTAGACGCCCGGTAAATGTTGCGATGGACTTTCCACGGGTCACCCTTGGCGAGATCATCAAGATAAAACACTTGTTTCACCCATGTGGCTAAAACGAACGGGTCGTCCTCATACCATGATGTACTAGTGTTCATAGAACTTACGCCGTATTGATCGGTTTTCATGCTCTGCGGCCGTGTGTCAAACCATCTACACTTGAAAAGGTGCACTTTCATGCCTTCCCCGTAATGCAGTTCCACAACTGAATGGAGAACACCGTAATAGTCAACTCCACCATCCCCACCATGTGCCATAACCCCTGAATTTTGTGTTTTCAGTCTGAGGTCTCTGTCTTCACATCGAAATAACACACCATTCACCTTGCACGTCGCATAAACTTTTGAATAGACCGGCCTCCTCGCTAAAAGTCTGAGTTCGTGCGACCAATTTGGGTGATTATCATTTGCAATAAGGTCCATCTGCAACCATCAGAATCAACTATAAATATGAATAAATATACACAATAATATATGAACACGTATAAAATAGTGTTAAAGGTACGTACCCAGCGGCCGAAATACTCTGCGAATGTCTGGTTGTGGTAATCGCGATCACTTGCTACTCCTTCACAGCGTAGATGTATGTCCTTCCAAAACTGAACTTCTGGACAGTTGATTAGTACCCACCAATGTGCAATGGCTACCTCATAATCTTTCAACTTATAGGAAACTGGCATGTTTCCACCGAGTACAACATCGTCGGAGAGTATGGAAAGATTGAACTGTGAAGGTACATCTTCCGGTATGCTTTCCTGTAACGCTCCGAAATACAGCTTCATGTAGGTAACGCACTCGTGCGCAATATATGCTTCAGCTATACATCCTTCAGGTGCGGATCTGTTTTGGACAAAACCACCGTATTGTCCAAGTTGCCTATAAATCAAGTTTTTAAAGTGTTATGATAATACATTAACACTATATCACATATATTGATGAGGAAATTAACATAAGGTGTAAAATACGTACCTTTCCATCGGATACATCCAAGTGAAGTGCACAGGACCGGTAAGCAACAACTGCCGAGGAAGATGGATCATGAGGTGAGGCATGATGTCGAAAAAATTTGGAGGAAATATCATCTCAAATTTACACATGATATGAACGATGTCTTGTTGCATTTCCCGGAGGTCAGATTTTCTCACTTCCCGTGTGCATACCTTCTGGAAAAATCTTGCCAACGCTACTAACGGCTGCACAACGTGACGGGGAAGGAACGGTCAAATGAAAACAGGGAAGAGACGTTGTAGCAGGATATGATTGTCATGACTTTTCAACCCGTACAGATTGTTGCATTGTCTGTTGACACACTTGGCTATATTTCCAGCAAAGCCTGAAGGATACTTGGCCTCACTTATCCAATGCAAAATTTCTGATTTATGCTCAGGCTTGACGGTGTAAGGAGCTTGAGGCATTTTTCTCTTCCCTTGTTTCAACCATAGTGGTTTTCTGATATTCATGTTTTGCAGATCAGTGCGAGCCTTAGGACCGTCTTTCATCTTCCCCTCCAAGTTCAGCGTTGTGCCCACCACACTTTCAGAAACATTTTTTTCTATGTGCATAACGTCTAGGAAGTGACGGATCAGCAACTCACACCAGTACGGGAGTTCCCACAATATGCTCCTATGTGTCCAGAATTTGTACTCCTCAGGCCTTTCAGGTATTTCCGCTACAATATCGGGATGATTGCTGAGGGGCCCAAAATCGTACTGATTAAGTCTTGCTAAAATTTCTCTTCCTGTCCATCTTCTGGGAGCACGGCCGTGTTCTTCGGTTCCATCAAATGCGGCGGACTCGTAACGCCAGTGGTGATCCGCCGGAAGGAACACACGATGACCCATTCGGCATATCTTGTTGCAATGAGGGGTGCTCCCATAATCGCTGAGGCACTCTGGACAAGCCTTGTATCCCCTAACAACGCTGCCCGACAACATCCCATAAGCAGGAAAATCACTGATGGTACCAATAACCATGGCATGCATCTGGAACGTCTCCTGCTTGTACTTGTCAAAAGTGGGATGACCAACGTCCCACAATGCCTTAAGCTCTTCAATCAATGGTCTCATATACACATCGAGACATTTCCCTGGGTAACCAGGCCCCGGAATCAACAACGTCAACATATTATATTCCTTCTTCATGCACATCCACGGAGGAAGGTTGTAAGGTACCAAAACCACCGGTCATATATTGTATGAAAGACTCATGGTGCCGAAAGGGTTGAACCCGTCGGTTGAGAGCCCGAGCCTGACGTTTCTGACATCTGACGCAAAATGAGGAAACTCATTGTTTATATGCTTCCAAGCCGCTCCGTCAGAGATGTGTGTCATGATATCTGCGTCTCCCGCGTCCCGCTCACCGTGCCACCTCATAGCTTTTGCGGTGGTTTCTGACATGTACAACCGCTCAAGCCTATCTCTCAACGGAAAATACCGAAGTACTTTCACAGGTTTCCTATTGCCTGCTCCCGTCAACTTATATCGGTCAGACTGACATATCGGACATGCGTCAAGGCTAGCAAGGTCATTCCCTTCTGCATCTTCACCCCAGAAGAGAACGCAGTCAAATGCGCATGCATGGATCTTAATGTAGGAAAGCCCTAGATCTTTGAGGATACTTCGGACCTGACGGTGATTGGTAGGATTACGATGACCCTCCTCCAACAACGAAGAAGTGTACTGTAGATATTCATCCACTTGCCTGATGCTCCCTTTTGTCTCGACTTTAATCCTCATTACCTCCATCACACTTTGAAGAACTGTCTTCTCAGAACTTGAAGACACAGGGGTCTGTTGCAATGCAATCAGTTTGTTGTACTTGTCAAAGGCAGCAGTGTTGACAACTTGTGGGAACGGCTGCACCGGGTCCTGCATATATTGTTCCCCACGTACACCGCTTTCAAAAGGAAACACGTCGTTGACGAATGCCATTGTTGGATCGTTGGATGTACTACTACTGCCCGCCTCAAAATACTGCCCATGATCATGCGATCCATCTAATGATGGCTCACCGTGATATATCCAACGTGTGTACTTCGGCCAAAACCCATTACCCTTTAGGTGCTCCCATACTGTCCTAATCGGAAATCGACACATATCACTGCGACACTTACATTTCTTGCACGGGCAATAATGGTAACGTCCTTTTGCATTTTCCTCGACGAACTGCATAAAATCCACAACTCCTGTAGTGTATCGTCGGTCATGCCTTGGAAGCGAAATCCAACTCTTATCTCGATCCATATATAGCCTGATAATAATATATATGTATAACTTTAATTAATAATAAATTAATTAACACATATATATTACAATATATATTATTATCAACATCAACTCATATATATATATATATACCATTAATTAACAACCATTATTTAAGTTCATTACACTATCAACAACCATTAATTAACATATTTATATATATTTTAACACTAATTAAAATAACATTATTAAATTAAAACACATAATTATACTCTAACTGAAAATCAACTCAACTACAACTCAAAATCAACATATATACATACATTCTAACACTAAAACAACAACAAAACAAAAAATCACTTACTATATCAAAATCACTAAAACTCAAAATCAACATATATATACACATATATATATATATACATACCTATATATAGCTCCACAATGTAAGAGAGGACGGATTTCAATAATACCCACAGATTTTTCACTCTTTCTCCCGTTTTTTTTTTAAATGAGCAGCTTCTGGCCAGATCTGAAAATATAAAGACTTATAGCCGACGAAATTGCCAACTTCGTCGGCCATTCTTCCAAAAGTTATATAGCCGACGAAATAATGAATCGTCGGCCATTCTATGTGTATGGCCGACGAAATTTTTTTTTTGGCCGACGATTTTTAATTTTTACCGACAAAATAATTCATTTTTCGTCGGCCATAAATGTAATATTTATTTTCAAAAAAAATTATGGCCGACGAAATAATTAATTTTCGTCGGCCATTATTATTATAGCCGACGAAATGATGCATTGTTCGTCGGCTATTCTATGAAAAAAATAAAAAAATAATGATGATGTTAGTGACACTTCGGCTAGCATAAGTCCTCTTTCTCGTGCTTCGATGAAAGGAAAACAGAATGCCAAGCTCTCTGGAGTTTTTATCAAAACAGAATGATGATCAGAAGGTGATCCAGGCTACTAAAATGTTCAAACCGAAAGATCCTTTTTTCGCAGTTATCTTGTAACCATTCGACTTCATTAACTACTTAATCCTCACCAGATAGCAGTTAATGAAGTTGAATGGTTGCAAGATAACTGAGAAAAAAGAATCTTTCGGTATGACCAATTTAGTAGCCTGGATGACCTTCTGATCATCATTCTGTTTTGATAAAAGCTCCAGAAACCGTCAGATATTCTGTTTTCCTTTTATCGAAGCACGAGAAAGAGGACTTATGCTAGCCGAAGTGTCACTAACATCATCATTATTTTTTTAACACTAATTAAAATAACATCAAAACCGATTACTCTTTAGGATTAAAATAACATCAAAACATATATTAAAACTCAAAATCAACTCATGCAACTAAAACCCAAAATCAACATATATACACATGTACGTACCTATATATAGCTTCACAATGTAAGAGAGGACGGATTTCAACAATATCCACCGATTTTTCACTCTTTCTCCCGTTTTTTTCAAATGAGCAGCTGCTGTCTAGATCTGAAAATATAAAGACTTATAGCCGACGAAATTGTAAAATTCGTCGGCCATACTCCAAAAGTTGTATAGCCGACGAAAATATTAATTCGTCGGCCATTATTGGAGTATAGCCGACGAAAATAAAAATCGTCGGCCATTCTTGTAGAATAGCCGACGATTTTTACTTTTTAGCGACGAAATAAAAATCGTCGGCCATTCTATGGGAATGGCCGACGATTTTTTTTTTTTAGCGACGAAAAAAAATTTTCGTCGGCCATTCCTGGGAATAGCCGACGAAAAATCATTTCGTCGGCCGTTTTTTTTTTTTCGTCGGCAAAACTCATTTTTCTGGTAGTGAATGTAACCATTACCACATCTTCAAATGTCTTTCCCTTCAAATACCACGTATTTCGAGGCAAAAATCTCCAATCCGGTTAGTTATTTGAATATTATTGTGATGACCCGACCTGACCTGGCTAGGGAAGCTAGCAGGTAGGCGACCTGACCTGGCTAGGGAAGGGAAGCTAGCAGGTAGATAGGTCACACATCCCACATCGCCCGGGGAAGAGTGGATGCTGTGCTTATATGTGCAGAGTTAGCTCAATACTTAAGGACGCGTTTTGGGGGTGCAATGGCTTCGGAAGGGGTTGAGAACTCCGAAGTTAAGCTTGCTAAGATCAGAGCAATCTCAGGATGGGTGACCTACTGGGAAGTTGCTCATGAGCGAGCCTCGAGAAGTAAATCCATGCGGGAGTACGGGCCCAAAGCGGACAATATCCTAAGTATATGAGCTGGGCTGTTACATGTTATTGCCACATCTTATACGACCTCAAAGTCAAAAAGAAACATCTCCAGAAATCTTGAACAATCCAAAGTTTTATCCATATTTTGAGGTAAAGAAAATTATAAATGAAGTTTTTCTTTACTATAATTGCTCTCTAATGTTTATTTTTTATGCCAGAAATGTATAGGAGCAATTGATGGAACACATATTGCAGCATGGGCACCAGCTCATAAACAAACTTCATACCGTGGTAGGAAGGTCCTTGTAACACAAAATGTCATGTGTGCATGCTCATTCGACATGATGTTCACTGACGAGTCGCGTAACCGGGGTTCTACAACGCGCGCAATCAAAACCCCTACAAAAGACGTTAGTAGCATATGATAAGTTGGGATCGTTTTGTCCAGGGATATTGAAGGGCAATCGAATTATAAAGTGCTAACAAAACAAACATATATACATATATACATCAAAGCATGAAACGAAAACATGGGGGGTTTGAAAGATGTATTCTAAAAACTTACTGCACGAATTTAAACTCTATCATAATATTTACATGTGATCGACTTCTCTACACAACACTTGGCACAAAAATACACAAGAACACACAAGAATAACAGGTAAGACACACGACAACATTGTTCAAGTTTCCTAGACTCTACTCAATTCCAATTTTCAATTAAAGCACATCGGTCATCTAATTGTTACTAGACTTCTTAAGTATTTTACAAAAAATAATCGTAGAATCCTAAAATTATACTAATCATATTTGAAAACACAATCGTAGAAAACAAACACGAGAAGTAATTATGCACGAAAGTCTTAAATCGGAGACATGCTTCTAAGTATGGCGTCAACATCTTATTAACATGCAAGTTTCTATGAATTATGTTAACCACTTATTAAGCAACCTAGAATAAAGTTTACAATCGCATAACTCGATCCTATGTTTACTTATGGTGAATGAAATCGCAACCTACACAAGAGCAATGGCCGTGGCTTTATGTAAACCTTGATTTTTGTGCATGAATCCATGAAACTAATCCATGAACATGCTACTACCCTATTATCTAATGCACGAATTCAAACATGCTACAAGTTTACAATTTGTTCGCATGCATTCATAGTTTTTAAACAAAGAATAAAACCAAATTCGACAACCATAAAAACATACAATCTTCATAGACAAAGTATTGTAAAATTACAGAAAAATAAAGAAGCCATGAGAAGATGGAGCATGCCTTGCAGAAACCTTTAAAGAAATTCGGCAAGGGTGTGAGACGGATTTACATGGTGGTGGTGGTGTTTCGGCTAAATATTTTCTATACTAGAACTTTGGAACTTTGGCTACAGTCTTTGGCTAATAATTGTGCTTGAGATGAGAGAAATTTTTTTTTCTGTAGAGAGGATGCCTCTATATATAGGAGAAGAGGCTGCATAGTCGGCAGGAACAAGGATTTGTAATTCGGCAAGGAAAAGGGTTTTCCTTTCCGGATTTGGTTTTGTTGCATTCTTTGTTCTTCTAGGAATTGTCTTTACCGATTTTCTCTTGATTAATATTGCAGATTTCTGTCTTCACTTCTCCTCTAAGGATTCGGCATCACCTCTCCTCAATGGCTTTGGAGAATTCTCCTAGTTGTAGCCGGCATAGTTTTCCTTTTCCTAGTTGGATTAGATTTTCCTTTTCTTGTTAGGATTAGGCAAATTCTTCTTTCCTATTTTGAAACTTTCTTCTTTTGCCAACTTTTCTATTCTTCAAATGGGCTCAGGAACCTCTCCTTGTTGTGCTAGGAGCCCTTGCTTGCAGCTGGAACACAACACTTTTTTCGGCAGGTAGTAACTTGTTCTTCTCGGCAGGATTGACCTTGCTGTCTTGTCATGAGTATAACTCAGGGTTCAGGAAAGCTTTTGGTGCGATTCCAAGTTCTGTAGAAACTAGACTCTGATAGGAGCACAATGTGCGATGATATTATATGCTTATGCCCTCATTTATACTTTGTTTAACCCTTATTTGTCTAAGATAGAGTCATAATATAGTTTAGTGTTAATTTGGTAGAGTTTGGCGAAAAGTTGGTTAAGAATCTGAAAAATGACTAAGTTTGAGAAATCTGGAAAATAATGCAAGTTGTCTTTTTCGTGATTCTGAGATGAGTAAAAATGTGATCTATCCTTGTCCGAATTTAATGAAATTTGGTGTGCGTATTATTCATATACTGAGGAATGTTGTGTTAAAATTTCAGACCAATCGGAGTTCGGGAAGTCGCCCAAAAGATGGCTGTAAAACAGCAGTTCGAGCAAACCAATCCAGGGACTTATAGGATTTTCCTGGGACTGTGCCTCAACTTCGAAAATTCATTCCTGAAGTTACACAAGGAATTTGATCTAACTGTTTTATATGGAGGTAGCCATGTGTGTCTAGTTTATCTGAGACTTAGAATCGCATCAATCGGAGCTCCAAGGAGGGTAATATGCCTGAGTTACTGCAACAACGTCAAGTCTGCTAATTCCAGGATGCTACTGCCTCCTTTTTGCAAATTCTATTTTCAATGGACCAAATGGTGTACAAATGCATATGTGAAGATGGTCCAAGCTTAAGAAAGGTTAGAGGATGACACCTAGCTGAAGCAATGAAGGAAAATTGAAGAAAATTGCATCTCCTAGTCAAGCCAGGAGAAGGTTGCCGATCGGACTGCTAAGCTGCCGGCAATGTGTGCCGGCAAGTTTTGGACAATTTTTGGTGGATCAAATGTAATCCAATGAAGTCCAAATGCTATGCAAGAAGTCCATGAAGTTGTGAAGCCCATGCCTTGATGAATTTTCAGAAAAAGAAAACCTAATTAGACTTTGAAAAGGAAGGTTTCAAATCCTTAACCAACTTGGTTTTCTGAATTCCTCTTGCACTAGGGTTGCCGGCAGCCTCTCCTTTATATAAAGCCTCACTTTTTCATTCTAAAAAATCATCTCATCTCAAGCATAAACACAAGGCCTAAACTCTACCAAAATTCCTCAAAGATCCTAGACAAAAACCTAAACCGAAAACCATCTTCACCTCACTTCAACCAAGTTTCTGCTCTTGCAGGACCTTGGATTTTCTGCCTCCATAACCTACTGCCGACATGACTCACTGCCGTGCAGCCTCACCCCAGCCTCCATACTTCGCCGGATCCACACGACGTGAAGCTCTCAAGGTGTCTCAAAGTGTGATCCACTCCCTTCTTCGGTTTTGTAATTTTTGTTTAGTTATGTTTAGTTTTGTCTATGAAACAATCATGTATGTTTGGTGTTGGTTTATATGTCTATGTATGAATCAATTTTGGTTTTATGAATTGTATGTTAAAGATTTGTTTGAATTGATGCTTAGAATTAAGTTTAGGTTTCGACGAGAACAATGAATTTTGCATGCTAATTTGTAATATGTAACTTGTGGTTTTTGTATGTTTGATAATTAGGACAGTGGTATTAGAAGCATGTTTATGATTTAAATTGGTTAGTAATCTAAGATGAGGGCATGAAAATCGATACTTGGTGTTGTCTTTGAACATGATCTAGGTATTAGGTTTAATCTGCTAGAGTAATTACAAACTAGATGGACCTGACGGACTCTATGATTTGTGTTATTCATTAAGGGTTATTAATCTTAGAACTTGCATGCTAAATAAGATGATTGACAACCTTACTTGTTTACATGTTTTCGATTTAAGACTCTTGTGCGATATATGTTAAGTCTTAACCGGATTAGCATAAAAATCTTTAGGGCTAGAACGGAAGTTTGTTCTAAAGAACTTGAGGAGTCTAGTAACTAGGTACAGAGCGGAAGCTCTAGTTATGGTCGAAACTAATTTGAGTCTTGAACATGCTAAATACTTGTCTCTTACTTTCTTGCATGTAAATCTACTTGTTAAAGAGTCTTGAACATGCTAAATATATAGTAAATTAGGACTTTAATTTCGTGTCTAGTGTTAAAGGGCAGCCCTTGCTGCCGAACCTCATCTTCATCCCCCATGATAAATTCGTATATATGTATATAAGTGTGACAATTGTGTGCATATATGTTTGTGAATATTTGTGTTAACATTCTCATATTTCAGGTACCCTTAATCCCCGGCTAGAACGATCCCTACTTATTCTATACTACTAACGATTGTAGGGTTTTTGATTGCTTGAGTCGCTTCGGCGGCTCGATCAGACTCATAGAGCTTTCCATGCATATATTGTTTGCACTCTGGTTTCTTGTGAATCGTCCTGCAGAATTTCTGGAAGTTGGGTGATGTGCCCAGGAAATTACTGAAGTTACTGGATTTGCACCGATTTGTGCTTTGTAATTCCTGGCATCTTTTCTTTGTCCAATTGTTGTAATTCCTTCCATTGCTCAATCATCAATATGTCTCGTGCATATAAGAGAATAAAAATTCATCAAAAGTATAGCCGAGGCTTTACAGATCAAATGAAACATCTTTAAGACTTCATAAATCAGCTTTTGACATTTTTCCACATTTTTATCTATTCTTAGCATGATTTTGATGTAACTCTACCAAAGACTCATAACTCTTATTGTATGACTCGATTCTACAATATCAAGGGTTAAAGTAAAGTATAAACGAGGGTAAAATATATTAAGAACGTAGCATTTTATGCTCCTATCAACTACCCCACACTTATCTTTTACTAGTCCCTTAGTAAAACTAAATTAAACTAAGACTCTAAACAAACTATTGCCCCTAATGATTCGTCTCAGGCTCGTATGAACACCATAGCTTTCAAGTTGATGCATGAGAATGCTAAGCACGAAAATTTCAACTTTCATGAACATGCAACATCAATATGAACATGCAACAACATATAAGCATGTAAACATGTAAATCTAATCCAATCCTCCTCACTAGGCATACTCTCTTCTTTTCACTCAAGACATGGCTATTCACACATAAATATATGCAAGAGAAAGATAATGTACGAAATAACTTGCATATGTCATAGAAATCGAAAGCTCTTTGTGAATAAACTTTTATGGAAAACCTCATGTAACAAGTATGTGCACCAATGAACCAAAACCATAAGCTTAACTCTTGAGAAAATCTCGAAAAATCAAAGTTAACCTATCTTAAGAATCATGAAAGATATTTGAAAGGGATTTAATGGGGCTAGGCTAAGAGGTATTCAAAATTTGGATAAGGAAGCTCAAAAACGTCACTAAGACCTTTAGCAAAGCTCGATTCTCATTATGTCTTCTCGACAAGGTCCGAATTTCTTCTTGTTGGACCCATTCTTCATTCTTTTTCTCCCCAAAGACATTGTGAAGACGAACAAAGGTCGAAATTTAAACAATACTAGACCTTCACATGCATACAAACTCCAAATTCACAACACTTTTCAAAGATACGACTTAGCAAAATTTTCTTTTAAAACCGTGCCCTTTTCTTTTCTTTTTCTCGGATTAAAATCTTTTCTTTTGTTTTCTTTTCTGTCCGATATCAATTTTTTTTTGTTTCTTCTTTTGCTAGGCACGGCAACATAAATTTTTCATACAATTTTTAGCTAAGTCTACCCCACACTTGTTCTTCTTCATCACTTCACGCGAAAACTCCTTCAAAAATCTTGCTTTGCCAAAACTTTGAGATAAGGTAAAGACATTACTATTCTAAGCTGAAGGAAAGTATTTCAGGGTGATGAAAAAAAAGGCTAAACGTCGGCTCAAAGGGGTTTACTAAGGTGTCCTATGACAGGCTCAAATATGGCACATGCTTTATTTGGCTATGGTGATGAACCTAAAAGATCTGTTTCAATCACTTTAGAAATCAAGGTATTTTTATAAAAACGTTTTGAAAATTAACAAGAGTTTATTAAAAAGCTATGGCACATAATTGTTGAATATGTAAAGAATAATGAGGTTCACATAATATCATGCTCGAAATTTTCAGAATTTTAGCACTCATGAAGAAAGCAATTTGGCTCTAAAGCTCACAAGGTTTATTGAAACAAACTAGCTAAAACATGCATGCTTTATTAATCCATAAGTCCTACATACTCCTACCAATGCACATTATCCATGAAACTCAAAATTTTTAAGATATGCACAACTATCATCTTTGTATGCGAAGATGAGAAAAACATCATTGACAATTTAGGGGCATCCTAAGACTCGAAACAAACAATTTAAATACTCTATTTTTGTCTTATAATTTTCTGGAAATTTTCTTTTCTAAACTAAGCACACAAAAACATAAACGAAACATGTAAACCTACCCCACACTTAGAAAATTACATTGTCCTCAATGTAAGCATATAACTATAGAATGAAATTCCTAAGCATGCAAATAGCTAACATGTTTCAAACATATCATCGCAACCTAAGTAAAAAGAGAAGGGTTTAGAAATTTCAAACTCTCGGTGATGGCACCTTCGTTTTTCTTAGGTGATATGGGTTGCCTCCTATGCAGCGCTTAAGTGTTTATAGTCCTTTAGCCTAGACTCTTCACCATGTATGTGTGTTCATCCGTTGGTTCAGCGTCTAGCTTGGTGGTGCATCCTCCTTGTTGTCGGCATCTTTTTCTCTCGGCAGATTGCTTGGCAGCTTCTGACTACATGCTTTTCTCAGCCAAATAATGGGAACATAAATTCTTTGATGAGCAAAATACCACCTGGAATGAAAAGTTGATGTTGCTGGCTGTTCGTGCATATGTGGCACATTTCCTAACTCCAAGCGGTTTGAGAGATATGCTCCTGCAAAGATTAGAGAAAAAGTAGAAAAACACACTGTTAGGCAGAATGAACATTTACCTCTTAAGGTCCGAATTTGGGTGTATTCTAGTGATCTAATGAAAAAGTGCTCTAAAGAAATGTTATAGCAGACACATGGAGCTTTCCAGTGGTATAAAGTCTGTCTCAATCCGAGCAACAAAAGTATTCCCTGTTTTGCCTTTTATCCGACCTATCTGCATATTCTCCTGTTTCGCTGTATAGACCTTGGTGCATTCAAATTGGAACTTAGAACAGCTCATTGCTCCGAATCCACTTATGTAAAATGCTACAGAAAATAGATTCAGAGAGCTTTATTTGTATATATTACACAGCTTCCTAGGTTTTGTGAGCTGGAAACGGTAGCCATCCAAATTTGGAGAACTGCACTGCCGGAACTCTATTTTGGGCACAGTTTGGGTATTGACGTGTCGCCGAAGCGAGCATCAAGCAATAATAACCCTACAATCGTTAGTAGTATAGACATAAGTAGGGATCGTTCTAAGCCGGGGATTAAGGGTACCTGAAATATGAAATTGTTAGTCAAGATATTCACAAAGATATACATCGAAAATCATCAAAACATGGGGAAATTGGTATCGGCAGCTAGGCTGCTCTAAAGCTAGGTTCGGCACATAACATAAAACAAAGAAACACGAAACAAAATCTATCCTAGGATCGGCAGCAATAGGCTGCCTCTAAACCAATACATGCATAAAAACAGAAATTTAAAGTCCTAAATTACTATATACAAGTTTTGGTCGACAACTCTCACGCAAAACACTCATCAAAACTATCAGAAATCGAAACAAGTAACAAGTAAGGACTCATGGAAACATGCATAGAAATATTCAAGACTCAACTTAATTCCAACCTAACTAGCTCCTCAGCGGTTTACTAATCGATTTTAGATTTCACGAAAATACTTAGAATTAGCTCAGTGCATAACCCTAATCTTTAGCTAACCAGTTAAAAACACTCAGCGTAGAAATTAACCAATTAACATATAGAGCACGAAATCTTTGAGTTGGAAACAAGTTAACATGCAAGGCGTCACTCTTCATATTAGACAAGCAAGTTGTAGGAATTACTCTAGCCCTAGGTAACAACATAGACCAAATTGACTCCGCATTCTAACTTGATCTATGTTATTACGGCAAGTGAATTCAACATCTAGACAACAATCATGGTCTACGATTGCATCTAAACATCTCATTCGGTTGCACACGAATTTTCAAACAACTAATCAAGAAGAAATCAAGAATCAAGTCAAGCATGCATCCCTAAGACCTAACCGGTTACATATTTACAAATTATGTTTACATGTTTATCTTTCATAAAACCATGAAATCAATACCTTAGAGTTAATTAGGCTCAAAGAATCGAATTCATAAACAACTTTAAACATGCAAAACCCAACAAACAAATTGTCTTTACATAGACATAAAAAACAAATACCAAAAGAACATATGTTTTACATAGACATAAAAGCATAAAACCATAAAACTACAAGCCAGAGGGAGTAGATCACACATTTAGACACCTTGGGAGGTAGCAGCTCGTGTGGATCTGTGACGGAGGATGGTTGGCGGCTGCACGGCAGAAAGTTTATGGTGGTGATGAAGGATGGTGATCGGCTAGGAATTTTATGTAGGACTTAAGGTAGAAAATTGGGTAGAGTTTGGACTTGTATTTTGGCTTGAGATGTGACACTTTTCTTCATGGTGCCGGCCTCTATTTATAGGAGAAAGGCTTATGAAGTTTGGGACTTTTCCTTGTTCAAAACGGGATAGAAATCTTCAATAAATAAGGTTTCCCAATCCGAGTTGGAATAGGCTTTTCTCTCCTTATTGAACAAAGAAACTCTAGCTTGGCCGGCTTATGATTCCTTCTTGGACGTTGCAAAGCTCTTTGGAATGATTTGGCACGCTTGCAGCCGCTCGAAGACATTACCGGAAATTCCTCTGTGCTCGCGAGTACAGATTTTTCTAGTATCGGGTACTGGAGAGTATAGGCTTCTGGCGGGTAGCCCGAATTATGTATACTGGTATGCACGGATGGTTGGCGAGCGGATCTTCTGGCAAGCGAAGATGTTGGCGAACGAGGCTGATGGCGAATATAAGCTTCTGGCGAGCAAGGTTGTTGGCGAGCGAGGCTTCTGGCGAGCGAGGCTTAGGCAAGCGAGGCTGATCTGCTGGCAAGTATACTGGCGAAGCGAGTTAAGCTGGCGGGTATCGCTTCTGATTTTCTTCTTCTTCTCAACAGATCAGACCTTTGCGTCTTCAATTTAGCATAACTTCCTCCTCGGAGCTCCGATTGATCTGTGTTTTTGACACACAACCCTTTAGCAAGCCAATAAAATGCATACCAAATTTCAGCAAATTTGGAAAATGATAAGTCACAAATCTATTCATCTTAGAATCACGAAAAAGACATATTTTTCGCTACTTTCTAGAATTCTATAAACTTAGTCATTTTTCGGACTCTAAAGCATATATTTCCAAAACTCTACCAAAATGACACTAAACTATATTATGACTCTATCTTAGACAAATAAGGTTTAAACAAAGCATAAACGAGGGCGTAAACACATTAATATCGTCGCACATTGTGCTCCTATCAACTACCCCACACTTATCATTTGCTAGTCCCTTAGCAAACTACATAAAAACTAGACTCTAAACAAACTATTGCCCCTAACAATTTGTCTCAGGCTCGTATGTACACATAGCTTTCAAGTTAATGCATGAGAATGCTAAGCACGAAAATTTCGAGATTCATGAACATGTAACATCAATAAGAACATATAAGAGCAAAAGGTAAGCATGTAAACATGTTAAAGCTAATCCAATCCTCCTCACTAGGCACACTCTCTTCTTTTCTCTCGAAACATGGTTATTCACTCAATAGTATATGCAAGTGGAAGATAATGAATTACAAAGAGTGACTTGCATATATCAAAGAAACGAAAGCACTTTGTGAATTTTTACGGAAAAACCTCATGTTACAACTATGTGCACCAATGAACCAAAACCATATGCTTACTCTTGAGATAATCTCCACAATCAAATTTAACCATCTTAAGAATCATGAAAAGATCAATAAAAGGGCTGTAATGGGGCTAGGTTAAGAGGTATTCGATATTTGGATAAGGAGGCTCAAAACGTCACCGTGTACTTTAGCAAAGCTCAAATCTCCTTATGTCTTCTCACCAAGGGTCAAATTTCTTCTTGTTGGACCCATACTTCATTCTTTTCTTCCCATAACATTACATCAATATTCAAGACAATAGCCATGCACAAAAAAAATTTTTCTTTTCTTTTTCAAGCCGTGCCCTACATTTTTCTTTTCTTGCTCTCGGTATCTTTTTCTTTTTCTTTTGGTCCGAGTAAAATTTTTCTCTTTTCTTTTCTAAGGCACGACATTTAGTACCCTTTACATATAGATTCATGGCTAAGTCTACCCCACACTTGTTCTTCTTCATCACTTCACGCAAAAACGCTTTCAAAAATCAAGCTTTGCCGACACACAAGGTAAATGCATCACTATACTAGGCTTATGGAAAGTGTTTAAGGGTGATGAAAGAAAAAAGCTCAACGTAGGCTCAAAGGGGTTTACTAAGGTCTCCCACGATGGGCTCCAATAGGGCTCATGCTTTATTTGGCAATGGTGGTAAACCTAAAAGATCTTTTCAATCACATTCAAAATCAAGGTATTTTATGATATAAACGTTTCGAAAATCAACAAGAGTAAGTTCTAGCATACTAGAGTTCATTAAAAGCTATGGCACATAGTCATCGAATAGTCAAAGAATTATGAGGTTTCATGCTTCCTAAGAATTTATCGCATTTTATCTTTTTATCACTCAAGAAGAAAGCAAATTGGCTCTAAAACTCACATAGGTTATTTAGGAAATAAACTAGCTAAAACATGCATGCTTCGTAATCAACAAGTCCTACATACTCCTACCAATGCACATAATTCATGAAACTCACAATTTTAATTGTATGCACAACTATCATCTATGTATGCAAAGAGGAGAAAAACATCATTGACATATTAGGGGCATCCTAAGACTCAAAACAAACAATTTAAACACTCTATTTTGTTGGAACATTTTTCTGAATTTTTCTTTTCTAAACTAAGCACACGAAAACATAAACGGAATACGTTATCCCACCCCACACTTAGAAAATTACATTGTCCTCAATGTAAGCACAAATCTATATCAACGAATTTCCTAAGCATGCAATCGACTAACATATTCCAACATATCATCACAAACCAAAGAAAAAGAGAAGGGTTAAGAAATTTCAAACTCTCGGTGATGGCTCCTTCACTTTTTTTTGATCGTATGGGGTTGCCTCCCCATAAGCGCTTTATTTTTATAGTCCTTAGCCTAGACTCTTCACCATTGTGATTTGCATGTGTTCATCGCGCTCCAAGGTAGTTCAATTTGGCACAAAATAGTTCAGGAAGAAGTTCATTGCATCGTGTATTCGTGTCATCACTAGAATTCGTATCCGGCGCTTTCAGCGTATCCGGCAGTAGAAGCTGCGTGTCCGAGCGGTGTATATCAACTAGACTTGTATCCGGTGCAGCCGCAAGGGTGTCCAAGCTGCCGGCAATTTCAGGTCCGGCAGCAAGTAATGGCAGTATATGGGCAGAAGGCAGCCGGCGTGTAGTCTCGGCAGTAGGTGGAGTGTCCGGCGTGTGCAGCGGCAAGACGGGAGCCTTGGGGCAGTGGGGGTCCGAACCAGCAGTAAAGCAATAAGAATTGGCAAAGTCTGCAGTCTTGTGGCTAGGAATATCATGTAAATTACTCTCTTCGATGTTGTGCTTTTCGAATGAATCAAAGTAAGGCTTGAGTCGATGTCCATTCACTTTGAAAACCTTGCTCGATGTAGTACTTTGAATCTCAATGGCACCATGAGGAAACACGCGAATAACAATGAATGGTCCAAGCCAACGAGAACGTAACTTATCCGGAAAAAGTTTGAGTCGGGAATGATACAAGAGAACCTTTTGGCCAACTTCAAATGTCTTCCAACGAAGCATCTTATCATGAGCAATCTTGGTCTTTTGCTTGTATATCCATGCGGCATCATAGGCTTCATTACGGATTTCTTCAAGTTCATTGAGTTGAAGCTTTCTATGAATTCCGGCATCATTTATGTTCATGTTGAAGGCCTTGATTGCCCACCATGCTTTGTGCTCTAGCTCAACCGGTAAGTGACATGCTTTACCATAAACTAACCGAAAAGGGGACATACCTATCGGTGTCTTGTACGCAGTTCTATAAGCCCACAAAGCATCATCGAGACGATCACTCCAATCCTTCCTTGAAGGTCCAACCGATTTCTCTAGAATTTGCTTGATCTCTCGATTACTTACTTCGGACATTCCACTAGTTTGAGGATGATAAGGTGTAGATACCTTATGAGTGACTCCATACTTCTTCAATAAGGCTTCAATGGTGCGGTTACAAAAATGGGATCCTCCATCGCTAATCAAGACTCTTGGAACTCCAAAACGTGAAAAGATGTTGGTCTTGAGAAACTCGGCTACCACCTTAGAATCATTGGTGCATGTAGCCTTGGCTTCAATCCACTTAGATACATAATCAACCGCAAGCAATATGTAGAGAAAGCCCTTACTCGAAGGAAACGGTCCCATGAAGTTAATACCCCAAAGATCAAAAATTTCTACCTCCATAATAGGTGTGAGCGGCATTTGGTCTTTAGCTCCAATGTTCCCCATTCTTTGGCATCTATCACATGCTTTGCAAAACATGAATGCATCTTTAAAAATCGTAGGCCAAAAGAAACCACAAGTAAGAACCTTCAACGCCGTTTTCTTAGGTCCAAAGTGTCCACCACAAGCTTCACTATGACAAAAAGCAAGGATTGAGCGATGCTCATTCTCCGGAACACATCTTCGAATAACTTGATCACCACATTGCCTCCACAAATATGGATCATCCCATAAGAAGTGTCGAGCTTGCTTTCTTATCCTCTTTTGTAGATGGCTCGGCATAGCTTGGGGAAATCGGTGTGTAGCAAGAAAATTTGCAATGTCGGCATACCAAGGCTCATATACTTCAAGTCGAAAAAGTTGCTCATCCGGAAAGGATTCCAATAGGGGCAGCCGATCCACATCATGCACAAGTCTACTCAAATGATCGGCTACAACGTTCTCTACTCCTTTCTTGTCTTTGATCTCAATGTCAAACTCTTGAAGCAAAAGAATCCATCGAATGAGCCTCGGCTTAGCATCCTTCTTCGTCATAAGATATCTCAAAGTGGCATGATCACTATACACAATGACTTTGGAATTCAAAAGATATGATCGGAATTTTTCCAAAGTAAAAATTACCGCTAAGAGTTCCTTCTCCGTTGTTGTGTAGTTGAGTTGAGCATCATTGAGAGTCCTTGAAGCATAGTAAATGGCGCATGGTTTCTTATCAATTCGTTGTCCAAGTACCGCTCCAAGTGCATAATCACTAGCATCACACATCAATTCAAACGGCTCATCCCAATTAGGTGAGACAAGCACCAGTGCCGAGCAAAGGCTTGCTTTCAATCGGCAAAATGCCTTCTCACATTCTTCCGACCACTCGAACGTCACCTCCTTTTGTAACAAGTTGCTCAATGGCTTTGCAATTGAAGAGAAGTCTTTGATAAATCTTCGATAGAATCCTGCATGGCCAAGAAAACTTCTCACATCTCTAACACACCTTGGGCTCGGCAAAGCTTGAATTAACTTCACTTTGGCTTTGTCAACCTCTAAGCCTCTTGCCGAAATTATGTGCCCAAGTACAATGCCTTGCGTGACCATGAAGTGACACTTCTCCCAATTGAGCACAAGATTGGTCTCTACACACCTCTCAAGTATCTTCTCCAAGTTCCCCAAACATGCATCGAAGGTGCCTCCATACACACTAAAGTCATCCATAAACATTTCGATAATGTCTTCAATAAAATCCGAGAAGATAGCATACATACATCTTTGAAACGTGCCGGGTGCGTTGCATAGACTGAATGGCATCCGTCGATAAGCAAATGTGCCAAATGGACAAGTAAAAGTGGTCTTCTCTTGATCATCCGAGTGTATCATGATTTGATTGTAGCCACTATACCCATCAAGAAAACAATAGAAAGAATGGCCGGCTAACCTCTCTAGCATTTGATCCATAAACGGCAAAGGTATGTGATCCTTCCTCGTTGTAGCATTGAGCTTCCTATAGTCGATGCACATCCGATGACAGGTTATAAGTCTTTGTGGTACAAGCTCATTCTTCTCATTCTTGACAACCGTTACACCACTCTTCTTTGGCAATACTTGCACCGGAGATATCCACTTACTATCCGAAATTGGGTAAATGACCCCACAATCAAGCAACTTGATAATCTCATCTTTCACAACTTTCATCATTGGAGGGTGAAGTCGACGTTGAGCTTCCTTAGTCGGCTTAGCTCCTTCTTCTAACAAGATGCGATGAACACATGTAGTAGGGCTTATTCTCTTGATGTCCACTAAGGTCCAACCAATAGCGGTCTTATACTTCTTAAGCACACTAATCAAATCCACTTCTTGCTTCTCACTAAGCATTGAAGACACAATAACCGGTAGTGTATCTTCTTTTCCGAGATAAACATACTTCAAGTGACTAGGGAGTTCTTTTAGTTCTAACTTCGGGGCTTCTTCCACACTTGGTCGAAATTTTGTTGTGGCATTTGGAATTGACAAGAACGAATCAAATACCTTGGCATATGGCCGAGCCTCTAGCTTGGCACAAACCTCCAAAAGTGACGGCATCATCATGAAGGGCTCGGCCCTCCTTGGTTGCTCGGCATCGTTGCAATGCGTTGCAACGTTGCATTGTATGGCCGGCACCTCTCTCTCTTCCTCGTTCGCGACTCGTTCTCCCTTCTTGTCAAATCCAACCCCATGCTCAATCGCTAATTGCTATGCGTCGATGCGTCGAGCGAGGTCGACATAACTTGCTCGACCTCCTCCAAAACATCAATGGCGCAACCATCCTTCAAATCAACATTGGGGAATTTCATGGCATCAAATACATTGAACTTTATCATCTCACCATCAAACTCCATAGTTAGGTTGCCCTCGGCCACATCAATCTTCGTGCGTGCCGTCCTCATAAATGGTCGACCAAGTAGCAATTGCGTCACTACCAGAAAAGGCGTCATAGCCGACGACGCCATCTCGTCGGCCGTTTCCATTAATTCGTCGGCTATAGTCATAGCCGACGAAGTATCGTCGGCTATTCTCTCGTCGGGAATGCTCCGTCGGCTATAGTATAGCCGACGACACCCGGGGTAAGTCGTCGGCTTATGAAACACCAGGTATAGCCGACGAAAAAAGCGTCGTCGGCTATACTTCGAACATTGCCGACGACAAGATCGTCGGCTTCAACAATTACGTAATTGCCCCTAACCCGAAGTATAGCCGACGACACTATCGTCGGCTATACGTCCGTTATAGCCGACGACACTATCGTCGGCCATAATAATCGCCGGTATCAGGAACGGCTTTTTTTTGCCTGAAGCCGGGAGGGTATAGCCGACGACATATGTCATTTTCGTCGGCTATAACGGTTATAGCCGACGAAATTTGGTAAAAATCGTCGGCTATAGCACTTATAGCCGACGAAATAATACCAATATCGTCGGCTATAACCCCTAAATATTTAAAAAAATTTAAAAATTTAACTCGGGCCCAATTTCACTTCGTCTTCGGTTTGGCTGCAGAAAATGCACAAACAAACATCCAAATATCCAACAAATATCCACATCAATCCATCCCTAATATCCTACATACTGTACAAATTAACCCACTATCTACTCATCATCACCCCCTAAACGCGTAGCGTCGTCGACCGGATCGTTCGAGTTCCGGTGGCTATGGCTGTCCTGATCGGCTGGCGTACTCCGATGCAGGGGGGGGGGAGTGGGGGCGACGAACTGGGGCATCTGTGGCGGAGGCGGGGGCTGGAGTCCAGCCTGCTAGGCCTCCCAAGACTGCTGCATCCATCGGTACATCTCCGCCACAGATGCGTCTCTGGCCTGCTGCGCCGAAGCCTCCGCGGCCCTCGCCAACTCCGCCTGCTGGAGCGCCTCCACCGCCCTCGCCAACTCCGCCTGAGTCCTCTGCAGCTGCGTCTGCAAGTCTCCTCTCGTCGAAGCCGCACGCTGCGTGCTGGGATTGGCCGGCGTGTACTAGAGAACCCCATCTCCCGCCGCGCCTAGGCCTCTCTGGTAGAAGTAGTTGTTCCCCGTCCCTACCGCCGCGTGCATGATCTGAGAGGCCAAGCGCGGCTCAAGGGTGTCGATCGTGGAGGCAAACTCCGCGATCGCCTCGTCGGACGCCCCGTCTCCCAGGGTGTCTCGCGCGATCTCGAAGGTGATCGCGTCGGTCTCCGCATCTATTTCCGCCTAATTGACAAGAAAATATAATAAACGAATTAAAAAATATATATATAAATTAATTTAATGAAACACTTTTATTGAAGATGGGCGAATACTTACCACTTGGTCGGGACGCCCCGGATACATCTGCGCATGAATCCACGACAACGGCCTCAGCGGTCGGTCCCTCCTCGCCATCTCTGCCCACTGCCTCCAGGAGCGGGCGCCGCCTTGGTGGGGGTGCTCGTTCCTCCTGCGGTTGTCGCTGTTCGTCCGCGAGATTTTCTGTATTATAAGAACGAACATATAAACGCAAATATAAATTAGTAACTAAATTAAAATATTAGGAACTAACCAAAATAAAATTATTAACTAATTTAGTTACTAACTAATTTAATTTAATTAGTAACTACTTAACTAACTAATTTAATTTAGTAACTAACTAACTTACTAACTACCTAATTTAATTTAATTTAATTTAATTTAGTAACGAACTAACTAACTATGTAACTAACCAACTAACTTAATTTAATAACTAATAACTAACTAACTAACTAATTAATTTAATTAAGTAACTACATAATTTAATTATTAAATAACATTAAAAAGTTATATACTAGCAGGCTAAATTTTCTTACCGAGACCCTGTCGCTCCCGAAGTAGGCTACCAGCCATAGCCACTCGTACTCCCTGTACCGGAACTCGTGGGGGGTTGCAGCTCGCCCCAAGCGCTGCTCCACATGGTACGTCCTGTAGTGCGTGGACAGCTCGTTCTTCCACTCGGAGTACCTATATTAACAGAACACAACTGTTAGATATATTCGTACACTGCCAATAAATATATTTATACAAAAAAAAGCAAAACACATAACCTGTTCTTCAGCTGCTCGTCTCTCCACCAGTCCAAGGTAGGATGGACTCTAAACCATTGCTGCAATATTATAAATTAATTAGAAAATATTTTTATATAGTTATAAGGACTAAATTCATAAATGTTTATTTTCTATAATAAAAATCATATTTAACTCACCGACAGTGCATTGTACACTCGCGCCTTGATCTCATTGGGCACAGAGCCCCAGTCGGGCCACAACAGTGGGACCCTGTCCCGCACGAGCATGCCCGTCGCGTTGATGTACTTGGTGGTGGTGTCTCTCCTCTCAATCGGGCGTCCATCCTCACCGGGACCGGGCAGGATCTCTCTGATCCCACCGGCGAGCTCCCTCTCCAGGGTCGACATGTTCGCTGGCCCTCTGGTTCGTCTCGTCCCCGCGGGTTTATTGACGAGGACGCCTGTTTCATAATTAAAATGAATACATAGTTAAATAATTATTTAAACTAACTAATTAAATAATTAATTAAACAATCTAAATAATTAATTAAACTAACCAATTACCTGCGTCGTTGTACTGCTTGTCCTTCTCACGAACGACCCACAGGCCGCGGCAGTCCTCTGAGTCGAAAGGACTGTAGAAGTAGGCCTCCTCCCAGGGAATCTCGTGGGGCCGGTCGTGCCTCCAAATCTGCCTCCCCCTGGCGTCGTACTCAGGGATGGCAGGGAGGAACTGGACCATGTACATCCCCGATGGCGGAGACATACGGGGCGTGGACCCTGAGGGGCCTGCTCCCCCTGACGGTGGGCCCCGTAGCTGTGGACGCTGTCGCTGTGGGGGGACATGGAGCATCTCTGGAGGGTCCAGATCGGCGCGCGGTGTGGTCGGCTGCCGATCCTGGAACAGTGCTGAGGTGCACTGGGGTCTGGTGGCTCTGCGTCCTCCTCCGACACTCGAGTCAGGGCCCGCTCCCGTCGACTCATACGAGGAGCCCCCACGTGGATCGCTCGGGGTCAATCCCATCAACGTCTCCTCTCGTCGACTCATAGGCCGGCCTAGGCCCCGACGACCGCTGGATCCGCTCCCCCCACGGCTGGCTCCTGCCTGAGCGTCGGGGTCGCTCTCGGTCCGTCTGCCAAGCCATCGGTCTACAAAGCGGCAGTTTCCTGCACAATTAGTATATAAATTCCATAAATTGCACAAAAATTCCACAAAAAAATTAAAAACTTCATTCAATGTATATATACCTAATTATATATATACCTAAATATATTTATACCTAATTATATATATATATATATTCCACAATTAGTATATATAGATATATATATATATATATATATCCTCCTACAAATCGTTGTTAATTCCACAAAATTAAAAAAAAATCCACAAAATTCCATAAATTTCACAAAAAAATAAAAAACTTCATTAAATATATATATACCTAATTATATTTATACCTAATTAATTATATATATATATTCCGAAATATATATATATATATATATATCCTCCTAAAAATTACACAAAATTAACAAAAATTTCACAACATTAACAAAATTTTCACAAAATTCCATAAATTTCACAACAAAATAAAAAACTTCATTAAATATATATATACGTAATTATATATATACATAAATATATTTATACCTAATTTTATATATATATATATATATATATATATATATATATATATATATCCTCCTAAAAATTCCACAAAATTCCACAAAATCAACAAAAATTCCACAACATTCCATAAATTGCACAACAACCCTAAATTCCACATAATTTCACAAAAACCATAAAATTTCACAAAATCCCTAAATTCCACAAAACCACAAAATTCCACAAAATTAACAAAAACCCTAAATGAGGGAGAGAGGGACTACCTGACATGGTGGTGCGGCTAGGGGAGGTGGTGACGTGCGGCGGCGACGGCGGCTAGGGGCGGCTGTGGCGTTGCCGTTCGGGGACTGTTTTCGGGTCGGGGAGGGCTCGGGAAGGAGGGGGCCGGGGCGGGGAGGGGTCGGGTGGGGCCGGGGATAGCAGATCGGCGGTCGGTCGGTCGGCGTCTCTGTTTCGGTGGGCGGCGAAATCCGGTTTTAGGGCAGGAGCAGAATGAGGGAGAGGCGCGTCTGTTTCGGTTTAAATCGAAGGACTATAGCCGACGATGTAATTTTAATTCGTCGGCTATAGTCATAGCCGACGAAATTCGTCGGCTATACTCTGACGGGCCGGGCCGAAATCCGGGCCGGGCCGAAGTTGGGCTTTGCGGGCAGGTTATAGCCGACGAAGTTAAGTTTATCGTCGGCTATAATATGCATGTCGTCGGCTATAATATGAATCTCGTCGGCTATACTTTACGCTCTCAGCAGCCGTCAGATCTCGCCCATCCAACGGCGGACAATGAAACGGCGCGGATCGCAAACGTTTAGCCGACGAAGTTAAGTATTTCGTCGGCTATTCCCTGGTCAACTTTTGGTCAAACCTCTAAACGCTTTAAAACGGCAATTGGCCCGTCTAAATGACGTTTTTTGGCCTGACCTTCAACAGAGAATAGTTTCAAATCGATGCGACGCAACTAACCGTAAATTTTTTTTCCTCCAAATATTTACCGACCGTCAGGCTACCCATAGGAAAACGGAAGTAAAAAACACCTAACCGCAACATTCGGCACACAGATTTTGTCGGAATCTTCCCATTTTTCAACCGTAGTCGTATTTCAATATTTCGGTCGTATCTTATTTCACAACACTTTTGTATTTGAACGGTCTACGTATGGTAACTATTTGAAACTATACATTCACTTAAACACAGTAAATAAGTTAAGGAACATTAGTGCATATGTTCCGATTTCGAATCTAAACGTTTGGAAAATCTATTCCAACCGTCAGATATCACCGTTAAGATTAAATACATGTATGAAAAAAAATCCAACTACATCTGACAACGTTAAAGGCTTGATCGGGACGGTCAAACTGCAAAGTCAAACCTCTAAACGCTTTAAAACGGCAATTGACCCGTCTAAATGAAGTTTTTTGGCCTGACCTTCAACAGAGAATAGTTTCAAATCGATGCGACGCAACTAACCGTATAAAAATTTTCCTCCAAATATTTACCGACCGTCAGGCTACCCATAGGAAAACGGAAGTAAAAAACACCTAACCGCAACATTCGGCACACAGATTTTGTCGGAATCTTCCCATTTTTCAACCGTAGTCGTATTTCAATATTTCGGTCGTATCTTATTTCACGACACTTTTGCATTTAAACGGTCTACGTATGGTTTCGGTCAATATACTTTAGCCGACGACTTGCAAGTCGTCGGCTACAGTATGGGCATTATAGCCGACGAAGTATGGTCCATTTCGTCGGCTATAATGCTTATCTTTCTGAAAATTTGCCATTTAGGGCCTGAAAATTGCCTATTTCACCTGATAAATTCCTGAACATCGCACTCACAATTCAATACAATTTCCCATAAACTCGGAAAACGGTAATTAAGGACGAAAAATGTATTCATACATGCATGCACCATCGTACACAAATACATACATAAATAGTATACTAAGGATGATAATCAGAATCATCCTCATCACTTGAGTCAGACGTAGTATAGTAGTTAGTATCTGGCAACCGGTGCTCGTACTCGTCGTCTGAGTCATCGTCTGCCTGATATAGACGATTCGGATTAACATCATACATGGACACCTGACCCCTAGGAAGTCGAACCACTCTGCCCGGCGTCACATTATTATCGCGGATGGTGGAGGATTCCGGAATGTCGCCGGCGTCCGGCTCTTGGTATGCGGTCGCTTCTTGACACTCTGTGCTCACACCAAGTGTGGTAGCACTGTATATGTCTCGCTGAGACACATGGTTAACTACCTTCCACGTGCCTTTGTTCAATGGATCGTCAAGATAAAAGACCTTTTTGGCCGCTGTGGCGAAAACAAAGGGGTCGTCTTCATACACACTAGTGGCGGTATTCACCGAAAGTATGCCGTACTGATCGATCCGTATGCGGTGCGGCCTAGTATCAAACCATCGACACTTGAACAAGTGGACTTTCATGCGGTTCCCATAAATGAGTTCAACAACTGACTGTAGGACACCGTAAAAATCCACGCCCCCCTCTGCACCATCGACCATCACCCCACAATTCTGTGTTTTGCGTTCCCCGTCTCTAGCTTCACATATATACTTAACGCCGTTGACATCACACATTGGGCGGACTGTGGAAGATATCGGCTTCATCGACAACAGCCTCAATTCCTCTGAGTAATTTGTATGACCACCCCTCGCAGCCACTTGCATCAGCTGAAAAATATAACTCAAATCACTTGGTGTGTTTATGATTAAAGAATAGGGAACTGTAAAAGAAGCCATCTAATATATATATTTATACACTTACCCATTGTGGAAAATAGTCTGCAAACGTCGTGTTGTGGTACTCGACATCACCGCGAACTTCCTTGCAGTGAAGATGGGTTCGTTTCCAATATTGTACCTCCAGACAGTTTATTAGAACCCACCAGTGGGCAATCCCTACCTCATGGTCAGGCAACTTGTCCACACCCTTCTTCTTGAAGCTTCCGTATGGTACAACAGAGTTGGCGACGATAGATAGGTTGAACTCGGGGTCATCTCGACTTGGATGTTGTGGGGGGTCCTCCACCTCTCCCAAGTACAACTTGGCGTACGTTACACACTCATGCGCAATGTAAGCTTCAGCAATACACCCCTCAGGCGCAGATTTATTGTGCACATATTTCTTGTAGTCTCCAAGTTGTCTGCAAGGTTAACAAGTGCATGTTAAGAGCATGCAACTTTTATTTAAAAACATGTATAACTCAAATTTATGAATAACATGTACCTTTCGATGGGATACATCCAAGTGTAGTGTACGGGACCGGTAAGCATCAATTGTTGGGGAAGATGGATCATCAGGTGAGGCATGATGTCAAAGAAGTTTGGGGGAAATACCCTCTCGAACTTGCACAAGATAAAAACGATTTCCTCATGCATTCTCATGAGGTCTGATTTTCTAACTTCTCTAGCGCATAACTTCTGGAAGAATCTTGACAACGCCACCAACGGCTCAACCACTTCATCCTCCAAGTACGCTCGAATGAAAATAGGGAAGAGGCGTTGAAGCAGTACATGGCAGTCGTGACTCTTCAATCCGTACATCTTGTTGTCTCGGTAGTTAACACACTTGCTTATGTTACCCGCATAGCCATAAGGATACCTGCATAGCCATTAACAACAATTAGATTTCATGCATATATAGTCGTCCAACAACAGATGGATTCTTTAGGGAATACATGCCTAATAAAAAGTTACCTGACATTACTCAGCCATCCAAAGATTTCATGTTTCTGGTCCCTGGTGACGGTGTAAGGAGCTTGGGGCATTTTGCTCCTGCCCTCTCTCAACCACAAATGGTCCCGCAGTCCCATATTTCTCAGATCAACGCGTGCCTTGGGGGTGTCTTTTGTTTTCTTCTCCCAATTCAAAACTGTGCCAACCACGGCTTCACCCACGTTCTTCTCTATATGCATGACATCCAGGTAGTATCTGGTAGCCAACCTGGCCCAATAAGGAAGTTCCCATAAGATGCTCTTGTGTGACCAGAACCTATACCGATCCGGCCTCTCTGGAATCGTGCGCAACACATCGGGATGATTGCTAAGCGGACCAAAGTCATACTCATTCAACACTGCCAATATTTCCTCCCCTGTTCATTGCTCGGGTGCCCAGCCCCTTTCTTCAGTCCCATCAAAAGCCTGTGCATCGTCCCTAAATGGATGGTCATGCGGAAGCCAACGACGGTGACGCATCTGGACAATCTTGCTGCAATGAGGACTGGAGCAATCAACAGTCATGCACTCTGAACAAGCCCTGTAACCCCTGGTGACGCTGCCCGACAACATACCCCTCCCAGGAAAGTCACTAATCGTGCCAACAAGCATGGCATGCATCCGGAACATCTCATTTTTGAACCGGTCGTAGACCAGGTGGCCGTTCAGACTCAAGTACCGAAGCTCCTCAATTACGGGTCTCAAATACACATCGAGACACTTTTCCGGATAACCTGGGCCTGGAATCAACAATGTGAGCATGTTATATTCCTTCTTCATGCACATCCACGGTGGAAAGTTGTACGGAATCAAAATAACTGGCCACACACTGTACTGAAGCTCTTTCTTGCCAAAAGGGTTGAAACCGTCGGATGATAGCCCTAGCCAAACATTTCGAACCTCTGATGCAAATTCAGGAAAATCCAACACATTCTTCTTCCAAGCCTCTCCGTCGGCGGGATGTCTAAGGGTGTCATCGTCAGGCACATTCCTCTCAGCCCACCATCTCATAGCTTTGGCCGTGAAAGCACACATGAACAACCGCTCAAGCCTATCAATCAGCGGGAAGTACCGAAGTATCTTCACAGCTTTCTTGTTCCCTTTAGGAGTGAACTTATACCACTCTGTATTGCATACTGGGCAGTATTCAAGATCTGCAAGTCCTTCCCCGTAAAACAGAACGCAATCGTATCTGCATGCATGAATCTTGATGTAGGAAAGGCCGAGATCTTTAAGGATATGTCGCACCTTATGATGACTGGTAGGAAGCCGATGTCCGGGGGGCATCGCCCCACCCCATAACTTCAGCCAATCATCAACCGATTTGACAGTGCCTTTGTTCTCCGTTTTGATCTTCATCACTCCCATGACAGATTCAAGGACAGTCTTACTGCATCCGGGGTACAACGAAGTCTGTTGCAATGCGATCAGGTTGTTGTACTTTTCCATACCACTTGTGTTGACCGGAGATCGGGGTAATGGCTCGAGTGGCTCAATATCAGGGAAACACTCCATCTCCGGAGGAGGGAGTTGCACATCTGGTGCTTCATCAAAGACACCGCTCTCACGAGGAAACATATCGTTGATCCAGTTCGTTGTTGGATCATTGGAGGAACTCCCTCTCTCGGCAAATTGTCCATGATCATGAGCACCCGCAAACTCTGGTTCACCGTGATAAATCCAATTAATGTATAGGACCCAAAATCCATATCTAGCCAGGTGTTGCTCCACTGTCTCTATAGAAAACCGGTGTCGTGGGGTGGCACACTTGCACTTTTTACACGGACAATAATGAAGTGTAGTGTCTCCACAGTTAGCCATCACAAAATCCAGGAAACTCCTAACTCCATCATGGTACGCCTGATCCCATCTTCCAAGGGTAATCCAACTCTTGTCCATCCTGTAAATTCAAGAAATAAATATAGCTATATATAGATATGTATATATGCACGTACTACGTACGTACATACGTACTAATTAATTAAAAAAGTCATCATTACACACACGTACATATATATATATACACATGCATCCCTAAATTAATTACAACATCGTCAATCTCCCTAATTAATTAAACACAATGTATTTTTTATATATACCAACAATATATTTTTAATTACAATTAAATTAATTAATATATATATACATTTTTTCATCAAATTCATCTAAAATCACCTATAAATCAACAATCAATCACTAATCTTCAACAAAACTTCAATTCTATCTAACCAATACAACATATATATCAACCCATTAATAATCTCATCTCAACACATATATATATATATATCAAATTAATCACACATTTATTCTAATTAAACTCTAAATTAACACACCTCTGCATATAACCAACTAAATCAACACACACAGCAATATACGTACCTTTCAAGCTTATGGCCGAGGTTTTGGACGATTTCAGAGCGTTTTGGACGATTTCATCGACGAATTAGCTCCCTGCTGCAGAAGGTCGATCTGATATAAGAGTTATAGCCGACGAATACCCTCCTCGTCGGCTATAACAAAAAACTTTTCGTCGGCTATAACTCTTATAGCCGACGAATACCATTCTCGTCGGCTATAACCAAAAACGTTTCGTCGGCTATAACTATAGCCGACGAGTTGTCGGCCGTCGTCGGCTATAATATTATAGCCGACGATGTGGCCGACGAAATAGTAATTCGTCGGCTATAAGGGGTTATAGCCGACGAGGTACTATTTCGTCGGCCGTTTTTTCCCATATCGTCGGCTATAACCCCTTTTCTGGTAGTGCGTGCTATTGACCGGTGAATCCTCCATCATAACCACATAAAAATCGGCGGGGAATATCAATTGATTGACTTGCACTAACACATCTTCCACATACCCCTCCGGATACTTACTTGAGCGATCCGCAAGTTGAATGATGACGTTGTCCTTCTTGAGAGGCCCTATACTCAACGTTTGATACACATTGAGCGGCATGACATTGATTGATGCTCCCAAGTCTAACATCACATCCTCGAATCGAGTATTGCCTATCACACAAGGCACATTGAAGCTTCCCGGATCCTTCATCTTTGGTGGCAACTTTCTTTGAATAACGACCGATACCGTCTCGCTCATAGTTACCACACGAGTCTCCCTCGTATGCCTTCTAGCCGTGCATAGCTCCTTTAGAAACTTAGCATACTTCGGTACTTGCTTAATGCATTCCAACAAAGGGATGTTGACTTGCACTTTCCGGAAAATCTCCAACACCTCCTCATCGGACTTATCCTTCTTCGACTTAGCAAAGCGAGAAGGGAATGGAATGCTTGAGTTTGGCACCCCTCCCTTACTCACTTGGCTTGGCACTAACTCACTATTCGAAGTTGCGGGATCACGCTCAAGATTATAGCGCAGCCCCTTATTCTTCTTCTCATTGCCGGCAGCCTCATCCCTTTTCTTCTTGGTGGCAAACTCCTTGCTGGCAGCAGCATTCTCGGCAGCTTTGCTACCGGTGGCGGCTTGGTTCTTCTCGGCTGCAGCATTGCCGGCTGCAGCCCTATTCTCTCCAACAACATGGCTGCCGGTAGACTCCTCTTCATCCTCAATGACATCAAAAGTCACTGGCTTCTTCTTTGGACTCGTTGGAGGCAACAACTCTCTTCCACTTCGAGTTTGAATCACCTTAGCATGCTCGTTCCTCGGATTGGGAATCGTATTGCTTGGCAACTTCCCTTGCTCATTAAATCTTCCCATAAAGTCTACAACTTGGCCCATTTGAGTCTTGAGCTCACCAATGTCCTTTTGTTGATTTTGTTGCCCCGCGAGCAACACTTGAGTCGCACTTGACAAAGATTGGAGCAAAGCATCATAGTTTGGATTGCTTGGTGCGGTTTGGCCTTGGGTCGGCCCTCCTTGGTGTGGCATGGCATTGTTGCTCGGCATGGCATTGAAATTGCCATGGTTCGGTTGGAATGGCTGCCGAGGCACAAAGGGTGCCCTCGGCGCGAATTGAGCTCCTCCTTCTCTCGGTTGCATAGGTGCCCTAAGCACATTATCATTGTTTGCCCATCGAAAGTTAGGGTGATCATTGAACCTCGGATTGAAATTCCCAAATCGTTGACCTCCTTGAAAGCCAATAGCATTGCACTCATCTACTCCCTCATTAGATCCAAATTGAGGGCATTGCTCGGTCTCATGGCCCTCGGTGCATATACCACAAACCATGGCACGCTTCTTCATCAAATTACTCACCAAGTCGGTAAGCTTATCAACTTTCTCCTCTAACTTTGAGCTCGAAGACGTCTCATGCACATTCTCATTCCTTTGCACATTACTACGTGCCATGCCAAATTGTTGGTTGTTCAAGGCACGAACTTCCAACAAACTTCTTGTCGCTCTGGCATTCAACTCCAAAAAGCTACCTCCCGCGGCCGAGTCAAGAAACTCTCTCTCCATGACATGAAATCCCTCATAGAAATATTGTAGCAAGAGCCCATCGCTAATGCCATGCGATGGACACAAAGAAACTAGGGACTTGAACCTCTTATAGTAGTCGAAGAAAGTCTCATCTCCGGCTTGCTTCACGCTAGTAATTTGCTTCCTCAGATCAGTGATGCGTGAAGCGGGAAAGTACTTAAGCAAGAACTCATCCATCATCGAATTCCATGAAACGATGCGACCATTAGGCACCTCAAACAACCACTCCTTCGCTTGATCTTCTAATGAGAACGGAAAAGCCTTCATCTTGAAGTGTTGCAAATTGGTCCCTCGCGGACACATAGACTGCGTGGTGAAGTTAAACCACTGTAGATGCTTGATAGGGTCCTCACTTGGCATCCCATAAAATGATTTCAGCTTATGGAGGAATCCACTCCTCAATTCAATCTCTCCCGTCTTTTCAGCTTCCAAGGGAGGATAAGTGATATTAGAGGGAGCAACACCAGCTCCAACAACATGACCATTCTGTGATCGGATTGAAGTCATTCTCTCTTCCTCTTCTTCTTGCTCGGCAAAGGTCTCAAACTCTGGATTTCCAAGATCACACGACGACGAAACAATGGAGGGCGAGCTCGGCCCACTAGCAGAACCTGGCGACAACGATGGTAATCTGGACGGCGATGAAGGTGATGACGGAAAAGTAGGTGATGGCACTGATGAACTGGTTGGTGATGATGGCGGTAATGGCACAAACAGAGAAATGGCGAGTTCTTGATCTAAACGTTGCAATCGGCCTTGATGATAGGAGCACAATGTGCGACGATATTATATGCTTATGCCCTCGTTTATGCTTTGTTTAACCCTTATTTGTCTAAGATAGAGTCATAATGTAGTTAGTGTCATTTTGGTAGAGTTTTGGTGAAATATGGTTAATAATCCGAAAGATGACTAAGTTTGAGAAATCTGGAAAATAGTGTAAAATATGTCTTTTTCGCGATTTTGTGACGAGTACAAGTATGATCTATCCTTGTCCGAATTCTATGAAATTTTGTGTGCTTAATATTCACATGTTGAGGACTGTTGTGTTAAAATTTCAGATCAATCGGAGTTTGGGAAGTCACCCAAAAGTTGGCTGCAAAACAGCAGTCCGAACATTCCAATCCAGGGGCTTACAGGATTTTCCTGGGACTTTGTCCCAACTTCGAAAAAATCATTCCCGACGACTTACATGGAATTTGGCCGAGATATTTTATGGGGAGATGGCCATATGTGTCTACTTTACGTGAGACTTCGAATCGCATCAATCGGAGTTTCGAAGGTGGAGATATGCTGGAATTACTGCGACAAGGTCAAAGCTGCCGATTCCAGGGACAGATTGCTTCCTTTTCACAAGTGCTTCATTTCGATGGACCATATGATGTACAAGGGCATTTGTGAAGACATTCCAAGCTTAGGGAAGGAAGGAGGACGACATTTAGCCATAGCAATGAAGAAAAACATGAAGAAACAAGTTCTCCTAGTCAAACTAGGAAAAGCTGCCGATTCTGGCAGATTTGATGTCTTTGGTTGCTGCCGGCATATGGGGCATTTTCGATGGATCAAGGCCTATCAATTGAAGTCCAAGACCATACAAGAAGTCCATGAAGATTTGAAGCCCAAGCCTTGAAGAAAAATTCAGAAAAACAAAACCTAATTGAAGTAGAAAAAGGAAGGTTTCAAACCATATCCCATTAGGTTTTGTTTTTCCTTGTACAAGAAGGGCTGCCGGCAAGACCTAGTATTCTCCCTATAAATACCCAACTTTTACACAGAAAAACTTGTCACATTCCAAAGCAAAAAAATCTAGCCAAAGCTCTGCCTAAATTTCCCCAAGAATCCTACACAAAAACCCTAGCCAAAACCACCACCACCACACCAAAGTTTCCTGCCGAAATTTTGTTCTCTTGCTGCCGAAACCTTCACTGCCGAGCAGCAGCCATCCGAACACCATCATCCACGGATCCATACACGACGAAGTCTTCAAGGTTTCTAATGTGTGATCCACTCCCTACTCTTGGCTTTGTAAATTTTTGTGTAGTTATGTTAAACTTTGTCTATAAGGATAGCATGAATTCTTGGTTTCAATTTTTATGTCTATGTATGAATTGGATTGAAATTTGGTTTTATGATTTACATGTCAATTTATTTTCTTTATCTTCAAGTGAGGTTTTAGATGTAAGAATATGGATTGCATGTTAAAAAGTAAGGAAAATACATGATGAACTAGTAATTAGGATAATCGGCAATAACATGTGTTGAATTGATTTTAGGGTTTTCTTGACTTGTTCTTTAAATTCGTGTGCTTAAAGATTGGTAGCCTATGTAAGTGCAATGCGTAGATTATTAATCTCATTAGCCGAAAAATTAATATGGATTAGGTAATCAACGAGTTACTTAGTTTGTGTTGTTTTTCACAAGGGTTAGAGTAATTTAAATGAACATGCTTGTTGTAGAGATGATTGACAACCTTACTCTATTGACTTGTTTCCAATTAAAAAGGACTTTGTGCGTATTTACTAGCTAGTTCATGTGTCGACGCTGCGTGTCATGTAAACCGGTTAGTAACAAGATTAGGATTATACGCTGAGTTAATTCTAAGTACAAGAGAAGTCTAACAATTAGATGGCCGCTGCGACTCTAGTTGGGTTGGAGTTGAGTTGAGTCTAGAACGCTTTAATACTTTGCCGAGAGTCTTACTTGCTTGTTTGTTACGTGTTTTGATTGCTTTTGTGTTAGTGCTTTGTGGAAGAATGTCGACCAACCTTGTAAATAGTAGACTTAGGATTTATTTTTCAGCATTTAATTTTCTGTTATGTGTGCCGTGTGTAGTCTAGGGCAGCATTGCTGCCGTACCTCTTATACCCCCATATGTTTGACGATTTTGTATATATGTGAATATGTTTGAGTCTAACAATTTCATATCTCAGGTACCCTTAATCCCCGGCCTAGAACGATCCCTACTTGCTTATACTACTAACGATCTTTTGTAGGGTTTATTATTGCATGTGAGCTTCGGCTCCCATCAATTTTTGGCGCCGTTGCCGGGGATTATAAAAGCTTGTTTTATGTTATTGTTGTGTATATATGTTGCTGAAAATTTTTGTTGTAAATTTGTAAAGTTGTAACTTTTAATTTTATTTTGGGATTTTGTAAAGTAGAAATATGCTTCGGCATGTAGAGTTTAAATTTCGAAAGTTGCATGATGTATAATGATGTATGTTGGTAATCAGTTAGTTTAATTTCTAGGAAGTTGATATGTTGTGTATGTTTGAGTTTATTGTAGTTTCTAAAGTGTAACATGTAGGTGAAGCCTCTTTTGTTGATCATAACCAAAACCCTTCATGTGAATGGTGCTATGTCGGAGGCCGTTTCTATGTAGATTGGGAAACGCGGGATACTTCCCCCCCACGCATATAAGCGTTTCTTCGGTAATAGTATTACTTCTATGAGGTTGAGGGCGGTTTTAATCAACACTTGTAGACTGCTAGGGATCCGTGTTTGTTTTACAAAGTATGGGGAAGTTATTATCATAGATATGGTTCTCAGGTTTGTTTAACTGGATCTCAAGGCCCATAGACTGATGTTCATTCACGGTGAGTGAGTCTATAGGGGGTTCGCCCTCCGTGGTGTCCAACAACGAGTCCTGCCTGGTTCCTGTAGGGGGTTCGCCCTCCGTGATTGTAATGACCTTTGAAACGTAAAATCCGCACGACCTAGTCGACAGCTTGTGCCGAAGCATCACCTCACTTTAGACGCTAGAACATAACTTGACATATGTGGCCTATTTTCTTCGAAGATAAAACATGTTGTGTGGTTCAAACTCTTGAGGTATATCGGATTAAGCATGATACTACCGGGTGCTGTATCAGTCCATTGCACCGTTATCTCCTCTGCTCCACGTACTTCGAGAGTTAGGACAAATTTAAAAGAAATTAGACTTAGCGATTACATGATCATAGACATTTTATTCTCCTATTGCCGAACCATATTTGTACTATTGCCGAAATGTTTGTGTTTTGCCGTGTGCCTTCTTGTATTTTGCCGAATGTGTATATGTGTTATGGTTTGAAATTTGTTGTGTAATCGCCAATGCCGTGGCTTGTAATGATGTATATTCTTGTCTTCTATTTCTTTACGAGGTTCTAACGTGTTTAAATGTTGCAAATTTCAGAAATAGTGCATGTCCGAATCTAGTATTTGGGCAAGAGATCTTCAAGGCCGTTTGCAACGTTTAGATCAAGAACTCGCTATTGCTCGTTTTGTGCCATTACAACCATCGTCACCAACCAGTTCATCAGTATCATCATCCTTGCCGAGTTCACCATCTGTGCCGTCAGTATCATCATCAGGGCCGAGCTCACCTTCATTTGTTTCATCATCGTGTGATCTTCAGAATCCTGAATTGGAAGCTTTTGCCGAATTAGAAGAAGAAGAAGAGATCATGACATCAATCAGATCACAGAATGGTCATGTTGCTGGAGCTGGTATTGCTCCTTCGAATATCACTTATCCTCCCTTGGAAGCTGACAAGACTGGAGAGATTGAATTGAGGAGTGGATTCCTCCATAAGCTGAAATCGTTTTATGGGATGCCGAGTGAGGACCCTAATAAGCATCTACAATGGTTTAACTTCACCACGGAGTCCATGTGTCCAAGAGGGACCGATTTGCAACACTTCAAGATGAAGGCATTTCCGTTCTCATTAGAAGACCAGGCAAAGGAGTGGTTGTTTGAGGTGCCTAGTGGTCGCATTGTTTCGTGGAGTACTATGATGGATGAGTTTTTGCTCAAGTACTTTCCTGCTTCACGTATCACTGATCTGAGGAAGCAAATAACAAGTGTGAAGCAAGCCGGAGATGAGACTTTCTTCGATTACTACAAGAGGTTCAAGTCCCTAGTTTCTTTGTGTCCATCGCATGGCATTAGCGATGGGCTCTTGCTACAATATTTTTATGAGGGATTGCGCGTCATGGAGAGAGAGTTTCTTGACTCGGCCGCGGGAGGTAGCTTTTTGGAGTTAAATGCCGGAGCGGCAAGAAGTTTGTTGGAAGTTCGTGCTTTGAACAACCAACAATTTGGCATGGCACGAGGGAACATGCAAAGGAGTGAAAAAGTGCATGAGACGTCTTCGAGCTCAAAGTTAGAGGAGAAAGTGGACAAGCTTACCGACTTGGTGAGTAATTTGATGAAAAAGCGTGCTAGTGTATGTGGAATTTGCACCGAGGGCCATGAGACCGAACAATGCCCTCAATTTGGAGTTAGTGAGGGAGTTGAGGAGTGCAATGCAATTGGTTTTCAAGGAGGCCAACGATTTGGCAATTTCAATCCAAGGTTCAATGATCATCCGAACTTTCGATGGGCGAACAATGACAACGTGCTTAGGGCACCTATGCAACCAAGAGAGGGAGGAGCACCATTTGCACCGAGGCCACTGGTGGGAGCCAAAGCTCTCATGCAATAATAACCCTACAAAAATATCGTTAGTAGTATGAGCAAGTAGGGATCGTTCTAGGCCTGGGATTAAGGGTACCTGAGATATGAAATTGTTAGACAAACATATTTACATATATACAAAATCATCACACATATGGGGGAATAGGGTTCGGCAGCCCTAGGGCTGCCCTATACTAAGTACGGCATAAAAACAGAAAATAAAATCCTAGGTCTACTATATACAAGTTTGATCATCATCTCTCACGCATCACATAACACAAAACACAAATTAACACAAAGATTCATATGCAAGAAAGTAAGAGACAAGTATTAGCATGTTCAAAACTTAACTTAGTTTCGACCACAATTAGAGCGATTAGCCTTTTAACCAATTGTTAGACATCTAATGTTTTAAGATCATGCTATTCGCCTTCGATCCTAAAGTTTATGCTAATCCGGTTTTAACCGTTTTAACATTTAAGCGCAAGAGTCTAAAATCGAAAATATGTAAACAAGTAAGGTTGTCAATCATCTTATTTAGCATGCAAGTTCTAAGATTAATAGCCCTTAGTGAATAACACAAATCATAGAGTCCGTCAGGTCCATCTAGTTTGTAATTACCCTAGCAGATTAAACCTAATACCTAGATTATGTTCAAAGACAACACCAAGTATCGATTTTCATGCCCTCACCTTAGATTACTAACCAATTTAAATCCTAAACATGCTTCTAATACCACTGCTCTAATTATCTAAACATACAAAAACCATGTATTAAAAATCGCACAAGTCATCACATAAGCTTCAATGAAAATTGCAATTCATGCTCATCATACAAAACCAAACGAAACAAAGTATTTTTTATAACAATACATGTGACTAAACCGAAATTAAAAACACAAGTCATAGGGATGGATCACACTTTAGAAACCTTGGAGAGCTTCGTCTTGGTGTGGTGGAAGAGGATCGGCAGTGGCTGTGGTAAGGGATTGGGATCGGTGGTGATTGGTGGTGGTGATTTGGTGACTTGGTGTTTCTAGGGTTTCGGCTTAGAACTTTGAGTAGGAAATTTGGTAGAGTTTTGGCTAGTGCTTTGCAAGAGATGAGATGATTTTCAGAATGAAAAAGTGAGGATATATATAGAGGATAGGGAGAGAGGCTGCCGGCAGTAGCTTAAGCCAAAAGGGATTCAGAAAACCTAGTTCATTAAGGTTTTGCAACCTTCCTTTCTTAATCCAATTAGGTTTTCTTTTCTGAATTTCTCTTCAAGGCTTGGGCTTCACATCTTCATGGACTTCTTATGTGGTCTTTGACTTCCTTTGACATGTCTTGGTCCATCGAAAAATACCCCAATTGCCGGCAGCATGAAGTTGCATCCGATCTGCCTCAAATCGGCAGCTTCTCCTAGTGTGACTAGGAGACTTGATTTCTTCATGTTTTTCTTCAATGCCATGGCCTAGTGTCTTCCTCTTCCCTTCATAAAGCTTGGACCATCTTCACATATGCATTTGTACACCATTTGGTCCATCAAAAACAGAAAACACAAAAAGGGGGCAGTAAGTTCCTGGAATCGGCAGCTTTGACCTTGTCGCAGTAATTCCGGCATATCTCCCTTTGTGGAGCTCCGATTGATGCGATTCCAAGTCTCACGTAAACTAGACACATAGGGTCATCTCCCCATAAAATATCTCGGCCAAATTCCATGCAAGTCGTCGGGAATGATTTTTTGAAGTTGGGACACAGTCCCAGGAATTTCCTGGAAGCCCCTGGATTGGAATGTTCGGACTGCCCTTTTGCAGCCAACTTTTGGGCGACTTCCCGAACTCCGATTGATCTGAAATTTTAACACAGCATTCTTCAGCATATGAATATTAAGCACATAAAATTTCATAGAATTTGGAAAAGGATAGATCACAGTTTCATTCATCTCAAAATCACGAAAAAGACATATTTTGCATTATTTTCCAGATTTCTCAAACTTAGTCATTTTTCGGATTCTTAACCATTTTTCACAAAACTCTACCGAAATTGACACTAACTACATTACGACTCTATCTTAGACAAATAAGGGTTAAACAAAGCATAAACGAGGGTATAAGCATATAATATCGTCGCACATTGTGCTCCTATCAACTACCCCACACTTATCCTTTGCTAGTCCCTTAGCAAACTAAATTAAACTAGACTCTAAACAAACTATTGCCCCTAACAATTTGTCTCAGGCTCGTATGTACACATAGCTTTCAAGTTAAATGCATGAGAATGCTAAGCACGAAAATTCCAAGTTTCATGAACATGCGACATCAATATAAACATATAAGAGCAAAAAGGTAAGCATGTAAGCATGTTAAAAGCTAATTCAAATCACCTCACTAGGCATACTCTCTTCTTTTCTCTCGAAGCATGGTTGTTCACTCATAAGTATATGCAAGCGAAAGATAATGAATTACAAAGAGTGACTTGCATATATCAAGGAAACGAAAGCACTTTGTGAATTTTTTATTATGGAAAAACCTCATATGACAACTACATGCACCAATGAACCAAAACCATATGCTTACTCTTGGGATAATCTCCACAATCAAATTTAACCATCTTAAGAATCATGAAAAAGATCAATAAAAGGGTTGTAATGGGGCTAGGCTAAGAGGTATTCGATATTTAGATAAGGAGGCTCAAAAACGTCACTAAGGCCTTTAGCAAAGCTTGAATCTCCTTATGACTTCTCACCAAGGGTCAAATTTCATCTTGTTGGACCCATACTTCATTCTTTTCTTCCCATAACATTACAACAAAAATCTAGACAATAGCCATACACAAAATTTTTCTTTTCATGCCTATGCCGTACCCCTTTTTTTTCTTTTTCTCTCGGCTTCGTTTATTTTTCTTTTTAATCCGAGCATTTTTTTCTTTTCTTTTCCTAGGTACGGCATGCATACATTTTACATACAAATTCATGGCTAAGTCTACCCCACACTTGTTCTTCTTCATCACACACGCGAAAACGCTTTCAAAATTTCAAGCTTTGCCGGAACACACAGTAAAGGCATCACTATACTAAGTTCATGGAAAGTGTTTAAGGGTGATGAAAGAAAAGGGCTCAACATAGGCTCAAAGGGGTTTACTAAGGTGTCCCACGACGGGCTCCAATAGGGCTCATGCTTTATATGGCTTTGGTGGTAAACCTAAATGATCTTTATTCAATCATATTCAAAATCAAAGTATTTTATGATATAAACGTTTCGAAAATCAACAAGAGTAAGTTCTAGCATACTAGAGTTCATTAAAAAGCTATGGCACATAGTCATCGAATATGCAAAGAATTATGAGGTTTCATGCTTCCTACGAATCTATTGAATTTTATCTTTTTATCGCTCAAGAAGAAAGCAAATTGGCTCTAAATCTCACATAGGTTATTATGGAAACAAACTAGCTAAAACATGCATGCTTGATAATCAACACGTCCTACATGCTCCTACCAATGCACACAATCCATGAAACTTACAATTTTATTTGTATGCATAACCATCATCTATGTATGCAAAGAGGAGAAAAACATCATTGACATATTAGGGGCATCCTAAGACTCAAAACAAACAAATTTAAACACTCTATTTTTGTGTTACAATTTTCTGAATTTTTCTTTTCTAAACTAAGCACACAAAAACAAAAAAAAAACAAAAACGGAATACGTTATCCCACCCCACACTTAGAAAATTACATTGCCCTCAATGTAAGCACAAAACAATATCAATGAATTTCCTAAGCATGCAATCGACTAACATATTCCAACAATTCATCACAAATCAAAGAAAAAGAGAAGGGTTAAGAAAATTCAAACTCTCGGTGATGGCTCCTTCACTTTTCTTTGATCGACATGGGTTGCCTCCCAAGTAGCGCTTTGTGTTTATAGTCCATAGCCTAGACTTTTCACCGTGTTTTTGCATGTGTTCATCGTGTTCCAAAGCAACTTAAATCGGCAAGAAGAAGATCAAAAAGAAGATCATTGCACTTTGTATCCGATCCGGCTGCATTCTGTGTATCCGGTTTAGGTGGCGTGTCCGGTCTTGGTTCAAACGTATCCGACGTATCCTCTGGCGTGTCAGCCTTGTGCTCGGCCTTGTGTGGCTGTGTGTCAACCCTGCCGGCAATGGCAGGTCCGGCAGGGGGTGTTGGCTCGGCTGAAACCGGTGGCTGCTGCTCGGCAGCATGAAGGTTGGCCGGTTGTGCTCTATATCCGGCAGCTCGGCTTGTTGGTGGTGTGGAATTGGATGGTAGCTTGGCAATATCATGTGGTGGGGGATCATCGAAGTCGGATGCCTCAACGGAATATGGTTTGAATGAATCGTAGTAAGGCTTAAGTCGGTGGCCATTAACTTTGAAACGCTTGGATGTCACACTATTCTCAATCTCAATTGCACCATGTGGAAAAACTTGAGTAACAACAAAGGGACCAACCCATTTAGAGCGAAGCTTACCCGGAAAAAGTCGAAGTCTTGAATTGAATAAAAGAACTTGTTGCCCAACTTCAAACCTTTTACCCCGAATCATTTTATCATGATATGCCTTTGTTTTCTCCTTGTAAATCCAAGCGGCATCATAGGCTTCATTACGGATTTCTTCAAGTTCGTTGAGTTGAAGCTTCCTATGAATGCCAGCATCATCTATGTTCATGTTGAAGGCCTTGATTGCCCACCATGCCTTATGTTTTAGCTCAACCGGTAAGTGACATGCTTTTCCATAAATCAACCGAAAAGGGGACATACCAATCGGTGTTTTGTAGGCGGTCCTATAAGCCCACAAAGCATCATCGAGACAATCACTCCAATCCTTCCTTGAAGGTCCAACCGATTTCTCCAAAATATGCTTGATCTCTCGATTACTTACTTCGGCCATACCACTTGTTTGGGGGTGATAAGGTGTAGACACCTTATGTGTGACTCCATACTTCCTCAATAAGGCTTCAATAGTGCGGTTACAAAAATGGGATCCTCCATCACTTATCAAGACCCTTGGAACTCCAAAACGTGAAAAGATGTTGGTCTTGAGAAACTTGGCTACCACCTTGGCATCGTTGGTGCGTGTAGCCTTTGCTTCGATCCACTTTGACACATAATCAACCGCAAGCAATATGTAGAGAAAGCCCTTACTTGAAGGAAACGGTCCCATGAAGTCAATACCCCATAAATCAAAAATTTCTACCTCAATGATAGGCGTGAGCGGCATTTGGTCTCTAGCTCCAATGTTCCCCATTCTTTGGCATCTATCACATGCTTTACAAAACATGAATGCATCTCTAAAGATCGTCGGCCAAAAGAATCCACATGAAAGCACCTTCAAAGCCGTCTTCTTCGGTCCAAAATGACCACCACAAGCTTCGCTATGACAAAAAGCAAGGATGGATCGATGCTCATTCTCCGGCACACATCTTCTAATAACTTGATTACCACATTGCCTCCATAAGTACGGATCATCCCACAAGAAGTGTCGAGCTTGCTTCCTTATTCTCTTTTGTTGGTGGCTCGGCATTTCTTTGGGAAATTGGTTTGTGGCAAGAAAATTGGCAATGTCGGCATACCAAGGCTCATGTACTTCAAGTCGAAAAAGTTGTTCGTCCGGAAAGGTCTCTAATAGGGGTAGCCGATCCTCCTCTTGCACAAGTCTACTCAAATGATCGGCTACAACATTCTCTACTCCTTTCTTATCCTTAATCTCAATGTCGAACTCTTGAAGCAAAAGAATCCATCGAATAAGCCTCGGCTTAGCATCCTTCTTCGTCATAAGATATCTTAAAGCGGCATGATCACTATAAACAATAACTTTGGAATTCAAAAGATATGATCGAAACTTTTCCAAAGCAAAGATTACCGCTAAGAGTTCCTTCTCCGTTGTTGTGTAGTTGAGTTGTGCATCATTGAGAGTCCTAGAAGCATAGTAAATGGCGCATGGCTTCTTATCAATTCGTTGTCCAAGTACCGCTCCAAGTGCATAATCACTAGCATCACACATCAACTCAAACGGCTCATCCCATCTTGGTGGCATCAAAACCGGCGCCGTACACAATCTTTCTTTCAATCGGCAAAATGCTTCTTCACAAGCCTTTGACCACTCAAACGTCACCTCCTTTTGTAACAAGTTGCTTAATGGCTTGGCAATTGAAGAGAAGTCCTTGATAAATCGTCGATAGAACCCCGCATGGCCAAGAAAACTTCTCACATCTTTCACACACCTAGGGCTCGGCAATGCTTGAATTAGCTCCACTTTGGCTTTGTCAACCTCTAAGCCTCTTGCCGAAATTATGTGTCCTAGAACAATGCCTTGCGTGACCATGAAGTGACACTTCTCCCAATTGAGCACAAGATTTGTCTCTACACACCTCTTAAGTATCTTCTCCAAGTTCCCCAAGCATGCATCGAAGGTACTCCCATACACACTAAAATCATCCATAAACACTTCGATAATGTCTTCAATAAAATCCGAGAAGATAGCGTACATACATCTTTGAAAAGTGCCGGGTGCGTTGCAAAGTCCGAATGGCATCCTCCGATAAGCAAACGTGCCAAATGGACAAGTAAAAGTGGTCTTCTCTTGATCGTCCGGGTGTATCATGATTTGATTGTAGCCACTATATCCATCAAGAAAGCAATAGTAAGAATGACCGGCCAACCTCTCTAGCATTTGATCCATAAACGGCAAAGGCATGTGATCCTTCCTCGTTGTAGCGTTGAGCTTCCTATAGTCGATACACATCCTATGACCGGTTACAAGTCTTTGTGGCACAAGCTCATTCTTCTCATTCTTGACAACCGTTACACCACTCTTCTTTGGCACTACTTGCACGGGAGATATCCACTTACTATCCGAAATTGGGTAGATCACCCCACAATCAAGCAACTTGATAATCTCTTCCTTTACAACCTTCATCATGGGAGGATGAAGTCGACGTTGAGCTTCCTTTGTCGGCTTAGCTCCTTCTTCTAACAAGATACGATGAACACAAGTAGTAGGGCTTATTCCCTTGATATCCGCTAAGGTCCAACCTATGGCGGTCTTGTACTTCTTAAGCACTCTTATCAAATCCACTTCTTGCTTCTCACTAAGCATTGAAGACACAATAACCGGTAGTGTATCTTCTTCTCCAAGATAAACATACTTTAAGTGACTAGGGAGTTCTTTAAGTTCTAACTTTGGGGCCTCTTCCACACTTGGTCGAAATTTTGTTGTGGCACTTGGAATTGACAAGAACGAGTTTCTCGGATACATTGGTGTGGCGTCGAGTTCGGCAGCCACCTCTCTAAGGCTCGGCAATATGGCACAATGCTCGGCATGGTTGCTTGGCTCGGCAATCCCATGCTCGGCATGACTTGGCTCGGCTCCATTATACACTCGTTCTCCCCTCTTGTCAAATCCGACCCCTTGCTCAATCGCTAATTGCTATGCGTCGAGCGAGGTCGACATAACTTGCTCGACCTCCTCCAAAACATCAATGGCACAACCTTCCTTCAAATCAACATTGGGGAATCTCATGGCGTCAAACACATTGAACTTTATCACTTCACCATCAAACTCCATAGTTAGGTTGCCCTCGGCCACATCTATCTTTGTGCGCGCGGTCCTCATGAATGGTCGCCCTAAAAGCAATTGAGTGTTGTTGACCGGCGAATCCTCCATCTCAACCACATAAAAATCGGCGGGGAATATCAATTGGTTTACTTGCACCAACACATCCTCTACATAGCCTTCCGGATATTTGCTTGAGCGATCCGCAAGTTGAATGATGACATTATCCTTCTTGAGAGGCCCTATACTCAACGTTTGATACACATTGAGTGGCATGACATTGATCGATGCTCCCAAGTCCAACATAACATCCTCAAATCGTGTATTGCCTATAACACAAGGCACATTGAAGCTTCCCGGATCCTTCATCTTTGGTGGCAACTTTCTTTGAATAACGGCTGACACCGTCTCGCTCATGGTCACCACACGAGTCTCTCTAGTATGCCTCCTCGCCGTGCAAAGCTCCTTTAAAAACTTAGCATACTTTGGTACTTGCTTAATGCACTCCAACAAAGGAATGTTGACTTGCACTTTCCGGAAAATCTCCAATACCTCTTCATCGGATTTGTCTTTCTTTGTTCTAGCAAAACGTGAAGGGAATGGGGCACTAGATGATGGCACTCCTCCCTTTACATGATTGCCGGCTACACCTTGCTTCTCGGCAGAATTCCCCTTGCCGGTTGCATCTCTACTCCTCTCGGCAGCAACATTGCCGGCATCATCATCATGTTCGGCAACATGGCTCTCCTCGGCATCCCTCTTCTCGGTATTTCCATCATGGCTGCCGGCAATGACAGGTCCGGCAGCCCTCTCATCCTCATTAATACCTTTGAAAGTCACTCGCTTCTTCTTTGGACTTGTCAGAGGAACCAACTCTCTTCCGCTTCGAGTTTGAATCACTTTGGCTTGCTCGTTCCTCGGATTAGGAATTGTATTGCTTGGCAACTTCCCTTGCTCATTAAATCTTCCCATGAAATCCACTACTTGCCCCATTTGAGTCTTGAGCTCACCAATGTCCTTTTGATGATTTTGTTGCCCCGCGAGTAATGCTTGAGTAGCACTTGACAAAGATTGAATCAAAGCATCGTAGTTAGGGTTGCTTGGCGAAGCTTGGCCTTGGCCTTGGCTCAGCCCTCCTTGGCCTTGGTACGGCACAACTTGTGCTTGGCTCGGCATAGCTCCAAAGTTCCCTTGGTTCGGCATGTATGGCTGCCGAGGCACAAATGGTGGCCTCGGTGCAAATGGCGCTCCTCCTTCTCTCGGTTGCATAGGTGCCCTAAGCACGTTGTCATTGTTTGCCCATCGAAAGTTCGGATGATCATTGAACCTTGGATTGAAATTTCCAAAATGTTAGCCTCCTTGAAAACCAATGGCATTGCACTCCTCAACTCCCTCACTAATTCCAAATTGAGGACATTGGTCGGTCTCATGGCCCTCGGTGCAAATTCCACAAACACTAGCACGCTTCTTCATCAAATTACTCACCAAGTCGGTGAGCTTGTCTACTTTATCTTCTAACTTTGAGCTCGAAGACGTCTCATGCACTTTCTCATTCCTTTGCACATTGTTTCGTGCCATGCCAAATTGTTGGTTGTTCAATGCACGAACTTCCAACAAACTTCTTGCCGCTCCGGCATTCAACTCCAAAAAGCTACCTCCCGCGGCCGAGTCAAGAAACTCTCTCTCCATGACACGCAATCCCTCATAGAAATATTGTAGCAAGAGCCCATCGCTAATGCCATGCGATGGACACAAAGAAACTAGGGACTTGAACCTCTTGTAGTAGTCGAAGAAAGTCTCATCTCCGGCTTGCTTCACACTTGTAATTTGCTTCCTCAGATCAGTGATACGTGAAGCAGGAAAGTACTTGAGCAAAAACTCATCCATCATAGTACTCCACGAAACAATGCGACCACTAGGCACCTCAAACAACCACTCCTTTGCTTGATCTTCTAAAGAAAACGGAAAAGCCTTCATTTTGAAGTGTTGCAAATCGGTCCCTCTTGGGCACATAGACTCCGTGGTGAAGTTAAACCACTGTAGATGCTTATTAGGGTCCTCACTCGGCATCCCATAAAATGACTTCAGCTTATGGAGGAATCCACTCCTCAATTCAATCTCTCCAGTCTTTGATCAGCTTCCAAGGGAGGATAAGTAATATTAGAAGGAGCAACTCCAGCTCCAGCAACATGACCATTCTGTGATCTGATTGATGCCATGATCTCTTCTTCTTCTTCTAATTCAGCAAAGGCCTCAAATTCTGGGTTCTGAAGATCACAAGACGATGAAACAAATGATGAGGAGCTCGGCACTGACTCTGAAATGGACGGCACTATAGGTGAACTTGGCAAGGATGATGATACTGATGAACTGGTTGGTGACGATGGTGGTAATGGCACAAAACGAGCAATAGCGAGTTCTTGGTCTAAACGTTGCAAACGGCCTTGAAGATCTCTTGTCCAAATACTAGATTCGGACATGCATTATTTTCTGAAATTTGCAACATTTAAACAAGTTAGAACATCGTAAAGAAATAGAAAGCAAAAATATACATCATTACAAGCCACGGCATTGGCGATTACACAACAAATAATACACATATGCACATTCGGCAACACATATAGTACACGGCATAGCAACAAACATTTCGGCAAAGCATACATACAATCGGCACAAGAGAAGAAAATTTGACAAGTTCATGAGCATGTAATCGCTAAGTCTAATTTCTTTTTAAATTTGTTCTAACTCTCGAAGTACGTGGAGCAGAGGAGATAACGGTGCAATGGACTGATACAGCCCCCGGTAGTATCATGCTTAATCCGATATACCTCAAGAGTTTGAACCACACAACATGTTTTATCTTTGAAGAAAATAGGCCACATATGTCAAGTTATGTTCTAGCGTCTAAAGTGAGGTGATGCTTCGGCACAAGCTGTCGACTAGGTCGTGCGGATTTTACGTTTCAAAGGTCATTACAATCACGGAGGGCGAACCCCCTACAGGAACCAGGCAGGACTCGTTGTTGGACACCACGGAGGGCGAACCCCCTATCGACTCACTCACCGAGAATGAACATCAGTCTATGGGCCTTGAGATCCAGTTAAACAAACCTGAGAACCATATCTATGATAATAACTTCCCCATACTTTGTAAAACAAACACGGATCCCTAGCGGTCTCAAGTGTTGATTAAAACCGCCCTCAACCTCATAGAAGTAATACTATTACCGAAGAAACGCTTATATGCGTGGGGGGGAAGTATCCCACGTTTCCCAATCTACATAGAAACGCCCTCCGACAAAGCACCATTCACATGAAGGGTTTTGGTTATGATCAACAAAAGAGGCTTCACCTACATGTTACACTTTAGAAACTACAATAAACTCAAACATACACAACATATCAACTTCCTAGAAATTAAACTAAGTGACTACCAACATACATTATTATTCATCATGCAACTTCCAAAATTTTAAACTCTACATGCCGAAGCATATTTCTACTTTACAAAATCCCAAAATAAACTTAAAATTTACAACTTTACAACTTCACAACAAAAATTTCCAGCAACATTATATACACAACAATAACATAAAACAAGCTTTTATAATCCCCGGCAACGGCGCCAAAAATTGGTGGGAGCCAAAGCTCTCATGCAATAATAACCCTACAAAAATATCGTTAGTAGTATGAGCAAGTAGGGATCGTTCTAGGCCGGGGATTAAGGGTACCTGAGATATGAAATTGTTAGACAAACATATTTACATATATACAAAATCATCACACATATGGGGGAATAGGGTTCGGCAGCCCTAGGGCTGCCCTATACTAAGTACGGCATAAAAACAGAAAATAAAATCCTAGGTCTACTATATACAAGTTTGATCATCATCTCTCACGCATCACATAACACAAAACACAAATTAACACAAAGATTCATATGCAAGAAAGTAAGAGACAAGTATTAGCATGTTCAAAACTTAACTTAGTTTCGACCACAATTAGAGCGATTAGCCTTTTAACCAATTGTTAGACATCTAATGTTTTAAGATCATGCTATTCGCCTTCGATCCTAAAGTTTATGCTAATCCGGTTTTACGCGTTTTAACATTTAAGCGCAAGAGTCTAAAATCGAAAACATGTAAACAAGTAAGGTTGTCAATCATCTTATTTAGCATGCAAGTTCTAAGATTAATAGCCCTTAGTGAATAACACAAATCATAAAGTCCGTCAGGTCCATCTAGTTTGTAATTACCCTAGCAGATTAAACCTAATACCTAGATTATGTTCAAAGACAACACCAAGTATCGATTTTCATGCCCTCACCTTAGATTACTAACCAATTTAAATCCTAAACATGCTTCTAATACCACTGCTCTAATTATCTAAACATACAAAAACCATGTATTAAAAATCGCACAAGTCATCACATAAGCTTCAATGAAAATTGCAATTCATGCTCATCATACAAAACCAAACGAAACAAAGTATTTTTTATAACAATACATGTGACTAAACCGAAATTAAAAACACAAGTCATAGGGATGGATCACACTTTAGAAACCTTGGAGAGCTTCGTCTTGGTGTGGTGGAAGAGGATCGGCAGTGGCTGTGGTAAGGGATTGGGATCGGTGGTGATTGGTGGTGGTGATTTGGTGACTTGGTGTTTCTAGGGTTTCGGCTTAGAACTTTGAGTAGGAAATTTGGTAGAGTTTTGGCTAGTGCTTTGCAAGAGATGAGATGATTTTCAGAATGAAAAAGTGAGGATATATATAGAGGATAGGGAGAGAGGCTGCCGGCAGTAGCTTAAGCCAAAAGGGATTCAGAAAACCTAGTTCATTAAGGTTTTGCAACCTTCCTTTCTTAATCCAATTAGGTTTTCTTTTCTGAATTTCTCTTCAAGGCTTGGGCTTCACATCTTCATGGACTTATTATGTGGTCTTGGACTTCCTTTGACATGTCTTGGTCCATCGAAAAATACCCCAATTGCCGGCAGCATGAAGTTGCATCCGATCTGCCTCAAATCGGCAGCTTCTCCTAGTGTGACTAGGAGACTTGATTTCTTCATGTTTTTCTTCAATGCCATAGCCTAGTGTCTTCCTCTTCCCTTCATAAAGCTTGGACCATCTTCACATATGCATTTGTACACCATTTGGTCCATCAAAAACAGAAAACACAAAAAGGGGGCAGTAGGTTCCTGGAATCGGCAGCTTTGACCTTGTCGCAGTAATTCCGGCATATCTCCCTCCGTGGAGCTCCGATTGATGCGATTCCAAGTCTCACGTAAACTAGACACATAGGGCCATCTCCCCATAAAATATCTCGGCCAAATTCCATGCAAGTCGTCGGGAATGATTTTTCGAAGTTGGGACACAGTCCCAGGAATTTCCTGGAAGCCCCTGGATTGGAATGTTCGGACTGCCCTTTTGCAGCCAACTTTTGGGCGACTTCCCGAACTCCGATTGATCTGAAATTTTAACACAGAATTCCTCAGCATATGAATATTAAGCACATAAAATTTCATAGAATTTGGAAAAGGATAGATCACAGTTTAATTCATCTCAAAATCACGAAAAAGACATATTTTGCATTATTTTCCAGATTTCTCAAACTTAGTCATTTTTCGGATTCTTAACCATTTTTCACAAAACTCTACCGAAATTGACACTAACTACATTACGACTCTATCTTAGACAAATAAGGGTTAAACAAAGCATAAACGAGGGTATAAGCATATAATATCGTCGCACATTGTGCTCCTATCAGCCACCATTTGTGCCTCGGCAACCTTATCAGCCGAACCAAGGAATATATGGGGCAGTGCCGAACCAAAACCAAGCCGTGCCTATCCAAGGCCAAGCCGCACCAAGCAATCCAAACTATGATGCTTTGATTCAATCATTGTCAAGTGCTACTCAAGCATTACTCGCGGGGCAACAAAATCATCAAAAGGACATTGGTGAGCTCAAGACTCAAATGGGGCAAGTTGTGGATTTTATGGGAAGGTTTAATGAGCAAGGGAAGTTGCCAAGCAATACTATTCCCAATCCGAGGAACGAGGAAGCCAAAGTGATTCAAACTCGAAGCGGAAGAGAGTTGTTTCCTCCAACAAGTCCAAAGAAGAAGCGAGTGACTTTCAAGAGTATTGAGGAAGATGAGAGGGCTGCCGGACCTGTCATTGCCGGCAGCCATGATGGAGATGCCGAGAAGAATGCATCCGGCCATGATGAGGCCGAGCATGACAATGCCGGCAATGTTGCAGCCGGCAAGGGGAAAGCTGCCGAGCAGGATAGTATGGCCGACAATAATGTAAAGGGAGGAGTGCCATCATCAAGCATTCCATTCCCTTCTCGCTTTGCTAGAACAAAGAAGGATAAATCCGATGAAGAGGTGTTGGAGATTTTCCGGAAAGTGCAAGTCAACATCCCTTTGTTGGAGTGCATTAAGCAAGTGCCGAAGTATGCTAAGTTTTTGAAGGAGCTTTGCACGGCAAGGAGGCATACTAGAAAGACTCGTGTGGTGACCATGAGCGAGATGGTGTCGGCCGTTATTCAAAGAAAGTTGCCACCAAAGATGAAGGATCCGGAAAGCTTCAATGTGCCTTGTGTTATAGGAAATACACGGTTTGAGGATGTTATGTTGGATTTGGGAGCATCGATCAATGTCATGCCACTCAATGTGTATCAAACGTTGAGTATAGGGCCTCTCAAGAAGGATAATGTCATCATTCAACTTGCGGATCGTTCAAGCAAATATCCGGAGGGCTATGTAGAGGATGTGTTGGTGCAAGTCAACCAATTGATATTCCCCGCCGATTTTTATGTGGTTGAGATGGAGGATTCGCCGGTCAACAACACTCAATTACTTCTAGGGCGACCATTCATGAGGACCGCGCGCACAAAGATAGATGTGGCCGAGGGCAACCTAACTATGGAGTTTGATGGTGAGGTGATAAAGTTCAATGTGTTTGATGCCATGAAATTCCCCAATGTTGATTTGAAGGAGGGTTGTGCCATTGATGTTTTGGAGGAGGTCGAGCAAGTTATGTCGACCTCGCTCGACGCATAGCAATTAGCGATTGAGCAAGGGGTCGGATTTGACAAGAGGGGAGAACGAGTGTATAATGGAGCCGAGCCAAGTCATGCCGAGCATGGGATTGCCGAGCCAAGCAACCATGCCGAGCATTGTGCCATATTGCCGAGCCTTAGAGAGGTGGCTGCCGAACCGAGCCAAGCCATGCCGTGCAAGATAGGGCCGAGGCAAGCAGTCATGCCGAGCAAGGGAGTACCACGGCAGCCATATATGCCGAGCCATACACAATGCTGCCGAGAGTTAGTGAAGTGGCTGCCGAGCTTGATGCCACACCATTGTATCCGAGGAACTCGTTCTTGTCAATTCCAAGTGCCACAACAAAATTTCGACCAAGTGTGGAAGAGGCCCCAAAGTTAGAACTTAAAGAACTCCCTAGTCACTTGAAGTATGTTTATCTTGGAGAAGAAGATACACTACCGGTTATTGTGTCTTCAATGCTTAGTGAGAAGCAAGAAGTGGATTTGATACTTGTGCTTAAGAAGTACAAGACCGCCATAGGTTGGACCTTAGCGGACATCAAGGGAATAAGCCCTACTACTTGTGTTCATCGTATCTTGTTAGAAGAAGGAGCTAAGCCGACAAAGGAAGCTCAACGTCGACTTCACCCTCCCATGATGAAGGTTGTTAAAGAAGAAATCATCAAGTTGCTTGATTGTGGGGTGATCTACCCAATTTCGGATAGTAAGTGGATATCTCCCGTGCAAGTAGTGCCAAAGAAGAGTGGTGTAACGGTTGTCAAGAATGAGAAGAATGAGCTTGTGCCACAAAGACTTGTAACCGGTCATCGGATGTGCATCGACTATAGAAAGCTCAACGCTACAACGAGGAAGGATCACATGCCTTTGCCGTTTATGGATCAAATGCTAGAGAGGTTAGCCGGCCATTCTTACTATTGCTTTCTTGATGGATATAGTGGCTACAATCAAATCATGATACACCCGGATGATCAAGAGAAGACCACTTTTACTTGTCCATTTGGCACGTTTGCTTATCGGAGGATGCCATTCGGACTTTGCAACGCACCCGACACTTTTCAAAGATGTATGTATGCTATCTTCTCGGATTTTATTGAAGACATTATCGAAGTGTTTATGGATGATTTTAGTGTGTATGGAGGCACCTTCGATGCATGTTTGGGGAACTTGGAGAAGATACTTGAGAGGTGTGTAGAGACAAATCTTGTGCTCAATTGGGAGAAGTGTCACTTCATGGTCACGCAAGGCATTGTTTTAGGGCACATAATTTCGGCAAGAGGCTTAGAAGTTGACAAAGCCAAGGTGGAGCTCATACAAGCATTGCCGAGCCCTAGGTGTGTAAAAGATGTGAGAAGTTTTCTTGGCCATGCGGGGTTTTATCGACGATTTATCAAGGACTTCTCCTCAATTGCCAAGCCATTAAGCAACTTGTTACAAAAGGAGGTGACGTTTGAGTGGACAAAGGCGTGTGAGGAAGCATTTTGCCGATTGAAAGCTTGCTTGTGTACGGCACCAATACGTGTGTCCCCTAATTGGGACGAGCCATTTGAGTTGATGTGTGATGCTAGTGATTATGCACTTGGAGCGGTACTTGGACAACGAATTGAGAAGAAGCCATGTGCCATTTACTATGCTTCAAGGACTCTCAACGATGCACAACTCAACTACACAACAACGGAGAAGGAACTCTTAGCGGTAATCTTTGCTTTGGAAAAATTTCGATCATATCTTTTGAATTCCAAAGTTATTGTTTATAGTGATCATGCCGCTTTGAGATATCTTATGACGAAGAAGGATGCTAACCCGAGGCTCATTCGATGGATACTTTTGCTTCAAGAGTTCGACATTGAGATAAAAGACAAGAAAGGAGTAGAGAATGTTGTAGCCGATCATTTGAGTAGACTTGTGCAAGAGGTGGATCGGCTGCCCCTATTAGAGTCCTTTCCGGATGAGCAACTTTTTCGACTTGAAGCACTTGAGCCTTGGTATGCCGACATTGCAAATTTTCTAGCCACACGCCGATTCCCCAAGGAGTTGCCGAACCATCATCAACAAAGGATAAGGAAGCAAGCTCGTCACTTCTTGTGGGATGATCCGTATTTATGGAAGCAATGTGGTGATCAAGTTATTAGAAGATGTGTGCCGGAGAATGAGCATCGCTCCATCCTTGCTTTTTGTCATAGTGAAGCTTGTGGTGGGCATTTTGGACCGAAGAAGACGGCATTGAAGGTACTAAATTGTGGTTTCTTTTGGCCTACGATTTTCAAAGATGCATTCATGTTTTGCAAAGCATGTGATAGATGCCAAAGAATGGGGAACATTGGAGCTAGAGACCAAATGCCGCTCACGCCTATCATTGAGGTTGAGATTTTCGATTTATGGGGTATTGACTTCATGGGACCGTTTCCTTCAAGTAAGGGTTTTCTCTACATATTGCTTGCGGTGGATTATGTGTCAAAGTGGATTGAAGCCAAGGCCACACGCACCAATGATGCTAAGGTGGTAGCCAAGTTTCTTAAGACCAACATCTTTTCACGTTTTGGAGTTCCTAGAGTCTTGATTAGCGATGGAGGATCCCATTTTTGTAACCGCACCATTGAAGCCTTATTGCGGAAGTATGGAGTCACACACAAGGTTTCTACACCTTATCACCCCCAAACAAGTGGCATGGCCGAGGTAAGTAATCGAGAGATCAAGCAAATTTTGGAGAAAACCGTTGGACCTTCAAGGAAGGATTGGAGTGATCGTCTCGATGATGCTTTGTGGGCTTATAGGATCGCGTACAAGACACCGATAGGTATGTCTCCTTTTCGGTTAGTTTATGGCAAAGCATGTCACTTACCGGTTGAGCTAGAGCATAAGGCATGGTGGGCAATCAAGGCCTTCAACATGAACATTGATGATGCCGGTCTTCATAGAAAGCTTCAACTCAACGAACTTGAAGAAATACGGAATGAAGCTTATGAAGCCGCATGGATTTACAAGCACAAGACTAAGATTGCTCACGACAAGTTGCTTCGAATGAAGAAGTTTGAAGTTGGACAAAAAGTTCTCTTGTATCATTCACGACTCAAACTTTTTTCGGGAAAGTTGCGCTCTCGTTGGCTTGGACCGTTCGTTGTTCTTCAAGTGTTTCCTCATGGAGCCATTGAGATTCAGAATGAAGCTACGGGAAACACATTCAAGGTAAATGGCCATCGTCTCAAGCATTACTACTCTTCCTTTCGAGAGAACACGGTGGAAGAAACCGCCGTCTACAACGCCCCACATTCCCCACCACCAAGCCGAGTGGCCACAAACAATGCTGCCGAGCTGCAGCATCCCTTGCAAGCCGAGCCACAACCTGCTGGACCTGCCATTGCCGGCAGGGTTAATGCATACACACCAAATCTGCCGGACATGGGTCCCCAAACTACACAAAAGCCGGACATGCCTCAACTTGATGCCGAGCAACCATCCTTCATCCCTGCTGCAAGAGAACTGCCTGCCGGACCTGCCATTGCCGGCAGGGTTGATCAGATGCCACCAGAAACCGAAGGGAGACACACGGATACGCCGGATACTGCAGCAGACAAGCCGGATACGCGGCACGTATCGGATACACAGACTTGGACAGAATCGGACACAACATGTAACAAGCTTCTTCTCGAACTTCTTCTTGCCGATTTGAACTGTTTTGGAGCACGATGAACACATGCAAAACACGGTGAAAAGTCTAGGCTATGGACTATAAACACAAAGCGCTACTTGGGAGGCAACCCATGTCGATCAAAGTAAATTGAAGGAGCCATCACCGAGAGTTTGAATTTTCTTAACCCTTCTCTTCTACTTTGATTTGTGATGATTTGTTCGAATGTGTTAGACTATTGCATGCTTAGGAAATTCATTGATATTGTTTTGTGCTTACATTGAGGACAATGTAATTTTCTAAGTGTGGGGTGGGATAACGTATTCCGTTTATGTTTTCGTGTGCTTAGTTTAGAAAAGAAAATTCAGAAAAATGTTCCACAAAAATAGAGTGTTTAAATTGTTTGTTTCGAGTCTTAGGATGCCCCTAATATGTCAATGATGTTTTTCTCCTCTTTGCATACATAGATGATGGTTGTGCATACAATTAAAATTGTGAGTTTCATGGATTATGTGCATTGGTAGGAGCATGTAGGACTTGTTGATTATTAAAGCATGCATGTTTTAGCTAATTTATTTCGATTATAACCTATGTGAGCTTTTGTGCCAATTTCCTTTCTTCTTGAGCGATAAAAAAATTCGATAGATTCGTAGGAAGCATGAAACCTCATAATTCTTTGCATATTCGATGACTATGTGCCATAGCTTTTTAATGAACTCTAGTATGCTAGAACTTACTCTTGTTGATTTTCAAAACGTTTTTAGTCATAAAATACCTTGATTTTGAATGTGATTGAATAAAGATCATTTAGGTTTACCTTTCTTCTTGAGCGATAAAAAAATTCGATAGATTCGTAGGAAGCATGAAACCTCATAATTCTTTGCATATTCGATGACTATGTGCCATAGCTTTTTAATGAACTCTAGTATGCTAGAACTTACTCTTGTTGATTTTCAAAACGTTTTTAGTCATAAAATACCTTGATTTTGAATGTGATTGAATAAAGATCATTTAGGTTTACCACCAAAGCCAAATAAAGCATGTGCCCTAATTGGAGCCCGTCGTGGGACACCTTAGTAAACCCCTTTGAGCCGATTTTGAGCCTTTTCTTTCATCACCCTCAAACACTTTCCATGAGCTTAGTATAGTTGTGCCTTTACCCTTGATCAAAGTATTGGCAAAGCTTGATTTTGAAGGCGTTTTCGCGTGTGTGATGAAGAAGAACAAGTGTGGGGTAGACTTAGCCATGAATTTGTATGTAAAATGTATGCATGCCGTACCTAGAAAAAGAAAATTTTTTTTGCTCGAATGAAAAAGAAAATAAAAGAGCCGAGAGAAAAAAAAAAAAAAAGGAAGAAAAAGAAGGGTACGACATAGGCATAGAAAATAAAAATTTTGTGCATGGCTATTGTCTTGAGTATTGTTGTTGTAATGTTTTGGGAAGCAAAGAATGAAGTATGGGTCCAACAGATGAAATTTGACCCTTTTCGGCGAAAAGACATAAGGAGATTCGAGCTTTGCTAAAGCGCATGGTGACGTTTTTGAGCCTCCTTATCCAAATATCGAATACCTCTTAGCCTATCCCCATTACAACCCTTTGATTGATCTTTTTCATGATTCTTAAGATGGTTAAAATTGATTGTGGAGATTATCTCAAGAGTAAGCATATGGTTTTGGTTCATTGGTGCATATAGTTATCATATGAGTTTTTTTTTCCATGAAAAATTCACAAAGTGCTTTCGTTTCTTTGATATATGCAAGTCACTCTTTGTAATTCATTATCTTTCGCTTGCATATACTTATGAGTGAATTACCATGCTTCGAGAGAAAAGAAGAGAGTATGCCTTGTGAGGTGATTTGAATTAGTTTTAACATGTCTACATGCTTACCTTTTTGCTCTTATATGTTCATATTGATGTCACATGTTCATGAAACTTGGAATTTTCGTGCGTAGCATTCTCATGTATTAACTTGAAAGCTATGTGTACATACGAGCCTGAGACAAATTGTTAGGGGCAATAGTTTGTTTTGAGAGTCTAGTTTAATTTAGTTTGCTAAGGGACTAGCAAAGGATAAGTGTGGGGTAGTTGATAGGAGCACAATGTGCGACGATATTATATGCTTATGCCCTCGTTTATGCTTTGTTTAACCCTTATTTTTCTAAGATAGAGTCATAATGTAGTTAGTGTCATTTTGGTAGAGTTTTGGTGAAATATGGTTAATAATCCGAAAGATGACTAAGTTTGAGAAATCTGGAAAATAGTGTAAAATATGTCTTTTTGGCGATTTTGTGACGAGTACAAGTATGATCTATCCTTGTCCGAATTCTATGAAATTTTGTGTGCTTAATATTCACATGTGGAGGAGTGTTGTGTTAAAATTTCAGATCAATCGGAGTTTGGGAAGTCACCCAAAAGTTGGCTGTAAAACAGCAGTCCGAACATTCCAATCCAGGGGCTTACAGGATTTTCCTGGGACTTTGTCCCAACTTCGAAAAAATCATTCCCGACGACTTACATGGAATTTGCCCGAGATATTTTATGGGAAGATGGCCATATGTGTCTAGTTTACGTGAGACTTCGAATCGCATCAATCGGAGTTTCGAAGGTGGAGATATGCCGGAATTACTGCGACAAGGTCAAAGCTGCCGATTCCAGGGACAGACTGCTTCCTTTTCACAAGTGCTTCATTTCGATGGACCATATGATGTACAAGGGCATTTGTGAAGACATTCCAAGCTTAGGGAAGGAAGGAGGACGACATTTAGCCATAGCATTGAAGAAAAACATGAAGAAACAAGTTCTCCTAGTCAAACTAGGAAAAGCTGCCGATTCTGGCAGATTTGATGTCTTTGGTTGCTGCCGGCATATGGGGCATTTTCGATGGATCAAGGCCTATCAATTGAAGTCCAAGACAATACAAGAAGTCCATGAAGATGTGAAGCCCAAGCCTTGAAGAAAAATTCAGAAAAACAAAACCTAATTGAAGTAGAAAAAGGAAGGTTTCAAACCATATCCCATTAGGTTTTGTTTTTCCTTGTACAAGAAGGGCTGCCGGCAAGACCTAGTATTCTCCCTATAAATACCCAACTTTTACACAGAAAAACTTGTCACATTCCAAAGCAAAAAAATCTAGCCAAAGCTCTGCCTAAATTTCCCCAAGAATCCTACACAAAAACCCTAGCCAAAACCACCACCACCACACCAAAGTTTTCTGCCGAAATTTTGTTCTCTTGCTGCCGAAACCTTCACTGCCGAGCAGCAGCCATCCGAACACCATCATCCACGGATCCATACACGACGAAGTCTTCAAGGTTTTTAATGTGTGATCCACTCCCTACTCTTGGCTTTGTAAATTTTTGTGTAGTTATGTTAAACTTTGTCTATAAGGATAGCATGAATTCTTGGTTTCAATTTTTATGTCTATGTATGAATTGGATTGAAATTTGGTTTTATGATTTACATGTCAATTTATTTTCTTTATCTTCAAGTGAGGTTTTAGATGTAAGAATATGGATTGCATGTTAAAAAGTAAGGAAAATACATGATGAACTAGTAATTAGGATAATCGGCAATAACATGTGTTGAATTGATTTTAGGGTTTTCTTGACTTGTTCTTTAAATTCGTGTGCTTAAAGATTGGTAGCCTATGTAAGTGCAATGCGTAGATTATTAATCTCATTAGCCGAAAAATTAATATGGATTAGGTAATCAACGAGTTACTTAGTTTGTGTTGTTTTTCACAAGGGTTAGAGTAATTTAAATGAACATGCTTGTTGTAGAGATGATTGCCAACCTTACTCTATTGACTTGTTTCCAATTAAAAAGGACTTTGTGCGTATTTACTAGCTAGTTCATGTGTCGACGCTGCGTGTCATGTAAACCGGTTAGTAACAAGATTAGGATTATACGCTGAGTTAATTCTAAGTACAAGAGAAGTCTAACAATTAGATGGCCGCTGCGGCTCTAGTTGGGTTGGAGTTGAGTTGAGTCTAGAACGCTTTAATACTTTGCCGAGAGTCTTACTTGCTTGTTTGTTACGTGTTTTGATTGCTTTTGTGTTAGTGCTTTGTGGAAGAATGTCGACCAACCTTGTAAATAGTAGACTTAGGATTTATTTTTCAGCATTTAATTTTCTGTTATGTGTGCCGTGTGTAGTCTAGGGCAGCATTGCTGCCGTACCTCTTTAACCCCCATATGTTTGACGATTTTGTATATATGTGAATATGTTTGAGTCTAACAATTTCATATCTCAGGTACCCTTAATCCCCGGCCTAGAACGATCCCTACTTGCTTATACTACTAACGATCTTTTGTAGGGTTTATTATTGCATGTGAGCTTCGGCTCCCATCACTTGATGATTTCATATCCAAATATTAGATTCAGACATGCATTATTCTGAAATTTGCAACATTTAAACAAGTTAGAACATCGTAAAGAAAAAAGAAATGCAAGAATATACATCATTACAAGCCATGGCATTGGCAATTACACAACATCTTTCAAACAATGGCACACACATATACACAATTGGCAAAGCATCAATATATTCGGCAATAAAGAGCAAGAAATTGAAACGTTCATGTGATCATGTAATCGCTAAGTCTAATTTCTTTTAAAAATTCGTTCTAACTCTCGAAGTACGTGGAGTAGAGGAGATAACGGTGCAATGGATTGATACAGCCCCCGGTAGTATCATGCTTTACCCGATATACCTCAAGAGTTCGAACCACAAAATTATGTTTTATCTTTTGAAGAAAATAGATCACATATGTCAAGTTATCTTCTAGCGTCTAAAGTGAGGTGATGCTTCGGCACAAGCTTTTGACTAGGTCGTGCGGATTTTACATTTCAAAGGTCATTAAAATCACGGAGGGCGAACCCCCTACAGGAACCAGGCAGGACTCGTTGTTGGTCACCACAGGGAGCGAACTCTCTATCGACTCACTCACCGAGAATGAACATCAGTCTGTGGGCCTTGAGATCCAGTTAGACAAACCTGAGAACCATATCTATGATAATAACTTCCCCATACTTTGTAAAACAAACAACGGATCCCTTGCGGTCTACAAGTGTTGATCAAAACCGCCCTCAACCTCATAAAAATAATACCAAGTTAGCGTCTTTATGCGTGGGAGGAGGGGGGGGGGGGGGGGGGGGGGGTGGGGAGGAAGTATCCCACGTTTCCCAGTCTACACAAAAACATACCTAACATGGCACCATTCGTATGAAGGGTTTAGGTTAAGATCAACAAAAGTGGCTTCACCTATATGTTACACTTTAGAAACTACAATAAACTCAAACATACACAACACTATTAACTTCCTAGAAATTAAACTAAGTAATTACAAACATACATCAATATATATCATGTAACTTTCAAAATTTAAACTCTACATGCCGAAGCATATTTCTACTTTACAAAATCCCAAAAGAAAACTAAAAATTACAACTTTACAACAAAAATTTCCAGCAACATATATACACAACAATAACACAAATCAAGCTTTTATAATCTCCGGCAACGGCGCCAAAAATTGACGTGTCGCTGAAGCGAGCATCAAGCAATAATAACCCTACAATCGTTAGTAGTATAGACATAAGTAGGGATCGTTCTAAGCCGGAGATTAAGGGTACCTGAAATATGAAATTGTTAGTCAAGATATTCACAAAGATATACATCGAAAATCATCAAAACATGGGGAAATTGGTATCGGCAGCTAGGCTGCTCTAAAGCTAGGTTCGGCACATAACATAAAACAAAGAAACACGAAACAAAATCTATCCTAGGATCGGCAGCAATAGGCTGCCTCTAAACCAATACATGCATAAAAACAGAAATTTAAAGTCCTAAATTACTATATACAAGTTTTGGTCGACAACTCTCACGCAAAACACTCATCAAAACTATCAGAAATCGAAACAAGTAACAAGTAAGGACTCATGGAAACATGCATAGAAATATTCAAGACTCAACTTAATTCCAACCTAACTAGCTCCTCAGCGGTTTACTAATCGATTTTAGATTTCACGAAAATACTTAGAATTAGCTCAGTGCATAACCCTAATCTTTAGCTAACCAGTTAAAAACACTCAGCGTAGAAATTAACCAATTAACATATAGAGCACGAAATCTTTGAGTTGGAAACAAGTTAACATGCAAGGCGTCACTCTTCATATTAGACAAGCAAGTTGTAGGAATTACTCTAGCCCTAGGTAACAACATAGACCAAATTGACTCCGCATTCTAACTTGATCTATGTTATTACGGCAAGTGAATTCAACATCTAGACAACAATCATGGTCTACGATTGCATCTAAACAGCTCCTTCGGTTGCACACGAATTTTCAAACAACTAATCAAGAAGAAATCAAGAATCAAGTCAAGCATGCATCCCTAAGACCTAACCGGTTACATATTTACAAATTATGTTTACATGTTTATCTTTCATAAAACCATGAAATCAATACCTTAGAGTTAATTAGGCTCAAAGAATCGAATTCATAAACAACTTTAAACATGAAAAACCCAACAAACAAATTGTCTTTACATAGACATAAAAAACAAATACCAAAAGAACATATGTTTTACATAGACATAAAAGCATAAAAGCATAAAACTACAAGCCAGAGGGAGTAGATCACACATTTAGACACCTTGGGAGGCAGCAGCTCGTGTGGATCTGTGACGGAGGATGGTTGGCGTCTGCATGGCAGAAAGTTTATGGTGGTGATGAAGGATGGTGATCGGCTAGGAATTTTATGTAGGACTTAAGGTAGAAAATTGGGTAGAGTTTGGACTTGTATTTTGGCTTGAGATGTGACACTTTTCTTCATGGTGCCGGCCTCTATTTATAGGAGAAAGGCTTATGAAGTTTGGGACTTTTCCTTGTTCAAAACGGGATAGAAATCTTCAATAAATAAGGTTTCCCAATCCGAGTTGGAATAGGCTTTTCTCTCCTTATTGAACAAAGAAACTCTAGCTTGGCCGGCTTATGATTCCTTCTTGGACGTTGCAAAGCTCTTTGGAATGATTTGGCACGCTTGCAGCCGCTCGAAGACATTACCGGAAATTCCTCTCTGCTCGCGAGTATAGATTTTTCTAGTATCGGGTACTGGCGAGTATAGGCTTCTGGCGGGTAACCCGAATTATGTATACTGGCATGCGCGGATGGTTGGCGAGCGGATCTTCTGGCAAGCGAAGATGTTGGCGAATGAGGCTGATGGCGAATATAAGCTTCTGGCGAGCAAGGTTGTTGGCGAGCGAGGCTTCTGGCGAGCGAGGCTTAGGCAAGCGAGGCTGATCTGCTGGCAAGTATACTGGCGAGGCGAGTTAAGCTGGCGGGTATCGCTTCTGATTTTCTTCTTCTTCTCAACAGATCAGACCTTTGCGTCTTCAATTTAGCATAACTTCCTCCTCGGAGCTCCGATTGATCTGTATTTTTGACACACAACCCTTTAGCAAGCCTATAAAATGTATACCAAATTTCAGTAAATTTGGAAAATGATAAGTCACAAATCTATTCATCTTAGAATCACGAAAAAGACATATTTTTCGCTACTTTCTAGAATTCTATAAACTTAGTCATTTTTCGGACTCTAAAGCATATATTTCCAAAACTCTACCAAAATGACACTAAACTATATTATGACTCTATCTTAAACAAATAAGGTTTAAACAAAGAATAAACGAGGGCGTAAACATATTAATATCGTCGCACATTGTGCTCCTATCAGGTATTTCCTTCACTTTTTCTTTCCAATTCGTCCTCTCAACAAGGGCTTGATTTGTCTTTCAGCCAGACAATGTTCCATGTGGTTGTGGTGCGCCTTGCACTTGTGTTCCCTCCATCGTGAGCTCCTCAAAAAGTTCGTAGCAAGATTTAAGGCTGTGGCCATTCACCGTGAATGTTATTCCCATCTTCTCAACAATTTCGCTCAAACGGCCCTCCACACGTTCTTACTTCCTTGAATCGATCATCACAACTAAAAGAATATATGTTAGAAAATACACTATAAGGGTTAAAATGTTGAGTTTAAAAGTTAGAATTAGCAAGTACATGTTAGAGTTAGCAAGGTTAGAGTCATCGAAAGCAATGTTAAGACTGCACGAAATTAATCACAATAAAAACATTCAAATATATCAAACTTTTATAATCTCCGGCAATGGCGCCAAAATTTGACGAGTCGCATAATCGGGGTTCCACAACGCGCGCAATCAAAAATCCTACAAAAGACGTTAGTAGCATATGATAAGTAGGGATCGTTCTGTCTGGGGATATTGAAGGGCAATCGAATTATAAAGTGCTAACAAAATAAACATATATACATCAAAGCATGAAACGAAAACATGGGGGTTTGAAAGATGTATTCTAAAAACCTACTGCATGAATTTAAACTCTATCCTAATATTTACATGTGATCGCCTTCTCTACACAACACTTAGCACAAGAACACACAAGAATAACATGTAAGACACACGGCAACATTGTTCAAGTTTCCTAGACTCTTCTCGATCAATTCCAATTTTCAATTAGAGCACATCGGTCATCTAATCGTTATTAAATATTTTAGAAAACACAATCGTAGAATCCTAAAATTATACTAATCATATTTGAAAACACAATCGTAGAAGACAAACACGAGCAGTAATTATGCACGAAAGTGTTAAATCGGAGACAGGCTTCTAAGTTTGGCGTAAACATCTTATTAACATGCAAGTTTCTATGAATTATGTTAACCACTTATTAAGCAACCGAGAATAAAGTTTACAATCGCATAACTCGATCCTATGTTTACTTATGGTGAATGAAATCGCAACCTACACAAGAGCTATGGCCGTGGCTTCATGTAAACCATGATTTTTGTGCACGAATCCATGAAACTAATCGAATAAAACCTAAAAATACATGAACATGCTACTGCCCTATTATCTAATGCACGAATTCAAACATGTTACAAGTTTACAATTTGTCATACAAAATTCGCATGCATTCAAAGTTTGTAAACAAAGAATAAAATCAAATTCGACAACCATAAAAACATAAAATCTTCATAGACAAAGTATTGTAAAATTACAGAAAAATAAAGAAGCCATGAGAAGACGGAGCATGTTTTGCAGAAACCTCTAAAGAAATTCGGCAAGGGTGGTGGTGGTGTTTCGGCTAAATATTTTCTATACTAGAACATTGGAACTTTGGCTAGAGTCTTTGGCTAATAATTGTGCTTGAGATGATGACGAGTTGCCTAAGCACATCTTCAATAATAATCCTACAAGAAACGTTACTAGTATATAATAAGTAGGGATCGTTCTAGCCGGGGATTAAGGGTACCTGACATGAAAATGGTTAGAAACACATTTATACTTTTATACAAGCAAAATCGAAACAAAAAGGGGTTTAGAAGAGAATCGGCAGCAAGCTGCCTCTAAATTCGTAGACACGAAATTAAATCCTAAAACTACTATATACAAGTGATCATCATCTTTCACACAAAGCATTTAGCACAAAAGACTCTTTAACATGTAAATTTCGCACAAATGAAAGTAAGGAACAAGTATTGACACAATTTAGACTTAAATCAGTTTCGACCATTACTAGAGCTTCCGCTTTGTACCCAGTTATTAGACTTCATAAGTTCTTTAGAACAAACTTCCGTTCTAGCCCTAAAGTTTTATGCTAATCCGTCAAGACTTAACATTTAAGTACAAGAGTCTGAAATCGAAGACATGTAAACAAGTAAGGTTGTCAATCATCTTATTTAACATGCAAGTTCTAAAGTTAATAGCCCTAAGTGAGGAACACAAATCAAAGCAACAATCACGTCTAGCAAAGTTCGTTATTATACTAGCCGATTAAACCTAGTACCTAGATTACATTCAGGACGACACTAAGTACCGATTTTCATGCCCTCACCTTAGATTATTAACCGATTTTAAGTCCTAAACATGCATCTAATACCACTGTCCTAATTATCAAACATACAAAATTTACAAATTAAAATAGCAAAACAACTACATAAACATCAAACAAGAATCGGCTCATACAAGAGTTTAACAAAAACCAAGAATTGAATCGAGTTCATACAATACAAATAAACATAAACAAATACAGTAGCCATAGGGGATCAGATCACACATTACAAACCTTTGAAGACTTCGAAAGATGTGGTGAAGATGCACGGCAGCAAGTAGAACAGTGGTTCGGAATTTTAGACGGTGGCGGAATCGGGTTTGGCTAAGTATTTGGTGTTTGGTGCTTGAGAGACTTGGTAGAGCTTTAGGCTAGTACTTGTGTTTGAGATGAGATGATTTTCTGTATGAGAATTTACCTCTATATATAAGGGAAAGGTTGTGTAATTCCGGCAGCAACTAGGTTTCAGAAAACCTAAACCGAGTAAGAATAGGATTCTTGTTGGCTAAGTCTTCTTTCTTCTTGAATATTCTGTCCAATTTTCTTCATGGACCGACTATGGATGATAGGAGCACAATGTGCGACGATATTATATGCTTATGCCCTCGTTTATGCTTTGTTTAACCCTTATTTATCTAAGATTGAGTCATAATATAGTTTAGTGTTGATTTGGTAGAGTTTTTATCAAATGTGCTTTAGAATCCGAAAAATGACCAAGTTTGAGAAATCTGGAAAAATAATGCAAGTTGTCTTTTTCGTGATTCTGAGATGAGTAAAAATATGATCTATCCTTGTCCGAATTTAATGAAATTTGGTGTGCGTATTATTCATATACTGAAAAATGTTGTGTTAAAATTTCAGATTAATCGGAGTTCGGGAACTCGCCCAAAAGATGGCTGCAAAACAGCAGTTCGAGCAAACCAATCTAGGGACTTCCAGGATTTTCCTGGGATTGTGTCCCAACTTCGAAAAATCATTCCCGATGACTCACAAGGAATTTGATCGAACGGTTTTATATGGAGGTACCTATGTGTGTCTAGTTTATCTGAGACTTAGAATCGCATCAATCGGAGCTCCGAGGAGGGAGATATGCTGGAGTTACTACAACAAGGTCGTTTCTGCCGATTCCAGGATGCTATTGCCTCCTTTTCGCAATTTCTGTTTTTGATGGATCATATGGTGTACAAATGCATATGTGAAGATGGTCCAAGCTTAAAGAAGGAAGGAGGATGACACCAAGCCAAGGCATTGAAGAAAAATACGAAGAAGAAGTTTTCCTAGTCAAGCTAGGAAAAGCTGCTGGAAAAAGCAGATTTGTGCCAGTTTTGTGATAGGCCGGCTGGGGCATTTTTCCATGGATCAAGTTCACTAAATGAAGATGTCAAGACCACATATGAAGTCCATGAAGATGTGAAGCCCAAGCCTTGAAGAAAAATCAGAACAAGAAAACCTAATTGAGCTATGAAAGGAAGGTTTCAAAACCCTATCCTACTAGGTTTTGTGATTGCCTTGTGCAACAAGGGCTGCCGGCACCTACTCTCTATATATAGCCTCACTTTTTCATTTAGAAAAATCATCTCATCTCAAGCATAGAATATTAGCCAAAGCTCTACCAAGTTTCTTAAGCACCAAATACCCAAAAACTTCGCCAAAATTCCATCACCACCACCACTACAAACTGCCGAACTCTCCACCTTGTCTTCTGCCGAATTCCAGTTTCTGCCGAATTCCAGTTTCTGCCGAACCAAGCAGCAGCCGAGCCTCATCTTGTCACGTCTTGAGGAGTCTTCAAGGTTCTAAAAGTGTGATCCACTCCCCCTATGGCTTTTGTATTTATTGTAGTTTGGTTGTATTGTATGAACGCAATTCGATTCTTGGTTTTTATTGAACTTTTGTGTAAACTGATTGCATGATTGATGTTTATGTTAAAGTTTTGTGATTTTAACTTGTGGATTTTGTATGTTGGATAATTAGGGCAGTGGTATTAGAAGCATGTTTAGGATTTAAATTGGTTAGTAATCTAAGGGTGTTCCTTAACAAATCAAAGCATTAGTTGTGTTTAAAACATTTGTTGTTTAAAGCATGTAAATCTAGATGTTAGGTTTCATTTAATCCGAGTAGAATGAATAAAGATGAAACGTATGTTGCTTTGATTCTATTGTGCTCACTTAGGGTAAAACCATAGCTAAAACTTGCATGTTAAACGAGATGATTGACAACCTTGCTTGTTTACATGTCTTCGATTATAGACTTTTGTGCTTCAATGCTATGACTTGTATAAGGTAGCATAACTTTTAGGATCACCATGCGAATAGCTCGATCTTAAAACATTAGAAAAAGTCTCACAACTAGGTAAAAATCGGAAACGTTCTAGTTGTAGGTCGAAACTAATTTGAGTCTTGAACATGCTAAATACTTGTTCCTTACCTTCTTGCATGTGAATCTATGTGTTAAAGAGTCTTTTGTGTGAACTGTTTTGTGTGAGAGATGATGATCACTTGTATATAGTAAATTAGGGTTTAAATTTCGTGTCATTTAGTTCTAGGGCAGCCTTGCTGCCGACGCCATGCTTACCCCCATTCGTGATGTTTTTGTATATTTGTACATGTGTTTTTATCTAACAATCTCATATTTCAGGTACCCTTAATCCCCGGCTAGAACGATCCCTACTTGCTTATACTACTAACGATCTTTTGTAGGGTTATTATTGCGTGCGAGCTTAGGCTCCCATCAATGGACCTCTTGGACTCCTTAATGGATTTAGCAATCTTTTTTTTATGGATCAAAGTCCAATGGATCGGCTGCTAACCTCCCTACCTCAACTGGGAAAGCTTCCTTCTAGAATCGGCGGTTTTGTGCTTTTCCCATCCGAGCTAGGAAAACTCATTCTTTCCTTTTTCCTCACTTCCTTTTGGCTTGGTCGATTCTCCTACTCTTCATAAGGATCAGAAGCTCTTGACTGATGTATTCCAATGTCATTTTGATGCTCAAATGCAGAAAGTCACTAAAATGGGCAGTAGCCTCTTCTTCTCGGCAGGACAGTGACCTTGCCGTCTTGTGATGGGCATAACTCTCTCCTCAGGAAAGTGTTTGATGCGATTCTAAGTTCTGTAGAAACTACACTCGTAGAGCTTTCCATTCATATATGGCTAGCACTCTGGTTGTTTGTGATTCATTCTGGAGAAATTCTGGAAGTTAGTTTATGTGCCTAGGAAATTACTAAAGTTACTGGATTTGCACCGATTTAGTGCTTTGTAATTTCTGGCATCTTTTCTTTGTCCGATTGTTGTAATTCCTTCCATTGCTCAATCATCAATATGTTTCCTGCATATAAGAGAAGAAAAATTCATCAAATATAAAGTCGAAGCTTTACAGATCCAATGAAACATCTCATAAACTCCTAAATCGGCTACTTGACAATTTTATACATTTTTCCTATACTTAGCACGATTTTTTGTAACTCTTCTAAAATCACATGACTCTATAAGATGACTCGATTCTAAAACAATAAATGAGGGTAAAACACATTAAGAACGTCGCATTTTATGCTCCTATCAACTACCCCACACTTATCTTTTGCTTGTCCCTTAGCAAAACTAAATTAAACTAAGACTCTAAATAAACTATTGCCCTAATGATTCGTTTCAGGCTCGTATGAACACATAGCTTTCAAGTTCATGCATGAGAATGCTAAGCACGAAAATTCCAAGTTTCATGAACATATAACATCAATATGAACATGTAAGAACAACACATGAGCATGAAAACATGTAAAGCTAATTCAATCCTCCTCACTAGTCATACTCTTTTCTTTTCACTCAATACATGGCTATTCACATGAGAATATGCAAGTGAAAGATGATAAATACGAGAATAACTTGCATATTCCATAGATAACGAAAAGTACTTTGTGAATATGATATGGAAAGCCTCGTTTAACAACTGTGTGCACCAATGAACAAAAACTTTATGCTTACTCTTGAGAAAGACTCCACAAATCACATTTAACCATCTTAAAAATCATGAAAAGATCAATAAAAATGGATGTAATGGGGCTTGGCTAAGCGGTTCGAAATTTAGGATATGTGGTGCTAAAGACGTCTCTTTAACATAGCTGCTCAACTCGCCTTATGTCTCCTTACCAAGGGCCGGATTTCATCTTGTTGGACTCTTTTGTTCATTCTTAACTCCCCAAAAGCATTGTGAAAATGAACAACACTCAAAATTTAAACAATACTAGACCTTCACATGCATACATACTCCAAATTCACAACACTTTTCAAGACTAGACTTAACAATTTTTTTTTCTTTTTGAAACCGTGCCTTTGCTTTGATTTTCTCGGACTCAGTTTTTCTCTTTTCTTTTCTTGTTTTTCTGTCCGATTTCATTCTTTTCTTTTCACTTTTCACTAGGCACAACACAATAAAATTTTCATACAATTTGTTGCTAAGTCTACCCCCACACTTGTTCTTCTTCATCACTTCACGCGAAAACTCCTTCAAAAATCAAGCTTTGCCAAAACTTTGAGACAAGATAAAGGCATAACTATACTAAGCTCATGGAAAGTGTTTAAGGGTGATGAAAGAAAAGGCTAAACGTTGGCTCAAGGGGGTTTACTAAGGTGTCCTACGATGGGCTCAAATAGGGCGCATGTTTTATTTGGCTATGGTGGTAAACCTAAAAGATCTTTTCAATCCTTTTCAAAATCAAGGTATTTTATGATAAAAATGTTTTGAAAATCAACAAGAGTAAGTTCTAGCATTCTAGAGTTCATTAAAAATCTATGGTACATAAATCGTTGAATATACAAAGAATAATGAGGTTTAAACATTTAAGCATGCTCGAAATTTGTAAATTTTATCACTCATGAAGAAAGTAATTTGGCTCTAAAGCTCACAAGGTTATTATGGAAACAAACTAGCTAAAACATGCATGCTTTATTAATCAACAAGTCCTACATGCTCCTACCAATGCACATTATCAATGAAACTCACAATTTTTATAGTATGCATAACTATCATCTATGTATGTAAAGAGGAGAAAAACATCATTGACTACTTTAGGGGCATCCTAAGTGACGAAAATAAATCACACAACAAAATTTAAAACACTCTATTTTTGTCTTACATTTTTTCTGAAATTTTTCTTTTTTAAACTAAGCACATAAAAACATAAACGAAACATGTAAACCCACCCCACACTTAGAAAATTACATTGTCCTCAATGTAAGCATAAAACTATAGCAAGTAATTCATAAGCATGTAATAATCGACATGTTCCAACATATCATCATAAACTAATGAAAAAGAGAAGGGTTTAGATAATTCAAACGCTCATCGATGGCTCCTTCTTTTTTTATAGTCGACATTGGTTACATCCCATGGAGCGCTTAAGTGTTTATACTCCTTTAGCCTAGACTCATCATCGTGTGTTCATCCGTTATGAAAGTAGGTCAATTCGGCTTTGAGGATGGCACAAAGGTGGTTTTGGAAAATTTCAGTCGTCTCAGCAGCATAGTCCTTGGTATCCACAGTATCGGCAGCATATGTGCGCTGCAGCACAGGCTGCTCGGCAGCGCTATCAACAGTGTGCGAAGGCACTTTCGGCAGGTTCTGCGCATCTTCGGCAGCATCAACATTGGCAGTGTTAGAAGGCTGCACGACAGTGTCGAGTATTGTGGCTGTATCCGTATCGGATAACGTATCCGTGTCGGATACGGGGCTGTGAAGCTTAGGCGTATCGTTTATGGTATCCGATACAAGAACTTGGGTCGGATACGTATCATGTGTAGTTTGGGATACGACATCAGTATCGGACACGCTCCGTACGGCAGGACACGGCTCGGGAATGCGAGTGTCAGGTTGCAAGGTTTGCGCTGCTGCATCGGCAGCGTGCGTGCAGGGTTGCACGACATTGTCGGCATGGTTGGCTGAGGCAGAGGCTGCAGTTTGGTGCAGCTGGCACTAAAGCATATCAGTAGGAGCTTTCGACAGTGGTTGCGCAACGGCAGAGGCTGCAGCTGATGCTGCGGTTCTTGGTAAATTGTCGATGAGTGCGTCTTCCACCGTGTGCTTTGTAAATGCATCATAGTAAGACTTTAATCGATGACCATTTACTTTAAAAGCGTTACCTGAAGCTTCATTCAATATCTCCACGGCTCCATGAGGGAATACTTGAGCAACGATGTATGGTCCAACCCATCGTGAACGTAACGTACCCGAAAAAAGTCGAAGTCTTGTATTGAATAAGAGAACTTTTTGTCCAACTTCAAACTTCTTTCCTCGAATCATCTTGTCATGGTAGGCTCGAGTTCTCTCCTTGTATATCCACACGGCATCATAGGCTTCATTGCGAATTTTCTCGAGTTCGTTGAGTTGAAGCTTCCTATGTAGGCCGGCCGAATCTAAGTCCATGTTAAGGGCTTTTACGGCCCACCATGCTTTGTGCTCTAACTCCACGGGAAAATGACATGTTTTTCCATATGTTAGCCGAAAGGGAGACATGTCTATTGGCATCTTATACGCGGTTCTATAAGCCCATAAAGCATCATCAAGTCGATCACTCCAATCTTTCCTTTTTGGTCCTACGGATTTCTCCAATATTTGCTTGATCTCTCGATTGCTCACCTCGGCCATGACACTTGTTTGAGGATGATAAGGTGTAGATACTTTGTGTGTGAGTCCATACTTCTTTAATAAAGCTTCAATGGTGCGATTGTAAAAATGGGAGTCTCCATCACTTATCAAAACTCGTGGAACACCAAACCTTGAGAAGATGTTGCTCTTGAGGAATTCGGCAACTACTTTTGAGTCATTGGTGTGTGTAGCTTTTGCCTCTATCCATTTGGACACATAATCAACTACTAGCAAGTTGTAGAGGAAGTCTTTGCTTGAAGGGAATGGTCCCATAAAATCAATACCCCATAAGTCGAAGATTTCTACTTCAATGATAGGCGTGAGCGGAATTTGGTCTCGTGCTCCTATGTTGCCGGTTCATTGACATCTATCACATGTGATACATGTCACGTATGCATCTTTGAACAATGTCGGCCAATAAAATCTACAATTTAGAACCTTCAATGCCGTCTTTTTTGGGCCAAAGTGTCTTCCACATGGTTCGTGATGACAAAGGGCAAGGATGGATTGATGCTCTTCTTCCGGAACACACCTTCGAATGACTTGATCGTTGCATTGCTTCCATAGGTATGGCTCATCCCACAAGTAGTGTCGAGCTTGCTTTTTGATTTTGTTCTTGAGGTGGTTCGGCATATCTTTTGGAAAGTGACGAATTGCAAGGTAATTGACAATGTCGGCGTACCAAGGTTCTTGTGTTATATTGATCCGGAAGAGTTGCTCATCCGGGAAACTCTCATGTAGTTGTAGCTCGTCTTCTTCTTTCACAATTCGGCTCAAGTGATCGGCTACAACATTCTCACTTCCTTTCTTGTCTTTTATTTCAATGTCGAACTCTTGAAGTAGGAGAATCCATCGAATGAGTCTCGGTTTAGCATCCTTCTTTGTCATGAGATATCTCAAAGTGTCATGATCACTATACATAATAACTTTAGAGTTTAGTAGATATGATCTCTGAACTTTTCTAAAGCAAAAATTACCGCTAAGGGTTCTTTCTCGGTTGTGGAGTAGTTGAGTTGAGCATCATTGAGAGTTCTCAAAACATAGTATATGGCATTCAGCTTCTTTTCTACCCTTTGGCCAAGTACGGCTCCAAGTGCGTAGTCACTTGCATCACACATCAACTCAAAAGACTCCTCCCAATTTGGTGTAGATAGAATCGGCGTCGTGCACAATGCATCCTTTAAACGTTGAAAAGCATGTGGCACATCTTTTTGTAACAAGTTGCTCAACATCCTTGGAGAAGTCTTTGGTAAATCTTCGATAAAATCTGGCATGGTAAATCTTCGATAAAATCTGGCATGGCCAAGAAAACTCCTCACGTCTCTCACATTCTTTGGCGAAGGCAAGTGTTGAATGAGCTCCACTTTGACTTTGTCTACCTCAATGCCCTTTGCCGAAATTATGTGACCAAGCACAATGCCTTGCGTCGCCATGAAGTGACACTTTTCCCAATTGAGCACAAGGTTGGTTTCTACACACCTTTCTAGTATCTCCTCCAAATGCTCCAAACATGAGTCAAAGTCGTGTCCATATACGTTAAAGTCATCCATGAAGACCTCGATCTTATTTTCAATAAAGTCGGAGAAGATATTGTACATGGATCGTTGAAACATGCCGGGTGCGTTGCATAGGCCGAACGACATCCTTCTATATGCAAAGGTGCTGAATGTACATGTGAAAGTAGTCTTCTCTTGATCATCCGAGACTATCATGATTTGGTTGTAGCCGCTATATCCATTAACAAGACAATAAAACTCATGGCCTGCTAACCTTTCGAGCATTTGATCCATGAACGGCAAAGGCATGTGATCCTTCCTCGTTGTCGCGCTGAGCTTCCTATAATCGATGTACATGCGATGGCCGGTCACAAGTCTTTGAGGCACAAGTTTGTTGACGGTAGCCACAGAGGGGCTACCCAGGCCCACAGACCCGCAGCCGCACCACCCGGGCCCGGTCCATGGCCCAAGGCAGGATCGTTAACACCCGGACTCGGGGCCCAGCAGTGTACCTTATGGCCAGGGGCCCGAGAGCCGGGGGCGCTAGCCTGCTGAACAGACCACCAAAGCTGCCCCAATGTATGAACATAAGGGGATCAGTCCCACATCGAAGAGTGAGACCAGACCTCACGCTCGACAACCTATATAAGGGCCTCAACCACCCTCAGTAATAGGTAACCAACTCTCCAACTACTTATTGTTCCCACTTAAGTTATCCATTTATCCCAACGGTACTAACTTAGGCATCGGAGAGGAGAAGACCGGCCCGCCCGGTATTCCTCCTAGTTAGCATGACTTGTAGGAAGGAATCACACCAAGATCCACAAGTCTCTGTCAGGCCTACAGGTTACAACAGAAACAATTGGCGCCGTCTGTGGGAAGATTTAAAAAAAAAAGTTACGTTGCATTACCAGCAGGTAGAAGAGCGGGTTAAAAAAAAAAAAAACATGGCAGAAAGTTCAGAAGCAGGGCGGGAAAGAAATGTAGAAAATGATCAGCGGATTCTACCAGAGCAAGTGCTCATCGCTACCCCGGTCGCAGTACGGGAGCAGCCCCCCGGCCTAGATGGCCAGACCGACGGCAGCTATCAGGGACCGAGCGGCACACCAGGGGCATGCAACGGTAGCACGCGCGGGAAAGGCCCGGCGGAAGGCAACCAACTAACGCACCGGGGCCCTTCACTGACATTCTCGGACGACCCGAGCGACGAGGAAGATAGTCTAGCCGGCGACAGCGACCAGGATACCGCATATAGCCTCGACTGGCACGATATGGCGGGAGAGGTAGAGGTGATGAGAGCAGAAGTCGATCGCCTGCGCGCGGAGAGCGACCGGGATAGAGCAGAGTCAAACGCCCTGTATCAGGAAATGGAGACGGTGAATGCCGCCTTGGTGGCTGCCCTGGAAAGAGGACAACAGCGCAACGCCACTTTGGCAAGGGCACATGTATCCACACCGAGGCAGGCCCTGCACCCCAAAGTGGGACAATCATCGGGGGGAAGGTCCACCGACCCCAAGGAGGTGGAGTCCCCGGGTGACGTAGCGCTACCGAAGAGCACGCCGGCCCCCTGGCAACTACACGCTTCATTCAAGGATGAAGCCATGACCCCGACCGCACGGGCACTACAAATACTGTCTGACTCCATGTCAGATATGAAGGCCCAAATGGAGGCCAACGAGAGAAGGGCAGTGCGACCACTGGAAGGTGCGCGATTCAGCGAACGTATTGGACCCTTTTCACACCGGGTTTTGGAATCCGGGAGATCCGGTAACCAAAAGTCCCTGAAACTGACGTACTCAGGAGCCGGCTGTCCATACCAACACTTGGATAGCTTCTTGTCCCAAACGTGCGTCAAGGGCTACTCCGACGCTGTGTGCTGCAACATCTTCCAGGAAACCTTGTCCGGAGAGGCACTCAGCTGGTTCTACGAGCTGCCGGCAAACTCCGTTGAGGCATTTGAGCAGCTGGCCAATCGGTTTGTCGGCCGCTTCATCCTACGGGTCGAAGGAGCCCGGACATCGACGGTTCTCTTCACATGCAGGCAGGCAGATGGCGAGGAGCTAAGGACGTTCGTTAACTGTTGGCAAACGGCGACTGCCGGGGTTAGGAACCTAGACAAGGGGATCGCCGAGATAGCATTCAAGCAGGGTCTCCGGCCAGGGAAATTTTCTTACGCCGTGCGAGTAGAGCTCCCGCAGGGGTACGATGAGCTGATGGCGATGGCCATTAGGCATGCTCAGGCCGACCACGAAACCTATGGGCATCACCTGCACAAGAGGAAGAGGGAGGAGCCCCTTCCAATCCGCCAAGAAAACAGGACCAGACAGCGGGGCCAAGACCAAGGTGCCCAACCCAACAAACTGGCTAGAAACTGGGGGAACCAACCGCAGCAGAAAGCCTTTCCTGACAAGCCCCAGGGCGGGCACAGACCCGCGCATTACCGACAAGAACACCCCCTGGCGATCATGCCAGCGGAACGTCAAGAAGTCTTCACCACTCTAACCTCTTCGTACGAGGACATTCTGTACGAGAACGGGAACATCATTCCCCCACCGCTAAAGAGGAAGCACCCAAAGGGGGAACCTCACCCCGGCGCGAACAAGCAAATACTGCTCCTACCATGATGAGGCTACCCATAGGACAAACAATTGTATCGCCCTCAAAACAGCGGTGGAGGGTTTAGTTAGCAGCAGTCAGTTACAGTGGTACCTAGGAGAAAGGCAGGCAGATACAACCCGGGACCGTGACTAGGGCTGGTAAGCATGCCCGGGCCCGGCGATAGGTCAAGCAGCACAAGAAATTTTGAGCCCAAGGCTAAATGCTAATTTTTCCAACACAATTAGCTTGGCATACCAACGGTTCAGCCGATGTAACATTACAAGATATATATTCCAACTGTTTTGAACGAAATCCAAGGCAAACCACCGGTACTATAAAAAATCCAAAGGCAGACAACACAAAAGCCCGTGAGCAAAAAAAAAAAATCCATTCCCGCAATTTACCAGGCCGATATAAAAAAAAATAAAAAATCTGCCTAAGGAGCCGTGGCCTCCTCCCCAGCGGGCTCAACCTGTCCACTGGCTTCCTTCGGTAGAACCGCCGCATCCTCCCCGGCGAGCTCGGATTGCTGAGGTCCGCCCTCCTCTTCCGGCTGCTCCTCCTCCTGCGGCTGCCCATCAATATCATCATCGGTCTGCGCCTGCGGCATTTGCGAGGTATTCAGGTACCCCTTCTTTTCTCACTCCACGTAGGCATCGGCGATACTCGCCTCCCTAGCCTTCTCCAGAAGGACAAGAAACTTCTCACTATCGTGATATTTCTTGATAAAGTGCTGGAAAAGCTCCGGGTCCTCTTCTCCAGTCGCAGCAACGGTGGCGGTACGCGCAGCTGCAGCTTCCAACTGGAGCTCATCCACCTTGGCCTCCAGCTCGGCCCTCTCCTCCTCAGCCCGCTCCTTCTCCTCCTCGAGGCTCCGGACCTGGCCCTCTAGCTTGGCCACCTGCCTCCTGGCCCTCTCCTCCAGTCTGGCCTTCTCCCGCTCAAGCCTGGACTTCTCAGCTTCCAAGCGCTCCCGGGCGCTGGCCAGAACGGCCAACTTCTTCTTCAGCTCCGGCAGCTCCTCACTCGGGTCCGGCTGGTACAGATTGTACAACAGCTGCAGAATGACAGGCCACTGATTAGAAAAAAAAAACAAACAACAAAAAATAAATAAATAAATAAAAATGTTGTTCAACCGGCGCCGTAGCACCAAACTATTCTTACCCGGAGGACCAACTCCTTGCTCTTCTGACGATTCTCTCCTGACAGGGCTCCAGCGGCCCCAGGCCTATCCAGACCCAGGTCGGTCACGTCCTCTAACAGGTTCCGGACAAACGGGCTTTCCGGACCTCCCCTCCTCGGTTCTTCCACCGGAGCGGGACTACTCTGCGGGGCGGCAAAACTTGAAGCCGCAGCGGCTCTATCCCTAGCGGGACTCGTCCCACCACTGGTCAACTTAAGCCATTTCGCCAAGTTCTCACCAGACGACCGACCAGTCAGCGTCAGCAGCGCGGAAGGCGGGACGTCCATGATCCTCCTCCTCTTCTCACCTAGGTCGACCGGTGAAGAAGATTGTGCGCCAGGCAAGGAGACCCTGGTGACAAGTGGGACCGATCTCACTCGATGTGGAATCCTATCCGTTCCACCAGGAACCTTTGGTGGCCCACCAGTGGTTTTTCCCTTCCCGGGCCCCGCTAAGGATCCCGCGGCATGAGTCTTCACACGCCTTAAAACGTAGTCCTCATCTGCCACATCCACGGCCACCGGCTCGGCGTGGATGCAAAGCCGGCCAGTCTCCCGATCCACAGTGGTCCGTGAAACGACCTCCCCTTTCTCCTTCAGCCTCTAGACAAGATCCTCACCATCCATGGATAGCGTGTTAGCGGGTTTGATGACCGTCCGGGAAGATGCACCTGCAGAACACCAAACAAAGAGTTAGACGTAGTATAAACTCGGTCAGCGGGAACTTCACTGCTAAAATCCCCACTACGCACCGGGATACTGCCCCAGGCCGCAGTACTCCAACACTTCCCGCCGTATGAAGTTGTAGGAGCTTCACTCAAGCCCGGACCAGCACCCGAATATCGTGGCAATCCTATCCCACTCCAACTCAGACAGTACGTATGATTGGTCGCCAAGGGGCTGGAAAGCACCAGGAACCCGATACGTCCTCCTCCTCTTCTGCCACCTCCCCCCTGCCATCACCACCTTCTTCCTCCAGCTCTTGTCCAGCCAGGAAGGCAGATGGGTGATAATAGGCTTAAAGTGCCGGACGCCAAAGGTGATGCAACCCTGACACCCTTTCTTTTTCGAGAAGGACAGTCTGTACAATGCCCGAAACTCGTTCACCGTCGGCATGGTCATCCCGGACAGCTCGTACAGACAACCAAGGCTCAGCAGCTGCCTCCACTGGTTTCCGGGAAGCTACGCGGTAGACACGTGCAGAGTACTGAGCATCTGTTGCTATAGGGATCCTCCGGCAAAAGAAAATCCCCGCAAAACAAGAACCAACAAAGAAAAAACGGAAACAAAGGAGGCGAAACTTACCGATTACTATGCACAACCGAGGAAAGTCAGTCCTGGGAAAACACCGAGCAATCGTATGTAAGAGCAAGCACGCCTAAAGCACGGATAGCGCGAGAATATCTTCACAGAACTTTCTCCGGATTCCTCTCCAACGTTTTCTTCTTCTCTCTCAAACAAGAGCAAAAAAAAAAAAAGAGTAAACAATGAAGACAAGGAAGGCCTTTATATAGACAGGTCCGGCACCTAAGGCACCCCTGTAATCCCCCTAAAATACTCAATCGGGGCAAGTCAAACGCCTGCGAATCCGGGCCTTCCATCTCAGACCGCTCCCTACTGACACGTGTCCCAGTATCGGTAAAGTCCCCACGCCATCATAACTGATGGGACTGATGGGCTTTCTCCTTCAATGCATGTCAGCCACTTGGCTCGCCTACAAACGACAGTTGAAGGAGATGGGGGTGAGAACCGAGGCGTCCAGCCCCCCACCACTTCCCCAAGCGCCAACCTCAATTCAAGGGAAGCCATCCCAGCGGGTCATGGCCGTTGCCATCAGCATCCCATCGGGTAATATACATTCCACCAGTTCCACCTGGCATTACATCGGTTTCGTGGCATTCCATCGGTTTAGTCACTTTCGTTCGCGCCTACGGGCACGGACAAGCCAGCAACAACTCAAGGCTTCAAAACATCGGGCTTTATAAACCCGGGAGAGTTGTTTCTCTAACACAGGACAAATCTTCCCGCAGGATAGAAACCCTGCATATACATCACGCCTATACGAATAAGGGCTGTGACACGATCAGTGGTACACCCAACAACAACCGGGTCACTGACCGGGAGAATTGTTCCTCTAACACAGGCCAAATCTTCCTGCAGGCTAGAAACCCTGCATCACACAAAGCTGTGAAAAATATGGGGGACAAATGGCCGGGCCACCCCACCGGGAGAATTGTTTCTCTAACATAGGACAAATCTCCCCGCAGGCCACCCTGCACATAACCTCACGCCTATAACGTTCAGGCTGAGAAGAACTAGCGGATGTTGACCGGTGCTTTAACACGGCCGCAACATCCCACCAGGAGATCTGTTACCTCGCACCCAACAGGTCTCCCCGTAGGCTCGAAACCCTGCACATTACCCCACGCTCATTCCAACACAAGCTGGGACGAATCAGCGGGTGTTGACCGGTGCTTTAACACGGCCGCAACATCCCACCGGTAGATCTGTTGGCTCGCACCCAACAGGTCTCTCCGCAGGCTCGCAACCCTGCATATTACCCCACGCTTATTCCAACACAAGCTGGGACGAATCAGCGGGTGCTGACCGGTGCTGTAACATGGCCGCAACCCCCCACCGAGAATTAACCTCTAACACAGGACATATTCTCCGGTTTGTACCACCGTGGGTAGCGATTTTCACTGGGGGACTCATTCCGACAGGGTAGTTCACCGGCCAGGTCCTCCCGGAGCATTTCATACCTGACTCGTTCTGACATGACAGTTCACCGGTCGAGTCCTTGCGGAACATAGCATGGCAGATTTCAACGCCACATTATCATCCCATGCACTCATCCGGGTTCACCCCATCCCATATGCATGGCATGTCGGATTTCAACGCCACATTATCATCCCATGCACTCGTCTGGGTTCACCCCGTTCCATATGCAGGGCATGACGGAACTCAATCACCACACCACCATCATCACAACTCATACTCATAACTGTTGCACATCATCATGAACAGGCACTCGCATCACCACACCATGGCCCGGGGCAGGATCGTTAACACCCGGACCTGGGACCCAGCAACCTACCTTATGGCCAGGGGCCCGGGAGGCGGGGGCACCAGCCTGCTGAACAGACCACCAAAGCTGCCCCAATGTATGAACAGAAGGGGATCAGTCCCACATCGAAGAGTGAGACCAGACCTCATGCTCGACAACCTATATAAGGGCCTCAACTATCCTCAGTAATAGGTAACCAACTCTCCAACTACTTATTGTTCCCGCTTAAGTTATCCATTTATCCCAACGGTACTAACTTAGGCATCGAAGAGGAGAAGACCGGCCCGCCCGGTATTCCCCCTAGTTAGTAGGACTTGCAGGAAGGAATCACACCAAGATCCACTAGTCTCTGTCAGGCCTATGGGTTACAACTGAAATAAAGCTTATTTTTCTCATTCTTCACAACCGTTACACCACTCTTCTTTGACACTATTTGCACGGGTGAGACCCAACGACTATCCAAGATTGGATAAATGACTCCACAATCGAGTAGCTTGATCACCTCATCTTTGACAACCTTTATCATTGGGGGGTGCAATCGGCGTTGCCCCTCTCTTTTTGGTTTCGCACCTTTTTCAAGCAAAATGCGATGAACACACGTCGTAGGGCTTATTCCCTTGATATCCGCCAAGGTCTAACCTAGAGGTTTTATACTTTTTTTTTTTTTTTTATTTTAAAAGAGGATCTAAGGATTTCACACCTACCCCCTATCGTGACTCGAACCCAGGACCTAATAACTACTTTCTAGGTAGCGGTTTTATACTTCTTAAGCACACTTATCAAATTAACTTCTTGCTTCTCACTAAGTTTTGAAGACACAATAACCGGTAAGGTATCTTCTTCAACATGATAAAAATATTTCAAATGACTAGGGAGCCCTTTTAATTCTAACTTTAGGGCCTCTTCCACACTTGGACGAAATTTGGTTGTGGCATTTGGAATTGACAAGAACGAATCATTTCTTTTGAAAAATGGGGCGGCCTCTAACTCGGCTACAACTTGTCACATGCTCGGCTCAAGTTCTTCCTCTTATTCGTGCGTGATTCGTTCTCCCTTTTTGTCAAATTTCAATCCCTTGCTCTATGGCTCGTTGCTATGCGTCGAGCGAGGTCGAGATGACTCTCTCGACCTCCTCAATAACCTCAATAGCTTGGCACTCCTCCTCTTTTACGACCGGATACTTCATGGCATCGAAAATGTTGAACTTAATCACCTCACCATCAAACTCCATTGTCAAGTTGTCTTCGGCAACATCTATTTTGGTGCGTGCCGTCCTCATAAATGGTCGGCCTAATAACAATTGAGTGCTATTAACCGGCGAGTCCTCCATCTCTACAACATAGAAATCGGCCGAAAATATTAGGGGGTTCACTTGCACAAGCATGTCCTCGACATAGGCCTCCGGATACTTACTTGATCGATCTGCGAGTTGAATGATGACACTGTCCTTCTTGAGTGGCCCTATACTCAACGTTTGATACACATTGAGTGGCATGACATTGATTGACGCTCCCAAGTCTAGCATGACATCGTCAAACCTAGTATTGCCGATTACATATGGCACATTGAAGCTTCCCGGATCCTTCATCTTCGGTGTCAACTTTCTTTGAATAACGGCCGACACCGTCTCACTCATAGTCACCATACGTGTCTCCCTTGTATGTCTCCTTGTCGTGCAAAGTTCCTTGAGGAACTTTGCATACTTAGGCACTTGCCTTATACATTCTAACAAAGGGATGTTGACTTCCACTTTCCGGAAAATATCCAACACTTCCTCATCGGATTTGCCCTTCTTCGACTTTGCAAAACGAGAAGGAAAGGGTATGCAAGTGTTTGGTACGCCTCCCTTGGGTGCTTGGATTGGCATACTTTCCTTCAACGAAGTTGAGGGATCTTTCTCCATGTCGTTGCGCAATGCCTCTTTCTTCTTTTTCTCGGCAACAGCATGCTCGGCTGCAGCCTTGCGTACGGCAGCATCGGCAGCGTCGGCAAGAAGGCTTCCGATAGCATCCTCTTCCTCTAAAATTCTGCCGAAAGTCACCTTCTTTGGAATTCTTGCTCGTGGCTCTTCTAACACTCTTCCACTACGTGTTGTAATGACCTTGGCATGCTCATGGCCCGGACTTTTAATAACTCCTCCCGGAAGTTACCTTGTTCGGTGAACTTTCCCATGAAGTCCACGACTTGCCCCATTTGAGTCTTTAACTCGGCTATGTCCTTCGAGTGCGTTTTTTTATCCCGCGAACAATACTTGAGTTGCACTCGAAAGAGATTGAATCAATGCATCGTAGTTGGGGTTGCTTGGTGTTTCTTGAGCTTGGTTCGGCATAGGTCGAAACGGTATAAATTGGTTCAGCCCTCCTTGGTTTGGCTGAAATGGTTGTCTCAGCACAAAAGGTGCTCTTGGTTGAAAATGGGCTGCATTCGGTGGCCTTTGAACATTGTCATTGTTAGACCATTGAAAGTTAGGGTGATCAAGGAATCCCGGATTGTAGGTGTTTGAGTAAGGATTATACTTTTGTCCTCCTTGGAAGCCGATTGCATTGGCCTCTTCATATCCCTCACTCAACACTTGTGGACATTGATCAGTTGCATGGTCTTCCGTGCACACTCTACTCACTTGTGCTCTCTTCCCTCTCATAAGACTAGCACCATGTCCAATAGCTTATCCACTTTGTTCTCCAATGCCGAACTAGAAGAAGTTTCATTCACTTTGTGCTTCAAGGCATTGTCTCGTAACATGCCAAATTGTTGACTATTCAAAGCTCGGATTTCCATCAAGTTCTTAGCCGGTGTAGGATCAAGTTCAAGGAAAGAACCTCCGGCTGCCGAATCAAGGAATTCCTTTTCCATGAGACGCAACCCTTCATAGAAATATTGAAGCAAGAGTCCCTCATGAATGCCATGAGAAGGACAAGAAGCTACGAGGGCTTTGTACCTCTTGTGATAATCGAAAAACTTCTCGTCTCCTCCTTGCCGAACACTAGTGATTTTTTTCCTCAAATCCGTGATACGCAAGGCCGGATAATACTTGAGCAAGAACTCATTCACCATCGTCTCCCACAAAGTGATACGACCAGTTGGTACCTCAAACAACCACTCCTTTGCTTGATTTTCTAATGAGAACGGAAAAGCCTTCATCTTGAAGTGTTGAATGTCGGCACTTGTAGGACACATGTTTTCGGTGGTAAAGTTAAACCATTACAAGTGTTTGTTCGGATCCTCACCAGCAAGTCCATGATACGGTTTCAATTGGTGAAGAAATCCACTCTTCAACTCAAAGTCTCCACTCTTGCCGGCAACACAAGGAGGGAAAGTGATGTTCGCGGGTGCGGCTCCTCCTCTGGTGCTATGCCCATTTTGAGCACGAATTGAAGTCATGATTGGTGGCTTGGGAAAGTTGAAATCGAAATCTTCTTGCAAGTGTGGCTCGGCTAGAACTTGAAATTCTGGTTCCTCAATATCAAGCTCACTTGATGAAGTTACGAGAGAAGGTGACGATGGACTAGATGGTGGTGATGGTGATGCCGAGCTAGAGGACTCGGATTGGGGTAATGGTGTTGCTATGGCGATGGTGAGCTCTTCGTTGATTCGTCTCTTGTCCAAAGATTAGACTCGGACATCCACTATTCTGAAAATTTTCAACATGAAGCAAGTTAGAATCATTGAAGAGAAACAGAAAGCAAGTATATACAAGACAATTACAAATTAAATCCTAAAACTACTATATACAAGTGATCATCATCTTTCACACAAAGCATTTAGCACAAAAGACTCTTTAACATGTAAATTTCGCACAAATGAAAGTAAGGAACAAGTATTGACACAATTTAGACTTAAATCAGTTTCAACCATTACTAGAGCTTCCGCTTTGTACCTAGTTATTAGACTTCATAAGTTCTTTAAAACAAACTTCCGTTCTAGCCCTGAAGTTTTATGCTAATTCGTCAAGACTTAACATTTAAGCACAAGAGTGTGAAATCGAAGACATGTAAACAAGTAAGGTTGTCAATCATCTTATTTAACATGCAAGTTCTAAAGTTAATAGCCCTAAGTGAGCAACACAAATCAAAGAAACAATCATGTCTAGCAAAGTTCGTTATTACTCTAGCCGATTAAACCTAGTACCTAGATTACATTTAAGACGACACTGATTACCGATTTTCATGCCCTCACCTTAGATTACTAACCGATTTTAAGTCCTAAACATGCATCTAATACCACTGTCCTAATTATCAAACATACAAAATTTACAAGTTAAAATCGCAAAACAACTACATAAACATCAAACAAGAATCGGCTCATACAAGGGTTTAACAAAAACCAAGAATTGAATCGAGTTCATACAATACAAATAAACATAAACAAATACAGTAGCCATAGGGGATCAGATCACACATTACAAACCTTTGAAGACTTCGAAAGACGTGGTGAAGATGCACGGCAGCAAGTAGAACAGTGGTTTAGAATTTTGGACGGTGGTGGAATCTGGTTTGGCTAAGTATTTAGTGTTTGGTGCTTGACAGTTGTATAAATGTTTTCTATACTAGAATTTTGGAACTTTGGCTAGAGTCTTTGGCTAATAATTGTGTTTGAGATGAGATGATTTTTTTTTTCTGTAGAGAGGATGCCTCTATATATAGGAGAAGAGGCTGCATAGTCGGCAGGAACAAAGATTTGTAATTCGGCAAGGAAAATGGTTTTCCTTTCCGGATTTGGTTTTGTTGCATTCTTTGTTCTTCTAGGAATTGTCTTTGCCGATTTTCTCTTGATTAATATTGCAGATTTCTGTCTTCACTTCTCCTCCAAAGATTCCGCATCACCTCTCCTCAATGGCTTTGGAGAATTCTCCTAGTTGTAGCCGGCATAGCTTTCATTTTCCTAGTTGGATTAGGTTTTCCTTTTCTTGTTAGGATTAGGCAAATTCTTCTTTCCTATTTTGAAACTTTCTTCTTTTGCCAACTTTTCTATTCTTCAAATGGGCTTAGGAACCTCTCCTTGTTGTGCTAGGAGCCCTTGCTTGCAGCTGGAACACAACACTTTTCTCTGCAGGCAGTAATTTGTTCTTCTCGGCAGGATTAACCTTTCTGTCTTGTCATGAGCATAACTATCTCCTCAGAAAGGATTTTGGTGCTATTCTAAGTTCTGTATAAACTAGACTCATAGAGCTTTCCATCCATATATGGCTCGCACTCTGGTTTGTTGTAAATCATCCTGCAAAATTTCTGGAAGTTGGGTGATGTGCCCAGGAAATTACTGAAGTTACTGGATTTGCACCGATTTGTGCTTTGTAATTCCTGGCATCTTTTCTTTGTCCGATTGTTGTAATTCCTTCCATTTCTCAATAATCAATATGTTTCCTGCATATAAGAGAAGAAAAATCCATCAAAAGTATAGCCGAGGCTTTACAGATCAAATGAAACATCTCTAAGACTTCATAAATCAGCTTTTGATATTTTTCCACATTTTTATCTATTCTTAGCACGATTTTGATGTAACTATGCCAAAAACTCATAACTTTTATTGTATGACTCGATTCTACAACATCAAGGGTTAAAGTAAAGTATAAACGAGGGTAAAACATATTAAGAACTTGCCATTTTATGCTCCTATCATTCACTTTTGTTTACACTGGATGGGAAGGGACCGCAAATGATTCTAGGATATTTGCAGATGTTGTGACAAGGCCAAAGAATAAATTTCCATTTCCAAATGAAGGTATTTTTTTTTCCAGCTTATATTATACATATATTTGGCTTAGATTTTGACATGCACTATATAATTTAAAACAAAAACAAGATAATACTATGTCGTGGATGCTGGATACACAAACATGCCAGGATTCTTAGCTCCTTATTGAGGTGAGCGGTATCATTTTCGTGATTACAGATGACCTCGTGGTACACCAAGAGGCCCTAAGGAATTGTTCAATTACAGACAGTCTTCATTGCGAAATGTAATTGAGCGATGTTTTGGCGTCTAAAAGGCACGTTTTTGGATTTTAAAATATATGTCTAATTTTCCTCCAAGAAGGAAACGTCGTATCCCTATTGCATGTTGTGTTTTACACAATTTTATTCTGAAGGAAGCTCGTCGTGACAGGCTGTTTGAAGTTTTTGATGTAGAAGATATGATCTTTGATGAGAAAACCAGTGCACCAGCAAACTTAGATATGTCACAAGAGAACCTTGCACAGATGACGCATGTTAGAAATGAAATTGCACAAGGCTTGTGGAATGATTTTATCCCTCACCCTTAGATTGTTTGATGACAATAAATTTGCTATGCAATTTTTTATTAGATATTAATTTGTAATTTTTTTTATTGAATATTAGTTCGCATTTTAATTTTGAATATAACATCATGAATGGATTTTAAATTAATATTATTTTTACCATACACGTTTTTCATTTTTCGTTTTCAGAAAACTGTTCTCCAAACTTAACAACCGAACACATTCTCTATTACAGAAACTACATAATTTGATTTTCTGTTTTTGTTTTAGAAAACAGTTTTTTGAGACCTCCACATTTGCTCACTTGACCTCCATGTGTTTTCAATTACTAGATTGCATATATGTCATCTTATACAATGACTATTAAAGACAATAATTATATTAAAAATATATTATATTTATTTTCTCTAAAATTTTCAATTCATTAAAATAATAGATTGCAATTTTATTATTTTCCTTATCTATTTTAATTTTTTAATTTTACTACATACACATTGAATAATAATTTACTACATACATTTTATTTCCTTATCTATTTTTATATCTTTTCATGCAGCTTAATATATAGACATCTGTATAATTAATTATAATTAGAAGTATGATGGTGAACTAGCTTGTGACATAAAAAAATTAGAGAATTACTTAGTAGTACCTGACCACATTTGAATTAACTAAAAACTCACTTTCCATATTTCTTATACAAATTAGGACATAAGTCCAAGCCCAAAAAATAAGTAGACCAAAATTGATTAAGTAATTAATGTAAAAATATCTAAAATACCCTTATTTTTGTGAAAATTACCAACTGCCACCCAGATCTAACAAGTTTCTCTCTCCTCATTTTTTAAGTTTTTTTCAAGCAAATTTAAATTTTCCGGCTAAACCACCAGCAATTTGGAGGTAAGCCAATATATAAAGTTGTTCCTTATGTCATGCGCTTTCATTGAAGTACCATATTGCATATGTTTTGAGAAATTTTGAAATTTCGAATTTTGCTCACCAAAAACCACAGTAGCAATTAGTATCTCAGTCGACAGTAGCAGCTAGATTTATAGTCAATAGTAGCAAGTGCCTTCCCACAGTAGCAGTTAGATACATAATCGACAGTAGCAGGGACCTTCCCAGCCAACAGTAGCACCTTTCAAATCGACAGTAGCAGCTACTTTCATGCTCGACAGTAGCAGCTAGATTTATAATCAATAGTAGCAAGTGCCTTCCCACAGTAGCAGTTAGATACATAATCGACAGTAGCAGGGATCTTCCTAGCCAACAGTAGCACCTTTCAAATCGACAGTAGCAGCTACTTTCATGCTCGACAGTAGCAGCTAGATTTATAGTCAATAGTAGCAAGTGCCTTCCCACAGTAGCAGTTAGATACATAATCGACAGTAGCAGGGACCTTCCCAGCCAACAGTAGCACATTTCAAATCGACAGTAGCAGCTACTTTCATGCTCGACAGTAGCAGGTACATTCCAAGTCGACAGTAGCAGGTACATTCCAAGTCGACAGTAGCAGTTAGTTTCCTAGTCGACAGTAGCAGCTAGTTTTGCAATAGACAGTAGCAGCTAGATTTGTAATAGACAGTAGCAGCTAGTTTTGTAATAGACAGTAGCAGCAATTAGGACTAAATACATGCTTGTAAATATTAAGGACAAAAGAGTAAATTAGTTAATAACATGTGGCAGCTTGTTATGCATATGGTATTTATTTGTAAATTTTTGTCTTAATTTGTTCAATTAAATATGTATGTGATTTATTTGTTAAACAAATTATTGTCATGCACTTTTTTGTAGTTTGTTATAAAAAAATTATATATAAATATATAACTCATATATAAACATGATGATGTAATATACATATATATATATATATATTAATTTAAAAATTAAGTAAATATTTATCGAAACATGAGGTACAAACCGAAAGAAAAGAGAATGGAGGTTTGCTTGCAAAAAAGAAAAAAAAATTCAAGAACTGGATATTTGCATGCAAAAAGAAAAAAATGAAAAAAAAAATCAAGCAATAAAAGTGAATGAATAAAAGGTAAATTATGCAATTTATTTATCTAATATTATTTTGAATATTTAAGAGGAGGTATAGTGAGCAAATGTGTGTTATTTAAAAGTCAAAAGGAGGTGTAGAGAACATGGGAGGTAAGATGAGCAAATTGAGAAGTCCAGCAACACTCTTTTTGTAAACTGTTTCCAAAACCTATACCGAACTCGCCCTTACACTTCCAAAATTACATTCTACACTCTCATTATTTATTATATTTTATGACTATCAGTTGCGGTTATCGTTTTGCCCTTACATCATTTTTTCTTTGCAATACCCAGAAACAATTATCTCTGCCTCCACTTCATATTCCCAGCCAGCCCCATCTCAAGAATAGATGCCTGGATGGATGCTCATAACTCATAAGCTAACTATTATATCTCAATCCTTGAATCCCAACTCATCATTAGACCCTTCAGTTTCTATTCTTAATTTCCTGGTCAAATCGTCACCTTCAAAATCAATCATTTCATGTTTTTTGCACCTAAACTTCAATTGTTTCTCTTAATTAGCTCCTCATTTCCTCAACATTGTCTTTCTTTTAAAGTTAGCGAATACGCATTGATGTCTGAACTAGAATTTCCAATAAAGATGTGGGAATTTTTTTTATCTTACATCACCATTTCACTTACCTAAGTCACCCGATACTTGATGACGACGAGTTTCAGAAAATCCGGTTTGCAAATAGAAGAATAAATTGAAGATGACTTCCGGCCTAAAGCGGTCGGGCTTCTTCACTAGTCGTCTTGTCGAAGCTGACTTTCAAGTTCTGCCCCTTTCCTTCAATGGTTCTTCGATCAATTTGCTTGATGGGAGCCATATTGTGTTCTATTTGGAGATGATAAAGGTTTTGGGTTTTTTGGATTTAAATAGGGTTGCAGATTGATCAATGATCAATCCAATTCCCACAGTCTACCATTCAACGATGGAGCAATAAGGAATCAGCACAGAATATAAGTGTCGAATGACTTCTCTTTTGATTGTAAGAAGGACAAAACCAGAAGTAAATTAGTAATCAACATAAAATATATTAAAATCAGATAGTGGGACTGTATAATGCAATTTAGGGAGTGTACATTTCACTCCCCTTTTTATAATCTATTCTTTGTGATTAATAAGATTGATCAGAAATAGAATTAGTCTGGTGGGTAAGCTACTTCATTCTCAATATATATATGGTGGTAAGGTTACAATGTGGCATTCAAGTTGTAAAATGAGTCATCAAACTAGTAACACAGAGTCTTTTAAGTTGTAATATGAGTAAAGTTGTATCATGAGTCCTTTGTAAACTCAAATTACCTCCTCAAAGTAAAAAATATTAGTGCTAAAAGTGAGTCCTAAACTTATTTTTAAGACTTTGAAGACTCAATTATCACTTTGAGCACTAATATTACTACTTAAAAAGCTCATGTGGTAAATAAAAATTACAACTTTAAGAACTAAGGTATAACTTTGAGGACTAATATACTATATTGATAAAAAAAATTACAAATTTAAAATAAAGATGTTGCATGTTATGCATCTACACAACATATCCTTACTCTAATACAGTAATAGTGGTTAAATTTGCTTGTACAAAACCAAGCAGAGCATAGTGTCACGCCCCGCCGAAATCCCCTTCGAGCATGATAGAGTCAAACATGGCTCGAGGACATTTTTGGAGAATACCGGAGTGTTCTCAAGTGATCGAGAAGAATGTAGAGATCTCCGGAAACTTCCGGAAACCACTCGACATCTCTGGGCAACTCGGCAGCATAGCTGCAGGCGTCTCCGGAAGGCTCCGGAGCACTGTACGGGGTAGTGTACAGCTGCGCAGGGCAGTGCGAGGCTCTAACATAACCTCGATCATTCTAGAACACTCTAGGACACGTATTGTTAGTGTTAGAATACGCTAGAAGTGTATAGAAATGTCTAGAATCGGATACGTCTAGAAGTTTCTCCGACATGCCAGCCCGCCTATATATAGGATATCGGTGGCGCATTGGTTTGGCACGGAGGAAACACTGATTTTAGGAATTTTGCAATTTTGTAAACTTCCACTAAAAATCAATACGAGTTGATATTCTTCAACAACTTGGTTTCCTCTACCACTTTTGTTCTAGCCAAGAGGTTGTTCGACCATCGGAAAGGCTGACTTAGCATAGGGGTTGCTAAGGCCGCACGAGCAATCGAGTCGCAAGATTTAAGCTCGTAACAGTTGGTATCAGAGCCTAGTCCGATACCCAAGCCCGTGTCTGATACTAAGGTCGTATCCGATACGATGGTTAAAACCGGAAAGCCTACCGAGGGTACCAGGAGTGGTACTTCTCGGACTGAACCTGTCGTTGTGGCGATGCGGGAAAGTGGCCGCGGTGACATCTCCAATCCTCAGACATCACGAGGGGAGAAGTCTAAGGAGTTGATAGTTGCTCTCGATTCACGGCTTGCTCAGGTTGAGGCAAGCGTGGATGGCAGGGGTGCCCAGGTGGATGAGCTGGACCTTCGTGTGGAAGAGCTAGGCCACACTACCAAATCGGACAGAATAGTCGACGAAAAAAATTTTGTCTACTATTCAAAATTTTCGTCGGGTATTCCTTCTATTGATAAAAATTTCGTCGGCTATTATTCGTCGATAAAACGGCGTCGGTAATAACGAAATCGTCGGCCATTATCACCGACGAAAATACATTTCGTCGACCAAACCTTGGCATAATGCCCGACGAAATTTCGTCGGATATTTTCACATATGGCCGACGATATCGTAAAATATAGCCGACGATCTCTTCTGTTTCATCGGTTATTTATTCTGAAATATAGCCGACGAAAATGTCAATTTCGTCGGAATATATTAATATTTTAATATATATTAACTAGTTATAACCGACGAAACCGTCACTATTTAACATAGAGACCACCGACGAAATACTGTCATTTTCGTCGGTTATAACAGTTATAGCCGACGAAATAATGTCAATATCGTCGGCTGTTCTTACATTTTGGGAAAAAAAAATTAAATTAATTTCTAAATTACTATTCTAAGCAACCTGCAATTCACAATGACAATCCAACAAAAAATACGTTTTTCATTAATTATTTAATTTGCTCCATCCCTAAACCCTAAACCCTAATCCTGGCCACCATCCTGCTGTCCATCATGCTCGTCATCCTGCTGAATGAACTCGGGAGCTCTCGACATTCGAGGTTCATCTAACGGCTCAAACGGGGGCGGGGGTTCAAGGCCTTGTTGTTGTACCGCGAACATAGCATACCACCAGTTTTGTTGGCCGGCGTAGTTCTGTCGCCGAATTCTCTCGCATTCAGCATGTCAACGCTCCATTTCCATATGATACTGCTGTGTTCTCTGGAACTGGGCCGCTAATCTTGTATTTTCTTCTGCCAATCTCTACATTCCCCCCCCTTCATCTGTTGGGTGTCCCCGCCTCCCCTCTTTTGATCTCTCTTAGTGGTCTTCAGGAGCCCTATTCCAGAACTTCCCAAACCCAGCGCAGTAGTAGTCGTTTGACTGTTTTGGGAAGGCTGCGTCGAATATCCTCGCTGTAGTTTGGACATTCGATCGGTCGACATGCTCAGGGCTTCTTGCAGATCTTCCTCTGAAATGTTCGATTGTGTCTCCCGAACTACTTCCTGTAACACTTCTTCTTCGGCCCGGTTCACCCTCTCCTAATTGAACGGGAAAAAAAAATTAATTAATATTCTAACAAATATATAATTAAGTAAAATTAATAATTAAAATTTTAAAATCGTAATCAACGACTTACAAGCTCTTCTGTCGCTAATGGATAAGCCTTCTTGAACGTCTCTACGTACATAATTATTGCTTAAAGGATGATCTCTAAGCGCCTCCTCCTGATATTGTGAAAATGGCCTAGAACCACCATGATGGGGGGTTGTGTTACGGCGGCGGTTCGCAGAGTTTATCCGAGACCGTTCCTTCAAACAAAAAATAAAATATTATAAAAATACATCAAAAAATATTAGTGTAATAATTATAAAATAATTAAACTAATAATTAAAATATTAACAAAATAAACATTTATAGTGAAGTTTAGTATTTACCTGCATAACTGGGTTGTTGAAATCTACTGTCTTCAACCAACGCCACTCGTACTCCCTGAACATGAACTCTCTTGGAGTACCCATACGACCATATTTGTCGTATTCGGTAAAGTGGGTACGGAGCTCGTTCTTCCACTCTTTGAACCTACGGAAAAAACAAAAGTGCATTAGAAATATTATTAATATCATAAAATATTTCAAATTATAAGATGAGGAATTCCCAACGTACCTCGAGTTCTGCATCGCGTACACCCAACCCTGCTTGTGTTCGGCAATCTCGAAGTATGCCTGAAAGATAATATTTTATTAGTTTTAAAATTATAACAATACCGAAAATTATTAAATATTACGATAAAGAAATTAAGTTTTTTTTAAATTACTCACCGACGCCGCGTTGTTGACCTCCCTCTTGATCTCTTTCGGCACATCAGCCCACCGTGTCCACAACATAGGGACTCTATCCCTAATTAGTGCTCCCACGCAACCCGCGTAATCGCGGCGTTTTTTCCCCTGAACATCCTGATTAGGGGGTTCGTTGATCTGGATCCTCCCGTTGGTCTCAACACTTTTCCTGAGCGTATCAAAACATATGACACCTCTCGTATTCCTGCTTGAACTGCTAGCGGCGGTCCCTATCACAAAAACGACGATTGGTTAATAAAATTAAATATTAGTGCGTTAATTTTAATAAAATATTTAATTAATAAAATTAAATGTTACCTGAACTCGATGACCCGTCTGTCGACTTTCCTTTTAATCTCGCCGAAATCAGGAGCTCAGGTCTCTCAAATGGCTCATAATGGTATGCCTCCGCAACACTCACGTACTGAGGCCTAGCAGGCCATATGGGCACACCACGCTCGTCGACCTCGGGTATGGCAGGAATGTTGTATGGCAGGTATAGCTGATTAGGGAGAGTAGGCCCCTCAATAAAGTCAGCAGCAGACGGCGCAGGACTCGTCATCGGCTCCCGATGAACCTCAGGCATACGGACCTGATGAACGTCTGGAGCTATGTCGTCCTGAAATAGCTGCGTACTACATCTCGGAGGATCTGGCCGGAGAGGGGGACATGAACTGCTCGACGGCCGCCCCGCCGATAAAAGGGTTTGGTGCCGGTTGCTCACACTCCTCCGCGGCTGGGATGAATCGATCCTCTGAGGCTGGCTAGGGGTCCTCTCGGAGTCTCAGGATCCGCCAGAACTTCCAGAACCCCTAGATCTGGAACGACGGCCTCCGAATAGCTGTCTAAATGCATCGGCCATCTGGAAACAAATAAATTAATAAATTAATTAATATTAAATTATATTACATTAAATAAACAAATTCTAATTAATATAATAATCAATAATACTAACATATTTTAAAACATACTAACAAATTAATATTTATAATTTAACTAATTTTAAATAATACTAACCATTAACATAAATATAACCATTTATATACAAATATAACTATATTTCATCATTAACATATATATACATACAAATAACCATTTATATATTAACATAAATATAACCATTTATATAATTAGGCTACCAATTTAGATATATAATTAATTTAACAATTTATATATAACAATTAAAATATACATTAACATATATATATATATATATACAAATATGTGTATATATTAACAAATATATAACAATTTATATAATTAATCTACAAATTTATATATAATTAATCTAACAATTTATATATATAACCAATATATATAACAATTTAACACACACTTAAATATCTAAATTATATACCTAAATTATACAATTAAAATAAATTGCAAAAAAAAAAATTATCGTTAAGATTGGAGGAGGAGGGGAAGGAGGAGGGGAAGGAGGAGGGGGAGGCCGGAGGAGGAGGAGGAGGGGAAGGAGCAGACGGCGCAGGAGGAGGGGAAGGAGGAGGAAAAAGTCAGGCTGATAGGAGCATAAAATGCGACGTTCTTAATATGTTTTTACCCCCATTTATCCAATGCTTAACCCTTATTATTGTAAGATAGAGTCATATTTTAGTTTAGTGTCCCTTTGGTAGAGTTTTGGAGAAAATGTGCTTAATTGTCAGAAAAAAGACTAAGTATAGAAATCTGGAAATAAAGTAAAATATGTCTTTTTCGTGATTTTGAGGCTCGTGCTAAACTGATTTATCCTTTTCCAAATTTGATGAAATTTGGTGTACATTTAATTGGCAAGCTAAAGTGTATTGTGTAAAAATTTCAGATCAATCGGAGTTCGGGAAGTCACCCAAATGAAGGCTGCAACTTGGCAGTTTGAGCAAACCAATCCAGGGACTACCAGGATTTTCCTGGGACTGTGTCCTGACTTCCGGAATTTCTGTGGGACACATCGCTTGGAACCAGAGAACGAGCCATATGCCGTTGGAAAGCACTACAAGTCTAGTTTCTCTGAGACTTAGAATCGCAGCAAAATATTTCCTGAGCAAAAAGTTATGCCGGTTTAAATGCACGAAGGTCAAGTCTGCCGAAAGAAGAAAACCTAAACCGAGTTCTACATGGATTTGGCTTACGAATGTGGACTGAATTCCATCCTTTGTACAAGATTTTTGGCTGAATTAATTCATGGAAAAACTAAAGAGATATTGCTCAATTATTCAGCCATTATCTTGGGAATTTTCGGCAGAAAATAGAGGAAGAAAATCGCAACAAATCCTGATCAAATTCGGCAGAATTCCTGTGCACGTCATCCAACTTCCACGGACTCTCCCGGACAGCTCACAATGAATCTGAATTCGAGCCTTATATGGATAGAAATCTACGGGAGTGTAGTTTCCAACCCAACTGAAATCACCTCAATATCTATTTTCTAGAGAAAGATATTCCATAATCTTGACTCGAAGGTCAAATCTGCCAGCAGGATAAGTTTGAGAAAAACTAGGTTTTGTAAACCCTAGCTGCCTCCTTTGCCTCTATAAATACCACAACATAATTTCAGAATAATCATCTCTTCTCTCTCACTTTTACCTAGCCAAAACTCTGTCTAAATAATACCACAACTTCCATAAATAGGAGAATACTTGCCGATCCCACCTTCACCTTCATCAAGAACGCATCTTGTCACCTTCCACCGAATCCACACCATTGTTGAAGCTTCTCAAGGTTCTTCAAAGTGTGATTCACTCTTAACTCATGGCTAGTATTTTTTTGTGTAATTACAAAACTTTGTCTATGAAGGTTGTAAGAATTTGTGGATGTTTATTTGGTTTATGTAATTCTATTTTGGATTTTCGGATATCTTGTTTAATTGTCTAATTGCTGAATTGTGTATCAATGCATGTGATGATTTTTAGTTAGGATTTAGGGCAGTAGGTTTCGGTTTTAATACTTGGTTTTATTTGGTTTATTTTCTGAATTGGTATGCATATAAATTGATGCATGAGGGCTGCCAATGATCATGGTTGTACCTTGTGTTTTACTTTCACTTGCCGAATTGAATATGAATTGAATCATACGCAGAGTTGGTTTGATTTGTGTTTGTTCTTAGGGCTAGAGTAATTCTGAAAATTTACATGTCGATGTGAGATGAGGTGACGCCATACTTGCTAATATGTCTCCAATATTTGACTCTTGTGCTTATGTGTTCTTCGTGTTTAATCTGACTGCGGCTTTCAGCTTTTATAGCAGAGAGAATAGCCGAAGATTTAAAAGATTTCGTCGGCTATTCTTTGAATGTCGTCGGCTATACTTTGGAAGATCAACAGCCGTCGGATCTGAGCCATCCAACGGCGGACAATAAAAAGGCACGGATCGCAGAGAGAATAGCCGAAGATTTAAAATATGTCGTCGGCTATTCTTTGAATGTCGTCGACTATACTTTGGAAGATCACCAGCCGTCGGATCTGAGCCATCCAACTGCGGACAATAAAAAGGCGCGGATCGCAAGAGTTTAGCCAACGAAATATAATTTTCGTCGGCTAAACTATAGGTCAAACCAGTAAGTCAAACCTCTAAACGCTTAAAAACGGAAATTAGTCTAGTTAAACGACGGTTTCTGGCCTGACTTTCAACAGATAATAGTTTCAAATCAATGAGACGCAACTAATCATATAAAAATTTTACAAAATTGATTTAACGAACGTCAGGCTACCCATAGGAAAACGAAAGTAAAAAACAGTTAACCGCAACATTCGGCACACAGATTTTATCAGAACCTTGCCATTTTTCAACCGTAGACATATTTCATTATTTCGGTCATATCTTATTTCACAACATTTTTGCATTTGAAGAGTCTACGTATAGTAACTATTTGAAACTATACATTCACTTAAACACTTAGTAAACAAGTTAAGGAACATTAGTGCATATGTTCTGATTTTGAATCTAAAAGTTTAGAAAATCTATTCCAACCGTCAGATATCACCGTTAAGATTAAATACATGTATGGAAAAAAATCCAAGTTCAGCTGACAACGTTAAAGGCTCGATCGTAACGGTCAACCGGGTAAGTCAAACCTCTAAACGCTTAGAAATGGTAATTGGACTGTCTAAATGACGTTTTTTGGCCTGACCTTCAACAGATAATAGTTTCAAATCGATGAGATGCAACTAATCGTATAAAATTCCAGCGATTTTTCGACTGGTGATCGGAGTTCGGCGGCTGATGACCAAATTCCGGCGAGTTTTCGACGACCGGTGATCGGAGTCTGGCGACTGGTGACCGGAATTTGGTAAGGTTCAGGTAAAGTCTTAATGGATAATAAGAGTATTTAAGAAGGGAGGGCAAAATAGTCTAAAAAATATCTAAATCATCACTTTTTATATTATGTGGGATATGAGTGTTAAATAATTTTAAAGTGAGTGGGCAAATTTTGAGTTTTGTCATTAAAATGGGCAATGAAGAGACCAAAATGAACATTTTCCTTTGAATCAATAGAGGGGTCTCCTTCAAAAATAAACCCCATTGCTCTTGCGCACCTGGTTGGGTTACATCTAACTTGGTTTCTAGGTAGCCTTTCCATTTCTTCAAAAATTAAAATTAAGAGGAGAAAAAATAATTTAATAAAAGAAGGGACAAGAAATCATGATTGCATTCAACCGCCGAGAGTTAGACCCTTGCCTTGTAAATACCAAACCAATAATAATATTATATTTTAACACTGAGTAGTCACTACACACTATCACATCTGCACTATCAGTTCTTTTCAATGACGTCTAGAGTAATGGGTTCACTGTTTAACAGTAACTAGTTGGCAAAGATTCCAAAAGCTAGCTACCCAAAAACTTTTGGTTACTTGAATTCATCTGTCTTGAGAGCATTCCTGCAAGTCTTCAACATCTATGGAGGCGAAGACTCACCGGCGGTCAGATGTTCCGGCTAATGTGCCGTTTCATTTCTTCAAAATAACATCAAATTAAAACACATAATTAAACTCTAACTTAAAATCAACTCAACTACAACTCAAAATCAACATATATACATATATTCTAACACTAAAACAAAAACAAAACAAAAAATCACTTACTAAATCAAAATCACTAAAACTCAAAATCAACTCAACTAAAACTCAAAATCAACATATATACACATATACGTACCTATATATAGTTCCACAATGTAAGAGAGGACGGATTTCAACAATACCCGCAGATTTTTCACTCTTTCTCCCGTTTTTTTTTCGTTTTTTTTAAATGAGCAGCTGATGTCTAGATCTGAAAATATATAGACTTATAGCCGACGAAAATGTCAATTTCGTCGGTCAAAATTTCAAAAGTTTTCTTCGGCTAATGTTTTAGAGAAAGGCCGACGAAAATCCAAATCGTCGACTGAAATATGAATATAGCCGACGATTTTTGTTTATACCAACGAAAAAACAGTATCGTCGGCTATGGTTAAACTATGGCCGACAATTTTGTTTTTCCACCCACGAAAAATAAAATCGTCGACTATTCGTTGGAAGTACCGACGAAAATTTTAATTCGTCTGCCGTTTTTTTTAATTTCGTCGGGAAAAGCCTTTTTTCTGGTAGTGCCAACGGGTTGATGGTCTAGAACAGGAGGACGTTGCGATCCACTCTGCGATTAAGGATCTGCTATCGCAAATGGAGATCAAGATACGCGATGAGTTCAGGGGTGAACTCGCCCAAATGCGTCAAGCCCACGAAAGGGAACTCAACGACGTGCTGACTCGCATCGAGGAGATGCGGGAGGAGTTGGTCCTCTGCAAGCGCGCGTTGGCGGCAGGGACAGGTAGCAGCGGGACACCGGAGGCAAGGCACATTGAGGTGCCAAAGCCCAAGAGCTTTGGAGGCTCACGCAATGCTCGTGAAGTCGACAACTTCCTGTGGGGGCTGGATCAATATTTTGGAGCCGTTGGCATCACTGAAGAGGATGCCAAGATCAAGACAGCGGCTCTATATCTTACCGACACTGCCATGTTATGGTGGCGAAGGCTGTGAGGAGACATTGAAAAAGGTACGTGCACCATCGATACCTTTGACGATTTTACCAAGGAGCTTAAGCGCCACTTTTATCCGGAGAATGCCGAGGACGAAGCAAGAGCTCGACTACGAAGGCTCAAGCACGTCGGACCGATTCGTGAATATATTAAAGACTTCACTAACCTAGTGCTTGAAATTCCCGACCTATCCGACAAGGATGCGCTCTTTAACTTCATGGATGGTCTCCAACCATGGACAAAGACCGAGCTAAGGCGACGTGGAGTGCAAGACCTTGCCACCGCTATAGCTGTGGCCGAGAGTCTAATCGATTATACTAATCCAAGGGAGACTGCCACGAAGCCAAAAGATAGGAGGAGCGCCCATGCCAAAGGTGGGAGAGACAAAAGCTCGCGGAGCGATTCGCAGCGAGCCACCAATCCGGAAAGGAACAAAGATAAGGGCAAGCAGAAAGAGACACGAGGGTCAGTCAAGCCCAACTACAACAAGTGTTTCTTATGCGACGGTCCTCACTGGACAAGGGATTGCCCACAGAAAAGAGCGCTGAGCGCATTATTGGGAAGTCGTCAAGGCGAAGGAGAAGCCAAAACTGGTGACGATAATGCACACATGGGGTCGATACAATTGCTTAATGGGATTCGGTCGACACCCAAAGTCCAAGCCAAAGGTCTACTCTTTGTCGACATTGCCCTGGGAGGCAAGCCAACCATAGCAATGCTCGACTCGGGTGCGACACACAACTTCATCTCTATAGATGAAGCAAAGAGGCTCGGACTTAGAGGCAGTAATGGAGGGGGCTCCATTAAGGCTGTTAACTCGCCTGCCAGACCCATTCATGGCATTGTGAGAGGAGTCGAGCCCCATGTAGGGACATGGCGAGGCAACCTTGACTTCTCTATAGTTCCAATGGATGACTATAAAGTCATCCTAGGGCTGGAATTTCAAGACCAAGTAAAGGCGTTCGCGGTGCCATTCGCCAACAACATCTGCATCATGGATGGCGATAAGGCGTGCATCGTGCCGACGACCAGAGGCTGCAAGCAAGACCTGCAAGTATTGTCTGCAATGTAGTTCAAGAAAGGCATCCGGAGGGACGAGGAAAGCTACTTGGCGATCCTCAAAGAGTTCGATGACGAGGAGTTAAGCCCACAAGCCGACATGCCCAAGGAAGTGGCTGCAGTCCTTGAGGAGTTCAAAGACATAGCACCGTCCGAACTTCCCAAGAAGCTGCCGCCAAGGAGAGAAGTGGACCATGCTATCGAATTGGAACCGAGCACCAAACCACCCGCAATGAGCGCATATCGCATGGTACCTCCCGAGTTAACTGAACTAAGGAGGCAACTTAAAGATCTTCTAGACACGGGATTCATTCGGCCCTCAAAGGCACCATTTGGCGCCCCGATATTATTTCAGAAGAAGAAAGATGGTTCGCTTTGTATGTGCATCGACTATCGGGCACTTAACAAGGTTACCGTGAAGAACAAGTATCCTATCCCTCTCATTGCCGACTTGTTCGATCAGTTGGGGCTCGCCCGCTACTTCACGAAGCTGGATCTACGCTCGGGATATTATCAAGTGCGCATTGCCGAAGGCGACGAGCCGAAGACTACGTGCATAACGAGGTATGGTTCTTACGAATTCTTAGTTATGCCGTTCGGCCTAACCAACGCACCGGCGACGTTTTACACCTTGATGAACAAGGTGTTCCAGCCCTATCTCGATCGGTTTGTCGTCGTCTATCTCGACGACATTGTGGTGTATAGCCGTACCCTAGAAGAACACGTGGAGCACTTGCGGGAAGTGTTCAAGGTGTTGAGGGAAAACGAGCTATACATCAAGGTGGAGAACTGCTCCTTTACCAACCCGGAGGTATTGTTCTTGGGACACAAGATCCGAGATGGCAAGCTAATGATGGAGGATTGCAAGGTGCACTCCATCCAAGCATGGGAGCCGCCCACCAAGGTACATGAACTGAGATCATTTCTCGGGCTAGTGAACTACTATCGCCGATTTATTAAAAGCTATTCGGCGAGGGCAGCACCTTTGACGGACCTTCTCAAGAAGAACAAGGCATGGGAATGGACGCCGAAGTGCCAAGAAGCCTTTGAGGACTTAAAGAAGGCCATATGCGAGGAGCCCGTCTTGAGTCTTCCTGACCACACTAAACCATATGAAGTGCACACCGATGCATCTGACTTTGCTATCGGCGGTGTACTTATGCAAGAGGGTCATCCGATCGCTTACGAGAGTCGGAAGCTCAATGATACGGAAAGGCGTTACACAGTTCAAGAGAAGGAGATGTCCGCCATCATACATTGTCTTCGAGTGTGGCGACATTACCTACTTGGGACAAAGTGTGTGATCATGAGGGATAACGTAGCAACGAGCTACTTCCAAACTCAAAAGAAGTTGAGTCCCAAGCAAGCACGATGGCAAGATTTCCTGGCCGAGTTCGACTACGACTTGGTATACAAACCAGGAAAGGCAAATGTCGTTGCCGACGCTCTAAGTCGCAAAGCAGAGTTGGCAAGCATCTCCCAAGTCATTAGCCCATTGTTGGAGAAAATCAAAGAGGGACTTCAAGCCGATGGACAAGCTCAAGCCATCATCGCCTTAATAAAAGAAGGGAAGACGCGGAGGTTTTGGATCGACAACAGTCTAGTCTACATTAAAGGCCGCCGCATCTTCGTACCGAGGTGGGGAAATTTGAGAAGAGAGATGATCAAGGATTGTCATGACTCCTTATGGGCCGGCCATCCAGGGGTAAGACGCACACTTGCTCTTTTGAAGTCCATTTATTATTGGCCGCGAATGCGTGACAGGGTAGAGGAGTATGTTCGGACTTGCCTTGTATGCCAACAAGACAAGACCATCCAACAGCAGCCGGGGGGCTTGCTGAATCCCCTGCCAATTCCCGAGAGACCCTGGGAGAGTGTCTCTATGGACTTCATCACTTGTCTGCCAAAGTCCGATGGGTTCGGAAGTATTGTTGTCGTGGTGGACAGGTTTAGCAAGTATGCAACCTTCATGGCCGCATCAGCAGACTGCACTGAGGAGGAGACAGCGAGGTTGTTCCTACGCAATGTCGTCAAACTCTGGGGAGTACCGAAGAGCATTGTCAGCGACCGAGACCCGCGCTTTACAGGGAGGTTCTGGACGGAGTTGTTCAGAATGTTGGGGACAGACTTGGACTTCTCGACAAGTTTTCATCCACAAAGCGACGGGCAAACTGAGCGGTTCAATGCTCTTCTCGAAATATATCTACGGCACTATGTGAGTGCCAATCAAAAGGACTGGGCCAAGCTCTTGGACGTAGCGCAATTCTCATTCAACCTACAACAAAGCGAGGCAACGGGGAAAAGTCCTTTTGAAATCGTCTTGGGGCAGCAGCCGACAACACCTCTTTCCCTTGCCACACGCTACGAGGGAAAGAGTCCAGCCGCATATAAGTTTGCCAAATCCTGGCACGAGCCGACGGAGCTGGCTCGAGCGGCGTTGCATAAGGCTGCGTCACGAATGAAGAAATGGGCGGACAAGAAGCGAAGGCATGTGGAGTTCAAGGTAGGGGACCTTGTACTCGTGAAACTCTTGCCTCAACAGTTCAAGGCCTTTAGGAAGGTGCACAAAGGCTTGATACGTAAATACGAAGGGCCGTTCGAGGTAGCCAAGCGCATTGGCAAGGTTCCATACAAACTTCATTTGCCGCCCAAGTTAAAGATTCATCCGGTTTTCCACGTTAGCATGTTAAAGCCATACCATGACGACGAGGAAGATCCATCAAGAGGAGTTTCACATCGGGCACCAACAGCCGTCGTCACATCTTTCGACAAGGAAATAGAAGAAGTACTAGCAGACCGAGTCATCCGACGTCGAGGTGTGCCGAGGTATACCGAATACCTTGTCAAGTGGAGAGGACAGCCCAATTCGGAAGCAAGCTGAGAGTCCGAGGACATGCTTTGGCAATTCAAGGACCAAATCCAGCAATATCACGAGGACGCGACGAGGGCATCGCGAGCTTAGGTGGGGGAGAATGTCACGCCCCGCCGAAATCCCCTTCGAGCATGATAGAGTCAAACATGGCTCGAGGACATTTTTGGAGAATACCGGACTGTTCTCAAGTGATCGAGAAGAATGTAGAGATCGCCGGAAACGTCCGGAAACCACTCGACATCTCTGGGCAACTCGGCAGCATAGCTGCAGGCGTCTCCGGAAGGCTCCGGAGCACTGTACGGGGCAGTGTACAGCTGCGCAGGGCAGTGTGAGTCTCTAACATAACCTTGATCATTCTAGAACACTCTAGGACACGTATTGTTAGTGTTAGGATGCACTAGAAGTGTATAGAAATGTCTAGAATCGGATACGTCTACAAGTTTCTCCGACATGCCAGCCCGCCTATATATAGGATATCGGTGGCGCATTGGTTTGGCACGGAGGAAACACTGATTTTAGGAATTTTACAATTTTGTAAACTTCCTCTAAAAAACAATACTAGTTGATCTTCTTCAACAACTTGGTTTCCTCTACCACTTTTGTTCTAGCCAAGAGGTTGTTCGACCATCGGAAAGGCTGACTTAGCATAGGGGTTGCTAAGGCCGCACGAGCAATCGAGTCGCAAGATTTAAGCTCGTGACAATAGTCTCTCTTTAGGATTCTCTCGATCCAGGGTTAGAAGGTTTTGTTGTGCAAAGAGGGCAACAATGAATGCTAAATTTATTGCCGTGGAATTTATCAAACCTCTTCAATGGGGAGGGGTTTCCAATGCGGACGCTTAGCAACACCTGAATCGATGCAATAAGCTTGGGTGGTCTGTGGTGACGAGGTGACGTTACCCAACTCGGCAGCTATGAAGAGGCGACTGGGTGAGCTTCCGATTCAGTTGTAGCGGTCGATCATATCGTTTCAGGTCGACTTCGTGAGGCATACAAACCACTGCCGGCACGGTGGAAGAGGTGATGCAGTTTATTTGGGTTTTTTTCTAATTTGGTTTAGGGATGGGTTTGGGCTTTTGGGCGTAGGTTCAACTTCCGGCTTATAGGTTATGTTTTGGTTCAAGTCAGGGGCTAAGCCTCTAATGAGTGATTAGATCTCTATGGGGGCGTTTGGTACAAGGGACTATGTATCCCCGTCTTATTTTCTTCAAGAACCCAGCCTTCCAGAAGCTTGGCTTATGCTATGTAAGCCTTAACCCATGTTCGGTACCAACAGCACTATAATGAAACCATCACCATTAACATCACCAAACCTGAAAATCACACCGATCAACTAATTTCCATCACCATTAAGATGGATAGTTCGCACCTTTACTTTATATCTTCATAATTATTCTCCATGATTTCTCCTTACAAAACAACTCCGAGACTTACACCTTCACTTACAAAACTGAAATCAAATGACCATTGAAGATGGAATGTTCGCACCTTTCCTCTGAAGATGGACTTTTCATTTGGCAAAATTTACCTTTCCCCAAGTTTATATATTCCCAAATATTTGTTGCAGAAAACGCATGCCCAGGACAAAACCCAGAACTTGAGGAGCAAAAAAGCTTGCCCAAGAGAACAATCTCTTCTTGTCCAAAAAAGAGAGAGAGAGAACAATCTCTAAATTTCTACCATCCGAGAAAAACCAATCAAAGCAATAATGTTTTGAGAAGAGAGGAAACTAGAAAAGCAATAATATTTTGAGAGGAGAGGAACCCATAAAGCAATAATGTTTTGCGAAGAGAGGAACACAGTAATGAAATCGATTGATTCTTACCAAATCTGTTGTTGAATTGAGAAATACTGTAACAGCCCAGCTCATATACTTAGGATATTGTCTGCTTTGGGCCCGCTCTCCCGTACGGATTTACTTCTGGAGGCTCGCTCATGAGCAACTTCCCAGTATGTCACCCATCCTGGGATTGCTCTGAGCTCAGCAAGCTTAACTTTGGAGTTCTCAACCCCTTCCGAAGCCATTGCGCCCCCAAAAAGCGTCCTTAAGTATTGAGCTAACTCTGCACATATAAGCACAGCATCCACTCTTCCCCGGGCGATGTGGGATGTGTGACCTACCTACCTGCTAGCTTCCCTTCTCTAGCCAGGTCAGGTCCCCTACCTGCTAGCTTCCCTAGCCAGGTCAGGTCGGGTCATCACAAATACCCAGTCGGAAAAACTTGAAAAAACACCCAGTCAGAAAAACCCATAATTTGAACTTGAACAAGAGAGCTCCAAAGAGATTGAAGAGAAAAAATTGCGTGAGGGAGAGCGAGGTGAAGCGAAGAACGAGTTATAAGATGCCTTATATCACTTGGGCTTCGACAGTCCTCACAAAATCGGTGTCTCTATGTAAGACCACGCGGGAGGCGTTTCTGGGACTACACAATCCATTAAATATAGTCATTGTTTCTGGCAAACGTGGGACAACTCTTAATTTCTTATGTAAGACAGTCCCATCCCAGCGTGTCCCATGTACCAAACACCACCTATGAGTCCTGATAGGAGCACAATGTGCGACGATATTATATGCTTATGCCCTCGTTTATGCTTTGTTTAACCCTTATTTGTCTAAGATAGAGTCATAATATAGTTTAGTGTTAATTTGGTAGAGTTTGGCGAAAAATAGTTAAGAATCCGAAAAATGACTAAGTATGAAAAATCTGGAAAATAGTGAAAAATGTGTCTTTTTCGTGATTTTGAGTTGAGCAAAAATGTGATCTATCCTTGTCCGAATTCTATGAAATTTGGTGTTCTTAATATTAATATGCTGAGGAATGTTGTGTTAAAATTTCAGAGCAATCGGAGTTCGAGAAGTCACCCAAAAGTTGGCTGCAAAACGGCAGTCCGAGCATTCCAATCCAGGGGCTTCCAGGATTTTCCTGGGACTTTGATCCAACTTCGAAAAATCATTCCCGACGACTCACAAGGAATTTGATCGAAATATTTTATGGGGAGATGGCTATATGTGTCTAGTTTATCTGAGACTTGGAATCGTATTAATCGGAGCTCCGATGGTGGAGATATGCCGGAATTACTGCAGCAAGGTCTTTTCTGCCGATTCCAGGAACCTATTACTTCCTTTTCACAATTGCTGCTTTTCGATGGATCATTTGGTGTACAAGAGCATTTGTGACGATAATCCAGGCTTATGGAAGGAAGGAGGATGACACCAAGCCAGGCATTGAAGAAGAAGACGAAGAAAGAAGTTCTCCTAGTCAAACTAGGAGAAGCTGCCGAAAAGAGGCAGATTGTGTGCCTTGATGATGCTGCCGGGAATTGGAGCATTTTCGGTGGATCAAAACTTATGCAATGAAGTCCAATGATTATTGAAGAAGTCCATGAAGATGTGAAGCCCAAGCCTTGAAGAAAAATTCAGAAAAAGAAAACCTAATTGAACTATGAAAGGAAGGTTTCAAATCCTTTTTCTAATTGGTTTTCTGATTACCTATTGCAACAAGGGCTGCCGGCAACCCCCTCTCCTCTATATATACCCTCACTTATGCATTCTGAAAATCATCTCATCTCTTCCAAAGCACTAGCCGAAACTCTACCAAAAGTTCTACCAAAGTTCTAAACCGAAACCCTAAAACACAAGTCCACCGATTCCACCACCTTTCACCACCGATTCCATTCCCTACCTCAGCCACTGCCGAGCCTCATTCACCACACCAAGACGAAGCTCTCCAAGGTTTCAAAAGTGTGATCCATCCCTATGACTTGTATTTTTATTTTCGGTTTAGTCACATTTGTTGTTATAAAAATACTTTGTTTTCGTTTGGTATTGTATGATGAACATGAATTGCGATTTTTGTTGGAATTTATGTGATGAATTTTGCAATTTTAATTCATGGATTTCGTATGTGTGGATAATTAGAGCAGTGGTATTAGAAGCATGTTTAGGATTCAATTTAGTTAGAACTAAGGTGAGGGCTTATAATCGGTACTTAGTGTTGTCTTTGAACATGATCTAGGTATTAGGTTTAATTTGCTTGAGTTATAATGAACTAAGTAGACGTATGATCACTTTGATTTGTTGTGCTCACCTAGAGTGGTTAACCTTAGGACTTGCATGTTAAATAAGAAGATTGACGACCTTACTTGTTTGCTTATCTTCGACTATAGACTTTAGTGCTTCAATGCTATGACTTGTATAAGGTAGCATAACTTTTAGGATCACCATGCGAATAGCTCGATCTTAAAACATAAGAAAAGTCTCTCAACTGGGTAAAAATCGGTTCACGTTCTGGTTGAAAGTCGAAACTAAGTTGAGTCTTGAACATGTTGAATACTTCTCTCTTACTTTCTTGCATATGAATCTATGTTTTAAAGAGTCTTTTGTGTGAACTGTTTTGTGTGAGAGATGATGATCACTTATATATATTAGCTTAGGTTTAATTTTCGTATCTTAGTGTTAGTGGCAGCTTGCTGTCGACGCCATACTTATCCCCCCATTGTGACGTTTGTGTTTATATATGTGTGTATATTTGTCTAACAATTTCATATTTCAGGTACCCTTAATCCCCGGCTTAGAACGATCCCTACTTGCTCTTACTACTAACGATATTTTGTAGGGTTTATTATTGCGTGTGAGCTTAGGCTCCCATTAATTTTTTGGCGCCGTTGCCGGGGATTATAAAAGCTTGATTTGTGTTATTGTTATGTATATAATGTTGCTGGAAATTTTTGTTGTATAGTTGTAAAGTTGTAATTTTTAATTTTATTTTGGGATTTTGTAAAGTAGAAATATGCTTCGGCATGTAGAGTTTAAATTTCGGAAGTTGCATGATGTATATTGATGTATGTTGGTAATCACTTAGTTTAATTTCTAGGGAGTTGATAGTGCTGTGTATGTTTGAGTTTATTGTAGTTTCTAAAGTGTAACATGTAGGTGAAGCCACTTTTGTTGATCATAACCAAAACCCTTCATGTGAATGGTGCTATGTCGGAGACCGTTTCTATGTAGATTGGGAAACGCGGGATACTTTCCCCCCACGCATATAAGCGTCTTTTCGGCAATAGTATTACTTCTATGAGGTTGAGGGCGGTTTTAATCAACACTTGTAGACTGCTAGGGATCCGTGTTTGTTTTACAAAGTATGGGGAAATTATTATCATAGATATGGTTCTCAGGTTTGTTTAACTGGATCTCAAGGCCCACAGACTGATGTTCATTCTCGGTGAGTGAGTCGATAGGGGGTTCGCCCTCCGTGGTGTCCAACAACGAGTCCTGCCTGGTTCCTGTAGGGGGTTCGCCCTCCGTGATTTTAATGACCTTTGAAACGTAAAATTCGCACGACCTGGTCGACAGCTTGTGCCGAAGCATCATCTCACTTTAGACGCTAGAACATAACTTGACATATGTGACTTATCTTCTTCAAAAGATAAAACATGTTGTGTGGTTCAAACTCTTGAGGTATATCAGGTTAAGCATGATACTACCGGGGGCTGTATCAGTCCATTGCACCGTTATCTCCTCTGCTCCACGTACTTCGAGAGTTAGAACAAATTTTAAAAAAGAAATTAGACTGAGCGATTACATGATCATGAACGTTCCAATTTTTGATCCCTTATTGCCGAAATGTCTTTGTGCTTTGCCGAATGTTTATATGTGTGTCATTGTTTGAAATATGTTTTGTAATCGCCAATGCCGTGGCTTGTAATGATGTATACTCTTGCTTTTTATTTCTTTACGATGTTTTAACTTGTTTAAATGTTGCAAATTTCAGAAATAATGCATGTCCGAATCTAATATTTGGACAAGAGATCTTCAAGGCCGTTTGCAACGTTTAGATCAAGAACTCGCTATTGCTCGTTTTGTGCCATTACCGCCATCGTCACCAACCAGTTCATCAGTTCCATCACCAACCTTGCCATCATCACCATCATCACCGTCCAGATTGCCATCACTGTCGCCAGAATCTACTAGTTTGCCGAGCTCCCCTTCCATAGTTTCGTCATCGTGTGATCTTGAGAATCCAGAATTTGTAGCCTTTACCGAATCAGAGGAAGAAGAAGAGATAATGGCTTCAATCCGATCACAGAATGGTCATGTTGCTGGAGCTGGAGTTGCTCCTTCGAATATCACTTATCCTCCCTTGGAAGCTGACAAGACGGGAGAGATTGAATTGAGGAGTGGATTCCTCCATAAGCTGAAATCGTTTTATGGGATGCCGAGTGAGGACCCTAATAAGCATCTACGGTGGTTTAACTTCACCACGGAGTCTATGTGTCCAAGAGGGACCGATTTGCAACACTTCAAAATGAAGGCTTTTCCGTTCTCGTTAGAAGATCAAGCGAATGAGTGGTTGTTTGAGGTGCCTAGTGGTCGCATTGTTTCGTGGAGTTCTATGATGGATGAGTTTTTACTCAAGTACTTTCCTGCTTCACGTATTACTGATCTGAGGAAGCAAATTACTAGTGTGAAGCAAGTTGGAGATGAGACTTTCTTCGACTACTACAAGAGGTTCAAATCCCTAGTTTCTTTGTGTCCATCGCATGGCATTAGCGATGGGCTCTTGCTACAATATTTCTATGAGGGATTGCGTGTCATGGAGAGAGAGTTTCTTGACTCGGCCGCGGGAGGTAGCTTTTTAGAGTTAAATGCCGGTGCGGCAAGAAGTTTGTTGGAAGTTCGTGCCTTGAATAACCAACAATTTGGCATGGCACGAAGCAATGTGCAAAGGAATGAGAAGGTGCATGAGACGTCTTCGAGCTCAAAGTTAGAGGAGAAAGTGGACAAGCTTACCGACTTGGTGAGTAATTTGATGAAGAAGCGTGCTAGTGTTTGTGGAATTTGCACCGAGGGCCATGAGACCGAACAATGCCCTCAATTTGGAGTTGATGAGGGAGTAGAGGAGTGCAATGCAATTGGCTTTCAAGGAGGCCAACGTTTTGGAAATTTCAATCCGAGGTTCAATGATCATCCTAACTTTCGATGGGCGAATAATGACAATGTGCTTAGGGCACCTATGCAACCGAGAGAGGGAGGAGCACCATATGTACCGAGGGCACCCTTTATGCCTCGGCAACCATATCAGCCGAACCAAGGGCCATTTGCTGCCCTGCCGAACCAACCTTAAGGAGGGCCGAGCCAAGGCCAAGCCGCACCGAGCAATTCCAACTATGATGCTTTGCTCCAATCTTTGTCAAGTACTACTCAAGCATTGCTCGCGGGGCAACAAAATCATCAAAAGGACATTGGTGAACTCAAGACTCAAATGGGCCAAGTTGTAGACTTCATGGGAAGATTTAATGAGCAAGGAAAGTTGCCAAGTAATACGATTCCCAATCCGAGGAACGAGCAAGTCAAAGTGATTCAAACTCGTAGTGGAAGGGAGTTGTTTCCTCTGACAAGTCCAAAGAAGAAGCGAGTAACTTCTGAGGTCATCGAGGATGAAGAGATGACTGCTGGACCTGCCATTGCCGGCAGCCATGTCGAGGGGACCGAAGGGGCTGCAGCCGGCAACAATGCTGCAGCCGAGATTGACTCAGGAGCCGGCAGGGCTGCTGCCGAGAAGACCCATGCTGCCGAGAAGGGTAGAGAGGCCGGCAACAACAATGTGAAGGACAAGGGGCTGCGCAATGAGCTTGAGTATGATCCCACAACATCAAAGAATGAGCTAGTGCCGAACCAAGCAAGCAAGGGAGGGGTGCCAACATCAAGCATCCCATTCCCTTCTCGCTTTGCTAAATCAAAGAAAGATAAATCCGATGAGGAGGTGTTGGAAATTTTCCGGAAAGTGCAAGTCAACATTCCTTTGTTGGAGTGCATTAAGCAAGTACCGAAGTATGCTAAGTTTTTGAAGGAGCTTTGCACGGCTAGAAGGCATACTAGGGAGACTCGTGAGATGACTATGAGTGAGACGGTATCGGCCGTTATTCAAAGGAAGTTGCCACCAAAGATGAAGGATCCGGGAAGCTTCAATGTGCCTTGTGTGATAGGCAACACTCGTTTTGAGGATGTGATGTTGGATTTGGGAGCATCGATCAATGTCATGCCACTCAATGTGTATCAAACGTTGAGTATAGGGCCTCTCAAGAAGGACAATGTCATCATTCAACTTGCGGATCGCTCAAGTAAGTATCCGGAGGGTTATGTGGAGGATGTGTTAGTGCAAGTCAACCAATTGATTTTCCCTGCCGATTTCTATATGGTTGAGATGGAGGATTCGCCGGTCAATAACACTCAATTGCTACTAGGGAGACCATTTATGAGGACCGCGCGCACAAAAATAGATGTGGCCGAGGGCAACCTAACTATGGAGTTTGATGGTGAGGTGATAAAGTTCAATGTGTTTGATGCCATGATATTCCCCAATGTTGATTTGAAGGAGGGTTGTGCCATTGATGTTTTGGAGGAGGTCGAGCAAGTTATGTCGACCTCGCTCGACGCATAGCAATTAGCGATTGAGCAAGGGGTCGGATTTGACAAGAAGGGAGAACGAGTTATGAAAGAGGCCGAGCCAAGCATTGCCGAGCAAGGAGATGCCGAGCCCTACACCATGATGCCGAGCCTTAATGAAGTAGTTGCCGAGCTTGACGCCACTCCCATTTACGCAAAGAACTCGTTCTTGTCAATTCCAAGTGCCATAACCAAATTTCGACCAAGTGTGGAAGAGGCCCCAAAATTAGAACTTAAAGAACTCCCTAGTCACTTAAAGTATGTTTATCTTGGAGAAGAAGATACACTACCGGTTATTGTGTCTTCAATGCTTAGTGAGAAGCAAGAGGTTGATTTGGTAAGAGTGCTTAAGAAGTACAAGACCGCCATAGGTTGGACCTTAGCGGATATCAAGGGAATAAGCCCTACTACTTGTGTTCATCGCATCTTATTAGAAGAAGGAGCTAAGCCGACAAAGGAAGCTCAACGTCGACTTCACCCTCCCATGATGAAAGTTGTGAAAGATGAGATTATCAAGTTGCTTGATTGTGGGGTAATTTACCCAATTTCGGATAGTAAGTGGATATCTCCCGTGCAAGTAGTTCCGAAGAAGAGTGGTGTAACGGTTGTCAAGAATGAGAAGAATGAGCTTGTGCCACAAAGACTTGTAACCGGTCATCGGATGTGCATCGACTATAGGAAGCTCAACGCTACAACGAGGAAGGATCACATGCCTTTGCCGTTTATGGATCAAATGCTAGAGAGGTTAGCCGGCCATTCTTTCTATTGCTTTCTTGATGGATATAGTGGCTACAATCAAATCATGATACACCCGGATGATCAAGAGAAGACCACTTTTACTTGTCCATTTGGCACGTTTGCTTATCGGCGGATGCCATTCGGACTATGCAACGCACCCGGCACTTTTCAAAGATGTATGTATGCCATCTTCTCAGATTTTATTGAAGACATTATCGAAGTGTTTATGGATGACTTTAGTGTGTATGGAGGCACCTTCGATGCATGTTTGGGGAACTTGGAGAAGATACTTGAGAGGTGTGTAGAGACAAATCTTGTGCTCAATTGGGAGAAGTGTCACTTCATGGTCACGCAAGGCATTGTTCTAGGGCACATTATTTCGGCAAGAGGCTTAGAAGTTGACAAAGCCAAGGTGGAGCTAATACAAGCATTGCCGAGCCCTAGGTGTGTGAAGGATGTGAGAAGTTTTCTTGGCCATGCGGGGTTTTATCGGAGATTTATCAAAGACTTCTCTTCAATTGCCAAGCCATTGAGCAACTTGTTACAAAAGGAGCTGTTTGAGTGGTCGGAGGCATGTGAGATTGCCTTTTGCGGATTGAAGGAATTGTTGTGTACGGCGCCGGTTTTGGTGTCCCCTAATTGGGACGAGCCATTTGAGTTGATGTGTGATGCTAGTGATTAAGCACTTGGAGCGGTACTTGGACAAAGAATTGATAAGAAGCCATGCGCCATTTACTATGCTTCAAGGACTCTCAACGATGCTCAGCTCAACTACACAACAACGGAGAAGGAACTCTTAGCGGTAATTTTTGCTTTGAAAAAGTTTCGATCATATCTTTTGAATTCCAAAGTCATTGTTTATAGTGATCATGCCGCTTTGAGATATCTTATGACAAAGAAGGATGCTAAGCCGAGGCTCATTCGATGGATTCTTTTGCTTCAAGAGTTCGACATTGAGATTAAAGATAAGAAAGGAGTTGAGAATGTTGTAGCCGATCATTTGAGTAGACTTGTGAAGTATGTGGATCGGCTGCCCTTATGTGAAACCTTTCCGGATGAGCAACTTTTTCGACTTGAAGTACATGAGCCTTGATATGCCGACATTGCCAATTTTCTTGCTACACGCCGATTCCCCCAAGAGATGCCGAGCCACCAACAAAAGAGAATAAGGAAGCAAGCTCGACACTTCTTGTGGGATGATCCGTACTTATGGAAGCAATGTGGTGATCAAGTTATTCGAAGATGTGTTCCGGAGAATGAGCATCGCTCCATCCCTGCTTTTTGTCATAGTGAAGCTTGTGGTGGGCATTTTGGACCAAGGAAAACGGCATTGAAGGTACTCACTTGTAGTTTCTTTTGGCCTACGATTTTCAAAGATGCATTCATGTTTTGCAAAGCATGTGATAGATGCCAAAGAATGGGGAACATTGGAGCTAGAGACCAAATGCCGCTCACGCCTATCATTGAGGTAGAAATTTTCGATTTATGGGGTATTGATTTCATGGGACCTTTTCCTTCAAGTAAGGGTTTTCTCTACATATTGCTTGCGGTTGATTATGTGTCAAAGTGGATCGAAGCAAGGGCTACACGCACCAATGATGCCAAGGTGGTAGCCGGGTTTCTCAAGACCAATATCTTTTCACGTTTTGGAGTTCCAAGAGTCTTGATTAGCGATGGAGGATCCCATTTTTGTAACCGCACCATTGAAGCCCTATTGAAGAAGTATGGAGTCACTCATAAGGTATCTACACCTTATCACCCCCAAACAAGTGGTATGGCCGAGGTGAGTAATCGAGAGATCAAGCACATTTTGGAAAAATCGGTTGGACCTTCAAGGAAGGATTGGAGTGATCGTCTCGATGATGCTTTGTGGGCTTATAGGACTGCATACAAGACACCGATAGGTATGTCTCCTTTTCGGTTAGTTTATGGCAAAGCATGTCACTTACCGGTTGAGCTAGAGCACAAAGCATGGTGGGCAATCAAGGCCTTCAACATGAACATTGATGATGCCGGTCTTCATAGAAAGCTTCAACTCAACGAATTTGAAGAAATCTGTAATGAAGCCTATGATGCCGCATGGATTTATAAGGAGAAGACTCGGGCGTACCATGACAAGATGATACGAGGCAAGTCCTCTATAGGTGTCCAGTTCTTGTTTGTACTACAAGAAACGGATTGCCAAGAGAGGGCTAGATGATAATGAAGCCATGGAACGTAGTTTTATTGTTGCTTCTAAGAGAAAATGCACCCATAAATAAAGACTGCACAATTGCTGACTTGCCAAATAAATTGATATTGCTAATTCACCATTTATCTAAAATTGGCTATTGCCACTTTTTTGCCGATGCACCAATTGAATGCAATTTGCTTGCTAATCCTATTACGAGGCAAGGTATTATAATCTGAATTGATTAATTTTCATTAATGATGGTTAATAATAATAGAAACTGACTGTTTAGTTATTTGATTGTTGGTCTCTAGACAATTCTAGTATTAATTTGATTCAATAGTTTCCAGTTCTGTTGAAATATTGTCTAAGTTGGAGATGGTTCGACTCCCCACTCAAGCAATTGTTTCCCAATATAAACCCATTATTCATTTCTTTACCCATATATTGGACCCACCACTTGTCCTTGGGCACTACCAATTGCCTAAGTAAAAGAGTTGCTGAGAATCAATCACTCCCTTGCTCGACTACGTGGGTTTTATGTGGGTCATTGTAATTGGTCGACTGATTTTAAAGCGGTGTATTGTTAATTTGAAATTTTTGAGCAAATTAGTCAGCAGTTTGGATCTCCGTTGCATATGCTCTTAGCAGGTTGCTCCGGTTTCTTTTGTAAGCAAGATATATTATAACTGGCATGTTATTGTTTTAATGATATTTTTTTTAAAAAAAGAGATGACGAAATGTCATATATTAATCAAATGTGAGAGAATAACATGAACACGATCCACTCTTTCGAGCCACGTCATAATTGTTTCTGCAGAAATCCGTAGGCCTGGTAGAGACTGGTGAATCTAGATGTAATCTCCTCCTGCTAACCTACTCACTAAGGGGAATACCGGGCGGACCGGTCTTCTCCTCTCCGATGCCTAAGTTAGTATTGTTGGGATGAATAGATAACTTAAACACATATGATAAGCAGTTGGAGAGATCAGTTACCTATTAAAGAGGGTAGTTGAGGCCCTTATATAGGTGGCCGGGCGTGAGGTCTGGTCTCACTTTTTGATGTGGGACTGACTTCCCACTACTACAAAAAACTCAATACACAACACAAATCAGACAACACTTTGAAAGTTACATGTTGTGTGAATCACTGAACTGTTTCACACGACCTAAAGTGAATAATTTGTGTTGTATGATGGTACACATTTTTCATATTCTGAATAAAAAATTTCCAGATTTTGTCACACAACTCTGAGACACATTTTCTGTTGTATGATTAATGAAAATCTTGGCGGCAGAATTCCCTCCGACATTGAAACTCAAATTTGGGCAAGGTCTAGATGGACAGACAACAAAGTTATTGTTTTGTGTTGTGTGATAATGTCACATCCTGCATTAGGTGTCACCAAGTGCAAAGTGACAAATACTTGTACAACAGAATTTCGTAGTTTTGTTGTATGAGTTGGTTTGCTTGTCATTGCCCCATTTTCATTTTGGCTCCAATGGCAGAGGTAGCATTTCTGAAAACGGGAAAGTTGCCTCCATGGTTTTTTGGTTTTGAAAAACATACATGTGCTACAATTCTCACAACAGTGTATTTTGATTCTGTTGTGCAATTGTTTTGTTGCTTCTACAAGAACACTCTTATGGAATACCTAGTATAAAGAAAAGTAAGTTGGTACAACTGTTTAAAAGTGTTTAGTTGTGTGAATGTAAACCTAATAAGGTCATGCCAAACTTGCCAAATTTTAGGAGAGCGGCAAATTTCCCTCTTCTCCAAAACATGTCAAATGAGCCATTAATAATTTTTTTTCTGTGGTGTTTGAAAGTTGGGTAAATTTGTAAGATGCATTCAATTGATCTATTCTCGGGTTCTCTCTCCTTACAAACTGTTTTCTCACACTCTCTTCTCTTGGAAACAAAACCAAACACAAGGCTCACTCACCCACAGTTCTCTTACAAACCCACAGCTCTTTCTCATCATTAAACCTTCGATATCTCTCGTCTCACAGCTCTTTCTCATCATTAAACCTTCGATCTCTCTCGTCTCAAACACAGCACTCGAAAACGGTAAGCCTTAAATTCGATTCTCTCATCCCACAGCTCTCTTCCTCGAATTTCTTTGATTTGAAGACACCCATTTCAGTTTTCTCTTCGATTTTGTAGGATTTCGCAAACCCTAACCCCTATTCTGTTTTGTTGATGCATGTTCATTGTTGGTTTGAATTTGTTGGTGAATGCTTCAAAGACTTGTGGTTTTCTTCGATTTCAAAACGGTAAGCCCTAAATTAGATTATGTCTTCCTCTCTTTCTCGATTATCAGGGTACAAAGCAAAATCGCCAAATCTGAAATGTCCAAACAATGAAGTCTTTAACCAACCTCCACAGGTCCCCCGATCACTGAAAAATGGAAAACCCAGACACCACAAAACCCACAAGATCAGATAAACAACTATTCTCCTTCGGGCGAAACCTTCGTGGGCTGTGAGAGCGGAGCTTCCCAGAGCCCCTGATCTCTTCGCTGAGATGTCCATTCCCCGAAGTGGGTCTTCTTCCTCCTCTCGCCGCCGTGACCTTGTTTTTGTCGTCAACCCTTCAGGTCTCTCTTTCTCTATTTGTCTCTGTTTGTTTTTGGTTTTTGGGGTTGTGTTTTTGAGGATTGGTGATAAGTGAAAGTGGGGAATTGGAGCAGGGCAAATGGGAGGACTGGTAAGGAGTGGAAGAAGCTGCTTCCGTATTTGAGGTCTCGTCTTGGTGCTGATTGCAATGTGAGCTTTTCTTGTTTCTCTCTTTGGTTTGTTGTAACCAAGTTTTGAGCTTGACCGAGATATTTAATTCTGGTTGACTACTGCATTTGATGTTGGAATATGGAGGCAGTGATCTTATGTCATTGTTGGTTGCTTGTAGATGTTGTTTTGGATTGGTTTGTGTTGCTTGTAGATGTTGTTTTGGATTGGTTTGTGTTGCTTGGTAACTGATATGATCAGTAGGGGTTTGTTTCTTCCATGAAAAATGTCTGTATGTTGAAAAGGGGTGGTCTTTTGGTAGAGGAGTGCTTTAACAGTCTGTTAAATTATGTTATATCTATGAAATTGAACTGAATTCGTGGTTTGAGGGTATAACTTTTCACTCTAATTTTAGTCAAGATTGATTGCCGTACTTAGTGCTATGTGGTTTGAAGTATTTTAACATGGTGGATTTAGCAATTGGCTTAGGGTACAATTAACATTCGCCACACTTTAATAATTAACATGGTGGATTTAGCAATTGAGGAGGAAGCTTCCCTCTTTGACATGTTCTGGTCCACATGTTTTAGTAATGGAGTGGATTGATGGTATTAGGTGCACTAATCCACAGGTAGAATTGTCAGTTGGAACTTGGAACAATGCTGTTGCCCATGATAAGATATCGTTTTTTCTATCAGTAATATCTCACCTTGTATTGCAGGCAATTAGAGAAGCTGGCATTGATGTAAATGGGTTCTTAACTGTTGGAGTCAGCGCACTGGGTGCTGGATTCTCTCCATTTGCTGAGCCAGTGTTTCAGAGGTGCATAAGCATCATACAGTCCCAACAAGTTGCAAAGGTAGGTCAGTCAGTGGGGGAGATATTGCTGAATTCAATGTCCTGTATATTTTCAAATTGAAAACTTTGTCGGTTTCTTGCTTTCCAGAAAGTAGGTTGGTCATGACTTTTTTTTGTATCAGTTGGAAGGAGAAATATGTGTGATATATGCCCAGTTATTGTATCTTGCATCTAACCTGACAATCAGTTTTCAGTAAATTAAACGTTAGTAGTCAGTGCACCTTCGATCACGTTCTCGATTATATACTGCAACAGCTTCTTTCATTTATTGAACTTAGCAATAGGGTCGGAATGCCTCATTGTGTTCTCAAGTCTCGCGTTGCATTCTAAATGTCCACTATATGCCCGCTTCTAGAAGTTGGAACGGAAATCTCTCTCAGCAAAACTACTACCACTGACATATGCTTATGTATGTTTTTCAAAATATGCTTGAACTCTCATATTCTACTTTGCAGGTTGATCCGGTCTCTTCAGGAGTCCAGTATGATAAAGAATTTATTGTATGCTCTCTTGATCTGCTTTCTGGACTCGCAGAAGGTCTTGGTAGTGGGATAGAAAGTCTGGTATTTTCTTTCTCCAAATATCTCCTGAAATACATATTAAATAGACTATTTATTATTGAAAGTTCTCTACCTTGGTTGTTTCTTTTTAAATTATATGGTTGCCGAAATACAATTTTTTGAAAGTTCCTTGCTACGACAGTATGTATACTCTTGGTTTTGGTTTTGTTTTTGTTTTTCTGTTTTTGAAGTCCTACACATGATACAGTAGGAAAATTCCAAGTGAAACAAAATAAATAATAAAATGACCAGACCTAATCCTAAAAAGCATCTTAATAACAGTCATGCTTGGTCTCAAGTTATTTGTAAAGTTACTTTAAATAAGAGATTGGTGCTTGTCGGACTTGGGACTTCAATCACTTAATGTTTGTGTTACAAAAAGTAAAACCACCAGACAGCTAACTCAAAATAAAGTATAAAATTCTAAATGAAAGAGAAACAGAGGAAGCTACCCAACCTGCAACCATCCGAATGGGCCATCTGAAATTAGCTACTGACCTTCTTACTGCTTGAGCCGCATCTATTGTTTCTTGCAAATTGTGTTCAGGTTTTTTTTTTTTTCCCTCTCTCTTCTTTTCCTTCTTCCAATAGCTTCTCATTGACACTTCTCGTCCAGGTTTCACAAAGCAATTTGAAGGACCTGCTTTTGAATTGTTGCATGGATGATGCTTCGGATGTCCGGCAGAGTGGTTTTGCCTTACTTGGGGATCTTGCAAGAGTAAGTTCTTGCCAAATGATATCTTAAATCTAGACCTATTTGAGAACTTAGACTAGAAGGATAAGCAGATGTTACAAGGTTATGTGGTAGAATATTGGTAGCTACTGGAAGCTGTATCACTTTTTATGCATATTTTGAATTGTGATTTTGATTAGGTATGCCCCATCCATTTGCGTCCTCGTTTACCGGAATTTCTTGATGCTGCAGCCGAACAACTGGTATGTGAAACCTGTTGACAATTCTAACTATTTGTTTTCACCATAATGTCTTATGTGACACATTGTTGCACAGAATACTCCTAAGCTGAAGGAGACTATTTCAGTGGCAAATAATGCGTATTGGGCCATTGGTGAATTAGCAGTGAAGGTAAACTTTCCTCTTTCATCCGTGATCTTTTTATTCTAAGTTAAAATAACCGGAGCACAGTCCATCGATTGGTGATTAGTTATAATTGTTGATGGTATCCTTCAATTAATAGACTTCAAAATTCTGTTTTAATAGTTCCAAACATGCTGAAAACTTTTGTGTGTGGAGTTGCTTTTGAGATGGCTGGGTAGTTCATAAAATCAAAGATGCATCTGATTGTCTTCTTTACAACATTCATTTTGGGAACCATGCATTATTTGATCATTCTGAGTGTCCCTTAGTACATAGTCTTACCTATTGGCTTTTGGAATTGAAATCTGAAATATGAGATATTTATTTAGGGTTCTTTCTTTAGATACATATGTATAATATGATCATATGGACGATAAACCAGTTCAACAATGTACTAGTAAACAAAAATATAACAAGTAAACTGTATCCTCTGATGTTCTTGTGGTATAACTAAATATGCATGTCAGAAAATCTGTCTACTAGGTATTTGAATGACTTCTGTTCTACACTTATTCTTGTGTTATGCTGCTGTTCTACATTTCGATTATGCTGCTTATTCTTGGTCATTTTCAGCTGCTTTCTGCTGCTGTGTTTGAATGACATGCTGCTGTGTTTGAATGACTTTTTGGGATAATGTTGACGTCTAATATTGTATACATTCGATTTCTTTTTCAGTGGGGCAGGAGAGACAATGGCCTACAGTACACACAAGATGAAATAGATGTGGTAAGGAATGAGTGGGCGAAGTTCATTGTCAGCAATTTGGTGTAGGAATGTTCATAGGGCTTCTGAAATGGGTTTGGCAGTGATGTTTATATGTGCTTTTGTTTTATAAACTTATCGGTTTAAGCTAGCTACGTATGTATGTATATATAGGACTAATGCTGGCAGATTTTGAACAATATCAGCTTGTGCCTTCATGGTTTCAGCTGAAATGCTAGCTAGGTACGTAGGATTATTGCTAGCAAATTTTGAACAATATCAGCTTGTGCCTTCATGGTTTCAGCTGAATGCTAGCTAGGTACGTCGGATTATTGCTAGCAAATTTTGAACAATATCAGCTTGTGCCTTTCATGGTTTCAGCTGAAATGCTAGTTAAGTTTTAGTTTGCTTTTGCTCTATGCATCTATGTGGTACATTAGTGTGCTCCGGCCACTTGAATGATATGTAGAATGGTTCAATTTATGTATAATTATTGTATCTGCAAAAACTGCTCTTCTGGAAATGGTAATGGTTCAATGTACAACAGTTTACATGCTTTTTGAGACCTCATTTCTTGTGTACTTGAGGCTCAGACAACAAAGTGGTCATATGACCAAATGCTTAAATCTATTGTGTGATAGAAACTTATACAACACTATAACAGCATTATGTGTTGTACAATATGACCAAAAGCCGAATCAAACCAGTGTCACAAACTGCTCAATTCTGTTGTCTGGTTGTCGAATAATACAACTGTAAAAATATCATATGTTGTACAATATGACTAAAAGCCACATCAAACCTGTGTCACAAAATCCTCAAATCTGTTGTTTGATTTGTAGAATCATACAACTCAATAAATATGAAACGAAATCAGTTGTCTGAATCAGACAACTAAATAAGTGGGAGATGAAATCTGTTGTGCGAATGAGACAACAGAATAAAATTGCAATATTCTGTTGTATGTTTAAAACTTACACAACATAAAAGTATGTATATTCTGTTGTATGAACTAGACATGTCAGTGCAGCGAATGCCAAGCCAGCCATGGCATGGCATATAAGTTGTACAACAGAAATTATAAGTTGGTTGTTGGACGTTTCATCACACAAGCTCGAGATATACGACGGTTTTTTCGAACTTACACAACGGTGCAGCACCGTTGTGTATTGAGTTTTTTGTAGTAGTGTCCTTCTGTTCGCACACAAAATGGGCAGCTCTAGTAGCCTGTTTGGCAGGCTGGCGCCCCTGATCCCCGGGCCCCTGGTCACAAGGTAGACTGCTGGACCTCGGGTCCGGGTGCTGGTGATCCTGCTCCGGGCCTCAGGCCGGCCCCGGATGCACTGGCTGCGGGTCTGTGGGCTTATGTAGCCCCTCTATGGCTACTGTCAACAAGTCCCCCAAGTTCCCGGTCAAGTGCAATCTTGAATGGGGACTTAATATGTCTTGCTCCTGTCCCGCAGACCCGCAGGGTTACCAACCCAGCGGTGCCCAGTCCCCCAAGTCCGCATTGAAGATTGGGCGTGACCGGGCGTTCGGGTAGAGAAGGCGTGGTGATGTGAGTACATATTAATGATGACGTGCGACAGTTATGAGTATGCCTGCAATACTGATGATATTGTGCTCAAGTGTTGTCGTGCCATGAGTATGGAACGGGTGAAACCCGAACGAGTGCATGAAATGATGCGGCGTTGAGATCCGCCATGCAATAGATATGGAGCGGGGTAAAACCCGAACGAGTGCATGGAATGATGTGGCATTGAGATCCACCATGCAATAGATATGGAGCGGGGTGAAACCCGGACGAGTGCATGGAATGATGTGGCGTTGAGATCCGCCATGCAATAGATATGGAGCGGGGTGAAACCCGGACGAGTGCATGGAATGATGTGGCGTTGAGATCCGCCATGCAATAGATATGGAGCGGGGTGAAACACGGACGAGTGCATGGGATGATGTGGGCCGTGAGGACTCGACCGGTGGACTGCCATGTCGGAACGAGTCCCCTAAGTTCCCAAGGCGAAATTACTGCCAACGGTGGGGCAGGCCGGGAGTAGCCCGGTGGCTCGGCCCAGCTTGTGTTGGAATAAGTGTGGGGTAACGTGCCTGCGGGGAGATTTGTTCTGTTAGAGAAAAAATTTGCCCGGTGGGTAGGCATTGAGATGACAAGTCTCGCCTCGGATCCCCATATTGATCGCAGTTCAGTGCGATGCAGGGTTTTTATCCTGCTGGAAAAGTTTACATGTGTTAGATGTAAACTCTCCCGGGTGTATAAAGCCCATGCCGGTTGAATGTCTCTTAACCGGTGTCATGCCATGTAGTCGGTTGAATGTTACCTAACCGGTGAGATGCCATGGAGCCGGTTGAATGTTACCTAACCGGTGAGATGCCATGGAGCCGGTTGAATGATCATAACCAGTGAGATGCCATGGAGCCGGTTGAATGATACCTAAACGGTGATGAGTCTTGGAACCGGTTGAATGATACCTAACCGGTGATGAGCCTTGGAGCCGGTTGAATGATACCTAACCGGTGATGAGCCTTGGAGCCGGTTGAATGATACCTAACCGGTGATGAGCCTTGGAGCCGGTTGAATGATACCTACCGGTGATGAGCCTTGGAGCCGGTTGAATGATACCTAACTGGTGATGAGCCTTGGCTCTTGGGGAAGTGGGGGGGCTTGACGCCTCGGTTCCCGCCCCTATCTCCCTTAACTGCCACTTATAGGCGGGACAAGTGGTTGACATGCATTTAAGGAGGAAGCTCATCAGTCTAATCAGTTATGATGGCGTGGGAAGGTTACCGATGCCGGGACATGTGTCAGTAGGGAGCGATCTGAAATGGAGGGCTTGGATTTGCAGGCGTTTGAGTTGTCCTGATTGCATATTTTGGGGGATTACAGGGGTGCCTAGGGCATCAGACCAGTCTATAAAAAGGCCTCCTTTGTCTTCATTACTTCTGTTTTGCTCTTTGGCCCAGAGAGAAGAAGAGAAGGTTGGAGAGGAATCCGACGAAAGTTCTGTGGAGGTGCCTCGCGATATCCGTGCCCCAAGCGTTCTGGGTCTTTTGCCTACCATTGCTCGGTGTTTTCGTAGAACGGACTTTCCTCGGTTGTGCATAGTAATTGGTAAGTCTTGCTTTCTTTGCTCCGTGTTTCTTTTTAGGGGGGGGGGGGATGCTCTATCACCGACTGAGTCGTTTTGAGCGGGGCGTCTGCGGCAGACTTGGGGAGGAGCCGTAGAGGGCGCTGTTCTAGCCTGTTGCTGATTGGTGGGGTTTTGTTTTCTTCCCCTTAGGTTAAATGGCTTCTACAAGCTCTGATGGGGAGAGATTGGAGGATTGGCTCAGTTCGGAATCCCCGGAGTCCGAAACCGCTGATCGCTCCCGGGGCGGGGTCTCGTCTTCCGGGTCTCTGGGTTCTGAGGACATCCCGCACGGGGTGCGCTTTCCTGGGACTCCGCCCGTGAGCTACACTATCGGGAGTGGGAAAGAGGCCGTGATGTGGGATGAACCAGAGGGTACTATGAACCCCGAAGAGATTGCCGCCTTCCGGGAGACGTGGAGTATCCCCGATGAGGTGGCTTTACGGCTGCTGAATCCCGGAGAATCGGCCTGTAACCCGGAGGCGGGTTGGGTTGCTGTTCACGGAGACCAATTTCGCCACGGGTTCTCCCTCCCGCTGCCGGACTTCGTGCAGTATACGCTTAGCGCTCTGTAAGTGTCTCCCGCGTAGCTTCCCGGGAATCAGTGGAGGCAGTTGCTGAGCCTGGGTTGTCTGTACGAGCTGTCCGGGATGAGGATGCCAACAGTGAACGAGTTCCGGGCGCTGTACAGAGTGTCCTTCTCGAAGAAGAAAGGGTGCCGGGGTTGTCTGACCTTTAGCGCCCGACACTTCCAGCCTATCATCCCCACCTGCCTTCCTGGTTGGACAAAAGCTGGAGGAATAAGGTGGTTATGGCGGGTGGGAAGTGGCAGAAGCGGAGTAAGATGTACCGGGTTCCTGGTGCTTTCCAGCCCCTTGGCGACCAATCGTTCGCACAATCCGAGTTGGAGCGGGAGAGGATTATGACGATACTCGGGTGCTGGGACGATCTTGAACGAAGCTCCTATAACTTCATACGGCGGGAGGTGTTGGAGTACTGCTGTCTTGGGCGGGATCCCGGTGCGTAGCAGGGTTTTAGCGGTGGCATTTCTGCTGACCGAGTTGATACTAACCCTTTGTTTGTTCTACAGGTGCATCTTCTCGGATGGTCGTCAAGCCCGGTTATACATTATCCATAGACGGTGAAGACCTTGTCTCGAGGCTGAAGGAGAAGGGGGAGGCCGTTTCACGGACCTCGGTGGATGAGGAGTCCGGTCGGCTTACCGTTCATGCCGAACCGAGGGCCATGGACGTTGAGGACGACGCCTATATTCTGAGGCGTGTGAAGAGTCACCCCGCTGCACCCAAGGCGGGACCCGGAAAGGGCAAGACCACCGGGGGGCCACCAAAGGTTCCTGGTGGGACGAACAGGATCCCGCACCGGCCGGGATCGGTCCCGCTCGTCACCAGGGTCACCCGGTCAGGCGCACAATCTTCTTCACCGGACGGCCAGGGTGAGAAGAGGAGGAGGGTCATGGACGTCCCTCCCTCCGCGCTGCTGACGCTGACCGACCGGTCGTCAGGTGAAAACTTGGCGAAACGGCTCAAGGTGGTCAGCGGTGCGACGAGTTCCGCTGGGGACAAGGCCGCTGCTGCCTCAAACTCTACCGGTCAGCAGAGTAGCCCCACTCCTGCGGAGGAACAGGGGGGAGGTCTGGAGAGTCCTTTTGTCCGGAAGCTGGCGGCAGATGTGGCTGGCCTTGGTCTGGATAGGCCTGGGGTCGCCGGAGCCTTGGCGGGGGAGAACCGCCAGAAGAGCAAGGAGTCGGTTCTCCGGGTAAGAACTGCTTGGTGCCATGGCACTGCTCATAACTCGTTACTTTTGCTGTTTGCTTAATTGGCTCCCTGTTGTTTTGTAGCTATTGTACAATCTGTACCAGCCGGACCCGAGTGAGGAGCTGTCGGAGCTGAAGAGGCAGGTGGCCGCTCTGACAGAAGCCCGTGAACGCCTGGAAGTTGAGAAGTCCAGGCTCGAGCGGGAGAAGGTCAGACTGGAGGAGAGAACCAAGAAACAGGTGGCCAGGCTAGAAGAGCAGGTCCGGAGCCTCGAGGAGGAGAAGGAGCGGGCTGAGGAGGAGAGGGCCGAGTTGGAGGAGAGAGTGGATGAGCTCCAGGTGGGAGCTGTCATTGTGCGTGCCGCCGCTGCCGCTGCGGCTGCGGCTGGAGAAGAGGACCCAGAGCTTTTCCAGTGGGTTGTTCTCAAATATCATGATAATGATCAGTTCCTTAAGCTCCTGGAAAAGGCTAGGGAGTCGGGTATCGCCGACGCCTACGTGGAGTGGGAAGAGAAGGGGTACCTGGATACCTCTCCAATGCCGAAGGCGGGGGCCGGTGAGGATACCCATGAGCAGTCGGTAGAAGAGGAGCAACCGGAAGGGGAAGGCGGGCCTCAACCATTTGCACTTGCTGGAGAGGATGCGGTGGCTCCATCTGGAGAAACTGGTGGGATGCCCGCTGAGGGGGGAAGCGCGGCTCCTTGAAGATTTTTGCTTTGCTTTCTTTTTTTTTGTAAATCCGCTAGAACGGTTTTTGTTTGTATTACTCTTTGGATATACATATTTTTACACCGGTGGAACAGGTGGAATTTCTCTCAAAATAGTTGGCATACATATCTTATGATGTTACGTTGGTTGAACTGTTGATATGCCAAACTAACTGCTTGGAGGTTCGGGCGTGCTTTACCAGCCCTGGCCCTGCTCCCGGTCGGGATCTGCTCTCCTTTCCCCTATATACCTCTGAAGCTAACCATTGTTAATCAAACCCTGTACCGTTGTCTTGAGGGCGAAGCAACTATTCGTCCGGTGGGTAGCTTCGTCGTGATAGGAGCAGTACTTGCCCGTTCGCACCTGGGTAAGTTTCCCCTTTGGGTACTTGCTCCTCGGCGGTGGGGGAATGATGTTCCCATTCTCGTGCAAGATGTCCTCGTATGAAGAGGTTAGAGTGGTGAAGACCTCTTGACGTTCTGCTGGCATGATCGCCAGGGGGCGTTCTTGCCGGTACTGCGCCGGCTTGTGCTCGCCCTGGGGTTTGTCATGATAGGGCTTCTACTGCTGTTGGTTCCCCCAATTTCTGCTGGGTCTGCTCGGTCGGGCACCTCGGTTCTCTCTCCGCTGGGCGGCCTTGTTTTCTCGGCCGGGAGGTGGGTGCTCCTCCCGGGGGTGCTCCTCCCGCTGCTAGTCCCGCTTTCTTTTCAACAGGTGTTGCCCATACGTTTCATGATCGGCCTGAGCATGCCTGATGGTCATCGCCATTAGCTCGTCATACCCCTGCGGGAGTTCCACCTGTATGACATAGGAAAATTTTCCTGGCCGAAGCCCCTGTTTGAATGCCATCTCGGCGATACCCTTGTTGAGGTTCCGAACCCCGGCCGTCGCCGTTTGCCAGCGGTTGACAAACGTCCTTAGCTCCTCGCCAGGTGCCTGCATGCAGTTGAAGAGGATGGTTGATGTCCGGGCGCCTTCGACCCGGAGGATGAAGCGGCCTATGAACCGGTCGGCCAGTTGCTCGAACGCTTCGATGGAGTTTGCCGGGAGCTCATAGAACCAGGTGAGCGCCTCTCCAGACAGGGTTTCCTGGAAAATGTTGCAGCACACTACATCGGAATAGCCCTTGGCGCAGGTTTGAGACCGGAAACTATCCAGATGTTGGTATGGGCAGCCGGATCCTGAGTACGTGAGCTTTATGGATTTCTGGTTACCAGACCTCTCTGATTCCAGAACCCGGTGCGAGAAAGGGCCCATGCAATCATTGAATCGCGCGCCTTCCATCGGCCGCGCCGCCCTTCTCTCGTTGGCCTCCATTTGGGCATTTAGATCCGACACAGAGTCGGTGAGTATCTGTAGTGCCCGTGCGGTCGGGGTCAAGACTTCATCCTCGAATGAAGTGCGCGACTGCGGGAGTGCCGGCTTGCTCATTGGCAAAGGCGCACCGCCCGGGGACTCTGTCCTCCTGCGGTCGCTGGACCTTCCTCCCGATGATTGTCCTGCCTTAAGGCGCTGAGGTCGGCCCGGCGCGGGTGTAATTGCCCTTGTCATGGCGGCGTTGCGCTGCTGTCCTCTTTCCAGGGCAGCCACCAGGGCAGCGTTTACCGTCTCCATTTCCTCGTACCGGGCATTGGATTTTGCTCTATTCCGGTCGCCCTCCGCGCGCAGGTGACAGACTTCTGCCCTCATCGCCCGTATCTCCCCCGCCATATCGTGCCGATCGGGGCTGTACGTGGTATCCCAATCACTGTCACCGAGCAGACTCTCCTCTTTGTCACTCGGATCGTCCGAGAATGTCAGCGAAAAGCCCCGGTGTGTTGGTTGGTCTCCTTCCACCGGGCTTTTCCCGCGCACGCTATCGTTGTATGCCCCCGGCATGGTGCTCGGCCTCCCACAGCTGCCGTCTTCCTGGTTGCCCTGGTCGCTGTGCTGCTCCCGTACAGCGACCGGGGTGGAGATGAACGCTTGCTCTGGTGCAACCCGCTGGCCCTCCGGTGCATTTCTTTCCTGGCCCGCTTCTGAGCTTTCTGCCATTTGGTGATTCTTACGTGGCTTTTATGCAAGCTTCCCACAGACGACACCAATTGTTTCTGCCAAACCCGTAGGCCTGGTAGAGACTGGTGAATCTAGATGTGATCTCTTCCTGCTAACCTGCTCACCAAGGGGAATACCGGACAGGCCGGTCTTCTCCTCTCCGATACCTAAGTTAGTATAGTTGGGATGAATAGATAACTTAAGCACGTATGATAAGCAGTTGGAGAGAGCAGTTACCTATTAAAGAGGGTAGTTGAGGCCCTTATATAGGTGGCCGGGCATGAGGTCTGGTCTCACTCTTCGATGTGGGACTGGCTTCCTTCTGTTCGCACACAAAAGGGGCAGCTCTGGTAGCCTGTTTGGCAGGCTGGCGCCCCGGTCCCCGGGCCCCTGGTCACAAGGTAGACTGCTGGACCTCGGGTCCGGGTGCTGGTGATCCTGCTCCGGGCCTCAGACCGGCCCCGGATGCACTGGCTGTGGGTCTGTTGGCTTATGTAGCCCCTCTGTGGCTACTGTCAACAATAATTGAATCACGTAAAACTAGTAGAAGCTAGTAATCTCTATGTTGAAAACCATAATATGAAACACATCAAATCGTGAATTGAGAACTGAGAACTGTTAGATTAACTAACTTATTGCAATCAACCGGAACCACCTCACGTAGGAGGGAGTAAATGAGAAAGTTATGTACCTCGATTTCTCAAGGGCATGTAGCTTTAAGCCTGACAAAAATGCATGTCACAGTACATTACATAGAGATGAAGCCCTAAAAAAATGTGGCATACGGTATGAATACTACTGATAGAGACACATTAATTGAACATAAAAAGTTATTTACTAAAGTAGTGAAAAAAAAAATAACAAATGATCAAAGGTTTTCTCAATTGCTACTCAATAATTATCCAATAGATATGGAAAACTTCACTCCATCAGAACTTCATGAGATTGTAATGACAAAATATGACTATCGTAATTGTTAATAATGATGCTGCACAACCTCCTGATCAAGCTCACAGCCCAATCATTGGAGTATACGATAATCATTGGAGTATACGATATCTCACTTTTTAATGAAGTACAAGAAAGCACTGTAAACTGAAATCTCCACAGCCTTGATTTATCTCCTTTTGTACGCAGTGGCTTTCATTCTTAAGCAACTAAGAGTATTCGCATTAAAGATTAGTAAAGTACAAATAAAATAGTACAAATATACACTACAACACTGAATATCTTAGGCGACGAAAATTTTTCGTCACCTAAGATGGATTTTCGTCGACTAAGTTTTTTGGTGACGAAAATTTTGTCACCTAAGTTTCGTCGTCTAAAGTTTGTGGGCTAAATACTTAGACGACGAAAATAACACAATTTCGTGGACTAAGATAATTCTTAGACGACGAAAAAATTTCGTCGTCTAAGAAAAATGGTGACGAAAAAAAACTCTGAGACGACGAATTTTTTCGTCGGCTAAACTATGGCTTAGACGACGAAAAGGAAATTTCGTGGCCTAAGATAATTACTTAGACCACGAAACTCAACATTTTCGTGGTCTAAGTTTTTAGCTTAGGCGACGAAAGATAAAGTATTTCGTGGCCTAAGATGGAAACTTAGTCGACGAAACTATATTTTTTCGTCTCCTAAGCTTCATACTAAGTCGACGACATATTTTATTTCGTGGCCTTAGATTTTTACTTAAGCCACAAAATAATATTTTTTCGTGGCCTAAGAGTTTATCTTAGGCGACGAAATTATTATTTTTCGTGGCTTAAGTAAATATCTTAGACCACGAAAAAATAATTTCGTCGACTTAGTATACAGCTTAGGCGACGAAAATATTTAGTTTCGTCGACTAAGCATGTATTAAATTTAAAAAAAAAAAATATTCGGATACTGAATATTCAAATATATTAAAAAAACTATCGATAAAAATTAAATACCGAATAATATCGTACAATACCGAATAACATTGTACAATAATATAAATTCATACATTTGTTCACTAAAAATATTACACATCAAACAATATCGTACGTAGATAGGGAGAGTGAGGAGCCTGCAAGCTACTGTGGTCGGTTCCTAAACGACTGGAACTCTTGCTCCAACCAGCTAAGACGCTCAGTTACCAATCGTGTCTGCTCCTCTGCAAGTCTGATACACTCTCGGGCCTCCTCCTCTGCAAGTCTGATACGCTCTCGGGCCTCCTCCTCTGCAAGAGCTATACGCTGTCGGGTCTCCTCCTCCAGTCGTCTCACACGCTCCGCATTTGACGACCGACTGCGTCCGGTGGAATTTTCCCCTTGCGATGATTGGGAGCCGACACCGAAAGTGACTCCTCCTAACCCCCGGATCTCACCGCTGTTTCGCGGTCCCAGTGCGCTGACAAGCACTCGGGCTTGAGTCGGCTCGTCAAAATAGTTGACGATCAGATCCTCCGGAACGTCGGGGTGCTCCTCCCTCACAGTGGTCATCACCCTCTCGAGCTCGGCATTGATACGGCGCTGCAAAGACCAAGCAAGTAACATGCATATGAATAATGCATTCTAAATAATCCAAACATAATCGGCAGATATTATTCATCAAACCACAACGGTTAAACATAATCCAAACATAATGCCATGTCTAGTTATGGGATAAGAGAAACTTACTATATTTTCTGCCGCCTCTGGGTGCTCAGGAGGGTACACCATCTCATAATTCTTCACCAACGGGAATAGTTCACCTTTTTGCTTCAATTCGTGCGCCCCGTAGATGAACGGCTTTGAACCGGACCGATGGTGCAACGTCTTCTTCCCCCAGTTGAGGGCATTGGCGGTCGATCGTCTCTGTAGAAATATGATTAAATATGAGACAAATAGTTAGTATTGAAATAAAACTAAAATGAAAAATGTTAACATTTGAAAGCACATACTACTATTACAAAATTATATACCTGAAACTCATCGCTCTCGAAGTGGTGAAGCAGCCAAGACCACTCCTCCTGCCGATCTTTGAACTCTTTCGGAATTTTCCCAGGATTGGCAATCCTAAGCCTGTTGAGCTTGCTCTTGAAGGCTGTGAAGGTCTTGGCGGCATGCTTGTAAACCCACTTGACCATCTTCTTATCATCCCAAGGGATGTCATAAACAAGCTATTACAAAAAAATTAGAATTAATATGGAAGCTTATAGATAATTAAAATATTAAAATTGTAGTTAACTTACGTTGAGTTCATTTTTGAGCTTCAGCTGATCATCCTCCTCCAGATCCCACCAACTTGCAGCAGTCATGGGAATGCTGTCCCGAATGATATGCCCGATATCATGAGTCAGTCAACTGTTCAGTGCACTGGTCTGCGGTCCGTGCAAGAACTCATCATCCATGACGATCTTCACCTTCTCTCCGTGCTGCACCCAAGACGTGTAGGCCTTCAAGCCTTTTACCAACCCTCGTTTGTGTTTGGGAGGAGGTGCTGCCAAAACAATAACAATTTAATTAGAAAGTAATAACACTCATTTATAACTAAATGACTTAATTGAAAGTGTTGGATTATGTTTACCTCCATCAGGCCGAGGACGAAATGTGCGCCGACAGCTGATCTCACAATCACCATCGCTGTCGTCGACGTCAGGTGCGGTGTCTGCTACTAAAGGGGATGCAGTATCCTCCAACGGGGGCGGAGGGGGAGGTGATGATACGTTCGCAGATGATTCCGTAGGTGGCCGTGAACCACTCCCTTCAGAGTTATTTGACTTATAGAAGCGGTCAAATAACTCCTGCCTCTTCTTCTTCAGAAATCCACCTGTCGGCGACATATTTTTCCTGTAAAGAAACACAAAGTTGAAATGATTAAGAAATTATGACCCCATTGTACAGGAAAAATCATTTTACAAAACTATGCATGTATAATCAGATGTCACCTTTCAAAATTCTGATGATGAACCAATGAGAAAGATTTTGCTTTTGAAACTAAATAAACCATTTTAATCACTTCCTAACACCATGCTTTGAACATGGTTAAACAATTGAAGGTTGATTAAGGTATTTGAAACCAATATAGAGGAAAGGTATTTCACTCACATACAGACAGCCTTATTCATCCCAATCTAATGAGAATAGCAACTAACAAGCAAACCATACCACCAAAAACCTTGGTTAACCAAACCAGGTACTAACAAAGTATAACACTACACCATGAAATGTAAACACACATCAGAAACGAACTCCCAAACCTAAAAACAATCGCATGCACTACACTAATTCATCCAAGTAAAACCAATAAAAGCTCATCACAAGTTACACCGAAAGCTCATCACAAGCTCATCACAGATTTGAATACCAAACCCTCCTAAAACCTCATCACACAAACTACACAAAAAGAAAACCACCTCCTCAGCCATCACAACCTTCTCCAAGCCAAAAATACAACAATAGCTACAATACACACAGATTAACCCATCTCACCAACAAACAACAACAATTCCAATTCCAATTCCAATTCCAATTCCAATTCTTATACCAAGCACAAAATCAATCAATCAATCCATCCATATTATCCACATATACCAATTCTTATATCAACAATGTCCTTGATGAGCTCTGATTCATGCCTGGAATAGATGAGAAACAATATATCGGCTATTTTTTTCATACCTCAGTCACACTCACAGACAGAGAACACACCCACACATACACACATATATATTGCATACATGTAAATTGGCCAAATAACTTTGTTTACTTTATGAGACTATCCAGTGGAGTGGGAAAATAAATAAAATTGAATTTATACCTGAATTCCTTTGAATTCCAACCAGAGAAGTTTGACACTTTTGTTAGAGCAGGGGGAGGAGGCCGAGCAGGGGGAGGGCCGAGCAGGGGGAGGAGGCCGAGCAGGGGGAGGACCGAGCAGGGGGAGGAGGCCGAGCAGGGGGAGGGCCGAGCAGGGGAGGAGGCCGAGCAGGGGGAGGAGGCCGAGCAGGGGAGAGGAGAGGGAGGCCGGTGGAGGTGGGGAGGTGGGGAGAGGAGATGGAGGTCGGTGGAGGTGGGGAGGCCGGTGGAGGTGGGGAGAGGAGAGGGAGGCCGGTGGAGGTGGGGAGGTGGGGAGAGGATCGGAGAGGGAGGCCGGTGAGGGGGGGAGAGGGGATGGAACGAAACAGATCGATGTAGTGAATTAGGGATTCTCGGGTATATTTACCTCACTTAGGCGACGAAAAATTAAGTTTCGTTGACTAAGTAAAGTCTTAAACGACGAAAATGATATTTTCGTCGCCTAAGTAAAAACTTAGACGACGAAACTTAATTTTTCGTCGCCTAAGTGTATTCCCAAATTTTCAATTAATTCAAATCAGTCCGCCAAAATATTAAAAATAATTTACACTTAGTCGACGGAAACTTAATTTTCGTCGACTAAGTAAAGTCTTAAACGACGAAAATGATATTTTCGTCGCTTAAGTAAAAACTTAGACGACGAAACTTAAGTTTTCGTCGCCTAAGTGTATTCCCAAATTTTCAATTAATTCAAATCAGTCCGCCAGAATATTAAAAATAATTTACACTTAGTCGACGAAAACTTAAGTTTCGTCGACTAAGTAAAGTCTTAAACGACGAAAATGATATTTTCGTTGCCTAAGTAAAAACTAAGACGACGAAACTTAAGTTTTCGTCGATTAAGACCAGTTCAAATTTTTTCCTTGAATTATATAATTCAGATCTTCATAATAAATAAGTACATATAAATAAGAAATCATTGCATTGTCGCAGCATTCTCTTCTCTCTTCAATTTGTCAACCAAGTTAACTACGCTCTTTGATGCTTTGGAGACACCACAATCTAAATTTTATATGGAGACTGGAGTGAGGGCCGAAAGGAACTTATTAGCGGAAGTGACATGCTGAAGGTCCAGCTCTTTTTTTGGCAGAAAAAATGAGGTAATTGCTATGGTTAGGTCGGCTTCTGTCACAAGTAGAATGCGGAAGAACGTGAAATTTTTTGTAACACCAATTACATGAGCCCTCCTCACTTTGAACGAATGCTAATAATTTGTTTTCCCTTTCAATAATCTTATCCCCTCCAATGAGGTTTGGGACAAATAGAAATAATACTGCCTTAAATTCAACGTCAAAGCAAAGCGAGTATACTTCCCAAGTATTGCAGCTGAAAATGGGGGTGAAAGTTTCCTCCTCCAGACAACTCACTACGGCTCCTCTTCTAGTGCTCGGATCTTCTTTATCCCTCAACGAATTCTTTTGCAAATTCTTTGTCAGATGATTAGCCGCAAGATCTGCACCGCTTTCTATTGTGTCAAAAAAAAATTGTTGAAGATGTCAAGATTTCAATGATAGCACATTCATTCTCGCGGATCCACAATTGAAACATATTATTTGTGAAGTAGTTTAACGAGTTGGCTTCAACCTCATCTACTTTATTTATCTTGTAAGACCTCCAAAAATGGTGGTTTCGGGACTTTTTTTTTTCATCTTTCCACATCTTTAAACTTATGGTGAAAATTAAAAAGGAACACCAAAAACAAAAGGGTTGAAACGTTGAAAGAGTGTCAAGAATTTTGTGTTTGAATAAATGGATGTTTTTATTTTCTATTGAAGAAAAAAAAACAGTAAAAAAGCCTAACAAAATATATATATATATTTTTTTTAACAACGACATACTCTTAATTTTAAATCATAACATACTAGAAGAGCAACGGTAAAAAACTATTGGTGGATAACTGAACATGAAGTACGGCCGGTCATTTCAATAATTAAACAACCCATGTGATTTAGAGTAGATTACATAGTTATAAGAGAATTTTCTTACTTAAACTCTCTCATAATATGTTCCACAATGATAAAAAAAAAAAAAAAAAAAAAAAAAAAAACTCAAACTCTTGAATTTCACTACCCTAGAGTGTTAGATGTAGAATTTTCACTCCTTAGTATATATGATTAAGCTAATACATTTCGGTTTTTGAATCTAATCTTGGAAACTTAGCTAGAAGTTTAGAACCATGTGTGAGAACATGTGGAAAAGTGAATGATATCCTAGATCGATGGGGCATGGCAACCTTTCACCAAAATTGAAAACTCAATTACTAGCTTTTATGTTTGGAAATTTTGTCCATATATGTTTGCATTTGAAATCTATAGTGTTTCTATTGATTGTTCAATGGTGGTGCCAAAGTAGGGAAACAAATTAACGATTTAGGATTCGATCTTTGTTTTCGCCGTCTTTGTGGCAGCCAAAAAAAGTTACAACGTCAACAATGGTTTTGGTAGCCATGAACGACGCCTCTAAAACGTTAATAAACTCTTTCACTCGAATTGCAGTAATTACCTCAATGTTCTCTATCGATAAGTGAAATTATATCTCATGCCGGGAGGAAACTAGATATTATCCATGGAGAGAGAGAGAGTGTAACAGCCCAGCCCATACACTTAGGATATTGTCCTCTTTGGGCCCACCGGCCCGCACGTACATACACTTAGGTTATTGTCCTCTTTGGGCCCACCGGCCCGCACGTATTTGGTTTTGGGAGCTCATGCGCAATTTCCCAGTAGGTCACCCATCCTGGAATTGCTCTGAGCTCAGCAAACTTAACTTCAAAGTTCTCATCCCCTCCGAAGCCATTAAGCCCCTAAAGCGCGTCTCTATATATTGACCCTACTCTTTACATATTAGCACATCATCCACTCTCCCCCGGGCGATATGGGATGCGTGACCTACCTACCTGCTAGCTTCTCTAGCCATGTCAAGTCGGGTCATCACAATCCACCCCCCTTAGGGTCCGACGTCCTCGTCGGCACACTTCCGGCCGGGGACAGGCTCTGATACCAATTGTAACAGCTCAACCAAAATAAATCTGTGCGGGCCGGTGGTCCCAAAACGGACAATATCGTAAGTGTATGGGATGGGCTGTTACACAGAGAGAGAGCCTACTAATATCCAAGATGAAGGTATGAGAAGCTTGAAGCTTAGAAAACCATGGCAGTCCCAAAAGCAGACAATATCCTAAGTGTATGGGCTGAGCTGTTACAGAGAGAGAGAGCTACTAATATCCAAGATGAAGGTATGAGAAGCTTAGAAAACCATGGCAGAGTGATAAGTAGCTAGCTACATCTATATATACAAAAAGGGATAGCCAAGCGCTTATAGAAGAGCGTAAGGTGTAGTTACTCTCTTGACAGCTCGGCAAAAGTGTACGAACCTCAACTTAGCTATGATGATCTTTATGTTCAATACCTACTTGTTATGAAGGAAGGGCATCGTTATCAGTTTAGAGCACAGACTGAATTTTTTTGGTGATTTTCTTCGCCCCTTCACGCCATTAGTAAATGCTATCATCATGCTCTCTCTCTTAAATCTCTTCCAACCAATACCAACAACAATTAAAGATCATGCATGCCTTCACTCAACTTTAAAACTTTATTAGAAGGTCATTGAAAGAACAAAAGGAAATGGAAGAGAATTATTCATATAACCATTTTTTTAAGATGGGGGTTATGGAGGGAAAAACCAGACATATGCAAATACATAGAGATTCCAACAAACAAATTACTGACTTTGTATAAAAAGTTAAAGAAAACCCAAAAATTGGTAGATAAATCTTACTATATTATAAAATAAGACAATCCAACTGATGCAAACTACTGGTAAGATTAAAAATTGATGCATGGATAGTAACATAAGTAAGAAAAGGCAACCCAATTCACCAAAATTAAACAAATTGAAGTTTCACATAGGTTTATCACAAAATTGCAACTTAGGCTCAGTCCCATATATCTGTATGGGGTTTGCCAACGAAATTTAATTTTGAAGAAGTCAAAGATTAATTGGATGTCATGAATGCATGCATTGGTTCAACTTTTTTAGATAGAGGATGAACTTGTTTGGGTTATGCATAAGATTCATGTCATTCTGGCAAACACCTTCACTCGGAACTTTGAAGAATGAATATTCAAGTCGCAAGTGACTGCAGATGAGATCCTAATAAGAAAGGAAGAAGAAGATGAGGAAGAAGATGAGAGATAAAATTATGAAAAAAATAACCATTTAATTAAATAATTAAGTTATTAGTCTAAGTAGAGGGTTACTCTTGTCATTTGACATCTCTGTTTTATTTGGTGGCATGCCACGTCAGCTCTTTAACGAGATTGTTACATACACCAAATGGAAGTACCTCATTGATAGCAATTTTAATTTTTATGTGTCACATTGATATTTTTGTGAGTTCAGGTATTAAACTGTCCGGCACATAAGAGTTAAGGGACTATTGGTTTATTTTTCTTTTCATTTTTGTAGCAATATCTTTTCTTGAAATTGATCATGATTCTCTTATTAATATGAGTAAACGTATCTCCCCCATGGATATTAAAGATGCATTCCATTGGTTATGAGATTTTCACCGATAGTTTTCCTACTATCTTTCATCAACATCATTGGTAAATGTATTTTTGTGAGATTCTCATTGTTGTCGATGTAGCTTTCTCCTCAGGTTATGTGTCTATGTTAGACAAAATGTCACCCTCAAGTATAAGGGTCAAGTTATAGTGTAGGGAAATTATGAGTAGGAGATATCGTACCCAAGGGATTGGAAAACCCACTCTAGCTAAGGAAACCTAAAGGATGCTAGATGAATATGCAAATGTACAAGTCACAAACAAAGGGACAAAGTGAACCCAAGTTCATGGTGAATATATGCAAGATGGTGTAGTGATTTGATTTTGGTTTGGAAATTGTGTTGCCTAGAAACTAAATGATTACTTGAAATGTAAACTAAGCTATGCTAAAGTAGATGTGGTGAAATGGATAGGAGTTGAGACTTAAGGTTTTCTTCTCTAACCTCTCTTGTAAGCAATGATGCTTCTAATGTGAATGATGCCATTTTAATTAGTCAATTTCTCTCCTCACATCCCTCTCGGGTATGATAAGGAACATTCTCCTTTTTTGGTATCAAGCAACCCCTCTCGGATGTAATACTCAACTACTCAAGCATGCATTTCAATCCGGTTAGGTATCTAATGCAATTCCCTAAGTGCATAAAGCTTGAAGATGAAGAAATTATGCAAACCAACCATGCTTATTGAACGAGTGCCAATAGAAGTGGGGGAGATCCACTTACTATCCAAAATGGGGTAGATTACGCCACAATCAAGCAACTTGATGATTTCTTCCTTTACAACTTTCATCATGGGCAGGTGGAGTCTCCTTTGTCCTTCTCTTGTTGGTTTCGCACCTTCTTCAAGTAAGATCCGATGAACACATGTTGTAGGGTTTATTCCCTTGATGTCCGCCAAGGTCCAACCTATGGCGGTCTTGTGCTTCTTAAGTACACGAACCAATTTCTCTTCTTGCTTCTCATTAAGCGATGAAGACACAATAACCGGTAAAGTGTCTTTTTCTCCAAGATACACATACTTCAAATGGCTAGGGAGCTCTTTTAATTCTAACTTTAGGGCCTCTTCCACACTTGGATGAATTTTGTTTGTGGCATTTGGAATTGACAAGAACGGACTATGCTTCTCAAACCGTGGGGCAGCCTCTAACTCGGCAACCACTTCCCTTCGGCTCGGCTCAAGCTTCTCTCTTTCTTCTTCACTAATTCGTGCTCCCTCCTTGTCAAATCCGACCCCGAGCTCTATGGCTCGTTGCTATGCATCAAGAGAGGTCAACATAGCTTGCTCGACCTCTTCCATAACTTCTATAGCTTGACACTCCTTCAAATCGGCCATGGGATACTTCATGGCATCAAAAATGTTGAACTTGATCATATCACCATCAAATTCCATTGTCAAATTGCCCTCGGCCACATCGATCTTGGTGCGTGCCGTCCTTATGAATGGTCGGCCAAGCAATAGTTGTGTGCTATTGACCGGCGAATCCTCCATCTCTACAACATAGAAGTCGGCCGGAAAGATTAAGTGATTGACTTACACAAGCACGTCTTCAACATAGCCCTCCAGATACTTGCTTGATCGATCCGCGAGTTGTATGATGACATTGTCCTTCTTGAGAGGCCCTATGCTCAATGTTTGATATACATTGAGAGGCATGACATTGATTGATGCTCCCAAGTCTAGCATGACGTCCTCAAAACGAGTATTGCCGATCACACATGGCACGTTGAAGCTTCCCGGATCTTTCATCTTCGGTGGCAATTTCCTTTGAATAACAGCTGATACCGTTTCGCTCATAGTCACCACACGAGTCTCCCTTGTGTGCCTTCTTGCCGTGCAAAGCTCTTTGAGGAATTTAGCGTACCTCGGCACTTGCTTTATACACTCCAACAAAGGAATATTGACTTGCACTTTTCGGAATATCTCCAACACCTCCTCGTCGGACTTATCCTTCTTCGTCTTTGCAAACCTTAAAGGGAACGGCACATTTAGTGCTTGGTTCGGCTTCACTATTGTGTACTTCTTAGAAGTGGCCGGATCCTTCTCCATGTCATTCTTCCTTGCTTGCTCGGCAGCCCTCTTCTTTCTCTCCTCCACGGTCTTACTGCTGCCGTCACTGGCAGGTCCGGCAGTAGGCTGTTTGGCGATAGGCTGCTCGGCAGCTTCTTCTTCTTCAATGATGGTTCCAAGAGAGTTACTTCCCTTCTTCTTTGGACTTTTTGGTGGTAATAACTCCCTACCACTTCGAGTTTTGATAACCTTAGCTTGCTCATTTCTCGGATTGGGAATAGTATTGCTTGGCAACTTCCCTTGTTCGGTAAATTTACCCATGAAGTCCACGATTTGCCCCATTTGTGTCTTCAACTCGGTAATGTCTTTCGTATGATTTTGTTGCCCCGCAAGCAACGCTTGAGTAGCACTTGAAAGAGAAGTGATCAAGGCATCGTAGTTTGGATTACTCAGCATAGGTTGGGCTTGGCTCGGCTGCCCTCCTTGGTTCGGCACAAATGGTGCCCTCGGCACATACCCTCCTTGTGCCCTTGGTTGGTAATTCGGCTGCATAGGTGCCCTAAGCACGTTCTCATTGTTTGACCACCTAAAGTTCGGATGATCGTTGAACCTCGGATTGAAGTTGCCGAACCTTTGTCCTTGAAAACCGATGGCATTGCATTCCTCTTGCCCCTCATTCGATCCAACTTGAGGGCATTGATCGGTCTCATGATTGTCGGCACAAACTCCACAAAGCATTGCACGTTTCCCCTTGACAAGGCCGGCCACAATGTCGGCAAGTTTGTCCACTTTGTCCTCCAACTTCGAGCGTGAAGTCGTTTCATGCACCCTCTCACTCTTCACGACATTGTCTCGCGACATGCCGAATTGTTGATTGTTCAAGGCTCGAAGTTCTAGCAAATTGCGTGCGGGTACCGGATCTAACTCCAAGAAGCTCCCATTGGCCGCCGAATCCAAGAACTCTCTCTCCATGACACGCAACCCTTCATAGAAATATTGCAACAAGAGTCCCTTGCTAATGCCATGCGAAGGACACAAACCGATAAGGGATTTGAACCTCTTATAGTAGTTGAAGAAAGTCTCATCTCCGGCTTGCCTTACGCTAGTAATTTGCTTCCTTAGGTCGGTGATACGAGAAGCGGGAAAGTACTTGAGCAAAAATTCGTCTACCATTGTGTTCCATGAAGTGATTCGGCCATTAGGTATCTCGAACAACCACTCCTTGGCTTGATCTTCTAATGAAAACGGAAACGCCTTCATCTTGAAGTGTTGCATATCGGTCCCTCGTGGACACATTGACTCGGTGGTGAAGTTAAACCATTGCAAGTGTTTATTTGGATCTTCACTTGGCATGCCATAAAATGACTTGAGCTTGTGGAGAAATCCGCTTTTCAACTCGATTTCCCCGGTCTTGTCAGTCTCCAAAGATGGATAAGTTATATTGGACGGTGCAGCCCCTCCTCCTCCAGCCACATGACCATTTCGTGCTCGGATAGAAGTCATTTTCGGTTGCGGATCGGCTAGATGAAAATCAAAGAACTCTTGAGAAAATTGCTCGGTAAGTAACTCAAATTCTGATTCCTCGATGATAAGCTCACACGAAGACTCTCGAAAGCTTGGTGAAGTAACGAGTGATGGACAGCTCGGTGATGATGGTGTTGATGATGCCGAACTGCTTGTTTCGGATGGTGGTAGCGGTCTGTTGCTTGCAATGTTGAGATCCTCGTTGATTCGTTGAAGACGTCCGCGGTTATCTCTTGTCCAAAGATTAGCGGACATACATATTCTGAGAATTCAACACGAAGCAAGTTAGCTCCTTCATAACGAAATAAAAAGCAAGGATATTAATACATGGCCGGCAATAATACAAGAGTGATATACAAAGGTTCAAGCTATACACAAGCAATATACAATCGGTAAGAAGAAGAAAATGCATGGCACAAAATAGAGAAAATTACGACAATTTAAAGGTGATCATGTAATGGCTAAGTCTAATTGTTTTTAAATTTGTTCGTACTCTCAAAGTACGTGGAGCAGAGGAGATAACGGTGCAATGGACTGATACAGCCCCCGGTAGTATCATGCTTTATCCGATATACCTCGAGAGTTCGAAACCACATAATGTTTTACTTTTGAAGCCTTCAAGACTTACTCATGTCAAACCTATTTCAAGTTTCGAAACTCGGTGGACGTGCGGCCTAGGTGCAATCGTCTAGAGACATTGTTCCGTGGTTTCAGAAGGCTAGCGTGTATCATCCGAAAATAGCTCAAGGCAAGACTCATTTGTTGGACACCATGGAGGACAAGTCCCCTATCGCCCCCTTCACCGAGAAGAGATAGCAGTCAATGGGCCTCTGAGATCTAGTTCGACAAACCTTGAGACTAAGTCGGGACAACACACACTAATAGGCGAGCCTTTATGCCCCTTACTCTGTTGAGAACAACATGTTGACAGTACCATAAGTGTCGCTAAAAGCCTCCCTCAACCTCATGAGACCTCGAGAAGTAACATGAAGGGTTAATGCTAATATTGACACGAATGACCTTACCTATTCCTCTTCCCCTCGAAACTCAAAACAAATCAAACACAAATAAACATCTATCCTTCCTAGCAATTTTAACTAAGTTATTACAATCATATATGGAACGAAAATTGCATGAAAATAAACTCTACATGCCGAAGCATATTTCTACTTTACAAATCCCAAATAATCCAAAAATTAAAAGAAAAATTACAACCCAACAAAAATTTACAGCAATATATATAAACAACATTCATATAAAACAAGTTTTTATAATCCTCGGCAACGGCGCCAAAAATTGAACGAGTGCCAATAGCACGCGTTAATTTAAAACCCTACAAAAGATGTTAGTAGCATTGGTAAATAGGGATCGTTTTTTCCGGGGATTAAGGGTACCTTGAATAAAAGAATGTTAGATAAATATTTAATAAAAGAATGTTACATGCATATATACATAAATACTTCATGTCACAAATATATACATATATATACACGTTTATGGGGGGTTTGAAAATCAATTATAGTTCCTATGAAAATAAAGACAAAACAAGAAAATAATTCCTAATCTAATATTTACAAGTGATCATCATCTTTCACACAACACATAGTACAAAAATACACAAGAACACACAAGAATATCATGCAAGACTTGGTAGCAACTTGTTTCAAGTTTCCTAGACTCTATTCAATTCCGATTTCAATTAGAGCCTCAACGTTTATCTAATCGTTACTAGACTACACAAGTATTTAGAAAACACGCAACGTCGAATTCTAAAATTATACTAATCATATTTGAAAACACTCAACGTCGAAATCAAACATGAAAAGTAATTGTGCACGAAAGTCTTAAATCGGAAACATGCTTTTAAGTATGGCGTCAACATCTTATTAACATGCAAATTTCTATGAATTATGTAAACCACTTACTAAGCATCCTACAATCAAGTTTACTCAATGCCTAACTTGATCTTAGATTTGCTTATGGTGAATGAAATCGCAACCTACACAAAAACCATGGCCGTGGCTTCATGTAAACATTGATTTTTATGCACGAATTCATGAAACTAATCGAATAACAACCTAACAACACATGAACATGCTACTGCCCTATGTCTATCACACGAATTCAAACATGTTACAAGTTGCAAAATTGTTTCATAAAAACCAAAATAGAATTAGGAAATCCAATACAAAGTTACAAAACCAAAAATCAAAGTTTCTAGCTACATATAACATAGACATTATACATAAGAAAATACAAGCCATGAGATGGTAGAATCACACTTTAAGGACACCTTGAAGAATGAAGCTCGGATGGTGTGGCGAAGTGAACGGTTGAAGGTAGGATCGGATACGATTTGTGGTGGTGGAATGGATGGTGTTTTGGCTATGTAAATTTCTATACTAGAACTTGAGAGAATTTTTGGCTAGAATTTTGACTAATGAAAGTGAGAGAGATGAAATGATCTATTCTGAATTTGTGCCAAGCTATATATAGAGGAAGCAAATGTGAGAGTTTGGCAATATAAGTGGAGATTTATGGTGGAAGTTTGTTGGTGGTGGTTTATTGGTGGAGGAAACATGTGTTTATTTTCGGCAGCTTTGACCTTTGTGTCTTGATTTGGGCATAACTCTCTCTAGAAAATAGATATTGAGATGATTCCGGTGGATTTGGAAACTAGACATCCATATATTTCTATCCATATATGGCTCGAATTCTGGTCCGGGAGAGTCTGTGGAAGTTGGATGTTATGCCTAGGAAATGACTGAAATTTATTGCAAGCTTCCCTTAGTCCACAATTACAGCTCCAAGCTTTCCTTAGTCCACAATTGCAACTGCATGCTTCCCTTAGTCCAGAATTGCAGCTCCAAGCTTCACTTAATGCATTTGGATGACTTTTTTATGCAGAAAGATAGAAAATCATAAAAAGGGGGCAGTAGCTTTGTCTTTCGGCAGGGTAGGAACCTTACTGTCTTGAAACTAGCATAACTCTCTCCTCAGAATAGCTTTTGATGAAATTCCAAATTCTTTAGAAAATAGACTCATAGGGCTTTCTCTGTATAAAAGGGTTTCCTCAAATTCATTGTGAAACGTCCGGAATAAATTCTGGAAGTTGAGTAATGTGCACAGGAAATTCTGGAACTTTGCTGGATTGCATCCGATTTTGCTTTGTAATTCTTGGCAACTTATTTTGCTCCGATTTCTCTACTCCTTTCATTGCTCAATCATTGACATGTATACTGCATATGGGAGAAGAAAAATTCATCAAATATAAAGTCGAGGCTTTACATATCCAACGAAACATCTCTAAATATCTTTAAATCGGCTATTGACATTTTTTATACATTTTTATCTATACTTAGAGCGATTTCAATGTAACTCTACCAAAGACTCATGACTCGATTATATGACTCGGTTCTTCAAAACTAAGGGTTAAAGCAAAGTATAAATGAGGGTAAAACATATTAAGAACGTCGCATTTTATGCTCCTATCACTTATCTCTAAGTGATTGTAGTTCACAACCCTAATATGCACATATGATATGCTATCATGCTTCAAACAACTAAGGTTAATCAAGCCCTAATCATTTCTCATGTCATGGCAAACAAACATACCCAAATTGATTAAGTTCAAGCATGATTGTTCAACTCTTGATCTAGCATATTAAAGTGCTAATGAAAAGTGCATCAAACACAATATTTACGTCAATGCCATACAAGATTGGCTAGGGCTTTCAACCCTAGCCCCAACAAACTAACTACTCACTCATGATCAAATACACAAGTTTCAATATGTTCATGAGCAACAATGTAAAGAGTAAGGGTAGAGAAGTGACTAATAAAGCTCAAGTTGAGGATGGTGCAGATGAACTCATGGAGGCCTTGTCATGGTGATGATGAAGGTGGTGGTGGTGAATCTTCAAATGACACTAGACTCATCTTCCTTCTCCTTGCTTGATGATGGAGTGTGGAATGGAAGGATGGGGAAGTGGTGAAGCTTTGTGTATATGGAATGAGATGGGTAGAAGTAAAAGATGGTGGACTTGAAGGTGGTGCAAATGAGGTTTGTGGAGGAAAAGATGGTGGAAAATGTAGAGAATAGAGAGAGGAAAGAGATAGAGTGTGGTGTAGGTGGGTGTGGATGAATGAGGGAAGAGAGAGACTTTAATAAAGATGAGTCAAGTGTGAAAATGAGGGAGAGAACACCTCTTGATCAGCCATCCAAATTCAACCCATATGGGAGAGGAGAGGAAAAGTGTGAGAGTGGAGAAAGTTCTCCAAAAACAATGTCAAAAGATGGGTAGAGGTATGGGTTAGTTTAGATTAGGTAATGATGGGGATAAAGGTGATGATTACCTCAAAAACAAATCAGATTTTTGCATGCAATAAATTTGACGTTTGGACAATGAGATGAGTGATGATGGTGTGGTAAATGGATAAAGGTGATGGAGTTGAAATGCAACCAATTTGGTTGCAATTTAGTTGTGATAGCACCATATACTACTCCTCCTTTGCTCTTCTAAAGCCATGACTTGAAAATGCATGGCACCACCTCAAGTGGTGGTGTGCCGCCAAAAAGTGGTGGTGCACGGAAAATTGCCGGAATTCCATTTTTTCTCCTCTTGTCAAGATTTTCTAGAAAACATGAAAATGGATTAGTCAACATTATATTAAAGGGCCCTGATATGGGGCCTCAATGAGGCCTTGGATTTGTGGCCTCAAACCTACGTGGCATGCCATATCATCATGACACATCACCAATTAGAAAAATCATGATAAATCATTCTTAGGTAAATAGACAATCATATCCTTCTCGATCCAACGGTTCTAGATTATTATGTCTTTTTTCATAAAAAAATAATCATATTTTATATTTTTTTTCTCTTTTGTTTTTTATCGCAATAATATTTATATTTAAACTCCAATAAATAATTTAAAAATTGAATTTTGTGAAAGTATACTATTTTTTTAATATCTAAACTGAAAGTATATTTGATTTTTTATATATATAATATTGGTTTTAAGGAAAAATAATTTTGTCTAAGAAATCAGATATATATATATATATATATATATACATAATATGTCCAAAATAAATTCGATAAAGATTTACCTTTTTTTTATTTTTTATTTTTAATTTCGACAGACAATATATGGTATATACATCATATCTAACACATTAAAGTATTGATGGAGACGGAATTAAGATAGAATTGATGCATTAAAAAGTCAAGAATTAAATTTTAATAAATCAATTTAAACGGAATTATTTTTATTAAATATCGTACATGTAAACCATAAATAGATTATTTTAGTTCATGTAAGGTAACGAATTCATCTCCGTGAAATAATTTGTTATGATTATTGCCTAGTTTGATCTCCTTATTAACTAAATCATTACTAATAAATTAATTTTCTTAATTTAAAAGATAAGATATTCTATAATAGTCGACAACAATAAAATTTACCAGATTTTATGGGTTAAATCTAAAATTACGATAGTAGAAAATTCATATAAGGAAACTATATGATCTTGATGAAAAAAAATGATAACAAAATTATTTATATTTAAAATGGTAACTAAATCAGCTAGATGAAAACAAAATATGGTAGGATTTTTTTTTATGTAGAATCACAAATTTTGGAACGATTATTGCCTAAATTATTACGGTGTATATGCATGACAATTAAGAGATTATGAAAATCCATATTGGTACGTCCATTCATTGATACTAGCCTCATGCTCGTGCGATGCACGTGTGTTGTGTGTTGTTGGTCAATGAAATCTTTGTTTTTTTTTCTCGATTATGTCTTTTCTTCTGTGCTAATCTTTTTATGTTATTTCTTGTAATATAAAGGGTAAATTAGGTAAAACACAATTTGGTGAAGCTTTTAAGCTCTTGGCTTTCTAATAGTAGATATAGAAGGCAAAAACTCAAACTTTTGAATTTGACTGTAGCCATTAGCCACAAACAGAAGAAAAAAAAAAGACATTGAGAGTTGTCATCTAAAGCCTGGATTTTTTTTTTGAATAAAGGACGAAATTTTATTTCTTGAAATAATATATATATATATATATATATATATATATATATATATATTCATATCGACTCACACTTTCGAAGAAGTATACTTTCAAAAATATTGCATTTTTAGAGTAATTTTGGTGTTGCATTCTAAGAGAAAAAGTATTTTTGGAATTTAAATTTAATCATTATCGTGGTAGAAAAAGAAAAAGAAACAAAAAAAATACAAAACTATATGTTTTTTTATAGAAGAAAGACAAAATAATCTAAAACCGTTAGATTAAAAAGGATAAGATTGTATTTTTAGTTAAGAATGAGATGACATGATTTTTCTAGTAGGTGATGTGTCTAGGTGACAAAGCACGCCACATAGGATTGAGGCCACAAATTTTAGGCCTCAATGAGGCCCCAAATCATTTTTCTATATTAAACTCCTAGAACAAGTAATTTTCATGTTTTAGGGTATGCAAATGTATGAGAATATGATCTAACAGTTTGCCAATGAAAATTAATTTTAAAGAAGTCAGATTAATTGGAGGTCATGAATGCATGCATTGGTTCAACTTTTTTAGATAGAGGATGAATTTGTTTGGTTTCTGCATAACATTCATGTCATTCTGGCAAACACCTTCACTCGGAACTTGAAGAATGAGTATTCAAGTCGCAAATGAATGCATATGAGATCCTAATAAGAAAGGAAGAAGAAGATGAGAGATAAAATTATGAAAAAACGAATCATTTAATTAAATAATTAAGTTGTTAGTCTAAGTAGAGGTTACTCTTGTCATTTGCCATCTCTGTTTTCTTTGGGGGCATGCCACGTCAGCTCTTTAACGAGATTGTTACATACACCAAATGGAAGTACTTCATTGATAGCAATTTTAATTTTGATGTGTCACACTTAAAGACCATGCTGATAAAATTGAGGACCATCGACTTTAGGAATAAGAGAGATATCAGTGTGGTTTAGATCCTCAATTTTATCAGCTTAATTATGCACTACCATCTACAAGGTTATTTCTAAAATCACAGTAGCACTTATTCTTTGCTGATGATTTGATGCTTTTTGCTGAAGCTACTCCTTTCCAAGTTGATATATATGTTGAAGGGTGTTCGTATGCTTTCTGTTCTTTGTTTGGCCAAACAATATGCTATGAGAATATATTATTTACTGCTCTCCTAATGTTTGCAATAGGCATGTGTGACGACTCAAATTTTTTACTTAAATTGAAAAATTTGTTTTTGTTGTAGGAAGGTTATTTCCGTAACTTCCTGGATGTGTCTTGACCTAATTAGACTAGTATAGTTGATTCTGTAATAGATAAGGAATCCCTGATTTATCGGGATTCTTATTGTAATGCTTATATAAAGGTCTCTCTATCAATCAATAAAATATAAGTTCTCCCTATTATCTTTTCTCCTTGAACACGTTATCAGCACGTAATCTCCCTGAGCCCTAGAAAAACCCTGATAACTTTTTCCTCCTCTTCCATCCATTCCGTCGGCCACACCTCCCTTCTCGGGACCCGTGTGGCTCCTTCTCGGTCTCTCCTAGGCCGCAGCCCCCACCCCCCTACGGCCGCCTGCTTATTCACCCGCTCGCTCACTCGCCTGCTCGCTAGCCAGCCCGCTAGCTCGCCCGCCTGCTAGCTCGCCTGCCTGCTTGCTCGCCCGCCCGCTCGCTCGCTCGGCAGTCACGCTCATTCGCTTGGGCGGGAGCAAGTTCCCTCGCTAGCCCACTCGCTCGCCAGCCCGCTCGCTCGCTCGGCCTCACGCCCATTCGCTCGGCCGCCACGCGTATTCGCTTGGCCGCAAGCACATTCGCTCGCCATCAAATTTTCAAGATAGCTCCTCCAGCTTACTCGCGCAAGCAGAGGCTCGAGAATCAGACAAGAGTCGAAGAACAAGCTTTACGCACTCGATCTTTTGATCAATTCCAAAAGGTAACAATTTTCTAAAAGTTCTTGCTTTTAAACTATAGATATATTATATCGGGCACTATTAGCCTTTCTTCTACTCCTATTCCGGCCATTCTTAAATCAACGATGAGACCTAGAATGGGGAATTCATCACTCCTACGGTCGCAGTTTTAAGTGATGGTCCTGGGGGAATCACTTTTGAAAGGGAATTAAAAGAAAAAGATGCTTATGTGGATGTCTGAGTACGCCACTGTTTGAAGGTGCGATATGATGTCCCCAGTTTATGCATCAAAAATGCTTTTGCATTGAAAAAAAAAATCACTTATGTGACCGAATATATCCCTTCTAATTCCAATATATACTTGATAGTACCTCTTTATGAGTGATACTAATCCGACGTTTTATTCTCTTGTAGATGTCGTCGTCGTCACCGTCACGCCCTGATTTTGAGATCTTAGATCTTCAAGGCAAAGACTACCATCGATGGGTTTCCGATGTTGAAATTGCTTTCCAAAGCAAAGGTTTTCCAGCCCTTCTGACTGATGCAACTGCCACCACCCCTTTTGGGCACCATGCCAAGGCTCAGGCTCTCATGTATTTGAGGCGCCATATCCACCCAACTCTGAAGCGACAATATTTGTCGGTAAAAGATCCCAAAATTTTATGGGACACGCTCCAGCAGCAATTCAACAATGTACATGACATGCTTCTTCCAGAGCTCACCCTTAAATGGGAACAAATCCGTTTCTCGGATTATGACAAAGTAGACAAATACAATCAGGATATGATTAGTCTACAGGCGGATCTTGGCACGGTTGGCATCATCAAAACCGATAAAGATCTTCTGGAGAAGACATTTAACACATTCCCCATGGCCTACGATGTCATCGGACATCAGTATAAGATCTCAGTTGATGAAGGCAGAATCAGGACATTCTCTGACCTTATGGCAATATTGGCTAAAAAAGAGCGCCATTCTGAGATTAGGCTCAATAGTAGCCAGAGACCTGTTGGTACAAAGCCAATTCCAACACCACAGGCTCATTATGGGAAGGCTTCAAAGCAGAAAAATAAAGGCCGCCATGCCTCGTACAATCTGGTACATGGAAGAAATCAAAATGCTGGAAACAAAGTGACACGACGCTCCAACACTTGGAGGCGAGAAGGTGGTGAAGCCGCGCCACCTTTAGGGGGAGGCCGGACCGGCCGCGGACCAAGTCTAGGCCCGGTACCAAACCCTCCTAGACCTCATAGCAATAACTGGAATGCTCAATTTGCTCCGTGCTACAAGTGTGGTTCCTCCAAATATTATCATCGCGACTATTGAGCTAGTAAGGAGATGTTAAATGCCTACAAGAAGTACAATAAGTTTCTATCTGAAGAAAGCAATTATGCTGAGGACGAGATGATTGAAGCAAATTATGCTCATCATGTGGATTTACCAAAGGCGCAACCACAAACTCTTGATGTCCCGGATTTTGATTAGTCCATGTATTTGGCTTTTTCTAGTTTATCAAGTATTATAATGGCACTCGCCATGTTTTATGACTCTTGTTAGTCTGTTTCTTTTGGAATTAGAAGTTGATGTGTTCAAGTTGGCACTTCATAAAATTTCTCTGTTTTCCCATATTGTGAAAAATTTGATGTTTTTATGCAATCAGGTTCGTGTATTAACAACTCACGTGGTTCTTGTGATGCCACCTTTGGGTTATATTGACTCTATATTTTTGGACTTATAATCCCACCTACGCTCCATATTTTAAATAAAAAAAAAAGGGAAGCGAACGAGCCGCCATCGGTTCATTAAGGTGAAGTAGGTTTGGTACTCGCCATACTGGTGCCACGGCACCATGTGCTATTGACATACACAGCTTCGGCTAGTGTGCAGCCAGAGAGGTGTTTTAACACCAATCCTAGGAGGCTTGTCCTCGTTTTATCCCTGTTATCAAAGGTGTTCCACACCACAATGTGCGAAGCCTCGGCTTCGTTTTGTTTTTTCTGATGATTGCTTGGTTATGTAACATTCAACCTTACACTTTCCGACTTAAGTCGAAGTTATAATATCCAAATGCCATGTGATACACTCGATGAGATTTCATCCCCTTTCTTTCTCTAAGCTATGGTGTAGTGATTAGACTGTGTCCCGCGAGAAACTAACCCAAGTTTTCTTCTCTTTGTAGATGTCTCACGGTGAAGTTGAGTGTCTAGCTGATAGTGGAACTACTCACACTATTCTAAGTAATAGGCAGTTGTTTACGGATTTAATGCAGTATCGCTCATCAATGACAACATTGATAGGTACCTCGCCGGTTGTCAAAGGGCGAGGAACCGCTGAATTTATGTTACCAAATGGTATCGTTATCAATGTCATTGATGCTCTCTATGCGCCGAGAACAAATCGAACCCTGCTGAGTTTTAAGGATATCCGTGCCAACGGTTATCACTTGGATACCTATGCTGAGAATGGTGAAGAATACTTATGCATTACTTCTCAAGAAAACGGCCGTCGCCGTATCTTAGAGAAGATGTCGTGCATTGAAGACAATGGCTTATATCTCACTACAGCCCGTGTTTTCGAATCATATGCTGTCACTGATAATTTTTGTGACACTAATGATTACACGCTTTGGCATGCTCGACTAGGCCACCCCGGTCGTGATATGATGATCCAGATTCTAAAGAACTCCCATGGACATCCATTTTTCAAGTCGAAAAAGCGTTTGGAAGAACTTCTTACCGCAACTCAAAGTCGTGATGTGCGCAGAAGCCAAGCTCCTCGCAAGGCCGTGGCATTAATGCCACACTCGCCACCACCCCTCCCTTCACAGGGTTTCGAGGCCGAGCACTTGGCCAAAGAGGAAGTGTCCTTTACGCCGCAAGTCGTGTCGTCCCACCCTTCACAGGGACAAGGGACGACACCCAACATGTCCTCTTATGCCACAACGGTAATTTCCAATGCCCATCGCTCATTTTGTAAGGCTTGCTCGCCTGCTAAATTGCACGCTCGCCCTTCATTCGCCAAAGCTTCAACTGAAAATATACCATTCTTACACCGGATCCAAGGTGATATTTGTGGACCAATCAAACCAGAATGCGGCCCATTCAAGTATTTTATGGTGCTGGTTGATGCGTCGACTCGTTGGTCACACGTCGCGTTGTTGTCTACAAGAAATGCTGTATTCGCCAAGCTTTTAGCTCAAATCATCAAGTTACGGGCTAACCACCCTGACCATCCTATCAAATCTATTAGGTTGGATAATGCTGGCGAGTTTACCTCCAAAGCATTCGATGATTATTGTATGTCCATTGGGATTGAAGTAGAGCACCCTGTTCCTCATGTTCATTCTCAAAATGGCCTTGCAGAAGCCACCATTCAGCGACTCCAGCTAGTGGCTAGGGCATTGGTTATGGGAACCAATTTGCCAGTTTCTGCTTGGGGATATGCAATACTGCATGCAGCGATGCTTATTCGTTTCCAACCCATTGCCAACAATACGTTAAGTGCCTACCAGATGGTAACTGGTTTTGAACCCAATCTATTGCACTTACGTACTTTCGGTTGTGCAGATTATGTGCCAATTACGCCTCCATTGCGTATCAAAATGGGTCTACAACGATGTTTAGGCATCTATATTGGCTATGACTCGCCAATGATAATCCGCTACTTAGAACCAACCACCGGTGATCTATTTACTGCGCGATTCGCAGACTGTCACTTTGAAGAGACACACTTCCAGCCGTTAGGGGGAGATAGGAATGCACTCATTCAGAATGAACGTCAGGAATTGATATGGTGTACCCCCAACGATTTGTCTCTTCATGATCCTCGCACTGCTCAAAGTGAGTTTGAAGTACAACGCATTATCGATCTTCAGAAAGTCGCGGAATCAATGCCCGATGCTTTCACTGATATTGCGAAAGTGACAAGATCACACGTACCTGTTACAAACGTACCGGCAAGGTTGGAGGTCCCGAATTATGGGACCGGTTTGGTTGCCCTAAGACCTAGTGCCGTCGGCATATCCTCAAGAGAGGGTAACGCCGGCGGCGGCGCCGCCCTATGGGACGTCGTTGCTGTTGCTGAATCGGATCGCAACAGTGCCTTGATGGACTTTGAAGGGTCAGCAGTTTCGGCCTCGGCTCCCACCAGGAAGAGGAGGAGACTGAAAAATTCTCGAGATAAAAACCCTCGAAAGAAGCGAGCGAAGGCACAAAATCCGCTCATCATCGACGATGCGAATCCATCGCATGAGATTGTCTCTGACTATAGCTATGTTCATGAGTCAACTGAATCATATCTGTGGGATGACACATATCTAATGTTGACTCCAGAGAATAAAGAAATCTCGCTCAGTTTGAATAACGCATGTCTCTTAGTGGATAGAGCCTCCACACACGTCGATGATATATATGCTTATTTCGTCGCACAAGACATCATTCATGACGATGAAGTTGATCCACGCTCTATGACTGAATGTCAACAAAGAGCAGATTGGTCGAAGTGGAAAGAAGCAATACAGGCAGAACTTGACTCATTAGACAAAAGGCAAGTCTTTGGATCTGTTGAATTGATCCCTAAAGGCGTTAAACCTGTCGGACATAAGTGGGTTTTTTGTTTGTAAGCGCAATAAGAAGCATGAGATCTTGCGGTATAAGGCAAGACTCGTGGCGCAAGGCTTCTCACAGCGTCCTGATATTGACTACGAGGAGACGTACTCTCCCGTAATGGACATCATTACTTTCCGCTATTTGATCAGTTTAGTAGTGTCCGAAAAACTGAGTATGGAACTGATGGATGTAGTTACTGCATATCTATATGGGGATCTAGATACCGATATCTGCATGAGAGTTCCTGAAGGAATTCCAGTGCCTCAATCAGAAGACTCCAAACCTCAGAGTGCTTATGCAGTTAAACTGCAACGTTCACTGTATGGACTTAAACAATCCGGAAGGATGTGGTATAATCCTCTACGTGAATACCTGATTGGGAGGGGTTATAAGAACGATGAGTTATGCCTATGCGTGTTCATTAGAAAGACCGACTCTGGATTTGCCATTGTAGCTGTCTATGTTGATGACATGAATGTCATCGGTACTTCACGTGAGATTGAAGAGACGGTTTCATTCTTGAAATCCGAGTTCGAGATGAAGGATCTTGGGAAGACTAAGTTCTGTTTAGGACTTTAGTTAGAGCATAGAACCAAGGGTATTCTGGTTCTATGCAGAAGATACTCAGGCGTTTCAACATGGATACATGTACGCCATTGTCTACTCCCATGCATGGTCGTTCGTAGTCTGGACATAAACAAGGATCCGTTCCGTCCGAAGGAGGATGAAGAAGAGATTCTTGGTGCTGAGTACCCATACTTAAGTGCGATTGGGGCACTATTGTATTTGGCACAATGCACTAGACCAGACATTTCATTCGCTGTGAACTTACTGGCTAGATTTAGCTCAGCGCCTACGCTTCGTCATTGGAACGGTATCAAACACCTGTTTCGTTACCTGAAAGGTTCTATTGATTTGGGCATGTTCTATCCCTTCAATACAAAGAGAGAAGATCCCGCCGATCACTCTCCTCACACCGACGCTTCCGGCTGCCTCAGTAGTGCCATGGTACGCCATGGTACTGCCGCTGGCGCGGGTGGCGTGGAGGATGATGATGGCGACGCGTCCGACCACTCAAATGTGCCCTTTTCTGGACGTCTCCCTTACTCAAAGACTCCCAACAACGTGTTAGTTGGTTTTGCAGATGTTGGGTATCTCTCTGACCCACATTGTGCTCGTTCCCAAACTGGTTATGTTTTTACCATGGGAAATACAGCAATATCCTGGAGATCAACCAAGCAAACTTCAGTTGCTACTTCATCGAATCACGCAGAGATCATTGCCCTCCATGAGGCTGTTAGAGAATGTGTCTGGCTAAGGTCAGTTATTCACCACATTCGTGATTTGTGTGGACTAGTGTCTACCACCGATAAACCTACGTGTATCTATGAAGATAATGCTGCCTGCATTGAGCAGATGAAGTTAGGTTTTATCAAAGGTGATAACACTAAGCACATATCGCCTAAGTTCTTTTACAATGTGCAACAACAAGAATTCCTGAACATCCAAGTTAATCAAGTGAGTTCAGATGCAAATGTTGCAGATTTGTTTACCAAGTCTTTGGGAAAATCTATGCATGTGAAACATATGAAGAGCCTAGGCATGCGCCATATATCAGAGCTCTAAGTTTGTTAGACTTCAGGGGGAGCCTACATCACATGTTATTCACAAGTGTAATGTTGGTGTGTTGTGCTCTTTTCCCTTCGTCCATGCATTTTATTTTTGTCCAAGAGGTTTTGTTTTGCTGGCAAGGTTTTAGTGAGGTAACATGGTAAGTACCATAAAGACATTAGGCGCTCGACACAAGGGGGAGTGTTGTAGGAAGGTTATTTCTGTAACTTCCTGGATGTGTCTTAACCTAATTAGACTAGTATAGTTGATTCTGTAATAGATAAGGAATCCCTGATTTATCGGGATTGTTATTGTAATGCCTATATAAAGGCCTCTCTATAAATCAATAAAATAGAAGTTCTCCCTATTATCTTTTCTCCTTGAACAATTTTTGTTTTGTTTTGAATACTTTTAGTATGTGTTTTATATGTGTGCGTGTGTATATATATATACTTAGTTCTATGCTAAAATAAATATTTTTTTTAGTTTGTTTTCTTTTCTTGTTTTATTGTGTTATGTTTGTTATTTGATTTAAGTTGGAGAGTGTTAGCCCAAGTCCATGACCTGTTACCCAAGCCCAAATTTGAAACACCTTAAAAAAAAAAAAAAAAAAAAGACAGAATCCTGTTGTCGTAGGAAGATGAGAACGACGTTGAACCACCATCGCCTTCACCGCCTTCTTCTTCTTCTTCTTCTTCTTCTTCTTCTGCAATTCTTCAATCTACAAAATATCTTCTTACCACCTTAGAAAAGTCAGCTTCCGCCTTAGAAAAGCCAAAATAAGAAGAACCGCCATGATTAAGCAGGAGGTGTCAAAAGGGTGGAGAACAAGTTTTTCACTTGATGACTCTCTAAAGCTAGAAGCAGGAGGTGGAAACCTAGAAACCTGAAGGTGGAAGGTCTAGCACCTATTTGGGTAAGATTTTGATTGCACAATTCAATTTTACTTCCTTCAATCTTTGCTTCATCACTACGTTTTATCCCCTTCCCAAACACTATAAATAGGCAGCGTATTCTGTATTTTGAGATAGGTTTACAGAAGTCTATTACTACTTAGAGAGAGAGAGAGAGAGAGAGAGAGAGAACTGAATATTGTAGGAGCATACATAGACGTACTCAGGTTTGAATCATTAGTACAAAAATGTCACTACACAACACATATCAGACAACAATTTGGAAGTAATTCGTTATATGAATGACTGAACTGTTTCACACAACCTAAACTGATTAATTTGTGTTGTATGAGGGTACACATTTTCTATACTCTGAAAAACTTTTTCCCATATTTGTCACACAACTCTGACACATATTTTCTGTTGTATGTAGGATGAAAATTTTGGCGGCAGAACTCCCTCCGACATTGAAACTCAAATTTCGGTAAGGTCTAGATGGACATACAACAAAATTCTTGTTTTGTGTTGTGTGATAATGTCACATCTTGCATTAGGTGTCACCAAGTGCAATGTAACAAATACTTGTACAACAAAATTTTGTAGTTTTGTTGTATGACTTGTTTTTCTTGTCATTCCCCCACATTCATTTTGGCTCCAATGGCTTGTATGTAGGATGAAAATCTTGGCGGCATAACTCCCTCCGACACTGAAACTCAAATTTGTGCAAGGTCTAGATGAACAGACAACAAGGTTCTTGTTTCGTGTTGTATGATAATGTCACATCTTGCATTAGGTGTCACTAGCGTAAGATGAAAAATACTTGTACAACCTAATTTTATAGTTCTGTTGTATGACTTGTTTTACTTGTCCTTGTGCCACATTCATTTTGGCTCCAATGGCTTAAATGCTACCACCCTCAAAGCGGAAAATTTGCCTCCAATGGCTACAATGACTTAAATTCATTCCCTCAAATGTGCCAAAGCGGGAAATTTCCCTCCTTTTATTTTGGCTTTACACAAACAAACATACAACATTGGTTATTTTTCTGTTGTATGAGAATATTGCAGTTTATACTATATGAACCTAGTGCAAAATACAAAATCTTTTCGAAACAACTATATAAAAGAAGTCAAAGTTTGAAAAATGCTATGAAATAACATTTGATCATTATGATGAAATACGGTGATAGTCAAAAAATCACTTCAATCCGACAAAGTTAGAGCCCCGATCGATGCGGTCAACCTTATTTAAACTTACTACTCTCTATGGGGAGTCATAGTATCGGGAGGTAAAGGTTCCCACATTTTTATATGGCTGATTACGTCTCATTTATTTAAGAGTTTAATATTTAGAAGAGTTGACGAAACAAGGTCATCTAAAGGTATGTAATAGCGTTTTCGTGTGATAAGTTTTATGAAAATATGGTTGACCGTTTCGATCGAGCGTCGAACGTTCACGAAACGAGTTGATTTTTCTACTCTACTCATATTTAACTATAACGATCATATCAAACGGTCAAAATTTTCATTTTGTGAATTTAGCCATTATAATGACAACATGCTTACTAATGCGGTATAACTTGATTAGTAGATTATACTCAAGTGTACAACTTTTCGAAACAACTATATAAAAGAAGTCAAATTTTGAAAAATGCTATGAAATAGCATTTGATTGTTATGATGAAATACAATGATTATAAAAAAATCACTTAAATCCGACAAAGTTAGATCCCCGATCGATGCAGTCAACCTTATTTAAACTTATCTCTCTCTATGGAGAGCCATAGTATCGGGAGGTAAACGTTCCCAAATTTTTACATAGCTGATTACGTCTCATTTATTTGAGAGTTTAATATATGGAAGGGTCGACGAAACAAGGCTATCTAAAGGTACGTAATAACGTTTTCGTGTGATAAGTTATGGTTGACTGTTTCGATCGAGCATCGAACGTTAACGAAACGAGTTGATTTTTCTACTCTACTCATATTTAACTATAACGATCACATCAGACGGTCAAAATTTTTATTTTGTGAATTTAGCCATTATAATGATAACATGCTTACTAATGCGGTACAACTAACTTCAGTAAAATTCTAGGAGAACAGGGTGTTTGTTAATTTTGTAGAGGACCTTAGAATCTGACAGTGTTGGTTGGAACACAATTAGGAATTGGTTTATCATCATCATGGGAGAGTGGTTACGTTGAACTCAAAATAGAGCCTGTTCCTTTAGCGTACTCCACATTGATAACTATCAAACTCATCAGTTTCAGACTTTGATTTCTCAGTGAAAAAAATGGCGATCACGATCAAGCTCATCAAGGCCCGTCAGATCTTCGACAGCCGTGGAAATCCCACCGTCGAAGTATGTCCGATTAGTTAAATTTCTTTGTTCTAGTTTTTTGTTTGTTAAAACTGACGAAGTAAATAATTGAGTTTCTGTGTAAATGTTAGGTTGATGTTACTCTTTCAGATGGAACTGTGGCCAGAGCTGCTGTGCCCAGTGGAGCTTAGGTTGTGGAGAATGTGGAGAATGTGAATGGCAAAATCTCCTGATGGTTTAGCTTATGGAGAATGTGAATGGCATCATTGGACCTGCCTTGATTGGAAAGGTACTCTACTGTAATTTGTTTTTAGTAGTTCATTGCTTTTAGTAGTTCTGTTGTAATAACACCTTGTCAATGTGAACCACTATATAACTACATGAAGTAAATTCTTTATATATGGGTCGGATACCACATATAATTCAGTTTCTTCATTTAAACAATAGTTCATCATCTATTCTCATGTTCCCACTTAGACATTAGTTCAACATATTTCTTATGATTGCTGTGGTTCCTTATGATTGCTTACGAAAGTTGCACACATATATCTGAACTATAGCACTTGTTTTTAATGTGTTTTCTTTAGCAGGTTATTGGGGATTCAATTGGCTTCTATTTGGGATTGGTAACTACACTAGCACTCTTAGGCATGGCAGCCTCATTTCCTGGAAAGGCATATGGACAGACAAGGCAGGGATTACCTGTGGCTGCTTGAAGTTTAGCCATTTTATGGGCTTGAATTTCCTTGAGGTATTTATTTATGTGCTAGCGTCATTCTTTTCACCTCATGTGTCTTTAATAATATTTTCTTTACCTATCAATGTTTATCCTGTCCATTTTTGGTGTCTCTGAGAAATACCCTTTGATGTCTCTTGATTAATGGTTTAGCTTAATGCTTAGAGGAGTTTGATGTACTTGTTCTTTCTCATTTAAAGTTGTGCCTGAGATGTTGACTTCAAATTTCTATGATAGTGATAGCCTTTCATCAACTATTTTCTTGACTGATGTTTGAATTTTATTATGTGCGCTGGTTATAGGATTCAAAGGCCTATTTTGTATCCCTGCTAATGATTTCCATTTATCATGCTTCGCAGCTGTCACTATCAAACTTATCTCTCTAATTCCATGGTGCGCAGATTTGATGCCAAGGGTTCAGCTCAATCATGTTTTGGATCCTGAAGAAGACGGGAGAGTGATTGTAGCTAGGAATGTAGCCAGCTAGGTAAGAAAATTGCTAGCAGCTTTTGAACTTGTGTATGTGGTAGAGGGTGTGCAACTTTTTATCATAGCTAGGAATGTAGTAGCTTAGGCTATTTTCATGTATGTGGTACAATGGTCACTTGAATGAAATGTATTGAAGCTTGATTTATATGCAATCATTTCGATCAGTATTTTTGCGGTAATGGTGCAGGTTTTGTACAACAGTTTACATGCTTTTGTGTTAAATCAGTTGTATGTTTGAAGCTCAGACAACAAATTTTTTCATATGACCAAAAGCTTAAGTCTATTGTGTGGTACAACATTATACAACAAGATAGCTAGATGCTCAAAAGAGTTGTGTGAATCATACAACTCAATAAATATGACACGAAATCAGTTGTCTGAATCAAACAATTCAATAAGTAGAAAATGAAATTTATTGTGTGAATCAGACAACTGAATAAAAATGCAATATTCTGTTGTATGTTTAAAAATCACACAACAGAAAAATATATATGTTTTGTTATATAAACTAGACATGTCAGTGCTGCGCATGGCAAGCCAGCCATGGTATTGCATATAAGTTGTACAACAAAAACTAAAACTGACTTGTCTGACGTTTAATCACACAACCTCGAGATATACAACAGAAAATCTGAATTCACACAACGCATTTCCACCGTTGTGTAGTGACTTTTTTGTACTAGTGTATCTTTTACTGTTTTGATTAATTGTTTGCTTTGTGATTTTGTGGTTTTTATTTGGGTATGTACTTAGTTTCTGAATTCAATGTCACTTTGAAATTTGGTTTTATTGTTTTTTGATTAGAAGAGTTGCTATTTGGATTCATATTGGTTTTGTTATGAAATTTTTTGTTAGTTCAATTGTATTCGAGTTTTTCTTTTGCTATTGTTGGTTAGATTAACTATGGCTAGAGATCTGCTCTTCTTTTTCTTTCATGTTGGTTTATCTAAGCATGTTTGATTGGATTTATTATGTTTTGTTCTACTGTTATTTACACAAAGCTTTTTGTTGTGCCCAACTATGTTATCTTTAGAAACTGAACCTTTGCCAAATGAATTTAGCTTCAGCAGAAATTGTTATTTTTCCTCATGCAGACCAGTAATTTTAAAAAATCATATGTAAATATAAAAAAATTATTTTTCTGCGATTCTAGTTTTTTAGTGATCTTTAGGATGTCTTTTACAAATGTTATGAAGACACCACATTCAAACAACCAGCCAAACTATTTCGTTTTTAGCCAAAAACTTATCTGCACAGGAACTCGTCAGAAATTCCTGGAACTGAAGCTGAACTTTGGAAATTCAGAACTTATTCCACAAAAATCATTTTAAGGTGTTTCAAAATCTAGAAGTTTCATTAGAGTGTCTATTACAAATCGTTAGAAGACCATGAAGTGAAATTACTAACAGATTGGTACAGTTTTTAAGGTGAATGTGACTGGTTCAAATTCCTGGATTGTGTTTTTGTGTTAAGTGTTACTGTTTTGGTTAACTAATTTGTCTTATGTTATTGTTTCATAGCTAAGTCTTATTATTACTACAAATAAATTTAGTGCATGATTGTTTATCTAATGGTTGTATCTTTTATTAAGAGCTTAACACTTGACGTGAAATTCGGCAAAGGTAGGGGGAAACATGGGGAACCTCTATGCTTGCTTTATATGTTGTTTTATAAATTGTTTGCTTGTATTGAATGGTTGTTATCTTGCTGTGATTAACATATACATGGTATGTTTAAATGTATAAAGTTGTTATTACCATATAAGGCATTGGGGATATGCTAGTGCTATGCACAAAGCACTTTGGGTAGAGAAGTTAAGATTAAACTTTTGTGTAGCTGAGTCCATAACCTCGGCAGGTATCATGCACCCAGGTATGGCCATTGATTGCGCAATTAGTATAGGATGTGAAAGGGTAATTCGGAGTTGGCGAAAGAGGAATGGACAAGATGTGTCATGCCCCGAATTTCGAATAACAAAAATCTGAAATTCTTAAGCGTAATTAATCACAATTAGACTCAAATACTTAAAAGTTATTATACAAATAACTAAGTATTACGACAGAGTTCACTGCGTGACACGAAATTATTACATCAATAAAAACATGAATGTAAAAATAAAGTCTCACACTAACACTCAACAATAATTAAAACCCAGCTAGACAAAAGACCCCACCTTCTAGCCACTCAATTCAAACACCTCCTCCTGGCTGCTGGTCAACCCCTACACCATTGATTGGTGTACCGGGTTGTAAACAACGAATCTGGTAAGCTTTAAAAGCTCGTGTGAGTAAATAGACATAAACATAATAAAATAATTTCACCCACAAATAATAAACACACAACCAAAATAACCACCACACTCAATCACACCACAAAACACAACTCGGGCGCAATGACCACTGTCATCCCCCACCAAATCACACAAGGGCAAACAGATTAGAGCTCTAAAGCGCTAACTGATCGAAATCCAAACCAACGTTTGGTTTCCGATAAAATTGCCACAAGAATCCCAATTTGACCATCTAGGCAAGATCCTTTCCGTAAGATCCCAATTCGACCATCCAGGCAAGATCTTACATCCACACAACACACACGTAAGATCCCAATTCGACCATCCAGGCAAGATCTTACGTTCACACGCCACACATGTAAGATCCCAATTCGACCTCCCTAAGGCAAGATCTTACACTGGCCGTTGGTCTCCGTACCAACTGAATCACACATTCCACAATTCACACAAACCCAATTATAACAATTTCCCAACAATATAAATCACCCAAAACACACCCTCAATATAAACATATATTTCACACATCCACATCAATAAACATATATATATAGGCATTCACTCAGGAACTGCCCACTAATACCAACTATAGTTCATTGATCGTAAAATACTTTTAAAATCATTTTTATAATAAAATCATTTTTACTTACCAATGAACCGTAGTCGATCAAGTTCATTCAATTTAAAACAAATATCATTTCCATAAACCATTTTGCATAAAACCAAACATAAACGATAATTAACGATACGATAAGTAACTCGTATTTAATACGAAGACAGTGATGTTTACTCACCTTAATTCACCAGAAATGGCAAATATTCGTTCGAGGTCAAGTCGGATCGAAACGCTACAGTTTCCGAGTCGGGTAAACTTTTAGTCAAAAGTAAACGGTCATCTGACAGTCAACGGTCAACGCGGTCAACATGGGCCGGGTCGGGTCGGGTCGGGTCTGAATCGGGTCGAACAGTGGAAACGGGTCGGTGGAGATCGGTTTTCAATCCAATCGATCGGGCTTGAATCGACGGAAACCACCAGCACAAAGAGGAGCGCCTGGTTGAGACGAGTCGAACGAGGGGTCGCTCGAGGTGGGGCGTCGCCTGCAGCGCCGTCGCGCACGGCAGCAGATCTTCCCAGCCTCGCCTCGTCGCGCACGGTGCTCCGCCTGGGCTGGGCCTTAGCTCGAAAGGAAGAGGAGGCCGAGCTGCGTCGATCGCTGGGTGGCGCGCGAGCTGCGGTGGCCAGACTACGGAGATCGGCGGAGGAGAACGTCAGATCGGGGAGAGAGAGTCAAACAGTAAAAATGAACAATAATTTGCTACAGTAAAACCAAATCTGACCAAATGGGTAACTTTGACTTTTACCCGGAAAAATTTCCCCTTTTATAGTTATTTTCTGAAATAGTAAATAACTTCGACAGGTCGTAACTTCTTCATACGACGTCCGTTTCACGCGTGCCGCGTGTCTACGAACTCGTATTGTCGCGCTCTACACCTTTCATGAAGGAAACGTTTCAAGATTCATAACGGATCAAAAAGTTAACTTTTGACCCACTAAAACTTAAACGTTTTCCGAATTTTAACTCTCGAAATCACTTCCGACATCGCGTAACGACTAAATAAAAGCGTACGAAATACCAATTCTCATAAAACATTCTTCCACTAATTACGAGAAATTTACAAGTAATTAAACACGAAAATCGGGTTCCTACATTCTACCCTCCTTAAAGGAATTTCGCCCCGAAATTCAAGCACACTACTCTACAAACAGCTGTGGGTAAGTAGTTCTCATATCCGACTCTAACTCCCATGATGCATCACCCTCGTCGTGGTGGCTCCACAGCACCTTGACTAACTGTACCTTTTTCCTTCGAAGCTTCTTCATTGATATATCCTGACTACAAACAGGTTCAACAACAAATGTCGCATTCTCCTTCACTTTAATAATGCCATGATCGATCACATGCGACTCATCCGGTATATACTTCCTCAAGATCGAAACATGAAAGACATTAAACATTCCAGACATGCTAGGAGGTAAGGAAAATCGATAGGCTAACTCTCCTACCTTCTCGAGGATCTCAAAAGGCCCAACAAACCTTGGCGCCAGCTTTCCCTTCTTGCCAAATCTCACCACACCCTTCATAGGTGAGACTTTCAAGAATACTTGATCACCAATCTCGAACTCCACCTGTCTTCTCTTCAATCAGCGTAGTTCTCCTACCTACTCTGAGCAGTTTGAATCCTATCTCAAATAATCAAGATTTTCTCCGTGGTTTCCTGAACAAAATCAGGACCCAATAACCCACTCTCGCCAACTTCAACCCAACAAATAGGAGATTCTACATGGTCTCCCAAAAAGAGCCTCAACCTTGGTAGGGTCTACCGACACTCCATCTTTCGAAACAACGTGACCAAGAAACTTGATCTCCTCTTTATAGAACTCACAGTCCTCGAACTTGGCATACAGCTTAGCTTAACTAAGAATATGCAGCAGGATTTCTCAAATGCACCTCAATCTGAACCTTCAACTCCTGGAGTTCATTTGGTCCAATCTGATACGGTGTCTTCGACACTGGCACAGTACCAGGTACCACATCAATGACAAAATCTACTACTCTCTTAGGAGGTACCCTGGTATCTACTGAAATGCATCAGCATACTCTGACACAACTGCAATATCTCCAATAGCTACTTCACTGCTCACCGACTCGATAAGTGTCATGACACTCCCCCTCAAAGCATTATCCGACTTGAAGCACCGATAACGAAACTCTGGTCGTCCCGGAAAAACGAAAGGACACTAACAAAAATCGAGTTAGACGAAACGACGTCCAACTCTGCTCCACTTTCTAAGATAAGGTCCAACACATAGCAATGTTGACCTTTCCCTTCCCTGAAAATAAACACACCAGACATGGGTGGGACCACCAACAGCGCGAACCGCAAACTCCACTGCCAACCCCAAACTCAACTGTCTCCACATCAAATCCGCAAGGACTTGAGTGAGAATACCAGATGGCTGGACACTTAAAAAGTAAGAAAGGCGTAAACGTCAACGACTCAAGCTTTCACAAATCAATACAAGCACAAAAGAAACACCCAAAGGTGTTATGACACATAAAGATCCAGCAAGAAGCGTAGGGACCAATCCCAACACCTCTACCACAGAAGTAGATAAGAATGAGATGAACACACACGTAACAAACAATACTTTAGCAAGGTAAATTAAGACAGATAAAATACCTTCTACCCTTGCGCCTCGCTGGCCAATAGTAAACACACTGTCTTGACATGCCAGCGACTGTCTCTGCTGGTCCAACTGCCCTCGAGGCTGGTTCCGAGGACACTCTCTTGCAATGTGGCCGGGCTGCTGGCAAGTGTAGCATATGATAGGAGGCTTAGGTCACGTGCATGCTGGCGAGAAGTGACCTAACTCACCACATCTGTAGCATCTCAAAGGCGCAACCTGCCTAATAGGCGCGACCTTGATGGGTGGACCTACCCCCCTGGCTGGAGCCTGCTGAGCAGTTCGTTGCTTCTTCCATGGTCCTTCTAAGTGACATGGACCACTGCTCTCTGCTACAGCCTTCCCCTTCCCCTGGGGATTTCTCAGAGCAACCTCACTAGCGTGAAGGTTAGCCTCCTGCTATAAGCGCACTACACTCATGCCTCCTACATCCTTGCCTTGGAAGATAGGCAAAGAGCAGATATGGTCGTCCTAAACTCATGCCTCAACCCTAGGAGGAATTTCTGAGCTAGCGACACCTCATCCATCGGCCTAACAAACCGATAAAACTATGAGAACCGAGTCTCGTACTCTCTGACATCCATCGCCCCCTGTGTCAGAGAAATGAACTCTAGCTCCAGCTGTTCACTCAAAGTGGCTGGAAAATACTTCTCCCTGAAGAGTTCCACAAAACCTCCCCACGTGAGAGCAGTCACGTCTCTCACCCTCTGGGTACTCCTCCACCAGTCTAGAGCATCATCCTTGAGGAAGAATGTGGCTATCTTCCTCTTCTCGATCTCGGAGCAAACAATCAGATCAAAATGCTTCTCCATTTCCTGAATCCAATGATCGGCCACTAGGTGATCTAGTCCTCCACGGAACATGGGTGCCCCCACCCTTCCAATCTCTCTAATCAACCTCAGCACGCGGTCGTCATCAGGCACAATCACAGGAGGAACAGGCGGCTCAACCAATGGCACCGCCACCTCCTCCTCCTCCCCAACAGGGTGGACTCTACCTCCACCCCATCTGGCCCTACCTCGGCCTCTCGCTCTACCACCACGACGATCCATCCTACGAAGCACGGCAACACTTGATTAATATTTGCATAAACTTAAACCGAAGTGTAAGTTAGACATGGCATGTACTAATCAAGGTCATAATGCTAACAGGAAGCACAAGGATCACTTAAACTTATTATAGAGACAACACTCTATACGAAGACTCAGTGATATACCAATACGAGCAAGCAAGCATGATGGTGAACCGCTGCAGTCGGACCATCTCTCGAAAGTACCAATTACCACCAAATATGTAACCCTACGCTCTGATACTAAACTGTCGGACCCCAAATTTCGAATAACAAAAATCTGAAATTCGTAAGCGTGATTAATCACAATTAAACTCAAATACTTAAAACTTATTATACAAATAACTAAGTATTACGACAGAGTTCACTGCATGGCACCAAATACTCAAATTATTACATCAATAAAAGCATGAATGTTGTTGACAGTAGCCACAGAAGGGCTACATAAGCCCACAGACCCGCAGCCAGTGCATCCGGGGCCGGACTGAGGCCTGGAGCAGGATCACCAGCACCCGGACCTGAGGTCCAGCAGTCTACCTTATGACCAGGGGCCCCCGGATCGGGGACGCCAGCCTGCCGAACAAGCCACCAGAGCTGTCCTTTGGTGTGCGAACAGAAGGAAACCAGTCCCACATCGAAGAGTAAGACCAGACCTCACGCCCGACCACCTATATAAGGGCCTCAACTACCATCATTAATAGGTAACTGATCTCTCCAACTGCTTATTATATGTGCTTAAGTAATCTATTCCTCCCAACTGTACTAACTTAGGCATCGGAGAGGAGAAGACCGGCCCGCCCGGTATTCCCCTTAGTTAGCAGGTTCGCAGGAGGAGATCACATCTAGATTCACCAGTCTCTATCAGGCCTACAGGTTTGTGCAGAAACAATTGGGGCCGTCTGTGGGAAGCATTTGATCCACGAAAAAAGTAGCGTTGCTCTACCAGAGGGTATAACCCGATCAATCCTTTGAATGGCAGTTTGAAAGTAAGTCCACAATCTGGAGGCCATGGAGGGAAGGAAGATAAAAGCTGGCGGGAGAGGGCTGAAAGAGCGAGTCCGGGTCCCCGACCGGGCCCGAAACCTTAAATTTGAGGTCAGCGCGAGGTTTGTCCCTTCTCCCGACCGGGACGGAACTCACGATCGCCGGGGCTCAGACAATCCTGACCAATACGATACGGGGGAGGAGATAAAAAAGATGAAGGCAGAAGTCGCGCGATTGCGAGAGGAGGGCGATCGAGACCGACTAAGGGCGGATGCCCGGTGCCAAGAGTTGGAAGCGGTGAACATCGCCTTATTGGCAGCCCTGGAGAAAGGACACCAGCAGGACATCTCTCGAGCGGCATCACGGCCCGCAAATAAAGGTAACGAGTTCCCGCACCTAGAAGTGGGACAGCCTACGGGAAGGAGAAAGACTGCGCATTTCCCACGCCACTCTTTCTGGAAGCTCTGAGGAATTCCGGCCCGGTTGAGCCCCCATACCGAACGAGCTTGGCATCGAGCGAGCAGGACAACTCTACCGCAAGGACGCTTCATACGCTCTCCGCCTCGGTGTCGGACATAAAGGACCGGTTGGAGGCCAGCGAGAAAAGGACGGTGCGACCGCAGGACAGTGCGCGATTCAACGAACGCACTGGACCTTTTCCACACCGGGTTAGGGAATCCGGAAGATCTGGTAACCAAAGGTCCCTGAAACTGACGTACTCAGGAACGAGCTGCCCATACCAACACCTGGACAGTTTTAAGTCACAAACGGGCACAAAGGGCTACTCAGATGCTACGTGCTGCAATGTGTTCCAAAAGACGCTCTCATGAGAGGCATTGGGCTGGTTCTACGAGCTGCCAATAAACTCGGTGGAAACTTTCGAACAGCTGGCTGATAAGTTTGTCGGCCGATTCGTCCTTAGAGCCAAGGTAGCCCAAACGTCAATGATCCTTTTCGATTGCATGCAGACTGACCACGAACCGCTGCGCGCTTTCGTCAACCAGTGGCATATCGCCACGGCCGGGGTCAGGAACTTGGATAAAAGGATCGCTGAGATGGCATTCAAGCAGGGGTTAAGACCCGGGGAACTCTCGTACGCCCTGCGAGTAAAGGAGCCACTGGGGTACGACGAGTTGATGGCCGTAGCCGTCAGGCACACCCAGGCGGAGTATGAGACGTATGGGGATAAGATGCCCAAGCGAAGGTCGGATGACCTATTACCAGCGTCCTCCCGGGAAAACAAAGCGGGGCGGCAGGATCGCAATCGTAAGCCTACGACCAGTAAGAAAGCCGAAGTATGGGAGGATTGGCGACCCCGCCGGAGCGGCGACAGCAGTTCACGGGCAGGTGGAAGACCACCGCCTTTGCGACCGGCACGGCCCATGGCAGCAGCGCCAACGGGGCGACAACCGCGGGCCCTGGCCATTATGCCAGCAGGAAAACCCGAAGACCCAGCCCTTCGGACTAACGACTAACGACCCCAGAAAACGGTTGTGGACGGCCGAGCCCGGACAGATGACCCGCAAAGGGACAGGCAGGGTGCCCGAGAAGTAGGAACCATACGCACCCGAGTCCCTGGAGGGATCGAGGTGCATGGAAGCATAAATATGTTACATGGTGGGGACCACATAGATCGACTCACCCGGAGCTCGAAGAAGCGATGCTTAAGGTCGATCCGGGGAAAGGAAGTATATGCCTTTGGGGGAGGAAGCGGCCAAGCCGCTAAAACCGGATGGAACTCGGTCACGTTCTACGAGGAAGAAGAACCGGAGGATCTGATCCAACCGCACAACGATCCCTTCCTCATTACGGTCCAAATAGACCACTGGATAACCAGCCGCATGTTAATCGACACCGGGGCTTCTGTCAATGTGATGTTCCGAGACGCATACAAGGGGCTGCACCGTGGAAGGGGCAAGTTATCCCAGGATAACGAGCCGCTGATAAGCTTCTCCGGCGAGGTGGTCCAGCCTTTCGGATCGGATTACCTGCCATTAATCTTCGGAGAGGGAGACAGGACGAGGAAGGAGAACCTGGTGTTCATCATCGTGGATTGCCTGTCCTCATACAATGGCATAATCGGTCGGCCAGGGTTGTGGAGGTTGAAAACATTCATAGCCGGCCATACGCTGATGTTAAAGATGCCTTCACCCGTCGGTGTCATTACCATACTCGGGGACCAGAAGATCGCTCGCAGATATTATGCGGAGGCCCTGATCCACGGGAGAAAGCGGACCGAGGTCTTCACAGCTACTCAACAAGCGCCAGTACCGGATCCGAGTATTGACCCCCGTGATGACACCGATTCCGACGACGAGAAGCTAAAACGACCGTCAGCCGTGGAAGAAACCGAAACAATCTCCATTTCGGAGGATCACCAGGAGCGAAAAGTGGTGATAGGAACGAAGCTCGCCTCGGCTGTCAGGCAAGAGCTCATCACCTTTCTCCGAGACAACAGTTCAATGTTCGCATGGTCCTACGAGGACATGCCAGTCATATCCCCAGAAATAGCCGTCCACCGGCTAAATTCGTTGCCCAACGTTCCCCTGGTGAGGCAGAAAAGGAGGTCCTTCAGCCCGGCGAAGTATGAGGCGATCAGAGAGGAAGTGCAGAAGCTGAGAGGCATAGGTTTCATCCGGGAAGTCCAGTATCCCTGATGGCTCGCCAACGTGGTTATGGTCCCAAAGAAGGGAACCGACCGGTGGCGCATGTGCGTTGATTTCACCAACCTAAACCGGGCGTGCCCAAAAGACAGCTTCCCGCTCCCCCGAATAGACTAGCTTATAGACTTCACGTCCGGTTTTAAACTACTCAGCTTCATGGATGCCTACGCCGGATACAATCAGACAAGGATGAGCCCGGACGATGAAGAGCACACCTCGTTCACGACTGACCGAGGGACCTACTGTTACAAGAGGATGCGGTACGGTCTAAAGAACGCCGGGGCCACATACCAACGGATGGTAAACCGCATGCTGGAGCAGGAAATGGCCAAAACGGTGGAAGTGTACGTAGATGACATGCTAGTCAAAAGCTTGACCGCAGGGGCCCACGTCCGAGACTTGGCAGTAGTCGTCGGTAAGATGCTCAAGTTTGGGATGCGCCTGAACCCGAAGAAGTGCATTTTCAGGATTTCAGAGGGCCTGTTCCTAGGCCACATTATCAGCCAGCGGGGGATAGAAGCTAACCCGCTGAAGGTCCAAGCGATCCTAGACATGGAAACACCAGGGGAAAGAAACCAGGTCCAGATGCTGACCGGCCGACTGTCTGCCCTGGCCAGATTTATCTCCCGCCTGACCGATAAGTGCGCCCCATTCTTTAAACTGCTCAAGGCACAGCAGTTCAAGAAAATTCACTGGGCGGCGGAGCACGAGGCGGCATTCCAATCCATCAAGACATACCTGTCTGCAGTGCCTCTCCTATCCAAACCGGTGCCGGGCGAGATGCTATACCTCTACATAGCTGCATCAGGAACGGCCGTCTCCGCGTCTCTCGTCAGGAAGGAGGACACACTCGATCTCCGGGTATACTATGTAGGGAAGGGACTTACCGGAGCCGAAAGCCGATACCCTGACATTGAAAGACTGGCTCTGGCTCTGATCGTCAGTGCCAGGAAGCTCCAGCACTATTTCCAGGCTCATTCCATCACCCTGTATACCAATCACCCTCTACGGCAGATCCTGCAAAAACTGGATACTAGCGGCAGGCTCGTACGTTGGGCAGTCGAATTGGGAGAGTTCGATATCACTTATGCCCCGCGAATGGCCATCAAGGACCAGGCCGCTGCGGATTTCATATGCGAACTCACCCCGATGGCAGTAGAAGCGCACTCCGGCCGGTCCGAGGGCACCGAAGCAGTACAAGCCATAAAGGTCGAACCAGGCCTCCCCAGCGGTTGGAAGCTTTATGTGGACGGCTCCGTAACGAGTAAGCGGAGTGGAGCCGGCGTCATGCTAACCTCGTCCGATGGCCAGTCGTGCGAGTATGCCCTGCGGTTCCTCTTCAATACTTCCAACAACGCCACTGAGTATGAGGCCCTCATAGCCGGTTTGCAGCTAGCCAAGGAAATGGGGTTCCCATCCTTGGAAATATACAGCGACTCGAGCCTGGTGGTAAACCAGATGAACGGGTTGTTCGAAGTCAAGGAACCCCAGTTAGCCTCCTACCAGGCTTTGGCCAAAACCCTGATCGAGCCATTCCAGGGCGCCACGATTCAGCATATACCCCAGGAGGCAAATAGGCATGCAGACGCCCTAGCAAGGTTGGCAACCGGAAACTATCCACCGGAGTACCGAAGAGCTAAAATTGAAACCCTCCAGAAACCGAGAATAAGCAAGACCATCTCTGAGATATTTGCGGTAGAGGAGGCGCCACCAAGCTGGATGGATCCGATAATTAGATACCTGGTTGACAAAACCAGCCCCCAGGATAAAGTGGAGGCTAGGAGGCTACACCTCCGGTGTGCCAGGTACAGCCTCCTCGGCGGCAAGTTGTACCGAAGAGGGCACATCTTCCCCCAGCTAAAATGTGTGACTAAAGAGGCGGGAGAAGCCATCATGCAAGAAATCCACGAAGGAGTGTGCGGTAACCACTCTGGCGCCCGATCCCTGTCTCATAAGTCGCTACGGGCAGGATACTTTTGGCCAGACATGGCAGCAGCGTCGAGAAAAATATCAGGCGGCTGCCACAAGTGCCACATGTATGCCACTACACCTCATGCTCCAGCAATCGCGTTGTCAATTTTGTTAGCGCCATGGTCGTTCGCACAGTGGAGGCTAGACATCATCGACCCTTTCCCAATAGCTGTGGGACAATACAAGTACGCCATTGTAGCCGTTGACTATCAGACTAAGTGGGTCGAGGCGGAGCCCCTAGTAAAGATTACCGAGGAGCGGGTAAGAAAATTCCTATGGAAGAACATCTACTGCAGGTTCGGGGTGCCGCAGACCATAGTCACGGATAACGAGACACAGTTCAACAATGCTGATCTTATCCAGTACACGGCCTCCATGGGGACCCGGATGTTGTTCGCCTCAGTGGCGCACCCGCAAACCAACAGCCAGGTAGAAACGGTCAACAAGATTATCAAAAGTCTCCTCAAGAAGAAGCTGGACGACAAAAAAGGATGTTGGGCTGAGGAACTCCCCGCGGTTCTATGGGCCATCCGGACGACAGCAACCCAAGCAACGGGGGAGACTCCGTTCTGGATGGCATTCGGAAGCGAATCGGTACTCCCCGTAGAGACCGACATGCCCAGCGGCAGGGTCGAGAATTACGAAGCTGAAACAAACGCCGAAGGCATACAGCTCAACCTGGATCTCATAGAGGAGCGGAGCGACCAAGCGCATATGCGAAACCAAACATACAAGCAACGGGTCGCTCGATACTATGACAGAAAGGTCCGGGAAAGGAAGTTGCAAGTGGGGGATTGGATGATGAAGAAAGTTCAGAAAAAACCGCTGGCCTTGGAGCCAACGTGGGAAGGGCCTTACCAAATCACCGCAGCCGCAGGTCCGGTGACATTCTACATCATAGATACCGAAGGTATCTACTCTACCCGCCCATGGAATATCCAGCATAGTTCTACCCTAAGTGAGATTACTGTTGTAAAAATGGACAGTACTGTATTTAGTACCAACGTTCAAAACAGATAGTCACTGCCTCTAGAATGAACTACAACTGGTTACAAAGTAGATACATCTGCCAAGTATATATATAAAAAAAAAAAACCGCTAATCAGCGCCACCAGAGCCTCTAATCCCTGACCCACCAGCCTTGAGAGACCGCTCTTGCTCCAGCTTCTCGGCCAAGGCTACCTCAGCCTCCATCCGCTCGGCATCAAGCCACCCTTTCTCCCTCCACTCCAGATACGCATCATTTATACCCTTAGAACGGGCGGCCTCCAGCATCTCTGCAAGCTCCACCGACTCCCGAAAATCGTCGATAGCTTTGTCAGCGGCTTCGGCAAGTTGGGACTCTACGAGCTTCTCCCCTCCTTTGACGACTGCTGTTACTTGGGTCTGCAGCTTCAAAATCTTCGCCTCCAATTCCATATTCCTCTCTTCCCGAGCGGCCGCCAGCCGACCGGCCTCCTTCCTCTCCTGCGCAAGCTTACCGGCCTCCTCCCTCTCCTGCGCAAGCTTAGCCTCCGCCAATGACAGCTGCATGGTGAGGTCCTCCACTTGCCTCTCCAGAGCTGGAGTCTCCTCACTACGCTCAGCGGCGTAAAGGCTATGCACTAGCTGGTACAAGTACACAAAAGAAGAACATTAGCTCGTAGCATCAAAAAGGGAGAGGGAGCGCAGAAGAACCTCAGTGCCACAGGTACGCGGTCAGACTTAACCGAAGACCTAATTCCACATCTTTCTTCCTGCTCTCGCCCGGCCGCACATCTCCGGGGGCCTCCCGATCAAGTCCCAAGGCCTCAATGGTAGATGCCACGAACCTACCAAAACCACCACCACCAGAGCCGCGACCGGCTTCCGGCTCAAAGGCTTCCCGACTCCTTCGGCCACCGGATCCCTCCGCTAGAACCAATGCTGACCCCCCACCAGCCGAGCTTGACGCCCCGGTGTCAAACACCCTCGCCCTCTTAGCCGGAGCTTCGCCAAGATCGCTTCTGCGGTACCCAGTCATCTCCGCTGCCTCTTTCTCCCGCGGGGCTCGTATCCCCACCGGCCGCGCTAGAGGTTCCGGACCTGGTGAGCCCACCGATCCTACTTCCCGCCCGGCCGTCTACCGCAGTGAGAATCCGGAAACATGAGCGGCACAGGAGTACTATGCACCGTGCTCACTAGGGTGTCCAGATCTACAACGGTTTTCGAGGCCATCTCCCCCATCTCCATCAACCTCTGGGCCACAAGTTCGTCATCCGCCTCGACGGTCTCCTCGCTCCGAGCGAGCCGGGGGGCATTAGCTGCAAATCAATAAATCGAGCGGTTAGAATAAAATACGACCACACAAAACAATAGCGCAAGGCACTTTACTAGGTTTCTTCCCTATCTCGCATATCTCCAACAAATTCCACCGGATGAAATTGTAAGAGCTCCGGCCCAGACTGTTCCAGCAAACAAAAAGCCAGGCTATCCATTGCCTCTCCAAGTCGACCAACTGGTACGACTGATCCCTGATAGCTTGATAAGCCTGGGGTACCCGAAAGCTCCTCGAACTACGCTGCCACCTACCCCCGGCCATCACAACCGATCTCCTCCATACATTAGAAACCGATGACGGCAGGTGAGTGATGGGAGGATCGAAGTCCCGCGCGGCAAAATTAACACAGCCGGAGGCCTGGGCCTTTTTGCAGTAGAGAATCTTATACAGCGTCCGGAACTCATTTATCGTGGGACAGTCCATGTTGCTAAGACTGAATAAGCACCCGAGACCAAGCAACTGCCTCCACTGGTTGCTAGGAAGCTGGGCGGGGGAGACATTTATCAGGCTCAGCACATACTGGACAAACTTTGGCAGCGGTAGAGATAGCCCGTGCCGAAATTGATCCTCAAAAACGGCAACCCAACCCTCCTCCGAGTTGCAGGCCAGTTCCCCAGGATATAGGTCCCGGAGCTTAACGGAGGAGTCAATGCCCCACTTCGCCCGAAAATCCCTTATCTCGCCAGCAGTCATGCTTCTGGTCGGCTCGTCACAAAAAATCACCCTGTCGCCATCCAACAGCTGGTACCTCACAGACCCTCCCGTCGACGCACGGCCGGCACCGACAGGATTGGCTGACCTCCCAGATTCCATAAAACCTAAGAACAGAATTTACCCTACGTCCAGTTAGTTGTGTAGCAAGATAACAACACAGACAGACGGCAGACGAGGAGCCAAGCTTCACCGAAATACGACAGGAAGATAGGAGGGGGGTGCAAAGCATCTTATAGGCGGCAAAACTACACCTTGTTGATAATTAGGGCAAGCAAAAAAGAGAGGCAACCCCAGCCGCAGATTCCTTCCATCTCCGACCGCTCCCTACTGACACGTGTCCCATCATCGATAAAGTTCCCACGCCATCATAACTGATGGGACTGATGGGCTCTCTCCTTCATTGCATGACAGCCACCTGTCCCGCCTACATGCGGCAGTTAGGGGAGGTAGGAGCGAGAACCGAGGCGCCTAGCCCCTCCACTTCCCCAAGAGTCAACCTCAAATCAAGGAAAGGCACACCACCGGTTATGTAGTATTCAACCGGCTCCATGGCATCCCACCGGTTACGTAGTATTTAACCGGCTCCATGGCATCTCACCGGTTATGTAGCATTCAACCGGCTCCATGGCATTCCACCGGTTAGGTAGTATCCAACCGGCTCCAGGGCATCTCACCGGTTAGGTAGTATTCAACCAGCTCCAGGGCATCTTACCGGTTATGTAGTATTCAACCGGCTCCAGGGCATCTCACCGGTTAGGTAGTATTCAACCGGCTCCAGGGCATCTTACCGGTTACGTAGTATTCAACCGGCTCCAGGGCATCTCACCGGTTAGGTAGTATTCAATCGGCCCCATGGCATCTCACCGGTTACGTAGTATTCAACCGGCTCCATGACATTCCACCGGTTTAGTCACTCTCCTTCGCCCTTGCGGGCAAGGACAAGCCAACAACAACTCAAGGCTTCAAACACATGGGCTTTATAAACCCGGGAGAGTTTACATCTAACACATGCAAACTCTTCCAGCAGGCTAAAAACCCTGCATCACACTGAACTGTGATAAATTTGGGGATCTATGGCGAGACTTGTTATCTCCACGCCACCCCACCGAGCAGATTGTTTCTCTAACACAGAACAAGTCTCCCCGCAGGCTAGCAAACCTGCACATTACCTCACGCTTATTCCAACACAAGATGAGAAGAACTAGCAGGTGTTAATCGGTGCTTCAACATGGCCGCAACACCCCACCGGGGTACCTGTTGGCTTATTCCACGCTCCAACAGGCCTCCCCGCAGGCTAGCAACTCTATATTACCCCACGCTTATTCCAGCACAAGCTGGGCCGAACCACCGGGCTACTCCCCAACCTGCCTCACCGTTGGCAGAAGTTTCACCCTGGGAACTTGGGGGACTCGTCCCGACATGGCAGTCCACCGGTCGAGTCCTCACATCACCACGCCTTCTCTGCCCGAACGCCCGGTCACGCCCAATCTTCAATGCGGACTTGGGGGACTGGGCACCGTTGGGTCGGTAACCCTGCGGGTCTGCGGGATAGGAGCGAGACATAGTAAGTCCCCATTCAAGATTGCACTTGACCGGGAACTTGGGGGACTTGTTGACAGTAGCCACAGAGGGGCTACATAAGCCCACAGACCCGCAGCCAGTGCATCCGGGGCCGGACTGAGGCCCGGAGCAGGATCACCAGCACCCGGACCCGAGGTCCAGCAGTCTACCTTGTGACCAGGGGCCCGGGGACCGGGGACGCCAGCTTGCCGAACAGGCCACCAGAGCTGTCCTTTGGTGTGCGAACAGAAGGAAACCAGTCCCACATCAAAGAGTAAGACCAGACCTCACGCCCGACCACCTATATAAGGGCCTCAACTACCATCATTAATACGTAACTGATCTCTCCAACTGCTTATCATACGTGCTTAAGTAATCTATTCCTCCCAACTGTACTAACTTAGGCATCAGAGAGGAGAAGACCGGCCCGCCCGGTATTCCCCTTAGTTAGCAGGTTCGCAGGAGGAGATCACATCTAGATTCACCAGTCTCTATCAGGCCTACGGGTTTGTGCAGAAACAAATGTAAAAATAGAGTCTCACACAAACACTCGACAATAATTAAACCCCAGCTAGACAAAAGACCCCACCTTCTAGCCACTCAATTCAAACACCTCCTCCTAGCTGCTGGTCAACCCCTACACCATTGATTGGTGTACCGGGTTGTAAACAACGAACCCGGTAAGCTTTAAAAGCTCGTGTGAGTAAACAGACATAAACATAATAAAATAATTTCACCCACAAATAATAAACACACAACCAAAATAACCACCACACTCAATCACACCACAAAACACAACTCGGGCGCAATGACCACTGTCATCCCCCACCAAATCACACAAGGGCAAACAGATTAGAGTGCTAAAGCGCTAACTGATCGAAATCCAAACTAACGTTCGGTTTCCGATAAAATTGCCACAAGGATCCCAATTCGACCATCTAGGCAAGATCCTTTCCGTAAGATCCTAATTCGACCATCCAGATAAGATCTTACATCCACACAACACACACGTAAGATCCCAATTCGACCTTCCAGGCAAGATCTTACGTTCACACGCCACACATGTAAGATCACAATTCGACCTCCCTAAGGCAAATAACAAAGAAAATCGTATTGCTAGGTACACTTAGAAATTTACTGAGTACAAATAACAATACTCATAGCTTATAGGCTCCATTGTGAGCATGAAACAGTCATATAATTAAAGCTAATGTATGTATCATCGTGCTACTAACAGAAACTTCTCATCCTCTCTACTTTATTTTGGTATATATATGGAGGATGTGTAATGGTCATTTCTTGAAAAATTTTATATGCACTCTACAAACCACTTAATATCACTCTTATTTTATATCTCAAATAAGATTCAACAGATAGTTTAATGATCAAACCATACATCTTTTATCATAAGGAGGAAGAAAAAAAAAACTAAATGGTGCAATACATATATAGACCCATCTTAATTTTAAATTTGTCTTTTTTCCGACTTATTGATTGATGTTGGAGTTATAACAACAGTTCTCAATTTAATTATCAATTCACCAATGATCTTTTGAAAATAGAACAAAATTTATAGACGAAACTAATTTAAAAAAAATCTAGAAGTTATTAGAATAAAGGACTATCTCACTTTGAAAATAAGAAAAAAAACCCCTTGTTTTCCACTTTATAAAAAAGGTCATCATTTTAATATCTTTATCACAAAATGGGCCATTTCTATTTCACTAATTAAAAAAAGAGGCTGTTTTTTATTTTCAAATTGATGATTTTACCCTTCCTTTCTAACAAACTTCCCCGTTCTGTTGAATTTTGTTTTCCCTCCTGCTTTCTCTCTGGGCTTGGTTTTCTTTTTCTTCGTCTCATTGCCGGCCCTCTCTCTCTCTGTCTCTATCTCACTTCCGCCGATCTCTCTGTCTCTGTCTCTGTCTCTATCTCATTTCATTCGATCTGCAATTGCTTAGTTAAATTCTTCATTCTGCGATTCTGATTTGCCTCCGAAGCTTTGCATCTGTAATTCCTCAATTTAATTCTTCTGTTTCGGTTTTGATTCATTGATATAAGGTATCTTAAGGTTTTGCAGTTGTTCATATCTCCTCTTTACCTTTGAATCAATTCGTGTTGTTTTTGAGGTTATAACTCTTTCAGTTGTTTTTTATTTGAATGGTTAAAATTTGTGATTGCCTATTCAACCTCCCGATTTTTCATTCTTGATTTAGTTCCTTTCGATTTTAATTCATTGCTTTTCTGTCCTGTATTTTTTTATTTTTCATAGTTACTTTGCTAGTTACTTCATCTACTTACTTGTGTCCTGCATTTTTTTATCATGATAGTTACTTGTATAGTTACTTAGATAGTTACTTCTATATTTCTCTATTTTGAACTCAAAGGAACTGTTAAATGGATAGTTACTTTGATACTTATTTGGATAGTTACTATTTACTTTGATAGTTACTTGGATAGTTATTAGTTACTTTGATAGTGACTCCTATATTTCTCAGTTTTGAACTCACAGGAATTGTTAATTGGATAGTTACTTTGATAGTTACTCATATATTTCTCAGTTTTGAACTCACAGGAATTGTTAATTGGATAGTTACTTTGATAGTTACTTTGATAGTTACTGAGGGTAGCACTGTTTTTTTTTTGTTGTCAAATTTGATAGTTACACTCATTGTTACTTGATAGATACTGTACAGTTACTAAAGTCACATGGATATTAGGATGATTTTCTCTGTAGGTGCAATGGACAGTTGCTATACTGCTAAGCTTGTGTATTCTGGTGAAGGAGCATCACTTTCTTTTGGTCATAATTGTACTTTTGTTGATTTTTGTCATCGGATATGAGATCGTTTTCCGGAGTTGGACAGATTGATTTTCAAACTCAAGTATAATGTTTATCCGGATCCTACCGTTTACCGTCTTGAAAATGAGGTTGATATGAGCATGATGTTTAGAGTTTTGGGATGGTATAAATCCGATTTTGTTGATGTGGATGTTCATTGTTTGGATGTTAGTTGTTCTGTTTCGGAAAGTGTAGTTAGTAATAATTTCAGCGAGGAGACTAGTGTTTTGGTTGAAGATAATGAATTTTTGGGTTGTTATAGGCGTGAGGATCCGAAAATGTATATTTCTAAAGGATGGAAGTTTCTCATTCATTCTAAGGGTCAGATTTTTGAGGATGGGGTGAAGAGTTTAGGCTGAAGTTGCAGATGTATGCCGTGGAGGTTGGTTTTGAGTATGATTTTGAGAGAAATAAGCCAGACCGTGTTGTTGTTTTCTGCAAGAAATAGCATGCTGAAGGTTGTAATTGGTGTGTGAAGGCATCTTTATGAAGGTATAGTTACATTATCTAGTTACTGGTATAGTTACTTCTATATTTCTCTATTTTGAACTCACAGGAACTGTTAGATGGATAGTTACTTGGATAGTTACTAGTTACTTTGATAGTTACTCCTATATTTCTCAGTTTTGAACTCACAAGAGTTGTTTATTGGATAGTTACTATGATAGTTATTTCGATAGTTAGTAGTTAATTTGATAGTTACTTGTATAGTTAGTAGTTATTTTAATAGTTACTATGATAGTTAGTAGTTACTTTGATAGTTACAATGAAAAAGTATATATGCTGATTGATTTTTGCACATTTTATTCAGGTATAATGATTTCTTTGTGATTAATGAATTGGTGAACGAACATAAATGTCGTTGTGTCATCTGGCTTCAAAAGAGTAAGATGATGTGCAGTAACATTATAAGGGAGGTGATGCTCGACAAGGTTCGTGAGAATCCCAATAAGAAAGCATTTAATATACTGCAATGATGGCAGCCGAACCTCACATGCAATAATAAACCCTACAAAAGATCGTTAGTAGTATAAGCAAGTAGGGATCGTTCTAGGCCGGGGATTAAGGGTACCTGAGATATGAAATTGTTAGACTCAAACATATTCACATATATACAAAATCGTCAAACATATGGGGGTATAAGAGGTACGGCAGCAATGCTGCCCTAGACTTCACACGGCACACATAACAGAAAATTAAATGCTGAAAAATAAATCCTAAGTCTACTATTTACAAGGTTGGTCGACATTCTTCCACAAAGCACTAACACAAAAGCAATCAAAACACGTAACAAACAAGCAAGTAAGACTCTCGGCAAAGTATTAAAGCGTTCTAGACTCAACTCAACTCCAACCCAACTAGAGCCGCAGCGGCCATCTAATTGTTAGACTTCTCTTGTACTTAGAATTAACTCAGCGTATAATCCTAATCTTGTTACTAACCGGTTTACATGACACGCAGCGTCGACACATGAACTAGCTAGTAAATACGCACAAAGTCCTTTTTAATTGGAAACAAGTCAATAGAGTAAGGTTGTCAATCATCTCTACAACAAGCATGTTCATTTAAATTACTCTAACCCTTGTGAAAAACAACACAAACTAAGTAACTCGTTGATTACCTAATCCATATTAATTTTTCGGCTAATGAGATTAATAATATACGCATTGCCCTTACATAGGCTACCAATCTTTAAGCACACGAATTTAAAGAACAAGTCAAGAAAACCCTAAAATCAATTCAACACATGTTATTGCCGATTATCCTAATTACTAGTTCATCATGTATTTTCCTTACTTTTTAACATGCAATCCATATTCTTACATCTAAAACCTCACTTGAAGATAAAGAAAATAAATTGACATGTAAATCATAAAACCAAATTTCAATCCAATTCATACATAGACATAAAAATTGAAACCAAGAATTCATGCTATCCTTATAGACAAAGTTTAACATAACTACACAAAAATTTACAAAGCCAAGAGTAGGGAGTGGATCACACATTAAAAACCTTGAAGACTTCGTCGTGTATGGATCCGTGGATGATGGTGTTCGGATGGCTGCTGCTCGGCAGTGAAGGTTTCGGCAGCAAGAGAACAAAATTTCGGCAGAAAACTTTGGTGTGGTGGTGGTGGTTTTGGCTAGGGTTTTTGTGTAGGATTCTTGGGGAAATTTAGGCAGAGCTTTGGCTAGATTTTTTTGCTTTGGAATGTGACAAGTTTTTCTGTGTAAAAGTTGGGTATTTATAGGGAGAATACTAGGTCTTGCCGGCAGCCCTTCTTGTACAAGGAAAAACAAAACCTAATGGGATATGGTTTGAAACCTTCCTTTTTCTACTTCAATTAGGTTTTGTTTTTCTGAATTTTTCTTCAAGGCTTGGGCTTCACATCTTCATGGACTTCTTGTATGGTCTTGGACTTCAATTGATAGGCCTTGATCCATCGAAAATGCCCCATATGCCGGCAGCAACCAAAGACATCAAATCTGCCAGAATCGGCAGCTTTTCCTAGTTTGACTAGGAGAACTTGTTTCTTCATGTTTTTCTTCAATGCTTTGGCTAAATGTCGTCCTCCTTCCTTCCCTAAGCTTGGAATGTCTTCACAAATGCCCTTGTACATCATATGGTCCATCGAAATGAAGCACTTGTGAAAAGGAAGCAATCTGTCCCTGGAATCGGCAGCTTTGACCTTGTCGCAGTAATTCCGGTATATCTCCACCTTCGAAACTCCGATTGATGCGATTCGAAGTCTCACGTAAACTAGACACATATGGTCATCTCCCCATAAAATATCTCGGCCAAATTCAATGTAAGTCGTCGGGAATGATTTTTCGAAGTTGGGACAAAGTCCCAGGAAAATTCTGTAAGCCCCTGGATTGGAATGTTCGGACTGCTGTTTTGCAGCCAACTTTTGGGTGACTTCCCAAACTCCGATTGATCTGAAATTTTAACACAACACTCCTCAACATGTGAATATTAAGCACACAAAATTTCATAGAATTCGGACAAGGATAGATCATACTTATACTCGTCACAAAATCGCGAAAAAGACATATTTTACACTATTTTCCAGATTTCTCAAACTTAGTCATCTTTTGGATTATTAACCATATTTCACCAAAACTCTACCAAAATGACACTAACTACATTATGACTCTATCTTAGACAAATAAGGGTTAAACAAAGCATAAACGAGGGCATAAGCATATAATATCGTCGCACATTGTGCTCCTATCAACTACCCCACACTTATCCTTTGCTAGTCCCTTAGCAAACTAAATTAAACTAGACTCTCAAAACAAACTATTGCCCCTAACAATTTGTCTCAGGCTCGTATGTACACATAGCTTTCAAGTTAATGTATGAGAATGCTACGCACGAAAATTCCAAGTTTCATGAACATGTGACATCAATATGAACATATAAGAGCAAAAAGGTAAGCATGTAGACATGTTAAAACTAATTCAAATCACCTCACAAGGCATACTCTCTTATTTTCTCTCGAAGCATGGTAATTCACTCATAAGTATATGCAAGCGAAAGATAATGAATTACAAAGAGTGACTTGCATATATCAAAGAAACGAAAGCACTTTGTGAATTTTTCATGGAAAAAAAAAACTCATATGATAACTATATGCACTAATGAACCAAAACCATATGCTTACTCTTGAGATAATCTCCACAATCAATTTTAACCATCTTAAGAATCATGAAAAAGATCAATCAAAGGGTTGTAATGGGGCTAGGCTAAGAGGTATTCGATATTTGGATAAGGAGGCTCAAAAACGTCACCATGCGCTTTAGCAAAGCTCGAATCTCCTTATGTCTTTTCGCCGAAAAGGGTCAAATTTCATCTTGTTGGACCCATACTTCATTCTTTACTTCCCAAAACATTACAACAACAATACTCAAGACAATAGCCATGCACAAAATTTTTATTTTCTATGCCTATGCCGTACCCTTCTTTTTCTTCCTTTTTTTTTTTTTTTCTCTCGGCTCTTTTATTTTCTTTTTAATTCGAGCAAAATTTTTTTTCTTTTTCTAGGTACGGCATGCATACATTTTACGTACAAATTCATGGCTAAGTCTACCCCACACTTGTTCTTCTTCATCACACACGCGAAAACGCCTTCAAAATCAAGCTTTGCCAATACTTTGATCAAGGGTAAAGGCACAACTATACTAAGCTCATGGAAAGTGTTTGAGGGTGATGAAAGAAAAGGCTCAAAATCGGCTCAAAGGGGTTTACTAAGGTGTCCCACGACGGGCTCCAATTAGGGCACATGCTTTATTTGGCTTTGGTGGTAAACCTAAATGATCTTTATTCAATCACATTCAAAATCAAGGTATTTTATGACTAAAAACGTTTTGAAAATCAACAAGAGTAAGTTCTAGCATACTAGAGTTCATTAAAAAGCTATGGCACATAGTCATCGAATATGCAAAGAATTATGAGGTTTCATGCTTCCTACGAATCTATCGAATTTTTTTATCGCTCAAGAAGAAAGGAAATTGGCACAAAAGCTCACATAGGTTATAATCGAAATAAATTAGCTAAAACATGCATGCTTTAATAATCAACAAGTCCTACATGCTCCTACCAATGCACATAATCCATGAAACTCACAATTTTAATTGTATGCACAACCATCATCTATGTATGCAAAGAGGAGAAAAACATCATTGACATATTAGGGGCATCCTAAGACTCGAAACAAACAATTTAAACACTCTATTTTTGTGGAACATTTTTCTGAATTTTCTTTTCTAAACTAAGCACACGAAAACATAAACGGAATACGTTATCCCACCCCACACTTAGAAAATTACATTGTCCTCAATGTAAGCACAAAACAATATCAATGAATTTCCTAAGCATGCAATAGTCTAACACATTCCAACAAATCATCACAAATCAAAGTAGAAGAGAAGGGTTAAGAAAATTCAAACTCTCGGTGATGGCTCCTTCACTTTACTTTGATCGACATGGGTTGCCTCCCAAGTAGCGCTTTGTGTTTATAGTCCATAGCCTAGACTTTTCACCGTGTTTTGCATGTGTTCATCGTGCTCCAAAACAGTTCAAATCGGCAAGAAGAAGTTCGAGAAGAAGCTTGTTACATGTTGTGTCCGATTCTGTCCAAGTCTGTGTATCCGATACGTGCCGCGTATCCGGCTTGTCTGCTGCAGTATCCGGCGTATCCGTGTGTCTCCCTTCGGTTTCTGGTGGCATCTGATCAACCCTGCCGGCAATGGCAGGTCCGACAGGCAGTTCTCTTGCAGCAGGGATGAAGGATGGTTGCTCGGCATCAAGTTGAGGCGTGTCCGGCTTTTGTGTAGTTTGGGGACCCATGTCCGGCAGATTTGGTGTGTATGCATTAACCCTGCCGGCAATGGCAGGTCCGGCAGGTTGTGGCTCGGCTTGCAAGGGATGCTGCAGCTCGGCAGCATTGTTTGTGGCCACTCGGCTTGGTGGTGGGGAATGTGGGGCGTTGTAGACGGCGGTTTCTTCCACCGTGTTCTCTCGAAAGGAAGAGTAGTAATGCTTGAGACGATGGCCATTTACCTTGAATGTGTTTCCCGTAGCTTCATTCCGAATCTCAATGGCTCCATGAGGAAACACTTGAAGAACAACGAACGGTCCAAGCCAACGAGAGCGCAACTTTCCCGGAAAAAGTTTGAGTCGTGAATGATACAAGAGAACTTTTTGTCCAACTTCAAACTTCTTCATTCGAAGCAACTTGTCGTGAGCAATCTTAGTCTTGTGCTTGTAAATCCATGCGGCTTCATAAGCTTCATTCCGTATTTCTTCAAGTTCGTTGAGTTGAAGCTTTCTATGAAGACCGGCATCATCAATGTTCATGTTGAAGGCCTTGATTGCCCACCATGCCTTATGCTCTAGCTCAACCGGTAAGTGACATGCATGCTTTGCCATAAACTAACCGAAAAGGAGACATACCTATCGGTGTCTTGTACGCGGTCCTATAAGCCCACAAAGCATCATCGAGACGATCACTCCAATCCTTCCTTGAAGGTCCAACGGTTTTCTCCAAAATTTGCTTGATCTCTCGATTACTTACCTCGGCCATGCCACTTGTTTGGGGGTGATAAGGTGTAGAAACCTTGTGTGTGACTCCATACTTCCGCAATAAGGCTTCAATGGTGCGGTTACAAAAATGGGATCCTCCATCGCTAATCAAGACTCTAGGAACTCCAAAACGTGAAAAGATGTTGGTCTTAAGAAACTTGGCTACCACCTTAGCATCATTGGTGCGTGTGGCCTTGGCTTCAATCCACTTTGACACATAATCCACCGCAAGCAATATGTAGAGAAAACCCTTACTTGAAGGAAACGGTCCCATGAAGTCAATACCCCATAAATCGAAAATCTCAACCTCAATGATAGGCGTGAGCGGCATTTGGTCTCTAGCTCCAATGTTCCCCATTCTTTGGCATCTATCACATGCTTTGCAAAACATGAATGCATCTTTGAAAATCGTAGGCCAAAAGAAACCACAATTTAGTACCTTCAATGCCGTCTTCTTCGGTCCAAAATGCCCACCACAAGCTTCACTATGACAAAAAGCAAGGATGGAGCGATGCTCATTCTCCGGCACACATCTTCTAATAACTTGATCACCACATTGCTTCCATAAATACGGATCATCCCACAAGAAGTGACGAGCTTGCTTCCTTATCCTTTGTTGATGATGGTTCGGCAACTCCTTGGGGAATCGGCGTGTGGCTAGAAAATTTGCAATGTCGGCATACCAAGGCTCAAGTGCTTCAAGTCGGAAAAGGTTGCTCATCCGGAAAGGACTCTAATAGGGGCAGCCGATCCACCTCTTGCACAAGTCTACTCAAATGATCGGCTACAACATTCTCTACTCCTTTCTTGTCTTTTATCTCAATGTCGAACTCTTGAAGCAAAAGTATCCATCGAATGAGCCTCGGCTTAGCATCCTTCTTCGTCATAAGATATCTCAAAGCGGCATGATCACTATAAACAATAACTTTGGAATTCAAAAGATATGATCGAAATTTTTCCAAAGCAAAGATTACCGCTAAGAGTTCCTTCTCCGTTGTTGTGTAGTTGAGTTGTGCATCGTTGAGAGTCCTTGAAGCATAGTAAATGGCGCATGGCTTCTTCTCAATTCGTTGTCCAAGTACCGCTCCAAGTGCATAATCACTAGCATCACACATCAACTCAAATGGCTCGTCCCAATTAGGGGACACAAGTATTGGTGCCGTACACAAGCAAGCTTTCAATCGGCAAAATGCTTCCTCACACACCTTTGTCCACTCAAACGTCACCTCCTTTTGTAACAAGTTGCTTAATGGCTTGGCAATTGAGGAGAAGTCCTTGATAAATCGTCGATAAAACCCCGCATGGCCAAGAAAACTTCTCACATCTTTTACACACCTAGGGCTCGGCAATGCTTGTATGAGCTCCACCTTGGCTTTGTCAACTTCTAAGCCTCTTGCCGAAATTATGTGCCCTAAAACAATGCCTTGCGTGACCATGAAGTGACACTTCTCCCAATTGAGCACAAGATTTGTCTCTACACACCTCTCAAGTATCTTCTCCAAGTTCCCCAAACATGCATCGAAGGTGCCTCCATACACACTAAAATCATCCATAAACACTTCGATAATGTCTTCAATAAAATCCGAGAAGATAGCATACATACATCTTTGAAAAGTGCCGGGTGCGTTGCAAAGTCCGAATGGCATCCTCCGATAAGCAAACGTGCCAAATGGACAAGTAAAAGTGGTCTTCTCTTGATCATCCGGGTGTATCATGATTTGATTGTAGCCACTATATCCATCAAGAAAGCAATAGTAAGAATGGCCGGCTAACCTCTCTAGCATTTGATCCATAAACGGCAAAGGCATGTGATCCTTCCTCGTTGTAGCGTTGAGCTTTCTATAGTCGATGCACATCCGATGACCGGTTACAAGTCTTTGTGGCACAAGCTCATTCTTCTCATTCTTGACAACCGTTACACCACTCTTCTTTGGCACTACTTGCACGGGAGATATCCACTTACTATCCGAAATTGGGTAGATCACCCCACAATCAAGCAACTTGATGATTTCTTCTTTAACAACCTTCATCATGGGAGGGTGAAGTCGACGTTGAGCTTCTTTTGTCGGCTTAGCTCCTTCTTCCAATAAGATACGATGAACACAAGTAGTAGGGCTTATTCCCTTGATGTCCGCTAAGGTCCAACCTATGGCGGTCTTGTACTTCTTAAGCACACGTATCAAATCCACTTCTTGCTTCTCACTAAGCATTGAAGACACAATAACCGGTAGTGTATCTTCTTCTCCAAGATAAACATACTTCAAGTGACTAGGGAGTTCTTTAAGTTCTAACTTTGGGGCCTCTTCCACACTTGGTCGAAATTTTGTTGTGGCACTTGGAATTGACAAGAACGAGTTTCTCGGATACAATGGTGTGGCATCAAGCTCGGCAACCACTTCACTAACTCTCGGCAGCATTGTGTATGGCTCATCATATATGGCTGCCGTGGTACTCCCTTGCTCGGCATGACTGCTTGCCTCGGCCCTATCTTGCACGGCATGGCTTGGCTCGGTTCCCTTCATAACTCGTTCTCCCCTCTTGTCAAATCTGACCCCTTGCTCAATCGCTAATTGCTATGCGTCGAGCGAGGTCGACATAACTTGCTCGACCTCCTCCAAAACATCAATGGCACAACCCTCCTTCAAATCAACATTGGGGAATTTCATGGCATCAAACACATTGAACTTTATCACCTCACCATCAAACTCCATAGTTAGGTTGCCCTCGGCCACATCTATCTTTGTGCGCGCGGTCCTCATGAATGGTCTCCCTAGAAGCAATTGAGTGTTGTTGACCGGCGAATCCTTCATCTCAACCACATAAAAATCGGCGGGGAATATCAATTGGTTGACTTGCACCAACACATCCTCTACATAGCCCTCCGGATATTTGCTTGAACGATCCGCAAGTTGAATGATGACATTATCCTTCTTGAGAGGCCCTATACTCAACGTTTGATACACATTGAGTGGCATGACATTGATCGATGCTCCCAAATCCAACATAACATCCTCAAACCGTGTATTTCCTATAACATAAGGCACATTGAAGCTTCCCGGATCCTTCATCTTTGGTGGCAACTTTCTTTGAATAACGGCCAACACCGTCTCACTCATGGTCACCACACGAGTCTTTCTAGTATGCCTCCTTGCCGTGCAAAGCTCCTTCAAAAACTTAGCATACTTCGGCACTTGCTTAATGCACTCCAACAAAGGGATGTTGACTTGCACTTTCCGGAAAATCTCCAACACCTCTTCATCGGATTTATCCTTCTTTGTTCTAGCAAAGCGAGAAGGGAATGGAATGCTTGATGATGGCACTCCTCCCTTTACATTATTGCCGGCCATACTATCCTGCTCGGCAGCTTTCCCCTTGCCGGCTGCAACATTGCCGGTATTGTCATGCTCGGCCTCATCATGGCCGGATGCATTCTTCTCGGCATCTCCATCATGGCTGCCAGCAATGACAGGTCCGGCAGCCCTCTCATCTTCCTCAATACCCTTGAAAATCACTCGCTTCTTCTTTGGACTTGTTGGAGGAAACAACTCTCTTCCGCTTCGAGTTTGAATCACTTTGGCTTGCTCGTTCCTCGGATTGGGAATAGTATTGCTTGGCAACTTCCCTTGCTCATTAAACCTTCCCATAAAATCCACAACTTGCCCCATTTGAGTCTTGAGCTCACCAATGTCCTTTTGATGATTTTGTTGCCCCGCGAGTAATGCTTGAGTAGCACTTGACAATGATTGAATCAAAGCATCATAGTTTGGATTGCTTGGTGCGGCTTGGCCTTGGATAGGCACGGCTTGGTTTTGGTTCGGCACTGCCCCATATATTCCTTGGTTCGGCTGATAAGGTTGCCGAGGCACAAATGGTGGCCTCGGTGCAAATGGTGCTCCTCCCTCTCTTGGTTGCATAGGTGCCTTAAGCACGTTGTCATTGTTCGCCCATCGAAAGTTCGGATGATCATTGAACCTTGGATTGAAATTGCCAAATCGTTGGCCTCCTTGAAAACCAATTGCATTGCACTCCTCAACTCCCTCACTAACTCCAAATTGAGGGCATTGTTCGGTCTCATGGCCCTCGGTGCAAATTCCACATACACTAGCACGCTTTTTCATCAAATTACTCACCAAGTCGGTAAGCTTGTCCACTTTCTCCTCTAACTTTGAGCTCGAAGACGTCTCATGCACTTTTTCACTCCTTTGCACGTTCCCTCGTGCCATGCCAAATTGTTGGTTGTTCAAAACACGAACTTCCAACAAACTTCTTGCCGCTCCGGCATTTAACTCCAAAAAGCTACCTCCCGCGGCCGAGTCAAGAAACTCTCTCTCCATGACGCGCAATCCCTCATAAAAATATTGTAGCAAGAGCCCATCGCTAATGCCATGCAATGGACACAAAGAAACTAGGGACTTGAACCTCTTGTAGTAATCGAAGAAAGTCTCATCTCCGGCTTGCTTCACACTTGTTATTTGCTTCCTCAGATCAGTGATACGTGAAGTAGGAAAGTACTTGAGCAAAAACTCATCCATCATAGTACTCCACGAAACAATGCGACCACTAGGCACCTCAAACAACCACTCCTTTGCTTGGTCTTCTAATGAGAACGGAAATGCCTTCATCTTGAAGTGTTGCAAATCGGTCCCTCTTGGACACATGGACTCCGTGGTGAAGTTAAACCATTGTAGATGCTTATTAGGGTCCTCACTCGGCATCCCATAAAACGATTTCAGCTTATGGAGGAATCCACTCCTCAATTCAATCTCTCCAGTCTTGTCAGCTTCCAAGGGAGGATAAGTGATATTCGAAGGAGCAATACCAGGTCCAGCAACATGACCATTCTGTGATCTGATTGATGTCATGATCTCTTCTTCTTCTTCTAATTCGGCAAAAGCTTCAAATTCAGGATTCTGAAGATCACACGATGATGAAACAAATGAAGGTGAGCTCGGCCCTGATGATGATACTGACGGCACAGATGGTGAACTCGGCAAGGATGATGATACTGATGAACTGGTTGGTGACGATGGTGGTAATGGCACAAAACGAGCAATAGCGAGTTCTTGATCTAAACGTTGCAAACGGCCTTGAAGATCTCTTGCCCAAATACTAGATTCGGACATGCACTATTTCTGAAATTTGCAACATTTAAACACGTTAGAACCTCGTAAAGAAATAGAAGACAAGAATATACATCATTACAAGCCACGGCATTGGCGATTACACAACAAATTTCAAACCATAACACATATACACATTCGGCAAAATACAAGAAGGCACACGGCAAAACACAAACATTTCGGCAATAGTACAAATATGGTTCGGCAATAGGAGAATAAAATGTCTATGATCATGTAATCGCTAAGTCTAATTTCTTTTAAATTTGTCCTAACTCTCGAAGTACGTGGAGCAGAGGAGATAACGGTGCAATGGACTGATACAGCCCCCGGTAGTATCATGCTTAATCCGATATACCTCAAGAGTTTGAACCACACAACATGTTTTATCTTCGAAGAAAATAGGCCACATATGTCAAGTTATGTTCTAGCGTCTAAAGTGAGGTGATGCTTCGGCACAAGCTGTCGACTAGGTCGTGCGGATTTTACGTTTCAAAGGTCATTACAATCACGGAGGGCGAACCCCCTACAGGAACCAGGCAGGACTCGTTGTTGGACACCACGGAGGGCGAACCCTCTATCGACTCACTCACCGAGAATGAACATCAGTCTATGGGCCTTGAGATCCAGTTAAACAAACCTGAGAACCATATCTATGATAATAACTTCCCCATACTTTGTAAAACAAACACAGATCCCTAGCAGTCTACAAGTGTTGATTAAAACCGCCCTCAACCTCATAGAAGTAATACTATTACCGAAGAAATGCTTATATGCGTGGGGGGGAAGTATCCCGCGTTTCCCAATCTACATAGAAACGGCCTCCGACATAGCACCATTCACATGAAGGGTTTTGGTTATGATCAACAAAAGAGGCTTTACCTACATGTTACACTTTAGAAACTACAATAAACTCAAACATACACAACATATCAACTTCCTAGAAATTAAACTAAGTGATTACCAACATACATCATTATACATCATGCAACTTTCGAAATTTAAACTCTACATGCCGAAGCATATTTCTACTTTACAAAATCCCAAAATAAAATTAAAAGTTACAACTTTACAAATTTACAACAAAAATTTTCAGCAACATATATACACAACAATAACATAAAACAAGCTTTTATAATCCCCGGCAACGGTGCCAAAAATTGATGGGAGCCGAAGCTCACATGCAATAATAAACCCTATAAAAGATCGTTAGTAGTATAAGCAAGTAGGGATCGTTCTAGGTCGGGGATTAAGGGTACCTGAGATATGAAATTGTTAGACTCAAACATATTCACATATATACAAAATCGTCAAACATATGGGGGTATAAGAGGTACGGCAGCAATGCTGCCCTAGACTACACACGGCACACATAACAGAAAATTAAATGCTGAAAAATAAATCCTAAGTCTACTATTTACAAGGTTGGTCGACATTCTTCCACAAAGCACTAACACAAAAGCAATCAAAACACGTAACAAACAAGCAAGTAAGACTCTCGGCAAAGTATTAAAGCGTTCTAGACTCAACTCAACTCCAACCCAACTAGAGCCGAAGCGGCCATCTAATTGTTAGACTTCTCTTGTACTTAGAATTAACTCAGCGTATAATCCTAATCTTGTTACTAACCGGTTTACATGACACGCAGCGTCGACACATGAACTAGCTAGTAAATACGCACAAAGTCCTTTTTAATTGGAAACAAGTCAATAGAGTAAGGTTGTCAATCATCTCTACAACAAGCATGTTCATTTAAATTACTCTAACCCTTGTGAAAAACAACACAAACTAAGTAACTCGTTGATTACCTAATCCATATTAATTTTTCGGCTAATGAGATTAATAATCTACGCATTGCACTTACATAGGCTACCAATCTTTAAGCACACGAATTTAAAGAACAAGTCAAGAAAACCCTAAAATCAATTCAACACATGTTATTGCCGATTATCCTAATTACTAGTTCATCATGTATTTTCCTTACTTTTTAACATGCAATCCATATTCTTACATCTAAAACCTCACTTGAAGATAAAGAAAATAAATTGACATGTAAATCATAAAACCAAATTTCAATCCAATTCATACATAGACATAAAAATTGAAACCAAGAATTCATGCTATCCTTATAGACAAAGTTTAACATAACTACACAAAAATTTACAAAGCCAAGAGTAGGGAGTGGATCACACATTAGAAACCTTGAAGACTTCGTCGTGTATGGATCCGTGGATGATGGTGTTCGGATGGCTGCTGCTCGGCAATGAAGGTTTCGCCAGCAAGAGAACAAAATTTCGGCAGGAAACTTTGGTGTGGTGGTGGTGGTTTTGGCTAGGGTTTTTGTGTAGGATTCTTGGGGAAATTTAGGCAGAGCTTTGGCTAGATTTTTTTGCTTTGGAATGTGACAAGTTTTTCTGTGTAAAAGTTGGGTATTTATAGGGAGAATACTAGGTCTTGCCGGCAGCCCTTCTTGTACAAGGAAAAACAAAACCTAATGGGATATGGTTTGAAACCTTCATTTTTCTACTTCAATTAGGTTTTGTTTTTCTGAATTTTTCTTCAAGGCTTGGGCTTCACATCTTCATGGACTTCTTGTATGGTCTTGGACTTCAATTGATAGGCCTTGATCCATCGAAAATGCCCCATATGCCGGCAGCAACCAAAGACATCAAATCTGCCAGAATCGGCAGCTTTTCCTAGTTTGACTAGGAGAACTTGTTTCTTCATGTTTTTCTTCAATGCTATGGCTAAATGTCGTCCTCCTTCCTTCCCTAAGCTTGGAATGTCTTCACAAATGCCCTTGTACATCATATGGTCCATCGAAATGAAGCACTTGTGAAAAGGAAGCAATCTGTCCCTGGAATCGGCAGCTTTGACCTTGTCACAGTAATTCCGGCATATCTCCACCTTCGAAACTCCGATTGATGCGATTCGAAATCTCACGTAAACTAGACACATATGGCCATCTCCCCATAAAATATCTCGGCCAAATTCCATGTAAGTCGTCGGGAATGAGTTTTCGAAGTTGGGACAAAGTCCCAGGAAAATCCTGTAAGCCCCTGGATTGGAATGTTCGGACTGCTGTTTTGCAGCCAACTTTTGGGTGACTTCCCAAACTCCGATTGATCGGAAATTTTAACACAACACTCCTCAACATGTGAATATATATTAAGCACACAAAATTTCATAGAATTCGGACAAGGATAGATCATACTTGTACTCGTCAAAAAATCGCGAAAAAGACATATTTTACACTATTTTCCAGATTTCTCAAACTTAGTCATCTTTCGGATTATTAACCATATTTCACCAAAACTCTACCAAAATGACACTAACTACATTATGACTCTATCTTAGACAAATAAGGGTTAAACAAAGCATAAACGAGGGCATAAGCATATAATATCGTCGCACATTGTGCTCCTATCATGAGGCCAGAAACTGATGTAGGAAGGATGGCAGCAAACATTGAAGAGCAGATTAACCGTTGCAAGTCAAAACCCGGTTTACTGCAGATTTGGCGTCCGGCGTCCGAATGACGATTGTGATACCATTCCGGAAAGGGAACGACGCCAGGAATCAAACTCATTGCTTTGCCACAACGTGTGGGCCTTTTCGGGCTTTCGAGTTCGTTTAGAGCCTCAAAACGGCAGTTTAATATGTTTTCAAGTATAGCCGACGATGTTCATAGAATAGCCGACGAAATATTGTAAATCGTCGGCTATTCTCTAAGTTTAGCCGACGAAAATTATATTTCGTCGGCTAAACTCTTGCGATCCGCGCCTTTTTTATTATCCGCTGTTGGATGGCTCAGATCCGACGGCTGTTGATCTTCCAAAGTATAGCCGACGAAATATTTTAAATCGTCGGCTATTCTCTCTTCTTTAAATCTTTCAGCCCGCCTTTTTTCTCTCCTCCTCCGGAAAAACTCCTCCTCCGCTCTCCTCCTCAAATCGGTGCCAGCGTCCTCCTCCTCCTTCTCCTCCTCCTCCGGCATCCTCCCCTATCATCCTGAACCAAAGAATAATTTTATTTTATTTTTCCCAAAATTTAAGAATAGCCGACGAAATAGACAAAATCGTCAGCTATATTTAAGAACAAATAGCCGACGAAATTAATTTTCTTCGTCGGCTATAGTTGCCAAAATCGTCGGCCATACTCGAAAATACCCGACGAAATTCGTCGGATATTTCGCCAACGTTTGGCCGACAAAATAAATTTTCGTAGGTAAAATCGTCGGCCATACTCGACTATAGCCGACGATTTCGTTATTTTCGTCGGCCATTGGTATTACCGACGGCGTTTTTCCGACGAATTATAGCCGACGAAAATTTCGTCGGCAGAAGGAATAGCCGACGAAAAATTGGCATAGTCGACGAAATTTTTGTCGTCGGCTATTCACTCTGATCTGGTAGTGTACCCCTATCGAGCAATTCAGAAACCGAAGAAGACTCATCCGATGATTCCGATTACAATCCGACGGATTAAGTAATTTAGATGATGTAATCCTTTCATTTGTAATCCACTAATTTCTAATGAACGGGCGTGGGGATGAGCCTCCCAGCTAGGCTGGGTTCCAAACCCCTTAAAAAAAATTTGAAATATGTTGACTGCTGGGTTTCTGTTTTTTTTTATGTTCAATTTTGGTTATATATGAACAGGAAATAGGAATACGAGAGGTGTAAACCTACTGATTTTTTTTACCTTTTTCATATAATAGCCGACGAAAAACATGTTATTTCGTCGGCTATACTCATAATAGCCGACGAAAAATGTATTATTTCATCAGCCATAACTATATTGAAAAATACATATTTTATTTTAGACAGAAAACGACAAAAGAATAGCCGACGAGTACGAGGTTGTCTCTCGTCGGCTATGATTTAAAACAAAAAAAAAACAAAAAAATGACCAGATTCCATTTTCTATCACTAACGATAAACCATTGCTTCATCCTTCAAAAAGAAAAAAGTCGTGAAATAAGATATGACCAAAATGATAAAATACGTTTACAGTTGAAAAATGACAAGATTCCGATAAAATCTGAGTGTCGAAAGATGCGGTCAAATGTTTTATTCCTTCGTTTCCCTAATGGTAGCGTTACCTTCGGTAAATATTTTGAGGAAAATTTTTATAGGATTAGTTGTATCTCATCGATTTGAAACTATTATCTGTTGAAGGTCAGGCCAAAAAACGTCATTTAGACAGTCCAATTACCATTTCTAAGCGTTTAGAGGTTTGACTTACCCGGTTGACCGTTCTGATCGAGCCTTTAATGTTGTCAACTGAAGTTGGATTTTTTTCCATACATGTATTTAATCTTAACGGTGATATCTAACGGTTGGAATAGATTTTCTAAACTTTTAGATTTAAAATCAGAACATATGCACTAATGTTCCTTAACTTGTTTACCAAGTGTTTAAGTGAATGTATAGTTTCAAATAGTTACTATACGTAGACTCTTCAAATGCAAAAATGTTGTGAAATAATATATGACCGAAATAATGAAATAAGTCTACGGCTGAAAAATGACAAGGTTCTGATAAAATCTGTGTGCCGAATGTTGCGATTAACTGTTTTTTACTTTCGTTTTCCTATGGGTAGTTTGACGTTCGTTAAATCAATTTTGTAAAATTTTTATATGATTAGTTGCGTCTCATTGATTTGAAACTATTATCTGTTGAAGGTCAGGCCAAAAAACGCCATTTAGACAGTCCAATTACCATTTCACTACCAGAAAAGGCGTCCAATTACCATCTCGTCGGCCGTTTCCATTAATTCGTCGGCTATAGTCATAGCCGACGAAGTATCGTCGGCTATTCTCTCGTCGGGACTGCTCCGTCGGCTATAGTATAGCCGACGATACACCAGGTAAGTCGTCGGCTTATAAAACACTAGGTATAGCCGACGACAAAAGCGTCGTCGGCTATACTTCGAACATTGCCGACGACAAGATCGTCGGCTTCAACAATTACGTAATTGCCCCTAACCCGAAGTATAGCCGACGACGCTGTCGTCGGCTATCCGTCTGTTATAGCCGACGACACTGTCGTCGGCCATACCAATCGCCGGTACCAGAACGGCTTTTTTTGCCGGAAGCCGGGAAGGTATAGCCGACGACATATGTCATCTTCGTCGGCTATAACAGTTATAGCCGACGAAATTTGGTAAAAATCGTCGGCTATAGCATTTATAGCCGACGAAATAATGCCAATATCGTCGGCTATAACCCCTAAATATTTAAAAAAATTTAAAAATTTAACTCGGGCCCAATTTCACTTCGTCTTCGGTTTAGCTGCAGAAAATGCACAACAAACATCCAAATATCCAACAAATATCCACATCAATCCATCCCTAATATCCTACATACTGTACAAATTAACCCCCTAACTACTCATCATCACCCCCTAAACGCGTAGCGTCGTCGACCGGATCGTTCGAGTTCCGGTGGCTATGGCTGTCCTGATCGGCTGGCGTACTCCGATGCGGGGGGGGAGTGGGGACGACGAACTGGGGCATCTGTGGCGGAGGCGGGGGCTGGAGTCCAGCCTGCTGGGCCTCCCAAGACTGCTGCATCCATCGGTACATCTCCGCCACAGATGCGTCTCTGGCCTGCTGCGCCGAAGCCTCCGCGGCCCTCACCAACTCCGCCTGCTGGAGCGCCTCCACCGCCCTCGCCAACTCCGCCTGAGTCCTATGCAGCTGCGTCTGCAAGTCTCCTCTCGTCGAAGTCGCACGCTGCGTGCTGGGATTGGCCGGCGTGTACTTGAGAACCCCATCTCCCGCCGCGCCTAGGCCTCTCTGGTAGAAGTAGTTGTTCCCCGTCCCTACCGCCGCGTGCATGATCTGAGAGGCCAAGCGCGGCTCAAGGGTGTCGATCGTGGAGGCAAACTCCGCGATAGCCTCGTCGGACGCCCCGTCTCCCAGGGTGTCTCGCGCGATCCCGAAGGTGATCGCGTCGGTCTCCGCATCTATTTCCGCCTAATTGACAAGAAAATATATATAATAAACGAATTAAAAAATATATATATAAATTAATTTAATGAAACACTTTTATTGAAGATGGGCGAATACTTACCACTTGGTCGGGACGCCCCGGATACATCTGCGCATGAATCCACGACAACGGCCTCAGCGGTCGGTCCCTCCTCGCCATCTCTGCCCACTGCCTCCAGGAGCGGGCGCCGCCGTGGTGGGGGTGCTCGTTCCTCCTGCGGTTGTCGCTGTTCGTCCGCGAGATTTTCTGTATTATAAGAACGAACATATAAACGCAAATATAAATTAGTAACTAAATTAAAATATTACGAACTAACCAAAATAAAATTATTAACTAATTTAGTTACTAACTAATTTAATTTAATTAGTAACTACTTAACTAACTAATTTAATTTAGTAACTAACTAACTTACTAACTACCTAATTTAATTTAATTTAATTTAATTTAGTAACAAACTAACTAACTACGTAACTAACCAACTAACTTAATTTAATAACTAACTAACTAACTAATTAATTTAATTAAGTAACTACATAATTTAATTATTAACTAACATTAAAAAGTTATATACTAGCAGGCTAAATTTTCTTACCGAGACCCTGTCGCTCCCGAAGTAGGCTACCAGCCATAGCCACTCGTACTCCCTGTACCGGAACTCGTGGGGGGTTGCAGCTCGCCCCAAGCGCTGCTCCACATGGTACGTCCTGTAGTGCGTGGACAGCTCGTTCTTCCACTCGGAGTACCTATATTAACAAAACACAACTGTTAGATATATTCGTACACTGCCAATAAATATATTTATACAAAAAAAAGCAAAACACATAACCTGTTCTTCAGCTGCTCGTCTCTCCACCAGTCCAAGGTAGGATGGACTCTAAACCATTGCTGCAATATTATAAATTAATTAGAAAATATTTTTATATAGTTATAAGGACTGAATTCATAAATATTTATTTTCTATAATAAAAATCATATTTAACTCACCGACAGTGCATTGTACACTCGCGCCTTGATCTCATCGGGCACAGAGCCCCAGTCGGGCCACAACAGTGGGACCCTGTCCCGCACGAGCATGCCCGTCGCGTTGATGTACTTGGTGGTGGTGTCTCTCCGCTCAATCGGGCGTCCATCCTCACCGGGACCGGGCAGGATCTCTCTGATCCCACCGGCCAGCTCCCTCTCCAGGGTCGACATGTTCGCTGGCCCTCTGGTCCGTCTCGTCCCCGCGGGTTTATTGACGAGGACGCCTGTTTCATAATTAAAATGAATACATAGTTAAATAATTATTTAAACTAACTAATTAAATAATTAATTAAACAATCTAAATAATTAATTAAACTAATCAATTACCTGCGTCGTTGTACTGCTTGTCCTTCTCACGAACGGCCCACAGGCCGCGGCAGTCCTCTGAGTCGAAAGGACTGTAGAAGTAGGCCTCCTCCCAGGGAATCTCGTGGGGCCGGTCGTGCCTCCAAATCTGCCTCCCCCTGGCGTCGTACTCAGGGATGGCAGGGAGGAACTGGACCATGTACATCCCCGATGGCGGAGACATACGGGGCGTGGACCCTGAGGGGCCTGCTCCCCCTGACGGTGGGCCCCGTAGCTGTGGACGCTGTCGCTGTGGGGGGACAGGGAGCATCTCTGGAGGGTCCAGATCGGCGCGCGGTGGGGTCGGCTGCCGATCCTGGAACAGTGCTGAAGTGCACTGGGGTCTGGTGGCTCTGCGTCCTCCTCCGACACTCGAGTCAGGGCCCGCTCCCGTCGACTCATACGAGGAGCCCCCACGTGGATCGCTCGGGGTCAATCCCATCAAGGTCTCCTCTCGTCGACTCATAGGCCGGCCTAGGCCCCGACGACCGCTGGATCCGCTCCCCCCACGGCTGGATCCTGCCTGAGCGTCGGGGTCGCTCTCGGTCCGTCTGCCAAGCCATCGGTCTACAAAGCGACGGTTTCCTGCACAATTAGTATATAAATTCCATAAATTACACAAAAATTCCACAAAAAAATTAAAAACTTCATTCAATGTATATATACCTAATTATATATATACGTACCTAAATATATTTATACCTAATTATATATATATATTCCGAAATATAACACAAAATTCCTTAAATTTCACAAAAAAATATAAAATTTTTTTAAATATATATATACCTAATTATATATATACATAACTATATTTATACCTAAATATATATATATATATATATTCCGAAAAAAATATATATATATATATATATATCCTCCTAAAAATTACACAAAATATTTATACCTAATTATATATAAATTAGTATATAAATTAGTATACTAGTATATAAATTCAACAAAATTCCACAATTAGTATATAGAAACCGTAAATTTAACAAAAAATCCACAAAATTAGTATATAAATTCCACAAAATTAACAAATTTAACAAAAAATCCACACAATTCCATAAATTTCACACAAACCCTAAATTCCACAAAAAATTCACAAAAACCCTAAAATTCACAAAATTCGACAAAATTAATAAAAACCCTAAATGAGGCTCGATCGGGACTACCTGACATGGTGGTGCAGTCTGGACGAGGACCGGTGGTGCGGTGCGGCGGCGGCGGCGGCAGGGGCGGCGGCGGCAGGGGGTTTCGGGTCGGCTAGGGGCGGCTGCGGCTGGGCAGCTGCAGCAGGGGCGGCAGAGGCGACGCAAGGCAGGGGCGGCTACGGCGGCAGGGGAAGCTACGGCGGCTCGGGGCGGCGGCTGCAGGGGGTTTCGGGTCGGGGAGGGGTCGGGCACGACGGGGAGGGGGCGGGGAGGGGGAGGGTAGGGATGGGGAGGCTCGGTCGGCGTCGGTGGTGGTCGGTCGGCGTCGGGGAGGGACGGGCGGCTGCGGCAGTGGGGATTTAGGGTTTCTGGAAAATGAGGGAGGCGCCCTCTGTTTCGGTTTAAATCGAAGGACTATAGCCGACGATGTTATTTTAATTCGTCGGCTATAGTTATAGCCGACGAATTTCGTCGGCTATACTCTGACGGGCCGGGCAGAAATCCGGGCCGGGCCGAAGTTGGGCTTTGCGGGCCGGTTATAGCCGACGAAGTTAAGAATATCGTCGGCTATAATATGCATGTCGTCGGCTATAATATGAATCTCGTCGGCTATACTTTACGCTCTCAGCAGCCGTCAGATCTCGCCCATCCAACGGCGGACAATGAAACGGCGCGGATCGCAAGAGTTTAGCCGACGAAGTTAAGGATTTCGTCGGCTATTCCCTGGTCAACTGCTTGGTCAAACCTCTAAACGCTTTAAAACGGCAATTGGCCCGTCTAGATGACGTTTTTTGGCCTGACCTTCAACAGAGAATAGTTTCAAATCGATGCGACGCAACTAACCGTATAAAAATTTTCCTCCAAATATTTACCGACCGTCAGGCTACCCATAGGAAAACGGAAGTAAAAAACACCTAACTGCAGCATTCGGCACACAGATTTTGTCGGAATCTTCCCATTTTTCAACCGTAGTCGTATTTCAATATTTCGGTCGTATCTTATTTCACGACACTTTTGCATTTGAACGGTCTACGTATGGTAACTATTTGAAACTATACATTCACTTAAACACTTAGTAAATAAGTTAAGGAACATTAGTGCATATGTTCCGATTTCGAATCTAAAAGTTTGGAAAATCTATTCCAACCGTCAGATATCACCGTTAAGATTAAATACATGTATGAAAAAAATCCAACTACATCTGACAACGTTAAAGGCTCGATCGGGACGGTCAAACTGCTTGGTCAAACCTCTAAACGCTTTAAAACGGCAATTGGCCCGTCTAGATGACGTTTTTTGGCCTGACCTTCAACAGAGAATAGTTTCAAATCGATGCGACGCAACTAACCGTATAAAAATTTTCCTCCAAAAATTTACCGACCGTCAGGCTACCCATAGGAAAACGGAAGTAAAAAACACCTAACCGCAGCATTCGGCACACAGATTTTGTCGGAATCTTCCCATTTTTCAACCGTAGTCGTATTTCAATATTTCGGTCGTATCTTATTTCACGACACTTTTGCATTTGAACGGTCTACGTATGGTTTCGGTCAATATACTTTAGCCGACGACTTGCAAGTCGTCGGCTACAGTATAGCCGACGAATTGGAAGTCGTCGGCTACAGTATGGGCATTATAGCCGACGAATTATGGTCCATTTCGTCGGCTATAACGCTGATCTTTCTGAAAATTTGCCATTTAGAGCCTGAAAATTGCCTATTTCACCTGATAAATTCCTGAATATCGCACAAACAAATCAATACAATTTCCCATAAATTCGGAAAACGGTAATTAAGGACAAAAAATATTTTCATACATGCATGCACCATCGTACACAAATACATACATAAATAGTATACTAAGGATGATAATCAGAATCATCCTCATCACTTGAGTCAGACGTAGTATAGTAGTTAATATCTGGCAACCGGTGCTCGTACTCGTCGTCTGAGTCATCGTCGGCCTGATATAGACGATTCGGATTAACATCATACATGGGCACCTGACCCCTAGGAAGTCGGACCACTCTGCCCGGCGTCACATTATTATCGCGGATGGTGGAGGATTCCAGAATGTCGCCGGCGTCAGGCTCTTGGTATGCGGTCGCTTCTTGACACTCTGTGCTCACACCAAGTGTGGTAGCACTGTATATGTCTCGCTGAGACACATGGTTAACTACCTTCCACGTGCCTTTGTTCAAAGGATCGTCAAGATAAAAGACCTTTTTGGCCACTGTGGCGAAAACAAAGGGGTCGTCTTCATACACACTAGTGGCGGTATTCACCGAAAGTATGCCGTACTGATCGATCCGTATGCGGTGCGGCCTAGTATCAAACCATCGACACTTGAACAAGTGGACTTTCATGCGGTTCCCATAAATGAGTTCAACAACTGACTGTAGGACACCGTAAAAATCCACGCCCCCCTCTGCACCATCCACCATCACCCCACAATTCTGTGTTTTGCGTTCCCCGTCTCTAGCTTCACATATATACTTAACGCCGTTGACATCACACATTGGGCGGACTGTGGAAGATATCGGCTTCATCGACAACAGCCTCAATTCCTCTGAGTAATTTGTATGACCACCACTCGCAGCCACTTGCATCAGCTGAAAAATATAACTCAAATCACTCGGTGTGTTTATGATTAAAGAATAGGGAACTGTAAAAGAAAGCCATCTAATATATATATTTATACACTTACCCATTGTGGAAAATAGTCTGCAAACGTCGTGTTGTGGTAGTCGACATCACCGCGAACTTCCTTGCAGTGAAGATGGTGACGTTTCCAATATTGTACCTCCGGACAGTTTATTAGAACCCACCAGTGGGCAATCCCTACCTCATGGTCAGGCAACTTGTCCACACCCTTTTTCTTGAAGCTTCCGTATGGTACAACAGAGTTGGCGACGATAGATAGGTTGAACTCGGGGTCATCTCGACTTGGATGTTGTGGGGGGTCCTCCATCGCTCCCAAGTACAACTTGGCGTACGTTACACACTCATGCGCAATGTAAGCTTCAGCAATACACCCCTCAGGCGCAGATTTATTGTGCACATATTTCTTGTAGTCTCCAAGTTGTCTGCAAGGTTAACAAGTGCATGTTAAGAGCATGCAACTTTTATTTAAAAACATGTATAAATCAAATTTATGAATAACATGTACCTTTCGATGGGATACATCCAAGTGTAGTGTACGGGACCGGTAAGCAACAATTGTTGGGGAAGATGGATCATCAGGTGAGGCATGATGTCAAAGAAGTTTGGGGGAAATATCCTCTCGAACTTGCACAAGATAAAAACGATTTCCTCATGCATTCTCATGAGGTCTGATTTTCTAACTTCTCTAGCGCATAACTTCTGGAAGAATCTTGACAACACCACCAACGGCTCAACCACTTCATCCTCCAAGTACGCTCGAATGAAAATAGGGAAGAGGCGTTGAAGCAGTACATGGCAGTCGTGACTCTTCAATCCGTACATCTTGTTGTCTCGGTAGTTAACACACTTGCTTATGTTACCTGCATAGCCATAAGGATACCTGCATAGCCATTAACAACAATTAGATTTCATGCATATATAGTGGTCCAACAAGAGATGGCGGATTCTTTAGGGAATACATGCCTAATAAAAAGTTACCTGACATTACTCAGCCATCCAAAGATTTCATGTTTCTGGTCCCTGGTGACGGTGTAAGGAGCTTGGGGCATTTTGCTCCTGCCCTCTCTCAACCACAAATGGTCCCGCAGTCCCATATTTCTCAGATCAACGCGTGCCTTGGGGGTGTCTTTTGTTTTCTTCTCCCAATTCAAAACTGTGCCAACCACGGCTTCACCCACGTTCTTCTCTATATGCATGACATCCAGGTAGTATCTGGTAGCCAACCTGGCCCAATAAGGAAGTTCCCATAAGATGCTCTTGTGTGACCAGAACCTATACCGATCCGGCCTCTCTGGAATCGTGCGCAACACATCGGGATGATTGCTAAGCGGACCAAAGTCATACTCATTCAACACTGCCAATATTTCCTCCCCTGTCCATTGCTCCGGGGCCCAGCCCCTTTCTTCAGTCCCATCAAAAGCCTGTGCATCGTCCCTAAATGGATGGTCATGCGGAAGCCAACGACGGTGACGCATCTGGACAATCTTGCTGCAATGAGGACTGGAGCAATCAACAGTCATGCACTCTGAACAAGCCCTGTAACCCCTGGTGACGCTGCCCGACAACATACCCCTCCCAGGAAAGTCACTGATCGTGCCAACAAGCATGGCATGCATCCGGAACATCTCATTTTTGAACCGGTCGTAGACCAGGTGGCCGTTCAGACTCAAGTACCGAAGCTCCTCAATTACGGGTCTCAAATACACATCGAGACACTTTCCCGGATAACCTGGGCCTGGAATCAACAATGTGAGCATGTTATATTCCTTCTTCATGCACATCCACGGTGGAAAGTTGTACGGAATCAAAATAACTGGCCACACACTGTACTGAAGCTCTTTCTTGCCAAAAGGGTTGAAACCGTCGGATGATAGCCCTAGCCAAACATTTCGAACCTCTGATGCAAATTCAGGAAACTCCAACACGTTCTTCTTCCAAGCCTCTCCGTCGGCGGGATGTCTAAGGGTGTCATCGTCAGGCACATTCCTCTCAGCCCACCATCTCATAGCTTCGGCCGTGAAAGCACACATGAACAACCGCTCAAGCCTATCAATCAGCGGGAAGTACCGAAGTATCTTCACAGCTTTCTTGTTCCCTTTAGGAGTGAACTTATACCGCTCTGTATTGCATAATGGGCAGTATTCAAGATCTGCAAGTCCTTCCCCGTAAAACAGAACGCAATCGTATCTGCATGCATGAATCTTGATGTAGGAAAGGCCGAGATCTTTAAGGATATGTCGCACCTTATGATGACTGGTAGGAAGCCGATGTCCGGGGGGCATCGCCCCACCCCATAGCCGAAGCCAATCATCAACCGATTTGACAGTGCCTTTGTTCTCCGTTTTGATCTTCATCACTCCCATGACAGATTCAAGGACAGTCTTACTGCATCCGGGGTACAACGGAGTCTGTTGCAATGCGATCAGGTTGTTGTACTTTTCCATACCACTTGTGTTGACCGGAGATCGGGGTAATGGCTCGAGTGGCTCAATATCAGGGAAACACTCCATCTCCGGAGGTGGGAGTTGCACATCTGGTGCTTCCTCAAAGACACCGCTCTCACGAGGAAACATATCGTTGATCCAGTTCGTTGTCGGATCGTTGGAGGAACTCCCTCTCTCGGCAAATTGTCCATGATCATGACGACCCGCAAACTCTGGTTCACCGTGATAAATCCAATTAGTGTATAGGACCCAAAATCCATATCTAGCCAGGTGTTGCTCCACTGTCTCTATGGAAAACCGGTGTCGTGGGGTGGCACACTTGCACTTTTTACACGGACAATAATGAAGTGTAGTGTCTCCACAGTTAGCCATCACAAAATCCAGGAAACTCCTAACTCCATCATGATACGCCTGATCCCATCTTCCAAGGGTAATCCAACTCTTGTCCATCCTGTAAATTCAAGAAATAAATATAGCTATATATAGATATGTATATATGCACGTACTACGTACGTACGCACGTACTAATTAATTAAAAAATTCATCATTACACACACACACATATATATATATATATATACACATGCATCCCTAAATTAATTAAAACATCGTCAATCTCCCTAATTAATTAAACACAATGTATTTTTTATATATACCAACAATATATTTTTAATTACAATTAAATTAATTAATATATATATACATTTTTTCATCAAATTCATCTAAAATCACCTATAAATCAACAATCAATCACTAATCTTCAACAAAACTTCAATTCTATCTAACCAATACAACATATATATCAACCCATTAATAATCTCATCTCAACACATATATATATATATATATATCAAATTAATCACACATTTATTCTAATTAAACTCTAAATTAACACACCTGATCTGCATATAACCAACTAAATCAACACACACAGCAATATACGTACCTTTCAAGCTTATGGCCGAGGTTTTGGACGATTTCAGAGCGTTTTGGACGATTTCATCGACGAATGAGCTCCCTGATGCAGAAGGTCGATCTGATATAAGAGTTATAGCCGACGAATACCCTCCTCGTCGGCTATAACCAAAAACTTTTCGTCGGCTATAACTCTTATAGCCGACGAATACCATTCTCGTCGGCTATAACCAAAAACGTTTCGTCGGCTATAGTTATAGCCGACGAGTTGTCGGCCGTCGTCGGCTATAATATTATAGCCGACGATGTGGCCGACGAAATAGTAATTCGTCGGCTATAAGGGGTTATAGCCGACGAGATACTATTTCGTCGGCCGTTTTTTCCCATATCGTCGGCTATAACCCCTTTTCTGGTAGTGTTTCTAAGCGTTTAGAGGTTTGACTTACCCGGTTGACCGTTCCGATCGAGCCTTTAACGTTGTCAGCTGAAGTTGGATTTTTTTCCATACATGTATTTAATCTTAACGGTGATATCTAACGGTTGGAATAGATTTTCTAAACTTTTAGATTTAAAATCAGAACATATGCACTAATGTTCCTTAACTTGTTTACTAAGTGTTTAAGTGAATGTATAGTTTCAAATAGTTACTATACGTAGACTCTTCAAATGCAAAAATGTTGTGAAATAAGATATGACCGAAATAATGAAATACGTCTACGATTGAAAAATGACAAGGTTCTGATAAAATCTTTGTGCCGAATGTTGCGGTTAACTGTTTTTTACTTTCGTTTTCCTATGGGTAGTCTGACGTTCGTTAAATCAATTTGTAAAATTTTTATATGATTAGTTGCGTCTCATTGATTTGAAACTATTATCTGTTAAAGGTGAGGCCAGAAACCGTCGTTTAACTAGACTAATTTCCGTTTTTAAGCGTTTAGAGGTTTGACTTAGTGGTTTGACCTATAGTTTAGCCGACGAAAATTATATTTCGTCGGCTAAACTCTTGCGATCCGCGCCTTTTTATTGTCCGCCGTTGGATGGCTCAGATCCGACGGCTGTTGATCTTCCAAAGTATAGCCGACGACATTCAAAGAATAGCCGACGAAATATTTTAAATCGTCGGCTAAACTCTTGCGATCAGCGCCTTTTTATTCTCCGCCGTTGGATGGCTCAGATCCGACGGCTGTTGATCTTCCAAAGTATAGCCGACGACATTCAAAGAATAGCCGACGAAATCTTGTAAATCGTCGGCTAAACTCTTGCGATCCGCGCCTTTTTATTGTCCGCCGTTGGATGGCTCAGATCCGACGGCTGTTGATCTTCCAAAGTATAGCCGACGACATTCAAAGAATAGCCGACAAAATCTTTTAAATCATCGGCTATTCTCTCTGCTATAAAAGCTGAAAGTCGCAGACAGCCCGACTTTTTCTCTCCTAAACCCTAAAACATCTCCTCCTCCTCCTTCCCCTCCTCCTCCGGCCTCCTCCTCCTCCTTCCCCTTCCCCACCTCCGGCCTCCTTCCCCTCCTCGATCCGTAGGTAATTTTTTTTTTTTTTGCAATTTATTTTAATTATATAATTTAGGTATATAATTTACATATTTAAGTGTGTGTTAAATTGTTATATATATTGGTTATATATATAAATTGTTAGATTAATTATATATATTCATTTGTAGATTAATTATATAAATTGTTATATATTTGTTAATATATACACATATTTGTATATATATATATATATATATATATATGTTAATGTATATTTTAATTGTTATATATAAATTGTTAAATTAATTATATATATAAATTGGTAGCTGTTAAAGGAAAATACATTTTGTGTGCCTTCGTCAAAGTAATGACGATAGTAAATTAGGCAATTAGTTATCAATAAGTTGTAACGTTTCAATCAGTGATTATGATCATCAATGTAATTGTTATTATCATTGTAATCGTCACCCTATATAAAGGGATTCTCTAATGAAATGAGTAGACACATTGCGATTTACTTTTACACGTTATCAGCACTTTGCCTAATCATGAGTTTTTAGAGAAAAAAAAGAGAGAGAAAAAAAAAAACAACACAGAGAAAAAAAACCCTAATTTTTCTGTTTTTTCTGCCTCCACCGCCTAGCCCTCCACCAGGCCGTCGCCGCCGCTGCCCCTCTTGTCCCTAGCCGCAGCCCCGCCCGAAGTCAACCGGATCCACCGGCCTTCCACTGCTCCGATCCGAAGCCCCGATCCCGATCCACTGCCTCGATCGGCGTCTCCCACTCCAATCCGATCCCCTCCGATCGGCCCCCCCCCCCCCCCGATCCGATCCCCTTCGATCGCCGCCGCTGCCCTTCGATCCGATCCCTCTCCGATCTCGGCCTCGCCACCACCTCACGATCCGGTCCTCCCCTTCGATCGGTAGCCCCGTTCCGGTCCCTCCCCTTCGATCGGCAGCCCCGTTCCGGTCCCTCCCCTTCGATCGCCACCACCTCACGATCCGGTCCGCCCCTCGATCCGCCCCGATCCGGCTCTACCCTCGATCAGTGCCCCGATCCGGTCCCCTCGACGACTGCCCAGCCCCGATCCGTCGCCGATCCGGTCCCCTCGACGCCGGTCCAAGCAGCAGCCCCATCCGAGCCACGCCGCAGCAGCAACACAGCCGATCTCGTTTTTACCGACGATAACTCGTCGGGAAAGGCTGCTCTAGAAGATTCTGCCGACACAAAATTCGTCGGCAGAGATTGTGCGACCCGACCCGGTTGTTTCCCTCGACCCGACCCGACCCGCGAACAGAAAACAAATATTTACCATTTCTGGTAAATTAAGGTTAGTTTTCTGAAAACTTACTGAAGTATAAAATAAATAATTACTGTTTACTATTACTGTTTAATGCAATTAATTGTAAATGCGAAATTTGATTGTATATTTGGTATTTTTTACTGCCTACATAAATGTTTATATATATATGTGTGGTAAATTAAGCATTAAAATTTATAAGTGGTAGATTTTATGCAATATTTTTCATTTATATATCTCGAAATTAATATGACATCGTTTTTATATGCGAATATTGTATGCTATTTTTTTGTTAATTAATTATCACGCATGCTATATGTATTTTGTTAAATGTTGAATTATTCCGCATATATTATGTTTAGTATAATGCCATGATAAAGAAATTTCATGTGCGTTACAAAATAAGCACAAATTTACCATGTGATAAAGTACTTTCACAAAGCATCGAAAATGTGTGACCACTATGAATTCTGGTCTCAAAATCCAATTCACATTATTGGCAATTAATTATTGTGGATGTCTTACGACTACATAATTAATATATTCTTCACTCTTGTTTATGTAGATGGCTGATCCAACTCGACCCGAATTTGAAATACTGGACTCAGAAGGAATTGAGTACCACCGATGGGTTTCGGATGTGGAAACTGCATTTATTGCAAAAGACTATACTTTCACTATCCACCCCTCCACCGACCCTAAAGACGAAGAACCGTCTGCAAAAGTCAAAGCAAATGCCTTAATGTTTCTGAGGCGACATATTGACTCCAGCTTACGCTGGGAGTACCTTCAGTTAAAATCACCCAAAGAACTGTGGGATGCCCTGAAGGGACGTTTTGGGAATATTCATGACACTTTACTCCCAGAACTGACTGCTCAATGGAATGAAATCCGTTTGCTTGACTACAAAAGGGTTAATGAATTTAACAAAGAAATGTTGCGCCTTAAAGCACGCCTTAATTTCTGTGGCAAGGAACTCACAGAAGATGATATGATCCAGAAAACTCTTTCCACCTTTCCTACTTCAGCTCTTATACTAGCGAACCAGTATAGGTTGGAGTATGACAAGAAAAATATCACAACTTTCAACAAACTGATCAATATGTTGCAAGTGGCAGAGCGACATGATCAAGTTCTTCTGAATAATAATGCCAGACCTGTTGGGACAAAGAAAATTCCTGAGGTCAACTATGGCAAGATAAAAGGTGGAAAGAACCCTAGAGAAAAGGGGGTTGGACGTGCTGAGCCCTACCCACGTGGGCACAATATACCACGTGGCAAGGCACCCATGGGCCGTGGTATGGGCCATAGGATGGGCCGTGGAGGCCCTCCTAACGTATGGTGCAGAGAGGGTGGTGCTGGTCCTAGTGGCCATGGTGGTCCTAGTGGCCATGGTGGTCCTAGGGCAAAGGTGCAAAAAGCACCCAAGAACCCTGCAGTCAGAAGGGATAGAGTTGGAAATGAACCTTGCTATAGGTGTGGAGCTACTGAGCATTGGTATAAGAACTGCCAGGCAAGCAACAAAGTAGCAGCCAATTACAAGAGGTATAGGGAGTCTAGAGAACAAGAGGCTCACTATATGGAAGATGGAGGCGATGACGCTGATGTCAACCTCACAATTGCAGACTTCAATGGCAACATGAACCCTGCTCAGTCTATGGATGTTCCAGACTTTGATTGATCTGCTTAATTTTAATTAGACTATGGTTTTTTGGTCTTAAAGTTTATTTGAATAATGGCCTGTTGAATTGGTTTTTGATGTCCAAGACTTTGATTTGATTATTGTTGGCTTATTAATAAATTTCGGATTTTATTCTAAAGTATTGAATTTTATTAGATTTTTCCTATATATATACATGGTTCGAAAATAGCACTATTATGATGTGAAGCAATACATCTAGCAAATAAAAGAAAATATTATGAGAATGAAAAGAATATCATACTCTAAAGAATATGAGATATATTTTTCCCATCCCATTTAATTGTAGGAATGTATCGAGGAGAAATAGAGTGCTTAGCTGATAGTGGGACTACTCACACTATCTTAAGGAATCGACAATTATTTGTTGAATTAATTCCTTATAACACATCTGTGACTATGTTAGAGGGATCATCCCAAGTAATACAGGGGCGAGGAAAGGCCTCCTTTTTGATGCCTAATGGCACAATGATAAAAGTCACAAACGCCCTATATGCACCTAGAGGCAATCGAACCTTATTAAGTTTCAAAGATATTCGTGCCAACAATTATCATTTGCAAACTTACTGTGAGAATGGAATTGAATATTTGAACATTACTTCTTATGAATGCGGAAGAAAACGCATTTTAGAGAAACTAATGCGTCTAGATAATGGATTATATTTAACTACCATCCGGATTATCGAATCTTATTCTGTCACCAACAAAGAAATTTGGGACACTGACGCATACAGGCTTTGGCATGACCGACTAGGACACCCCGGTCGGGACATGATGGTTCGTGTTTTAAAGAACTCACACGGACATCCATTCTTCCGAGGAAGAAATAAAATGGGACACAGATCCGACACAATGCAAAGTGTCGGTCGTAGTACTACTTCAACACACCCATTATCTTCTGAAGCACCAGAAGCGCTGTGTCCCTCTGCCTCATTGACTATTTCAAAGGCACATCACTCATTTTGCAAAGCCTGCTCTTTAGCAAAAACAGGATCGAGACCTTCCTATGCTAAAGACATGAAACAAAACATTCCATTCTTACAAAGGATACAAGGTGATATATGTGGACCTATCCATCCAGAATGCGGGTCATTCAAGTACTTTATGGTTCTGGTAGATGTTTCGACACGCTGGTCACATGTCGCATTATTGTCCACAAGAAATGCTACATTTGCAAAACTCTTAGCACAAATTATACGTTTAAGGGCTCACCACCCTGATCACCCTATTAAGTCTATAAGGCTTGATAACGCTGGAGAGTTCACATCAAAAGTATTTGATGATTATTGCATGTCAATTGGGATCGATGTAGAGCATCCTGTACCCCATGTGCATACACAAAATGGTCTCGCAGAGGCCACCATCAAAAGGCTACAGATGGTGGCTAGGGCACTGGTTATGCGCACCAACATGCCTATATCTGCTTGGGGTTATGCAATATTACATGCAGCTTTACTGATTCATTTCAGACCCACTGCTAGCCAACCATTTTCTGCGTACCAGTTGGTCACTGGATATGAGCCTGATATTTCACACTTACGCATATTTGGTTGCGCAGTATATGTGCCTATTGCGCCCCCACAGCGCACTAAAATGGGTCCTCAGAGACGATTAGGTATTTATGTTGGATATGAATCCCCAAATATTATCCGCTATTTGGAACCTTTGACAGGCGATCTCTTTACCGCTAGATTTGCGGATTGTCACTTTGATGAGACTGTCTTCCCGTCGTTAGGGGGAGATAAAAAAAAGGATTTTCTAAGGGAACGACAGGAATTGTCGTGGTCTGTCCCCACTCAGTCTCATTTTGATCCCCGCACTTCACAATGTGAAAGTGAAGTGAAAAGAATAATCAATCTTCAGAACGTAGCTGATTCGATGCCTGATGCGTTTTCTGAGATTGCTAAAGTGACAAGATCACATATACCAGCTGCAAATGTGCCTGCAAGGTTAGAAGTCCCCAAACAGGGGCACAATGCCGCAGATAGAGGCATTGGAACCACACTTAGTGGAGGTGTGGTTGAGGCCGTGGCTTCCCAAAGGAAGAGGGGAAGGCCACTTGGTTCGACTGACACTCACCCAAGGAAAAAGAGGGCGAGTAAGGCACAAGCCGATCCATTAATCATGAATGTAGAGAATCCCTCACATGAGATTGTCTCTGACTATAGTTATGTCCATGAATCAATACTGGAGGACGCTCCGATGTTTGAAATGATTCCAGAGAACAAAGAAATCTCAATGGATTATGAGGAGGCATACTTGATGGAAAGATCTTCCATGTACATTGATGATGTATTTGCATACACTGTTGCTCAAGGAATCATAAGAGCACGATGATATCGAACCACGCTCTGTTGCAGAATGTCAACAAAGAGCAGATTGGCCTCAATGGAAAGTAGCAATCCAGGCAGAACTAGATTCTCTGACAAAGAGACAGGTATTTGGTCCGGTAGTGCTAACCCCACCAAGTGTAAAGCCTGTAGGACATAAATGGGTCTTTGTCAGAAAGCGTAATGAGAAGAATGAAGTCCTAAGGTACAAGGCTCGCCTTGTGGCGCAAGGTTTCTCACAACGCCCTGGAATTGACTATGAGGAGACGTACTCTCCCGTAATGGACGTTATAACGTTCCGCTACTTAGTTAGTTTGGTAGTTTCCGAAGGATTGGAAATGCAGCTCATGGATGTGGTTACAGCATATCTCTATGGGGATTTTGATTCAGAGATATATATGAAAGTGCCTGATGGCCTTCCATTGCCCAAATCAAGTGACTCTAAACCACGGAGTACGTTTGCAATCAGATTGAAACGCTCACTTTACGGATTAAAACAATCCAGGCGGATGTGGTATACCCGTCTAAGTGACTACTTGATTGGGAAGGGATATAAGAATGATGAACTATGCCCCTGCGTATTCATAAAGAAAACAAGTTCCGGATTTGCAATTGTAGCTGTGTATGTCGATGATATGAACATAATAGGTACTCTTAATGAAATAAAAGAAACCGCGAGCTATTTGAAATCCGAGTTTGAGATGAAAGATCTTGGGAAAACTCGGTTTTGTCTAGGTCTTGAACTAGTACACCGAGCTTGTGGAATACTTATCCACCAGTCTGCGTATGTCCAAAAGATACTCAGGCAATTTAACATGGACAAAGCGCATCCTGTTAGCACTCCCATGATTGGTCGGAGTTTGGATGTAAAGAAAGATCCATTTCGTCCAAAGGAAGATGACGAAGAGCTATTGGGAGCCGAAATTCCCTACTTGAGTGCAATAGGCGCATTATTGTACCTAGCTCAATGTACTCGACCTGATATTGCATTCTCAGTGAATTTGTTAGCTAGATTTAGCTCAGCGCCAACGTAGCGTCATTGGAATGGTATTAAGAACATATTTCGATACCTAAAAGGAACCATTGACTTGGGCCTATTCTATCCCTACACAAAGGCAAAAGGGAACACAAATGAAAATGTAATCCCTAAAGGAAATGTAGATAGAGAAGGTACCACCCCCCACACTGAAACCCCAAATAATGTATTAATTGGGTTTGCTGATGCTGGGTACCTCTCTGACCCACATAAAGGTCGTTCTCAAACTGGTTATGTATTCACCATTGGGAATACGGCGATATCTTGGAGATCAACCAAGCAAACCCTTGTGGCTACCTCCTCGAACCACTCAGAGATCATAGCTCTACATGAGGCGGTTCGTGAGTGTATATGGTTGAGATCCATCATTACACATATTCGAGGGACTAGTGGTTTAAGTACTACCACTGAAGAGCCTACCTGCATTTATGAAGACAATGCAGCTTGCATCGAACAGATGAAGCTAGGTTATATCAAGGGTGATAATACAAAACACATATCGCCAAAGTTTTTCTATAATCAGCAACAACAAGCTCTCCTCAAGATTCAAGTGAATCAAGTAAGGTCTGAGGAGAATGTAGCAGATTTGTTTACCAAATCATTACCCAAAGCAATATTCGAGGAACATGTGAAAAACATAGGAATGCGAAAGCTTTCAAAGCTTCCTTGATTAATGTAAGGATCAGGGGGAGATGTAGACTTCAGGGGGAGTCTAATACACACATGTCATCCTCAAAGGTTAAAGGTGCGTTGTGCTCTTTTTCCCTTCGTCCAAGTTTTATTTTGTCCCACTGGGTTTTGTTACTTGGCAAGGTTTTTAATGAGGCAACGATCTATGCACCATTCCGTCTTTGACTCGGCACAAGGGGGAGTGTTAAAGGAAAATACATTTTGTGTGCCTTCGTCAAAGAAATGACGATAGTAAATTAGGCAATTAGTTATCAATAAGTTGTAACGTTTCAATCAGTGATTATGATCATCAATGTAATTGTTATTACCATTGTAATCGTCACCCTATATAAAGGGATTCTCTAATGAAATGAGTAGACACATTGCGATTTACTTTTACAGTAGCCTAATTATATAAATGGTTATATTTATGTTAATATATAAATGGTTATTTGTATGTATATATATGTTAATGATGAAATATAGTTATATTTGTATATAAATGGTTATATTTATGTTAATGGTTAGTATTATTTTAAATTAGTTAAATTATAAATATTAATTTGTTAGTATGTTTTAAAATATGTTAGTATTATTGGTTATTATATTAATTAGAATTTGTTATTTAATGTAATATAATTTAATATTAATTAATGTATTAATTTATTTGTTTCCAGATGGCCGATGCATTTAGACAGCTATTCGGAGGCCGTCGTTCCAGATCTAGGGGTTCAGGAAGTTCTGGCGGATCCGGAGACTCCGAGAGGACCCCTAGCCAGCCTGAGAGGACCACCAGCCAGCCTCAGAGGATCGATTCATCCCAGCCGCGGAGGAGTGTGAGCAACCGGCACCAGACCTTTTTATCGGCGGGGCGGCCGTCGAGCAGTTCATGTCCCCCTCTCCGGCCAGATCCTCCGAGATGTAGTACGCAACTATTTCAGGACGACATAGCTCCAGACGTTCATCAGGTCCGTATGCCTGAGGTTCATCGGGAGCCGATGATGAGTCCTGCGCCGTCTGCTGCTGACTCTACTGAGGGGCCTACTCTCCCTAATCAGCTATACCTGCAATACAACATTCCTGCCATACCCGAGGTCGACGAGCGTGGTGTGCCCATATGGCCTGCTAGGCCTCAGTACGTAAGTGTTGCAGAGGCATACCATTATGAGCCATTTGAGAGACCTGAGCTCCTGATTTCGGCGAGATTAAAAGGAAAGTCGACAGACGGGTCATCGAGTTCAGGTCACATTTGATTTTATTAATTAAATGTTTTATTAAAATTAACGCACTAATATTAATTTTATTAACCAATCGTCGTTTATGTGATATGGACCGCCGCTAGCAGTTCAAGCAGGAATACGAGAGGTGTCATATGTTTTGATACGCTCAGGAAAAGTGTTGAGACCAGCGGGAGGATCCAGATCAACGAATCCCCTAATCAGGATGTTCAAGGGAAAAAACGCCTCGATTACGCGGGTTGCGTGGGAGCACTAATTAGGGATAGAGTCCCTATGTTCTGGACACGGTGGGCTGATGTGCCGGAAGAGATCAAGAGGGAGGTCAACAACGCGGCGTCGGTGAGTAATTTAAAAAACTTAATTTCTTTATCGTAATATTTAATAATTTTCGGTATTGTTATAATTTTAAAACTAATAAAATATTATCTTTCAGGCATACTTCGAGATTGCCGAACACAAGCAGGCTTGGGCGTACGCGATGCAGAACTTGAGGTACGTTGGGAATTCCTCATCTTATAATTTGAAATATTTTATGATATTAATAATATTTCTAATGCACTTTTGTTTTTTCCGTAGGTTCAAAGAGTGGAAGAACGAGCTCCATACCCACTTTACCGAATACAACAAATATGGTCGTATGGGTACTCCAAGAGAGTTCATGTTCAGGGAGTACAAGTGGCGTTGGTTGAAGACAGTAGACTTCACCAACCCAGTTATGCAGGTAAATACGAAACTTAACTATAAATGTTTATTTTGTTAATATTTTAATTATTTTATAATTATTACACTAATATTTTTTGATGCATTTTTCTAATATTTTATTATTTGTTTGAAGGAACGGTCTCGGATAAACTCTGCGAACCGCCGCCGTAACACAACCCCCCATCATGGTGGTTCTAGGCCATTTTCACAATATCAGGAGGAGGCGCTTAGAGATCATCCTTTAAGCAACCCGTACGTAGAGACGTTTAAGAAAGCTTATCCATTAGCGACAGAAGAGCTTGTAAGTCGTTGATTACGATTTTAAATTTAATTATTAATTTTACTTAATTATATATTTTTTAGAATATTAATTATTATTTTTTCCCGTTCAATTAGGAGATGGTGAACCGGGCCGAAGAAGAAGTGTTGCAGGAAGTAGTTCGGGAGATACAACCGAACATTTTAGAGGAAGATATGCAAGAAGTCCTGAGCCAGGTCGACCGATCGAATGTCCAAACTGCAGCGAGGATATTCGACGCAGCCTTCCCAAAACGGTCAAACGACTACTATTGCCGGGGTTTGGGAAGTTCTGGAATAAGGGTCCTGAAGACCACTAAGGGAGCTCAAACGAGGGGAGCCGGGGACACCTAACAGATGAAGGGGGAAATGCAGAGATTGGCAGAAGAAAATGCAAGATTGGCGGCCCAGTTCCAGAGATCACAGGAGCAACAACGCAGAACACAGCAGTATCCACTACCAGAAAAGGGGTTATAGCTGACGATATGGGAAAAAACGGCCGACGAAATAGTACCTCGTCGGCTATAACCCCTTATAGCCGACGAACTACTATTTCGTCGGCCACATCGTCGGCTATAATATTATAGCCGACGACTGCCGACAACTCGTCGGCTATAACTATAGCCGACGAAACGTTTTTGGTTATAGCCGACGAGAATGGTATTCGTCGGCTATAATAGTTATAGCCGACGAAAAGTTTTTGGTTATAGCCGACGAGGAGGGTATTCGTCGGCTATAACTCTTATATCAGATCGACCTTCTGCATCAGGGAGCTCATTCGTCGATGAAATCGTCCAAAACGCTCTGAAATCGTCCAAAACCTCGGCCATAAGCTTGAAAGGTACGTATATTGCTGTGTGTGTTGATTTAGTTGGTTATATGCAGAGGTGTGTTAATTTAGAGTTTAATTAGAATAAATGTGTGATTAATTTGATATATATATATATATATATATGTGTTGAGATGAGATTATTAATGGGTTGATATATATGTTGTATTGGTTAGATAGAATTGAAGTTTTGTTGAAGATTAGTGATTGATTGTTGATTTATAGGTGATTTTAGATGAATTTGATGAAAAAATGTATATATATATTAATTAATTTAATTGTAATTAAAAATATATTGTTGGTATATATAAAAAATACATTGTGTTTAATTAATTAGGGAGATTGACGATGTTTTAATTAATTTAGGGATGCATGTGTATATATATATATATGTGTGTGTGTGTAATGATGAATTTTTTAATTAATTAGTACGTGCGTACGTACGTAGTACGTGCATATATACATATCTATATATAGCTATATTTATTTCTTGAATTTACAGGATGGACAAGAGTTGGATTACCCTTGGAAGATGGGATGAGGCGTATCATGATGGAGTTAGGAGTTTCCTGGATTTTGTGATGGCTAACTGTGGAGACACTACACTTCATTATTGTCCGTGTAAAAAGTGCAAGTGTGCCACCCCACGACACCGGTTTTCCATAGAGACAGTGGAGCAACACCTGGCTAGATATGGATTTTGGGTCCTATACACTAATTGGATTTATCACGGTGAACCAGAGTTTGCGGGTCGTCATGATCATGGACAATTTGCGGAGAGAGGGAGTTCCTCCAATGATCCGACAACGAACTGGATCAACGATATGTTTCCTCGTGAGAGCGGTGTCTTTGAGGAAGCACCAGATGTGCAACTCCCACCTCCGGAGATGGAGTGTTTCCCTGATATTCCAGAGAGGCCGGATCGGTATAGGTTCTGGTCACACAAGAGCATCTTATGGGAACTTCCTTATTGGGCCAGGTTGGCTACCAGATACTACCTGGATGTCATGCATATAGAGAAGAACGTGGGTGAAGCCGTGGTTGGCACAGTTTTGAATTGGGAGAAGAAAACAAAAGACACCCCCAAGGCACGCGTTGATCTGAGAAATATGGGACTGCGGGACCATTTGTGGTTGAGAGAGGGCAGGAGCAAAATGCCCCAAGCTCCTTACACCGTCACCAGGGACCAGAAACATGAAATCTTTGGATGGCTGAGTAATGTCAGGTAACTTTTTATTAATTAGGCATGTATTCCCTAAAGAATCCATCTGTTGTTGGACGACTATATATGCATGAAATCTAATTGTTGTTAATGGCTATGCAGGTATCCTTATGGCTATGCGGGTAACATAAGCAAGTGTGTTAACTACCGAGACAACAAGATGTACGGATTGAAGAGTCACGACTGCCATGTACTGCTTCAACGCCTCTTCCCTATTTTCATTCGAGCGTACTTGGAGGATGAAGTGGTTGAGCCGTTGGTGGCGTTGTCAAGATTCTTCCAGAAGTTATGCGCTAGAGAAGTTAGAAAATCAGACCTCATGAGAATGCATGAGGAAATCGTTTTTATCTTGTGCAAGTTCGAGAGGATATTTCCCCCAAACTTCTTTGACATCATGCCTCACCTGATGATCCATCTTCCCCAACAATTGTTGCTTACCGGTCCCGTACACTACACTTGGATGTATCCCATCGAAAGGTACATGTTATTCATAAATTTGATTTATACATGTTTTTAAATAAAAGTTGCATGCTCTTAACATGCACTTGTTAACCTTGCAGACAACTTGGAGACTACAAGAAATATGTGCACAATAAATCTGCGCCTGAGGGGTGTATTGCTGAAGCTTACATTGCGCATGAGTGTGTAACGTACGCCAAGTTGTACTTGGGAGCGATGGAGGACCCCCCACAACATCCAAGTCGAGATGACCCCGAGTTCAACCTATCTATCGTCGCCAACTCTGTTGTACCATACGGAAGCTTCAAGAAAAAGGGTGTGGACAAGTTGCCTGACCATGAGGTAGGGATTGCCCACTGGTGGGTTCTAATAAACTGTCCGGAGGTACAATATTGGAAACGTCACCATCTTCACAGCAAGGAAGTTCGCGGTGATGTCGAGTACCACAACACGACGTTTGCAGACTATTTTCCACAATGGGTAAGTGTATAAATATATATATTAGATGGCTTTCTTTTACAGTTCCCTATTCTTTAATCATAAACACACCGAGTGATTTGAGTTATATTTTTCAGCTGATGCAAGTGGCTGCGAGGGGTGGTCATACAAATTACTCAGAGGAATTGAGGCTGTTGTCGATGAAGCCGATATCTTCCACAGTCCGCCCAATGTGTGATGTCAACGGCGTTAAGTATATATGTGAAGCTAGAGACGGGGAACGCAAAACACAGAATTGTGGGGTGATGGTCGATGGTGCAGAGGGGGGCGTGGATTTTTACGGTGTCCTACAGTCAGTTGTTGAACTCATTTATGGGAACCGCATGAAAGTCCACTTGTTCAAGTGTCGATGGTTTGATACTAGGCCGCACCGCTTACGGATCGATCAGTACGGCATACTTTCGGTGAATACCGCCACTAGTGTGTATGAAGACGACCCCTTTGTTTTCGCCACAGCGGCCAAAAAGGTCTTTTATCTTGACGATCCTTTGAACAAAGGCACGTGGAAGGTAGTTAACCATGTGTCTCAGCGAGACATATACAGTGCTACCACACTTGGTGTGAGCACAGAGTGTCAAGAAGCGACCGCATACCAAGAGCCGGACGCCGGCGACATTCCGGAATCCTCCACCATCCGCGATAATAATGTGACGCCGGGCAGAATGGTTCGACTTCCTAGGGGTCAGGTGCCCATGTATGATGTTAATCCGAATCGTCTATATCAGGCAGACGATGACTCAGACGACGAGTACGAGCACCGGTTGCCAGATATTAACTACTATACTACGTCTGACTCAAGTGATGAGGATGATTCTGATTATCATCCTTAATATACTATTTATGTATGTATTTGTGTACGATGGTGAATGCATGAATACATTTTTGTCCTTAATTACCGTTTTCCGAGTTTATGGGAAATTGTATTGAATTGTTTGTGTTATGTTTAGGAATTTATCAGGTGAAATAGGCAATTTCCAGGCCCTAAATGGCAAATTTTCAGAAAGATCAGAATTATAGCCGACGAAATGGACCATAATTCGTCGGCTATAATGCCCATACTTTAGCCGACGACTTGCAATTCGTCGGCTATAATGCCCATACTGTAGCCGACGACTTGCAAGTCGTCGGCTAAAGTATATTGACCGAAACCATACGTAGACCGTTCAAATGCAAAAGTGTCGTGAAATAAGATACGACCGAAATATTGAAATACGACTACGGTTGAAAAATGGGAAGATTCCGACAAAATCTGTGTGCCGAATGTTGCGATTAGGTGTTTTTTACTTCCGTTTTCCTATGGGTAGCCTGACGGTCGGTAAATTTTTGGAGGAAAATTTTTATACGGTTAGTTGCGTCGCATCGATTTGAAACTATTCTCTGTTGAAGGTCAGGCCAAAAAACGTCATTTAGACGGGCCAATTGCCGTTTTAAAGCGTTTCGAGGTTTGACCATGCAGTTTGACCGTCCCGATCGAGCCTTTAACGTTGTCAGATGTAGTTGGATTTTTTTTCCTACATGTATTTAATCTTAACGGTGATATCTGACGGTTGGAATAGATTTTCCAAACTTTTAGATTCGAAATCGGAACATATGCACTAATATTCCTTAACTTATTTACTAAGTGTTTAAGTGAATGTATAGTTTCAAATAGTTGCTATACGTAGACCGTTCAAATGCAAAAGTGTCGTGAAATAAGATACGACCGAAATATTGAAATACGACTACGGTTGAAAAATGGGAAGATTCCGACAAAATCTGTGTGCCGAATGTTGCGATTAGGTGTTTTTTACTTCCGTTTTCCTATGGGTAGCCTGACGGTCGGTAAATTTTTGGAGGAAAATTTTTATACGGTTAGTTGCGTCGCATCGATTTGAAACTATTCTCTGTTGAAGGTCAGGCCAAAAAACGTCATTTAGACGGGCCAATTGCCGTTTTAAAGCGTTTCGAGGTTTGACCATGCAGTTTGACCGTCCCGATCGAGCCTTTAACGTTGTCAGATGTAGTTGGATTTTTTTTCCTACATGTATTTAATCTTAACGGTGATATCTGACGGTTGGAATAGATTTTCCAAACTTTTAGATTCGAAATCAGAACATATGCACTAATATTCCTTAACTTATTTACTAAGTGTTTAAGTGAATGTATAGTTTCAAATAGTTGCTATACGTAGACCGTTCAAATGCAAAAGTGTCGTGAAATAAGATACGACCGAAATATTGAAATACGACTACGGTTGAAAAATGGGAAGATTCCGACAAAATCTGTGTGCCGAATGTTGAGATTAGGTGTTTTTTACTTCCGTTTTCCTATGGGTAGCCTGACGGTCGGTAAATTTTTGGAGGAAAATTTTTATGCGGTTAGTTGCGTCGCATCGATTTGAAACTATTCTCTGTTGAAGGTCAGGCCAAAAAATGTCATTTAGACGGGTCAATTGCCGTTTTAAAGCGTTTCGAGGTTTGACCATGCAGTTTGACCGTCCCGATCGAGCCTTTAACGTTGTCAGATGTAGTTGGATTTTTTTTCCTACATGTATTTAATCTTAACGGTGATATCTGACGGTTGGAATAGATTTTCCAAACTTTTAGATTCGAAATCGGAACATATGCACTAATATTCCTTAACTTATTTACTAAGTGTTTAAGTGAATGTATAGTTTCAAATAGTTGCTATACGTAGACCGTTCAAATGCAAAAGTGTCGTGAAATAAGATACGACCGAAATATTGAAATACGACTACGGTTGAAAAATGGGAAGATTCCGACAAAATCTGTGTGCCGAATGTTGCGATTAGGTGTTTTTTACTTCCGTTTTCCTATGGGTAGCCTGACGGTCGGTAAATTTTTGGAGGAAAATTTTTATACGGTTAGTTGCGTCGCATCGATTTGAAACTATTCTCTGTTGAAGGTCAGGCCAAAAAACGTCATTTAGACGGGCCAATTTCCGTTTTAAAGCGTTAAGAGGTTTGACCAAAAGTTGACCAGGGAATAGCCGACGAAATACTTAACTTCGTCGGCTAAACTCTTGCGATCCGCGCCGTTTCATTGTCCGCCGTTGGATGGGCGAGATCTGACGGCTGGTGAGAGCTTATAGTATAGCCGACGAGATTCATAGTATAGCCGACGACATTCATATTATAGCCGACGAGACACTTAACTTCGTCGGCTATAATCGGCCCGCAAAGCCCAACTCCGGCCCGGCCCGGATTTTGGCCCGGCCCGTAAGAGTATAGCCGACGAATTTCGTCGGCTATGACTATAGCCGACGAATTAAAATTAAATCGTCGGCTATAGTCCTTCGATTTAAACCGAGCCCTAGGCGCCTCTCCCTCATTTTCTGCTTAGAACCCAAATTTCCCAATCGTTCCCCACCCCTCCCCGACGCCGACCGACCACGACGGAGCCTCCCCGACGCCGATCGACCCTCTCGGCCCCACCCGATACCTCCCCGCCTCGGCCCCCTCCTTCCCGAGCCCTCCCCGACCCGAAAGCCGCTGCCGGAGCCGCCCCGAGCCGCCCTACCCGCCCCTGCCGCAGCCGCCCCTACCCGCCCCTGCCGCAGCCGCCCCTGCCCGCCCCTGCCGCCCCTGCTGCAGCCGCCCGTAGCCGCAGCTGCCCCTGCCGCAGCCGCCCCTGCCGCCGTCGCCGCCGTCGCCGTCGCCGCCGCACCGCACCACCGGTCCTCGTCCAGACTGCACCACCATGTCAGGTAGTCCCGATCGAGCCTCATTTAGGGTTTTTATTAATTTTGTCGAATTTTGTGAATTTTTTGTGGAATTTAGGGTTTTTGTGAAATTTATGGAATTGTGTGGATTTTTTGTTAAATTTGTTAATTTTGTGGAATTTATATACTAATTTTGTGGATTTTTTGTTAAATTTACGGTTTTTATATACTAATTGTGGAATTTTGTTGAATTTATATACTAGTATACTAATTTATATACTAATTTATATATAATTAGGTATAAATATTTTTTTTCATTTTTATGACGATATATATATATATATTTTTCGGAATATATATATATATATAATTAGGTATAAATATAGTTATGTATATATATAATTAGGTGTATATATATTTAAAAAAGTTTTTTATTTTTTTGTGAAATTTAAGGAATTTTGTGTTATATTTCGGAATATATATATATAATTAGGTATAAATATATTTAGGTACGTATATATATAATTAGGTATATATACATTGAATGATGTTTTTAATTTTGTTTTGTGGAATTTTTGTGCAATTTATGGAATTTATATACTAATTGTGCAGGAAACCGGCGCTTTGTAGACCGATGGCTTGGCAGACGGACCGAGAGCGACCCCGACGCTCAGGCAGGATCCAGCCGTGGGGGGAGCGGATCCAGCGGTCGTCGGGGCCTAGGCCGGCCTTTGAGTCGACGAGAGGAGACGTTGATGGGATTGACCCCGAGCGATCCACGTGGGGGCTCCTCGTATGAGTCGACGGGAGCGGGCCCTGACTCGAGTGTCGGAGGAGGACGCAGAGCCACCAGACCCCAGTGCACTTCAGCACTGTTCCAGGATCGGCAGCCGACCCCACCGCGCGCCGATCTGGACCCTCCAGAGATGCTCCCTGTCCCCCCACAGCGACATCATCCACAGCTACGGGGCCCACCGTCAGGGGGAGCAGGCCCCTCAGGGTCCACGCCCCGTATGTCTCCGCCATCGGGGATGTACATGGTCCAGTTCCTCCCTGCCATCCCTGAGTACGACGCTAGGGGGAGGCAGATTTGGAGGCACGACCGGCCCCACGAGATTCCCTGGGAGGAGGCCTACTTCTACAGTCCTTTCGACTCAGAGGACTGCCGCGGCCTGTGGGCCGTTCGTGAGAAGGACAAGCAGTACAACGACGCAGGTAATTGGTTAGTTTAATTAATTATTTAGATTGTTTAATTAATTATTTAATTAGTTAGTTTACATAATTATTTAACTATGTATTCATTTTAATTATGAAACAGGCGTCCTCGTCAATAAACCCGCGGGGACGAGACGGACCAGAGGGCCAGCGAACATGTCGACCCTGGAGAGGGAGCTGGCCGGTGGGATCAGAGAGATCCTGCCCGGTCCCGGTGAGGATGGACGCCCGATTGAGCGGAGAGACACCACCACCAAGTACATCAACGCGACGGGCATGCTCGTGCGGGACAGGGTCCCACTGTTGTGGCCCGACTGGGGCTCTGTGCCCGATGAGATCAAGGCGCGAGTGTACAATGCACTGTCGGTGAGTTAAATATGATTTTTATTATAGAAAATAAACAATTATGAATTCAGTCCTTATAACTATATAAAAATATTTTCTAATTAATTTATAATGTTGCAGCAATGGTTTCGAGTCCATCCTACCTTGGACTGGTGGAGAGACGAGCAGCTGAAGAACAGGTTATGTGTTTTGCTTTTTTTTGTATAAATATATTTATTGGCAGTGTACGAATATATCTAACAGTTGTGTTCTGTTAATATAGGTACTCCGAGTGGAAGAACGAGCTGTCCACGCACTACAGGACATACCAAGTGGAGCAGCGCTTGGGGCGAGCTGCAACCCCCCACGAGTTCCGGTACAGGGAGTACGAGTGGCTATGGCTGGTAGCCTACTTCGGGAGCGACAGGGTCTCGGTAAGAAAATTTAGCCTGGTAGTATATAACTTTTTAATGTTATTTAATAATTAAATTATGTAGTTACTTAATTCAATTAATTAGTTAGTTAGTTAGTTATTAGTTATTAAATTAAGTCAGTTGGTTAGTTACATAGTTAGTTAGTTCGTTACTAAATTAAATTAAATTAAATTAAATAAAATTAGGTAGTTAGTAAGTTAGTTAGTTACTAAATTAAATTAGTTAGTTAAGTAGTTACTAATTAAATTAGTTAGTTAAGTAGTTACTAATTAAATTAAATTAGTTAGTAACTAAATTAGTTATTAATTTTATTTTGGTTAGTTCCTAATATTTTAATTTAGTTACTAATTTATATTTGCGTTTATATGTTTGTTGTTATAATACAGAAAATCTCGCGGACGAACAGCGACAACCGCAGGAGGAACGAGCACCCCCACCACGGCGGCGCCCGCTCCTGGAGGCAGTGGGCAGAGATGGCGAGGAGGGACCGACCGCTGAGGCCGTTGTCGTGGATTCATGCGCAGATGTATCCGGGGCGTCCCGACCAAGTGGTAAGTATTCGTCCATCTTCAATAAAAGTGTTTCATGAAATTAATTTATATATATATTTTTTAATTCGTTTATTATATTTTCTTGTCAATTAGGCGGAAATAGATGCGGAGACCGACGCGATCACCTTCGGGATCGCGCGAGACACTCTGGGAGACGGGGCGTCCGACGAGGCGATCGCGGAGTTTGCCTCCACGATCGACACCCTTGAGCCGCGCTTGGCCTCTCAGATCATGCACGCGGCGGTAGGGACGGGGAACAACTACTTTTACCAGAGAGGCCTAGGCGCGGCGGGAGATGGGGTTCTCAAGTTCACGCCGGCCAATCCCAGCACGCAGCGTGCGGCTTCGACGAGAGGAGACTTGCAGACGCAGCTGCAGAGGACTCAGGCGGAGTTGGCGAGGGCGGTGGAGGCGCTCCAGCAGGCGGAGTTGGCGAGGGCCGCGGAGGCTTCGGCGCAGCAGGCCAGAGACGCATCTGTGGCGGAGATGTACCGATGGATGCAGCAGTCTTGGGAGGCCCAGCAGGCTGGACTCCAGCCCCCGCCTCCGCCACAGATGCCCCAGTTCGTCGTCCCCACTCCCCCCCCGCATCGGAGTACGCCAGCCGATCAGGACAGCCATAGCCACCGGAACTCGAACGATCCGGTCGACGACGCTACGCGTTTAGGGGGTGATGATGAGTAGATATAGTGGGTTAATTTGTACAGTATGTAGGATATTAGGGATGGATTGATGTGGATATTTGTTGGATATTTGGATGTTTGTTTGTGCATTTTCTGCAGCCCCCGAAGACGAAGAGAAATTGGGCCCGAGTTAAATTTTTTAATTTTTTTAAATATTTAGGGGTTATAGCCGACGATATTGGCATTATTTCGTCGGCTATAAGTGCTATAGCCGACGATTTTTACCAAATTTCGTCGGCTATAACGGTTATAGCCGACGAAGATAACATATGTCGTCGGCTATACCCTCCCGGCTTCCGGCAAAAAAAGCCGTTCCTGGTACCGGCGATTGGTATGGCCGACGATAGTGTCGTCGGCTATAACGGACGGATAGCCGACGACAGTGTCGTCGGCTATACTTCGGGTTAGGGGCAGTTACGTAATTGTTAAAGCCGACGATCTTCTCGTCGGCAATGTTCGAAGTATAGCCGACGACGCTTTTTTCGTCGGCTATACCTGGTGTTTCATAAGCCGACGACTTACCCCGTGTGTCGTCGGCTATACTATAGCCGACGGAGCAATCCCGACGAGATAATAGCCGACGATACTTCGTCGGCTATAACTATAGCCGACGAATTAATGGAAACGGCCGACGAGATGGCGTCGTCGGCTATGACGCCTTTTCTGGTAGTGATCATATGGAAATGGAGCATTGACATGCTGAATGTGAGAGAATTCGGCGACAGAACTACGCCGGCCAACAAAACTGGTGGTATGCTATGTTCGCAGCAGAACAACAAGGCCTTGAACCCCCGCCCCCGTTTGAGCCGTTAGATGAACCTCGAATGCCGAGAGCTCCCGAGTTCATTCAGTAGGATGACGAGCATGATGGACAGCAGGATGGTGGCCAGGATTAAGGTTTAGGGTTTAGGGATGGAACAAATTAAATAATTAATGAAAAACGTGTTTCTTGTTGGATTGTCATTGTGAATTGCAGGTTGCTTGGAATGGTAATTTAGAAATTAATTTAATTTTTTTTCCCCAAAATGTAAGAGCAGCCGACGATATTGACATTATTTCGTCGGCTATCACTGCTATAGCCCGACGAAATTTGGTAAATTTCGTCGGCTATAACTGTTATAACCGACGAAAATGACATTATTTCATCGGTGGTCTATGTTAAATAGTGACGGTTTCGTCGGCTATAACTAATTAATGCCTCTTAAAATATTAATATATTCTGACGAAATCTTCATGTCCTCGGCTATATTTCAGAACAAATAACCGACGAAACAGAAGAGATCGTCGGCTATATTTTACGATATCGTCGGCCATATGTGAAAATATCCGACGAATTTCGTCGGGCATTATGCCAAGGTTTGGTCGACGAAATGTATTTTCGTCAGTGATAATGGCCAACGATTTCGTTATTTCGTCGGGCATATGTGAAAATGGCCGACGATTTCGTTATTGTCGTCGGGTTTCGTTATTACCGACGCCATTTTATCGACGAATAATAGCCGACGAAATTTTCGTCGATAGAAGGAATTCCCGACGAAAATTTTGAATAGTAGACGAAATTTTTTTCGTCGGCTATTCTGTCCGATCTGGTAGTGACACTCCGAATATCAGTAGAAAAACATGGGTGTTTAGCATCGAAATCCTTCCACACAAGAGAGTCTGCAGGATGCCGAAACACACCATCATCAGTTCGTTTCTCAGCATGCCATCTCATGAGGGAAGCTGTGTTAGGGGACAAAAACAGCCTCTGCAACCTTGGTTTGAGTGGAAAATACCTTGCTTGCTTTGCTGCTTTACATTTTCCAGGCTGTCCACTACATTTCCAACAAGATGCGTTGCATATTAAGCACTCGTCAACATCTCCATCTTCATTTCTGAATAACATATAGCTATTAGGGCAAGCATCCACTGTTTTATACGAGAATCTTAAATCGTCACACAACTTCTCAGCTTCATAGTAGGATTTAGGAAGATGTACATCTTCTGGCATACACTCTTCTAATATCTCAAGCAGCTCATTGAAGGAAGTGTATGTCCATCCATGTTCGACTTTTGCTTGTAAAATTCGAACAACAAAAGACAAGGCTGTGTGCTTCTTAGATCCAGGATATAGAGGTAGGTTTGCACCTTGCATTAACTTCAAGAACTGCTTGGTCTGCTCACTTGGCCCAGCAGGAGGATTTTCCCTTTCTCCACCACCATTCTCACCATCTAGTCTCACCCCATTTGCAGTTCCTATAACATCTTGGACTAGTCTGACCATACCATCATCCATATAATCATCTAACCCCGACAAAACTTCATCCATATCCACTGAAACGTCTACATCCGCTTACTCACCATGTTTTGCCCATATCCTGTACTTTGTCCAAAATCCATACTCTCGAAGATGTTCCCTCACAACTACTCGGTCTAAAAAACAATCACGATTCTGACACTTTCTACAAGGACAATATATCCTTGAAGTCTGATCCCTGTTGAGATATGCGAAGTCCAAGAAATCATCTAACTTCGCATAGTATGGCTTAGAACACCTATTTGGCCAATCTATCCAGGACTTGTCCATGCTCCCCAATATAAATAGGTGTTGGCTTAGAACACCTATTTGGCCAATCTATCCAGGACTTGTCCATGTTCCCCAATATAAATAGGTGTTGGCTTAGAACACCTATATGCATATAGCAAAAAAACTACCAATAAATCTCTATATTTATATGCAAATAGAAATTTAAATAGTGGTAGGTACTGGAGCAATGAGTCTCGGTGTGCAATGGAACGCTTAACCAAACCAACGCCAAGAGTATGCTTTATCCTATATACCATACCACCATTTGAATAAACACAGACATACGTTACACACAGAACATAAAACTAGCATTCTCTTCATCAGATTCATTTAACAAAAATTTAAAAAGTGGTAGGTACTGGAGCAGTGAGTCTCGGTGTGCAATGGAACGCTTAACGAAACCAACGCCAAGAGTATGCTTTATCCTATATACCATACCACCATTTTAACAAACACATGCTTACTAACTGACACTGAACCTAAAACAAGTATTCTCTTCATTAGATTCATATAACAAAAATTAAAACCTACAAGCACCAGATTCCAAACAATAGCAGCAGTAGCCCAAGCATATATCAAAGCACAATCTAATTTAAAAGCACCATTTTCATCAATTGCATGCAACAGAAATTAAAACCTGCAAACACCAGATTCCCAACAATAGCAACAGTATATGGTGTATACCAAGCATATATCAAAGCACAATCAGATAAAAAAACACAAATTTCATCAATTTCATATAACAAAAACAAACACAGACAAAGCACTTAAGTTATAAAACTACCAGCAGAGTGTCAAAAGCAAACTGTAAAAGCACTCCTCTAAGCAAATCAACGCAAGAGAGTCCCCAACAAAACCACCAGCAAATCAACGCACTCCTCCGGCACTGTTAAATCATTAATTTTAGTGAAAAGTAGTTCACTTCTGTTTGAGGGACGAAAAAGGGAAACGAAAATTAAAGAACATAAAAATGATACGAAATAGTTTTGACCTTCAGTTTCTTCTTCTTCATTGCAGTAGTTTGAGGCAGTCGTCGACCTTCTCTTTCTCCAAATCCCTAAATCTCGAAGATTTGGAGATTTGGGGATCGAGTTGGGATTTCAGTTCTGGGATCGAATTGGGTTTCCAATATAAGAGTCAATTGGGGATTTGTTGTTTGGGGATTGAGTTGGGTTTTAAATGCAGGGAGTGATTTGCAGATTGAGAGAGAGATTTGGGATTTAGGGTTTCAGAGAAACTAATCGAGAGAAAGAATTATGAGAGAAAGAGAGGGTTTGGGATTTAGGGTTTTCTGAGAGAGGTTTGGGATTGATGCATCAATTCTGAGAGAGATTTGTGAGAGGGTTTTCTGGGTTCGGGAGAGACTTCAATGGGTTCGAGAGAGAGGATTGTAACGGTCCGGCACGCGCAGTAGAGATATTGTCCGCTTTGGGAATCACCCCGCACGGTTTTGCTTCGAGAGCTGCCTGCCTGCTAGCTTCCTAGTAGGTCACCCATTCTGGGATTGCTACTAGGCGAGCAAGCTTAACTTCGGAGTTCTCATCCCTTCCGAAGCCATTACGCTCCCAAAACGCGTCTCTTGGAGTAGCTGCCAGTGCCCTCCAAGCACTCGCCCACTCCCAGCTAGATATTGTCCGCTATGGGCCCACATGCCACTCTGGCACCCCACAGGTCCCTCAAGGATTTGTTCTTGGGAGCTCACCCGCAACTTCCCAGTAGGTCACCCATCCTGGGATTGCTCTGAGCTCAGCAAGTTTAACTTCGGAGTTCCCATCCCCTCCGAAGCCACTGAGCTCCCAAAACGCGTCTCTTCATATTGTGCTAACCCTGCACATATAAGCATCGCATCCACACTCCCTCGGGCGATGTGGGATTTGTGACCTACCTACCTGCTAATTTCCTAGCCATGTCAGGTCTGGGTCCACACAATCCACCCTAGGGTCGGGTCATCTCAATCCACCCCCTTAGGGTCCGACGTCCGCGTCGGCACACTTCCAGCCGAGGACAGGCTCTGATACCATTTGTAACGGTCCGGCATGCGCAGTAGAGATATTGTCCACTTTGGGAATCACCCCGCACAGTTTCACTTTGAGATATTGTCCGCTTTGGGAATCACCCCTCACGGTTTTGTTTCTGGGAGCTCACAAGCGACTTCCCAATAGGTCACCCATCCTGGGATTGCTACGAGACGAGCAAGCTTAACTTCGGAGTTCCCATCCCCTCCGAAGTCATTACGCTCCCAAAACGCGTCTCTTGGAGTAGCTGCCAGTGCCCTCCAAGCACTCGTCCACTCCCAGCTAGATATTGTCCGCTATGGGCCCACATGCCACTCTGGCACCCCACAAGTCCCTCACGGATTTGTTCTTGGGAGCTCACCCGCAACTTCCTACTAGGTCACCCATCCTGGGATTGCTCTGAGCTCAGCAACCTTAACTTCGGAGTTCCCATCCCCTCCGAAGCCACTGAGCTCCCAAAACGCGTCTCTTCATATTGTGCTAACCCTGCACATATAAGCATCGCATCCACACTCCCTCGAGCGATGTGAGATTTGTGACCTACCTACCTGCTAACTTCCTAGCCAGGTCAGGTCTGGATCCACACAATCCACCCTAAGGCCGGGTCATCTCAAGGATGGAGCAAGTTTTTGTCTAAGTGTTGGGTGGGTTAATTTTTGTCTAAGTGTTGGGTGGGTTCGAGAGAAAGTTTTTGGTCTGAATGATTTTTTTTTTTGTCACTATTGTTTTTTTTTTGGCGCCCCATAAGATTGAGATATTAGCGCTTAATTTTCGCGAAATTTTCACACATTAGCTACGGGGAATCGGGGCCGTAACGCACCCGATTCAATTTTAGGCAACGGTGACATCTATGCCGTGGCCAAATATATCAGTTTTTAGTATTTTATAATATTTCACTACACACAACTTCGAAAAAACGTAAAAAGTAGATCGGGTATCTAAAAACTTTGTTGAAAATTATCATACACTTGAGGAGACGAGATGTATCCAAGGATGTAAAAATTTCGTAACTTTTATATTCCCGTGATAGTGATCCACTTATAGAACCATAACCTTATTTTTAGTTGACCGAATTGACCGAGATGAAAGTCAAGTCCAAACGGGTTCATTTTTCTACACGGCACTTCTTATGATGTATTAAATATATTTTATACTCAAATTTGTTGATTTTTTATTTCAAATATTATGATCGCACAAAATCGTGATATGTCTACTAGTGTTCTATAACATGTTTAATGGTTATGATACATTTCAAAATGAACAACATCTAGAAAACATAATTTGACAAAGTCAACCATTGGATTTAATCATTATATGAAAATATGACCATGGTAGAAATTTTACATGTTTTCGTCACCGTTTTGTTCTTGATCAACGTATTCAACTATAAACACGTTAAAGTAAAACGCTTATATATTTTTTCTCTCAACTTATTTTTCCAATTTTTCTACACTCACATAACCCGTACGACGATACGTATTTACGTGTGTAAAAAGTTTGAAACATTAAAGCCCCCATTATGGAGCCCCCCATATGGAAGTCACCAAATATATTTAGTTGACCCAATTAAAAGAAATTAATAATAATTAGCGACGGAAAATAATACCGTAGTAGGAAAACTGTCCATTTACCCATTTTAAGCTACGGCATAAGAAGTGCCGTCGCAAAAAATCAAGAACTTTGCCACGGTAGGAACTCCCGTTACAAAATTTATTATTTATTGCCACGGTAAAAATATATAGTCGCCAAAATGGTAACATTATACCACAGCGACACTTTGTCGTCGCAAAGTTCTTAACATTATACCACGGCAACACTATACCGTCGCACACTAAGCAACTGTAGTTTTGCCGTCGCAGCGCCGTCGCAAAACTTGGACTATTGGCGACGACAAAATCCCGCCGTGACAATTTTCAGTGGCTAACTGAATTCTTTTTTGTAGTGGTTTATGTTATGACAGGAAACATGGATGATGTCCCTGACAAATATTTTATGAATCATCATTATACACACCCTGACTACAGAACAGACGTAGTTAACTTCATCAATTTTGTAAAGACTCACACTATTGGAACTCAGTATCTCCCTTGCCCATGCTCAATTTGCAAAAATTTTCCTTATTATAAGGAACTCGTAGAGATTTATTATCACTGTAAGCACTGTGGTTTGGATCCGACTTACACAGTTTGGCACCTACATGGGGAATTTTCTGGTCAACCCACAATGATCAGTCGACGGAGACAGTGGCTTCAAGACAGAGTCGAGGCTTCCAGTGTTGTCGGTCCTTTTGTGATCCCGCCTGTGGAGATTATACAAGATGTATTTCCGTACTATCCTGGATACCGGGGAGATGCACCGCATAATGTTGTTGAAGAAAATGCTGAAGTTCAGTTCAATGACATGGTATATGATGATTATGCTAAGTATGAAAGGCTTCTAAGGAGTCGCAAACCCCATTGTATGAAGGGAGTGAAGAAACTGTATTAAGTGTCATATTACATGCAATGGAAATTAAAGTTGAAAATGGATGGTCGGATACGAGTATTGATAAATTATGTCAATGGGTGCATAAGTTTTTTAAATGACATAATTTTCCTGTGAGTTATTCGAGAATTAAAAAAATCCTCAAGGATCTTTCCCTTGGATATGAAAAAATTCATGTTTGTGAGTTCAACTGTTATCTATTTAGGGGGGCTGAAAATAAAACATGTAGAACTTATCCAGTATGTGGTGCTGAAAGATATAAGCCAGATACGGATGACATTCCCAAAAAAGTAATCTGATATTTCCCTCTCACTCCAAGACGGCTATTTATGTCCCCACACACAACATAGCATATGCGATGGCATAAGGAGAGACGACAAGATGAAAGTACCCTCCGGCACCCAGCTGATGGAGAAGCATGGCAGCATTTTAACATGATATTTCCAGGTTTCGACGACATTAATGGAAGAAATGTGCGGCTTGGAGTGGCAATTAATGGTTTCAATCCATTTGGAACAATGACAACCCAGCATAGTATATGGCCCGTGGTTGTGATGCCATATAATCTACCCCCTAATATGTGTATGAGGAAGGAATATAATATACTGGCCATGTTGATTCCTGGCCCTAAATCTCTAGGAAAGTGTCTTAGTGTACTCATTCGTCCATTGATCGACGAGCTCAAAGATTTGTGGGAAAATGGAGTCTCTACTTTTGACAGAGTGGACAATGATGTCTTCACGATGAAGGTAGCGGTGATGTGTACTATAAGTGACTTTCCTGGTTTAGGAATGCTTGCGGGCTCAACGGTGAAAGGGTACAAGGTATGTCCAATTTGTCTAGATGAGCTGATGGCAGAGCATATTTGTGGGATAATTGTTTATGAAGGGCATCGAAAATGGCTCGACAAGAATTCACCAATGCTATCTAGTTTGGCATTTAACGGGAAACTAGAGTGGGGAAAAAGACCAGCTCATAAGAACAGAGATGAAATTTTGGAGCAAATTAGGTCACACAGTTACGCCACTCTTAGCCAGCATCCAGATTTTCATGTCCCTTACTCAGCACACAACAAACAATGTTGGACCCACGAGAGCATATTCTGGATACTTCCCTATTGGTCATCATTGTTACACAGGTACTGTTTAGATGTCATGCACATTGAAAAGAACGTGGGTGACAATATCCTGTCCACCATTCTTGCAATTGAAGGGAAGACCAAGGATGGTCCAAGGGCTCGCGAAGCTTTGGAGAAGAGGGGAATACGCAAAAGTCAACATCAATCGGAAGTTGAAAAGAGGACGGGAAAGGTTCCTCATGCACCCTTTTTAGTTCAAGAGGATCGTCGAGAAGAAGTATTTGAATGATTTCGCGGTGTTAGGTATCCACTTGGCTATGCGGGAAGTTTGAGAAATAAGGTGAAACTAACTGAGAAAAAGTTCTATGGATTGAAGACACATGATTGCCATGTCCTGCTTCAACGTCTTCTTCCAGTGGTTATCCGAGGAATTTTGCCAAATAACGTCGTAAAGCCATTGATAGCATTGTCAAATTGCTTTCGGAAATTAAGTGCTAGGGAGTTGAAGAAGGCAGATGTCCAACAGATGAAAGATGAGATAGTGATCATTCTCTGCAATTTGGAGTTGATTTTTCCTCCACATTTCTTCACCTCTATGGTTCATCTCATGGTTCACATTCCCGAACAAGTTATGCTTATATTCCCAATACATTTTACATGGATGTATCCGACGGAAAAGTATATGCACTAACCAAATATGTTTCTTTTTGTTAAAACTAAATTTACACTAACTTTATATATGCACTAATCATATTCATCATTTTATAGGCAATTAGGTGATTATAAACAGTCAATGAGTAATACACGTTACCCGGAGGGGAGTATTGCAGAAAGGTACATATCATAGGAGTCAGTGACGTACTGTAAGTCGTATTTACAATTGGAAGAACATGAAGAGCCCAATCCCCCAATATGGAATATTAGTTGTGTTTCTCAGTTAGTTCAGCCGGGTATTACGGATACCACCGGAAATATCAGGTTAACAGAGGAGGAAACGGCTGAGGCTAACTGGAAAATTTTGACGGATACAGAAGAAGCTCAATATTACATGGACGCTAATTTACAGATGTACATAGCGAAACATGGTGACGATTATGACGAGAGCCTCATGAGGAAGAGTTTTCATCGATGGTTCTTAAAATATGTACGAAAATTGAAATTTTTTTTCTTGTACAAAGATCATAAACCCCAAATAGTATAAAACTAACACCATCTATTTTTCAGGCCAAGAGAATAAATGATGCTGAAGACCCTAATTTTAACAGGGTAATATGGTCATTGGCTCGAGATCCCAACACTTCTATGGCCATCTTGACTATCACTACAAGAAAAAATACCTTAGGCGACGAACAATTAAAATTTTCGTGGCCTAAGAAACCTTAGCCGACGAAGAAAATATCATCCTCTAAGAAAACCTTTTCGTCGCCTAAGTAGACTCTTAGTCGACGAAAATATTTTTTCGTCGTGTAAGAGAAGAACCTCATGACGAAAATTAATGTCGTCGTCTTGGTATTTTCTTAGGCGACGAAAAACAATTTCGTCGTCTAAGATTGTTACTTAGGAGACGAAAAATCGTTGTATCGTCGCCTAAGTTTATACTTAGGCGACGAAAAATTTTATTCGTCGTCTAAGAATACAGAAATACGCCGACAATACTTTGTCGTTAGAATTATTTTCTAAGACAACGAAATTATTTTTTTCGTCACCTAAGAGTGTAACTTAGGCGAGGAAACTTCAGTTTCATCACCTAAGAGTTTAACTTAAGCGAGGAAACTTTTTTTTTCGTCGCCTAAGTAAATCCAGATTATATATACTGAACTGGTTTTCAGATCGGGAAAAATCTGAAAAAATCTGAAATTTTTTCCTCCCCTTCAATTTTTCCACCGATTTTCATTTTTTTATGTGAAAAGCTTCAAATCGGGTATTCCTAAGCCTTCTCCACTACTACCCATCGATTTTTAAATTGATATGATCTCTTTCTTCATATTTTTCAACACAAATTTCTATTTTTTCCATTGAAATATTCCTTTTTTGAAGTAGATAATTAATTATATATATTGTTGTGTGTATACATATATATTGTGATGAGGTGATAGCTAGTATATATATTGCTTTTGTTGATCCATACATATAAACTCAATTAAATTGTTGGTTTTTGTGAAATTGTTGAATTATATTTATTAATTATTTATTTTAAAAATGCCTTAATTAATTTCATTAATAATTGTAATTATTTTACGAAAATCATTGTTATATATATGATTTATAATTGGCTGTGAATGAAAGAATAAATCATTCTTTTATTCACTGATGTACATGCATTTATATATATCCTTAGAAATCTCGTTCGAGAATCATGGAGAGATTCTCGAATTGTCCCATTTTTGGACAATTTGGGGGCAAAGGACTTTTTTTCATAGTTTGTGTAGGTCTTGTGTATTCATTTGCGGTCGTGGCTATAAATTTTGACGGGGTCTCCCAACACTGTTCTTCAAGTGCATACTAGGTGTATAGATATTCGTGCACTTGAGGAACTGTGGGGAGATGCTACCGAAACTTTTCCACGACTGAAAACGAATACCCAAGACCAACAAATTGTGAAACAAAGTCGGTATGCTCCTGAATGGGATTAGGACCCTAACCGGAGACATAAGGTCGAGAAGAAACATGCATATAAATTGTTTATTTGTTAATTTGTGATTATTTATTGTTTTCCTTATATATATATATATATATATATATATATATATATATATATATATATATATGACAGGTGTTCGATGGATAGAGACAGGTGTTCGATACGGTACCCAAGGGATAGTGAAGAATACCAACAAGGAGTAGAAAGTTTTATTAATTTTATACGTGAACATGGTGGTGGAAAGAAAACTCACAGGTGTCCCTGCTTAAGTTTTATGAATACAAAATTCAAGCTGATAGGAAGAATCGTTGATCACCTGTATAACAAAGGTATTATGCAGAATTATACAACATGGAGTAAACACGGTGAAGCAGAATATTATGAACCTACGGTTGGCGAAATCCAAGCCGGATACTATGACCGGACATCTAGTGGTGCTTTCGACCCTTATGAAGACCCGACTATGAACATTGTACATGACACTTTTCCTGCATTTGCCCTAGTACGCGAGGAAGAGGAATTCCAAGAGGCAGTTTTTGAGGATGGCACAATTCCTGTTGTTGACAGTGCTGATTATGATAAGTATACCAGACTCCTTGCTCAAGTGCATATCTCATTATTCGAGGGTAGTCCTCACACTGTTTTAGGGACCATTATCTCACAGATGCAGTTGAAAGTCAAGAGTAGGTGGACAAATGACTCTTTTAATAGTCTGCTAAAACAGTGTAAGGAAACTCTTCGACAACCCAACTATCTACCTGATAGTTATTACAAGGTACACAAGATATTGGGCGATCTCGGTCTCGGTTATAACAAAATCCACGCCTGCAAGAATAACTGTGTCCTGTTTTACAAAGGGAAAGCCAAGCTTGATGAATTTCCCATATGCCACGTGTCTAGGTGGGAGCAAGGCACAGTTAAGGAAAACAGTGTTCCTGTGAAGGTGCTTCGTCATTTCCCTTTAATTCCTAGATTGAAGCGTATTTACATGTCTTTACACACAGCAAAATAAATGAGATGACATGGAAAGAGAAGGACAGATGATGATACTCTCAGACACCCTGCAGATGGCGAGGCGTGGAAGTCATTTGACAGATCATTCCCACATTTTGCAAGAGATGTTAGAAATGTAAGACTCGGGCTTGCCTCAGATGGATTCAATCCCTATGGAAATATGAGTTTGAGTCATAGTACATAGCCTGTTATTCTCATGTCATACAACCTGCCTCCTTGGATGTGTATGAAGAAGGAATTTAGTATGATGTCTCTGTTAATTCCTGGTCCAACGTCTCTAGGAAAGTGTATGGATGTGTATTTGCAACATTTGATCGACGAGCTGTTAGACTTATGGAAAAATGGAGCTCTTACTTTTGACAGGCACAGTGGAAGATCATTTGTGATAAGAGCAATGCTGATGTTTACCATAAGTGATTTTCCTGGTTACAGAATGTTGTCGTCTCAGGCCACTAAAGGTTACAAAGCTTGTCCTGTTTGCTTGAACGAAGTCCATTCTGTTTGGTGCGCTGGAAATGTGTGTTACTTGGGTCACTGTAGATGGCTTCCAACTAACCACGCGTGGCGATTTGAACATCTAGCATTTGACAAAACAATAGAGCTTTGCTCTAAACCCTGTCCATGGACTGGTGATCAAGTTTTGGAGAAGTTGAACTCTTTTGATTTCGGCTTGTTGAGCGGTGATAAAAGAATACCAGTTCCGGAACTCCCTGATGACTACAGGTGTTTTACACACAAGAGTGCATTCTATGCTTTGCCTTACTGGCCGAAATTGATTCTTAGGCACACTCTAGATGTCATGCACATAGAAAAGAATGTAAGTGACAGTCTTGTGGGAACAATTCTTGATATTAAAGGAAAGACTAAGGATAATTTGAAAGCACGTGCGTATCTGGAGGAAAAAGGAATACGAGAACACTTGTGGCCAGTGAAGACGGCGTCAGGGATTTTCATACCTGTTGCACCTTACACAGTTAAACCGGCTTTCAAGAAGGTGGTTTTTATATGGTTTAAAGGAGTAAAGTACCCTCATGGGTATGCAGGAAATATATCTCGGTGTATTAATTTGGGGCAGAATACGTTTCACGGATTGAAGAGTAATGACTGTCATGTTTTGCTGCAACGTCTTATTCTAGTTGTTATCCGACCCTATTTGCATCCAGATGTGGTGGAACCTATAGTAGCGTTGTGTAGGTTCTTTCAGAAGTTATGCGCTAAAGAGCTGAAGAAGTCAGATGTTCTTATTTTGAAAGAAGACATCATCTACATTTTGTGCAAATTAGAAAGGATCCCCCCCCCCCCCCCCCCCCCCCCCCCCCCTCCACTTTCTTTGACAGTATGATTCACCTGATGATCCATCTTCCAGATCAAGCGCTGCTCATACTTTAAGAAAGGTATGTACTATTTATTATTTGTATTTTTGCATTTATTGTAATTTTGTCTTATATATATATACTTCACTAATAACTGTGTAATTTCATACAAATGTTTCAATACAAACAGTTATGTAAGAGCAAGAGTAACCCTGAAGGATCGATAGCAGAGTCGTACATTGCACATGAATGTGTAATATATTGCAACTTATATCTCTGTAACAGTGACGAAGCAGAATCTTCAACACCGGCCTCCACAGTACCTGAGTTCAAACTTTCAGTCGTATCTAGTGTTGTACGTCCGTTTGGTAATTTACCAAGTTCACAAAGATTGACAGATGCTGATCTAATTGAAGCTCATTGGTGCGTACTACAACAGTGTGACAAAGCACAATATTTCATGAGTGAGCATTTGAAACTCATGGAAGGAAATCGTAGAGACAGAAGGTCGAAAGAGGCGCACAAAAGAACATTTCCTGATTATTTTCGCAAATGGGTACGTCACAACATTTTTTGTGTTAGAATATCTCCATTTTAATATTAGTATTATGGTCAGCTCAATTTAAATAATTTATCACAAATTGGCAGGTGGAAAATCTCCAAAAACAGAACAGTGATTGGTACTCGCCAGAATTGCACCATTTGTCTAGAACGCAGATTTCCCACAGTGTGCGAGCGATGTGTTTTGTCAACGGCGTCAAGTTTGTGACACTTCAACGAGATGTAAACTGCAAAACGTAAAATTGCGGGGTCATGGTAGATGGTGACGACTCAACCTACTACGGAGTGCTACTCGTCGTTGTCGAACTACTATATAGAAATATGAGCGTTGTCTTGTTCAAGTGTAGATGGTTCAATACTGATCCAAGTGTTCGCACGAGTACAAAGATGAAATACGGCATGTTATCAGTGAATACAAGCACAAGCTAGTATGAAAACGAGCCTTTCATTCTTGCCAGCATGGCAAAACAAGTGTTTTATCTTGATGATTCAAAGGCCGGTGAATTTTGGAAAGTGGTTAACCCGATGTCACATAGGAATATATGGAGTACGTCTATAATTGAAGGGAGTGAACATCATGATGATGAAGATGACGGCGACACTGATGAACCATATCAAGAGCATTCGGCTTCTGAAATCCCTAATGTAAAGGCTATTCGCGACAACAACTGCTTAAATTTCTTCATTTCTGATGAATACATTGCAGTCCCAAATGCATCTGCATCTCAAAACAGAGTCAATGACGACTTCATTAATGACGACGATGATGAGGAATCAGAAGATTATGAAGATTCTAGTGATGACTTCACTGATATGACTGAAGATGCAGACGATACAGAAGATGACGATTATGATGGAGAACCATGATGATTTAAATTATGTTTTTAAATTCAATAAATTTGTTTGTCATGTATAATTACAAGGATTCCAATTGTGTGTACGTACGTCGTACGTACTTCTTTGATTTAAAAACAAGTACTATGCGTTAATGTTATAACTCTTTTGATAGTTTTTTGTATTAATTAAATAATATATATATATATATGTGTGTGTGTGTGTATATATGTATATTTAGAGTTGGAGTCGACGAAATGTACCTATTAACTCGTTGCAAAAGTTTTAACTCATTTTAATTAAGCCCGCAGTATTGTTTTTGTAAAAAAAATCTAAATAAACTTAGGCGACGAAATTGTTTTTCGTCGCCTAAGAGTATTCCTAGGAGACGAAATATTTATTTTTGTCGATTATGTAAAAACTTAGGAGACGAATTTAATATTTCGTCGCCTAAGTTCCTACTTAGGCGACGAAAACAAATTTCGTCGCCTAAGTTTATTTTGATTTTTTTTTTAGAATTTTGTATTGGCGGCTTATTTTTTTCGCCTTTAAATTTGGCAAAAAATTTAAATTTTCTTAGGAGACGAAATGTTTTGTTCGTCGCCTAAGTAAACATAGTTAGGCCACGAAAAGCATGTTTCATCGATTAAGTATAACTCTTAGAAGACGAAACCTTAGTTTGCGTCGCCCAAGTGCCTTCCGTTAAAATTCCCAAATCGCAAATAAATCCCTAATTGAGTTCAGTTCGTGGAAAAAAAAAAACCCCAGCTAGATGGAGCTCTCGATTTCTCTTCCCGCCCCCGCCCCGGTCACCTCCCACGGCCCCGTCACTGGCACCGCCTCCTGTCCCCCGCCGCCCCAGCCTCCTGCTCAGTCCCGCCTCGTCCTCTCCGCCCCAGTCTTCGCCTGAGTTTCTGCCACGTCATCACCGGCCTAACCCCCCCCCCCCCCCCCCCCCCCGCCTCTGACGCCGCCCCCTCCTCCGCCTTCGTCCCCTCCCAGAGCCCCAGCATCTCCCTCTCTCTCGCAATTTAGGTTATCATTGTTCTCTCTCTCTCTCTCTCCCTCTATCTCGCGAGCTGTCTCTCTCTCTCTCTCTCTCTCTCTCCCTCCCTGCAGGGACGGAGCCAGATTTTGAAAATAAACTGGGCTATATTTTCACTTGATGAAAATTTCGAAATATATGAATATGATTAGATTAAACTTCCATTCATGCAGCCAAAATCTTTTTGTTTGCTACATAGAACTATCTATACAATTAAGATCAATTCTCTGACTCGATCATTGCGGTATTATCAATACCATTAGTAAATTGTATCTCAATTGAAAATATTCAAATCGATACACCTACAATTGAAAACCTAAACCTATATGCAAGAAGTAAAGAGAAAATAGAAATATCTCTTGAAGAATGTTGATCGACAGTTGATATTGGCTAGTTGGTTTCATTGTTTAGATTTGGAAAGACTTTATAATGTTGTTGCTAATGTGTTGGTATAATGTTGTTGTTCGTATAATGTTGTTGCTAATGTGTTGATATTGACAGCAAAAAAGAACTACACATAATGTGTTAGAAAAGAAAAGTAGGCTACTAACTTAAAAGATTTTACTCTCTGTCTCTCTCTCTTTCTCTCCCTCACTTCAGTATGTTAGGTGTGATGAAAAATTTGAACAACTGTTATTGCTAATGTGTTGGTATAATGTTGTTGCTAATGTTGGTATAATTTGAACACAATCCATATGTTTGTGATGGAATTTGTGTTTTTTAACAGGAGAAATATGTCGCCGACTCATGGGAAGCTGAAGAAGAAGCTCCTGGCATTTGGCCGCTTCTACAGGTCAAATGCCTCAGAAGAGAGTTTGTCCCGACCAACAACAGAAGCGTCTGCGAGCGGATCAGCACCTCCCCCCCCCCCCCCCCCCCCCCCCCCCCCCCTCCTCCGTTGCCGGTGGAAGATACTTCAGCCGCCCCTCCATTAGCACCTACTTCACCTGAAACCGAACACAACGATGGTGAAGAGATTAGTTGTCGGCGCACATATCGTCCTCGGCCCGAAGGAGGTAAAGATAATCTACCTCACATATTGAGTTAAGTTATTTAGTTATAAATATGTTATTATAATAAAAATGTTATTATTTTGGCAGCACTTCCTCCCAAACACAAACGGGGGTTGGTCAAAGACTTAAAGGCCTATAACTATTGGATGCAGCATAGAGTGAAGTTGACGATCGTCATAGATGATGAGTTCTTACACGGACCTAAGACCAGTACACATAACTCATGGCTGACTCATGATATCGGTCATATCATTCGGGACAACATTCCCATGACTCTCAGCAGTTGGTGGGACCTGGACGAAGATGATCATAACAAGCTGAAAAATGAACTCGACGTAAGGAGTTAACAACTACAATTTTTTATATTTTATTTTTCTATACTCAAGTCAGTTTCCATATTAATTTCATTTCTATTTTTTGTAACAGCTTGTTTATAACATCCCTTGGTATGAACCGAACTTGAGTGAGTGGGTTCACAAGCATGCCGCCAAGATCTTCACAACCTTCAAGAGCAAGCTCAACAGGCTCAGGATTGCGAACCCTGGCAAAATCCCGAAAGAGTTCAAAATAGGAAGGAGGATTGGTCTTGGATTCTTCAACACTTCGAGAGCGATGCGTTCCAGGTATACAATTTCTAAAATTACTCTGTGCTTTGAAATGTAAACATTCTTGATTTTTGTTTTGTTTGAATGCTAATTATTTGTCTCAAATTTAATTAAACTTCTACAGAGACGATCGGCCACCAACACAATCAACCGGGAGAAGAAGACATTGCACCATCGGTCCGGTTCAAAGCCTTTCATCTATGGGATCCAAGAGTTGAAGGAAAAGGGTGAACCCTTGGCGTTGGTGAAGAATTATGAGATGGTGTACCCTCCTGAGCACCCGGAAGCGGCGGAAAATATAGTAAGTTTCTTATTATGTTTAAATTCATCATCTATTATTTATTTTTAACGTGATTAATGATGTTAATGCATTTGATTTTCAATTGCAGCGAAAGATCAACGTCGAGATCGATAAGGTGATGACTACTGTGAGGAAAGACCACCCCGACGTTCCAGAAGATCAGATCATTCACTATTTTGACGAGCCAACTCAGGCCCAAGTGCTTGTAGACGCACTAGGACAGTGAAACAGGGGCGAGATTCGGGGTTTAGGTCGAGTGACCTTCGGAGTCAGTTCCCAATCATCTCAAGGGGAGAATTTCACTGCACACTGTCGGTCTTCAAATACGGAGCGTTTGAGACGAGCGGAGGAGGAGGCCCTAGAGGCTAGAGACCATATCGCACGTGCAGACGAGAAGGCACGACTGGCCCAGGAGGAGGCTCGACAAGCCCATGAACGTATCGCCCTACTTGAGGAGGAGGGACGACTGTCCAGAGAGACGGTCCAAGCAGGTCAAGACCGTCTTGCTCGGTTGGAGGACAAGTTTAACATGTTTGCAAATCTTCATAAGTAGCTAGCAGGTCAGCTCCTCTTCCATATTAGTCGGTATTGTTCGGTTTAATATTTAATTTGTATGAACAAATTTATTAATATTAAGTATTTTATTTATAAGAATAAATTTTAATATATTAATATTTGGTATATTTAGTCTGATTTTTTTTTGAATCATTAATACTTAGTCGACGAAGAACTCATTTTTCGTCGACTAAGTAAGTTTCTTAGCCGACGAAAAATGTATTATTCGTTGACTAAGCAAGTTTCTTAGCCGACGACAATATTTTCATCGTCGACTAAGTAAGTTTCTTAGCCGACGAAAAATGTATTATTCGTCGACTAAGCAAGTTTCTTAGCCGACGACAATATTTTCTTCGTCGACTAAGCAAGTTTCTTAGACGACGAAACAATTTTTTTCGTCAATTAAATAAGTTTTTTTCCTCGACGAAAACAAATCTTTCGTCGGCTAAGAATCTTACTTAGTCGACGAATAATACATTTTTTGTTGTCTATGTATGATTTTTAGTCGACGAAAAATGTGTTTCGTCGACTAACACTACAAAAACAAAGGGATTTACCGACGAAAAAAAAAAAACGGCCGACGAAACTTTTTTTTCGTCGGCTATATCGAAGAAAAGCCGACGAATATTTTTTTCGTCGGGCAAAAAAAAATTTCGTCGGCTATTCCAATAGAATGGCCGACGAATTTTTTTTCCGTCGGTAAAAATTAAAAATCGTCGGCTATTCTTCGAGAATGGCCGACGATTTAAAATTGTCGTCGGCTATACTCTGAATAGAATAGCCGACGAAAATTTTGTGACAAATTGTCGGCTATTCTACGAGAATGGCCGACGATTTAAAGTTTTCGTCGGCTATACTCTGAAAAAGAGTATGGCCGACGAAGTTGTTAATTTCGTCGGCTATAAGTCTTTATATTTTCAGATCTGGGCAGAAGCTGCTCATTTAAAAAAAAACGGAAAAAAAACGGGAAAAAGAGTGAGAAATCTGTGGGTATTGTTGAAATCCATCCTCTCTTACATTGTGGAGCTATATATAGGTACGTATATGTGTATATATGTTGATTTTGAGTTTTAGTTGAGTTGATTTTGAGTTTTAGTGATTTTGATATAGTAAGTGATTTTTTGTTTTGTTGTTGTTTTAGTGTTAGAATGTATGTATATATGTTGATTTTGAGTTGTATTTGAGTTGATTTTCAGTTAGAGTATAATTATGTGTTTTAATTTAATAATGTTATTTTAATTAGTGTTAAAATATATATAAATTAATATGTTAATTAATGGTTGTTGATAGTGTAATGAACTTAAATAATGGTTGTTAATTAATGGTATATATATATATGAGTTGCTGTTGATAATAATATATATTGTAATATATATGTGTTAATTAATTTATTATTAATTAAAGTTATACATATATATTATTATCAGGCTATATATGGATCGAGATAAGAGTTGGATATCGCTTCCAAGGCATGACCGACGATACACTACAGGAGTTGTGGATTTTATGCAGTTCGTCGAGGAAAATGCAAAGGGGAATTACCATTATTGCCCGTGCAAGAAATGTAAGTGTCGCAGTGATATGTGTCGATTTCCGATTAGGACAGTATGGGAGCACCTAAAGAGTAATGGGTTTTGGCCGAAGTACACACGTTGGATATATCACGGTGAGCCATCATTAGATGGATCGCATGATCATGGGCAGTATTTTGAGGCGGGCAGTAGTAGTACATCCAACGATCCAACAATGGCATTCGTCAACGACGTGTTTCCTTTTGAAAGCGGTGTACGTGGGGAACAATATATGCAGGACCCGGTGCAGCCGTTCCCACAAGTTGTCAACACTGCTGCCTTTGACAAGTACAACAAACTGATTGCATTGCAACAGACCCCTGTGTCTTCAAGTTCTGAGAAGACAGTTCTTCAAAGTGTGATGGAGGTAATGAGGATTAAAGTCGAGACAAAAGGGAGCATCAGGCAAGTGGATGAATATCTACAGTACACTTCTTCGTTGTTGGAGGAGGGTCATCGTAATCCTACCAATCACCGTCAGGTCCGAAGTATCCTCAAAGATCTAGGGCTTTCCTACATTAAGATCCATGCATGCGCATTTGACTGCGTTCTCTTCTGGGGTGAAGATGCAGAAGGGAATGACCTTGCTAGCCTTGACGCATGTCCGATATGTCAGTCTGACCGATATAAGTTGACGGGAGCAGGCAATAGGAAACCTGTGAAAGTACTTCGGTATTTTCCGTTGAGAGATAGGCTTGAGCGGTTGTACATGTCAGAAACCACCGCAAAAGCTATGAGGTGGCACGGTGAGCGGGACGCGGGAGACGCAGATATCATGACACACATCTCTGACGGAGCGGCTTGGAAGCATATAAACAATAAGTTTCCTCATTTTGCGTCAGATGTCAGAAACGTCAGGCTCGGGCTCTCAACCGACGGGTTCAACCCTTTCGGCACCATGAGTCTTTCATACAGTATATGGCCGGTGGTTTTGGTACCTTACAACCTTCCTCCGTGGATGTGCATGAAGAAGGAATATAATATGTTGACGTTGTTGATTCCGGGGCCTGGTTACCCAGGGAAATGTCTCGATGTGTATATGAGACCATTGATTGAAGAGCTTAAGGTATTGTGGGACGTTGGTCATCCCACTTTTGACAAGTACAAGCAGGAGACGTTCCAGATGCATGCCATGGTTATTGGTACCATCAGTGATTTTCCTGCTTATGGGATGTTGTCGGGCAGCGTTGTTAGGGGATACAAGGCTTGTCCAGAGTGCCTCAGCGATTATGGGAGCACCCCTCATTGCAACAAGATATGCCGAATGGGTCATCGTGTGTTCCTTCCGGCGGATCACCACTGGCGTTACGAGTCCGCCGCATTTGATGGAACCGAAGAACACGGCCGTGCTCCCAGAAGATGGACAGGAAGAGAAATTTTAGCAAGACTTAATCAGTACGATTTTGGGCCCCTCAGCAATCATCCCGATATTGTAGCGGAAATACCTGAAAGGCCTGAGGAGTACAAATTCTGGACACATAGGAGCATATTGTGGGAACTCCCGTACTGGTGTGAGTTGCTGATCCGTCACTTCCTAGACGTTATGCACATAGAAAAAAATGTTTCTGAAAGTGTGGTGGGCACAACGCTGAACTTGGAGGGGAAGACGAAAGACGGTCCTAAGGCTCGCACTGATCTGCAAAACATGAATATCAGAAAACCACTATGGTTGAAACAAGGGAAGAGAAAAATGCCTCAAGCTCCTTACACCGTCAAGCCTGAGCATAAATCAGAAATTTTGCATTGGATAAGTGAGGCCAAGTATCCTTCAGGCTTTGCTGGAAATATAGCCAAGTGTGTCAACAGACAATGCAACAATCTGTACGGGTTGAAAAGTCATGACAATCATATCCTGCTACAACGTCTCTTCCCTGTTTTCATTCGACCGTTCCTTCCCCGTCACGTTGTGCAGCCGTTAGTAGCGTTGGCAAGATTTTTCCAGAAGGTATGCACACGGGAAGTGAGAAAATCTGACCTCCGGGAAATGCAACAAGACATCGTTCATATCATGTGTAAATTTGAGATGATATTTCCTCCAAATTTTTTCGACATCATGCCTCACCTCATGATCCATCTTCCTCGGCAGTTGTTGCTTACCGGTCCTGTGCACTTCACTTGGATGTATCCGATGGAAAGGTACGTATTTTACACCTTATGTTAATTTCCTCATCAATATATGTGATATAGTGTTAATGTATTATCATAACACTTTAAAAACTTGATTTATAGGCAACTTGGACAATACGGTGGTTTTGTCCAAAACAGATCCGCACCTGAAGGATGTATAGCTGAAGCATATATTGCGCACGAGTGCGTTACCTACATGAAGCTGTATTTCGGAGCGTTACAGGAAAGCATACCGGAAGATGTACCTTCACAGTTCAATCTTTCCATACTCTCCGACGATGTTGTACTCGGTGGAAACATGCCAGTTTCCTATAAGTTGAAAGATTATGAGGTAGCCATTGCACATTGGTGGGTACTAATCAACTGTCCAGAAGTTCAGTTTTGGAAGGACATACATCTACGCTGTGAAGGAGTAGCAAGTGATCGCGATTACCACAACCAGACATTCGCAGAGTATTTCGGCCGCTGGGTACGTACCTTTAACACTATTTTATACGTGTTCATATATTATTGTGTATATTTATTCATATTTATAGTTGATTCTGATGGTTGCAGATGGACCTTATTGCAAATGATAATCACCCAAATTGGTCGCACGAACTCAGACTTTTAGCGAGGAGGCCGGTCTATTCAAAAGTTTATGCGACGTGCAAGGTGAATGGTGTGTTATTTCGATGTGAAGACAGAGACCTCAGACTGAAAACACAAAATTCAGGGGTTATGGCACATGGTGGGGATGGTGGAGTTGACTATTACGGTGTTCTCCATTCAGTTGTGGAACTGCATTACGGGAAAGGCATGAAAGTGCACCTTTTCAAGTGTAGATGGTTTGACACACGGCCGCAGAGCATGAAAACCGATCAATACGGCGTAAGTTCTGTGAACACTAGTACATCATGGTATGAGGACGACCCGTTCGTTTTAGCCACATGGGTGAAACAAGTGTTTTATCTTAATGATCTCGCCAAGGGTGACCCGTGGAAAGTAGTCAACACTATCCACCATCGCAACATTTACCGGGCGTCTACACTTGGAGTGGCTGAAGAGAACGAGGAAGGGGGCACCGCGTATCAAGAGCCCAACTCAAACGGTATTCCTGACTCCTCTTTTATTCGTCTAGACACGCCGGTGCGAATTCGACGTGAAGAGCCACTGCTTGTTGATGTTGATCCAAATGAAGAAACTAACGAGGACTCTAGTGGTGAGGAAAGACATAGATTACCCCTATCGAGCAATTCAGAAACCGAAGAAGACTCATCCGATGATTCCGATTACAATCCGACGGATTAAGTAATTTAAATGATGTAATCCTTTCATTTGTAATCAACTCATTTCTAATGAACGGGCGTGGGGATGAGCCTCCCAGCTAGGCTGGGTTCCAAACCCCTTAAACAAAAATTTGAAATATGTTGACTGTTGGGTTTCTGATTTTTTATGTTCAATTTTGGTTATATGTGAACAGGACATCGGAATAGGAGAGGTGTAAAACCACTGATTTTTTTGGTTTTTTTTTCAGAGAATGGCCGACGAACAATGCATTATTTCATCGGCTAAACGGACAATGGCCGACGAAAATTAATTATTTCGTCGGCCATAATTTATTAAAAAAAAATAATTTTACGAACAATGGCCGACGAAAAATAACTATTTCGTCGGCCATAAGTTTTTAAAAATAATTATTTACGAACAATGGCCGACGAAAAAGAACTATTTCGTCGGCCATAAGTTTTTAAAAATAATTATTTACGAACAATGGCCGACGAAAAAGAACTATTTCGTCGGCCATAAGTTTTTAAAAAAATAATAATATTACGAACAATGGCCGACGAACATTAAATATTTCGTCGGCCATAAGTTATTTAAAAATAATTATTTACGAACAATGGCCGACGAAAAATAACTATTTCGTCGGCCATAAGTTTTTAAAAATAATTATTTACGAACAATGGCCGACGAAAAAAACTATTTCGTCGGCCATAAGTTTTTAAAAAAATAATAATATTACGAACAATGGCCGACGAACATTAAATATTTCGTCGGCCATAAGTTTTTAACCGAAAACGACAAAACAATAGCCGACGAATACTAGGTTTGATTTCGTCGGCTATGATTAAAAAAAAAAAACAAAAAAAGAGCTGTTTCCATTTTCTATCACTATCGACAAACCATTGCTTCATCCTTCAAATGCAAATGTGTCGTGAAATAAGACATGACCGAAATATTGAAATACGGCTACGGTTGAAAAATGGGAAGATTCCGACAAAATCTGTGTGCCGAATGTTGCGGTTAGGCGGTTTTTACTCCCGTTTTCCTATGTGTAGCCTGACGGTCGGTAAATATTTGGAGGGAAATTTTTATACGATTAGTCGCGTCTCATCGATCTGAAACTATTCTCTGTTGAAGGTCAGGCCAAAAAACGTAATTTAGACGGGCCAATTTCCGTTTTAAAGCGTTTAGAGGTTTGACTTTGCGGTTTGACCGTCCCGATCGAGCCTTCAACGTTGTCAGATGTAGTTGGATTTTTTTTCATACATGTATTTCATCTTAACGGTGATATCTGACGGTTGGAATAGATTTTCCAAACTTTGAGATTCAAAATCGTAATATATGCACTAATGTTCCTTAACTTGTTTACTAAGTGTTTAAGTGAATGTATAGTTTCAAATACCTACTATACGTAGACCCTTCAAATGCAAATGTGTCGTGAAATAAGATATGACCGAAATATTGAAATACGGCTACGGTTGAAAAATGGGAAGATTCCGACAAAATCTGTGTGCCGAATGTTGCGGTTTGCTGTTTTTTACTCCCGTTTTCCTATGGGTAGCCTGACGGTCGGTAAATATTTTGGGGGAAATTTTTATACGATTAGATGCGTCGCATCGATCTGAAACTATTCTCTGTTGAAGGTCAGGCCAAAAAACGTCATTTAGACAGGCCAATTTCCGTTTTAAAGCGTTTAGAGGTTTGACTTTATTTCGTAATTTCGTCGGCTATGATATAGTATGGCCGACGAAATCGCTTTATTTCGTCGGTTATACTATATCATGGCCGACGAAATCGCTTTATTTCGTCGGCTATACTATATCATGGCCGACGAAATCGCTTTATTTCGTCGGCTATACTATCGGGTATAAGTAAAATGCAGCCGAACCCTAGCCTCCATTTGCCCGATTTTCCCTAAACAATCTTCCTCCTCGAATCCGGCCCTCCATCATCCGTCGATCCTCCTCCCTATTCCGGCAGCCCGGCGCCTCCTCCTCCTCCTCCTTGGTTCGGCAGCCCGGCGACTCCTCCTCCTCCTCCTTGGTTCGATCCGCCGCCCCTCCTCCTCCTCCTCCTCCCTGTTCCGGCAGCCCCGGCCGACCCTCCTCCTCCTCCTCCCTGTTCCGGCCGCCCCTCCTCCTCCCTGTTCTGGCCGCCTCCCCCTCCTCCTCCTCCCCGATTCGGTACCGGCCGGCCTCCCTTTATTTTTTTTTTTGTTATTTAATTGTTAATAAATTAAATTATGGTTAATAAATTATATATAATTGTTAATTTAGATATAATTGTTAATTTAGATATAATTGTTAATTTAGGTATAATTTATGTATTTATATGTTAATTTGTGTATAATTTATGTATTTATGTTAATTTATGTATTTATGTTAATTTAGGTATAATTTATGTATTTATATTAATTTAGATATAATTTATGTATTTATGTTAATTTAGTTATAATTTATGTATTTATGTTAATTTAGGTAGAATTTATGTATTTATGTTAATTTAGGTATAATTTATGTATTTATGTTAATTTAGTTATAATTTAGGTTTTTATGTTAATGTATGTAATTTTTAGGTTTTTATGTTAATTTAGGTAATTTTTGTAAAATTTATTTTAATTGTATATAATTTAGGTGTAATTGTATAATTTATATGTATAAATTGGTTATTATATAAATCGGTAAATATTAAAATATGTTAGTATTATTGGGTATTATATTAATTAGAATTTGTTATTTAATATAATATAATTTAATATTAATTAATGTATTAATGCGTCTGGCTTTAGATGGCCGATGCATTTAGGCAGTTGTTCGGAGGTCGTCGTTCTAGATCTAGAGGTTCTGGAAATGCCGCCGGTTCTGGAAATGCCGCCGGTTCCCCAGACTCCGAGAGGACGGCTAGCCAGCCTGAGAGGACCACCAGCCAGCCGCGGAGGAGTGTGGATGCAGCCCAGCCGCGGCGGAGTGTGAGTGCTCGGCACCAGACCCTTCTCCAGGCGGGGCGGCCGTCGAGCACTTCACTTCCGCAGGTCGGTCCCTCTGTGGCGCCGAGGTTTAGTCGGCAGCTGTTTCACGAGGAGATAGCTGCCGACGTTCCTCAGGTTCGTATGCCTGAGGTTCATCGGGAGCCGATGCCGATGCCGAGTCCGACTCAGTCTGCTGGTGACTCGACTGAGGGGCCTACTCTCCCAAACCAGCTCTTCCTCCCCTACAACATTCCTGCGATACCCGAGGTCGACTATCAGGGTCGGCCCCAGTGGCCTGATATGCCTCAGTTCGTGAGTGCTGCGGAGGCATACCAGCAGCAGCCATGGGAGAGCCCTGACCTCCTGATTTCGGCGAGGAGAAAAGGAAAGTCGACGGCAACCGAATCATCGGGTTCAGGTAACATTCGATTTTATTAATTAAATATTTTATTCAAATTAACGCACTAATATTTAATTTTATTAACCAATCGTCGTTTATGTGATAGGGACAGGCGCTAGCAGTTCAACCCAGAGGAATACCAGAGGTGTCATCAGTTTTGAGACGCTCAGGAGAACGGTTGAACGGAGCGGGAGGATCCAGATTGACGAAGCTCCTAATCAGGAGGTTGGGGCGAAAAAGAAACGCGACTACTCGGGTTGCGTGGGTGCACTCATTAGGGACAGAGTCCCTATGTTGTGGGCTCGGTGGGCTGATGTGCCCGAAGAAATCAAGATGGAGTTGAACAACGCCGCGTCGGTGAGTAAATAAAAAAATTTAATTTAGTTATCGTAATATTTAAAAATTTTCGGTATTTTTATAATTATAAAACTAATAAAATATTATCTTTCAGACATATTTTGTGGTTGCGGAACACAAGCGGGGTTGGGCGGACTCCCAACAGAGCTCGAGGTACGTTGGGAATGTCTTATTTGATAATTAGAAATATTTTATGATATTAATCATATTTCTAATGCACTTTTGTTTTTTTCGTAGGTTCAAAGAGTGGAAGAACGAGCTCCGTTCCCACTATAACGAGTACGGCAACCGTGGTCGTATGGGTACTCCCAGAGAGTTCATGTTCAGGGAGTACGAGTGGCGTTGGTTGAGGACCGTAGTCTTCGACAACCCGGCTATGATGGTAAATACTAAACTTCACTATAAATGTTTATTTTATTAAAATTTTAATTATTAGTTTAAATATTTTATAATTATTTCAGTTATATTTTTTGATGCATTTTTCTAATATTTTATTATTTGTTTGAAGGAACGGTCTCGGATAAACTCGGAGAACCGCCGCCGTAACACAATCCTCCATCACGGCGGTTCAAGGCCGTTTGCACAATATCAGGAGGAGGCGCTCAGAGATCATCCTGATTGCAACCCCTACGTGGAGACGTTCAAGATCGCTTATCCACAAGCGACAGAAGATCTCGTAAGTCGTTCATTATGATTTTAAAATTTAAATTATTAATTTTACTTAACTATCCATTTGTTAGAATATTAATTTTTTTTCCCCGTCCAATTAGGAGCGGGTGACCCAGGCCGAACAAGAGGTGCTCCAGCAAATAGTTCGGGAGACACAACCGGACATCTCAGAGGCAGATTTGGAAGAAGCCGTGCGCCAGGTCGACCGCACCAATATCCAAACGGCGGCGAGGATGTTCAACGCAGCCTTCCCACAGCAGTCCAACGAGTACTACTGCCGGGGTTTGGGAGGTTCTGGACAAGGGCTCCTGAAGACCACTAAGGGAGGTCAAAAGAAGGGAGGCGGCCAGACCCAACATATGAGGGGGGAAGTGCAGCGATTGGCCGCAGAATTGGCGACCTCGTCCCAGACAGTAGAGGAGCTGCGCCGCAGACAACAGCAGTACCAGCAGTATCAGTTGGATATGGTCCGTTGGAATGCTGAGTGCGCCAGAATTCGGCAATACAACTACGACGGCCAGCAACAGTGGGTTTATGAGATGTTCGCGGCACAACAAGAAGGCCGTCCACCCCCGCTCCCGTTTCAGCAGTTAGTGGAGCCTCCAATGCCTGAACCTCTCGAGTTCGGTCAGCAGGATGATGCGCCTGATGCTGTAGATGACATCCTAGACTTTAGTAGTTTAGGGGATAATTAGGGTTATATTTTATGTATATTGGAACGAATTTAATAAAAATGGTATTTAGACGTGTTTCTTGTTGGTGCAAATGCATGAATTGTTTTTGTGATTTGCAGCTTGCTTGGAATGGTAATTTAGAAAATAATTTAATTTTTTTTTCCCAAATGCAAGAATAGCCGACGATTTTTGCATTATTTCGTCGGCTATAACTTGTATAGCCGACGAAAATTGCCTTATTTCGTCGGCTATAACTAATTAATACCTATTAAAATAGTAATATATTTCGAGGAAATAGCCGACGAAGTTTTATTCAATCGTCGGCTATAGTTAAAACACAATAGCCGACGAAGTTTTATTAAATCGTCGGCTATAGTTAAAACATCATAGCCGACGAAATTTCATTAAATCGTCGGCTATAGTTAAAACACCATAGCCGACGAAATTTCATTAAATCGTCGGCTATAGTTAAAACACCATAGCCGACGAAATTTCATTAAATCATCGGCCATACTTACTGGATTTCGTCGGCTATACTCAAAAATACCCGACGAAGTTCGTCGGCTATTTCACCCACGTTTGCCCGACGAATTTTTTGACTCGTCGGCCATACTTAACTATAGCCGACGAAATTTTTTTTTTCGTCGGCCATTGGTATTACCGACGGCGTATTACCGACGACTTATGGCCGACGAAATTTTCGTCGGCAGAGGGTATAGCCGACGAAAAAATGGAATGGCCGACGAAAAAATTTTCGTCGGCTATTCAGCTGTATCTGGTAGTGTAAGTTGGCATGCAGCCGACGAAAAAATTAGTCCTCGAAGATATTTTTGTCCTCACTAAATATTTTAGACGACGAACTCATTTCGTCGTCTAAGTATTATCTTAGTCAACGAAAATATAATTTTTCGTCGCCAAATAACTTAGACCACAATCTTTAGACGACGACACTTAGGCAACAAATTTTTCTTCACCTAAAACCTTAGGCGACGAAAACCTTTCTTAGGCGACGGAAATTTTCGTCGTCTAAGGTATTTTTTCTTGTAGTGTATATAGTCGAGGTATGTTATCCAGACAATTTGTCGGTCGTGTTGTTCAAAGTTATATGGCACAACACCACTGACGATCAGGATGCCGAAGAAATTGACACCGTCAAGGTAGATCATGGTCTGATATATGTGGATACAAACACTAGTTACTATGAGAATTCACCTTTTTGTCTTGCTATCAAGACAAAATAAGTGTTCTACTTGGACGATCCTGCGGCGAGTGGTACTTGGAAGGTGGTGCAAGAAATGTCGCACCGAAATGTATACATTGCCGAAGTACTGGCAACAGAAGATAACAGGCCTCCTTCAGGGAATCAAATCACAGAGCCTTACCAAGAGGACACACTAAGTTCAATTCAATTTTACCATATTGATGCATCTAATCTCCAACTCGATTTAGAAGTACACGAAGAGAATGAAGAATCAAACGGTGAGGAAGAGGAAGATGAAGACGATGAATTCGATGAGGACGAGGAAGATGAAGATGAAGACGATGATGGCGGAGACGATGAAGAGGAAGACTACTAGTTAATTATGGTACATATTGTAATATGATGATAATGATATATTTATTGTTGTATTTACAATATTCTAATTAAATAAAAACAAATGCATATAAGCATAACCAATCTGTAAAGTTCAATTGACGCGAGGAATATTGGACAAAATTTGTCGCTTGAAAACATCAAGCGACGAAGTCTGTAAACCTTCGTCGCTTTAGATCACATGAAGCGACGAAGTTAACACTCACTAGGTTACCTAGTGAGTTAAAACTTCGTTGCTTCATGTGATCTGAAGCGACGAAGGTTGACTTTCGTCGCCAACTTAAAGGCGAAGCGACGATATTTGGCAATGTTTCGTCGCTTAATATTGTTAAGCAACGATGTTTGCCAATGTTCATCGCTTCATATCTGCTTATATGAACCGGGACTTGGCTTCTTCTTCCTCATTAGCGCGATCCCCCTAAATTTGAACCGAAAAAAAAACTAAATTAGATCTTCAACCCTAAATTCGATCCCTAAATTAGTATGGCACCAGGTTCTAGTGCCCATCAGAGGAAGAAGCAGCTCGAGGCGAGAAGGGAGAGGAAGACGGCCGAAGTTGCAGTGAAATTGGCTGCGGTGGCGGCGGAGACGACAGCGAGACCAGAGGTGGCGGAGACGACAGCGAGACCAGAGGCGGGGACCCTGGTGCCAATCCCGTCTCTGGAAGAAACCACCCCTTCGGGCTTGAATTCTGCTGTTGGAGGTGGCGGTGGCAAAGAAACAAACGCTGGAGCTACCGCTGTGGAAGGGGAGGACGGTCCTCCAATCAGTATTAGGACCAAAAGGGGTCCTAAGGAGCCGGGTAAGTTTTTTTTTTCCGATTTTAATTTTTCTTTCCTGGTTTGGTTGATATGTTGTTGGTGCTGCTCAATGTTGATAAGTATTAGAATTTTGGATGTTGTTGATTATGTTAGTGTTAGAATTGGTGCCTCTAGAAGAGACTGGACTTAGAAATCTGTCTAGGTGACTTTACCCAAATCTGTCTTGCTTTCTATTCAGTCTCTTTATTGATTGATAGATAGATTCTCTCATTTCAGACTTGTAATCTAGGTCATTCATACTGCTTTCAGAAATGATATCATGTATGTTTATGTAAAGCCATTTACATATCGAATTGGACCACTTTGAAACACCATATCAAACACAGAGATGTTAAAATCCATACAAGGACCCCAAGTTATTGCATCTTCATCTCCAACCAGCCTCAAAATTTAATACAAAGCAGATGACAAAACATTTTCGGCTAAAGGGCTTACTGGTTCCTTTATGCACTAATAAAATGAAGCAAAATTAGGAACCGCCCAATTAATGAGGCTATCTTCTTCAAGATATTATCAGAAACATAAGTGTTTGAATACCACAAGCAACTACTATGTCTTTCTTCAACTGTATTCAATATGGGACCTTTTTGTATTTGTTGCCTCCACCATTCACTCACTATCATGCTCTTTTTTTTTTTTTTTTTTTGCAACCTTTGCTAGGCCTTACTTCACATGGCTTACAACAACTGGGACCTGCAGCAGCAGCATGAGTTCATACACAATAACACATGTAGAGCTCATAGTTTCCATTTTAATTAGTGTCCTATGCCTTAAATTTCTTGCACATATATACACATTTTCCATTCCTTATAACAAAATCCTAACAATTAAGGAGGAGATTTGACGATATATATGAACACCACACAGTGTTATGAACACCACACACAAATTGAATCAATACAAGTTGGTACTTTCAACCAAAAGCGACCGCTGGACCATGAGAAGATACAGATCCATATGTTTAAAGAGAATAATATGCTACCTTCATATTATTCTAGCTAGCCATAGTAATGATGATGGTGTTGTTATTAATTTTATTAAGTCATAGCTAGGTTGATTTATACGCATATTGTGTTCTAAGGAACATATCTGTATATATTGGTGTCATCATTTTGTTATAATTATATTGTATATTTCCATCACATTACTATTATAAGTGTAATGATTTGGTTATGTGAATTTGGTTTTGGTTGACGTTGCAGAGGTGGCTGATATGTCAACGGGGAAGAAAGTGAAGGGGCGGAACCCTGAGAAGCTCGGCATCGTTACGGGCACAAAGACCCAGTATTTGAAGATGATGAACAACAACCAACCTCTGAAGGTTGAGTACGCCGAAGACCACAAGGGTCCGCGCCTCTTGAAGTTGAAGAATTTGATGTCCCGAGACATCGAGAGTGCCGTCCGAAGCAAAGTACCGATGCTTGCGCCATCCTTTGCTAAGCTGGATGAGGAGCGCCAAGATAGTTTGACCACTTATATGGAGGTAATAAATTATTTTACAATAATTTCGTAAAACCAATGGACATTACCACATTATCTACTAATATGTTATTTCTGATGATTTTTTTGAATTGTTTTTTACTAGACGCTCTATGACCTCCCTCCCACCGAGACAGGCATGTGGAAATACATCGACGAGACCGCTGCAAAGATTTACAAGGATTGGAAGTACGATTGCCATACTACGTTGAGGTATCAAAGGCGATGCCGGCAGAGTTCATCCACCGACCTGAGCAGTGGGAGTACCTCAAAGTTCACTTTGAGGACGGCGATTATAAGGTAATGGAAATTAATTACAGGTTTTTGCATTTCATATCATTTTTTAATATATATTCGTACGGTTCTTTACAGAGGATGTGTACCTGGAACGCCACTAACCAGAACAAGGGAAGAAGAAGGGGTATGCAATCAACCATCACTCTGACACCACTCCCTACAGTTACCGGGTCACTGCGAATGAGGTGAAAGGGCATCTAGCCCCTATACTGCAGACAATCTGCGATGTTTATCAACCATCGCAGAATGCGCAAGAGAAAGTGGTGAGCTACTTCCCTATTCGCTTGTGATTTCGGTTTTTTCTTTAATTAAAATGTATAATAACCCTAATCTATTGGACTTGTTTTTTTTTACAGGCAGCGGTGAAGAGGAAGATAGATGAGTTGTGTGCTAGCCGAGCGAGTGATGAAGCGGGCGGCGGTTAGGTGACGGGCCCCGTTACCGTCGAGGAGCAGATGGCTATAGTCGAGAAGGAGCTGGGTGGGAAGCCGGGGACGAGGGTCTGAGGTAATTTTTTTTTGCACCTAAATCTTTTACAATTTTTAGTTTTTAGATTTTAATTTGACTAATGTTTTAATTTTACCATTTTTGCAGGGCTATGGGGTGCATTAAGACGCCCGCCAAAACCAAGAGGCGGTACACGCGTGTCCCGCAAAAATGAGGATTTGAGGAGCCAGCTAGCAGCCGTCACCGAACATAATGAAGATCTGAGGCGGCGTATGGCAGAGATGGAGGCTACCATCCAAGATTTCATGGCGGCTCAAGGCAATCAGGTTGACAATGCCGCCACAACAACTCCAGTCGCCGATAAATTCTCATGTGCTTCATTAGGTATCCCCGATGATGACCTTGATTAGGACCCTTTTTTTTTCTTTGTACATTATTGTAGCTTGTTGGATATTGTAGTACATTCTTGAGGATTATCGTACATTGTAATTATGTAACATATTGCAGTTTTGAATGAATTTTACGTATTTATAAAATGTAGTGTGTTTGTGTTATGTTGGATGTGTGTTATATGTGATTTGAATGCATGTTTTGTGTTATTTGATCGATATTGAAATTGGTTCAAAACTGACCAGAAACCTGTTTTTCTAATCTGAAACTCTGCACGAAGCGATGAACATTGCCCAATATTCGTCGCATTAAAATCCTAGCGACGATCAAACTTCGCGCTTCCATTTTTTCATCCCATGTTTTCTTCTCTGTAACATGACATTAAGAGACAAATTTTGAATCAAAGTTCGTCGCATAAAATCAAAGAGACGACTCAATATTCGTCGCTATAGATGGTAAGCGACGACCCAAACGTTGTCACATAAAAATCCAAGGGACGACTCAAAATTCGTCGCTCGCTTTTGAGCGACGAACTTTGGTTTCGTCGCTTAAAATATCGATGCGACGACGTTTGCATCAATGTTCATCGCTTGGAATCGAAGTGACGAGACTGAAGCAACAACATCCAAGTGACGACTTGTTGTCGCTTCGGTAATGAAGCGACGCATACGGAGATGAAGCGACGACTTTTCGGTTGTTTGCTGGACTAGTAATCAGCTTCAACGACTGTTGAATCGAATGATGATGTTTCTGTGGGAGTATATATATGGTGAAACCGGAATGACAAAATGTCGGAGGACGTCAAGGCAAAACATGCCTATGCAACAGATCTTCTCGGAGGACTGGGACAAGTGAAAGTTACTAGCTTGTGATGGGGTTTTATTGCTACCTCAAGGCGTGGAGGTTTGGGGTGTATGATCAGGGACCATGAAGGAACTCATTTGGCAAAGCTTGTCTCGTCCTCAAGGTTCAGTCACTACACCATATCATGTAGAGGTTCTAGCATTATAGGCTGGCATTGATCTAGCTTTGACATTGAATTATCATCAATCTACTTTTGAGACAGATTGTGCTGTTATGGTGAAGGCACTGCAAGAAGATGATGCTGATCTCTCCAGTCTCCACCATGAGTTTATACTTCAAAAGATAAAGCATGCTTTGCAGCCACATAGTGCTTTCAGAGTAGTACATATGGTTTGTTATAGCTCTGAGTTTATACAGGATGTCATTTGAAACGATTGTAATCGACAATCAATGAAATTCCTTTTTCAAAAAACTGTTGACAACGAATGTGAGAGTAGGCTTGGCAAATGGGCAAGATATAACCGGTTGGCAGTCTTAGCGGGCTCAACCTGTTGGGTTCACGGGTTACCCACGGAAACCTGTTAAGACCGCTAAGTTTTTAATTTTAATTTTTTTATATAAATTATTTTTTAATCAATTACCAAAATCTATGTTTTTCTTATAATTCTTTTCTAATTAAGACCCGCCAAACATAAGAATAACTGAATGAGTGTTATTTTAATTTTTAAATCAAGATTCATTTATTTTTCTTTGTTTTGTTGAATTATTTCCAAACCTACTTTTTTTTTCTCTTTTTTTTTTGAGAATGATGGATATATTCTAGTGGCAAAAGCCACACGACCTAGGAATGCCTAGTCAAGCAGGAGTTGAAACTCCACTACAAACTAAAAGTTCCAAATAAAAGCAGCGAAACGAAATAATCGACTAAGTCCGAATAAGAAAAAAAGTCCAAACAAGCGGACAACAAACTACGAAAGCAAATAACCATCATGATAGGAGAGAGGACTCCACCAAGATCTTCAAGCCTAAGACCACACGGTGTACCTTTCAGGTAGAGGTAGAGCAGACCCTCCTTGCTCTCGTGATGGGATCCTGGTGCAATACTGCACCAACTCACTCTGCATTGTTCCCATCGTAAACCTCCGAGGCCGATCCCGAATCTATTAGACCCCCACCTGCAAAATCACCTTCAGGACTATCCATCAACCCAGCAGCCCCAGACGGTGACGCCATTGAATCAAAGTTCAGGTTCATTGCCATCTTCTTGTTCTTACTCCCCCTAGGGCGTCCACGCTTCTTCGGGGATTTGCGAGCAAGGCCAATAGCGCCATCATTACCCACCATGAAACCTAGGTCACCTGGTCCAAGTTCCAGAGGTATAATCTCCAAGCAGTGTTTAATGCGCTTGTCCTGAGTTGAATCCTCCTCATCCCGAACCCGTCAGACTCCGACCACCTTCAATGGAGATGTAAACTCCGATACTGCATGAATCTGTACCTGGCATTTCTCCTTCGAAAATAACCCGGAAAGGGATGAAAGCGAAGGAAAAGAGGGTATAGTCATACCTAGGGCTGAGTTTGCCCTGAAAACCATCCCCGGAGGCACAGCACCTTGAGATGTTGGCACTGCTTCCACTTGCGCACCCTCACTAGGGCAAGTCTGCCCTCCATGGTCAATACGACAACAGGTGCGGCATCTCCCCAGCAGCCTCTCATACTTTTACTCCACCTTGATAATATCAAAAGGAGAAACTCTAAGGCGGCGTTCAACCTTCACCGGGGCGTTAATCGGGAGGACTAAACGAACTCTAGCAGTACCACGGCTCAGGGCAGCATGATCGATCTGAAGGACAGGACCTATTGTCTCCCCAACAAGCCGGACGGTGGCCACCGTTAGGAGCGCCGGCGGAACCCCGGATATTGCCACCTGTTTCTGCTAGAATCCGGGAGGACTCACAGAAGCACAATAATAAAGCTATAAATAGACACGGGCAAGTATAGTGGTTCACCGTGCCATCGGAGGGCACGGCTACGTCCACTTGGAATATAGTATGATTGGCCAATAAGCCATCGGGTGATGGTTACATGCCAAGGGTGACAAGTATCCAAGATCCCTAACTCTAAGGAGGAAGCCTTCTATTTATAAGGAATGAGGCTTCCCACCTCAACTACATCTCCAATGTGGGATGCAAACATACTATTACATATTTCCCTACTCTGGAGGCTACTTCAGGAGCCCGGTGGCACTCCCTCCGGGTGCGGCACCGGTGATCTCTGACATTGGGGATGTAACCAGGGTGGCGGTCTATCCGAGGTGTGCCGGAAGTAGGGCATATCAGGCCGGTTGCACGGTCCACGAGGTCACCGAATATGCTTGGCGGTGCACCATATATGTCCCCAACAAGTCCCCCAAGTTTCCGAGTAAGAGTGCAATCTTACTTGGGGAATTAATCATCATGTGCCGCCAAGCGTAGGTAGTGACCGAGTCACCCCTACTACCACCAGTCCCCCAAGTCCCTAAGTGAGATTGGACTCTTACCGGGCGTTCGAATGCCGAGTCCCACCCCTCCGCTCGAGTGTTACTGATGTGTTCCCAGTAATAGTCCCCCAAGTCCGTGTTGGAGATTTGACTTGGCCGGGAGTGATGTTTCCTTGCTAGTGACCTCCGTGTTTAGTCTTGCTTGGGGGTGTACTGAGGTGCCGGGTTCTGATCCGCACTGTCTGTGCCGGGTTCTGATCCGCACTGTCTGTGCAATATTTCCCGGAGGCAAGCTGATTGGATCATCGGGTTCTGGAACGGCTGTGGGTGCCCACGGAGGATCCGGGTTTGACCGATCCTGACTCGTTGAAGCTTGATCGGGCAGAGCCGCTGCTGAACAGAGCCGAACCTGTTGAATCTGGGGTGACCCGCTGGCAGAGGTGATTGCTGAACAGGATCGGGCCTGCTGGATCTGGGGTAACCCGCTGGCTGAGGTGAACAGCTGGCCCGCTGGCCGAGTTGACTATTGAACAAGACCGGGCCAGAGGGTGAGCTGATAGACTGGGCGGCCGAGCTCACAAGGCTGGAGGTGAGGTGCTAGTGTGAGTTGTGGTGCTAGCGTGAGCTATGGTGCAGGGGTCGAGGCTCTGGCGCAGCGGTGCGGAACCGGGGTGCCCAGAGAAGATTCGCCCCGAGGTTGACCCGTTGGAGACCTTGACCCGCTGACCATGATTGGGCTCATACTGTCGGTTGGGATAACTTGGTTGGTGCAACCGGTTATGCCCTAGGAAAGTGAGAGGTAAGCTGGTACCGGCTCGATCGATGGGATGCACAATCGTTAGTTGGAATAGGCTCTACCGTTGGAATGCATTTGGAGTACCGTTGGAATACCTTTGGAACCGTTGGAATACCTTTTACCGTTGGAATGCCTTTTGTCGTTGGAATGCCTGTTACCGATGGAGTGGTGTTACCGTTGGAATGCATGTTACCGATGGAATGCCTGTTACCGATGGAATGCTTTTGGAATACCGTTGGAATGGTGTTACCGTTGGACTACCTATTACCGATGGAATGCCTTTGGAATACCGTTGGAATGCCTTTTACAGATGGAATGCCTTTGGAATACCGTTGGAATGGTGTTACCGTTGGAATGCCTGTTACCGATGGAATGCCTTTTACCGATGGAATGCCTTTGGAATACCGTAGGAATGCCTTTTACCGATGGAATGCCTTTGGAATACCGTTGGAATGGTGTTACCGTTGGAATGCCTGTTACCGATGGAATGCCTTTGGAATACCGATGGAATGCCTTTTACCGATGGAATGCCTTTGGAATACCGTTGGAATGCCTTCTACCGATGGAATGCCTTTGGAATACCGTTGGAATGTCTTTTACAGATGGAATGCCTGTTACCGTTGGCGTGCAATACCGAAATGCGGTGTATATATCGCTTCCAATAAGTCCCCCAACTCGAAAAGGAACTCGGCCGGGAGTTCGAGTATTCCCGTTTGTTCTTGGTGGGGTGTTGCGGCCATGTTATAGCACCGGTCAACATCCGCTCATTCTTCCCAGCCTGAACGTTATGGGCGTGGGGTGCAGGGTTTTTAGCCTGCGGGGAGATTTGTTCTGTGTTAGAGAAACAATCTGCCCGGTGGGGTGGCGTAGAGATAACAAGTCTCCCATGGATCCCCAATTCTTTCATAGCTTGGTGTGATGCAGGGTTTCTAGCCTGCTGGAAGAGTTTGCATGTGTTAGAGGTAAAATCTCCCGGGTTTATAAAGCCCATGTGTTTGAAGCCTTAAGTTGTTGCTGGCTTGTCCGTGCCCGTAGGCGCGAAGGTGGTGATTAAACCGATGGAGTGCCTTGGATCTAGTAGAATGCTACATAACCGATGGAATGCCTGTGAACCGGTGGAATGCCTGTGAACCGGTTTATAAAGCCCAATGGTACCGAAAGCCCGGAGGCTTGTCCGTAGGAATATGTCGATTTTTCAACCGGTTTATTCCATAGGAATGTGCGCTGGAACTTCGTGCCAGACTGACCGGTGAAGTTCCGCAAGCGCTAGACTAAGATAAAATGCGATGCATTGTAATGCCATGCACTGAAATGCTTGTACCGTAGTGCGATGCATTGTAATGCCATGCACTGAAATTCTTGTACCGTAGTGTGATGCATTGTAATGCCATGCACTGAAATGCATGCACCATAATGCGATGCATACTGATATGCGATGCATTGTAATGTCATGCACTGAAATGCGTGCACCGTAGTGCGATGCATACTGATATGTGATGCATTGTAATGCCATACACTGAAATGCGTGCACCATAGTGCGATGCATACTGATATGATCGTGCAATGCTGAAATGATTGACCGATGCATAATGATATGATCGTGCAGTATGTTGTTTATGCAAAGACCCTGTTGTTATGCACCAGCAAGCTATAATTGTACCGTTCTAGCAGGTAATTATGCGCATATGTATCGTATGTTCCCAAACATGTTATGCACAGGTGAAACATGTGTTGAGTGGTGAAAAAAGTACTTATCTTTGGAGAAAGCAGCCGGGTGTTTGAATAGCTGGCGGGAATGGTTCCCAGGTTGCCCGGTGATTGCCTACGGGGGTAGAGAACAACTTGGGTGTTCAAAGGAGATTGGTGGGTGGCCAGAGAAGATTTGCTCCTGGTTGACCCGGTGAAGATTTGCTCCCTTTTTTTTTTGTTTTTTTGTTTTTTTTCGTTTTCCCGCTCATTCTCTTCTTCTTCTGTTTCTTTCTCTGGTTTCTCTCTCTAACCTTTTCGTTTCTTTCTCTCTGCCTTCGTTTCTCTTTCTTTCCTTCTCGCTCGTTTTCTGTCTGGGTTTCTTCTTTTGCTTGCTCGCTCTCTCCCTCGCGTCCGGAGAGGAGATGACCAGAAAGGGAGATGCCCGGTAAGGAAATCGCTCTTCCTCCTCCATCGACAAGCTCGGAGCCTCGTCCTGTATTGACACTGGCGCCACAAATTGCCGGGCACCGCACCGGAGGATTCGATCGCTCGGTAGTCGGAGGAGGAGAGCTGCTGGGACCCGGAGGGAGATGACCGCATCGGAGGAGGCGAAACCATCGTCATGCACGCTCATCAGCCGAGGCATTCATTAGCGTGTGGCTGAGCGGCTTGCCTGCTGGCCGGGGTCTGCCGCAGCGCGAGGCGGAGGGGGATTCCAGAACGGATGGTGATGCTAGTGGGTGCCCAGAGAAAATTCAACCGGGGGTTGACCCGTTGACTGGCTTGACATGCTGACCGGGCCGGGAAAGCGCCATGTTCAGCTGGCCGGCTGAGGGGTGAAGCTACCAGGGCACAGCGATGGAGCACGTTCTATCCGCAGCCTCGCGGGCTCTCTGGTGCCTCGTTGCGCGCTGCCGGCGGGACATCGGAGGCCTGGAACAGACCGTGGCGGCGGCAGTGGGTGCACATAGCAAATCTGGGTTTGACCGGGTCTTTCCCGCTATTTTTTTTTTTTTTTTTGTCTTTCTTTCTTCCCCGCCCTGACTCCAACCAGCAGCCGTTGGACTCGTCCTCCTCCATCGACAAACTCGCTTGCCGGTGCCCCGTCAATCCCTGCCGCCGTCAACACCGTGCGAGGCTTTCCTGGGCGCGCCGCTTGGCGAGCTGCTTACACTCGGAGTGGATCGTGGGGCGACGCCAGCGGGACACAGGGTTCTGGAATGGACCGCAGAGCGACGGCGGTGGTTGCCCAGAGCAAATTCGCACAGACCCGGCCGGGGATGCTGAACAGTTTGACTAGAGAGGGAGGCCCGTTGACTCGGGTGTTGGGCCCGGGGTGACCCGCTGGTGGGGTTGACCGGATGATTGACTGGCTGGCTAGGCTAGCTAGGCCGCTGACTGGCTTGACTGCTGGCCTGGGGTGGGCTGCTTGTTGGCCAGGTTGAACAAAAATTGATGGCCTGCTGATTATTTGGACCTGCTGTCCGGGCAGCAGCTTGCTGGCAGAGCAACACAGCTTTTTGTAACTGTTCCCACAGACGGCCTCAATTGTTTCTGCTAGAATCCGGGAGGACTCACAGAAGCACAATAATAAAGCTATAAATAGACACTGGCAAGTATATTGGTTCACCGTGCCATCGGAGGGCACGGCTACGTCCACTTGGAATATAGTATGATCGGCCAATAAGCCATCGGGTGATGGTTACATGCCAAGGGTGACAAGTATCCAAGATCCCTAACTTTAAGGGGGAAGCCTTCTATTTATAAGGAAGGAGGCTTCCCACCTCTACTATATCTCCAATGTGGGATGCAAACATACTATTACATATTTCCCTACTCTAGAGGCTACTTCAAGAGACCGGTGGCACGCCCTCCGGGTGCGGCACCGGTGATCTCTGACATTGGGGATGTAACCGGGGTGGCGGTCTATCCGAGGTGTGCCGGAAGTAGGGCATATCAGGCCGGTTGCACGGTCCACGAGGTCGCCGAATATGCTTAGCGGTGCACCATATATGTCTCAAACACCACTCAAATCAAAATAAAATCGAGAGGATCCTTCATGATATCGAAAAAACCATCATAATCGTTGAGAATCAACATTGCCCTCTGGACACACCACGGACCACCCTTCTTGATCCTCGACAGATCACGCTCATTGTTGAACGTAAAGAGGAACCTGCCTCCCGGTGATATAACCTCCACAGGAGCCGAGGTCTTCCACATGGAGAGCACTGTGCTGCGGAAGGACTCAAAGGCCATTGCCTTACTGGTGTTGAGACGACCAACCATATAAAACCGGGGAGCAACGAAACCGTTTTCCGGGCTCCGGAGATCCCCAAGGTCCACCGGCTCCTCCTCCGTACCGAGAGAGAGCTTGGACGCCAGTCGTGCAGTCATGGAGGCTACCGACGCCGTCACTGCAGTCATTCGAAGCGCACCTTTCAGCAAGACTCAAACCCTAACCCTAGGTTCTAGGGAGAGATAAGAGAGAGGCTGCGGTAGAGAGTTATTTCCAAACCTACTTTAAACAAAAAAAAAACTCTTTTATAATCAGTAGCTAATTAACAAAAGTACATAACTCATTATTTTTTCCTTGTTTTGAACTATTGAACCTAATAATCTATTATTATTAAAATTAAAATATTATTGTAGAAGGAAAAGATAGAATGCAAATCATCACTTTATTCATTGATAATGAGACCTTTATATAGTATAGGTATTACATCAAGTATTCCCTATCCATTAAAGATTCTATTAATCAAGACTGATTAGGTCAAAACCAATGACTAAAATATCCTCGATAACCTTGATATTTCTTCGAAATTTTCATTTTTTTCAAACATCGATATTAATACTCATATCTTTCTGATATTTTACTTTTAGTCTATTTTTATCTAAATATACAATTTTTATATAAATTTTTGGTAAAATTTCCATCGATATTCGATATTTTCTCGAAATTTCCATCGAAATTTCTTTTTTTCAAACCATCGATATTTCCGTAATCGTCGATATTTAATACGTTGGTCAAAACACACATCAAAAGTTACGGAATTAGCCTTTTTTAAACAAATACGTTTTAACTTTTAAGACAACATTTCTCATATCAAGTCTAATGTCAAACTATTACATGAAGCTACTACGCTCTAGCACATTTTAGCTCACTATTGTCACATCTAATATAATATCACTACATGGTTTTGAGAGAAAAGGCATGGTTTTGAGGATGAATTAAGTGGGGAGAGAATTGAATACCGCAGATGGGCGCCGAACTCATATATTTAGAGGCAGTCCTTGGAGCTTGATCACTGTCAGTGTGTGATAGCTTCCCTCTTCCAGAGAACTTCAGCCACTCCCCGTGCGTCCACGTAAGTGGCCGGACGATCTCTAGGTCGAGGACGCTTGTACTCCAAGGTGATCGTACGCTCATCGGGTGGTATGAACCAACAATGGATAAGGTACTTATATTAATGTCGATAAGCCTAGCCATACTATATGTGCCTTCTTTTACCCATGGATAGTGTTGGATAGATTTTGGATACACTTCATGAGAAATTAAATGATTGAATAACTTATACTAGTCTCCTACCCGTACGATGCCCTGTTATTGGTGAATAGATTAAAACGTGAAGGTTTGTTTGCCTTTACCTTCTTTCATTTTGTTTAATGTTTTTTCTTATAAGATAATTATTTTACGTAATTTTGCTTACTACAAAGGAAAATATGGGGCATAACACATTTTGGTGAAATTTTTGAGCGCCTGACTTTCTAATAGTAGACAAAACACTTTTTCTCTTATTCTAACAGCCATTCTCGGACAAGTCATTTTGTAATTTTATAGAATATATAAAAACATGACTTCTTTCAATGACATTAGATAAAGAAATATGCTCTATTTGCTAGCACAATTTGATGTAGTGGCATAGTCTCCTATATGTAAGTGGGAGGTTGTGAGTCGAACTCACAACCATACTCATTGTAATATTTTGATAGAAAAAAAAATGCTCCATTTCAAATGTGTCACAATTTTTTTAATTTTTTTTTTTTAGAGAATCAATAAGAATCAGAATATTCCTCGAACAATCAATTGGAATCCGAACCTCAACCATCCTCTATACAAAACCCAAAAATAAAAGAAAGGAACTTTGATCCAAATGTTGGGAGATATTCCAAAGTTAACTACGTACAACCAATGTTTCAAAAATGAAAAAAATAAGTAAACTCAGTTTCAGACCCAATTTTAACAGTTATTCAGGAACCAAATAAGTTCCAGATGCACTCGGTTTCAGCTGTACTAGTTCTATTGTTAAGCGAAGTTTATATAGATTATGGCTCAGTTTGGTACTGTATTTTGGGGAAAATAATCACTTATAATTATCATTATGATTTGATTATGTGTTTGGTAAGTTTTTTATAAGGTGCTTATTTATAAAATTTAGTTGAAAAAACCACGATCTTAAAAAGCACGTGAGATGTTGCTTATTTAAAACTCAATTTTTCCATATTTTAGTTTTTTCACCTCAATACCAAACTAAGCCTATGTATCTTTAAGTGGCAAAGATGCTTCATCAAGAGTTTGGCATGATAACGAGGGCAAAACTTATAATTTCCTATATATTATGCGGCCTATTGTCGGGCTTATTGCGAAATTGTCACCGGTTCACTGTTCATTTTTATTTCAAAATTGTCACTGGGTGTACGGGTTGGACTGGCTTGCTGGGTTGGGCTTCTTGCTTTCTTCTGCTGACGTGTGTGCATGTGCGTGTCTCTGTAGTGTTTTCTCCACGTTTTCACGAATATGGCATAGAGAGAGGCAGTGGAATGGAGTGACCGATTACTGGAGTTTGTTGGGTTATCGGCGAAAAGAGAGATAGAGTTCATTTGTTAACGGGTGTGGTGGTGATTTTGGTTATCGACGTCGGGAGGGATTGGGTTCCTTTGGGAAGGGATGTGGTGTTTATTGGCGAGAGAAGGGGAGTAGAGGACAGAGAGTTTGGTATGTACGAGAAGAGAAGAGGAGGGAGTCGAGTCCGCAAGAAGCTGCCGGATTTTGGTTGTGTCGCGTTCGTTCTTTGGCAAAGTTGCTTCGTATTTGTTCTGACCAATTTCTTCATCAGATTTTCATCAAGGTTAGTACCAGTAGTTTAATTTTTTTATTTTGTTTCGGCAGCGGGAGATTTCAATGCCTACAAATTTAGGGGTTTAAATCTTTCATTATTGCTTGATTGGCTCATTTTTTTTATTTTTCAACTGTGGAACAGAGTGTTGCTGAGAATTAGTGGATCGGCCCGGTGAGTTTTGCATGTTGTTATCGGGTGTTGTTTCATTCAATTTACTATTTAATTGATGTCTTATTGTGTGTTGTTTTCCTCAATTCAGGGTTTAATTTATTATTTGATTTACTTTCTTAGGTCTTGGTGTTGTTAACGCTTTTGGATTTTGTTGTTTTGAATTTTGCTGTCGGAATTGGCGAATTGGATTTTGATTAGTAGAAGTAGGGAGAGCAGGTTGCTCGGACCTCAAATTCGTAAGCCTTCCGATCTTCTTTCTTCTTTTTCGTTGTTTCTGCGTGCGTCGATCTTCTTCTCTTTTCTTCTCAAATTAGTCTGTCCAATTTAAGGTAATTTTGGGTTTTGTTGCTGCAGTTGTTTAATTTGTAGTGTGTGTTTGGGTTGTTGGGTGATTCCAGGTGGTGGTGTGTTTTTGATTTCTATCTCTTTGTTTGTATTTTTCGTGCATATTACTCATTATGACAGTTTTATAGTAGCACAACAATAACCTGTGCTGGCCAGGTCTTTGTTCTATTCAAAACTTAGAACAACTGCCTCATTTTCATTCCTAGCCATCAAAACAATCCAATATAGATCAAACCTCACGGCGTTTCGTTGTGGATATTAGAAATACAGAAAATCTATGATAACATCAATCTCATAGCTTAAGTAAATGTTTTTGGTGCTTAACAGCAAATCCAGTATGGAAAAAAAAATATCCCTTCCATTTTAGATAGTGTTAACCATGATGCAAAAGCATTACTAATTGTGAAGTAAGTATCAAACTGGATCAATATTCAAAGACCATAATTGATTTTGTATGTAATTGATTACGAACTGTTCATTTTCAGTTTTATCATCATTTCAAACTAGATCACCATTAGATGCAGCAATTGCATTGAAAAAACAGATCTATGTAACAAATAGAACCAACACTGTCAACAGAACAATTTAGTTTTCCATATCTCCCATTTTCTCCCATCATCTTTTATTTATTATCCATAATCTGTGTCATGTAACTTACATATCTGTTTCCTACTCAAAACTGAGTTACTCTTTCAGCAGGTGACACTTTCATCCAGCCATTACATGCACCATTTTTAACAGCTGTATTCAGATCAGATTTGGCTGCATAGTGACTGGACCAAATAATGGTGCAGTCTGAGCAAAGCACGTGTCAATGAAAAGCGTCTACCTCTTATTAGTCTTAAAAACGGTGCAATGCCTTATAAAAGAATAGCATTACACACCAACAGCACCACATCTTATACAGAACCTGCATAAATTACATCTATAAATTCCACAAAATCCATCCATCTACCAGAGTTCTATTAGTAATCGCTTCTGCTACAATCACAAGTAACACAGCAAAGCCGTGTATCAATGTCAAATAAGTGTTTTTACTGTCTCAAACAAGTCTATCTTTTGGTTTCGTTCATACAGGTATTCTGTCATAGCAATTTGAAGAGGGTTCCTGACTATAAATGCATTGACATCGCTAATTTTTCATCCTGGTTCTCCATGGGAAGATATCTAACTATTTCCTACAAAAGGTCATTATTGAATATCTTCCAATGGAGAACCAGATGAATCAACAGCCAGCGGTATAAACATAGTAAGACTGATTCCATGTAATGGTTGCTCACATCTTGGATCAATGTTAGGGGCAGCTGATATATCTTTCTCAGGAAAAAATGTTCAATCTGTTCACTATATCATATGTTGTTAATTCAATATAATTTATCATATGCAATTGTATCTCTTTCTTTTAACCTCTCTTCCACAATAGCTTTTTATTTATTCAACAAATTTTTGAGTTATCTTATCTTTCCTACTTTTACATGTTACAAAAAAGAGTTTATCAATCAAATTATGAGAAATCATAAAGAGGTCCACTATATAAAGCTTTTGAAATAGCAGCAGTAACAGTGTACTCTATTTTAATTCCCTTAGTCTTTGAATATAATTGTATACTTTGAATAGTCGATTTAGAGAATAATAAATTTAATAATCATTTGTACAATACAGATATGAGAATAATACAGTAAATTCAAAAAGGAAAAAAAATTTAAACACGGACGTACATCCCTTATAGTAAACTGCTGTCTTTAGACTATTTCTGCTTTGTCGACTATGACAATGATATTACAGGATGAGCATTAAAACTGCTCACTCCGCCAGCTTAGATACATAATTGGCACAATCAATGTCATTTTCCTTACCTGATTTGGATAATAATATGATGGACATTGATTGCAACCAAACTGAAACTATGAGCAACAAAACCTACACAGTAACAAAACAAAAAATGAGCTCTCACGTACTAAGTTTGACCTTAATAGTGGGTAATTATATCATATAGTAGACAGAGGTTCATTCATTTGTTGTGTGCTTTAATATGTTTTAGGTCCTGTTTGGCATCTTTTTTTACTATGAGTTGATTGGTTTGTCTTCTACAGTTGGTAAAATTGGTTCTTGAAATTTAATTGAGTACGCGTTGTTAATGATGTTTGTGGTTTTGATGCGTCAGGTCATGGCAGTCAGAAAAAGACAATGAAATGCTCTTCAATTCACATAAGCAGTGATGCAAGAGGCGATACTACAATAACTGCGAATCTTGCGGCCTCCCGATCCAAGCAAGGTATAATAGGTACGATGAGTATCTATTTTGGAGAGTACTTTGACAATATCAATTAGCGAATTTTCTATTTTATGTTTCTTTTATTAGCTTAGTTATGGTTTGCTGTTTGGGCATAGGTTGGGATCATAGCTATATAAGTAGTTAGCTGCTATTTTTGAAATGGTTGTTGTTTTTATATTGTAGATTTCCATAAAAAATGATAAATTTCTAGCTTGATCATGATTAGGCTGAATGACATATATTAATAGGTGGTCGTCTGCTGCTATTGATGGATGTTGTTTCTGTATTGGTTGTATTATATGTGTGGCGCTGTGATTTAGACTAATGTTTCCTATTGTCAATTTTTATAAAATAGGATACATTTGTGGTTTGATCAAGATTAGGTTGAAGGGTATATGTACGGATCACAGTTGTATAACAAAAAACCTATCTCATATAGGTGTATTATATGTGTGATGCTGTGATTTAAACTAATTTTTCCTATTGTCGATTTTCATAAAATAGGATATGTTTGTCATTTAATCAGAATTGGGTTGAATATTTGAATGTTAATATAAATAGATCAGTGGATAAACCAAGTGATAATGCATCTAAAAAAATCATGTAAAGTGGTTAATCCAAATTATAAATGTAAAACTTCTTGAAGACAACAAGGGATTTATCTGATTAGGTTTACTGATTATGAATGGAATGCTCATGTCTCTAACAAAGTTTACACTGGCTGGGTTAGATACCAGCTTTTGCTTGAAATATTTGTTATTTAATATAAGTTTGTAAGTCAGGTCAACACAACAACTATATTGATGTCGCTTTAAGTTTCAATATGTTATCTTATGAAATCTAGCTTTGTTGCGCGTATTTGTAGAGAAATATTTTTATTCTGGCCTTTTATTGACTGTCTGGTTTTTTATATCAGTAATGATGTTTTTGGAATTTATGAAATTGCTTTGTTGTTGTTGTTTTTATGTATTAGATAAAGGCAGTAGAAAGACTGCAACAGAGAGATCTTTAGTTCATGCAAGAGACAGTGCTACAATGTCTGAGGGTTTGACTGCTTCTCATTTTAACCAATGTTTAACAGGTATGGTGGGTATTTAGTTCCTACATAATCTGTGGTGAAATTCTGCTATTATGTGTGAATCACTTAGGGCTTCATAATACATAATGATATTACTGTACGTTCGACGCATTTTTATTAGTTCACTCCTGTGGTTTTGATGCATTAGGTGGGGTTGGTGAAAAAATAAGAAATGATAGATCTTCGGTTCACGAAAATGATGATACAATAGACAATGCTAGACCAACTGGGGATCTTGCTTATTTTCAATCTGATCAATGTGTGATAGATGTTATGAGTATTGTTTTGGATAATTATTGGTTAGTTGGTTTTTTTTTATGATATTTTGAGTAACCATCTTTAGCCTTGATAGTAGATAATTATATCATATAGTAGTCAGAGGTTTATCTATTTGTTGTTTGCTTTAATTTTTCTTGACTTTCTATTTGGCGTGTTTCTTTATAGAGTGTTGCTATTGGAACCTCCACATTTGCTCACTTGACCTCTCTTTATTTTCAATTATTGAATTACATTTGTATCCTCTTGCATAAAGACTATTGAGGACAATAAGTGTATAAAAAGAGAATTATATTTATTATCTATAGACTTTCTAATTCAATGATAATGTTATTTATTATTTTCCTTATCAAATTTATTTTCTAATTTCAGTAAATGTTAAAACTAAGCAAATATATAAATTATAAGATTGTTAATGTGACATAAAGTTACTATAATTATACATGTTTAAGCGCATATACAAAATATAAGGTCAAGAGTAAGTGTTGAAAATTAAGCGCATATATTTTAATAAGTTTGCAACATGAAGAAAAAAAAAAGTCAATTGTTTTGATGTTCAATATATATATATATATATATATATTGAATATTTTTATATATCTTATTAGACCTTAAATATATTTGCAACACACTAGTAACTATTGAAATAGTACAAGGGCATAGCTAGTGTGTGAAATATTTGTATATCCTATGTTTTTATTTATCTCATTAGGTCTTACACATGAAATAAAAAAAAAATTAAGAAATAGAGATCTAGTGATTGAATAGGAGGTTGAATGAGTAAGTTATTGAAATATATGTAAATAACATATTTAAGGTTATTTCGGTAATTTGAATTGAGGTCTAGTGAGTAAATGCTTATATTCAAAAGTATAATGGAGGTGTAGAAAGTATTGGAGATCTAATGAGTAAATGTGGAGGTCCCAATAGCAACACCCTTCTTTATATTACATTCACGTTAACTGGTTAATTGTTGTCCTTTTTATGCATTAGGCGATAGTAGTCGAAAAAAGAGAATAGAGGGATCTTCAGTTCACAGAAGCAGTGATACAGGAGACAATATTAGACTGACTGTGCAACTTGGTGCTTTTCAATGTGAGCGAGGTGTAATAGGTATGATGAGTATTTATTTGATAGAGCATTGGTTAGTTGGGTTTTTGTATAATATTTACTTGATAAGGTCTCCATTACCAGGTTCACTCTAGAGGATGTCCATTTTTGTAGTTGCATTTTGGTATTGTGACTAACTAGCCTCAGCCTTTATAGTAGATAATTATATCTTATTGTAGACACAGATTCATTCATTTGTTGTTTGCTCTAATTTGTTTAGCTTCCTATTCGGCAATTTTTTTATTTTTATTTTTTATATCAAACATACAGTATATAATTGTATCTTCGTTTCTGTGTTGATTAATTTGTTTTCTACAGTTTGTAGAGTTGCTTCTTAGACTTTAATTGGTCATGAGTTGTTAATTATGTTTGTTGTCTTTTTAATATTACTTAGTTGTTGTGGTTTTGGTGCATCAGGTGAAGCCAGTCAAAAAAAGAGAAAGGGGAAATCTTCAGTTCACATAAGCAATGATACAAGAGACAATACAAAAATGACTGCAGATCCTATTGGTTCTCAATCTGAGCAGTGTCTAATAGGTATTACGAGTATTTATTTTGGGCAGTACTGGTTATTTCATCTTTTAATAATGTTGATTTTTGTAGTTGTATTTTGATATTACGAGTATTTATTTGTAGTTGTTGTACAGGTTGGGCTTTTTGATTTCTTATGCTGACGCGTGTGCATCTGCATGTCTGTGTAGTGTTTTCTCCACGTTTTCATGAATATGGCATAGAGAGAGGCAGTGGAACGGAGTGAACGATTACTGGAGTTTGTTGGGTTATCAGCGAGAGATGGGCTTCGTTTGTTAACGGGTGCGGCAGTGATTTCTGTGTGTTGGCTTCTTTTCAGCAGCTTCGTCGTGGCTGAGAGCGGGAGGAGGTGGTGAGGGATTGGGTTCTTTTGGCGAGGGAGATCGACGTGGTGAGGAGTTGGGTTCTTTTGGTGAGGGAGGTGGTGTTTCTCATAGAGGGGGTCCTGCATTGGCCGGTAGTTTTCTCCTGTGTTGTTGTTGGTCTTTAGGTGATTGGGTTGTTTTTTTGTTGGTTTTTTTTTGGTTTTTTTTTTGTATCTCTTTGTCTGTTGTTCTGCTCTATCTCATTATGCTCTTTGTCTGATTTTCTTTCTGTTATCTATTTGGGTCATGGATACGCTGATTTTGCATGTCATGCCCGGGATTTCATTGGGTTTGAGGTTGAGATATAATATGTTGGGTCGGTGTACTTTATTTGTTCTGGAGATAAAATTTTAGGTTTTAATGAGAAAGGGGGTTAGTGAACGATGGATGACCTTATTTTCAATGAGGACCAATCAGTCTTGAATCAGTAGTGAAAATATGTTTGAAAGTTTTCATAATTTGGAGCAGATTTTGTAGATTATATGTTCTGTTTTTTCATAGACTTTTCCATCTGCAGGTGACCAATAAAGTTCCCCGTCGTCCCTTATAGCAGCTTCGTTTTTGTTGATCAGGTTTTCATCAACTGAACTAATCAGGTAGTTTTCTTTTTAGCTTGGTTTGTTATGTTTCTTTTTCTGTTTTTTGTTTCTTGATAGCAATTGTTCAATAATTCAAATTCAACGTAGCATTGTTGTTAAGTTTCAGTTGTTGTTTTTGAACTTGATGCTATTGTTTCGGGAGAATATGTATTATGTATTTGGTTTATGAATTTCTTATGATTTAGCTTCCAATGAGAGAGGTTTTTGGGTTAGTCTGATATTGCGAATTCTTTGTTTGTGAACGATTATAATCAGATATTACATTTTTGGGTTCTTTCATTTTGCCCTGTGTGATTGTGTAGCTTCTATATCTGATTGAGTTCTCCTGTTTATTATTTCTTTTCCACTGAATATAGTTCACATGTTGAATTTGTTTTGTTAAATGTGTAGTCAACGGTTTGGCAATTCTATAATGCAGGTTTTTAGGACTGTGTAAAAGGTAGGAAGAGGAAGTCAGTTTTTGGTTTGTCTGTATCTGAGAAAGAAAGCAAGGACATAGAGGTTGTTCGTACCTAAAACCCGTAGGCCTGGCAGAGACAGATGAATCCAAGTGTGATCTCTTGTAAACCTGCTTACTAAGGGGAATACCGGGCGGGCCGGTCTTCTCCTCTCTGATGCCTAAGTTAGTACAGTGGGGATGAATAGATAACTTACGCACGTATGATAAGCAGTAGGAAAGATCAGTTACCTATTAATGAGGGTAGTTGAGGCCCTTATATAAGTGGCCGGGTGTGAGGTCTGGCCTCACTCTTCGATGTGAGACTGGCTTCCTTCTGTTCGTACCCCAAAGGGCAGCTCTGGTGACCTCTTTGGCAGGCTGGCGCCCCCGGTCTCCGGGTCCCTGGTCGCAAGGTAGACTGTTGGACCCCGGCTCCGGGTGCTGGCGATCCGGTTCCGGGCCCTAGGCCGGCCCCGGGTGCACTGGTTGCGGGTCTGTGGGCCTGTTGTAGCCCCTCTGTGGCTACTGTCAACAAATGTATAGTAACTAATTATGCTATCTTGCAGTGTTTATGTGAAGTTTCAATCTCATCACTCTTTGTTGTATTGAACTCTTTGGTTATCAAGATATCATTTTAATTAGGCGGTGTGATTCTTAAAAGTGCCAAGGAATTTAGTGTTCATTGTCTTTTGTAATTTTTTTTTTTTTGCGAGTTTATGTGGTTGTAGAAGAGTGGTAGTTAACATCAATGTCGATTGCTTATTTTAGGAAGAGGAAGATTAATTGGATTATAGTGAGATGTTTGGTTGAGTACTGGGTTAAAATCTGGACAGCATTGTGCAGAAGTTTAAAGAAGTATTGTACAATCAACAGCATTATAATTATGAAAAATTCAGTTGGTACAATAAAAAGGCATGTTTAAGTTGGTCAGGACTGTCCTGTATTGAGTTGGTCAGGATTGCTGACAACATGTAAGCAGATTTTGTAGATTATAGTTCTGTTTTTTTATAGACTTTTCCATCTGTTGCTCGTGATCAATAAACTTCCCCATTTGTTTTTGTTGGTCAGGGTTGCTTCAAGTGAACTAATAGAGGTAGTTTTCTTTTTAGCTTGGTTTGTTATGTTTCTTTTTCTGTTGTTTGTTTCTTGATAGCAATTAATCAGTAATTCAAATTCAATGTAGCATTGTTGTTAAGTTTCAATTGTTATTTTTGAATTTCATACTATTGTTTCAGAAGAATATGTATTATGTATTTGTTTCATGAATTTCTTATGATATAGATTGCGATGGGGGATGTATTATGTGATTGTGTGGCTTCTATATGTGATTGAGTTCCCCTGTTTCTTTTTTCTTTTCCACTTAATATAGACTGTAGTAATAAATTATTCTAACATGTCTTTCTATTGTTGTGTATGGATGATTATTTTGTTAAATATGGTGGTTAATGGTTTGGCAATTTTGTAATGCAGTTTTTAGGATTGTGGAAAAGGTAGAAGAAGGAAGTCAATTTTGGGTTTGTTTGTACCTGATAAAGGAAGGAAGAACAATATTATTATATGCTGGTTACATATCGATCAATTTGTTGTTTGAATTTTGTTGTCTCACATTGTTGCTTGGTATATTTTTTTATTATGAAAGATATAATACATAAGTGTATTTTTACATATGAATTGATTAATTTGTTTTCTACAGCTGGTTCACATGCTTCTTCAAGTTTAATTGGGCAAGTATTATATCACAAAAAATAGAAAAGGTTATTTGTTGTTCATGTCATTATAATTTTGAGTAAAATTTATGTCTTATGTGTGGTCCTATGTTGGTGCAGATGATACTATTCAATATAATGACGATGGAGATGATTCATATAAATGCAATTGTTTATGAGAAACCATTGTTATTCTTATGCTGTTATTTGTTGTTGTCTAATTCTTTACATATAATAGTTGAGTATGACGAGAATGCAATTTGCTTTGAATGCAAGGAGAACAAAAATACTGGATATATGAGAGCTTTCATTTTGTTTTATATTGACAACAAAATATTTTCTATCTGTATTCTGTAATGAAATTACTATGTGTTGTACTATGTATGTATTAAAAAAGAAAATAATTGCTGCTGCATATTTGATGCAGGTGATATAACGCCAACAGGAACATACCACACTTGCATCATCTTCAATCCTGAACTCCCTCAATACGCAGACTATGTTGCAGAGTTAGATATCAACTTTCATAAAAAATTATTACATACATTGTTGTGATTTTTTCTCTGGCTCAGAATAGATTGTTTGATGCCTGCAGGTTCAACAAACCCGGTGATAGAGTCAGGATCAATAGATCATATAACAATCAAAACATGGATGAATCATTGAAATCAGTTTTGGACTTACTTAGATTAGATCCAGCTGAATATAAGGTCATATATATATTGGTCTTAGATATTTTTTAATTCTCTAGCGAGTTAGCCACCTTTTAGTGAGATGACCCGGCCTTAGGGTGGATTGTATGGACCTGACTTGACCTGGCTAGGGAAGCTAGCAGGTAGGTAGGTCACAAATCCCACATCGCCCGAGGGAGAGTGGATGCGATGCTTATATGTGCAGGGGTAGCACAATATGCAGAGACGCGTTTTGGGAGCTCAGTGGCTTCGGAGGGGATGGGAACTCCGAAGTTAAGCTTGCTCGCCCAGTAGCAATCTCAGGATGGGTGACCTACTGGGAAGCTAGTAGGCTGACAGCTCCCGAAGCAAAACCGTGCGGGGTGATTCTCAAAACGGACAATATATCTACTGTGCGTGCCGGGCTGTTACATTTAGTTACCTTTTTTTTTTTATTAATATTTATTCTTTATCCTTTTGTTTTTATTTTGTCAGGATCGAATCGTACTTTGTTGTGCAAAAATCTTGTGCTTTCCAAACCACAGTGGTTGGTGGTACAATAGCTGTTCAACTCAGAGGGGTTCGAGACAACTGAAATAAAAAGTGGGTGGCAATGGTTTTTCTTGCCCGATACATGGCGATCAGACTTCAGTTCCAATGTAAGCCTACTTTTACTCAAGTAGCAATAAGAGATTTTTATGGTCATTCTCCTATTAGCTAATGAATAATCTAAATGATAATAGATATAAGGTTTTCATGACAGTCAGAGATGATAAAGACCAAATTACTCTGACATTGATCGGAAAGCAAGCTGAAAATTTGTTTGGATATTCATGCTTGGACCTTATTAACAAAAGAGAGTATGCAGATTAGTGTGATCTTCCTGATGAAATAAGTGTAAAAATTGGAGAGGCATATCTGTTTGAGCTGAAGATTGGTTACAATAATGAATTTGTAGTGAAGCATATGCAGCCTAATCCTGATGAAATGGAAGAAGTTAATGGACAACATGAAACCATGGATGAGAATGAGAGGTTGTCATGATTGGTTATGAAAGAACCAATTCTAACAACTCATGAGAAAGCTGCTGAGAGAAAAAGATCTGGTGTACCGGAAGAAGTACATATATCTGCTGCTACCAAGGACAAAAAACAGAGGAGGTAACTACTACATGACTAAAATCATTCATTTTATCAGTTTTTGCGTTATTTTGTATACTTATCAATCATGTGCATGTGAGTAAGACAAATTAACAGTATACTTCTTCCTCTAAATTACAGACTGGTCAGAGGGGGATTGTCTTCTGTTGACACAATTGAGCCATCTGAAAAATAGAAAGTGGACTAGATTTCAGTTCTAACAGGTTGATGTACATACTATTTTTGTTGCAGTTAACAAGCAGCACTCACTGTGAGTGATCTGATAGGAGCACAATGTGCGACGATATTACATGCTTATGCCCTCGTTTATGCTTTGATTAACCCTTATTTGTCTAAGATAGAGTCATAATTTAGTTTAGTGTTAATTTGGTAGAGTTTGGTGAAAAATGGTTAAGAATCCGAAAAATGACTAAGTTTGAGAAATCTGGAAAATAATGCAAAATATGTCTTTTTCGTGATTTTGTGACGAGTACAAATATGATCTATCCTTGTCCGAATTCTATGAAATTTGGTGTGCTTAATATTCAGATACTGAGAAATGTCGTGTTAAAATTTCAGATCAATTGGAGTTCGGGAAGCCACCCAAAAGTTGACTGCAAAACGGCAGTCCGAACATTTCAATCCAGGGGCTTCCAGGATTTTCCTGGGACTGTGTCCCAACTTCGAAAAATCATTCCCGTCGACTCACAAGGAATTTGATCGAACTGTTTTATGGGGAGATGGCCATATGTGTCTAGTTTATCTGAGACTTGGAATCGCATCAATCGGAGCTCCGAGCGTGGAGATATACCGGAATTACTGCAACAAGGTCAAATCTGCCGATTCCAGGAACCTACTGCCCCCTTTTCGTGTTTTCTGTTTTTGATGGACCTAATGGTGCACAAATGCATATGTGAAGATGGTTCAAGCCTTATGAAGGGAAGAGGAAGACACTAGGCCATGGCATTGAAGAAAAACTTGAAGAAAGACGTTCTCCTAGTCACACTAGGAGAAGCTGCCGAATAGAGGCAGATTGTATGCCTTTGTGTGCTGCCGGCAATTGGGGTATTTTTCGATGGACCAAGACATGTCAAATGAAGTCCAAGATCATACAAGAAGTCCAGGAAGATGTGAAGCCCAAGCCTTGAAGAAAAATTCAGAAAAAGAAAACCTAATTGAACTATGAAAGGAAGGTTGCAAAACCTAATCCCATGAGGTTTTCTGAAATCTTTGTGCAATAGGGACTGCCGGCAGCCTCTCTCCCTATCCTCTATATATACCCCCACTTTTCATTCTGAAAAGTTGTCACATTCCAAAGCAAAAATCTAGCCAAAGCTCTGCCTAAATTTCCCAAGAATCCTACACAAAAACCCTAGCCAAAACCACCACCACCACACCAAAGTTTCCTGCCGAAATTTTGTTCCCTTGCTGCCGATACATCACTGCCAAGCAGCCTCCATCCGATTCCATCATCAACCACCGGATCCATACAAGACGAAGTCTCCAAGGTTTCTAATGTGTGATCCACTCCCTACTCTTGGCTTTGTAATTTTTGTTGTAGTTATGTTAAACTTTGTCTATGAAGTTAGCATGAATTCTTGGTTTCAATTTTTATGTCTATGTATGAATTAGATTGAAATTTGGTTTTATGATTTGCATGTCAATTTATTTTCTTTATCTTCAAGTAAGGTTTTAGATGTAAGAATATGGATTGCATGCTAAAGAGTAAGGGAAATATGTAACGAATTAGTTAATGGGATAATCGGCAAGAATGCATGTTAACTTGGTTTTAGGATTTTCTTGACTTGTTCTTTAAATTCGTGTGCTTAAAGATTGGTAGCCTATGTAAGTGCAATGCGTAGATTATTAATCTCATTAGCCGAAAATAAGATAGGTTAAGCAATCTTTAGGGTTGTTTTAATTTGTGTTGTTTTCACAAGGGCTAGAGTAATTTAAATGAACATGCTTGTTAATAAGATGATTGACAACCTTGCTTATCTAACTTGTTTCCAACTAAAGAAAAAGACTTTGTGCTTAATTACTTGTCATGTTTGTTTACGTCGGTTAGAATATTCAAAGATGACTAGTATAATTTTAAGGTTAGGCGGTTAGTCACTTGAAATACATGAGGAGTCTTAATCAATTAGTAGCCGGTTAGGAGCTAATTGGGTTGGAGTTAAGTTGAGTCTAGAACATTTTAACATCTTGCCGTGAGTCTTGCTTGCTAGTTTGTTATGTATTTTGATTGCTTTTGTGTTAGTGCTTTGTGGAAGAATGTCGACCAACCTTGTAAATAGTAGACTTAGGATTTATTTGTCAGCATTTAATTTCGTATCATTTAGCATTAGGGCAGCTTGCTGCCGATCACAATCCTTCCCCCCATGAGTGACGTTTTTGATGTATATATGTGTGAATATTTTGACTAACAATTACATATTTCAGGTACCCTTAATCCCCGGCTTAGAACGATCCCTACTTGCTCATACTACTAACGATATTTTGTAGGGTTTATTATTGCATGCGAGCTTCGGCTCACATCAATTTTTGGCGCCGTTGCCGGGGATTATAAAAGCTTGATTTGTGTTATTGTTGTGTATATAATGTTGCTGGAAATTTTTGTTGTGAAGTTGTAAAGTTGTAATTTTAATCTTATTTTGGGATTTTGTAAAGTAGAAATATGCTTCGGCATGTAGAGTTTAAATTTTGGAAGTTGCATGATGTATAATGATGTATGTTGGTAATCACTTAGTTTAATTTCTAGGGAGTTGATAGTGTTGTGTATGTTTGAGTTTATTGTAGTTTCTAAAGTGTAACATGTAGGTGAAGCCACTTTTCTTGATCATAACCAAAACCCTTCATGTGAATGGTGCTATGTCGGAGGGCGTTTCTATGTAGATTGGGAAACGCGGGATACTTCCCCCCCACGCATATAAGCGTTTCTTCGGTAATAGTATTACTTCTATGAGGTTGAGGGCGGTTTTAATCAACACTTGTAGACTGCTAGGGATCCGTGTTTGTTTTACAAAGTATGGGGAAGTTATTATCATAGATATGGTTCTCAGGTTTGTTTAACTGGATCTCAAGGCCCATAGACTGATGTTCATTCTCGGTGAGTGAGTCGATAGGGGGTTCGCCCTCCGTGGTGTCCAACAACGAGTCCTGCCTGGTTCCTGTAGGGGGTTCGCCCTCCGTGATTTTAATGACCTTTGAAACGTAAAATCCGCACGACCTAGTCGACAGCTTGTGCCGAAGCATCACCTCACTTTAGACGCTAGAACATAACTTGACATATGTGGCCTATTTTCTTCAAAGATAAAACATGTTGTGTGGTTCAAACTCTTGAGGTATATCGGATTAAGCATGATACTACCGGGGGCTGTATCAGTCCATTGCACCGTTATCTCCTCTGCTCCACGTACTTCGAGAGTTAGAACAAATTTAAAAGAAATTAGACTTAGTGATTACTTGCTCATAAAATTTTCCGATTTTTGCTCCTTATTGCCGATTGTATGTTATGCTTTGCCGTGAATTTCTTTGCCTTGCCGAATGTTTATATATGTTTATCATTGTTTGAAATATGATTATGTAATTGCCAATGCCGTGGCTTGTAATGATGTATATTATTGCCTTCTATTTCTTTATGAAGTTCTAACTTGTTTAAATGTTGCAAATTTCAGAAATAATGCATGTCCGAATCTAATATTTGGACAAGAGATCTTCAAGGCCGTTTACAACGTTTAGATCAAGAACTCGCTATTGCTCGTTTTGTGCCATTACCGCCATCGTCACCAACCAGTTCATCAGTGTCATCATCATTGCCGAGTTCACCCCTAGTGCCGTCAGTATCTGAGTCAGGGCCGAGCTCACCATCGTTTGTTTCGTCGGCGTGTGATCTTCAGAATTCAGAATTTGAAGCCTTTGCCGAATTAGAAGAAGAAGAGATCATGGCATCAATCAGATCACAGAATGGTCATGTTGCTGGAGCTGGGGTTGCTCCTTCGAATATCACTTATCCTCCCTTGGAAACTGACAAGACTGGAGAGATTGAATTGAGGAGTGGATTCCTCCATAAGCTGAAATCATTTTATGGAATGCCGAGTGAGGACCCTAACAAGCATCTACAGTGGTTTAACTTCACCACGGAGTCTATGTGTCCAAGAGGGACCGATTTGCAACACTTCAAAATGAAGGCATTTCCGTTTTCTCTAGAAGATCAAGCAAAGGAGTGGTTGTTTGAGGTGCCTAGTGGTCGCATTGTTTCGTGGAGTACTATGATGGATGAGTTTTTGCTCAAATACTTTCCTACTTCACGTATCACTGATCTGAGGAAGCAAATTACTAGTGTGAAGCAAGCCGGAGATGAGACTTTCTTCGACTACTACAAGAGGTTCAAGTCCCTAGTTTCTTTGTGTCCATCGCATGGCATTAGCGATGGACTCTTGTTACAATATTTCTATGAGGGATTGCGCGTCATGGAGAGAGAGTTTCTTGATTCGGCCGCGGGAGGTAGCTTTTTGGAGTTAAATGCCGGAGCAGCAAGAGGTTTGTTGGAAGTTCGTGCCTTGAACAACCAACAATTTGGCATGGCACGAGGGAATGTGCAAAGGAGTGAAAAAGTGCATGAGACGTCTTCGAGCTCAAAGTTAGAAGATAAAGTGGACAAGCTCACCGACTTGGTGAGTAATTTGATGAAGAAGCGTGCTAGTGTATGTGGAATTTGCACCGAGGGCCATGAGACCGAGCAATGCCCTCAATTTGGAGTTAATGAGGGAGTAGAGGAGTGCAATGCAATTGGTTTTCAAGGAGGCCAAAGATTTGGCAATTTCAATCCAAGGTTCAATGATCATCCGAACTTTCGATGGGCGAACAATGACAACGTGCTTAGGGCACCTATGCAACCAAGAGAGGGAGGAGCGCCATTTGCACCGAGGCCACCATTTGTGCCTCGGCAACCTTATATGCCGAACCAAGGAAATTTTGGAGCCTTGCCGAACCAAGGAAATTTTGGAGCCTTGCCGAACCAAGCACAAGCCGTGCTGTACCAAAGCCAAGGAGGGCCGAACCAAGGCCAAGCTTCGCCGAGCAATCCGAACTATGATGCTTTGCTTCAATCTTTGTCAAGTGCTACTCAAGCATTACTCGCGGGGCAACAAAATAATCAAAAGGACATTGGTGAGCTCAAGACTCAAATGGGCCAAGTTGTAGACTTTATGGGAAGATTCAATGAGCAAGGGAAGTTGCCAAGCAATACTATTCCTAATCCGAGGAACGAGCAAGCCAAAGTGATTCAAACTCGAAGCGGAAGAGAGTTGTTCCCTCCAACAAGTCCAAAGAAGAAGCGAGTGATTTTCAAAGGCATTGGGGATGAAGAGAGGGCTGCCGGCCATGATAATGCCGGCAGCCATATGCATGAAGCCGAGAGGGAGACTGCCGGCCATGATGATGCCGGAAACAATGCTGCCGAGAAGTGGAGCCGAGCTGCCGTGCATGGTAGTGACGCCGGCCATGATATACAAGACAAGGGGCTGCGCAATGAGCTTGAGTACGATCCCGCCACATCAAAGAATGAGGTATTGCCGAGCCAAGCAAGCAAGGGAGGTGTGTCATCATCTAGTGCCCCATTCCCTTCTCGCTTTGCTAGAACAAAGAAAGATAAGTCCGATGAGGAGGTATTGGAGATTTTCCGGAAAGTGCAAGTCAACATCCCTTTGTTGGAGTGCATTAAGCAAGTGCCGAAGTATGCTAAGTTTTTGAAGGAGCTTTGTACGGCAAGGAGGCATACTAGAGAGACTCGTGTGGTGACCATGAGCGAGACGGTGTCGGCCGTTATTCAAAGAAAGTTGCCACCAAAGATGAAGGATCCGGGAAGCTTCAATGTGCCTTGTGTTATAGGCAATACACGGTTTGAGGATGTTATGTTGGATTTGGGAGCATCGATCAATGTCATGCCACTCAATGTGTATCGAACGTTGAGTATAGGGCCTCTCAAGAAGGATAATGTCATCATTCAACTTGCGGATCGCTCAAGCAAATATCCGGAGGGCTATGTAGAGGATGTGTTGGTGCAAGTCAACCAATTGATTTTTCCCGCCGATTTCTATGTGGTTGAGATGGAGGATTCGCCGGTCAACAGAACTCAATTGCTCTTAGGGCGACCATTTATGAGGACCGCGCACACAAAGATAGACGTGGCCGAGGGCAACCTAACTATGGAGTTTGATGGCGAGGTGATTAAATTCAATGTGTTTGATGCCATGAAATTCCCCAATATTGATTTGAAGGAGGGTTGTGCCATTGATGTTTTGGAGGAGGTTGAGCAAGTTATGTCGACCTCGTTCGACGCATAGCAATTAGCGATTGAGCAAGGGGTCGGATTTGACAAGAAGGGAGAACGAGTCACGGAGGATAGCAGCAATACCGAGCAAGCTAAGGCCGAGCCTTTCAAGAAGGAGCCGTACATGGTATTGCCGAGTGTAGAAGAGGTTGTTGCCGAGCTAGAGGCTCGGCCTTATTCAAAGTATGATTCGTTCTTGTCAATTCCAAGTGCCACAACAAAATTTCGACCAAGTGTGGAAGAGGCCCCAAAGTTAGAACTCAAAGAACTCCCTAGTCACTTAAAGTATGTTTATCTTGGAGAAGAAGATACACTACCGGTTATTGTGTCTTCAATGCTTAGTGAGAAGCAAGAAGTGGATTTGATACGTGTGCTTAAGAAGTATAAGACCGCCATAGGTTGGACCTTAGCGGATTTCAAGGGAATAAGCCCTACTACTTGTAATTTTGTTGGAAGAAGGAGCTAAGCCGACAAAGGAAGCTCAACGTCGACTTCACCCTCCCATGATGAAGGTTGTTAAAGAAGAAATTATCAAGTTGCTCGATTGTGGGGTGATCTACCCAATCTCGGATAGTAAGTGGATATCTCCCGTGCAAGTAGTGCCAAAGAAGAGTGGTGTAACGGTTGTCAAGAATGAGAAGAATGAGCTTGTGCCACAAAGACTTGTAACCGGTCATCGGATGTGCATCGACTATAGGAAGCTCAACGCTACAACGAGGAAGGATCACATGCCTTTGCCGTTTATGGATCAAATGCTAGAGAGGTTAGCCGGTCATTCTTACTATTGTTTTCTTGATGGATATAGTGGCTATAATCAAATCATGATACACCCGGACGATCAAGAGAAGACCACTTTTACTTGTCCATTTGGCACGTTTGCTTATCGGCGGATGCCATTCGGATTTTGCAACGCACCCGGCACTTTTCAAAGATGTATGTATGCTATCTTCTCGGATTTTATTGAAGACATTATCGAAGTGTTTATGGATGATTTTAGTGTATATGGAGGCACCTTCGATGCATGTTTGGGGAACTTGGAGAAGATACTTAAGAGGTGTGTAGAGACAAATCTTGTGCTCAATTGGGAGAAGTGTCACTTCATGGTCACGCAAGGCATTGTTCTAGGGCACATAATTTCGGCAAGAGGCTTAGAAGTTGACAAAGCCAAGGTGGAGCTCATACAAGCATTGCCGAGCCCTAGATGTGTGAAAGATGTGAGAAGTTTTCTTGGCCATGCGGGGTTTTATCGACGATTCATCAAAGACTTCTCTTCAATTGCCAAGCCATTGAGCAACTTGTTACAAAAGGAGGTGACGTTTGAGTGGTCGGAAGCTTGTGAGGAAGCATTTTGCCGATTAAAAGAAAGGTTGTGTACGGCGCCGGTTTTGATGCCACCAAGATGGGATGAGCCGTTTGAGTTGATGTGTGATGCTAGTGATTATGCACTTGGAGCGGTACTTGGACAACGAATTGAGAAGAAGCCATGCGCCATTTACTATGCTTCAAGGACTCTCAACGATGCTCAACTCAACTACACAACAACGGAGAAGGAACTCTTAGCGGTAATTTTTGCTTTGGAAAAGTTTAGATCATATCTTTTGAATTCCAAAGTTATTGTTTATAGTGATCATGCCGCTTTGAGATATCTTATGACGAAGAAAGATGCTAAACCGAGGCTTATTCGATGGATTCTTTTGCTTCAAGAGTTCGACATAGAGATTAAAGACAAGAAAGGAGTAGAGAATGTTGTGGCCGATCATTTGAGTAGACTTGTACAAGAAGAGGATCGGCTGCCCCTATTAGAGTCCTTTCCGGATGAGCAACTTTTTCGACTTGAAGTACATGAGCCTTGGTATGCCGACATTGCAAATTTTCTAGCCACACGCCGATTTCCCCAAGAGATGCCGAGCCACCAACAAAAGAGAATAAGGAAGCAAGCTCGACACTTCTTGTGGGATGATCCGTACCTTTGGAGGCAATGTGGTGATCAAGTTATTCGAAGATGTGTTCCGGAGAATGAGCATCGATCCATCCTTGCTTTTTGTCATAGCGAAGCTTGTGGTGGGCACTTTGGACCGAAGAAAACGGCATTAAAGGTTCTTAGTTGTGGTTTTTATTGGCCTTCGATTTTCAAAGACGCATTCATGTTTTGTAAGTCATGTGATCGATGCCAAAGAATGGGGAATATTGGACCACGAGATCAAATGCCGCTCACTTCTATCAACGCCATTGAGATTCATGATCTTTGGGGGATTGACTTCATGGGGCCTTTTCCTTCAAGTAAGGGCTTTCTCTACATATTGCTTGCGGTGGATTATGTGTCAAAGTGGATTGAAGCCAAGGCCACACGCACCAATGATGCTAAGGTGGTAGCCAATTTTCTCAAGACCAACATCTTTTCACGTTTTGGAGTTCCTAGAGTCTTGATTAGTGATGGAGGATCCCATTTTTGTAACCGCACCATTGAAGCCTTGTTGAAGAAGTATGGAGTCACACATAAGGTATCTACACCTTATCACCCCCAAACAAGTGGTATGGCCGAGGTAAGCAATCGAGAGATCAAGCAAATACTTGAGAAAACCGTTGGACCTTCAAGGAAGGATTGGAGTGATCGTCTCGATGATGCTTTGTGGGCTTATAGGACGGCATACAAGACACCGATAGGTATGTCACCTTTTCGGTTAACATATGGCAAAGCATGTCACTTACCGGTTGAACTTGAGCATAAAGCATGGTGGGCGGTGAAGGCTTTCAACATGAGCATTGATGAGGCCGGCCTTCATAGGAAGCTTCAACTCAACGAACTTGAAGAAATACGGAATGAAGCTTATGAAGCCGCATGGATTTACAAGCAAAAGACTAAGGTTGCTCATGATAAGATGCTTCGACGGAAGGAGTTTGAAGTTGGTAAAAAAGTTCTCTTGTATCATTCACGACTCAAACTTTTTCCGGGTAAGTTGCGCTCTCGTTGGATCGGACCATTCATTGTTCTTCAAGTGTTTCCACATGGAGCTATAGAGATTCGGAATGAAGTTACGGGAAACATATTCAAGGTAAATGGACATAGACTCAAGTCGTACTACGAGCCATTTGCGCTCCTAAATGATGAAACCGATGTCCATGACCCCCCCACCACATGATGTTGCCGAGCCTCCCACCATCCCCACACCACCACCATGTCAAGCTGCCGGACCTGCCATTGCCGGCAGGGTTGACACACGGCCACAAGAGGACGGACAAGAGTCGGATACGCTGCACAAAGCGGACACGCCAAACAGCACCGATGCGGATACGGAATGCAATACACTTCTTCTTGAACTTCTTCATGCCGATTTGAGTTGTTTTGAAGCACGATGAACACATGCAACACACGGTGAAAAGTCTAAGCAATGGACTATAAATACAAAGCGCTACTTGGGAGGCAACCCAATTCGATCAAAGAAAAGTGAAGGAGCCATCACCGAGAGTTTGCAATTTCTTAACCCTTCTCTTTTTCTTTGATTTGTGATGATATGTTGGTATATGTTAGACTATTGCATGCTTAGGAAATTCGTTGATATAGATTTGTGCTTACATTGAGGACAATGTAATTTTCTAAGTGTGGGGTGGGATAACGTATTTCGTTTTTGTTTAATGTTTTTGTGTGCTTAGTTTAGAAAAGAAAAATTCAGAAAAATGTTCCACAAAAATAGAGTGTTTAAATTTGTTTGTTTCGAGTCTTAGGATGCCCCTAATATGTCAATGATGTTTTTCTCCTCTTTGCATACATAGATGATGGTTGTGCATACTTATAAAATTGTAAGTTTCATGGATTATGTGCATTGGTAGGAGCATGTAGGACTTGTTGATTAATAAGCATGCATGTTTTAGCTAGTTTATTTTGATTATAACCTATGTGAGCTTTAGTGCCAAATTGCTTTCTTCTTGAGCGATAAAAAGATAAAATTCGATAGATTCATAAGAAGCATGAAACCTCATAATTCTTTGACTATTCGATGACTATGTGCCATAGCTTTTTAATGAACTCTAGTATGCTAGAACTTACTCTCGTTGATTTTCGAAACGTTTTTATCATAAAATACCTTGATTTTGAATGTGATTGAATAAAGATCATTTAGGTTTACCACCAAAGCCAAATAAAGCATGAGCCATATTGGAGCCCGTCGTGGGACACCTTAGTTAACCCCTTTGAGCCTACGATTAGCCTTTTCTTTCATCACCCTTAAACACTTTCCATGAGCTTAGTATAGTGATGTCTTGACCATTGTGTGTCGGCAAAGCTTGATTTTTGAAGGAGTTTTTGCGGGAAGTGATGAAGAAGATCAAGTGTGGGGTAGACTTAGCTAGAAAATTATGTGAAAATTGTAATTGTGCCGTGCCTATGAGAAAACAAAAGAAGAAAAATTGAAATCGGACAAAAAGAAAAGAAAAGAAAAGAGAAAAATCAAGTCCGAAAGAAAAGAAAAGAAAGAGGCACGGTTTCAAAAGAAAATTTGGCTAAGCCTAATTGTTGTGAATTTGGAGTTTTTGTTTGCATGTGAAGGTCTACTATTGTTATATTTTGACCTTTGTTCGTATTCACTATGTTGTGGGGAAGTAAAGAATGAAGGAAGGGTCCAACAAGATGAAATTTGACCCTTTCGGCGAGAAGACATAAGGAGATCGAGCTTTGCTAAAGGCCTTAGTGACGTTTTGAGCCTCCTTATCCGAATATCGAATACCTCTTAGCCTAGCCCCATTACAACCTTATTATTGATCTTTTTCATGATTCTTAAGATGGTTAAACTTGATTTGTGGAGATTATCTCAAGAATAAGCATATGGTTTTGGTTCATTGGTGCATATAGTTATCATATGAGGTTTTTCCATCAAAATTCACAAAGTGCTTTCGTTTCTTGGATATATGCAAGTCACTCTTTGTAATTCATTATCTTTCGCTTGCATTTACTATTGAGTGAATTACCATGCTTCGAGAGAAAAGAAGAGAGTATGCCTAGTGAGGTGATTTGAATTAGCTTTTACATGTTTACATGCTTACCTTTTTGCTCTTATATGTTCATATTGATGTCACATGTTCATGAAGCTTGGAATTTTCGTGCTTAGCATTCTCATGCATTAACTTGAAAGCTATGTGTACATACGAGCCTGAGACAAATTGTTAGGGGCAATAGTTGTTTAGAGTCTAGTTTAATTTAGTTTGCTAAGGGACTAGCAAAGGATAAGTGTGGGGTAGTTGATAGGAGCACAATGTGCGACGATATTACATGCTTATGCCCTCGTTTATGCTTTGATTAACCCTTATTTGTCTAAGATAGAGTCATAATTTAGTTTAGTGTTAATTTGGTAGAGTTTGGTGAAAAATGGTTAAGAATCCGAAAAATGACTAAGTTTGAGAAATCTGGAAAATAATGCAAAATATGTCTTTTTCGTGATTTTGTGACGAGTACAAATATGATCTATCCTTGTCCGAATTCTATGAAATTTGGTGTGCTTAATATTAAGATACTGAGGAACGTCGTGTTAAAATTTCAGATCAATCGGAGTTCGGGAAGCCACCCAAAAGTTGACTGCAAAACGGCAGTCCGAACATTTCAATCCAGGGGCTTCCAGGATTTTCCTGGGACTGTGTCCCAACTTCGAAAAATCATTCCCGTCGACTCACAAGGAATTTGATCGAATTGTTTTATGGGGAGATGGCCATATGTGTCTAGTTTATCTGAGACTTGGAATCGCATCAATCGGAGCTCCGAGCGTGGAGATATACCGGAATTACTGCAACAAGGTCAAATCTGCCGATTCCAGGAACCTACTGCCCCCTTTTCGTGTTTTCTGTTTTTGATGGACCTAATGGTGCACAAATGCATATGTGAAGATGGTTCAAGCCTTATGAAGGGAAGAGGAAGACACTAGGCCATGGCATTGAAGAAAAACTTGAAGAAAGACGTTCTCCTAGTCACACTAGGAGAAGCTGCCGAATAGAGGCAGATTGTATGCCTTTGTGTGCTGCCGGCAATTGGGGTATTTTTCGATGGACCAAGACATGTCAAATGAAGTCCAAGATCATACAAGAAGTCCAGGAAGATGTGAAGCCCAAGCCTTGAAGAAAAATTCAGAAAAAGAAAACCTAATTGAACTATGAAAGGAAGGTTGCAAAACCTAATCCCATGAGGTTTTCTGAAATCTTTGTGCAATAGGGACTGCCGGCAGCCTCTCTCCCTATCCTCTATATATACCCCCACTTTTCATTCTGAAAAGTTGTCACATTCCAAAGCAAAAATCTAGCCAAAGCTCTGCCTAAATTTCCCAAGAATCCTACACAAAAACCCTAGCCAAAACCACCACCACCACACCAAAGTTTCCTGCCGAAATTTTGTTCCCTTGCTGCCGATACATCACTGCCAAGCAGCCTCCATCCGATTCCATCATCAACCACCGGATCCATACAAGACGAAGTCTCCAAGGTTTCTAATGTGTGATCCACTCCCTACTCTTGGCTTTGTAATTTTTGTTGTAGTTATGTTAAACTTTGTCTATGAAGTTAGCATGAATTCTTGGTTTCAATTTTTATGTCTATGTATGAATTGGATTGAAATTTGGTTTTATGATTTGCATGTCAATTTATTTTCTTTATCTTCAAGTAAGGTTTTAGATGTAAGAATATGGATTGCATGCTAAAGAGTAAGGGAAATATGTAACGAATTAGTTAATGGGATAATCGGCAAGAATGCATGTTAACTTGGTTTTAGGATTTTCTTGACTTGTTCTTTAAATTCGTGTGCTTAAAGATTGGTAGCCTATGTAAGTGCAATGCGTAGATTATTAATCTCATTAGCCGAAAATAAGATAGGTTAAGCAATCTTTAGGGTTGTTTTAATTTGTGTTGTTTTCACAAGGGCTAGAGTAATTTAAATGAACATGCTTGTTAATAAGATGATTGACAACCTTGCTTATCTAACTTGTTTCCAACTAAAGAAAAAGACTTTGTGCTTAATTACTTGTCATGTTTGTTTACGTCGGTTAGAATATTCAAAGATGACTAGTATAATTTTAAGGTTAGGCGGTTAGTCACTTGAAATACATGAGGAGTCTTAATCAATTAGTAGCCGGTTAGGAGCTAATTGGGTTGGAGTTAAGTTGAGTCTAGAACATTTTAACATCTTGCCGTGAGTCTTGCTTGCTAGTTTGTTATGTATTTTGATTGCTTTTGTGTTAGTGCTTTGTGGAAGAATGTCGACCAACCTTGTAAATAGTAGACTTAGGATTTATTTATCAGCATTTAATTTCGTATCATTTAGCATTAGGGCAGCTTACTGCCGATCACAATCCTTCCCCCCATGAGTGACGTTTTTGATGTATATATGTGTGAATATTTTGACTAACAATTACATATTTCAGGTACCCTTAATCCCCGGCTTAGAACGATCCCTACTTGCTCATACTACTAACGATATTTTGTAGGGTTTATTATTGCATGCGAGCTTCGGCTCACATCATGATCTTTTCTAGAATAGTAATCACAGTGTAGTTAGTCGCAACTGCTTTTGGTGCAACTTTTGTTTGTCACTCGATCATGTACATTGCACTACCAGTTATAGTGTTATATGTAAATAAGTATCAGGCGAACTGTTAGTTGAATCAGGAATGATGTACTGTGTATTTTTGGATCCTCTTCTTATATCGAGCTATGCACTCGAGTGGATCTGCAGGGGGACTAATTAAACTGTTGATGTGTAAAAGTTGTTGGACTTTGTGTTTCGTTATAAAACATATCCGTGTTTTTACTTATCCCTCTCTGTACTCTACTACTGTGTCATTATTATTTATCTGCATTTCTGTGTTAACTGGCCTTATTTTTATTTTACTGACGTCATTTCGTGATAACGTTCTTTTTAAGACCCCAATAACAAATACATCCTCATTACTAATTTTCAGCTAGGAACCGTGTTGGTTTTCTCCAGATTACTGGACTCATAATCACTCATTTTCTTCCATATAACCTTCAACCGGTAAAAAACGATGCTGCACCAATAGATGTTTAATTCTTCTATAGTAATTGTTCTAAGGTTTAGGAATAACTAATGCTTTTTGTCATCAATATATCATTTTTACTTTCAACAAATTTCAACATAAACAGTACACTATCAAAGGTTAAAAACGGTAGAAAAAGCCGCCGCAACGCGCGGCCAGAAACCTAGTATTGAATGAAAGGGCGTATGCAACCTTCGCAAAAAACATGGGCACAGCTTGTGTAGGTAGGAATGTCACACAATCTTAGACACAATCAGCATATATGTGCAATCTGCTTGGCACCAAAAAGGTGAAAACTTAAATAAACACAGGAAATCACCCCCTCTTTTTAGCAGATCACCTCATTGATGGAACAATCTCCAATGGGGTCAGCTACTGCTGGAGGAGCGTCAGGCGCATCAAGCACTACAAAAAAAAGGGGGCAAAGAGACCTTTCTTTCGTGACTTAAAAGCTAATCGTGGGAATATATGGCACAATAATCACTTCGTGATAAACTCACACTTGATATGGTAAACGTGAGACCAGTGTCTTAGTATAATATATCTTTGATACATTTTAGAGTTCTTCTGACATCGGTACTGTTCTGTACAATTTGTTTAATATTACTCACCCTTCGGAGAACTATTTGTATCCACACTTAGGGCATCTCCAATAAGAGCATCTCCAACAATGACACCCAAAACCCATACTCAAACCCATTTTTTGACTCACCCAAACCCATTACTATTCAAACTCATATTTCATCTCCAACCATTTTGTCAAAACCCATACCCATACCCAAATTTTAATAATTTTATATAATTATTTAATAATAAATGAATTATATAAACTATAGATATTAATTATATAATATATTTTAATATGTGTTGGACCAAATAAAAAAACTTTTAATTATTAAATTTTTTTTAAAAATTAATAAGTTATTATTTTTCCACCGAAAGTCTAATTTAACATGTCTTTGGCACGTGTCAGATTTGGATAGGACCGAATCTTATCCATGACCGACCTCATCTTCACAATAATTCATATATGTGATAACATTTCGGATCTCGATGTTGTTATCGACTTTAGCTCCACGTGTCGTCGCGTGATAGGCTAGTGAAATTGCAATGAGATGCTCTTATCTTCATCAATCATTTTACATTCGTCCATAAATATGAGGTCATTCTCTCCATCACACCTCGCTCATTCACAACACTTATCTCTCATATCAGATTCAATTTCTTTTAGCTTCATTTGAAAAATATTGCTCATCGCTACAATGAATAGGTTGAGGAAACTACTAATGAAGGAGGAGGAAGATTCCATCACAAGGAATCGTCAAAGAGCCTTGGTTATGCAAGCAGCTGCTTCGCACATTCAGACGATCCAAGAAGAGGAAGAATCTGAATGGGGTGGTTCACATGAAGGTCGACGGTACACCCCCAGAGAGCGTGAAGCTATGGATCAACGACTGAAGGCTCTTTACTTCACTTCGCCGTGTAGGTTCCAAGGTGATGTGTTTCGTAGAAGGTACAGGATGCGACCTCATCTTTTTGACCAGATGATGCATGACGTCGCTAACCACGACCCATACTTCGTTCAAAAGCTTGACGCCTCTGGTCGGCCTGGCTTCTCAACAGAGCAAAAGCTGACTTGCGCCATGAGGATGCTTGCTTACGGTCTTCCCGCAGACCTATGTGATGAGTTTCTCGACATAGCAGAATCTTCAGCTTTGGAGATTCTAAGTCACTTCACCAAAGCAATATGGACAGTCTACCATAAACATTACCTTCGTAGTCCATCAAAAGCAGATCTCCGAAGGTTGCTCAATGTTGCTGAGAAAAGAGGGTTCCCTGGAATGGTTGGAAGTCTTGACTGTATGCACTGGCAGTGGAAAAACTGTCCCACCTCATGGCAAGGGCATTTCACCGGTTACAAAGGAAAGCCAACTATCATTCTAGAGGCGGTTGCATCTTACGATACTTGGATTTGGCACGCATTTTTTGGACTTCCAGGCTCCCTCAATGATATCAACGTCCTTGGACAATCTCCTCTATTCAACGAAATTTGTAGAGGTGAGTCTCCTCGAGTCAAATACTATGTAGGTGATCGCCAATATGGCCAATGTTACTATCTAGTTGATGGGATCTACCCGAAATGGGGGAATTTTGTGAAGGCGATTAGAAACCCCATGACGCCAGAACAAGCTCATTTCACAAAGATGCAAGAGTCATTCAGAAAAGACGTGGAAAGGGCATTTGGAATACTTCAAGCTCGTTTTGCAATTGTCAAAGGCCCAGCTCGTGGATGGGATAGGGAAGATCTTCAGTACATCATGATGACCTGCATAATTTTGCATAATATGATTGTTGAAGATGAGCGCGACGAAACTGGAGATGTTCATGAAGTCGATCCAGATGAGGTGCCAACAAGACCAAGGAGAGCAGAAATATATGACCACTACGAAGTAGATCATGGTGTTGATCGGGATCCTTCTGCACTTGGGCAATTCATGCGGCGCTACCAGCAGGTTAGATGCCCAATTGTGCATAGGGCCCTCCAAGAGGATTTGGTCAATCACCTTTGGAATGTGAAGCAGCAGGCAGAGTAGAATCGTGTGTGAAGTATTGTGTTTTCATGCTTTAATAAGTGGCATTGTGCCGATTGTGTGATGTTGTGTGTTTGCTTTTATATTTATTGTAGTATGTTGTATGTTTTCATGCTTTTATATTTACAGTGTTATTTATTTTGATGAATAAAAGTGAGATTAAATAAACCAATGTTTTCCAATACTTATAATAGAAGCAACAAAGTATAACAATATTTATTCATAATTATAATGGAAGAAACAAAGTACTTAAATATTTATTCATAATTATAATAGAAGCAACAACGTACCACATATTTAGTTTCATCCCATCCAATTATTGTCGTTACCGGGTACATATTCATCCCCAAACTCATTGTCAAGATTCGGTGTGGGTATTGCATACGAAGCTTGTTGCTCCCTTTCAATAATCCTTGCTTGCTTGTTTTCCCAATAAGTCCTAACTGGGCCGGAGTATTTTGAAAGATCCACAGCCATTGTGGTTGCATCATCCGCACGCTGCATTTCTAGTTTAGCTTCCTCTCGAAGTTGTAGCCTATGTTCGAGATCACGCTCTCCAAGGTCTGCAATTCTCTTCATTTGAGTTAAGAGTTGAGCAGTGTCATCTTGCCTGCACTTTTTCTTAGCTGCTCTTTGAGCTTTTTGGCCAGGAGGGCGTGCATGCACAGTTGAAGAGCTTGGGCTGACTTCAACGGGAGTACCTTCTTCGCTCAAGTTAATAGGTGTCGGACCACTACTATCACCTTCTTCGCCCAAGGACGGAGCATTGCTAAACTTTTCCGTATCCATCAATATTGTCCAACAATGGGCAAATTTAAACTCCTCCCCTTTACTCAAAGTAAGATAAACCGACTTAGCTTGTAATTCCTATATGCACATATAATTTAAAATTTATTAACGTCACATATATGAACCTATTGATTAAGCAACAAAGTAAATATTAATTGTAAAACTACTCTTAAATGAAACATGAGATCAATATTCAAATTTATGCACATTAATATTAAATAAAAAAAAATTAGTTAAAAAAAAACTTATATATAAAACAAATTACCAAGTCAGTGGCATTTTCACCACTTGCGTGGGCGGCCGCCGCAAGGGTAAGAGCTTGACGCCACCTTGTGCAAGCCGGTCTAATCTTTCTCCAACGAGCTTCACACCCTCCTCCCGACCTAACAACCGAACCGACGGGTTTGCAAGTTTCGTACACTTCCCATATACGATCCCATAGTTTTTTCTTCTCTTGATTGGTAGCCTTGTCTCCATCTTCACCAATGGCAACCACTGCCATACACAACGCTACATCTTCGGGCTTTTTCCAAGCTTCTCCTCTAACTTTGGTGGTGGCCATTTTTGAAAGAAAAAAAAAATTGAAAACTTGCTAGATGAAGAACAATTGTGAAAATAAAGACTTTGCAAGGAGATGAGAGAAGATTTTGAGTGTAAGACTATGAAGAAGATGAGAAGTATTTATAGATTTTGTAAATTTCACTATTCCAACGGGCAAAAAATATTTTCTATATTTTTCATTTTTTTTTCCTAGTTGTTTTAAGTTTTTAAGCTATTTTTTTCATTTTCCTATGTTTTCTGATTTTTCAACGGCCATTTTTTGCATTTGGAACGATCTGGGCCGTCAGATTGGTGCAAGCCCACAACGGCTAGTTGGTGATTGATGACGCCAGCGTGATGACGTCAGGGAGGCGCGTCCCTCTCTCCCGCTCGTCTTGTCGTCTAGCGCGCGTATCCCATCAGGCTGTGGCTGAGGCGCGTCGCCCGACAGGCCATCTGCTGCTGCTCCAGATGCGGGTCCCGCCCAGCTGAAATGGGTTTCCTTCTTCAAAAGGTCCCAGATATGACTCGGGCTTGAGGTAGGAACCCATATATGGGTATGGGTTTCAACGGTTGGAGAAGAAATTTTTTGGGTTTTAGGTATGGGTATGGGTTTTTAACTCATTGTTGGAGATGCCCTAATGACACCCAAAACTCATACTCAAACCCATTTTTTGACTCATCCAAACTCATTAATATTCAAACTCATATTTCATCTCCAACCATTTTGTCAAAACCCATACCCATACCCATACCCAAATTTTAATAATTTTATATAATTATTTAATAATAAATGAATTATATAAACTATAGATATTAATTATATAATATATTTTAATATGTGTTGGACCAAATAAAAAAAAATTCCTATATTTTTCAATATTTTTTTCTATTTATTTTCTGTTTTTAACCTATTTTTCTTTTTTCCCCTTTTTTCCTACCAATCCTACGGCTGGAATTCAAACCCAGACGAATTTGGGCAGTCAGATCCAGGCAGCCCACAACGGCTACCCAGATGGGGCGCTGACGCGGGGAAGATGACGCCAGCAAGATGTCGTCAGCAGCCACTCCGTTTGTCGTCTAGCGCGCGTGAGTCTGCACTCGGAGGCTGAGGCGCGTCGTTGTTGGAGATGCCTGCTGTCAGCTGTGATGCGGGGCCCACTGCACAGTAATGGGTTTCCTCCTTCATTTCCTTCATGATTTGGGTCAAGTTTGGGGGAGTAACCCAAATTTGGATATGAGTTTTGATTGTTGGAGATGGATTTTTTTTGAGTATGAGTTTGGGTATGGGTTTAGGGACCCTTGTTTAGGGGTGGACACGCGGACCCGAAAACCGAAAAAAACCGAGCCCGAAACCGAACCGTAACCGAAAAAATCGAAAACCGAAAAAAACCGAACCGAACCGAAGTAGTTCGGGTTGGGTTTCGGTTTCAGTCTGGCAAAACCCGAACCAAACCAAACTGACCCAAACTTACCCGAATTCTAGCTATTCCGGTTTCAACTATATCTTCCGAGTCTTGTTTTAGCACTAGTGGGAGAGTAATTAATCCACATCGTAGCTCTCTAAGTCCTAAAATGGTGGAAGCATTGATATGTACTCAAAGTTGGCTTAGGGGTGAACATATTGCTTTGCACCATGTGCCTACTATTGAGGAGATGAAGATTTGTGAAGATGCGGAAATAGGTAATAGTTTTGTTTTTTTCTTATTGAATATTTGAATTGCTTAATGTGATTTGGTTTTGTGTTATGCATGATTATATTTGAAGAGCTTGCAGCATGGCATTAGAGACGATCGTGCCGAGAGTGGATCAAGTGGTATGCTACCTCCAAGATCAAACTCATTCATGCGAGCTTGAGGGAGAGTTGAGAATTGTGATGATGCCAAATTGCCAATCATGTCATGGACTCTTATATTGTTCTATTTTTCTCTTCCTTATTTAGTTATGTTTAAATATTAAACTTTGGACTTTGACTTTATTTTGATGGACTTGAAATTGTTGAATTATGGAGTATTGACTCAAGCTGAACTTTGTACTTTGAAATTTTTGACTTATAAACTATGAAATTTATATTTTTTATTCGAACTTGAAAAGTGGGTAAAATCGAAAAAAAAAACCGAACCGAACTGAATTTTGCGGGTTGGGTCGGGTTATGGGTCACTGACTCAAAAATTAAAAAACCGAACCGAACCGAACCGAATTTTAAATTTGGGTTGGGTCATGCGTTTTGTCCAAACCCGAACCGAAGTGACCCGTGTCCACCCCTACCCTTGTTGGAGATGCCCTTAGTGATTTCAAAGTCTACATCCCTTCGTTTATTATCGATAAAAAAAAAAAAAAAAAAAGTCCTCCTCCTTCACTCCTTCCTTTGATTAAGATGAGAAGAAAATATCCCCAAATTTCTCGTTTGCTCTTGCTGTCTCTACTGTCTATCGTATTGCAGATCTGACTCCATATTTCTCAACTGTGTTCAAAACCCACCATTGCTATTGTGATACATGGATCGACCCTAAATTGGTATTCCCTCTCTCCCTAGTTCAATATCTCTGTCAATTTAATCTAGGGGTTTATAATCTAGGCTAGGTTGTTCGATGGTGAGGCTGGCTGTGCCGCAATAAAAGATGATGACTTGGCAGCAAAATCGGTTTTGGTTTGGATTCAATTCAATTAGTATTCTACATGTCTCTCACTCAGATCCAATTCTGGTAGTTGTGATTTTTGCAGCATCGATTCCTCACTTCACAATATAGTGGATCGACAACCTTAGTGGTAATGTTTTTATCTTTTAACAGAAATTCTCGATTGACTACTAACTTTATTCTTTGCTCTGTATATCGTATTTCTTGCCCTTCATATGTGACTTGCTATATTGTTCTTTACTATCATCTCTCTGCACGTATGGTATTCTTTTTATTTGAATGTTACAGGTCATCGCAAGAACTGTTTTAAACCCTTCAGTGATTTTCTTTGCTCCCTACTGTTCTGAGAATTTGTAAGTGTTAGTTATTTTTTGTTGGAATGTATCTTCACATCGAATTAGGATAATCTGCTAGAATATTTGTTGTACATATTTGATTTCATTCTGTATCAATTATGTTAGGTCTCTTTCCTTTTCTAGTCTCATCTTAATGGAGATACTTAGCTGTAAATTGTGTCTGTATATATTACTCATATTTGATTTCATTCTGTATCAATTCTGGCATAATGCGTTTTTTCTATACTTTTAAACTTGTTTAGTTTTAGTAATTCTATAGTAGCAACTCCTTGTCAATATTAATGAGTGAATTCATATGACCATAGTTTCTTGTGTTTTAAATTTTTACATTTCTTGAATTTATGGATGGTTCATCTCCACATTCTTCCCTTTAGAGCTGTTGAGATGTGATTAATTTGTAATATAATTCTTTCGGAGATTTTTCGGACTCCTAACAACTCTCTTTTCATGCGTACAGTGTTATACCTTTCTGAAATAGTCTGTGTGAACTTATGTGCAGGAAAATTGAAGAATTCTCTCTCAATGTTGATTTGCAAGAGCTTCTCTTGGGGAAAGGATTAGATTTGTTTGGGTATGCAAGTCTGCTATTAGAGTCCACTTCAATGCTTTCAACTAACTTGCCTAATATTCCTCATCCTACTTTAGCAGTTTAGCCTCGAGTCCTTCACCCCTTTTCCCTTTTCATTATCACCAAAGTAAATTTTTTACTTTTTGATCTCATATGATGAATGTGTTTCATTGTAGAAAAGTATGATTTCCGTTAAAATGTTACTATGAACTTATGTAACTTTCTACTAGGTTTAACAGATTGAGCAATAACTGGGTAGAGATTGAAGTGGAGGTTGTTACATAGTTCTTGAACAAGGCAGTGAAGGCGGCTATTGTTTTAAGGGTTAGCTTCATTTGTTATTAGGTGACTTGTTAATGGATCAACTATTGGAAAAGGTGAGAATTTGATAATTGTTATAAATTCATTGGCACCATTTGGTGAGGTTTTTGTTATTACTGATTTTTGTTCATTTTGAAGCATATGCAGAAAAATGGGTAAGTGAACTATGAATCATGTGTTACTGAGAAATGTACTCTCAAGATTGGGAACCACAGATTGATGCTAGACTTTGCTTTCCATCCTTATACAATGAATATAAGTTATATGTTTTTAAGAGGAGGATGTAAATGTGATTATGTGTGATATGTTTCAGGACGTTTGCAGCGGGATTATGTAGTGCCATTTTCAAGAAACAATCTCATCAGCAAAAATCTGTGGAATGAGAGTCAAATGAATTTGGAGTTGCAGGGAGCTTCTCGAGTATGCTTGCAGAGGAACTTCCAATAGTTGTAACCATACCACTGTTGGTTAGAGTAGGTGTTTTCAGTTGCTTGAAATTGATTATTGAGCTTTGTTAGCAGAATATTTGTTTATTTTCCTTAAGTTTGAAACTGGTACTTGTATAATATTACTTGGCTCCAGACTTTTCAATAATGGCAATGAGGTTTTTTTTTTTTCATTATTTTTTTTAAAATTAATATAATTGAAGTCACGAATACTAAATCACTGTGAGTGGACAATTGAAAGAATAAAATATTGTAGGAGCAGCCACGATTTTTTGCAAGTGTGAAACATTTTGTTTAGTTTTTTGCAAGTGGGTTCCATATGTAGAAGGCACGAAATGTATCGGTTATGTGGTAAAATATAGCAAAGGCCACGGCATTCTTAATTATGTCGCTGCAGTGTGGCTGACAGCTATGACCACATATAAACGTGGGTAAAGGGGTCAATGCCCACGAATCCCACACGTGGGCTTTGCCAACTTTTGTTGTAGTGCTGGAAGGTTTGCATTGAATCCTGTGCTTGCGACGGTAATCAAACCACATGAAGTTGGCGCGAGATTGCGAATGAAAACTGTTCTTCCGATGGTAGAGGTCGACACAGTCTCACGAAAGCCCTCGCCTGCAGTGAGATTCGGAAGAATATTGACAATCAATATGTCAGCACCCCTATGATGCAACTTACTAAATTAATTTTCTATAGCTTTCGATAAAATGGCAATCCCACAGATCATGACTTTATTATAGTGAATTTTGATGCTTATGTACGTAGTTCATAATTCTGCTTCTATAGGATTTGTCTTGAGATATAGCATATGGTCATCCTCATTTAGCTAAAGCTACTGTTGAGAAATTTAGAGATATGAGTGATTTAATGGCTAAAGCAACTGTTCTCTGTGAATGATTACATTCGACAAAATTGCAAAACTATGCTAGAGTTGAAGTGGAAGGGAATTCATTTTTTTTTATATTATTATTATTGATGTCCTGAGCTGCTACGCCTTGGTCTTTAATCTATCATTCAAGATATCAAAAGGTTGGTTGTTTTGTTGTAGAATATTATAGGATATTTACTTTCCTTGTATATATAGGTAGGTTATTCCATTAATCTTTAGGATATATTTCCTTGTACATATAAGGTTGTATCACCATATATACCTCTTCTATGGAGAAGAATAAAAGTATCAAACCCAAAATCATATTCTTATTTTCTAGTTGGTATCAGAGCCAGCACAAAGTAAAAATCCTACCATCACATTTTCCGCTGCACATCTCACAAATCACAAACCCTAAATTCCAAACAGACAACCACAAAAGCAACATACAGCAAACCCTAACCAAAAGCACAACCCCTCAAAAAAAGCATAATCACAAACACAAAGCAAAAAGCACACAGATACAAACAGTACAAAAAGCAACGCAAAAGGAGGAGCTGTAGAATATTGGAGCAGCCCAGCCGAGCCACGCCACCAGCCAAGCCACGCCACCAGCCAAGCCGAGTCCACTTGCTCCAACCGACCGAGTCCACCTGCTTTAGCAGAAAAATTCCTGCTCCCCACGTGCACCTGCACCCATCACAGACTGCTCTGTCCCTTTGCCAGCGTGGGCCCCAGCTGTGTTCACTATTCCCTGCTCCCAGCAGACCTGCTCTCTCTCTCTCTGACGAAGTGGGACAAAGTAAAAATCCTACCATCACATAGTAAAAATCCTACCATCACATTTTCCGCTGCACATCTCACAAATCACAAACCCTAAATTCCAAACAAACAACCACAAAAGCAACATACAGCAAACCCCAACCAAAAGCACAACCCCTCAAAAAAAGCATAATCACAAACACAAAGCAAAAAGCACACAGACACAAACAGTACAAAAAGCAACGCAAAAGGAGGAGCTGTAGAATATTGGAGCAGCCCAGCCGAGCCATGCCACCAGCCAAGCCGAGTCCACTTGCTCCAGCCGACCGAGTCCACCTGCTTTAGCAAAAAAATTCCTGCTCCCCACGTGCACCTGCACCCATCACAGACTGCTCTGTCCCTTTGCCGGCGTGGGCCCCAGCTGTGTTCACTATTCCCTGCTCCCAGCAGACCTGCTCTCTCTCTCTCTCTGACGAAGTGGGACCACCCGAGCCAGCAACCATCACAAACAACATTTGTTCTACTCCAAAATTTATGATGACAAAAGATGAAGTTATTTCCGACAGGTGTTGGATAATTGATACAGGAGCATCAGATCACATGACAAATAACCTCAATCTCTTGATCAAAGTTAAACACTCTTCTCAAAATGTTGTGTCTACTGTTGATGGTACCCCAACTCTAGTTATTGGAGAAGGTTCTGCTGTTTTATCTGATTCCTTAACTCTGGAATCTGTCTTAGTTGTCCCATCACTAGCATATAATCTCTTGTCTGTTGGTCAGATAATTATAGCTCTTGCATGTATTGTCACCTTCTATCATTCCTTCTGTGTGTTTCAAGACATTCTGACCAGGCGGATTCTTGGTTATGGTGTAAAAAGGGGGAAATTATACTACCTGGATCTGACAGAGACTGGAGAAAAACAAAAACATTTTTTGGGGCAAGCTAATCAGGTTCATGGCATCATAAGTGGAAGAGAAGCTGTATGGCTATGGCATCGTCGCCTAGGTCACCTCAATTTTCATTATCTCAAGAAGCTGCAACCTCAGTTGTTTTCTGGTGTCAACGCTTCAGATTTCCATTGTGACACTTGTGAGTTGGCCAAGAGTCACCGTGTTTCATATTCACCAAGTCTTCACAAAAGTTCGATTCCTTTTATAAAGATCCAATCTGATGTATGGGGCCCTGCAAAAATTCCTTCACTCTGTGGCGCTCGTTATTTCGTCACTTTCATTGATGGCTGCACCCGAATGACTTGGGTATCTCTCTTGAAGAACAAAAGTGATGTTTGTTCCAGGTTCAAAGAGTTTCACAAAATGGTGTCTACCCAATATCAACAAACCATTCGTGTTCTCCAATCTGACAATGGTGGAGAATATGTCAATAGCCTTATGCAAGAGTTCACACAATCTCATGGAATTCGACATCAAACTTCAAATTCCTATACTCCTCAGCAAAATAGATTGGCAGAACGGAAGAATCGACAGTTACTTGAAGTTGTTCGTGCCCCGTTATTTGGCATGAATGTGCCTCGTGAATATTGGGGAGAAGCTGTGAAGTCTGCTGCATATCTCATTAATCGTACTCCTTCTCGGGTAATTGAGTTTCAAAACCCTCAGAAACAACTTCACACGCTACTTTCAGTTCCATCCATGCCCAACTTAGAGCCACGTATATTTGGCTGCACATTATATGTTCATATTCCCAAGCCACAATGGAGTAAACTTGATCATCGTGCCAGAAAATGCATTTTTGTGGGTTACGCAGAGTTTCAGAAGGGCTATAGATGTTATGAACCCCACACCGACACAATACACACGTCACTTGACGTTTCTTTTCGTGAATCTGAGCCTTATTTCTCAGGCGGCGTTTCAGCGCCTTCCCCTCAGGGGGAGAAACCTTATGAAGAGAAGTCCGGACATGTATTTGATTTAGAAGACTTTACAGATATTGAAGCACTTGAAGAACGATTTAATGCTGACACAGTAGCATGTGGGAAAGAGACACCAGCACAGGACCAGCAAACTAAAAGCAATTTAGTCCCTGGTGATGATGTGACAAGGGAAAATCAAAAGGAAATTGAACCAGGAAAGAGAGAGAATCACGTGGACCAAATGGAAAGAGGGGTACATCAGCCAACCCAAGATGCTAAGCTAAGCCAAGCCCTTGACTTGTCTACCAGCCAACCACGACATATCCAGCAGTCGAGCCAAGATTCCGAGCCACAAAGCCAAGCCGCAGAGCTCCCAGACCACCAGAAACGACATGTCGTTCCTTCAAAGACTGCTACATCACCTTTACTTGCCGAGCCGAGCCATCCATCAAATCCTCTAGCTGAGCCGAGCCGATGTGATGTTCACACAAGTCAAAACTTGTCAATCCCACGTGAAGAACATGCTGAGCAGACATATCAAATAAAACCAAACCTCAGTTCTGATGAAGATAGATCAAGTACAGCTTCTTTTCCCTCTTCTACACCGTCTGCTGGGAATGTTCCTCATCAGGTACCATTATTTTCCAATGAACCTAGAAAATCACATAGAGCTACTAAGGGTATTCCTCCAAAACATTATGAGCCAGACATCACAGCCAAAGCAAAATACCCTATAGCCAATTTTATGTCTAATCATAGGTTGTCTGGGTCACATGCATTTGTTGTCAATCAATTATCTTCTGTATCTATTCCAAGTAGTGTACAAGATGCATTGGCAGATCCCAAGTGGAAACAAGCGATGAATGAAGAACTTGAAGCCTTGCAGAAAAATTCAACTTGGGATATTATGACAATGCCACCTGGAAAGAAGACTGTTGGATGTCGTTGGGTGTATACAGTAAAACTCAAAGCAGATGGAAGTATTGACAGATACAAAGCCAGAGTGGTTGCCAAAGGATACACCCAGCGCTATGGAATTGATTATGAAGAGACTTTTGCACCTGTAGCGAAGATCAACACGGTCCGAATATTAATCTCACTAGCAGCAACCAAAGATTGGCCTCTTCGCCAATTTGATGTGAAGAACGCATTCCTCAATGGAAATTTAGAAGAAGAGGTTTACATGGACGTACCACCAGGAGTAAAAAATAAGCCTTGTGATGTAGGCAAGGTTTGCAAATTGAAGAAATCATTATATGGCTTAAAGCAATCACCCAGAGCTTGGTTTGGAAGATTTTCCAAATCAATGAAGGCGTTTGGTTACAAACAGAGCAACTCAGATCATACTTTGTTTATTAAACATAGTCAGGGGAAGATTACTGCTCTGATAGTATATGTTGATGATATGATTGTCACAGGAGATGACCCGAAAGAGATGGAGGCCCTACAGAAATATCTTTCGAAGGAGTTTGAGATGAAAGACCTTGGACAATTGAAATACTTTCTTGGTATTGAAGTTGCAAGATCTAAGAAAGGAATTTCTTTGTCCCAGCGTAAGTATGTACTCGACTTGTTAGCTGAGACAGGGATGCTTGATTGAAAACCAGTTGAGACACCGATTGAGATGAATCACAACCTCGCCATCTATCCGAATTAGGTTCCAACAGATAAAATAAGGTACCAACGTCTAGTAGGGAGACTCATTTATCTTTCTCATACCAGACCTGATATTGTTTATGCTGTGAGTGTGGTTAGCCAATTTATGTATTGTCCCGGTGAAGAGCATATGGATGCAGTATATCGTATTTTGAAGTATCTCAAGAAGGCACCTGGAAAAGACTTGTTGTTTGAAAAGAAAGATGAATTAGAAGTTGTTGGCTACACAGATGCTGATTGGGCAGGTGATAAGACTGATAGAAGATCTATATCTGGGTACTTCACTTTTGTTGGAGGAAATCTCGTAACTTGGCGTAGTAAGAAACAAAAAGTTGTTGCTAGATCAAGTGCAGAAGCAGAGTTTCGAGGTATGGCACATGGCGTATGTGAGTTGCTATGGATTCGAAATGTGTTAAAACACTTAGGTATCAAACTTAAGAAGCCTATGGACCTGCAATGTGATAACAAATCAGCAATTGAGATTGCTCATAATCCGGTTCAGCATGTTCGAACTAAGCATGTGGAGGTGGATCGGTTCTTTATCAAGGAGAACTTAGACAGGAAAGTCATTCAATTCCCTTTCGTATATTCAGAAGACCAGTTGGCAGATGTTCTTACAAAAGGAGTGTCAAGGAAAGCATTTGACGATTCAATTGACAAGTTGGGCATGATTGACATCTATGCACCAACTTGAGAGGGAGTGTAGAATATTCTAGGATATTTACTTTCCTTGTATGTATAGGTAGGTTATTCCATATAATCTTTAGGATATATTTCCTTGTACATATAAGGTTGTATCACCATATATACCTCTTCTATAGAGAAGAATAAAAGTATCAAACCCAAAATCATATTCTTATTTTCTAGTGTTCCGGTGTTGCATCTTCAGATATCTGCATAGAGAAACAAACTGTGTCGCTGATTGTGTTGTGACTTTGGGTTTTTATTCTTCCTCTACTTGTATTTGGTTTAATTGTCTTCCCTTTTATGTGTTCTTACCGTTCCATTTGGATCAACTATGAAACTTTCTAGAGGTTTATTGCTTTGGCTTTTATTGTATGTGTTTTAGTCATCGGAAAAAAAGAAAAAAAAAATTCATCATCCTAAAACACGGAAAAGAAAAAAAATTAAACTTCCATTGGCCATTGGCGGATAACAATGAGAGAATTTTTAAATTTTATTGTTCAAATAAATCCGTGCACCACAACTAAGCAGTGAACTAGATGAACATGAGTACATGACTCGTCAACCTAAAACATATGGTACGGGCAGATACCCTTGAAGTGAGTAGAGCATCCATTTTCCCCGTCGTGTTCGTCCTTGTTTACTGCCAAAAGCCGACATAAGCTAGCTACCGAGTTCTTTCTTTCGCTGGACCAATATTACTTTGGGGACTGATACAGTAATTATATGTGAACATGACTAGTTGACTACAGTTGAACGGAGACTAAAACCATTGTCTGTACTCTGTAACATATGGATTGCAGAGATATAAGTCATTACATCGATTTTTTCGGCCACAAGATCATTGATTTTCTTGAATATATTAGAATGATGTAGTGGCACTAGCTTTCATCAAGGAAACATAAATCCATGTTTTTGACAAGCTAAAGTATCAAACCCACTCATTCACAAGCCGATCAAAACTGAGCTGAACGTGTGGATCCAGCAAATCTTTAAACATGCACACTAACTATATGGGGGAGTATATGTACAAGCAACTCATCAATGATCTTTGATTAATTTCTTTAAGTTCTTTGCCCACCAGATCATCGCAGTCACACCATTCTTCAAATGGCCTTTTAGAAGTCTGTTGCAGACCCAAACTCACTCATTGGAGTCTTCCTCTTTCCACCAAAATTACTTGCTGTGAAACTTTTGTGAGCGTCTCTTTGACCAAGTGTTGGAACTTCAGCATCATGTGGTAAAACTGAACTGTGATGGGAATGAGAGTTTTGTGGCCGGTAGTTGTTGTCAGATTGTTGTTGCTCAGAAACTTCATTGATTTCAGGTTTAGAATCTGATGATGATCCTCCAGAAATGTCTTGTGTACTGAAGTCTATCTCATTAAACATGAGGTTTGCAATTGCTCGGTCAATGGTATTTGTCTCTGATTCTGTTCCTTTCTTGTTCCCAGACCTGAAAATGAGATTCAGGATCAATAACCAGGACGAGGACAGACACAACAAACATATCCACTTTTGTTGATAAATCAGTACCATGTAACCCACTTCATATGTGTTCAAATAGAATAATTATTCCTTATTCATGTTACATGTAACCATAGAAAAAAGAGAACCTCAAAGTGCCCAAAGAAATGTTTTCAAGCTAATGCCAATGCCAATATGAGACAAAGCTAAAGCGACGTCAACCTTATATCTCAGACATAAATATGAACTTTAGCATAGATCAGCAAATGTTTCGTGCTTTATGAACTCGACAGTTTGCTTCCGTGATATTGTGATGAGGAAGTGGATAATATCCAGAGTAACGGAACTCAAATGTAGAGAGGTAAAAAAAATGCATATAATGTACCTTGCTGTTTCATCATGTGCTTCCCAGGAAGATGGTTCTTCAGTAGCAAGGTCTCCATCTTGGCTGGGTGTAACATGACTTGCTTTTGAGTTATCGGCAAGGCGATATAAAGCATCTCGAAAACAGATCCGGGTCTTTTCAGTCAACTGATCATTCCGGAACAGAGAAGTTTAGCATAAAATTGATGGACGTGTGTCATAACACTGGAAAAGATTCTGATTTGAAAATAAAAATCTACCTGTGTCATCACCATTTCCAGCTCCTGCAATACAGATTCTTCAACTGATGTTTCCTTATTCACACCACCATGTATGCACCCTTGCTCAGCTGGAGACATATAATTAACTGTCTGCGCCTGCAAAAGAATTAAATTGATAAGATATAAGCTGGAAGCCAAGAAACTAGCACTACAAATACCATTCGTAAAAGTTATAAATATGGGATACAACGTAAAACAAGTGCATGCACATTTACATTTTTTGTGTCTGCACTAAGTTAAAATAAGAAATAACTGTTCAACAAGAGGCCCTGTTTCTAAACATTCCCTTTCATGGTAGAAGTCAAAAAGCCACAACTCTCTTTTTCATTGTCAACAAGACGACATATACTTTGTAAGCTTACAAAACATATTATGATTAAGCATGTAACGAACAAGAACTTCTCCGGTGAAGACCGTGGAATCACTTTACCCTACTAAAGTAAAAAAGACTCATGTTTCAACCAACCGAGTAACACAGATGCAACAACTAGTTATATGCATATTTTTAACATATAAATACAAGCACACTGTTAAAAGCATGCTGGTGAACATCTGTCTTACAATGAGAACAAGACAAGCTAACAGTACCACCATTCCAATCTGGCCAGGTCCCAAATAAAATAAAATAGAAATCTCACCTTTACTGGTGAGCAGTTTTTTAGCTCAGAGTTGCAGGGACTGAACTGTGAAATAGTGGAATGCCCCTTCTCTGAACCCAATTCTGGAGAAAATGCATGAGTTTTGAGATACTTGGAGCTGCCAGCACTGTGACCACTACTCGAAATACTTTGTGACTCCATATTCATGCTTGTCAAGATACTATCAGTGGCCAACATGTCATTGGAATCCGAACGGAAAAAGAACGATTTATGTACATTTTCTCCCCCAGGAAGATCATCAAGTAAGGAACTCCTGCAATAAGAACAAGGGAGGTGATGAGAAACCAAAGCAAGGGAAACTAAAATGGCAAATTATGAAGTTAAAGAGCTTGGCATCTAGGAAAAGTTTGGATGTCGTAAGTAAAGTTTTCTTCAACTAGGTGAAATTTCTGTTTTTTTCATTGTGGACTAGAGCAAATATGACAAAAAAAAAAACACAAAGCTGTGATTCCATTTTCACTGGGTTTCATGTGATGCCATAATTGATCATGAAAAATTTAGAAAGTTAGAGAAACTACATGATTTCCTACATGCACTAATTAAGTATCTAAATCCCAGAAGTTACGCTGTACAAGAATATGTCATCCATCTGTTGGAGTCCTGCTAGGTCGTCAAGTTGATTGTAGGCCCGATTGTAGGAAAGTGATGTCTTCTGAAGAGAGTCCTCAGACAATCCCTCACAAACACTTGAACTGCTTGATAGATCTTTGTCATTAGCAGAAGTTCCCATCTCACTTTCATCGAAAAAACCTTCTCCACTGAAGTGGAGTTCTTTACTGAATTGTGGATACATGGAAAAACATTTATTCGATGACTGAAAGCCCTCAGCTGCTGCACTTATTCCCCACTTTGACCAGCTATCAGGTGATGGAAGCCTGTCAGAACCTCCATCATTTGGGACAACAAGGTCATCCATTCCATTCCCTAGATACCAATCCTGGCAGTCCATGAGATTTGATCTGAAAAAAACAATCAAGATGTTATAAAGAATCACAGAGGAAGTAATTGTCATACAATCAGATCTTCCTAATGGTCATTTAACTCCAACTCCAGCGAGATTACTTACTCAAAAGTTTGTAACTTATCTTTAAATAACTACGTAAAAAAGGATGAACTAAAGAGATCTCTTATATTAATTTATGACTCCCATCTCCTGAATAAACAAACAGAGGGCTAGATCTACACGATTTGATTACTCCCACTCTAAAAATTGATTGTTTCCCGAGCATACCCTCTTGTAAGATGACTTTTTAGACAGGTTTTACCTTGAAAACTAGCTAAACTACTAAAACAAGTTACAAACTACAAAAGCTCAAATTCCAAATCTGATTATACCCAAAATCTGAACTAAGAATCAGTATTTAATGATATAACCTCTCCCTTTTTCATCCTAAAATTGAAGGAATTGACTATAAAACCATTAAACCACTCAAAACACTTTGATTACAGAGACTGACCACAACATCTAATATACTCTATAATCCAAATTTCATATCTTTCCTTTCAGATTAATCACACAAAACACCATAACTAAAGAAATCCAGCTGAAAACACTGGATTTTTGAGTCCTAAAAATCTAACAACACATATTTAATCCAAAAATATAAATATACTTCACAGAAACCAAGAACAGGGTCTTGATGTAACATACCTTATTGATGAACTAATTCAGAAAATGAACAAGACCCAGTTTCTGATTCAGAAAATGAAGTCAGCCCAGATTGAAGAAACGTGATGTGAGGCTCAAAATAGTCTATGGGTTTCTGTGGGAGTTGAGATAGTGCTTAATTTGGAAATAAATGAATGAGGCGGCCGTAGTTTTCATTATATATTTTCTGATTTTTATGCCATAAAAGAAAAAGATAATGAAAATAAATAAGCAAGTTGCAGAGAAAATAATAAAAGATTTGGTGGAGTGATTACTTGTGGCTTAGAAACGAAGGCCGACATTAGTGGCTGAGAAAGCCCATCTAAATCTGCTCTCTAATTCGTCCACGTGGCTGAATCTGGTCCCACCGCAACGAAATCAGATTTATTTCTTGGCGGAGGATTGGCCTCGAGGTTGCGTGCCCAACCTAAGTGCGTCAAGATTTTAACATTTCCCAAAAACGCCCCTCCATTATTGAACTGGGAAGGGATTCCTGGCCACAGAGGTACGTGGCGCGAGTGGTCATTTCACACGTCGGAGGCCTGGGTCAGCCTTCACGTTGCGGTGGGTCCCGGTAGATTTACAAGTAGGACACGCGGCGGCATTTGCTTAGGTTTGGGACACGTGGCTAGATGTGCTTGGGAGGTGAGTGACACGTGGCGAGGTGGCAGAGAGTGGAGGACAGTCAGACAGCAGGTGGGAGTTGCAAGTTGCGAGGACAAAAAAGGTAGAGATTGGTTTATTAGCAGAAATTCAGAGAAAGAGGGGATAAGATCGAGGCAGTCGGAAAGAGAGAGTCACAGACTGACCAAACAGACGAGGGCCACAGGAATCCTGGTACAAAACATCAATATATATAACAAGAAATCCAATTGAGGAGGAAAATATACGAGGAAAATATATTCACACCTTTACTTACTTGAAATATTAAATAAAAGAGACTGGAGACAGAACCAGAACTGTAGGTAGTCGAGAACTGTAGGTAGAGATTTCAATTTGATTGAATTGTTTACTTACTATGTAAAATTAAACTAGATACACCCTATGTGTGTGGAAAATTGATTTAAAAAAGAAAAATAGAGAGTTGAAAGTTATAGAGAAAAAAGTGGAAAGTTACTGGGGAAGTTACAAAGAGATTGTGGGAGAAAACAAATTAGAATATTTCTGAATATTATTTTATTTTTTACTATTTTTTCTTTTATTTATTAAAATCTATTTTAACATAACCTATAGTTGAAAGATTTAGTCGTATTTTCACAGGCGTTTTGGCAAACAAAGTCTGTTTCTTTAATAATAATATAGATAAATTATGTAATTGATATTGTTTATTTATCATATAAAATTATTATTAAATCAATATAATTACTAAAATACACTATTAAAATAGACATATTAGTTACAATAATTTGAAAATATTGAAATTACGTAAGGATACTAAAAATTGATAACTATGCTTGATTCTGATACTCATATCTTCCCTTAGGTATCAAGTTAGGGGGTTTTCTATACGTTTCTCGGCCTTTTGGCTAAGATCAAGTGCAGTATCTGCTCTTATCAGTTTAATATTTTATATGTGGACCAATGGTTCACACTGTCACATCCCGAACCCGATTTTAATTGTGTTAATTATATAAATTTCTCGTAATTACTAGAAGCATGAATTACGAGAATATGGAACTTCGTACGCTTTTATTTTAGTTATCTCGTGATGTCGAAAGTATGTTCGAAGGTTAAATTCGGAAAATGTTTTAAGTTTTAATGGGGGGAAAGTTGACTTTGTCATTCTTTGTAATTTTTGAAAAGTTTCCTTCACGAAACTTGCAGAGCGCGATGATACGAGTTTGTAGACACGTGGCACACGTGAAACGGACATTGTATGAAGAAGTTATGGTCTGTTGAAGTTATTTACTGTTTCGGAAAATAACTATATAATGGGGAAATTTTTCCGGAAAGGGGAAGAAGATGTTTCCATTTTCAGAAAGTTATTATTTATTACCCAAAAATTATTGTTCATCTACCTCTCTCCCCGATCCGGATCGCCGGCGTCTCGATCTCCGCCGTCCGGCCACGGCGTCACGCGCGCCACCCATCAACAGGCACATCTTCCTCTCCTCTTCTGTTTGGGCTATGGCGTAGCTCGAGGGAGTGACGGTGGGCGGCGTGGCAAGGTGGGGAAGTTTTGCCACCGTAAGCGGCGGTGCTGCAGGCGACGCCACGGGGTGCGCCACCCACCGTTCGGCTGGGTTTCTTCTTGCGCGCCCCCCTGTTGAGGTGGATCGCGTCACTTTACACGGAGTCGCACGGATCGAACGGATCGAACGGGTTTCTCCTCGACCCGTTTCGGTTTCTCCTCGACCCGTTTCCACTGTTCGACCCGGGTCCGACTCGGCCCAACCCGGAGTCGACCCGATCCGGCCCACCTTGACTCGACCCGGTTCGGATCCGACCCGGCCCATGTTTGATAGGAGCACAATGTGTGACGATATTAATATGCTTATGCCATCGTTTATGCTTTGTTTAACCCTTATTTATCTAAGATAGAGTCATAATTTAGTTTAGTGTCAATTTGGTAGAGTTTTTATCAAATGTGCTTTAGAATCCGAAAAAATGACTAAGTTTGAGAAATCTGGAAAATGATGCAAGTTGTCTTTTTTGTGATTCTGAGATGAGTAAAAATGTGATCTATCCTTGTCCGATTTTATTGAAATTTGGTGTGCATATTACTCATATACTGAGGAATGTTGTGTTAAAATTTCAGATCAATCGGAGTTCGGGAAGTCGCCTAAAAGATGGCTGCAAAACAGCAGTTCGAGCAAACCAATCCAGGGACTTCCAGGATTTTCCTGGGACTGTGTCCCAACTTCGAAAAATCATTCCTGACGACTCACAAGAAATTTGATCGAACTGTTTTATATGGAGGTAGCTATGTGTGTCTAGTTTATCTGAGATTTAGAATCGCATCAATCGGAGCTCCGAGGAGAGAGATATGCCGGAGTTACTACAACAAGGTCTTTTCTGCCGATTCCAGGATGCTACTCCCTCCTTTTCACAATTTCTGTTTTCGATTGACCATATGGTGTAAAAATGCATATGTGAAGATGGTCCAAGCTTAAGGAAGGAAGGAGGATGACACCAAGCCATGGCATTGAAGTAAAATACGAAGAAGTTTTCCTAGTCAAGCTAGGAAAAGCTGCCGGAAAAGGCAGATTTGTGCCAGTTTTGTTTGATAGGCCGGCTGGGAGCATTATACCATGGATCAAGACCTATCAAATGAAGTCCAAAGATTATACAAGAAGTCCATGAAGATATGCAGCCCAAGCCTTGAAGAAAAATCAGAAAACAAAGTCCTAGAAGAATTAATTTAGGAAGGTTTCAAAACCCTATTCTATTAGGTTTTGTTTTACCTAATTGTACCTAGGAACTGCTCTAGGGTTTGCCGGCCTCTCCTATATATATAGAGGGCATTCTCCACAGAAAAAGTTGTCACATCTTGTAGCCAAAACTCTAGTCCAAAGCTCTACCAAATTTTCTACCTTAAGTCCTACATAAAATTCTTGCCAAAACACATCCCTCACCACCATCCAGAAACTTACTGCCGAGCCTATACTACTGCCCGTGCAGCCTTCACGCCATTCTCCATCAAGATCCACACGAGCTGCTGCCTCCCAAGGTGTCTAAATGAGTGATCTACTCCCTTTGGCTTGTAATTTTATGGTTTTATGGTTTTATGTCTATGTAAAACATATGTTCTTTTGGTATTTGTTCTTATGTCTATGTATGAACAATTTCTTTGTTTGGTTTTGCATGTTTAATTCAAAGCATGATTTTGATTCTTTGTGTGTGATCAACTCTAAAGTTTTGATTTCATGGTTTTATGAATGATAGCATGTGAACATAAATTGTAAATAAGTAATCGGTTTGAACTTAGGATGCATGCAATGACTTGATTTTGAAACTTGTTTTTGGTTAACTCTTTAAATTCGTGTGCCTTAAAGATTGGTGGTCTAATTGAGTCATGACATTTAGGGTATCAATCTAATTTGCCGAAATTTACATAGATTAAGATTAGCGCGAAGTTGTCTTGATTTGTGTTGTTTCTTAGGAATCGAGTAGTTTAAAGAGTTTGCATGTCGATGTGAGAAGAGTGACGCCTTACTTGCTAACATGTCTCCAACTAAAAAAGGACTTATGTGCTTCATTGGTTAATTGGTTATTTTCTACGCGAAGTGTCTATAATCGGTTAGCTAAAGATTAGGGTTATGCGCGAAGCTAATTCTAAATACCTATGTGAAGTCTAAAATCAATGGAGAGCAACCGCGAAGGACCGAGTTGGGTTGGAACTAAGTCGAGTTTAGAATATTTCAGAGCATGTTTCTTGATTTCCTACTTGTTACTTGTTTTGATATATGATAGTTAGTGATGTGTGTTTTGTGTGAACGATGTCGACCAACCTTGTACATAATAGAGTAGAATTTTAGTTCCTTGTCTTTAATTTTTGTATGCTAGTTTTAGGGGCAGCCCTTGCTGCCGACGCCATGACCTCCCCCATATGATGATTTCGATATGTATATATGTATATAAGTGTGACAATTGTGTATATATGTGTTTGCGAATATTTGTGTTAACATTCTAATGTTTCAGGTACCCTTAATCCCCGGCTAGAACGATCCCTACTTGCTTATACTACTAACGATCTTTTGTAGGGTTATTATTCTGTGCGAGCCTCGGCTCGCATCAATGTTCAGCCAATCCGGTTTAGGCCCGACCCGGCCACGTCGACCCGGCCCACGTTGACCGTTGACCAGACCGTTGACCGGACGTTGACCGTTGATATATATATATATATATATATATATATATATATATATATATATATATATATATATATAGATAGGGCCCTTCCACTAAGGGATATCTCATTTTGTTCATTTTAAGGGATTGATTATTAGGCCAACTTTTTTATTGAATTTTTACATCTCCACCGTTCAATTACTAGGTTTATATGTGTAGATCATTTATGTAAATTTTAAACCAAAATGGTGATCGTTAAGGAATTTAACTAGATAAAATCAATGGACGTATGAAATCTGTCAAACCTGAACATTTCATGTTTTTATTTGTAAATTACAATTTTCAATGCTCTAACGATTATCAAATGGAATGAAAATTTCTTAATATGATCTACCTATATAAACATGAATGTTTAACGGTGGAGATGTTAATATATTATCAAAAAGTAGGTTAAATGAGGGATCCCTCAAAATAATCAAAATGAGGGATCCCTCATTGGAAGGAGGCTGTATATATATAGGGTCCTTCTATTAAGGGATCCCTTATTTTGGTTTATATGAAGGATCGATCATTAGACTAACTTTTTAATCACATTTGTACATCTACACCGTTCAATTACTGGGTCTATATGTGTAGATCATTCATGTAAAAGTTTAGCCAAAATGGTGATCGTTAAGGCTTCTAACTAGATTAAATCGATGGACGTATGAAATCTGTCAAACCTAAACCGTTCAAGCTTTTATTTGTAAATCACAATTTTGAATGCTCTAACGATTATCAAATGGAATGAAAATTTCCAGATATGATCTACCCATATAAACATGAAAGTTGAACGGTGGATATGTTAATATGTTATCGAAAAGTATGTTAAATGAGGGATCTCTCAAAATGAACAAAATGAGGGATCTCTCATTGGAAGGGGGCTGTATGTATGTATATATATATATATATAAGGGAAAATGGCTGATTTGCTCACTAAAGTATGTCCCATTCTAAACTTTGCTCACTGAAGTTTGTCCAATATCACTTTGCTCACTATCGAATTACACTTGTATTCACTTTGATCACTCCGTCTAAATCAGACGTTAAAATTTTGCTTATGCCGTTAAAAACAATGACACGTGCCACTCATGTGCAAATCTTAAAGACATTTTGGGAAAATATGTGTATACTCTTCTTCTTCATCTTGTTCATCTTCTCCACGACGCCGAGGAGGGGTAGTCATTTCATGGATGCTGCTGATGAGTTTAGCCCCAGAAAGAGAAATGGGTTCTGGTCGTTTCTCTACCACCACCACAAAACCTCCAAGAAAATAGACAACAAGAGCTTCCGTGACAACTCCAAGATTAGTTCCTCTTCTTCCTTCGCATCTTCGGCCACCACAACAACAGCAGCTGGGAGAGACAAGTCTTTGTGTTCTTCTTCTCTAAGGAATAAAACCGAAACCTCGGTGGGTGAAGTTGAAGACGATAGCAGCCCCAACAGCCAAGCCACAGCTTCAGCTTCTTCGTTTGAACGAAAGGTCTCCAGATCCAGATCTGTGGGCTGCGGCAGCCGGAGCTTCTCCGGCGACTTCTTCGAGCGGATCTCGACCGGTTTCGGCGACTGCACTCTCAGAAGGGTCGAGTCTCAAAGAGATGCAAGGGGGATCATTGTGGACCTTAGTTGTGTTTCTTGCCTTGATGAAAATGATATTCTACTGATCTACTTAGTCATTGTTTAAGGAGCTCTGGTAATTGCACTTTACTGTGCTAATAATGAGTCATGTGCATCCCTAAATGCTAATGGGAATAGGTGGTATATATGGAAGTGGATCCAGCTGGATTTTTTGCCTGATTTCCTTACATCTTAATCCTGTTCGCAATTATGCTATTTGCAGCTGATGAAAGGTTGATGCGGAAGTTGTTACTTCTGAATGCAGAAGGACTGTAAAGGCTCTAGCCAGGACCAAACCTCCCGTTGATGGAGATAAGATTGGTCATTCCAGCAAAATTGGTGGTGATAGTAGCAAGGGAGATAGATGTTGGGCTTTAGGCGAACCTTGGGATTGATGAACTCATGAATGCAGAAGTCTAAGGTTTAGTGGTGTGGGTCTAAAGATAGCTGTTGGTGTGCACGAAGTCTGGTGTGCTGCTGAACTTTCTCTACTACTTAGGCTGTCATTGGGAGGTGATCACAGTTTCTTTATCAGTTTGAAGAGATTGAAATTAGTTGTATTTTCTTAGTCTAACAGTGATTTCATCGGTTTGTTGCTATAACTGAAGTTTTGATCCCCATTTCTCGAGCCAAAAAAATAAATAAAAGACCAAATTGATTTCATTTGTACCTTTTTTTTTTTCCTGAAAGCTTCTTGTACTTATATCTAATCACATTGTGATTAGATTTTCAAGAAAAAAAAACCTTATTGTGATTCCAGTTGGTCCTTAGGTCTTGAATTGTAGTTGGAAAAAAATGGCTAATGCTGCTGGGTGATGAGGAAGATGACTATACACATATTTTCCCAAAATGTCCTTAAGATTTGCACATGAGTGGCACGTGTCATTGTTTTTAACGGCATAAGCAAAATTTTAACGTCTGATTTAGACGGAGTGATCAAAGTGAATACAAGTGTAATTCGATAGTGAGCAAAGTGATATTGGACAAACTTCAGTGAGCAAAGTTTAGAATGGGGCATACTTTAGTGAGCAAATCAGCCATTTTCCCTATATATAAAGAGTTTAATACAAATAGTTTAATAAGACAGAATTCTCAACTCATGACATGTTCTGACTGGATTAAGAAACAACCTTTTAATGATGCATGAAAACTGGAGAATGAAGGAAGAACTGGATAATTGGGTGACTAGCTAAGGCCGAAATCTCAGCACATGAGATAACTGACTATTACAAAGAGAAGGGAGATAGGTTAACTATTTGGGAGCTCAAGGCTTGGGAGAAACTGAAGTGAAGTCTGAAAAATGAGCGATGAGTGAACTGAAGGAGAGAGGCAACATATATAGACCTTGGCAGGAGACCAAGAGTATCTGCTTTTACTGTGGGATTGGCTGACTTGACTGAAGAATCTGCTTTTACTATGAAATTACTCATAAGGTGAGAAAACAGGAAGCCACACGATTAGTTGTATTTTGCACCGAAAATGAACAGTAAAACAGTCATTGTTCATGAATAGTGATTGGTCTCACAAAAATGGGTCTTAACTATCTTCATAATAATCTTCATGATCGGCCCATCTTTTAGGTGACTTGGGCTTTGACTAGGCTATTGATTGACTGGAGGAAGGCGAGGAATGGGCTGAGCTAGTATCCTCTTCTTCAGAACTGCTTGACTGGTTGGAGAGCTGCTTGACTTCTTCAGAACTGCTTGACTGGTTGGAGAGCTGGGCCATGATTTGTTCGGCTAGTTCCTTTAATTCATTTATGCTGACTTTCTTAGATTTGGATGAAGAGGAAGCCTTTCCTTTAGATTTTAAGGAGGAGGCACCTGGAGTGGCTGACTGGATTACTGGAGAAGTTGATTGGGCCGGTGTCATCTGCCGGGTCGGGCCTAGCTGGAGAGAAGGCCTGACTGAGATAACTGGTAATGGGGTGACTTGAGCCGGAATGGCAGATGATTGATTGACTGGAAATTCTGTGTTGAAATTGTGCAATGTCTGCTCTACTTTGAATTTATCCCACCATTTGACTAAGAACTCTCTGGAGACGGTACCGAGAGTAACACCAGATTCCTCTTGGAGTTTGTATTGCCATTTGAAAATATAGGGGACCTTGTATTTAGACATAAAATGTAATGTGGGGGGGAAATTCCTGTCATAATCAGAGAATGTCATAACTTTGGTAAATCGATTAACTGCATCCTGAAGGGGTTCAGGTAAAAGATCAAAAGGAAAACCATGTGAATACCACAAGGAGTAGAACCACATGGGGAATTTTCTTGGGAAAGTTTTATCAAAATTAATAAACCAAGAATGATTGAAATCAAGAGTTTGGTGTAAAAAGATTTTGTGCCAAGCCTCTTCATATTGGTAATAACTGAATGAAATGTCATTATATTGGTGGTATGTGTATGGAGGGTCTTTCCAGTCCTCAAGTGAGAGGATCCTGACCAAATAAATGGAATGATATAATAGTTTATCTGGATCTTTGGTATCATAAATGGGTTTAATAGTAACAGAATTAGTTTGAAAGAGAATTTTTGTGAAGAATTTTAATGACTGGGAAGGGTCAGACCAAGCAAAATGCTGATTTGGGGGAAAATACATTTTTGCTAAAGCTATGGGAGATTTAATATGGCTCAAACATGGTTCGACATTAAATAGGTTTTGAGAAACTTTTAAAACATAGGGAGATGATTTTTTAGAAGAATAAGGCCTGACGGGTTGACTAGGGTATGAAACTACATATGGATCATATTGAGAAACTAGAGCTGACTGAAAACTGGGCCGAGGACCAATAGTAGATCCAAGGTAATGAGTTGGATTTGGTAAATGAGGATGACTAGGATGACTAGGAACTAAAGCCCGACTAGAAGAGGGCTCAACTTTAACTGTTGCTTTTGGTTCTGTTTTGACTACTGGAGCACTGGGCTCCGGTGTCTGCTACTGCTTTGCTCTGGCCCGAGTCGTCATGGGAAGGGCCCTGAAGAAATTCACGAGTCAGAAAGTCTGGTATATGGTTGTCTTCTCCTTTAATGAATGCAATTTCAAAATCAAAAACGCTTAAAATAGCTTGCCAACGGCCAAATATTTGTTTACTTGCAATATTTTGAACATCTTTTTCTAAAACGTGTTTTGCGCTTTTGCAATCAACGCGGATTAAATTTTTTTGATTTAATAAGTCATCTTGAAATTTACTAACACAAAGAACAACAGATAAAATTTCTTTTTTAATAGTACTGTAATTGCGTTGTGATTGTGTCCATGTACCAGAATAGAATCAGATAATTTGCTCAGGGTGAGCCGGAGAGATTTGCTGTTTAAGGATTCCTCCATAACCAATATTTGAAGCATCAGTTTCGACGATTTTAAATGAGTCTGCTAATGGAATTCCTAAACAGGGTAATGTTTTGACGTGTTTTTTAATTTCTTTAACGAGGTTGGTATGGATAGACGTCCATGGTGGAGGATTTTTCTGTAATCTGTCAAATAAAGGCTTACATTTTTGCCTAAGATTTTTGTAAAAGTCGGCGACATAGTTTAATGATCCCAAAAATCTTTGGAGTTGATTTTTGTCGAGAATTATATCTGCGAATTTATCTGCGAATTGAAAGACTCTATTGATTGGGGTGATTTGGAGGTGATGGATATTCACTACCAGCTTTGACAGAATAGCCGACAAAATTTTTTTCGTCGGCTATTCCTTCTACCGACGAAAATTTCGTCAGCTATAATTCGTCGGTAAAACCCCGTCGGTAATACCAATGGCCGACGAAAAAAACCAATTCGTCGGCCATTCCAACCTTGGCCGACGAATTATGGCCGACGAAAATGATTTCGTCGACCAAAGCTTGGTCAAATATATTAATATTTTAAAGTTATAGCCGACGAAATAATGTCAATTTCGTCGGCTATAACTGCATTTTGGGCAAAAAAAAATACCAGATTGGAGGAGGAGAAGGAGGAGGAGGAGGAGGCTGGAGGAGGAGGGGAAGGAGGAGGAGGAGGAGGCCGGAGGAGGAGGGGAAGGAGGAGGAGGAGGAGGAGGAGGAGGAGGGGAAGGAGGAGGAGGAGGAGAGAAAAAAGGCGGGAGGAAGCGATTTAAAAGATTTAGAAGGAGAATAGCCGACGAAATTAATATATTTCGTCGGCTATATTTTGGAAAATCAACAGCCGTTGGATCTGAGCCATCCAACGGCGGACAATAAAAAGGCGCGGATCGCAAGAGTTTAGCCGACGAATTCAAATATTTCGTCGGCTATGCTTTGGAAAATAAGCAGCCGTTGGATCTGAGCCATCCAACGGTGGACAATAAGCGGATCGAAAGAGTTTAGCCGACGACATATACTTTTCGTCGGCTAAACTTAGAGAATAGCCGACGAATTACAATGTTTCGTCGGCTATTCTATGAAAACATACTAAACTGCCGTTTTGAGGCCCTAAACGAACTCGAAAGCCCGAAAAAGCCCACAAGTCGTGGCAAAGCAACGAGTTTGATTCCTGGCGTCGTTCCCTTTCCGGAATGGTATCACAATCGTTATTCGGACGCCGGACGCCAAATCTGCAGTAAACCGGGTTTTGACTTATTTCATTATTTCAGCACACGGATTTTATCAGAATCTTGTCATTTTTCAACCGTAGACGTATTTCATTATTTCGGTCATATCTTATTTGACGACATATTTGCATTTGAAGAGTGTACGTATAGTAACTATTTGAAACTATACATTCATTTAAACACATAGTAAACAAGTTAAGGAACATTAGTGCATATGTTCCGATTTTGAATCTAAAAGTTTGGAAAATCTATTCCAACCGTCAGATATCACCGTTAAGATTAAATACATGTATGAAAAAATATCCAACTACATCTGACAACGTTAAAGGCTCGATCGGGACGGTCAACCGGGTGAGTCAACCCTTTAAACGCTTAGAAATGGTAATTGGCCTGTCTAAATGACATTTTTTTGCCTGACCTTCAACAGATAATAGTTTCAAATCGATGAGACGCAACTAATCATATAAAAATTTTCCTCAAAATATTTACCGACCGTCAGGCTACCCATAGGAAAACGGAAGTAAAAAACAGTTAACCGCAACATTCGGCACACAGATTTTGTCGGAATCTTGTCATTTTTCAATCGTAGACGTATTTCATTATATCGGTCATATCTTATTTCACGACACATTTGCATTTGAAGGACGAAGCAATGGTTTGTCGATAGTAATAGAAAATGGAAGCTGTTCTTTTTTTTTTTTTTTTTTTAATCATAGCCGACGAAATCAAACCTAGTACTCGTCGGCCATACTTCCAAAAATTTTCGTCGGCTAAAGTTTCAGAGAAAGGCCGACGAAAATTCAAATCGTCGACTAAAATATGAATATAGCCGACGATTTTTTTTTTTTACCAACGAAAAAAAAAATTCGTCGGCCATTCTAGGGGAATAGCCGACGAATTTTTTTTTAGCGACGAAAATTTTATTTCGTCGGGAAAAGCCTTTTTTCTGGTAGTGATTGAATCCTAAAAAACGAATATTTGTTTGAAAAAGTTTAATTTTTGAAGCTGAGATTACTAAACCACTGACTTTCATTACATTGTAGAATTGATTTAAATGTTTCCAGTGTTGATCAATAGATTATGAGAAAATGAGGACATCATCAATGTAAACGATTATAAAATGGCTGTATTGATTTAATATGTCATTCAGAATGTTTTGGAATTCACTAGGGGCATTTTTAAGGCCGAATGGTATAACGTTCCATTCATATTGGCCAAAAGGAGTGACAAAGGCAGTTTTGTATTTATCATTTTCATGTATTTGGATTTGCCAGAATCTAGATTTTAAATCGAATTTAGAGAAGATTACTGAATTATTTAGTCGGTTGATGAGGTATCGTTTGTTGGGAATGGGATAACATATCCATTCTAAGACTGTATTGAGAGGTTTATAGTTTATAACTAATCGAGGGGCACTTCTTTCTAATTCGGCATTTTTTTGAACATAGAAAGTAGAGCAAGACCAGGGGGATTTGCTGTGACGAATTATTCTTTTATTTAGTAAGTCTTGAATTTCTTTTTTACAAAATTCCATGGTTTCGTGATTCATTTGAATTGGACGAGCTTTTGTAGGGATATTCTTTTCATCAAAGTTTTTAATTTAGGGAAGGTTAACAATATGTTTTTTTCTATGCCAGAATGCATTAGGGATATCTGAGCATAAGTCTCTAATAATTTTTTCTTCAAAATTTATAATTTTGTTTTGGAGGGAAAGATCTTGTAATTGGTGTTCAATTCTTTTGAAATCAATTTCTTCTTTCAAATAAGTTGTCTGCTGTCGTTTTGCCGTAATCAAATTAATAGTTTTTGAAATGGAATTTTCTTGGAAAGCCTTAAGAGTATGGATTTCAGGGTTTGAGAGGAACTGGAATTTAACTGGTTGGCCAAAAGGGTAGGTCGTAATACCATCGTATTCCGTCATAAAAGGGTAAAGAAGTGTGATGAAAGGAAGTCCCAGAATGACTTTATCAGTTATATCTTTAACTAGAAGGAATGGGGTTTTGAAGCAAACATTGTTTTGGCAGACATGTGCCTTGGAAATTTCATATTTGATATTCATTTTGGCGCCATTTGCAGAGCGAATGGACTCTTTTGTTTTTTCGAAATATTTTGAAGGAATTAGTCCTTCTTGAATACAGTTTAGGTCAGCACCTGAGTCGACTAAAACTGGAGTTGTAAATGAGAAGTCTTTTATCCATATTTGAACTGAAGTATACCATTTCTTAAGATTAATTTGTTGAATAGTATTGATAGTAGCATGTTTAGATATTTCTTCGTTGTGTTGAATGGTTTGTGAAGAAGAAGGTATTAGAGATGAAGTATTGTTTTGTATTTTAAATATTTGAGTATCAATTTTAACCAATTCAAATCTCCTTTGATATCTTTATTTTCAAGTGTTAATTCCATTTGTTGTTGTTGCAAAGATTGAATTTCTGATTTGATTATTTTTATTTCATGTTGAAGATCTTGGAGCGTTATTTCTTGTTTTTTATTTTTGAATTTATCAAAAGTTGTAGTAAGGGAGATTCATTCTGGTGGAGTGTTACTTATATGTTCTTGGGTAATTAATTTTTTTAATTTCTTAATATATTCTGCTTTAATATCTGGATTTTCGATTTTCTCAATTAAATCAATTAATAATTCTTCTTGTTCTTCTTATTTGGAAAGTACATTAATAGATTTACAGCAAGCGTCTTTGCAGGCTAACTTAATGTCTAAGGAAGAAGATGTTTCAGAACTGGAGGAAGCAGATGATTCATTTAACATAGATTCGTTTTCATCGTTTTCAATTTCAGAATCAGTATCTCTTATTTCTAATAAGGGAAAATGGCTGGATTGATCACTGAAGTATGCCCCATTCTAAACTTTGCTCACTGAAGTTTGTCCAATATCACTTTGCTCACTATCGAATTACACTTGTGTTCACTTTGATCACTCCGTCTAAATCAGCCGTTAAAATTAACGACACGTGCCACTCATGTGCAAATTTTAAGGACATTTTGGGAATTTCATTAGTTTACTGTCATCCTGGGATCCTTCTTCTGACACATACTCCCCCACGGACAGTGCCACTGATAACTTTTTGAATAAAACCTCTAACGTATTTGAAAACCTTTCCTCTGCTAGCACTGCTCAAGTACCAGATACTGACAGTGAAAAGCTTAATGGTGCAAGTGATCAGACAGGAACAGAACTTCAGGTCCTCAAATGGCCGATGTGGCTTCTCGGCCCTTCTCTTCTCCTCCTCACTAGCATGTTGCCAACTCTGTGGCTACCGATATCTTCCATATTTCTTGGCCCCAACATAGCAAGCTTATTTTCTTTGGTCGGACTCGATTGCATTTTTAATCTTGGTGCAACCCTTTTTCTCCTCATGGCTGATTCGATAGCCCGGCCTAAACGTTCAACACAAGCCTGTAGAAGCAAGCCTCCCTTTAGCTACAAGTTTTGGAATATAGTTGCAACTGTGACTGGATTCATCATTCCCCTAATGATGGCTTTTGGATCCCAACGGGGTTTCCTCCAACCTCAGTTGCCTCCCATCTCATTTGCAGTTCTATTGGGTCCCTATCTTCTGCTTATTGCAGTACAGATTCTGACTGAGATGCTGACTTGGCATTGGCAGTCACCAGTTTGGCTGGTAACCCCCGTTGTTTATGAGGGTTACCGTTTGTTGCAGCTAATGAGAGGATTGAAGCTTGGAACTGAAATCATGGCACCAGCTTGGATGATGCGTACAATTAGAGGACTGGTGTCTTGGTGGGTTCTGATTCTTGGTATGCAGTTGATGAGGGTTGCTTGGTTTGCAGGCTTCGCTAGTCGATATCGTCAACAACTGTCCCCTCCTGGTAATAACTAGTACTTTTGTGCTTCAAATGTTGCTTGTTTAAGTAGGTGAAGAATTATGTGGTTTAATAACCCTACTTAATTTGCGTAAGTTATCAATGTACATGAATAGCATATCTCTGAACTATCTAGGAACATACCGAAAAGAGGTGTCATATTGTGTTATACATTACAGCTATGTGATCCAGTCATGATGCCTCATTAACAAGAGGAGAAATACCATTTGAGTAAAAATAGATTGAATATGATTATATAGAGGGATATCTTTGTGCAGACTTCAATTTCAAACAAACTTTTGAGCAGGATTGTGAGTTATTTTTTTATTTTTAGCAATAGTTGTATGCAACTATGCATTTACCCTCTCATAGCCTGGTCCATTTGGCACACATGTGATCATAAATTTCATCCATACTCTCAAGGGTAGCCATGAAAGATCGATGCAGCTGACACTAACAAGATGCAGCCGTTGACAATCCAAATATAGCAAGACTCTTTCAAAGTGTTCTTTCGATTGTAGGAAGGAATGGAGTTCTAAACTTGATGAATGGGAGTTATAGCACTTGAACTGGACTGTGACTACTTTGAGGATGAGTAGTCGTACTATGACGGTTATGTTTTTCCTTATATACCAGACTACCAGTTTATATCAGAATTGAGAGCATAAACTGTAATGCATTAGCGTCAGCAAATCTGTGTTCTAAGCCCTCGACTGTCTACTTGATATAGGTGTTGGTAAACACGAGGGTAGAGAGAGAGAGAGAGAAGAGAATAGAAAGAGAAGAGACAGGAGAAACAGAGTCCCACGTTGTTCCTGCTGTTGTTGCTAGTTGCTACTGCTCTGCATCTAATCATTCGAATCCCGCCGGAAAACCGCCAATCTCAGCCGGAAAACCACTCCTCACTCCGATCGCTTCCAACATGAGCACCGGCGAGCTCCTCAACATCGAACCCCAAGAGCTCCAATTCCCTTGTACGTTATTCTTCAAACTGACACCTCTTCAACTCTTGTTACTTTCAGATCCGTGTGTTGTTGTTTTACTATGTTTCCACTGTTTATGATTGCACTTCCTTTATTGTCTTTTTGCTAACTAAAGTTGAACTGAAGAAGCAGATCGCGTGTAAACTAATGAAATTCCCAAAATATCCTTAAAATTTGCACATGAGTGGCACGTGTCGTTAATTTTAACGGCTGATTTAGACGGAGTGATCAAAGTGAACACAAGTGTAATTCGATAGTGAGCAAAGTGATATTGGACAAACTTCAGTGAGCAAAGTTTAGAATGGGGCATACTTCAGTGATCAATCCAGCCATTTTCCCTTCTAATAATCGTATAAGATTGTTTCGTTCTTCTTGACTGATTTTTAATTGATTGATTGTATTTTTTACTGGACATTTATTAGCAAAATGACTAGGTTTACCGCATTTATAGCATTTAGTTTTGTCAGAAGGAGGGGACTTTTTTTGTTTATTATGTTTTGGCTGGAATTTTCTAAATTTTTTAAATTTGTTTTTAGTATAAAATTTATCAGGTGTGAAATCGTTGTTATTTTGGGACCAATATTTGTGACAGTTAAATCTTCTTTTACTAGGATAGTAATTAGATTCATGTTTGTGTTTTTTCTTTCTAGAGGGAGGAATAGAGGGTAGACCATATTGTTCACAAAATGTTCCTAATTCATATTTTGCTTTTCTCTTTTCAGTTTTTGTGTGAGAATTTAGTTTCATATCGATACACATTTTTAGACCTTCTTTTTGAATGATTGTGATAATATTTTCGTAGGTAAGGTTATTATACTCAATGTGACCTGTTTCGTTACTTAGGACTTGTCTAATTTTGTGAGCGAAGAGTTTTGGTAAGCCGTTAATAAATTTTTCTTTCCAAAAGGGTTGGTTACTATCGTCTCTAAGCATAACTCTAGAGATAAAAACATCTTTGTACCATTTGAAATCACTTAGTGTTGGACATCTTAGGTTACTAAGTTGGTCGTGAATTCTGGATGTAATGTGACTTGGGGTGCCAATAAAATGTTGGATAATTGTATAGAATAAAGTGTTTACTGCATCAGAAACTCCTTTTCTAATGTTTTCGTCAAAAATGGGGTTACCATCTTCATCTTGTTTAATTGCATATTTTATTTGATCTCTGGATTCTGCTGTGAGATGTTTTTCCCACCAGGAATGGAGTGTTCCTGTGAATCCGGTAACTAATATATATCTACAATTTTAGGTTGACTGAAATTATGATTAGTAACATAACTGTTTGCTGTCATTGACATATGATGTAGTTTGTTTAGGATTTCGTTTTCAGATAAATTATCGATATTTCATTCATATGTTTTATCAGAAGAGACTGAGAATTGATTATTGGGAAGGGTAGTAGGTTTTATGTCTATTGGTAAAGGACGATCTATCCATGTTTTAAATTTTGGTTTCTTTGGATAATTAATTCTTGATAATTGAAGATCTTGAAATGTTTGGTTGATTTTTGAGATTGTACTGGAATCCGTATCAGATAATTCAGTTGAGGTTTCTGAAAGTTTATTGTATTTATTATTGTGTATGACTGAAAGACTACTACTACTTGGTTCATTTTTAATGGATTTTAATAGTTGATCAATTTTTTGGGCAGTAGAAATTGGTTTGTTTGTGTTGAGTTACTAAAACGGACCAAAGGTGTTTCAGTTTGCGGTTTGGGAAGTATACTGACTTTGGTAGATATTATGTCTATTTTGGTTTCAATTTTATCTAATTGTTGGCCTATAGTTATTAGACTTTGGTTGGAATAATTATTTTGTTCAATAATTTTCTTATGTTCTGGATCATGTTTATCATCAATTATTTTAAAAGGTGAAGCCATCATTTTTTGTTGTAGATGTTCAATAACAATGTTTTCTATAGGGGGATGAGTGGATGTTACTACAGAATTGGTTGTTGTCCATTTGGATTTTGTTAATGTTTGAATATTTTTGTTTAAATTTTCAATAAAATCAAGAAAGAATATTTTTGTTTGATTTTGTAACATATAATTTTTCCAATCTTGAAATAGTTGTTTTCGTTGTTTGATTAAAGGGAACTGTTGACGGTATTGATTACGACGAGTAATATTTTCTTGAGCTTCTAAGTGTTGGTCTAGTCTGGGGAAATTAATGATGAATGGATGAATAGAATTTTCCGAGCTTGCTCCATCTTCTCGCAGGAGAGTGCTTAGTTGAGGATTAATAGGAGGAATTATTTCAAAATCAGAAGCTGTAGGAGTAGGAGAAGTTGGTTCTTCTTCAGTCGTGGGAGGCTCTTCATAAGTAGGATAAGTGACTTGAGAATTAGTATTTAAATTTTTTATTTGTAATTTTTGCAATTCTTCTTCTAATTCTTTTATCCGAATATTTTTTTATTTCTGTTTCTAATTCAGAATCTCTTCTAGAGATCGAAGATTCAGCTTTAGTGGAACCGGCGAATGAACGTCTGGCAGAGACGAAAGATTGTCTAGAAGATTGACCTAATTCTGTAATTTGAGGACGATTAATAGGATTTTGATTACGGAAGTTGATTCTTATTGTACCGTCATTGTATTGGTGTATTCCACTTAAGTCGGAGACACTGTGACGTATGTTTACTGGTTGATTTTCATTAGTGAGAGACCATTCAGAGGGAAGTTGGACATCAGACCATTTTATTGTATGGGGAACTCTGATATTAGCATTATCTTGATTACTGTGAATTAAAAGTGTTTGATTTTTGGGACTTTTATTAATAGCTTGAAAATTCATATTTGTTCCAGTAACTTTATAGTGAATTCGATAAATTAAGGCTAATGGTTGCGTTCCTTCTAAAACATTATATCCAGAAGTTTTGATATTTAATGTTAAGACTTTTAATATATGAGGATCGCTGAGACTGATTGTAAAATCAGGATAGCAATCAAAATGTATTGGCCCATTGAATAGGCTTGATTCAATCATACCAAGAGTCTCATTAAAATCTGTAAATCTAGCATCTCTTAGACAGAGAAGGACTGAAGCATTCAGACCTTTTCTGGTTAGTGGTTTAACATCAATTTGGACTAATCCAATATGGAGGAAGTTGTGACCATCTTTTTTTATGTTTTTTAATAGATTCAGGACTGAAAAGTTGACATGTTTCGTGATCTTTGCTTAGGGCATAGACTTGCTCGACTGTTTTAATATGATGTTCACTTTTAAATGAGGACAGTGACCATTTTTTCTTGTAAATTTCATTACTAGGGACTCTAGGAATATTCCAATTATTAATATCAATGTTATCGTTTGACTGATATTTTATTTGTTCTTCATTAACTATATCAGGAATCCTATTGAGAAAGGATCTAGACGAACTAGAAGAGACTGAGGAAGATCTAAATAATCGACTCATAATGGGAGATGAAAGAGTAAATGACCAGAATATTAAGCTTGACAGCAACCACGATCAAAACTGGGCGCCTGAAGAACTCCGAAATTCTCTTCTCCGCTCATGCCGCATCCGCTCATGCCTCTCCGGGACTTACTGTTTGGACCTGGTATCTTACTGTTTGGTTGGAGAAAACAAAGACTGAAGGCGAGGCAGAATAGATTAAGTTACTGACGAACTTAATAGACGTAGGCAAGAACACAATCACAACACAATAAAAGCAGATTAAATAAATCAATCTCAATTTATATATATATATACCCTTCTAGTGAGGGATTCCTTTTTTAGAACAAAAAAGAGGGATAGGCTATTTGATAAACTTTTCAATTACACAATCACATCTCCACCGTTCAATTTGTAGGTTTATATGAGTAGATTATTTCTATAAGTTTTTAAAAAATTTGGTGGTCGTTAAGCCGTTCAAAATTTTTAATGATCTTGAATGGTTAAGGTTTCTCTGAAAGTGCAAGACTTTTTTACTTAATCTCAGTCATTCAAAGTTATTAAAAAACATATCTAATTATGGATCTCTATCCCTTTTTTTGTTTTAAAAAAGGGATCCCATACTAGAAGGGCCCTATATATATATATATATATATAGGAAAATTCTCAGGTGCGGACGTCCGCACAGTGCAGATTCGTCGCAAACGGTCGCCGCCACACGCCGATGACGGCGCGGATGCTGCTGGTCGCGCTCCTCTCCTCCCGCAACTCCAGTGTGTGTCGGCCGGAGCTCCAGCGCCAGCCCACGCTGGCCGGAATCTGGAAAATTCGAGTTTATGGGCAGCAACTTGAAAAAAACTTGAATTTTCCAGATTCCGGCCGACACAGACAGGAACGTTAGGAGGAGAGGAGCGCGACCAGCAGCATTCGCGTCGTCGTCGGAGTGCGGCGGCAGCCGTTTGCGGCGAATCCGCACGGTGCGGACGTCCGCAGCTGAGACGGACTATATGTATATATAACCATTCCACTGAGGGATCCCTTATTTTGTCCATTTTAAGGGATCGATCATTTAACCTACTTATTAATCACATTTTCACACCTACTTGTTGACGAATTGGTAATAGATTAGATCGATTTGATGAGATTGGAAAGTACGAGGACTTTTTTGATTAAATTAAAATTTTAAGGACTGAATTGATGAAACCCTAAAATTATAGGGTAGTAAGCAGAATTTAGTCTATATATATATGTAAAAGGTCATTTCACTAAGAAATCTCTTATTTTGTTCATTATGAGGGATCGGTTATTAGGCCAACTTTTTTTATCACATTTTTTCATCCCTACCGTTCAATTACTAGGCCTTTATGTATAGATCATTCCTGTAATTTTTTAACTAAATTGATGATCATTAAGGTATCTAACTAGATTAAATCAATGGACGTTTCAAATCTATCAAAGCTGAACCGTTCATATTTTTACTTGTAAATCAGAATTTTGAATGCTCTAATAATTATCAAATGGGATGAATTTTTCCATATATGATCTACCGATATAAAAATTCATGTTGAACGGTGGAGATGTTAATATATGATCGAAAAGTACGTTAAATGATTGATCCTTCAAAATGAATAAAATGAGGGATCCCTCATTAGAAGGGGACTCATGTATGGATATTTAGAATGAGCCTTAATTTGGGTAAATCATATTAGGTTTTTCTTACTTCTCATTTTGGATTTAGTGCTGGTCGATTGTTAACATCTACGTCTCTAATTTTGTTTACTAACTTACTAAGTGTTATGAGTTTTGTCTTTTGTAAAGTTTCTAATTTGCTCTGATGTTTTGCGCGATGTCATGACTCGTGACAGTTTAACTTATGTTTGTTAAATTGTCACATCCCGAATTTTAGATAATAAAAATTCAAATTTGACAATATGAAAATTCACAAATAAACTCAAATATTTAAAATTATTATACAAATAACTAAGTACAACATCAAAGTTCAAGTGTGTGGCTCAAAACACTCAAAATATTACATCATTAAATACATAGATGTAAAATAGAGTCTCACGCTATCACTCTCTAACCCAAAAATAACTACAAGCTAGACCATGGATCACACCTACTAGCCGCGCGACTCAGATGCAGCCTCCTGGCAGCTGGTCCTCACCTGCAGGTCTAACCCTTAGACCATCAATTGGTGCACCGGGTTGTAAACAACGAACCCGGTAAGCTTTCAAAGCTCGTGTGAATAAAACCGACAAGTTCAGGATAAAACAATTTAACCACAAGTAGTAATCATATTTCCAAAACAACCACAACTCACGAAATATAAATCCACAACACACAACCAACCAAAAGAATAAAACTCGAGGCACAATGACCACCGTCATTCCCCTCCAAATCATACAAAGGCAGACATATTAGAGCTCTAACTGATCGTAGCCAATTACCCGGCCAAATGCTTGTTTCCCGATATAATTGCCATAGCGATCCCCCATCACTCACAGGGTGGACCCTAATCGCCATATTAAGAAATCCCCATCACTCACAGCAAGATCTCTCCTTGGCCGTTGGTTTTCACACCAACTCAATCACACGACACCCAACTCACACATTCACAATTATGTTAATTCCAGAACAAAATAAATTCACGCAAATGCACACTCTCAATATATACATTTCATGTAAATATATATATACGTAGACATTCACTCATGAATAGTGCACTAATACCAACTATAATCATTGATCGAAAATACTTAAAAAATTATTTTTATATTAAAATCATTTTACTTACCAATGAACCGTAGTCGATCAAGTTCATTCAATTTAAAACAAATATCATTTCCATAAAACAATTTTACATATAACGATCCATTTACTATAATTTAACTAGTATTACATACGAACACTGTGAGGTTTACTCACCTTTAATATTCCCGTTGCGTCTTCGACCTCACAAGGTGAGATACACACGCACGGTCAAACACCTAAGCGACATTATCGAAACTTAGCATCCAATTTAAATAAAATATATTATAATTCACTCCGATCACACAAAGGCTTGCCAACACGCAACAAACCTCCTTCGGAGCCTCTCAAAGCTCCTAGACAGCCTAGTCGACCCTAGGATCAAATATCAAGCCCAAATTCTAGATATGCACGTAAATTAATAATCGCATAATTAACAAATTCAAAAATGCATAACTTGGTCATAGGGCGACCGAATCATACAAATAATATATCCCCACGCTCGTATCGACGAGCACGACATAGTAGAACAACCTACTACCCCAAATACCCCCAGACGCGCTACCACACGCAGCCCAAAGTGGATGCACGTGGGCCCCACACGCCTCCACCAAAACGCCACCCAAACATGCAACCGTGACCACCAACATGTAGATCAAGGTTCAAGGATTCGAACCATACCTGAAATACTCGAGGATACGGCCGAAAAGTGGCCGGATACGGCTGGGAGAGGGCCGGATACGCCATCGCCACGTGGATTGGATAGCCCGAGCTCGGCTGCTTCTTCCCTTCGAAGTGGACCTCGAGGCCGGCACAGAAATGCTCAGAGGAAGGAGACGAACCAGAACATGGGCGCCTCGAGCCCCGGCTTCACCTAGAGTAACTGTTGCTCCGCCCCCTACGGTGGCAGAAGCTTTTGGGCTCTGCTACTCCGTGCAAGGGCGGTGACTTGGGTCGATCCTTGGCTCAAACGAAAGAGGAGAGAGAGATGAAGAGATTGGTGGGTGGCGCGCGACCTGAGGTGGCTGGACGGCGGAGAAAGGAAGGAGGAAAACCCGGCGTCGAAGAGAGAGAAGGTGGAACAGTAATTCTAGATTTTTCTGGAATTCTGACCAATTTGGAAAGTTTGACTTTTACTAAGATATTTTTACCATTTATTGTAATTTTTTATTTTAGAAATAAATTTAACATATCGTAAATTCTTCATACGACGTCCGTTTCACACGTGCCACGTGTTTACGAACTCGTATCGTCGAGCTCTACGACTTTCGTGAAGGAAACTTTTCAAAATTTACGATCCGAATGAAACTTTTCGAAATTCACGATGGATCAAAAAGTCAACTTTTGACCCATCGAAACTTAAACGTTTTTCGAACTTTAACTCTCGGAATCACTAACTTCTAATCTAATAATTTCCAAATAAACATTAAAAATTATTAAGGAATTTCCGGGGTATTACATAAATTGTAATGTATTTGACTAGAGTTGTATGTAAAGTTATTTCACTTTCGTTTGCTATACCTTGAGCTATAAACAGTCGTCATACCCTTTTTGATATTGTTACGATGATCGGAGTGGCTATTATATTCTTATTTAAGATATGTGCGTTAAGGAATTAAAGACTAGACACAACCAATTAACAACATGTAGAATTGTACAAAAATAAACTGTAATATTCTATTTTGTATATTGGACACACATTTCTTTCACAATTGATATGTTTTAGTTTCCTCCACCATCTTTAACAGCGAGTTTTGTTTTCTCCACCATTTTTAGCTGTGATACTGTATATCCACCAAATTTGATCGCCCTAGTTTATAACTTGATAATACTTTAAGAAATTATAATTCACAACATGTTTATGTCAGTGAAGAAAAATTGCCAATTTTGTTTGTTCATGAAAATGATACTTGGAGTAAAGTTTCATAATCCTCATGTCGTGCGCTTAGAGCATCTCTAGCAGAAGCATCTATCAAATTGCTATATTTAGTTAAAAGTTTGAGTTTTAGCGATGGATTTAACAATATTGCTCTAACAATAATTGCTAAATATTAGGTTTAGCAAATCGTACACTGACACGTGTGAAACGAATATTTAGATATTTCTTTAGCGTTGCTTGAGTCAATTGACAAATCTAACAATCATTTTTAGCAAAAACTAAATTTAGCAATTTTTAGCAATTTTGTTGGAGCTCAAATTTATCTAAAAATTTGACAAATAGTTAAAATATGGAAAATGATTGTTGGCCTCGAAAATTTAGGCATTAAATGCCTCAATCTTAAGTGTCATGCCTTGTCACATACAAACATCATCTTTTTAAACAAAATCACACAATGTTATTCTTAAATAAAAGACAATCATATCCATCACAAATCTAATAACTCTAAATTATTTGTGTTTTCTTATATAAAAAAACCTATTTATTTTAGTTTTATTTTTCATTACACTCATATACCTAGATTTAGACACGGAAATATACCGTGAAAATACATAAATTTATAATTTTTTAAAAACGTGAATATATATATATATATATATATATATATATATATATTTATGTCCTATGAAGCACGGACATTATCGCGTGTCAGACACGTATTGGACACGGACACGCACAGACAAGCGGGAATACGCATGGACACGCGAATTGCTTTTCAGACACAGCTTGGACACGGGCGTGTCCTCCATGAACACGCGAAATGGAGTTGGACACGCCGGCGCCGAGCTGAGCTCTGCTCCGAAAGTACAATTTGGAAGCTTCCAAGCCGCAGCGCAACAGAGCATCGTCGTCGGCTCCCAATTCGATGACTGCGGCGTTGTGTCTCATCATCGACCCTGACAGCTCCTCCACCACCCTCACATACGTCCTGGTCGGGGCTCCGTCTTACGGAGCAATATCCGCGATCCGAGCCCGGGCCAGCTGGCATGGACTGCCGGCGTGGCGGCATCAACGATCGGATGGACATGGTCGAGTGCGGCGGTGGGAGAGGGAGGCGGGAAAGAGGCAACGAGAGTTGAGAGTGTACGGAGGCGGCAATAGGTGATCTAATGGCGGAGGAGGAGGGGGGAGTGATTGGGTGCGACGCGAGTGCAGAGGAGATAATGATCACTACCATCAATCATTCTGAAGGTTCAATCTTTTGTGTCGTTTGGTTAATTTTAGAGGATCATGTTTGATATTGGAAATGAGGCAATGGATGGAAGTAGAAGATGCTTCTAGACTTGAACTTAGTTACTGCAACTAAGTTGGAGTTATTTTCAAGTTCAAAACTCCCAGAAAGAAAGAAAGAAAGAAGAGAAGGTGTGTCTCGGGCTTGGGCTTGGGCCATGGACTCGGGCTCGGGCTCGGGCTCGGGCTGTTTATTTTTTTGTGTATATATATATATATATATATATATACATAAAATATTATTTAAGTAACGTGTCCACCGTGTGTCCGTGTCCGATTAAAATTTGATTTTGATGTGTCCATGTATCGTATCGTGTCCGTGCTTCTTAGTATATATCATATATGTATATCTTACTCGTCAAATTTTTTTGAGGAAATCAAGTTGATTGTATTAATTCTCAATCCAGAAAAGATCATTACATATCCTCCCTCTACCGACTAGGGGTAGATAAAAAGCTTATAATAAACTAAACTAACGATATAAGAATAAAACAAAACAAAAAAGACCACGAACCGTTAGTGATGAACTTATTCATTTATCGGCTTATGAGAATCTAAAGGACGTTAAACCAAAGGCTATATGTATCCCATGATCAAGCCGATGTCTTGAGAAGACTCATTACGTCTATATGACGAGAAGTCTTGGGAGATGAAACTCTCCATCTAAGTACCATGTGCGCAATCATGTACTTGTCATAATATACTCGACTCGACATCTCATTCGCTATAAACTTATAGAGTCAAGGTAATGGCTAGACGCGCCCACGTAATGCCATGGTATATGGCGGTACTTTCTTATGATATAAACTAGTTTAAAAAAATCTCCATTGACATGTGTGGGGGATCATTAAGATGCAACAAACCTGGAAATTGTATTTTTCGTTTTAAAACTATACTTAGAGCATCATCTCCAACAGCTCTTGTAAAAGTTGAATGTTCTCTATTTTACAAGAAAAACACCATATTTTGGCTCCAACAGCTCTTGTAAACCAATCTCTAAAATAGAGAAAGTGAGAAAAAAATATGTAGAATCTCTATATATATAGAATTCTCAAAATCTGTATATTCTTGCAAAAATCCTTAAAATTTAATGTTTGCATTTTATATTTGACTCTCTCTCCTAAAAAAGAAAAATAAAAAAAAAGAATGATTTATCTCCCTCTCTCCGTTGGAAGATGGAGGAATTAAAGCATTTATGACGGGATTTGGTTTGATTAAAATAAATATATATTATTTATATATTCATTAAATTATACAGATTAGCATTTAATTTTTATACTGTAAAATAGAAGAGTTATTGGAGTTGAACCTATTTTTTTATAGAGATTTTGGGTTTTCCTCCTCTTTAATAGAGAATTTTTAGAAGAGTTGTTGGAGATGCTCTTATATTGGCTTCCAAAGAAGTTGTTCTGGTGTAGTTTTAGAATCTAAAATAGCATTATACACATTTACTGGATTCAAATTAAGATACTTGGAAACATTTCTTCTGTCCAAAGATTTTGATTGTTTCTCTGGATAACTTGGATTCTTTAGATGTGTTGTAATGATTGAGAAACTTAAGAATACCTTGTCTTCTGCCAAAGGTGTTGCTTGGTTTTTTTATTACAAAATACAGAATGGGGTTGATTTATTGTGTGATGCTCAGTATTTCAGTGTTGATTTTATCGACAGAAAATATGCAGAAAAGTAAACTCAATGAAATTTTTGTTGGTTTAGCAAAATCAGGAAAATGATTTTGGCTTGAGATCTAACTAGTGTTGTTTATCTGGTCAAGAATTGGTTTATATGGTTTATATATGGTATGCTAGTATTGTAGTTTTGGTTGATATGCTACATTAAGTTACTAGTGGTATGCTTTCTATAGAATAATGTAATAAACTAACATGTCTGCTTGTGATTTCATTGTTCTGATATAGATTTAGTAACATTTTGGAATTAAGTTATTAATAATTTTCACCTTGTTTTCAGATTCTTGATGTACATGTGGTTTTTGGCTGTGTATGGATATTATAAATGTTAATAGTACCTTGTGAGCTGTTATAGATATATGTATATATATTTTCTTAAGAAGCATACAGGATGTATGATTTTGTGACCATTCACTCACCTTGTGAGCTTTATTAATAGTACCTGTCAAGCAATATTTATTTCAGGTTCTCTACAAAGTTTCCACTGAAAAACTATGGTTTGCAGATTTTTACTTTGTCAAAAGACAAACACAGATTGCATGTATGTTTTAATTTTTATCGTATTACTCGTCCAATAAGAATTCGTCCGATATATATATTGTGCATCTATAATTCGTCAAAAAAAAAGTTTATATATCTAATTATTCCTAAAGAAAATCGATTTAATTTTAAATATGATATAAACTATGGTATGCATATTGATATGGCAATTCTAACCATAAAAATAAAAGAAAAAATCAATACATTAGAATGTCAAAAAGTAAAATTATCTCGATAAAAAAGGTAAATAATTGCTGCTTGCTCTAATAATTGTACCTTATGAAATATAGTGATTGAATATGTAATAAATTATATAATGTTCTAGGAGAAATTAATGATAAAAAACTGTGTCTTTATTGATTGATAATGACACTTTTATATAGGTATTACATCAAGTATCCCTGGTAACCAGAGATTCCCTATCTAATAAAGAATCTAGATAACTAGCCTTATTAGGACAAAACACACTACGAAAGTTACAGAATAAACCTTCCTTGAACACTCCCTCTTGTGTCGCGTCCGTAATGGTGCATAAGTTGTTGCCTCATTAAAATCTTTGCCAACAAACAAAAACCTCTTGGGCAAAAATAAAAGCATGGTCTAAGGGAAAAGAGTACAACGCACCAACTACAAGTAAGTGAGACATGCATAAATAGACTCCCCCTGAAGTCTAGATGAGAACTCTCCCTGATGGTCAATGAATCTTTGAGTTCGGATAAGCGACACGTACCAATGCGCTTTACATGCTTCACGAATGTAGCTTTGGGTAGAGACTTGGTGAACAGATCAGCTGCATTATCTTCTTAGCTGACTTGCTTCACTTGGATATTCAAAGTCTCTTGCTGCTGCTGATTGTAGAAGAACTTAGGCGAAATATGTTTAGTGTTATTACCTTTGATGTATCCCAACTTCATCTGCTCAATGTATGCTGCATTATCTTCAAATATGCAAGTTGGTCCCATCGTAGTAGATTCAAGTCCACTAGACTCTCGAATGTGAGATATAACTGAGCGAAGCCAAACACACTCTTTAACTGCTTCATGTAGTGCAATAATCTCAGCATGGTTCGAGGAGGTAGCAACAAGGGTTTTCTTGGTTGATCTCCAAGATATCGCTGTATTCCCAATGGTAAAAACATAACCTGTTTGGGAACGTCCTTTGTGTGGATCTGACAAGTATCCAACATCACATCATTTGGTGTATCTGAGTAGGAGGGGGTATTACCGAAGCCGTACCGAGACCACGCCTTGGCATCCTCGGGTTCGGGTACGGTGGCGGAAGTAACGGCGTCACGACGTGCATCCGAGCCGAGGCTAGGAACGGCGGTGGTGCGGCGGGCAGCCGGACCGGAGCCAGGTGTGACAGCTGTGCGACGGTGATCCGAGCCATTGCCGGCGTCACGGCATGTAAGGGATCGGCTTAGTGCCGAATCCTGATGAGTGTATCGATAGTACAAGCCCATGTCACTGGTTCCTTTCAGGTATCAGAAGATTTTCTTGATTCCAACCCAATGACGTTGTGTTGGGGCCGAGCTAAATCTAGCTAACAAGTTCACTGAGAAAACAATATCTGGTCTAGTACACTGTGCTAGGTATAACAAAGCTCCAATTGTACTGAGATACGGATATTCAGCTCCCAAGACCTCTTCGTCATCTTCTTTCGGACGAAAGGGATCTTTGTTGATATCCAGACTTCTAACGATCATGGGAGTGCCTGAAGGATGCATAACTTTGTCCATGTTAAATCGCCTGAGCATCTTTCGGACATATGCAGATTGGTGTACAAATATTCCACCACTTCGGTGCTCTAGTTCTAAGCCTAGGCAAAACCGAGTCCTTCCCAGATCTTTCATCTCGAATTCAGATTTCAAGTAGTTTGCGGTCTCATTGATCTCATTCAGAGTTCCAATGATGTTCATATCGTCAACATAGATTGCTACAATGGTAAATCCTAAACTTGTTCTCACTATGAACACACAAGGGCTCAACTCATCATTCTTGTATCCTTTCCCAACCAAGTAATCACTCAACCGTGTGTACCACATCCTACCAGATTGTCGGAGTCCATATAGAGATCGTCTCAACCTGATAACAAATGAACTTCGTGGTTTTTGCTCACTTGACTTGGGTAACGAAAGTCCTTTTAGCACTTTCATATACATCTCCGTATCTAGATCCCCATAAAGATATGCTATTACAACATTCATAAGTTGCATATTGAGTCTCTCTGAGACTACCAAACTGAATAAGTATCGGAAGGTAATAATGTCCATGACCGGAGAATACGTCTCCTCATAATCAATTCCAGGGCGTTAAGAAAAACCTTGTGGCACGAGTTTAGCTTTATATCGTTGGACTTTACCATTCTCATTGCGCTTTCTGACAAAGACCTATTTTGTCCAACAGGCTTCGCATTCGGCGGTGTAGGCAAAACCGGTCTGAATACTTGCCTTTTGTTTAGAGAGTCTAGTTCAGCCTGGATTGCTTCTTCCCACTTCGGCCAATCCACCCTTCGTTGACATTCAACAACAGTGCGGGATTCCATTTCGTCGTCGTCAATGATTTCTTGAGCAACGACGTAGGCGAATGCATCATCGATATACATGGAATTCATTTCCATAAGATTGTGCATGCATAAGAAGTTTAGTGAGATTTCCTTGTTCTCCAATATCAATGGTGAGTCTGAGGCATTCCCTAGATGATTCAGAGTTGATTCTTTGACATAGGTATAGTCGAAGACAATCTTGTGTGACGGCGTCACAGTATCGATGATGAACGGATCACTTTGTGCCTGGACACATGCCCTCTTTCTAGGTACACTGTCTTTGAAACCAATTGGTCTCCCCCTCTTTATAGGAGGATCCGAAGTCGACGCCGGCTCTCCACTTAGAGGTGTCGAGCCTAGGCTGCCGATGGCACCTAGGGCTACGGGTCCGAGACCGGCGGCGTGTGCTCGTGCTTGACGAGATATGTTGAGTCTTGCAGGTACATTTGCAGTAAGTATGGTTGATCTTGTCACTTTCGCAATATCAGTAAAGGAGTCGGGTATCGAATCAGCAACCTTTTGTAGTTCCAATATACGTTGTATTTCGATCTCACACTGAGACGTGCGGGGATCATAATGAGACATAGTGGGAGAGAACCACGTCAATTCCTGACGTTCACTAGGTACAGATGCGGCCCCATCTCCCCCTAACGGCGGGAAGGATGTCTCATCAAAGTGACAATATGCAAATCTTGCAGTAAACAGATCACCTGTTGTAGGCTCTATGTAGCGGACAATTGTTGGTGTTTCATATCCAACATAAATAGCTAATAGTCCTTGTAAACCCATCTTGGTATGCATAGGAGGCGTTATTGGCACATATACGGCACAACCAAAAGTACGCAGATGCGAAATGTCTGGCTCGTAACCAGTTACCAACTGGTACGCACTAAATGGTTGGCTATTTGTGGGTCGTAGATAAATAAACATAGCTGCATGTAATATTCCATATCCCCATGCCAATACCGGCAAGTTAGTGACCATGACAAGGGACCGAGCAACAAGCTGTAGTCTCTTAATGGCTGCTTCAGCAAGACCGTTCTGAGAATGAACGTGGGGCACGGGATGTTCAACTTCAATCCCAACTGACATGCAATAGTCATCAAAACACTTTAACGTAAACTCTCCAGCGTTATCTAGTCTGATTGACTTAATTGGATTGTCGGGGTGGTGAGCGCGAAGCTTAATGATCTGAGCTAGGAGTTTAGCAAATGCAGCATTCCTCGTAGACAACAACGCGACGTGTAACCAACGCGTCAACGCATCAACCAGAACCATAAAGTATCTAAATGGTCCGCATTCTGGTGTTATAGGTCCACATATATCACCTTGAATTCGTTGTAGAAATGGAATATTATGTTTCTTATCAATAGCAAAAGATGGTCTTGCTTGGAGTTTTGCTAGTGAACAAGCTTTGCAAAATGAACGATGAGCATTGGACATCACTACAGAGGCATGAGTAGCAGGAGGAGGCTGAACCTCTCCTTGGAGCCGAGAGGCTGCCGGCGGTGGCGTTGAGGCCGAACCAAGGCCGAAACACCTAGGCACGGGGTCGGCTTGGTTTTGTCCAGTTTTCTGGTTTCCTTTTTGTTTCTGTGATCTGAAAAAAGGATGACCGAGAGAGCATTTCAAAATACGAATCATCATATCACGACCCGGATGACCGAGTCTATCATGTCAAAGCTTGTAAGCATCTGAATCGCACAGTATAACAACATGAGATTCATTAGCTAGAATGGTTGTGAAATACATGCCATTTCGAATGCGCTTACACTTCTCAACAATGCGAGTACGCAGAGACTGAGTGGAGGTGATAAACAGATATTCAGTTCCATCTTTAACATAAGTTTTGAGGTGATAGTCGTTGTCACGCACATCCTTGAAAGCTAGGAGGGTTCTGGGCGCTTTAGGCGCATACAATGCGTCAGCTACTCTGATTTCAGTGCCATTTGGCAATAAGAATTCAGAAACTCCGCGACCTTTAACAATAGGTCCCGATCTTGTCATCATAGATAATGACGATCCACATGGCGTAAACTCCGAAAACAATTGCCGATTCCTCAGAATCGTGTGAGTCGTTGCACAATCCAACAGACACTCGATCTCGCCTTGAAACATCGACAAAAACAATGTAAATTGAATCAATTGTCTATATTTAGAATTTGGCGAACACTCTAGTAGAAGTGTATTGAAGCAATTTATATCATCACAAAACGAAGTACATTAAGGCCGATAACAAAACCATGGCATCCATAATTTTAGATAAAAGGACAAGCCGTGTGTAATCACCGAATACCAACATTGAGAGAGAGAACATAGCCTAGAGCAGAGAGATTAGGACCGGAAGCCGTCATAGATGGCGTTGCCGAGCCAAAACAAGGCCGGGGGCAAGCCAAGGCCGAAGCCATGGTGAGGCCGAGCCATGAGGAGCCGAGCCGAAGCAAGGCAAGAGAGATGAGGGTCGGTCAGGCGTAAAGGCAATCCAATGCGACGGTTGAGCTAAATCTGAGGCATAGCAAGTCCGAAGAAAAGTCGTTGTCGGGCCGATATTGCAAATATTGCATGTGTCGATAGGCTATCGTTGTTAGTTTCAAAGCCGGGTTTTTGGCCGAGTACGTGTTGGGACAAAGGTCGAGACGTGTCCGAGGTGAAAAATTAAAATCCGGGTTTGGTGTCAAACCGGCAGGACGCAGGGCTGCCGAGCTGCGTTTCCGGGCTGTCGAGTGGCCTGCCGAGCTGCCTAGGTGCTGCCGGTAGCCTGCCGAGGCTGCCAAGAGGCTGTCTTGGCGCTGCCGATGCTGCCTAGGCGCTGCCGAGGGATTGGCCAAATGTACAACGCGATTTTTCGCGGTTCCTTCGTTTTGTCTTTGTGATTTTTTTTCCGGATATGAGTTAACATCACCAAAATTATGGTGAACTCAAAAGAATTATGCCATTGAGAATTGGACGTATTGAACCAATTTTGCTTTCATAGGGATGTAAAGATTTCGAGTCATTAAATAAGAGAAATTTTATTGATTACAACTCAAAAGTACATCAACGATGTTCTAAATCAAACGACTTATCGAACAAAGTCATGAATTAAGACTAAAGAAAGCCAAAATAACAATCAAAATCAAACTTGAACATATATCTCATGACCTATGTCAAATACTTATTCATAATCCGGAGTATCATACTCCTTAGTCCGACGCTTCTTGGTAGGTTGGAAGTCATCGACGGTGAAGTTGGTATCTTCTTCATCGTACTCTTCTTCCTCAAAGTCTCCTACATAGTTCGTTTCTTGTTCCATGTATTGTTTGTGTTTCTTGCAAGCAGCTTGGAAATCTCTACTCGCTTTGCAATCGCATTGAAGAAGATTCTTGGAGCCACATTTGAACCAAGGAGCTGAAGCTGAGCTCGAGGCGTGGTCACCATGCTTGGGGCCGGAACCGAATCGGCTCTGCCTTCTAGGAGGGGCAGCGCCGCCACCGTCCCGTTGCCAAGAGAGGTTCCGGCTAGGGCCGGCGCCTCCTCTTCCTCCTCTTCATCCACGTGTAGCTCTTGGCGTATGTGGTGGTGGTGCATGACGTTCACGAGGTTGATTCTTTTGCCTTGGGGCTGTACCACGGGCTTGGTGAGATTCCGCAATGAATTTTGGTCCTCTAGGCCTCTTGTTGGTAGTGAGAATCAACTCATGGTATCTCTCCTTTCTTTGGACTACATTCATCAAGTCACTGAAAGTCTTGATGGTGCCTTTCTCACGAAATCAGCTCATGACGCATATTCTGGAAACGTCGTGATAGTCTTCTCCATCATGTCGTGGTCGGTCTTCTCGATGCCACAAAAACTCAGATCAGATTATAGGTTAAGCATAGTCTGATGGTATTCTTAGACCGAATCAAAGTCCAAGAGGCGGACTTGCTCCCAATCGGACATGAGGTTAGGGAATTGTGCATCATGCATGTTGTCGAAATGATCCTTGTGGATATCCCATAGCTCTTTGGGATCGGTTTTCCTCATATACCGCTTCTTGAGCGTTGGATGGATATGGCGCCTGAGAAACATCAGGGCCTGAGCTTTCTGTTTAGGAGAAGCTTGCAAGTTTTCATCCTCAGGAGGGACAATTGTGGACGTAAATCTTTTGCCAATGAAGGTGTTCTCAACATCTGAGACCCACCTCTTGTATTCCTTGCCTTAGACATCCAAGATGTCGAATTCTGGACGCTGAGTGTCAGTCATCTACAAAACACAAATAAGGAGACGTTAGTATTTTGAATACTAATCAAGTTTGATTTTTTTTTTCTTTTTAGAACAGTGCCAAGATATATTATGGTCACATAAATCGATGCAAAGAGTTACTACATGTCACAATCGATATCTTCCCTTTATATTGTTTTTAAAAAGAGACGTTATGGTTCACAGTGACATCACAATCACAAGCATAACGGTGGTCGGTAACATCACAGTTACCCCAAAAACATTGGCACCGGGGTAACGAAATCCCCGTATGCCGTCCCGAGAAGCGATAGAATCGGGATGAGGTAGCAGGGACACGAAAAGGTCCCGGAAGAAAACAAAACCCAACTATTGAAAATTCAGAAGCGGGAACGTTTATAAATTTTTTACCTCTTCAATTGAAGCTTGATCGAAAGAAACTTGACTTTGGGGGAAGCTCGTTTTCTTCGAATTTTCTTGATTTCTTCTCAGCAATGAAGAAGGCTTCGAAGAGCGCTTACTAGGCTTGTGAGCAATCTTGGACCTTCGGGGGATGCGTGCAAAAGATAGCACGCAAGAGAGGGGCTGCCAAGGCGCTAAGCGGGCAGGAGGCAGGAGCCGGGGAGACTTGCAGGCTGCCGGTAGCACAGGTGCTGCCGAGAAGAAGTCGACGGCGCAGGTAGGGAGGACGGCAACCGGCGACGGAAGGGTTAGGGTTTCGGAAAAAAAAAAAAACTTTTTTCTACACCTGCTGCACTTTATCAGTTTCCTCAGTACTTCATCCTTACTTCTGAACCTTTGTTTTTTTTGTCTTCCGGGTGTTCTCCTTGTCAATGGTAGCTGTACTAAAATACTAGACTTCAGAAGCTCCAACGGCTTGGCAATAGAAGAAACATGATTAATTGTGTAAGAATATGTTTGACGGTATTTCTCCACCTTGAAGTAAAAAAGAAGAGAATAATTAGCTCCAACTTAACTATAAGCAAACATGAATAATAATGTAAGTATAAAAAGTAACTGTGTAACTAGTAACATACCTGTTGCTGACTATAAACACCTAATTTCATGTAACTAGTAATGTAACTACTTATATGACTACTGGTGTAACTACAAGCAAACATGAATAATAATGTAACTAGTAATATACCTATGAAAAGTAACTGTGTAACTAGTGATGTACCTGTTGCTGACTATAAACACCTAATTTCATGTAACTAGTAATGTACCTATAAAATGTAACTGTTTATGTAACTATTGGTGTAACTACAAGTGTTTCTGTACAAACTCGTAGGCCTGACAGAAGCACAATAATAAAGGTAGAACATGAACACAAGGATATATAGTGGTTCACCGTGCCATCGGAGGGCACGGCTACGTCCACTTGGAATATACTATAGCCGGCTTAATAAGCCATCGGTGGTACAAGGGTGGAATGCCTTGGAACCAACTTAACTTATATCTAAAGGGGGAGCCTTCTATTTATAGGGAAGGAAGGCTCCCTCCTTTACAATGTTTCCAATGTGGGATGCAAACCCACTTTTCCTACTCACGAAGCTATTTCAGGAGCTCGGTGGCACGGCTTCCGAGTGCGTTTCCAGTGATGTGGAACAATGGAGATGTAGTCGGGGTGCTGGTTTACCCGATGGATGCCGGAAATATGACCTATGACGCCGGTTGCACGGTCTACGAGGTCGCCGGATGTGCTTGGCGGTATACCATATATACCTCCAACAACAAGCAAACATGAATAATAATGTAACTAGTAATGTACCTATAAAAAGTAACTGTGTAACAAGTGATGTAGCTGTTGCTGACTATAAAAACTTAATTTCATGTAATTAGTAATGTACCTATAAAGTAATTTTGCATGTGATTGAATATGTAACTACTGGTGTAACTACAAAAAAAAAAACAGGAATAATACTGACAATATGAACAAAGATGAAAAAAACACCTGGTAAAACGGAGTGACATTTGAATACAGCAAGGCACCAGTATTTTGCATAACAACAAGACCATGTGAACAAGTAAAACCATGAGAACTCCATTCACCACACGAATAATATGAGGTTGCCAAATTCACTAGAACTCTATATTTCTGACAATGAACTTCATAGAGATTAGTATCTGATCTGCTAACTTTCCAATGTCTTCCTTCGGCCAACTTTTCCATCTTCGGACACAAAAAAGAAAACCATTCATTTTCTTCTTCTTTCCGAGCAGAAATCATCTCCATGTTCTTCACACGAATACCTTCATTCATCTCAACAATAGGAAGACATTTCAAGGGCAACACCCAGTTGTTAAAACATTCCGCCAGATTTGTTGTCATTTCACCAAATCTGTCCCCATTGAAAAAAGCCACACACCAGCTCTCCTTCGGAAGATCCTTCAAAAAATCTTCAGCTGATTTGCCACCTTCTGCCCTCAACAACTCCATATTGCTCTCATACATATCCGGTGTGCGAGAATAAGCACAAGACATAAACAACTGCGGGAGAGGCCTTAGGTAGCAATCCTTAGGATACAATAGAGTCAGATTCTTAAGAAGATGCCTAAAACAAAATCCTAAATGATTTTTAGGAAACACTTTTGGATATGCACTAAGAAGGCCACTATTACGATCAGAAACAAAAGTGACCCGCCTTGTAGAATACCTAGCCAGTTCTTCAGATAAGCATTGGAGGAAAAATGTCTAATTGCTCTCAGATTCAGAATCCACAATAGCATAAGCTGCATGATACATACCTGGAAAGAATAATTACGATGTCAGTTTCGTTAGATACAACACTTGTTACACCAATAGTCACAAACATAGTTACAAATATAGTTACACAGATTCTCACACAAACGTTTACAGTAACTATTGGTGTTCCCGAAAGTGAACAGTCACACAAGTTACTAACTGGTCATGTAACTAGTAATATAGTTGGTCATATAATTGACTCTATAACTACACAAGTAACTGGTTATGTAACTGCCCATGTAACTGATTTTTGTAACCTCAACTAACTGGTCATGTAACTGACTCTGTAAATACACAAGTAACTGATTATGTGCATTGTCATTTAATCATATAACTGATTAAAGAGACAAAAAGAGATGTTTAATGTAACTAGTAATGTAACTATCAAAAGTAACTGTGCATGTAACAACTTATGTAACTACTGGTGTAACTACAACCAAACATGAATAATAACTGACAATACATGAGAAAAAGACCATTGAGAAATCCATTCACCACACGAACAATACAAGATTGCTAGGTTTTATAAATTTTATATATTCCCTTTAAACT